>JAPDVU010000002.1:204961996-206161996 GCA_026230045.1 Corynorhinus townsendii | reverse complement strand
CCAGTCATCCTCGCAAACCTTTGCTGAGAATGACAAATACTTGGGCTTTAATTGTTCAGTCGCGTGAGGGCGGCGCCTCCTGAGTTCCGAGAACTGCTCTCGCTGGGAAAAACTTGAAAGGCTCCTGGGGCTCCATCTTCAGGAAATTGAACTGTGTTTTCTCTGAAGCAGAGAGAGCTGTCTCCTGGGCTGTGACACGTTTGCTGCATTTGTGAATTGCTTTGGCCCCGAGATCTAAAACAGAGGCAGTTCTCACCCAGGAAGCACGCTCAGGGCTGTCCCACCAGGGGTTGAGGACTGGGTGGGCATGACAAGTCGGGTAGGGGCTTCTCCCTGCTCAGCCCATGCACAGACCCTCCACCTCCTGCTCCTCCTTTCTGCCAGACTCTGCGCCTCATCCAAGCTGCCCACACCTACGGCTCAGAGAGGTTAGTTGTGGTTACACCGCTGGCAAAACGCAAAGCCAAGACGTGAACATTTTGACCAGAACCACTCTTACTGCTGCCTCTAAAAGAAGTCAAATTAAATTGAATAAAAGGTGACTCACAGGCATCCCCAGAAGCCCATTTACATTTAAAGGAGAAAAAAAAAACAAAAAACCTTTACTGTGCACCTTCTAGTGCCAGTCTCTCTAATAATATGCATTCTCTGACATTATCCCCATTTCACAGATGAGGATGTTAAGGCTCACATGGGTGAAATAGCTAACCAAAGGTCACACAGCTAGCAATAGCCAATGTAAGATTTTACACTATGTCTACCTGACTCCAAAGTAAGTTCCTGCCCCATTTCCTATAGGAAATGAAAATCTGTCTCAGAAGGATGTGGTGCCAGGCTGGTCTAAGTATATCATGGGCAGGGGTCCTGCAGGAAGAGACACTCACCTCTTCTCAGGCAGGGCCTGCTACTGAGGGCCATTGCCCAGCCCACGGGTAGGAGATACTGCCAGGCCTGGGTCTCTTGTGGCCGTGGGCACCTCCCTGGAATCCTCGCGAACCCTCTGAACCTGGCCAAGTTCTCAGATATTGCACAGGCGCAGGATGTGACAGTAATAGAACGCAGAGCCTCCGAAGCAGACAGCGGAGTTGAATTCTGGCTTCCCCATTCAACAGCCTTGAGAAATTTACACAACCTCTCTAAGCCTCAGTTTCTGCATCTGTAAAACACGGACACCAAGCACCCTCCTCACAGGGCTGCTGGGCTTTAAAAGAGGCGCTGCCTGTGGGGCACTCAGCAGCACTGTGCCCGCCTCCACACGCTGATCGCCATTGCTGAGGCCGGCCCCGGGGCAGCTGCTGCGCCCCGTGTACACACACTGTTGCTCTCTAAGCCACGAGATAGTTCTGCAAGGTGGAGGTGTTATTGCTCCCGTTGTACAGGTGAGGAAACTGAGGTGGCTAGAAAGTGTGGCTCCAGGGCTCAGCCCTTTCTGCTGTCCCATGCTTTGCAGCTCAGCCATCCCAGGGCCTGGAAGGACCCTCTGCTGGGGCTCCATTCTGTACCAGGTTCTCCCAGCACTGCCTCTGCTATCTCTTTGTTTCTTGGGTTAAATAGGGCCTCTTTGATTTCCTTTCTTTTCCCCTTTCCAATAATCATCATTCATCGTATTATCAGAGCCACGCATCTGTGTGCCTCTTGGCTCTGGCCCACAGGCTAACTTTGCCCTGATCAATGCATAACTCTGTGTGGCCGCAATGTATATCCAAGATGGCATTGTGGCCCTGTGCCTGCGGGCTTGGGTTGCCCTGGTGCTGTCAGAGGACAGCTGGCATCTCCCCTGATGAGGCAGAGAGATGAGGCAACTGCCCGGTGTTGCTCTGTGCTGCATGTGCTCTGGGTTAATTCATCTTGTTCCCTAAGTGGTAAACAGCTACCTTTGAGGGGTCTCAGTGACAGGCCCAGGTGCTCCCTGCTCCCTCTTTCCCTCCACAAGTGACTAGTGGGCACTCAGCAACCCAGATCAACAGCTCCCTGAATGACCCCACATGGGGTCCTCTCTGGGCCACTCTTCACACAGCCGCAGGAGGATCGTTTCAAAACACCGGTCAGAACAAGTTTCTAGGCCATCCCCACAGCCCCAAGGCCCTGTGTGGCCCGGCCCCTCCTCCTCACCGCCCACTGCCTTCCCTCTTTCTCACTGCCCGTGACCTCTCTGCTCCACAAACGCAGCGAGACTTCCCCACCTCAGGCTGTTCTGTTTGCTGTGCATTCCGCCTGACATGCTCCCATCCCCTTTCCTCCTGTGCTTCCTTCGGGAGGCAGTGCTGCCACCCCCACCCTCCTGCCACTCTGCCGCTTGCTCACTTTCCTTTATCACACACATTACTTTGTAGCCAGATGTCATCTGTGTGGCTCCTGATTGGTGTCTCTCTCCCAGCAGCTCTCTGAGGGTGGAGACCAGGACTGCCGTGCCCCACTGTGCTCTAGCACTCAAACATGATTTCTACTAGCCTGTGATGGAAAGGGGTGGGGACTGGCGTTTAGGAGAGTTCCACATCCCACCAGCAAACCTTTGTGGGCTGTCTGCCCTGGGCCAGGATCCTGGGGTTGATCTCTGCCCCCGGCCTCTCACGCCACAAGGAGCAGCCTCTGGCAAGGGGCACTGGCTCTCAGGGAGGCCTCCTCGCCTGGGTCTGAGGCAGTGGGAGGAGGCTGCCCAGCCCTCAGTCAGTAGGTCGCAGTGACACCCGTACTCCTCAGGGTCTGTGCCGGCTTGGAGTGACCAGGCTTTGACTCAGCCTACAGACACTCGCTGCCTGGAACGGACTTGAGAAACTGCAGGAATATCCCAGGTTGCTCTATTCAAAGTTGGAAAGCAGTTCTTTTAATAGAATTCAGAGGAAGAAGACCTCAGGCTCACTGGGAGAATCAGAGATGTCTGCATAGTCCTGGAAGAAGCAGCCTTTTCTCTAAGACTTAACATCCATGTGTGGCTTGGGACATGGTGGGGACATGTTGGGTTAGAGAAGGGCATTGGAAGCAAAGGGAACAGCTTGAGTAAAGGGTTGAATGGCTAGGAAGAGTAGACCACATAGAATCCATTTTCTAGCTGGAGTATGAAAAACATGAAAAGACTATTAAGAAATAGGGCTAGAAGGGCATATTATATTAGTCAGCTATTTCCAAAATAACTCGTATAACAAATTACCACACAGTGAGTGGCAGACAACAGTGAGCATTTATTTCTCATTTGTCCAGCGGCAGAAGCTAGAGTTTGGGTTATCTAGGCTCCGCTCAGCGGAACCCAGGTCTGCTCCACCTGTCTCTCATCCATCCTGGACCAGTGGCCTCCTGAGACTGACCTTCTCATGACGAAGAGCAGGAGCACAGGAGGGGCATGTCCACTAATCCCATTGGCAAGCCTCATGGCCAAGCCTAGAGTCAGGCAGAGTTTAATGCCCCACCAACAGGAGGCCAAAGCAAGTTACATGGGCAAGAGCAAGGTTGATGTGACAGGGATGTTTACCCCTCCCATGGAGGTTGCAGAGTACTGAGCAAGCAATCATCTGATTTACAGGTAGAAGCCAGAGCGTGGAGTGACTCTAGGTCTGCCCTGAGGAGCGGCCGAGAGTAGCCATTATGTCTTAGTGTCTCTTGGGGTGAGCAGCTCAGGGCTCTGGCTCTGGCTCTTCTCCCCATACAGGAAGAGCATTAAAAATGCCAGTGCCTTCCTGACAGCCCACACTTCCCGCCTGCCCAGCACAAAGGCTGTGTCGTCCTTCCCGCTGAGCAACGATTGATCTGCAAAGGGCCCTAGCTTTGCCATCCCTGGTGTGGCTTCCTCGACTGGAACTGAGCCTTATGATAACAGCCCCATGCTTTGAGCACCTACTGTGTGCTGGGTATATCAAATTCTCTTATATTGAGTACCTGCTGAATGCTCTTTGTATACATTTGTCTGAACTGGCCACATTGTTCTAAAGAGGAGACCTCATTGTCCCATTTTCTGAGGCCCAAAAGGGTCAAGTCAGTTGGACAGGTTCACTCAGCTGGGAAGGGAGGAAGCTGGGATTAGAAGCACGCCTGCAAGGTCGAGTGGTCCGGAAGGTGGTATCTGGTTACAGCTCTGCCCCGAGCGCTGAGCCTCTGTGAAGCTTGGGAGAATCACTGCAGCTTTCTGGGCTCCAGTTTCTCTGTCTGCCTTGTCTGCTCTGAGATAAAAGCCGTGCAGAGCTTGATCCACGGCACTGTCAGAGGGAGTTTTTAAATGCAAGTTTCCAGGGCCGACAGCACCCTCAGCTTTTATTTAACAACAAACAAATAAAATGTTAACGTTTAAAAAATAGACCCTTATTCCCAACGGAGGCCTGTTCAGTAGACTGGTTCAGTGAACCATGTCTGGCCTTTCGTCACGGTGAACCTCATCCGGCCGGCGACCCCAGCAGGCATTCTCCAGCCGAGTGGCATCTGTTTGGGAAGGCTGGAGGAAGCCATTAGTTCCACCAGGGCCCCAATGTCTGCGGTCGCCCATCTTGTCCCTCAACAGTGTCTTCCTTGGAAAGCTGACCACTGCTGCCCGTGGTGTGTTTTCTCCGAGGCCATGAGGCCCTGTAAAAAGTATTTGGAGATCCTTAGGAAAGCACTGTAGGCATTGCCACTAGCCAGTCATTCATTCAACAGTTATTTGTTCCCATCTTCTCTGTGCCTGGCCTGGGGATGGATGCTGGGGCCCTGGGGAGAGCCAGGTACCGTCCCTGCCCCAGGACTCACGGGCATGTCAGCACAGGGACAAGCACAGGTGCTCACTGGGGCGGAAGCACCTGCAGCAGAGCAGGACGAGCTTGCAAAGGAGGGGTGGTTAGGTTTGCTCGGTGGCTCGGGGACTCAACATTCGAGCCAACGCCAAAACGATGAGTAGTTGTTTATCAAGCTCTCTCGCAAAAGGAAGGCATGCAGGCATCGGGACCCGTGTCAGCAGACACTCCAGAGCTTTTGGGGAGCTGCTAGTGATCTGGTGTGGGTAGAGCATGGTATGCAGAGAGAGCAGTGGAGAGGCGAGGTCTGAGAGGCTGGCAAAGCCTAGACCACAGGCATCCTGCTTGTTGTGCCCAGGACTTTGAACTTGGAGAACAGGGGCATTGGCAGCTTTTAAAAAGGGCAGTGAACCTTTTTCACGCACATGTCTGGAATTGATACTGGCTGTTGGCTCAGAGTTCAAATAGGCTGTCAGTCAAAAAACCATACACATGGCCTGTCCCTATGTTCTCTTCTGTGGCTACCTTGGGCTTCCCTGCAGTATGGTGGCTGTTTCCAAGAGCTGGCATTCCAAGAGAAAGTGGAATCTACCAGTTTCTTAAGGTCCGTGCCTGGAAAGTAGCACATGATCCTCTGCTCTATTCTGTTGTTCCAGGTAGTCCCACAGGTCACCGAGGCTCAGGGAGGGGAGCCCTGGGAGGAGTTACTCTGGTGGGATGGGATGTATTTCCCATCTTTGGAAGCAGAGAAGAACAGTTGTGTTGTTTCTTTACAGATTAAGAAGTCTCTGCGGATTATATCATCAAGTTAAATGCAACCATTAGTATATGGCTCTGGGGATACTGTGGTACTAGGCTATGCCTTGGGTGATTTTTTTCTTCTAAATGTTCTTCCTGGAGCTTATGTGGCCCAGCCTGAGCCATTTATCTTTGCTAATATAAAATCACATCAAAAAACCCCACCATTGTCGTTAATATGGCAGAACCAGGAGAGGACAAACCACAGCCCAGAAGGGCAGGGTGGTTCCTGGCCAGGCGGCCCTCAGAGAGGAAACTCTAGGAGCTGGGCTGGTCCCTGTAGAGCTGACACACACACGACCAATAGCTTTGCACAGGGCAGTGGTGCCGAGCAGACAGTGAAGCTGCCCTGGACATGGTCCCCGCAGACAGTGGGCTCAGTTTGTTCAATGGACATGTTTACCTTTAATACCTCTGGGGACCATGCACTGAGAGATGTGAGTGGGCCACTGCCCCTTCATGCCTCCCCCAGGGGGAGCGGACCCTGCATTCCCAAATACTTATCGGGCTCCTGGATGGGCTGGAAGGGGTTCTGGGCGGAGGAGGACAGCAATGGACAGAGCAGAGCTCCCCACCCCCCCACCCCCCAGCAGCGTGTGCTGTCAGCAAACAGGAAAGCAGATCCATCTGTACCATCCCTGGATAAAGGGGCTGAGGAAGAAGAAAGAGGGTAGGGGAGATCAAGGGGGTGCTCTTTCAAGCCAAGGCCTAGCGAGGGAGCAAGCTTCAGGAGGGTTTCAGGAGCAACGTGTGACTGGAGGAAAACAAAGCCATGAGAGGCTTTTGAACAGAGGAGTCGCATGATATGACTTGCATTTTCAAAGGTGTTAGCAGGAGGAGGTGAGAAGTGGGTGGAGTCTGGAAATGGTGAAGATAGAGCCAGGATGTGGGGGTTGGAGCCACAGCTCTTGGGAGAAGGGGGTGGCATTAACCGAGGTGGGAAGACTGCGGAGCAGGTTGGGAGGGAGGAGCAGGACTTGCGTTCAGAGAAGTTGAATGTGAGATGCCTGTGGAGCTCCACGTGGAAATGTGGGAGGGGAGTTGGATAGGTGAGTCAGGGTTCAGGGACAAGGTCCTGGCAGGAAATTTAAAGCTGAGTTCATCAACATGTGGAGGGAATTTAAGCTGTGACTCACTAAAGGAATGAAGGAGGATAGAGAAGAGAAAAGGCCCAAACAGAGCCCTGGGCACCCCAGTCTTTAAAGGTTTAGAGATGAGGAAGAACCTGCAAAGAAGCAATCACAGTGTTCGAAGGAGGAGCAGGAGGAAGACCAAGATCGGGCAGAGAGCAAGCGTTATGCCCCCCCTCCGCCTTCCCACTTTCACTCTCAGATGTTTCTTGAGCTTGGAGATGACTCTGATGCAGGCTAGAATTCCTGCTATTAGAGAGGAGCAGGGACAAGTAAATCGACGATTCCTTGACAGTGTGATAAGAATGGGGGAGAGGGGTTGACAGCTTGGGGGCATCCAGTGTGGCCCCAGAGGGCCCAAGGAACATGGAGGAGAGTCAGGAAGGCTTAGACTCCGTTTGGACCATGGGGTGGAGATCACAATGGTTTCATGGGCCAGGGGTGGGCTCTAGATTTCCACAGGAGAAGGTGGAGTGGGCAGGCAATCCCTAGCAATTTGTAGAAATGTCCCAGAGAATGGTGGGCGGCCCATTTATGTTGGGGACTCTAGCCTTTGGGGTTGCTTGGAGACAAGGAGGAGAAGAGGTGCCAAAGAGGCCATGAGAACCTTTGGCCTCAAAGAGACAAAGCCCCACAGTGCAGGGTGGGAGGAGGTTGGCTGGGTAGGATCAGGGAAGGTTGCCAGGAGGAGATGAACTTTGAGGAATGTGTGGGCATTGAGTATGCCCGGATGCACAGAGAAGCTTTCTTGGCAGAAGAGACCATCCATGCAAAGGTATGGAGGCAGGAGCTTGCAGTATGTATCCAGGAAGCAGAGCTTGATGGCAGATGAGATTAGCCAGATCTTTTGGAGTCTGACCCGAAAGGTTTCACCTCCTTATTGCATGGTGACTGGGAAGCCATTACAGGTTCCTGAGCTGTGGAGGGACACAGTGGGATCTGGTTTTAGGAAGACAGGTCAGGCAACAATGCACAGGGTGAATTGGAAGAAAAGGGAGGGGGTCCTGGAGGTAGGAAGATACCCAGGCAATTGCACACCCAGGTCAGGGGTGGTGATGACCTCAGCAGTAGACACAGGTCGGTCCCATGTCACTCTCTTCCTCTAAGTTGGGCCAAGGGTTTTTGCAAATTGCAGTCTCAAGACCAGACTGCCTTGCAGGATGCGGGAGAGGCCAGAAATGCAGGAGTGCCACAGGCCCCCATGACCCCGGAGGACTTTGTGTAGGAGCTGCCCAGGGCCAGGTGGAGAGGGAAGGAGGACCACACTTCTATTTACTAGGTTAAGCTCACATGGACCCAACATCTTGGGTACTTTCTATCCACTGCCTCCATTTAACCCTCCCTGCAGCCTGATGAGGCAGGTCCCACTGTCATCCCATTTGCAGATGAGGCACTTGAGGCTCAGAGAGGTAAAAGCTAGTATGTGATGGAGCTGTTTTGAACCTACATCTCCCTGGTTAGACCAAGGTTTCAAGATGAGCTAAGGGACCACAGAAATAACCAAGGAACTGATCTGTCAAGTACTTGCTCTGTGCCAGGCACATACAGATGTCCTTATCAGGTGTATATGATGCATTTAACCAGGCTCAGGAACCTGCAGTGTGTCCCCAGTACCCTAGCCCAGTGGTCCAGCTTCATTCACAGATGAGAACTTTGACATTTAGAGCAGATGTGTGCTGGCCTGATCTGAAATTTGAACCCAGAGCTATGTTCTTTTAAGACCCTCACTTCCTCCTGCCCTGGCAGGGAGGGGATGAGGAAGGGGTCCTCTGTGAGCAGCACGTGTTCAGAGCTGGAGTTTGGGGAGTGAGCCAACCCGGAACCCGCCCCAGGCTTAGGCCCAGTCCAAGCTGGCTGCCTGACTTTTGTGCCCTGTTGGTTCTTTGCATACCAATCATGGGCCTCCTTACTGAGTGGGCATGTGTCTTTCCCCCTCGGGAAGCTGCCCAGGCTGCCACAGGTACAAATAGAGTTGAATTCAGGATAGGGCCTTCTTTCCTGCCCAGCCTGGCCGCTGAGTAACCTCTGGCCTGGAATGAAAGGCTTCCCAATAAGTGCCATGCTGGCCCACAGCCCAGCTGTGTGGTAGGTGGGTGTGAGGGTGAGAGATCCACCAAAAGAAGGATTCAGGAACCTGAGAGCAGGGGCAGAATCTTGCCAACAAATCTCTTAGCAAGCTGCCTTCTCAGCTGATGCCTCTAGAGGGTTTGGGAATGAGAGCTGGTCACGAGGAGTCCTGGCCGCCTTCCTGGCCCAGGGGAAGCAGGTCCCATGGGGTGAAAACACTAGGCAGCCCAGGGCAAGAATCGGAAATCAGATATTCTGGGCCACCACTCCCTTGACCTTGAAGAATGCACAGCGCACGGTGTGGGTTTCTCTCCAAGCCTTCCTGCTCAGAGCAGCCGCCTGCCCCTGCAAGGGTGGGGCAGGGTCAGCAGTCAGATCTGACACTGTTTTCACAGGGAGCTGAAAGGCATCCTTGTCATGAAAACCACATCACACTTGAGGGGCCTGGGGCTCCACTCCTCCCTTGGTCTAAAGTCTCATTTGGGGCCATCCCAGCCCTGCTCTGTGGCCCTCACCTATGACGAAGGGATTGGGCAGCAGGATCTCGAAAACCCCTTCAGGCCCTTAAAAAATCGGTCTAAGGCTCTGTGGTGTAATAGCTGGCCTCTGTGGCCTGGGCCTGTCTCCGACTGTCCATGTGTGTCTCATCGGTGTCCGTGCCTGAGCACCTCAGGAGGGCAAAGAGTTCCCAGGAACCAGGTTTAGCCTTTGACATCTACAGGGAAAGCAACTGGGATAAACCAGAAAAGGCTCGACTTTGTTTGGCTTTGGGTATGTTTTCCTACAAAATCCTTCAGTATAGGAGGGGTTGACATTCTAGAAATTCAGCCCAAAGCCCTCCCAGGTGACTCGGGTTGGGAAGCCCCTCGCTTCCCCAGCCCTCCCTTCCTTCCTCTCTTCCTTGCAAATCCTCCCTTCTGGAAATGGATTCTTTAACCTGCAGCCTTATCTTTTTCCCTGATCTCCCTCTGGACATTTTCCAGGCGATGCCCTTTGCCACCTGCCTCGGGAGGTGGTTAGGTGTCTGCGTTTCAGAAGGATTCTCTGCCTGCAAAGTCAACACAAGTGAGTAGTTAGGGAACACTAACTAAGGAGATTAGGTGCTAACTGAATGCAGAAGTGCCCACAAAGACGGCTGGAGACTCAAGTGGGGCTCAGCGCTGGGGCTCAGCGCTGTCCGCGAGCTCTGGAGTTCCACTGGGAAGGCCGAGCCTGCTCTTCTCAGTGCTTTGAGCCCCTTGCAAGGAGAGCATTGAAGGAACAATTACTTCTCATAAGCTACCCTCTGGTCCCTGAAGGAAATGGCTGCTGACTGCAATGACTATAGTAGTAAGGAGTTGATGGGAGGCCGCAGCCACCTCTTCCAGGAAGCCCTTTTACCCTCCCTTCCTCCTTCACTGTCCTCTACTCTTCAGTCTCTGGTTGTGCCATGAGGGGAGGTCTTCCTCATCTTCTCTCTGAAAATCTTTGGTTTGTGGATTTGTGTGGTTTCTTTGGCCAAACTTTCTTTCCTTTTTTTTTTTTAATGGAAA
Organism: Corynorhinus townsendii; assembly: GCA_026230045.1. Lineage (NCBI taxonomy): Eukaryota > Metazoa > Chordata > Mammalia > Chiroptera > Vespertilionidae > Corynorhinus > Corynorhinus townsendii. Next base: position 206,151,775 of record JAPDVU010000002.1, on the reverse strand, counting down.
TAAATTTCTCATTATAAAAATAACTCATGGTTGAAGAAATCAGAAAACCTGTAACGCCAGCAATGGGACTAACCACGGAATCTTGTCCTGCCTGAGTTCTGTGCAGACACATCCACATTGGACATACCATAAAGAAATTATGCTCTGCTTTTAATTTGTTTTTACAGTCTACTTTTTAAAAATGTTTTCATTAATTTTTTTTAGAGAGAGAAACATTGATGTGAGAGAGATAAGCACCAATTGGTTGCCTCCCTTACATGCCCCAACAAGGGACTGAACCCACAATCTATGTGTGTGCCCTGACCTGGAATTGAACCCCGCCACCTTTTGGTGTACAGGACAATGCTCCAACCAACTGAGCCACACTCGCCAGGGCAAATATCCTCTTTCATATTTGAGCCACAATTTATATAACTAATCCCGTATTGTTGGACCTGGGATGTTCCCCCCATTGTATATGACACTGCAATAAATACCTTCCTAAGTAAATATTTATGAAAATCTTTATATTTTTTTCTTAGATGGAATTGAAGAGCTAGAGGACTAGCATGTTTGTTAAGACTGTGTAAGCCAAATGTCAGTTCATCCTTACCCCCAGCATCACAGAAGAGTGGTAGGTGCCCGACTAGCACTGATGGTGGACTTGCTGGCACGTATCACTGGTCCCAGGTCTGGGAAGTGGCTCAGCCCATGAACTCAGTCTCCCCTGCCCACTGCCTGCTCTTTACTGCCCTGAGGAGGAGCAGCCCCTGGGGGACACTGGGTCCTGAGCTTGCCTTCCAAGGATGGTGGTACTGGATTCTCCCTGGATTGTTCCTGAGCTGGCCTTGGCCTTGGAGACTGTCAGGCATTTAGAGGAGCCTGGGGAACGGTGGCTTGTGTGGCTGGATGGGAAGGGTAAGAATGACCCTGGGTCACACCTTCGATCTTCTGTGCTGCAGGAGGCCTCAGCGGGGCGACGGTCATTGACTCCCTTGACACCCTCTACCTCATGGAGCTGAAGGAAGAGTTCCAGGAGGCAAAGGCCTGGGTTGAAGAGAACTTCCACCTAAATGTGGTGAGTCGGAGCCCTTGGGATGTTAGGGCCGGAAGCAGCTGGAGAGGTCATGGCTCCACCCTGTCATCTCTGAGGCCCAGAGGTGTGGAGGCTCTGGCCCCAGGCTGCCAGCAGAGCAGTCCAGCCATGACCCTGCCTTCCCCTCCCTGGGGCTCCAGGCACGGTGCTCACACCCAGGAAGACCCTTCTAGGGCTGCATCTGTCACAACAGCAATAGGAGAAGTGACTGTAGAGAAGTGACTAATCTGCTCAGAGCGGCTCTTAGCTGGACTCCCTTCGCACCCCGCCCCCCCCCCCCCCCCCCCCCCGTGCTGCCCTCCTGAGCTAGCTGAGAGGCCATGACTAGATCTGAACTCTCTTGGTTTCCAGCCTCGCAGGCATCCCTGGTCAGGGACCAGAACCTTGGGGAGGAGATGGTAATGTGTCTAGATGGCACAAAACCCTTAACTACCAGACCCCACCCCCACTGATCTCCCAGCCCAGATTAAAGTAACCAATCCATCCTGAAGGCCTCTGTTCAGCATGGGGAGAGGCTGCTTAGATGGATTGGGGGAATAAGAAATTGCGACAGATAGGAGGGGGGATCCATCAGGCTCCTCGAGTGAGGGGTCCTGGAGGGAATGGGGACAGCTCCTGCAGCTTGTTGCATAAGTAAGGCCAGTATCAGCACGGGGGGGGGGGGGGGGGCGGGGACGGGACGGGGGGGGGGGGGGACAGAGAGAGCAACAGGAAAATCTGGGAGAGCAATGCTGCAGGGCTGCTTCCCTGGCTCAGCAGGCGCCTGGGCGAGGCCAGCCTCCCTGGGCCTCAGAAATGACACACAGTCATGATGCCTGGCATGCAGGCTTGTGAGCCTTAACTATCACGGGGTTGTAAGAAGCACTTTATAACCATAAAGTCCAACATAGATGTAAGTGGTGCTGTTATCATCATCACCATCGTGATTATCTTGAGGCTTGTTATAACTTCCGATGGTCTATGGGAGGTGAGGAGTTTAGAATCCCATTTCCTACTGCATCGAATGGAAGAAAGGCAGAGGTAGAGGAGGGAGGTGCCTTCATAGATCCATCTTGTCCCTCTGCAGATGGTGGGTAGAGAGTGGGCATCAGGCAGCTGCCTGAGGAGCCAGATGGGGACATTCAGGCAGGCTGGGGCAGGTTAGGGCGTTTCCCTGGAAGAAAGCAAGACATGGTCACTGCCCCTCTCTGAGCCTTGGCTTTCTCATCTGAGATATGGGAGTGATGTTATCGCTGTGCATTGTGAGGCTAATGGAGAGCATGGCTTTGCCAGTGCTCGGTCAAGGGGAAAGCTCTCCCAGATAAAGGGATGACCATTGTTCTTGTCAGTAATAAAAGGCCATGACATGGGAAGTGCTCCAAGGAGAGCCCTGGGGGAGGGGAGGCAACAACAGGCACCTTTCTGAAGCCGCTCCTGGCACTGGGAGGTTCTGCACCGGCACCACTCAGCCTCTCATCTCTGCCCTGCCCCGGAGGAAGGCACCGGGAAAGGGAAGGCTGAATGTCTTGTTCAGAGTCCCAAAGCCGAGGAAGTAGCTGAGGCAGATTTTCACCCAGATCTGGTCCTTGGCATGATGCCCAACACCCCTGATTTACAGACAACATTTCAGAGAGAAAATAACAATGATTCTGGAAGGTTGGGCGTGCCCCAAGGGCTACAACTCCAGCAAAGAAATTGCTGTTTACCTACAAGCATCTGCTTGGCGCACCTCCCTCTCAGTCTCGGCCCTGCGCCAGAACCTCTGTCTGCCCCAGAACCTCCTCTGAGACCCTTCCTCTTGCCCTGCCACCTCAAGGAAGGGTCACACCATCTTCCTGCTAAACCCAGTGGCCTGGTAGAGGAAGATTGCCTCCCCTCAGGCTAAGCTTCAGCCAGCAGCTCCCCATGTGCGTTCTTAAGCTCCTTGGAGAGCAGCCAGGCAGAACTTTGCTCTGATGGCCTCGGGCAAGGGCTGGGGAAAGAAGCCAAACCCCAGTGTTTATTTGGGATGTTGTAAATGTGCAGTGGCCGCCCTGGTAGGTGCCTTTTGTTCTCAAAACCACCACTGCATGGGGGGGGGGGGGGGGGGGGGAGGGGAGGGGCGGGGCCCAGCCCAGGTGCAGCCACATCAGCAGGGTGGGATGGGGCGCAGTGGTGTGTGACTGGTCTCAAGGGCCTGGCTGCCCCTGAGAGTCCAGCAGGCATCTCACAAGTGTCCCCACGGCCCTGCCCCTTCTTTCTGCCCTGCAGAGTGGAGAAGCATCTTTGTTTGAGGTGAACATCCGGTACATAGGAGGACTCCTCTCGGCCTTCTACTTGACAGGAGAGGAGGTGAGTTGGTACTTCCAGGCACCCGGACCATCCAGGCTGGAAAGGGCTTGAGAGAACATCCATCCCATCCCCTCACTTCTCCAATGAGGAGACAAGGATCCAAGAGGATTTGCCCAGGGCTACCCATGCCCCCCCCCTCCATGATGCCACCTGCAACCTCTTCTGTCTGGTGCTTCTATTCTGCTGCCCCAATGGTAGTAAATTCTCTGAGGGCAACAACTAGGTCTGCTCACCGTCGTGCAGCTCCTTGCAGGGCGTGCAGCAATACCTGGGCTTGGTGTGGGCTTGCAGTGTGCTGGGCTGGTCATTGCAGGTGCTGGTTCGCAGAATGGATGGAGCCAAGACCATTGTTTCCCGTTTCTACCCAGAGGCCTCTAGGTCTTGCTCTCTACTCCACAACCACCCCTTGCCCTCCTTTCTGGGCCAGACACCAGCTCCAGGTCTCGGGGGCAGTAGGGGAGATGGAGCAGCCACGTGTTGTCAATACCAGGTGCACTGCGCTGCCTTCCAGAGGGCTATGGGTACAGTCAGAAACCTGGACCTCCTCCCCACACCACCCCTGCCTGTGGCCTCAGCAAGTCCCTTTTCCCATCCCTGGGCCTCACTTCCTTCCCCACCACGGGGATGGTCCTAATCCCTCCTTGAGTCAACAAGTCTTGTGAATGGGGCTGGTCCTTTGGCCTGGGCTCTTTCCTTTCCTCACATTCCCCCTCTCTGTCCACCCAGAAATGAGTCATCGAGCCTGTGGGGGGCCTTGGAAGTGAGGCCAGCTTCACCTCTAGAGACAGCTCCTGAGAGTCAGGTCCCCTTCACTTCATTTAAGGCACACGGGCGGAAGCCGAGAATTTAGAGGCGGCGGGCAGGCGCTTTATCTCTCCAGTCGCTTTAGGCCTCTCTCCATCAAAAATAATCTCCTCAGCGGAGATTACCACTTGTACCAATTTGTCCCCAAATAATTGTAGATGGGAGCCCTGGGCTTGGAGCCACCCAAGGCCTGAATTTCATTTGAAAACCGAACAGGAAATGACACATGGAGCAGAAAAAAGCATTCGTGTTCTTCACGGGCCCTTGCCCACCTCTGTCTAGGTTGTGGGAGGAGGAGGTGGATGCAGGGAAGGGGAGGCAGTGATTCAGAGGGCTTTTGGATGCTGGTGTGGGGGCCAGTGGCTCAGGATGGAGCTGGTGCTCCCCAGACCTGCTGTCCCTCTCTCCCTGCTCTGAGGTGTCTAGGATTCTGAGAACTTGTTCTGAGGCCTCGGCTCCCTAGAAGGGACCGTCAGCCTGTCTTTCCAGAATGCAGACCAGACGTGGGATGTGGATAGGAGCACCTGTGACTTAGAAATAGTTTAAAAGGCCCAAGGAGAGGCCCAGGTGGCTCCGATTCCGTGAGCAGTCAGACTCCTACCTTCCAGCTGCGCCTTCCTAGTCCCCTCTGTCCCCAGCACCTCCACGTGGCAAAGATGGGGCATGTGCACCGAGTCCTCGTTCCTCAAACAGCCCATGGAGTGATGTCTTCACCGACTTGCAGGTGCAGGATCTGAGACTTAGAAGTCACTTCCTCAGGTCACAGGCTCTGAGGCTATTTTGAGTCAACTTATGACCCTGTGACCTCTCCGCCATGGGCCCTCGTTCAGCCTGGCCCAGAGTCACCCTCCTCTCAGTCCTTTATTTCCCACACAGAAGGTGCCTGTGGAGTGAGGCTTTCTTATAATCTCCCATGAGTATTTGCAGAATGAATGGTGAAAGAGACCCCACCCCCCTCCTGGGCTGAGGCCTTTCTTTGCTTCAGAGGGAACCTGTGGGAGAAGAGTTCCCTGCTGGGTAGCCAGTCCTCTATAGACCCTCCCATGGGAACCACGAGCACAGCCACAGCCACATCAGGTGGCATTGACATAGCACTTTACAGTTTACATAGCACATTCACCATATACATCCTCTTATTTGATGTCCAGAAGGACCCTGTGAGCTGAGGTTGCAATACTTATATCTGACAAAATCACTTCAAAGTGAAGGCCATAACAAGAGATAATGAAGGCCACTTCATAATACTAAAGGAATGGATACAAAAGGATATAACTCTGGTAAACATATATGCATCAAATACAGGACATCCAAATACATAAAAAAACTTCTGGACAATATCAAGGGAGAGAGAGACAGCAATACAATCATAGTTAGGGGACTTTAATATCCTATTGACATCATTGGATAAATCTTCTAGACAAAAAAAATCAACAAGGAAACAGCAATCCTAAATGCTCCACTAGATCAGATGGAACTAATTGACATCTTCAGAACATTTCACCCCAAAGCTACAGAATATACATTTTCAAAGACAGACCACATGTTAGGACATAAACTAAGTCTCTACAAATTTAAGAAGATTGAAATCATGTCAAGCATCTTCTCATCATAATTTCTATGAAATTAGAAATCAACTACAATAAAAAGTCAAAAACAATAGAAGGACCCTGTGAAGCAGCCAGGGCCGTCACCATTCCATTGTGCAGATGAGGCTCAGAGACAGTGCATGGCTTACCCACGGTCACATGCCTGCTAAGTGACTCCCAGAACAGTGCCCGTTTCACTCTACAGAATGTAATTCGTGCTGGTTTCTTTCATCTCTGTCTGGAGCCAGTAGGCCACTGCCCATTGCTTACCATGGCTGCCTGAGGCCTTGCTGTGTTGGAAAGGCAGCTTGGTGTCCTGGAAAAGAGTCACTTCATAGCTCCTCATCTCAGGCAAATTGCTTTGCTGAGACTCAGTTTAGTCCTTCTCCAAGTGGGTCAACACCTTGCCCATGGCTGCTGCAAGGGATGAAGGTCCTGGAGATGAGACACCTGGCACACTGTGATGCTGTGACTTAAAAGAAATAGGTATTTGGTCTTCATCCTGTTTCTGGCACAGAGTTCCTAAAACCATAGGCATCTCCTAAGCGATGACAACGATAAGTGCCTTTTGTTATGTTATTGAGGTGACTTTTGGACCCCAACTAGGATGGAGGCTGGTTGCCAGGAGTAACAGTCATGTGATTAGAGGGTTGAGCTTTCAGGCCTTCAAGGAGGGGAGAGGGGCTAGAGGATGAATCAGTGGCCAGTGATTCCATCAGTCGTGCCTGTGTGATGGAGTCTCCATGAACACCCGAAGCACTGGGTTCAGCAAGCTGCTGGTTGTGAGCAGGTGGGGAGCTGGGGAGAGTGGACTCAGAGCACAGAGGCTCTGTGCCCGGCCCCATGTCTTGCCCTGTGGACCTCTTCCATCTGGCTGTTCCTGAGTCATATCCTTTTATAATAAACTGGCTCAGTAAGTAACATGTTTCCCTGAGTTCTGTGAGCCGCTCTAGAAAAAGAATCAAACCCAAGGTGGGGTTCCTGGGTAACACCTGCTCTTCTGTTGGCAGCTGAAGAATGGGGGGTGGGCGGTCTTGTAGGCCTGAACCCTTAACATATGGGACCTGATGCTCTCTCCATCGTAGACAGTGTCAGAATTGAGTTGAATTCTTAGACATGGAGCCGGTGTCTGGAGACTTGCTTGGTGGTGTGGGGGAACTTCCACACCCACATTGGCATTGGGTTCTGAACCCGTTACACACCCACTCACTTCCAACATGACAAGGAGGAAAGTGGTCCTGCCGGGGTCTTTCCACATCTACAAGGGTTCGAGAATCTGGAGAAGGGGCTGTGCATAAATTAACTGAGAGATTAAATAAATATGAATTTGGAAGGCATTTTGGGGTGCCAGATGGAAACTTAGTTCTAGTGACTAAGTTCCCCGAATCTCCAGACCTCTGGCTTTCTATTCCCACATTTCTGGACCCCTGGCTTTTTATTCCCACATTTTGATATAGCAAAGCAGATATACATGTCAAAGGGAAGGCCTGGTAAACAATAGATGACCATGGGGTTGGGGGAACTGCCCTCAGCTGTCTGGCAGCAGGCGATAATATATGCACATCTTCAGCCCTGCTGAAGCCCCAAGGTCCATCAGCCTTCTGATGAACTTCTTGCATTTATTATGCTAACTACTGGAATTTGCTTCCAGCATGGTCCCACTCTTGTCCCCACACGCTCATTCAGCATCCTCCCCAGGGTGTGGAGACCTGCACTGCCGGCGGGCAGCAAGACCTTCTGAAGCAGAAGACAGGGTTTGCTGGCCAAGGAGAGCATCTAAGAGGAGTGAGCGTGGAGTCCTGTGGGCAAAGGGCAGCAGACAGCAGCCTGGAGCCTCAGCCTTGGGCTCCGGCTTGGTGGGTCCCTATGTGTCTCTGGCTCAGCCTCCTCAGGAGCCTTACACGAGAGCTCTTAGTTGTTGCTAAACCAGTGGGTTTTGTAGTGACAGGGGACTTGAAATCTGGATTCTAGACAAGCTCCCAGAAATTCAAACATACGTGTCCCCATGCCCACTTCTGGGACCTACTGTCCGGCACTGGCATTAGCATCTTCTCTTGCCTAGCACTGCCAGGCCTCATGCGGTTCTTTCCTCCTGCTCCTTCCCTCCTGACCTCCTCTTTCACCCCTCCTTCCCCCTTCCTAAGCAAGGTCCACACCCACCGCTCCGAGGCCTGTCATCCACTTCCCACTGCAGACCCAGTTTGCTGACTCAGCATTAGTAAATTGCATGTGTTGGGGTTAGGGGACCTCAAGATGACTTTGTTTTGCAACACATGCACGAGGTCAGCAAACTGGGTCACCCTCGAGCTGCAGAAGTAAAAGGAAACAGTGTCGTCCCACTGGGAGCGGTTGCTTAGGGACTTGCATCTCATCTTTTAAAAGATACATGACGTTTATTGTGGGTTTGTTTTATGATAAAAATGGCACAGAAAATAGATAAGCCACAGGAAGGAAATAAAAGTCCTCCGTGAGCCTACCCCTCCCAGGAGACCCTTGCTAATATTTTGGCGCACTCCATCCTTCCCCCAAATGTCCATATAAATATAATTTTTACAAAAGTTGAATTACACTATTTTGACATACTTTTCTCTTAATACATTATAAACCCTTTCTTCGCTATTGCTAGTAAATATTCTCCTACAGCATCATTTCAGTGGCTGCCTGGTGTTCCCTTGCCAGGAATAAGCCATCATTTAACCACTTCCCTATTGTTTGCTATTTAGAGTATTTCCATCTTCTCCTCTCACAATGCTGGAATAAATAGCCATAAGGTTAAATCTTCACAGCATCCTCGATTACTTATTTCCTTAGAATAAATTCCTGTGAGGGACACGGCTGAGTCAGGAGGTCACAGGTGCTTTTGAATTAATCAGGACAGTTTGACAGGTCAGAGCCTCGGGCAGGGACCCTGAGGCCTGGGGCCTCCTCGTGGCTCCCTGGCCATCATGTGGGTGGTTCGGGATGAGCCATTGTCCTCCTTATTCCCATCTATAAAGTGGAAACAGTAGGCAGAATCCGAAGGGGAGAGGGGAAAGGCCCTTCCCTGGTTTTCAGTTGGAAAAGCGTCCAGAAGAAGGCCGTGGTTCACTGAGAAGCACATAGATGCCAAGCTGTGAGACACGGCCTGGAACCAGGTGGGGTCTGGGCTCCCCATCCAGCGCTCTTTCTATTCGGTACACAACGTGTTTCCCACGAGCTCAGCCGATGACAGCTGGTCCCACGGTGTGGGCAGGCATAGACCTTGTGACCCACTGCCCGGATTGCTTCATCTTCCCAAGGGCCACCCAAGTCACAGTTACAGTCACTGAGCCTTCATCGTAGTCCTGGCACACCCGTCAGTGCTTTATAACTGTTACCTAGTTTGTCTTCCTCCCAATAACCCTCCGAGGAAGGCAATATTGCAATTATTTTATGACCAAGGAAACGGAGGCTCAGAGAGAGGTGCCTCCCCTCAGACCACAGAGCCAGGAGTGAGTGGAGCCAGGCTCACACCCCGGCCTGTTCCACTGCAGAGCCTAAGGCAGTGCCACCTCTGCTCTGGGACCCGCACCCTCTTGCAGTGACACCCTCTTGCAGTAACTGCACCCCACCCGGCCCAGATTCACAGTGTCCTTTGACCCTTCCAGGTGTTCCGAATGAAGGCCATCAAGCTCGGAGAGAAACTCCTGCCGGCCTTCAACACCCCCACGGGAATCCCAAAAGGTGTCGTGAACTTCAAAAGGTAGGACACGTTTGGCTATATCTGCATGGAAACTGAGGCACGCCTCTGGAACCACAGCCAGTCAGCGGCGGAGTGAAAACTGGCCTCCTGGGCGGGTGTTTGTCACCAAGCCTGGTTCTTGGGGGTTAGGACACCCAAGACCTGATCTTCAGGGGTGGGGAGGGGCAGCTGTTCCTCATGACGGTCCCATAACACTGCCTTGACTCAGCCCTCCAGTGCCCTCCCTCCCCAGCCAGGGTCACGCACACCATACCCTCCTGCCGTGAGAAGGGACCCAGTGCTGCCAGGGGGTCTCAGGACCCTGGGCAGAGGGACTCCTATTCTGCCACCCCCACCCTCAGAGCTGGGTCTCAGGACCCCAGAGTCAGAACACAGAGGGGCTCTGAGGAGTGTCAGACCCCCCCGAGAAGGAAAATATGTGACTGGCTGAGATCATATAATCCAGTAACTGACTGTTCCAGGAGTTAATAATTTTTAATAATGATATTGGGATTTCCCCTCTATAAAATAACAAATTCTCACTGCAGAACACGTGGTTTATATAAAAAATGCTGGATAAGACTGAAAAGTCACATGTGGTCCCACTAATGAAAGAACCCACTAGTAGTGTTTCCTTCCTTAGCTCTGTCTTAAAACACTGATTTTTATTCGCCGCTTTCATCATTTCCCCTCCTGACCTGTTGCTTAATTCAGTGTGAACTAGGATCTCTCTGGGCCATCACTAAGTCAGAGCCAGAACGACCCAGCCAGAGAGGGGGAGCCAGGGCTGCAGCTCCGTCCAGCTCACCTGTCCCCTCACCGTTCCCCTCTCATGGGCTGGGAGTGTATTTATATCCACCGTTTTCCAGATGTGGCAACTGAGACCCAGAAAGAAGGGGAAAGGACAGGGTGAAAGTCAAGAAAACCGATGGCCCAGCCAGCTTTGAAATACACGGGGGAGCGTGACTCTTGCCCCTGGACACCTCAGGTGTGCCCTGTCTTGCCTTCTCTCACTCTGTTGCTTCACTGGATTGCCTCTCTCTCACAGCTTCCCTGGCCATCAGAATTCAGCTCAGATGCCACCTTATCATTAAGCCAAAAGCGCCTGTGCCTGTCCTGGCCTCCGGGCACTTTATCTCCGTTCTCCTGGCCCTCGTCACACTCGTCTTCATGTTCCCGCACCTAGGAGCTTCTCAAGGGCAGGATCCCCATCCAATTCGTTGTGCCTTTGACAAATATTCCTGCTAGACAGTGTGTGGGGGATAAGAGTGAGTAACAGCAGTGGTCCTACCACTTAGTAAGCACTTACTATGTGCCTAGCATTGTGCTAGGAGTTTCCACACATTGCCTCACCAAACGTACTGCTCTCAGCAATCCTTCGTGGATATTTATATTATCCCCATTATGAAAACGGGGCCTCAGAGAGATGAAGTAACTTGCCCAAGGTCTCATAGCTAATAGGTAATGGGGCTAAGATTTAAACTCATTTTGTTAAAATTGATTGGAAAGCTCTCCTCTGGCGGCCTGCCAGCCCGCCCTCAGGTGGGAACCCTGCTGCCCCTGAGCTGCGTGGAGTGGGCCCCTGGGAGACCTTGCAGAAGGCACCCAGAGAACTCTCTGGGGCCATCCTTGAGCTTCAAGGCCCTCCTATAACCCCAGGCCTGGGAGGAAGGCTGTAACATTTCCATCGCACCAGACTTCCCCCTTCCACCTCTTACAGTGATTTATCTCAGGGCTCTCAGCCCGACAGGGGCTTCAGCCAGCTGCCTGGGCAGGAAGGAGGACACTAGGGGGCGGGGGAGGGGACCTGAGCCCTGGGCCCTGGTGAGAGGCCTGCGGCTCCCTCTGCGTCCTGGGGAGGTTCTGTCCTCGGTCAGCCTGGGCCTTGCAGAGGAGAGAAGACTTGGCATCTTCTTTTACTGTCCTCTGTGGCCCAAAAGCTTTCTCAGGGTGTGACCTCACCTAACTCTCAACCAACATCTCTGAGGGCTGGGGAGGGGCCCTCAGGGCCAATGGAGTCCCATCTCGGGGCCAGGGTTGACTCCCCAGGACTAGACACGTGGATCTCTGCTCAGATTCCTTTCCACAAACACTAACCCTAAAGAAATGGGACCAGCTGGCGTGGAGCCGAGACACAAACACCCTTTCTTTCCAGCTCTCCCATGTGCAGCTTCTGGGGCCTTGCTGTGTGGGGTCCCTAGGATCCTAGCTCAGGCACCCCTCCCTCCTCTGTGTGTGGCACTGCCAGTCCTACAAACCACAGCCCTGGCTACCTGCATTACCCAAGTCCCTCAGAGCCCGGACCTGATACACACAGATCTGCCATTTCTGATTAAGAAAGCACACGTATTTGGGGACTGTTGCATGCTGCCAGTGCTGTACACACATATATGCATGTGCTGATTTCCTGGCAGCACCCCCTTCCATTTTCTGGGTCGGAGTCTGTTGCTAAAAGTGCGTCCCTGTTCCGTCAGGGATGTATTCGGCCCGAGTGGTGCTGACTCTGCTCTTTGGAGGGTGTCTGGGGAAGCTGGGCCACACGCTGCCCCTGTTCTGGGCAGGGCTGGCGATGGGCCCCAGCAGGAGTCCTGGGCAGGACTGGCCCTGCCCCCAAACTGTCGGTCAGGAGCACCCTGAGGGGAAGTGGTCCCCTAGTGAGCTTTGCTGCTCCTCCTCCCTCATGGGGAGGTGTGTCTTTGCAGCCTGGCCTGGGAGGCAGAGGCAGGGGGAACCAGGGCCTGTGACCTGCAGAGACCCCTGGGCTATCTGGGAGAGCAGCAGCAGCCACTCCAAGGCCCTCTGCAGCTGACTCACTGGTTCTCACACACACATTACACTCTACTGCCGCGCATCTAAACATAAAGGCTCAGATACACAAGGTCGCCTTTGTCACACACATTCTCACATCCATAAATATGTGTGCATACGCACAAATATGCATTTTCATATGCATACACACACTGAGGTACATATCCTATATATATACTAGAGGCCCACTGCACGAATTCATGCACCTTGACAGGAACTGTGGGCCGCGAGGCTGTGGTGAGCACAGGGGCGGGTCTCGGTCCATCTTCCGTGCCCCCACCTGGCCCCTCCCGCCACAGCCCCTGGCCTCCTGTCTGCCGGCAGCCCTGCTCCCATAGCATCTGCTCCCATGCGCTGACAATTCTGGCCCCACTCGCACCCACTGCTGGTGCTGACCCATCAGGTGCCAGCAGAGCCAGAGCCAGCAGCAGGTGTGAGTGCCCCCAGCGGGACTGTGGCGCACGGGAGCGGAGCGAAGAATTTTCAGTAACCACCAGAGGCTCACCCTGATGAAAGCGACCAATGCCCCGCCTTGGTCTGGCGCCCCTGCTCACCTGCTCCCCCATCCCGCCGCTGCCAATACCTGCCATACTCCGCGCATGCCCCCTGGTGGTCAGCGCACATCATAGTAACCGGTTGCTGTTTGGTCTATTTGCATATTAGGGTCATATATATACACACACACCCATATACACACACACACATATATAGTATTGATTTCAGAGAGTAAAAGAGAGGGCGAGATAGAAACATTAATTATGAGAATCATTGATTGGCTGCCTCCTGCACTCCCTCTACTGGGGATGGAGCCAGCAACCTAGGCATGTGCCACGGGGCAGGGAATCGGACTTGGCCTCCTGGTTCATGACTCCCTGGTTCATAGATTGACACTCAACCCCTGAGCCACACTGGCCAGGGGGACACATCTGAATAATTGCCACCGTTTAGTGAGTTTTCACTGTGCGCCAGGCCCGATATGAGCCTGTGACATAGCTTCTCTTTTTCAATCTCACAACTACCCCATGGATCCCATTTTACCAGTGAAGAAACTGAGGCTCAGAGAGGTGAGGTATCTTACTCAAGGTCACTCGGCAGCCAAGTGCAGTTAGAATCAGAATCCAGGTCGGGTTGCAAAGTTAATGATTACGTCATAGACAGGAGTGCACACACACACACACACACACACACACAGAGACACTCTGCCAGGCTGGGGCGGGGCATTGTGGAGCGGCCCCTCCCACAGGGGAGAGAACACAGGCTGCAGACCCCTCGCCGGCCTCACGGGGCTGACCAGAGGACCTCCCGGGCTCTGGGTGCTGCTTAGAGAAGAGGCATTTGGGATTGGATTGAGCTCCAGCTCTGCCAGCTTTATCACTTCCTGTGTAGCCGTGGAGACAGCGTCCCCCTCTCTGAGCCTGAGCATCCCCACCTATGAAATAAGGTTTATGGTATCTGCCCTCCCAAGTTGGAGGTGAAGTTAAAATAAGCTACCACAGCTGCCTGGCACCTATCAGGAACTTAATAACTCTAGCAAACAACGCATAATTTCCATGTGCATAATTATAGAATGACAGTAATTACATGCATAATTTATACCTCACTATGACTCTGTGAGGTGTGGGTACTGTCATTTAACGGATGAGGAAACTGAGGTCTAGAGAAATTAACCGACCTGCCTGAGACCAGCGGGGAAGCCAGCATTTGGAGCCAAGCAGGAGAGAGGGAAGGCACCTGCCCGCTGCCCGCTCTGCCCTGGCCGGCATGGCTGGTCTGCCAGAGCGGCTCCACCACAGAAAGCCCTCCAGGGAGGGTGAGCCTTGGAGGGAGGAGGAGAGGAAGGCTCATGTGGGGGAAATGAGAACAAAAGACGGATGGTGGCTTTCTTTGTACCTTGGGTTTCTCTTCAAGGGCAGGAAGCACCGGTTATTCAGGAAACCTTCTGCCCACTGAGATCACAAGCTGGAGAGAAATCTCACTTGTGAAGAGGGACAGAGTGGGGACAGCTTCGCCTTTCCTCTGGGTGGAGGCAGGGCCACCTGGGCAGGAGACTCCTTAGCAAGTGCCCTGCAGATCCCACCTCCACCACCTACCAAGGTGACCTTCGACAACTCCCTTCCCTCTCTGAGCCTCAGTTTCCTCTTTTGCATATTGGAGTTAATGATGGGCTGTAAGTGAAATAATGATGCAGGCAGCTTGCCCCAGTGCCTGCCATCTGTAGCAGCTCAATAAACGGGAGCTGTTTTATTTATTATCCAGGAGCCAAGTGACCCCTCTCTACGAACCCATCCCTCCCCACCTGCCCCCTGCCCCCAAGTCGGGGAAATGCCCCAGGAAATGGAGACAGGAAGAAGGGACTGGTGGTCTCTTCTATGTTTACTGAGGTCACCTGCCCCAAAAGATCTCAAAACGAGTGTCCTCTCTTTCTAGACGCTAGGAGATATGAGTCCCCTGACCCTCCTGGAAACCACATCCAGGCCAGAGAATGGAGTTTAGAAAGGAGAAGGGGAGCCCCAGCCCCCCCTCCCCCCAGGAAAAGCTTCCAGCTCAGGTGGCAAACTGTGACCTCCCACACCCACGCCTGCCTTCCTAGGCCTCACCCTGGGAGGCAGAAGGGCAGACGGGCTGTTCCTGGGAGCCTGAGCTATCACAGCAAGGAAGCAAAGGGCTTCCCCCAGCCTACCTCACGCTCGCTACACCCTGGAGCCCCTGCAAATGGGGAGCTCACTCCACCCCACTCTGTCCCCACCCCATCCTCCGCCTTTACAATCTCTTGCAGAGGGAGGCTGATCCCTGCACCGCCCCCACCCCTGCCGCCCCTAATGTCCCATAGGAGGATCATCATGATGCATAAGAGGAAACTGAGGCACAAGGAGAGGAAGCAGCTGGCCCAAGGCCACCCCCATTCTGCACCTTCCCCTTCTCTCTAAACCCTCACAAAAGCCCTAGGACGGAGACGGGGAGGTATGGTCCTTGCCCGCTTTGTCCGGTGCAGAAACGAAGTACACAAGGAGGGACGGTTTACCCGAGGCCTCTCGGCTAACACGCTGGAACCTGTGCCTCCTGGCTGTGAACCCCAGGAGGTTTTAAGTGAAAGCACCTGGAAAGGCAGCATGCTTGCTTATTATTATGTAACTAAAAGCATGGTGATTAGGTGGTTAGGACATCAGCCCAGCGTTGGGTCCCAGCTGCTTCACTTGCTGTGTGATCTCCGCGGGTGACATTACTGCCCTGTGCCTTGTTTTCCTCATCTGTAAAAGGGGCTAGGGGGAGGGTTCCTGGAGGCCCTGAGTCTGCCCTCCTCCATATATATATTTAATTTGTTTTTTCAGAGAGGAAGGGAGAGGGAGAGAGAGATAGAAACATCAATGATGAGAGAGAATCATCGATCAGCTGCCTCCTGCACACCCCCTACTGGGGATCGAGCCCACACCCAAGGCATGTGCCCTTCACCAGAATCGAACCTGGGACCCTTCAGTCCACAGTCCGATGCTCTATCCACTGAGGCAAATCAGCTAGGGTTGCACTCTTCCTCCTTGAAAGCACCCAGTGTGTGCAGAGTTCTTTGACAGCCTTGTCTGGCAAGATGGCAGCCTGCTAGTATGCCTCATTTACTTTGTCTAAGGTTCTTGAGAAGCGGATGGTTCACCGGTGAGGAAATCTTTGCTCCAAGAGCCCCTGCTTCTCTTACTCCTAACCTTGGCTCCCCCAGGGTCAGGCTCCAGGTGTGTGGTTGTATCAGCGCTGCCTGCCTGTCAGATGTGGGTTCCATGAGACTCCAAGAGGAGGGCACTGTGTGTGCTTGGGCAGCATTGGCAGTGAGGGGGGAGAAAAGGGCCTGCTTTTCATCTGCCCCTGTTCAGACCCTCCCTCTACATGCAGCGCCACTGACTGTGAGCAGTCAGGCTGCCTTCAGCCACAGGGTGGGTATGGAGTGTCTGTGGGTCTTTATGGTCCGTCACAGCATTACCGATATCACCTGTAATTTAGCAAAGCACGTGTGCCATGTTTTGGCCACCAAGACAGCTTTGCTACTGTCCTGCTCAAGCCCAGTCTTACAGGGACAAAGACTATTGCAAGTCAGACAGGTCTGGGTTCAAATGACCTTCAGCAAGTCACTTCATCTCAAACTCAGTGTCCTCATCAGCAAAATGGGTCTATTACTAGCACCGACCCCCAGGGGATTAACTGAGATTATGTGGCTAAAGCTTTTAGGATAGTGCCTGGCACAGAGTAGGTCTTCCCCTACTAAGCAGGGGAGTTACCCTCAGTAGAGGAGCCAGCCGGAGGCGGGGGGACGTGGGGGTGACGATGGCTACCTCTGTCTTTCCAGTGGCTCCAACAGGAGCTGGGGCTGGACCACGACCGGGAGCAGCAGCATCCTGGCAGAGTTCGGATCCCTGCACTTGGAGTTCTTACACCTCAGTGAGCTCTCCGGCAACCAGGTCTTCGCTGAAAAGGCAAGTCTTCTCCCTGCTCCCTCCCCAAACAGCCCCTCCACCTTCTTCCCACAGAGGGCAGAAGGGAGGCACTCAGCCCTGCATGGCTGCAGGAAAGGCTCCCAGATCAGCACGATGGTGTATGGGGAACACAGAGCCCCTAAGTTACTGTGGGAGACCTGATCGTACCCAATCCCAGGTGGCAGGGAAGACGAGCACGGGGAGGAGTCGGGACCCTGCAGAGGGCAGGGAAGAGACAAAGCTGCCGGGAGAAGGTTCTCGCCGGCATGTGTCAGCTTCTGGCAACCACCGGTACGTGGGTCTGCAGAAAGCGCAGCGGCTGAAACCTAGGCACCAGCTCCAGTTGGCAGGAATGGGCCACCGGCTGCTAAAGCTGCCTTTCCAGAGACATTTAACTTTTTCCTGCGAGATCTGCCTGGCCTTTCCTTCCAGATGCACGTCTAGCTCATGCCATCAGCAGGCTGGCAATTTCCACCTCCGGGAGAGGCACATGGCCGCTCCTTCTCACTGCTACCAGGCTGGCTAAGGCCACGGGGAAGCTGAGAGAGGGCGTCCAGGCTGCCATCCATTCTGACAGCTGCCGGTCCTCTGTGAGGCCCTCCAGAAGGGACAGTTTCTCCCAGCCTTGGCAGTCCCACTGTCTGGAAGTGTCACCGTGGGTCTAACCCTAAACTCTCGATGACACTCAGGCTCCATGGCAGGGAGATGAAGCCCTGCCCTCCAAGAATAACCTCTGGAGGCCCCACTCCCAAAGCCTTCTTTTCCCCCTAATGGTGAGTTGGCCAGGGGGCTGGGAGCTCCTAGAGCCACTCTCTACCCAGTGGCTCCCACTGTCCTGTTAGACCACCAGCCTCAGAGCATCACCCAGCAGGCCCTGGCCCTGGGATCTGCATTTTTAATAAGTGCTCATGTGCTTTTTGACACAGGGTTTAGGAGCACTGCTTATTCAGTGTGGGAACTGACCCGCATTCTTGAGAAAACACTTCAGAAGAACAATTCAAATCTTTGATCATTTCCTCTGTACTGGGGCTCACTACCACCCTTAAATAGCCCATCACATTATCAGACCTTGTATGGAGAGGACTCTGCCTCCCTGGGACATTCCACCTCAAAAGGTCATGCAGTTAGTTTAATCCCACTTCCCAAGGAATCTTATTGGCTGATCCTTTTTCCCACCTCCACGTCCTCCCTCCCCCCAGCCTCCCTGTTTCCATTGCTCTTGAGCCAACTCCTCCAGGAAGATTGTGGCCAGCTCAGAATGGAGAAGGACGAGCAGCTCCCTCTAGTCCCTGGCTAGTCTGGAGGTAATTAGCTACTACTGCCTGAGCACCTACTGTGTGCTGGTCACCTTAGAGCAGGGGTCCTCAAACTACGGCCCGCGGGCCACATGTGGCCTGCCGAGGACATTTATCCGGCCCGCCGGGTGCCGCTGCCTGTCCTGCTTAGCAGCCGACTCGTCCCGGGCCCGCAGTGCGCATAGGAATTTGTTCATAGTTGTGTTTTTTTTTTAAACTATAGTCCAGCCCTCCAACGGTCTGGGAGACAGTGAACTGGCCCCCTGTTTAAAAAGTTTGAGGACCCCTGCCTTCGAGTGTCTCTAATCCTCCCAACAGCCCTAGGAGTCAGGTCTTCCTGTCATCCCCTTTTTACAGGGAAGGAGACTGAGACTCAGAGGTTAAGTCACTTGTCCTGGATCATCCATCTGAGAAGTGCTAAAGCCAGGATTCAAATCCAGGACTTCTTGTCTCTGAAGCCCACGCTCATTCAAGAGCAGATTAATACGACAGGCGTCAGGCTTTCCCTCCAGGGTCCACGCTCCGTTTCTCTGTCTCCTGCTACATTTACGTTCTCCAGCTATGCTCATCCCCCAGCCATGCCTCCCACAGAGGCCATTATTGGCAGTCAACAAATGGGCCCAAATTCTAGAAGCGCCCGCGCCCTCTGGGGGAGCTCATTTAGCCTGCTCCACTGCTTGCCACCAGGACAGCCGCGAATAAGTCAGGTACAAGCACATTTCTGTCCCCATAATGGACTGCATTAACATAAATGGATGTGAAATCTGATGTGGCAAAGCAGTGCAGTCCCCTGAAAAGAAAGGGCTGACCGTCAAAGGCTGCTTTCCCTGCTCCTTGCCCTGCAGGTGAATCTGTGAGCATGACACAGTACGGTCCCCGAGGGCCTCTCTCTCCCGCAGGTCTGCACGGGAGGGTTTCATGTATCCATGAGGGATACGGCCTTCCCACTTTTATAGCCCAAAGCCCTTTTGCCCTTGGTATCCCCAAAAGGTTGCAAATCCAGCTTCCTCTTGCTCAGGTGGGGCAGCCTCCGCTACATGTCGCTGCACGGTCCCCACCGGGTCCGTGTTGGACCCAGGGCCTGCTCCGTTTGGTCAGAAATTGTCCTGGCCCTGACACATGCTGGGTAGCCATGGCAATCACTGAATCTCTCTAAGATTCAGGTGTCTTGTCTGTTAAACTGAGCTAGAATACCACATAGGTTGTCCCATGATTGGAGATGATGTGTATAACAGTATGGCTCAGAGGAGCTGAGAAATGTTCTGAAAAGGTGCCTATGGTGTATTGAGGAGCCCAGGCCTCCCCTCTGGAATGGTTCCTGTGGTGTCAGAAAATAGAACATATTACCAGGTTAACCACAGGAAATTGCCAATGTTTGACCATTTCTGACCTATTAAAAAGGCAGTTCTACCTGATACTTACAAAACAGCTGCCATCCCTTATATGAATCCTCCCTCCTATGAAGACCCTCCCCACCAAAAGCAACATGCAATGAGGAAGGGGTGAGATGGGGAGATGGAGGTGGGGGGGAGGAGTGGCGGGGGGGGTAGGGAGCCTGGCAGACCCCAGGCAGAGTGGTCAGTGCAGACATGTGAGTCAAGCGTCTGTGGCACTCCTACGGCGCCCGCACGTGGGCACAGGTCAAGGCTGTCCCACCAGCTCTGGTGGGAGCCTGCTGTTGGTTTCACAGCTCCCTCTTCCTGCCTCCTGGGAATGGTTTCCCCGGCGTGAACCAGTTGCCCGGTCCTTGGCGAGCTGGGAGGGGGCTGGCTTCTTTGGAAAAGTGAAGGTGTGCCTGGCGTCCATCTCTCGGCAGGTCAGACACATCCGGAAGTTCCTCAGGAAGATCGACAAGCCATTCGGCCTTTACCCCAACTTCATCAGTCCAGTGAGTGGGAACTGGATACAGCGTGAGTACAGAGACACGCCCCGTCCTTCAGCAGGTTCCTGCCCAGCTTCCGGGTGTGGCTCCTGCAGGGCACAGACCGGAGTCACTGGCTCAGTGCTCCTGGATGCCCCGCCCCGCCGGGTAGCCGGGGGAGCTTTCACTGTGGTTGTCATTGCTGTGGTGACGCCCTGCGCGTCCCCCTCACGCCAGCTGTCCCCAGCCTCCATGAGAGCTACAGCCTCCATCTCTGTGCCCGCTGACGCCTCCATCACCCCTCACCCTTTGAGGAGGGTTCCTCTCCTAGCCCCTTCGACTTTAGATTTTAAAACTTAAGCAGAACCTAACTAATACAGCGATCTGAAAACCACGAATCCACTGCTGGGTCCTGCATGTGCCCGAACGGGTCCCAGGGCTTCCTGCTGTCCCCCGTGCAGAGACTTGCTTCTCAGCCAGAGAGGCTGGCCACCTGGCCACCTGTGGAGCTCGTTCACAGCCCCCAGCTTCACCTGCTGGAACAGAACGGGGCTTAGGGGGACACTCAGGCGGAGGGTGTTGAAAAGTCTCCAGCCCCCTGGCACTGCCCCTGCTGAGAAGCCCTGCTCCTCCCTGCCCTCCTGACCAAGGCCCGGGTCGTGTCTTGTGGTCATTGCACAAACTGGGGGCAGCAGCTTCCACGGGCCCTGCTCAAAGGCCTTCCCAGAGCCCACGCCTCACTGCCGCTGCCCCAACAAGGGCCCCTCTCCCGCTACCACCCCCTCTAGCCCCAGCTGTGATGGCATCAGCCAGGGCTGGCGTCAGAGGAGACACGGGTCTGATTACTGTATGGCTGGGAGAGACAGGGTTTATTTTATCTCTTTGAGCCTTGGTTTCCTCTCCTGCAAAATGGGAGCAGAACTTGAGGTATGTTTTTTGTGTATCGAGATACATTCTTTGTGTACTGTGGAGGGGGTGGAGTAATGATCTAAAGCTGCAGGAAACAGGTTTCAGTTCATCTGCTGGAGACGGGTTGTCTCAAAAGGAAAGAGTGCAGGCAGGGCCCGGCAGGGAGACCGCAGGGGCCTTGTCCTTCCAGCCCCCGCCTCCTTGATCCGCCAGTCTAGAGGCCCAGAAAGTTCGACCTAGGACGTTTCCCTGGTGATGACCTCACTCCCAAGCGGCCTCCTGCAAAAACCACTTCAAGAAACGCACAGTATTTTTAACCAAGCATGCCATGAAATCCAAAAGTGCAGGAGAGAAGGAAGGTTTGAATTACAGATTATGGCCACAGGAAGAGACAGTTCAGTAACTGTTGCTGCTTTTAATTGCGAGGCCTGACTGGACAGAGATAACCCGCCCAGTTGCTGGCCTCAGCTGCTCCAGGACAATGCAGCAAAGCCCACGAAAGAGGAGGGTGTGGCTTCCAGCGGACAGCTACCGGCAAATTACTGGGGAGCCCCCCACCCAGATGCATAATCTTCTCTTCAGGCCGCGCCAGGGGTCACAGGGCTGGGCCAAGTCGGTCAGGTGTGAACATTTGTTTCATATTAATAAAATACAGACCCGCAGCCTGCTAAAGAGCAGAGGGGTGACAAGGCGCGCTCGCCTGGCCGCCTGCTTCCTCCTTCCCTGGCTCTGGGCTTTTCTCAGGTTTTCATCAGCGTGTTTTTGTGATTGTGTATTTTTCCAGATGATAACATTCCCTACTTGCATAAGCTAAGTGTGTTCACATTATTTTTTCTCCTTGAATCCTCTGTTTAGCCGATTTGCAACCGTAGAAATTGTAGCTTAGAGAGGCAAAGGAGGAACTGGGGTGCTCTTGGCAGCTCCCCACTCCTGCTTGAAGCTGAGCTTCAGGGAAACAGGGGAGACCAAGACCTCTGGCTGCTAGTACCTCAGCCGGAGAAGACACCAGGCTCCTGCTGGCACCCATCACGGATGAGAGCTCAGAGAGCTGCCAGCCCCGGGGGGCTCGGCCGCCTTGTCCATTGCCTGAATCCCACTCTCTCCTCGGTGGGAAGGAAGTGGCAGGTCTAGATTCTCCCAAAAGGGAGCATGAGCTGCCTGGCAGCCCCAGCCTGGCAGCCTCCCCAGTGCGTGCTGTCTTCTGCCGGCAGAGCTCCCGGCCGGCTTGTAGGGTGGCTGCTCCTTGCTGCCCAGTGTGATGAGTGGTCAGGAAGCAGCAGAACCCACCTGCTCTAAGGCCCATCTATACCAACTCGGGATCCCCTTTTAAAAGCATTGTACTCGAGAAGACTGAGGACCGGCAGGGGAAATGGCTTGCTGGGAGCTAATAGCAGATCTGGCCTCTGATTCCCAGGCCTATATCACCCAGCATTGAGGGGACAGCACACACACACACACACACACACACACACACACACAGCAGCTGGAAAGCAGTGGGACCTCCAAGTGAGAACTGTCCACTTCGATCAAGGTCCCCTGAGAGATGATACACACCTCCCCAAGTGGGTGTCAGGTCTCAGCCGCCTGTGGAATCTTGGCGACCTGGCTCTCCTCTCCTGCACACACTTGCCAGGTGAAGCCCTGCTCCACAACACACATGTAATGAAATCCGACTCTTAAGCTTGGCATTTGAGGCCCCTTCCGGCACAGCGCAAACCTACCTTCCTTTCATTCATTCAGGGCGTCTGCTGTGTGCAGTAAAGGTACTGGACATAAAATGGGAATCCTACACAGTCCCTCTCCACAAAGAGCCTTCAGCCTAGTCAGGGAGACAAACCCACAAACAGATTCTTACAACAGCATCAAGCACGCCCCCAGCAACGGGAGGATAGCCCCCACTGGGTGCTTCTGCCCAGGCCAGGCCGTGTGTGTGTGTGTGTGTGTGTGTGTGTGTGTGTGTGTGTGTGCGCGCGCGCGCGCGCGCGCGCGCGCGCTCCTTATCTCACTCTCCCTCATGGTTACCCTGCAGGGAGGGATGGAAAAGGGTCATGAAAGCACGGGGAAAAGCTTTCTGAGGGGAGGAAGCTGAGGTGTCCAGTGAGGAAGCCTCGCCATACAAGGTGGTGGAGGGGTAGTCACAGGTGAGAAATAGCATGGGAAGGCTGGGGGCTAGGAGTTTGGGGTGGTGGAGGAACAGTGAGGGGAGGCAGGGCCAGGAGATGAGTGTGGAGGTGGCAGTGCCCTGGCTACAGCCTGTGAGCCAGGGCTCCTTCAGTGGGCTGAGCTTCAGCGGCTCTAGGCAGGGGCTGACTCGGTGTGCTTACAGCCTTCCCCCATCCCTGCTCCACACAGACCTCCTACTCCAACATGGACATGCCATCGACATGCCGGGCCTGGCACACCCCGCCCCGCCCTTTGTGCTTGCCCAAGCTGTGGCCAGGAATAGGGGGTGAGGGGTGTGCTGTGCTGGTTCTCGCTTCCCTCTTCACTGGCCACGTCTGGCCCACACTGACCCCTCCCACCCCTCAAGGCTCAGGCTTTATCTGGTTGGTTCCAATTTTTGCAAGTGTTTGTTCCATTCCTGAAACCTTGCTGGCCAGGATTTGTTTGTGGAGGGGCCGAAGGGCTGGTTCACTGTGGGGGCCTCCTCTCAGCCCCTTTTCCCGGTCCCCGGCTGCCTTCTCCTCTGGTCCTTCTCTGTGCACTGTCCTTTCTCTGTGCGTCTTCGGTTTCATCCTCGGCTAACTGTGTGAAGCTGCGGAGAGTGAGAGCTCTGCCAGCTTGGTGGCCTCCGAGGAGCGGTTTAGGCTCGCTCTCATTTTTCCCATCTGGTAAATGGGGTTGGTAGTGCTCACCTTGCAAGGTTTGGGGGAAGATGTTATAAATAATACAATAAAACTCCTAGCCCACCCTGGACCTGCTAGCTGTCAGTGTAGTCTCTATTTCTTTCGCTTTTTACTGTTTCTGCAAAGGAGCTGAAAATATTCTTCCCATCCCACCACCCCTACCTTAATCCATCCCCCTTCCCTCCCCCTTCCTCTGTCTCTCTGCTTAAGAGAATCATAACAGGGAACTGATGTTTGCTCTGCATTACATCATTAAAGGCCTTTATGTTTCCCCATTGTTACTTTTTAAAACACTCACTGTTTTCTGTCCGTGTCTTGCTTCTGTGGTTAAGGGTTCCTTGGTCACCCCATTTTTCTCCCGGGACAGCCCTGGATGGAGACGCCTCCTCATTCAACCACAGCCTGGAGGTCCTGCTCCGTGGGGACTTCGGGCGATGCCACCAGGCCGAGAGAGGCGTCCTCAAACCCCATTTGTCCTCCTCCTGCTCCTTTGAACTCCATTCATCCCAGTGTGCTAAATTTAAACTCAGTTTTTCCAGAAATGCTCTGTACCCTACCCACCTAAATCAAGCCTCTCCTTCCTCCTTTTCAAGGCCTTTTAGGCACCTTCCCAGCATTAATTACCATGTTTGTCACCAGGCAATAAAAATCTCCACTCCCTGCCACCAGATTATATTTTTAAAGAAATGCAGCTCATTTCCAGTTAATAACCAGAGGCCCTGCTGTCCTCGGCCTGCTAGAGCGACATGATTTATAGCCCCTGGCTGAGCCCCTGCACCTGTGTGCAGGGCCATTGCGCTGGAGAAGGCCTGGCTCCCCGAGTTGCAGGCTGTGTCTTTCTCCCAGCCGCTGTTCCGGGCAGGGGGGCTGCTGATTAAACGCTTGCTTCACCCTCACGCTCTGCCCGCATGCAGCACCCAGGCCAAGAGCCCAGTGGGCAAGATGTGCGCTCCGCTGGTCCTGCCGCGCCTCGGCGATGGAGATAATGTTCTGTCTGCTTTCCCCTCACAGACCACGTCTCGGTTGGAGGACTCGGGGACAGTTTTTATGAATATTTGATCAAATCCTGGTTGATGTCAGCCAAGACAGACACGGAGGCTAAAGACATGTACTACGAAGCCTTGACGGTAAGACAGCACCTTCACGGTCCTTCGCCTCCCATGCTCACACGGGCCCGAGCGCCAGGGCCTTGTCCGCCCATCCCCCACAGTGCGCTGGCCAGGGGAACCACAGGACAGCTCCCACCCATCAGTCACTGCACACCTGTCTCATAACTCTTCTCAACACCTTGACATTAGGGCCGTGTTAGCATCCTTGTTTCACAGATAGAAAACCCAGGTGCAAGGAGGTGCGCTCATTTGTCTGAGGCCTCACAGGAAGCGGCAGGCAGTCGGATTCAGAAACCTCGGTATCTATGCTTCAGCTGATGTGTCGGAGCCTAGAACGCAGCAGACGGTGGCTGGCAGCCCCCATGCGGGAGGTGCTAAAGCAAGGCCCTCAGCCATCTTCCTGTCAAGTCAGAGGTGACAGCTAGTACCTCCAAGTGGGAGGGGCCTCTGTCAGTGGAGCATCCAGTTCTGTCGCTTGTCTTTATGTAGATGGAAACCAAGGCCCAGAGAGGGAAAAGCACTTACTCAAAGCCTCACAGCACGGAACTGGCGGAGCTGAAGCCAGAGCGAGATGGTGGAAGGATGGACGGTTGACGGGTAGGGAATATGGGTGGATGGATGGATGATCTCTCACTGCCCTCCGATCACATGAACCTAGCCAGCCATGGCAGTGCTTCAAGGAAGCACATTGAAACAGGCCTGCAGGGCTGTGGACCCTTAAGCTATGGCCTCAATCATGAGTTTTCCCTGCCCAGCGCCCAGGCACCAAGACTCAGTCATGAAGCAGCTCCTGGGACTCCAGTCCCAGCTCAGCCTGGCGCAGCCCCATTCACGCAGCTTCTATGGCTGAGCCCAGCCCACAGCCAGTGTCTCCTGTCGGCTCTGGTTCAGCTGCGGGCCAGGTGTGCTGCCCTTCCTGCCACCCACGTCAGTTAAGGAGCAGCCTAGTTCCCTCCCCTCAGGCGCACTGTAGTTGAGGCTTCAGGGGAAGAAATGGCAACGAATTATTTAAGCGAACTGGGAGCTTTATGGAAACACTTGATTGAACAGGAGACAACTGGCTTTGCTCCTGTATTTGATCTTCCCCCCTGTGTCTCTGACCCTGGTAAGGGCTGGGCCTATGCCAAGTTTGGGGCTTTGAAGAACGTTCTGGTGGTTGTCAACCTTGTTGGCCTGTTAAAAATCCTGATGGTCAGCCCTGGCCGGTGTTGCTCAGTTGGTTGGGGTGTCATCCCATGCACCAGAAGGTCCAGGGTTCAATTCCGGGTCAGGGCACATACCTAGGTTTCAGGTTTGATCCCCCCCATCAGGGCACATGCAAGAGGCAACTGATCAATGTATCTCTCTCACATCTATGTTTCTCCCTCTCTTTCCCTTCCTCCCTCTCTAAAAATCAGTTTTAAAAAATGTTTATCCCAATGGCCAGTCTGTACCCCAACAAGGTTACCTCAGGACCTCTGGGTGGGACCCAAGCAACAGCCTGGAAAGCTGCTGGGCTGGGGGCTGGGGGCAGTGTCAGTGTGCAGGTTAGACCAATACCTTGGGTGGGCATGGGGGCTTCAGACAGGCTGACTGGGCAACCCTGAAGGTCATGGGAAAGGACAAGAAGGACAGGGACTAGGCACTAAAGGTCATTCTGGCCTTCTCTGGACAGTACATTTAGTGCCTTAGGCCCCATCTTACAGGTGATGAAACGGAGGCTCAGAAGGCTCAAGGTCACACAAGTGTCAGAGCCAGGGTGCAGACAGGGTCTGACTGCCTCGAGGTGCAGTGCTCCTACCTCCAGTTACCAGCTGCCAACTCACAGAGGAGCCTAGCTTGCCAAAGTCCCTCTCGGGTGGACGCAGGGGGGCAGGTAGGGTCCCATCCAAGAGGCTAAGGAAGCCAGAGCCTCTGAATAGCCTCACAGCCAGCCCAGAAATTAGTCTCATTTTACAGATGAAGAAAGGGAGTCTTCAGGAAAGTGGAATAAGTTGCCCAGAGTCACCCAGCTCTCAAAATGCAGAGCTGGGGTTCCAGCACAGCCTGCCTCTCAGTCAGCTCTTTGCTATGTCTCTTGCCATGATTTAAGCCTCCTGACCACTCCACGGCCAGCCTGTGCTGTCCTGTGTTTCTCTCAGTTTTAGAAGCCTTGTTTTTTTGTGTTGTTATTTTTATCTTTGCATCTGCTATCTCAGTTGTCTCTTCAAAGAGAAACTGCGTGATCATTTCCTCTTTACCAAGTTACTTAGTTTGGGGTCAACCCCAAATGGAAATAACCTATGGGAGACAGTCTTGAAGATGAAGATTTTCAGCTGCAGTGTGAGACTTTCTGGGATCCCCTCCAACTCATGCTTGTGTCCTCTCCCGAGCATTAACAGTGGGTAACTGAACCATGTTTCTGCACCTGGACTAGACCTGCCAGCCCACCCCTGCACCTGCATGCTCAGGGATGCAGAGCAGCTGCCTGGACCCAGCTCTGCCCAGCCGTGACCAGCTGTCCACGCCTCCTCCCCACGTGAGCAGGTGCCCTGGCCTGGCCATCAACATTGCTTCCCCCTCTGCTGCTCAGTGAGGGTCCTGCAGCCAACCCACCAGCCAGATCTTACAGAGAAGAAGGAAAAAACACTCAGGGAGCAAGCTGGGTTTGAGCACCTTCTGTATGCCAGGCCCTGGCTGGACATTGCTAGTGGTAGCTTCTGCTGTCACACACCACTCAGAGTCCTGGGAGAGACACGTTCCATAGAAACATACATGAACATGTGTACACAGAGTGGGGACAGCACCATGTAGGAAGATAGTGGGGTAGTAGAAAAACATGGCAGCAGTGGTGTGGGCTAAGCTGTCCTCTCCAAGGACGCACCCCAAAGAGGCCCTGAGGCCGGGCTGGAATTAGCAGTGGGATGGGAGCAGCGGGCAAAGCCTGAGGCAGGAACCCTCATCTGCTTCACGCACATCACCGTGGCAGAGACCTCTGACCTCACTGCAAAGCAGGACCCCCTCCCCACATTTCCCTGGCCTGTCCCCTTGATTTCTTACATTCAAAATGCTGATCACAAATCGTGATATTCATGTGTATTGATTTTGGGGAAGTCTCTGTGCTCACGAGTGAGCTCCCTAAGGCAGGGTCCAGGCCCATCTTCAGGGGCTGTATCCCTTGCACCTCCACAGCCCTGGCCCCACGGAGGTGCTCACAAAATACTCATTGGGGCTGGGGTGCAGGAGTGAAGAGCCCAGTGGGGCTGAGGAGGGAGGGCGGGGGGCCGGCTGGAGAGGAACTGTGAAGGCCGTTTATTGAGGGCTCTCTCTGTGCTGGGAAATGGGCTGCGCTTTACAACACATCTCATTGAACCCTCATGACCCTATGAAGCGGTTCATGTTCTTACCCGCATTTTATACGCAAGGAAGTTACAGCACGGAGAGAACATAGAACCCGCCCAGAGTCACACAGCTCCAAACTGGTAGAGATGGGGTTTGAACCCGAGGAGTCTTGGGCATCTGGGGGTCCTTGCCCCAGTCCTGGTATGTTGCATGACCTGGGACAAGGCACTCGGCCTCTTGTGGAGAGCACTGCAGACTACCTGGCTTGTGCTGGGCATGAAATGGGAAGGCGTGTAATGAGGGATGTAGAGAGCACCTCTCAATTTTCTATCGTTTTCTTGTTTTGTTTTGAATCTGATGAAATATATGTGCCCTTGTCCCATGAAAATGCACATACAGGCCTGGCTGGTGGGGCTCAGTTGGTTTGGCGTCATCCTATGCACCAAAAGGTCACAGCTCAGTTCCCAGTCAGGGCACATGCCTAGGCTGCAGACTTGATCCCCAGTAGGAGGCATGCAGGAGGCAGCTGATTGATGTTTCCCTCTCACATCAATGTTTCTCTCTCTCTCCCCCCCCCCTTTTTCCTCTCTCTCTAAAATCAATAAAAACGATCTTTTAAGAAAAAGAAAATGCACATACACAAAAGTGTCGTGTACAATTTTAGGGGCATTTGTGACACCCTGAAGCCCATCCACAGGTTAAGCTTCCCTAACCAAGGAGGGTAATAATTCTTAAAGATATTTTGAAACTTTTTGTATGTAGAAGATCTTCAAGTCTGTGTAAGAGACTCACCCTGGGAGCTACCTTATGTCCGAGCCTCCAGCAGGCTGCAGGCCTCAGCTGGGCGAGTGGCAGAGCTCCCATGGGCCCCATCAGGGCCAGCAGCCGGCCGAGGTCAGTGGGCCGCCTTTGCCTGGGATGGAGGGCTCGGTAGAGCCGCGTTTGCTGCTGTCTCCAAATACTCACTTTCTGTCCTCTCCACTCCTCCCCTGTGCCCTCCCACACCCCCTCTCCCTGCCCAATTCCCACCTTGCTCCCAGGCGATAGAGACCCACTTGGTGAATGTGTCTCCCGGGGGGCTGACCTACATTGCCGAGTGGCGCGGGGGGAACCTGGACCACAAGATGGGGCACCTGGCCTGTTTCTCCGGGGGCATGATCGCCCTGGGCGCTGAGGATGCTGAGGAGGACAAGAGGGCCCACTACCGAGAGCTCGCAGCCCAGATCACTAAGACGTGTCACGAGTCGTACGACCGCTCAGGTAACCCTGCCCGGGGACAGGCCGGCAGGACACACCGAGGCCAGATGCCAGGAAGAACTGGAAGTACGGCAGAGTGGGGAGTGCAGGGAACCGTGGTCTTAGGGAAGTCTCGCCTTCTGCGGTTAGGCAGAATTTGAACAAGGGACATGCTGTCTATGCACTGAGGTTGTAACCTAAATTAAAGGGGAAATAGGGTGATGTATTAAGCCCTTTGTGTGGGCCAGGTATGGTTCAGCACTTAATATGTCATTGCTGAACCTCACAACACAGATGAGGAAACTGAGGCTCAGGGATGATGTGGCCACAGATCACATGACGTGGCCCCATGAGTGGGGCACAGAGCAGAGGGTCCTCTGGCCCCTGAGGCAGAA
Source organism: Corynorhinus townsendii (assembly GCA_026230045.1). Taxonomy (NCBI): domain Eukaryota; kingdom Metazoa; phylum Chordata; class Mammalia; order Chiroptera; family Vespertilionidae; genus Corynorhinus; species Corynorhinus townsendii. Next base: position 206,122,084 of record JAPDVU010000002.1, on the reverse strand, counting down.
ACATTGGCCTCCCGAGCCTAGAGAATTCCTTCTCCCTGAGCCCCTACCCCCTAGCACCTCTGCTTTTTCTCCCCAGAACCCCTCCATTTAGTGGGGCTGGGCACCTCCTGGCACCACCTTTTATCACCCTCTTTGATCCAAGCTTGAGCGCTTCTTGACCATCTGCTCAGCACTCATGCAATATGGTCCAATGCCAGAGTCAGAAGTCATGTTAGAGAACACGAACCCAACTTTCGTTTTACACATGGGAAACTGAGTCAGTCCAGAACCGAGGTCACCGCTGTGAGGGGCTAAGCCAGGCCAGAACCCAGGTCTCCTGATGCTCAGCTCCCTCCTGTGGGCTGCCTCTGCTATCCCCAGCCCCCCAGGGCCCCAGGAGGTGCTCATTACTCGGAGTTTAACCCCAGTCTTGGCTGGGGGAGATGACCCAAGATTTGTAGTAAGAAATTCCTGGTTCAGGTGCCACTCTGCCACTCACCAGCTGGTGGCCTCCGTTTTCTTGTCGGTTCAATGTGAACAGTCACACGGGTCTCCGGGATGGGGTCTCTACCTGAGCCCAGAAAGCACATCGCCCGGGTCCTCAGCCAGCAGCATGGGAGGGTTTGTTAGGTCCACCGAGCCGTGTCCGTGACGCAGCAGCTGAATCCTGACTGAGCTGTTCAGAAAACTAGCAATTCACAACGGGTCCTAAAACGGGTCTTCAAGTCCCCTCCAAGAGCTCTCTCTGTCAGCACCATAAACAAATAGGAAATCTCGGGAATGATAAAAAGCTTGCTGTTTGTCTGGCACAATCAGCCCCGACCATAAAAAACAGTCCGCGTAACAGAGCACATTGTTCCAGCCAGCCTGGCTGGTCGGCGGGCGGCTGCCAGAGGCGCTCTCGCCCTCACCCCATTAGCAGCTTGGCAAGACGACTGCTTTCTGACGGTAGGAGTGCGGGCACCGGCTGAGAGGATTGGAAGGGCCTGGGTCTGGCTAATTCCTCTCCCAGGACGCCCTCCACAGAAGAGGAGGATGTCCTGCAAAGCCCGTGTTTTGAGGAAAAACAACTCGGGGCCTCTTGGGTCCTGAACCATGGTGGGAGGAGGAAGGGCTCACAGTAGAACCAGACCAGGCCCTCGGCCAACCTGGACAGGATGTGCAGGCATTAAAGAGAGGAAGACCCAACCCACGTACTCCAAACTTTAGGCCTGGAGAGTCAGACTCAGAAGGGAAAGAGAGAGGACCCAGCCGAGGGAGGGGGCATCAGACAAATCCCGGGTAACATGCCAGCCCAGCCATAGCGCGCTGTGTTCCCCTGGACAGATTACTTAGCCTCTCTGATCCTCAGTTCCCACATGCATGGTAAAGGGATAATAACACCTCCCTCACCAAGAACAAGCACTCGGCACAGCCTTTGAAATCACAAATGGGGGCCGCGGTCGTGGTTATATAATTGTGGTCATCCACAAAACAGGAATGGCAGTTAATTGTCCACAAACGAACAGAACAACAGAGCAGCAAAGCCAGACCTCACCAGCCTTGCTCAGTCAGCTCCCTCTGCCCGAGTATGAGTGTGCGTGTTCTGGGCAGGTCTTTCCCTCATCGCCCTGTCAGCAGTCTCCCAAACTGTCAACTCTGGAAGGCTGGTTCTGAGAGGAGCTAAAAGCAGCTTCCTGAGGTCTGTGGAGAAGCTTCATTGCGTATGAGCACATTAAAGGAGCTGATGAGTCCTGCATGAGTGAGACTGTTTTACTTTTTTAACCCACTGCTCTCCACCTCTGTTTAAACCTGGAATCCTGCCTTGGCTGAGCTCTGATTAACATCTTGCAGGGCTTATATCTCAAAATACACAGTCAGGGAGCAGCACCCCAACCTTTGTCTCCCCAGACTGCTGGGTGGTTCATTTGGATTCTCAAATTCTAAAATTACAAAATTTTGAGGCCTCAAGGGTCTTGCTTTGGCCAATCTGGCCAAGAGGGAAGTTGTATATCTGCCAGGCTCAGCCTTATCAGGCAATCCAGGCAGGCCACCCCACACCCTCCATCACCCCCAGATCTACCCTGGGCACCAGGTGGGTGGTCTGACCCAGACCCTCTGGTTGGTCATTCCACAGATACCAAACTGGGGCCCGAGGCCTTCTGGTTTAACTCCGGCAAAGAGGCCGTGGCCACGCAGCTGAGCGAGAGCTACTACATCCTGAGACCCGAGGTGGTGGAGAGCTACATGTACTTATGGCGACAGACCCACAACCCCATCTACCGGGAGTGGGGCTGGGAAGTGGTGATGGTGAGTGGGCTGGGCTGGGCTGGGCTGGTGGAAGGCTTAAACGGGTGGCAGGTGCCCCTGAGAAGTCAAGAGTCCAAAACCCCGTGGCTCAGGCGCTGAGAGGAAGGTCAAGCCAGGTAGGCATCTGGCTAAAGTTCAGAAATCAAGGGTCAAGTTTATAGCTGCAGAGCCAGGAATCCCCAGCTGGGTACAGTCAAGCCAGGAACTTGAAGAGGCTTCTGAGGCCCATAGCCTTGGGGCCCTGGCCCTGGTGCCAGCAAACTTAGAGGGGCAGCAGCCAAGGGGGCCAGGGCACATGTGGTCACTGCTTTCTGACCCTGAAGCCTGGACCAATGCCTCAGCTGTCGCCTCTCAAACAGGAACGGCTGCCAGGCCAGCAGCTCCCCTCCCTCCTCTCCCCAGAGCCAGCCCAGCCCGTTGCCACCCCTGCCCTCTCTGGGCTCTGCTCACCCACCCACTCACCCACCCATCTCTCCTCTGGTCCCCAGCTACCTAATGGGAAATCTCATGCCCACTTTAGGGCAAGTGTCAAAGGCAGGTATGGGGACTCTGGAAGGTTCCTTGATGGATGCTGAGCCTTCTCTGTCCTCCTCTCCTCCCCCACCCACTGCTCTCAGAGGCGGGTACTGTCCTGGGAGAGTGTCGTACTCAGGTGGGCACTGGCCTGCTCAGGATCATTGTCATGGCTCTCTGGCCAGAGTCTCTTACTTCCCTCTGAAGGCCAAGTGTCTGTGCTTCTGGGCCCCATCTGCAAACCCTCAGTGGGTGAGAAATGCATTTCTATACAAAAGACAGAGAGCCCATGGCCTGCCCACCTCCAGCCCAGGGACCACGTCTTCACGGAGAATCCTGGGATGACAGTCCCACATTCCAGCCCACGAACACCACCAGCGCCTTCCTCTGTCCCCACTGGGCAAATCTGACATCAGTGTATTCCATGAGAGGCAGAAAGAAGCCTCCTCTAGGCTCACACCAGGTGGAGAGTTCGGGCACAGCTCTCCCATTGGGACTGAGCTCCTGGCATCAGGACCCCCAGCCTGGCAGCAGGCGCTGAACCTTGAGAATAGTTCGGCCTTCTGCTTCCACAAACACCAGGGGTTCCCCGTCGAGGGGTCAGGGGCCTGTCTATTGGCGAGCTTGGGATCCTCTGCTCTCCCCACACCCAGGCCTTGGAGAAATACTGTCGGACGGAAGCAGGTTTCGCCGGGATCCAAGACGTGTACAGCAGCATCCCCAACCACGACAACAAGCAGCAGACCTTCTTTCTCGCGGAGACGCTAAAGTGAGTCGGGGCTTGGTCCCTGTTCTTTCCGGCGGACAACGCGACTTTCCTAGGGAGGCGGGCAGTCAGCAGTCTGTCCCTTCCCCAGAGTCAGGGTCTGCAGTCACAGGAAGGGGCCCTAGGGGTGGGGCCTTAGCATAGTGTGAGACCCCGCCCCATGGGTGAGCCTTGGGCCAGGCCAGTTTCTACTCAGTGAGACTGGGTTGGACTCTACTCCTTGAAGTATTAGCTGTGGGACAAGTTCGGTTCCGTAACCTGTCTCCTCAGGTTCCTTAAGTTCCATAAAACTAAACTCCTTCTGCAAAGTAAGAAGAACGGTGATGGTGTGGATATGCTGGTGACCTTCCTCTGCAGCGTTGCTGCACTGTTCCCTGGGCTCCTTGCTGTTCCCCAGAGCAACACCCTTGAGCCTTAACCCTTTAGGGTGAACTGGAATGGTCCCTTCCTTCTGATAAAAACCCACAGGGCTAGGGAAGCTGGGGTTCTGGAGTCACCACTCTCTGTTCATGTTAGTGCCCTAACCTGAGGGGCACACAGGGGAGCAGCCCAGGAGCCTGGACCAGGGCGGGCTCAGGCCACCCTGCACAGAAAGGAGAAGCCAGGCCCTCCGGTGTCCTGGCAGGACCCCCACAGCAGGTGGGAAAGGGCCTGAATGAAGTGTTGGGTGTGAGGGCTGGGGCAGGGCCAGGCTTAACCCAGGGCTGTCTGCCCCGAGCCCAGTGCTCTTCTCGGCATGCACAGCATCTTCCCTGGGTCCTGCCCCCTGAGTGGATTTGGGGTCTTGGCCCGCCCTGCCCCGGAGCCACAGGCCTGGTGCAGAGGCCCCCGCGGTTCGTTCCCGGGGCCCTGTCCCCAGAGCACTGACAGCTGTGTCTCGCCCCACCCTGCCTGGCACAGGTATCTCTATCTTCTGTTCTCTGAGGATGACATGCTGTCCCTGGAAGACTGGGTGTTCAACACGGAGGCCCACCCGCTGCCTGTGAACCACTCGGACAGCGCTGGCAGGGTGGGGGCCCACTCCGACCCCAGCTCCCTGCCGCCCTGAGCCGCAGGGACGCCTCGCCTTTTCCGGTTTGGGGACTGTTCTCAAAGGGATTGAGAACGTAGGCCCCACTCCAGACACGCCTCTTCTTCTCCTCTGTGAGGAGACAGGCCCGGGAGACAGCGATGTCGCACCAGGCCCAGACATTCCTTTCTATGGAGAATTTCTATGAAACCCACTCAGTTGCCATTCCAGGGCCAAAGGACTGGAGGTTTGCGTATTGACCCCGTGTATTTGGTTCACTTCCTTTCCTATTGAGGGTATTTGGGGTTTTGCTTGATTTTGCCTTTTCTCTACAGTTGTGTTTTATCACAAATCATGTTAGTTTTCAAAATCCCATGCTTTCAAACACAATCACTTGATCAACTAAACCTTAAAGTATTTGTACACGTACAAAAACCTTGACCTTATTTCTATATTTTAAATGCCTCTTGCCCAACATTTACTATTCATTCAATTACCTGACATTTACCTTATCATTTGAGGAGGGGTTCCCCTTTGATTTGGGTTTAAGTGTTACGAATACTAGTGCTATTTTCATTATTGCAATGGAGAAATCTGAAAACTTACAATAAAAGAGTTTATTGAATAAGAAATACGATTGGGTTCGTTGCACATCAGTGATTTCTGGGAAAACTATTGCAATGTTTTCAGAAAAATCAACCAGCAGTTGGTTTAAGGTATAATTTAGTGAATGACTCCAACTTCTATTACCTTCCTTAAATAGGACCTAATATATTTGGAAAGGGGGAAAATACTTTGAAAGAGTTGGATATTTATACTTAGGTCAAGGCTTGGAAGAGACCCACAGAGAGGCAGCAACTTGACTGAGGTCCCGCAGCCAATGAAGGCAGAGGTGACCCAGCCCCTGTGATTTGCCCACCACGCCAGTCCCGTGCTCCATCCTTCAGCAGCTGCTCGCTGAGGGCCGCAGGGTCGGACGTGGTGAGATGCCAGAGACACTGCCCTCGGGAAGCCTACAAGTCAAGGAGGCAGAAGCACGGTAAATGATGTGCCTGCGGGTGATACGGTATGAAATGCTGCAAAGGAGACAAACCGCTGAAGTACTAACGGCCAGGGCCTATCTTGGGAGCCAAGGAGAGCCTCCCTAACCAGATAGCCTTCAAGCTGAGACCTAGGAGCTAAGAAGGAACAGTGGGATCAGCACACAAACCCACTCTCCCCTGTGACCAACCCCTGCTTCCCTGAGGCCCCTGAAAGGAACCCAGGTCCCAACGGTGAGGGGAGCTCTGGTCCTCTCCCCGCCCCTCCCCACTCTGCAGCTTGTCCACACAGCTGACTTCACAGGGACACTGTGAGCCCTGCCGCGTGCTCAGCAACTTCATGTTGGCTCTGTTAGGGACCCGAGGAGCCCCTGGCGTGTGGGGCCCGGGGCTGGGGACTCACTCTCTGGGTGCTCTTTTCCTGCCCCTCACGTGGTTGCTGTGAGAGTACCTGGGTGCTGCGGAGGCCGCTGGGGCCTGCGGGTGTGGGAAGTGGAGGACAGAACTCTGGTGTTTCCAGCCGCTTCTCACGCAGCAGCCAGAGCCGTCGGTGAGTTCACCTGCCGCAGGGCGAACAAGTCACTGCCTGAGTCCAGCGAGTCACTTCACTCCTGAACCCATGGCTTTGGTGACTCACCTGTTTCCATAAAACAGCCTAACTAGTTTGGTTCAGTGGCCAGAGCATCGGACTGCAGACCAGAGGGTCCCGGGTCTGATTCTGGTCAAGGGCACTTACCGTACCCCGGTCAGGGCATGTGCAGGAGGCAACCGATCGATGTGCTTCTCTCACATTGCTATTTCTCTCTGTCTTTCCCTCTCTCTTCCACTCTCTCTAAAAATCAATGGGGAAAATATCCGCAGGTGAGGATTTAAAAAAGAAAGAAAGGAAGGAAAACAGAAGAACACGTTGCACAAACACTATAGAAAGGTTAGAAAATAAAGATAAGCTTAAAGAAAAAGCATTCACTGTCCGGCCCTCCAAGGTGAATACCTTTATATTTTCTTCTAGACCTTTTTCTGTGAATGTGCAGGATATCTTTTTTGTAAATACTGTGCACCCTGTTTTATTACAATCTGCTTCTGTGCTAAACTATGTATTATGGACATATTTTCATGTCAACAAATATATATTTACCTCATTGCACAGCATTCCCTCATGTGCTGTCTCATGTGATGGGGTCTAAGCCCCAATTGCTGGGCATTTGGGTTCTTAGCTACAAATAGAAGCCAACTCCCTCTGACGTAAGCAGTGATAATAATCCTATCTAATAAAAGAGTAATATGCAAATTGGCCATCACTCCAACACACAAGAGCTGCCCCCATGTGGACACAAGATGGCTGCCACAAGATGGCCAGCAGGGGAGGGCAGTTGGGAGGGATCAGGCCTGCAGGGGAGGGCAGTTAGGGGCAATCAGGCTGGCAGGGGAGTGGTTAGGGGGTGATCAGGCTGGCAGACAGGAGCAGTTAGGCGCAATCAGGAAGGCAGGCAGGCGAGCAGTTGGGCACCAGCAGTCCTGGATTGTGAGAGGGATATCGGACTGCCCGTTTAGGCCCCGATCCTACTGGAGGTATCCCAGATTGGAGAGGGTGCAGGCTGGGCTGAGGGACACACACACACACACACACACACACAGACCCGTGCATGAATTTTGTGCACCGGGCCTCTAGTAATAATAATAATAATAATAATACTTTGAAATGCCTTGGGGATGCTCATGAAATCTCAAGAGAGTGAACAGCCAGACCTCAAGAAGGACAAGGAGGAGGATTTGGCCAGGGATCTAGGCTGCGGGAGCCAGGGGCAGCCTCCCCAGGCACACCACCAGGACAGGTGAATCCAAGTGTTTCCACATCCGACCTTTTCCCTTCAGAACATGAGCTTCCAATTGGCCTTGCCTGTGTCGTGTCCCCAGCCAAGGGAGGACAGGGCATCTCGACTGGAGAAAAAAAATAAAGTTACTACCAAAATACTAGACCTGCACGGGGCTGGGCACCAGCAGTGGACTGTTCGAAGGTTTTGCTTCAGTGTTTTTCAGTATCATAAAGAGAGTTACGAGAGTATAGTTGGTCATTCCTCTCCCTCTATCCAGCTCCCCAGAGTCAATTCCTGGAATATCTCCCTACTTCAGAGTCACTTCCAAGTTCCCTGAGGCCCCAGGCTCCCCGCTGGGCCCGTGTCACTGTCCTCCTCTCCTCCTCCAGCATCTCATCTTCCCCATCTTCTCTGTTATTGCTGGGAGCAAGTTGTAAAAATGAATATTTTAAAATTCATCCTCCAGGAGGGCGCTTGCAGGTGAAGAAAGATCGTCCTTTAGGCAATTTAACTCCATCCCAGGGATAAAAAAAAAATAAGTAAGACCCAGGGTAGGCTGAGAGGAGAGAGGAATTAAAGGATGAGTCATCCTCACTGAAGCAGAATCCAAGCTCCAGAACCAGGCCCTGAGTAGACCCTCCTTCGGAGCCAGGGTCAGCGTGATGCTGGGCTCATTGAAGCCTCTCTTTTGCCCTCGCTGTGACGGAACCCTTTTGCACCTGTTCTCGTCGTGTAACAGCTTGATGCTGGTTCCTTCCCAGAAAGCTTCGCTAGCACCTGGCTCCAGGCACTGAGGCCTGCAGAGCATCGCACCCCTGGGCAGAGGGGGACACGGCCATTTTCCAGATGCCTCCCTTTAAGTGACTGTTTGCTTGTTCAGACTGGCTTCGCGCACCGTATTGTGTCTTTGGCAAGTTACAAAGTTCAGTAGCCAAATGCATTGGAAAGAAAAGCAGAAACAGAACATCTGATATAAAAACAGCATCCCCGAGATCCAAAATGGGATTCTCGGTTCTGTTCCCTGTGCTTTGGGGAGGTCACACTTCGTGGTTTGAGAAGGTGCTGGAGATGGGAAATGGGCCAGCTCCCCCTTTGGGGTCTATCCCTAAAAACACGCTCCGATGCCTTTTATTTTGTATCTAAAAATATCTGTTTAGTTTCCTATATTTGGGACAATATATTGATCCCACTCAGCCTGTCTCTGAAATCAGAGCTTCTCAAACTTGAATGTGCACCTGAACCTCCTGGGTATCTTGTTAACAGGCAGGTTCAGCCCTAGCCAGTTTGGCTCAGTGGACAGAGCGTCAGCCTGCGGACCCAAAAGGGTCCTGGGTTTGATTCTGGTCAAGGGCATGTACCTAGGTTGCAGGATCCTCCCCAGCCTGGGCCCTGGTTAGAGGAGTGCAGGAGGCAACCAATCAATGTGTTTCTCTCTGTCTTTCCCTCTCTCTTCCACGCTCTCTAAAAATCAATGGGAAAATATCCTTGGGTGAGGATTTTTATTTTTTAATGCAGGTTTGTATTCAGTGGCTCTGACATGGAGCCTAAGATCCTGCACTTCTAACAGCCTCCCCGGAGAAGCTGATACTGCGGGTCCTAGGACCGCGCTCGGAGGAGCAAGGCCTCCGTTAATGGCCACTCCTTTGGTGTCTGCCTTGTATCTGCATCCTGGAGTTGTAACCTCTCCAGAGTAGAACAGAAGGACTTAGATGTTGGGATGGCATCTATAGGTACCTTGGCTGCAGAAGCGACCTTGAAACAGGCATGGCTATTGCCTGCCCAGCAGCTCCCCCTCCTCCAGGGCCGTCAGGATAAGAAAGGAGCAGGCTTGCTGGTGGCTTGGAACCACTCTGCCCAGGAGAGCTTCCTGTGACAATGGAAATGTCCCATTTCTGTGCCGTCCAGTAGGGTAGCCACGTGTGGATGTGGAGCGCTTAAAATGTGGCAAGTGCAACTGAGGAACAAATTTTTTAATATATTTCTGTTGATTTCAGAGAGGAAGGGAGAGTAAGAGAGAGATAGAAACATCAGTGATGAGAGAATCATTGACCGGCTGCCTCCTGCCTGCCCCACACTGGGAACTGAAACATGACCTCCTGGTTCATAGGTCAACACTCATCCACTGAGCCACACTGGCCAGGCTGAGGAACGAAATATTTAGTTTTGTTTCATTTTAATTAACTATGAATGGGCACGTGTGGTTCCTGGTCCCCGATCTGGACAGCGCAGTCTCAGAACTTAGAAAGCCTGTCGTCTGCTCACTGACTCCCTGACCCTCCACCAGTGGCATCATCACAAAAATAATCTTCCCTTGAACATACCTGGTTATTTTTATACTCATCCCAGCCTCTGATTGTTTTCTGCAAAAGCCTCTGGCTTTTCTTTTGTTTTGTTTTCTCACTCACTGTCTATCTGCAGACCACTGTGCATTAGGGCAGGTTGAAGATGAGAAAAGCAGAGTGGCAGGACAGAAGAGAACAAGAGCAGGGTGAAACCTTTCCCTGGGCTGTGTGACCTTAGGCAAGGCCCTTACCCTCTCTGAGCCTCTGCTTCCCCATCTGTGGAAAACGAGGGTGATTTCAAGGGTTGAGCTCCCCAGTGTAGACATTCAATACATATAGTGATGATTGCTATTATGTGAATGTCCTTTGTAAACTATAAAGCCTTGTGAAAATATGAGGCAAAACATTGCTGTCAAAATTCTTTTTCTTTTTTTTTAAACAAAATGCTCTGAAACCTGAAGGAAGCTGCGTCAACCAGGCCCAGGAGACAGACCAAACTCTCAAAGCAATAAATCCGAACATTTTATGCCTTTCGCATTGAGCAAGCATCTTGTTGTTGGCCCTGAATCTATGAAATTGGGAGGGAGATTTGATGACTGTCCCAGGGCCTTGGGGGGTGCTCGGATCGGAGTGGAGGATTGAAGCAAGATACTGAGAGCGTGCCCAGGGATCCGGAAGGTTGAGGTCCAATTCATATTTCCTCTTCATGGAGTCTGGAGTCTTGATGAATCCTGTAGGCAAAGATTCACAGAGGAGGAAACCAAGGCCCAGAGACCTGCTCCGGTCTAGCAGCTGCTCTTGGCCTCTGGGAAGCTCTACGGAAGCCCAGAGCTGAGTCCCAGGGGTGATCCTTTCCCCAGAGGCTTGTAAACCCACCCGTCCCCAGCACCCAGCTGACCTTCCCAGTCCCGACAGCGCATCTCTCCAGCCCTGGGTCCAGAGCCCGGCAGGGTGTCTGTGTCTTTAATAAAAAGCAAGTGTAATAAATAAAAGTTACCTGGTAAAGAAAACTCCCCTCATTTATTTTCCAGGGGCTGTGGCTCATCAATCTTCCCCTCCTAACCTGCTTTGTGCTCTGTTAGCTTTGCTTCCTGATAGAACGGAATTTGCTTTTCTAATGGCATCTGCCGTATGCTGGGTGTCCCCAAACATTAATGGTAACCAGCTGGAAGAGGCACAGATGGAAGCCTTGGGAAGCCAACACCAGATGTCAGGCCCTCAGTGGGTGGCACTGAGGACGTGGGGCCAGAGCGCTGGGCAAGGGCTGGGCCCAGGACCCACAGCTCCTGGTCCCTGGGAGTCATTCATCCAAAAGACATAGGCGTGTCCACCATGTGCCAGGTCCTGCGTGGCGCTGGGAAGACAGGGCCCTGCATGCATGGTGCTGTCATGCCTGGTTACCCATGGAGGACAGCAGTAGTGGGAGAGGCAAGCCCCTGACCCCACGCAGTGGGCTGGGTTATCCCCTGGGAGGTAATCATGGCGAGAGATTGGACTCGGATAAACCTAAGTGCCAGAACTCGGGCCCCTTCATTTTAAAATGAGGCAAGTCATCCTCAGCTTACCCGGTGGATTGGGAGTAAAATGAGATCACGTAGGGCACCCAACACACAGTGCCTTGCACAGTGGGTGCTCAGTGCCTGCTAAATCCCACTGACCTCCCACCCCTGGCAGGTGCACCAGCACGGGGTTGGCGTCTCCAAGGATGGTGCTGCTCCCTGGGGCTCGGTTCCGTCCAAAAGCTGCCCTCTCCTGGGAAAGTGCAGACAGAGCCCCCAGCTCCTGGGGACTTGACAGACAGGAAAGTATTTCCTCAAATTCCACCCACCTCCAGTCCCCAGGTCACTCCCCAAGCATGCCCAATGGCACTCTCCGGAAAAACCACGCCAGTGCCATGCAGGCCCAGCAGGGCAGGGGACAGCCAGTGACACAGCCCAGGCCCACTAGGTAAGGTTTGCCCTCCTCACCTCAACCCACAGAAAGGCTTCTTGACTCCTCCTTGCGGTGGGGAGGGCTTGGCCCTGACAGGTGAGGGCGCCCAGCCTGCACACCTACCTGTGTGTGCCATGGACACGTGCTCTCCAATCCTGACCCATTGCAGAGGTGACCTTCCAGCTGGACCATGAAGGGAGTAAGCATTGAACTCTGCCATTTTTCTAGCTGACATTTTAGAAGCGAGTGGGATAAGAGTGAAGAGGGGCTGCCCATCTGCTGCTGGACGGGCAGGGCCAGCGGGGTGGACACGAGGCCGGGGGCCCAGGAAGCTCTGGGCTGTGCAGTTCCCCTCTCGCCCCCGCCCCAGCCCCTTCCTTCTCCGGGCCCTCAGCCTGGAATTGCTCCGCCTGCGGGTGGGATGGGGGGCCTGGTTTGGGCTTGGAAATTGATGTGCAGGGAGGAGGCGCGGAGATGGCGGGAGGACAGGCCTGAGGGTGGCGGGGCTGGCCCGGAGCTCTGGAACCCTTTCCTGACTCGCTCAGACCTGCGCCAGGCGCTGGGGGAGGCGGGCGCTCGACACGCGGCCCCCGAGGGTCGCAGCCCCGCAGCCCAGAGGCCGGCCGCCCCGCCCCGCCGCCCGGGTCGCCCCGCCCCGCTCCTCCCGCCGCCCGCCCGCCCGCCCGCCCGCGTCCCCGCCGCCCGGAGCCGCCGCCATGGGCCGGTCCCGGCCTGGCGAGCACGGGGCCCTCAGCCCCGGCCCCGCCGCGCCCCCCGCGCCCCCGCCGCGCTGCGCTCGCGCCCTGGCGCTGCTCGGGGCCCTGCTCGCGGCCGCCGCTGCCGCCGCCGCCGCCCGGGCCTATGCCCGCTACACCGAGGCCCAGGCGGCCGCGCGGCAGGTCCGGCGGCGGGCGGTGGGCGCGGGCACCGGAGACTAGGCGGGGGGAGGGGGGTCGGCGCGACCCGCAGAGGGTCGGGCCCGGGGGGTGGGGGCAGGCGGCGGGCGGGCCGGGCAGCGGGAGGGGGAGAGGGAGGGGTGCGCTGGGGCCGGGGCGGGGGTGGAAGGGCGGCCTGGAGGGGGACGGGCCGCAGGGGACTGGGCTGGGGTGCACGGCCTGGAAGAGAAGGGCAAAGAAGGTCCCCGGAGTGGGGCCGCCTTGGAAGGACCGATGGGGAGGGAGGCAGGGCTGAGGCAGGCTGCAGCAGGCGGGGCGGCCCCAGGACCCGGCCGAGTGAAGCGGGGACCCAGGGCGTCTGGGGGCGCCGGGAGCACTGGGACAGCAGGGAGGGGAGACAGGAAGGACAGCGGGTCTCTGGGTGGGTGGAATGGGGATGGGCCAGGAAGAAGGGACTGGGGACGAGGCGACAGAGTGGGTGAGGCGGGAGTAACGCTGGGACCAGAGAAGGGGGCCGGTGAGGGGGTGGGGAGAGGAGTGGCTCTTAGATGACCCGGAGGTGTGGAGAGACCTCCGGGGGCTGGTGTCCAGCTGGTGTCCAGCCCGCCCTCCCCCAGCAGGAGTCAGCGCTGAAGGCCCTGGGGGCAGAAGGCCTCTTCCTCTTCTCCTCCTTGGACACTGACCAGGATCTGTACATCAGCCCTGAGGAGTTCAGGCCCATCGCCGAGAAGCTGACAGGTACCCGGAGAGGCGGGGAGAGGCGGGGAGAGGCGGGGAGAGACGGGGAGAGGCGGGGAGGAGGGAGCCAGGCGCCGCCCTCTGCTCCTCAGCCCAGGGGCCACCGGAAACAGAGGGAGATTGTGGGTCCTGGCCCCCCTGGGGTCACCCTGGCCCTGACACTTTCTAGATGCTGGTGAGGGCAAGCTTCTTGCACACACACTCACACACTCACACACACACACACTCACACACACACTCACACACACACACTCACACACACACACACTCACATGCACTCCAGTCTGTACTCCTCACGTGCGAATTACTAGTTAGCATTCCCTGACCACTTCCTCGGGGCTGGACAGGGCTTTAAGCACCTCATGTGAGTTATCTCTTTATTCTTTGCAATGCCCTGTGAGACTCACACTGTCACATCCCCATGTTTACAGTTTGGGAGACTGGGGCACAGGGTGGCTCACCGGCTTGCCCAAGCTAGAAGGTGCAGAGCCAGGGTCACCTGGCTCCAGGTCCTGCCCCAGCTCACAGATTTCAGGATTAGAGAGAGTATCAGCCAGTGGCTGGTAAGCAGTAGATAGTCCATAGGAGCTATTCTGATTATTTTACTAAACATTAAAACTCTTAGGTGCTGCCAGATGCCTGTCCCATTCTCGCTACCTATTTTTGCCTGGCTGTAACCAGTGGTTGTTGGATTTTTGTTATTGTTGTTGTTTTATAAAGATGAAGGCCTGAAGCATCTAATCTACATATATAGAAGCCTAAGCGACCAACCAGTTGCTATGACGCCCACTGACTACCAGGGGGCAGACGCTCAATGCAGGTGCTCAGTGCGTTGATGGGTCCCAATTGGGACTGGGCGAGACCCCAATCGGCCCAATCGCTGGCTAGGCCGAGGGACCCCACCCATGCACCAATTCATGTACCAGGCTTCTAGTGAACTATAAAATGCTCTCTCACCACCACCCCAACCTCTGTGTCCATTTCTGATGACATTTCTTGAACTTATGATCTTGGGCACCTACTTGTTACCCAAGTGGCCCAGTGTAAGTAGGTCAATTGATGGGAAAGGCAAGAGCGATGCCAGCTGCTCTCCGGTGTTGAGTTTTCTGGGTCTCGGGAGGGGCCGGTGGCTGTGGTCACTGCCAGAGGAGAAGAGTCCAAGGAAAACTGCTAATTTGCCAGAGCGACGTGGGCCAGGTTCTCCGTGACAGTCAGTTCTGTGGTAAAAGCAGATGACAGGTATGCAGGTCAGCCCCCTGAGGATTGGCTTCAAACTCTTCATTCAGACACACTCTTCCACGCACCCACACAGCCACCTCCTCATCCTTTTTTATGGCCGGTAAGCAAGAGTAATGCCATGTTGGCCAAGCCTAATGGGCTTGGGGGTCATTTTAATTTTTAAAAAATAAATCCCCTTACCTTTGAGGCCACTGTGAGTGCAAAACTGGACCGAGTTTTGGGAAAACAAAATTTAAAAAAAAAACAAAACACCAAATCTAAGCAGTGACAAGGGGCCAACAGTCTCTAGTTGGTACAGTTATGAGAGTTTAATTTTCTGCCTTATGCCTTAAAAGTTTCACAAACTGTCTATAATGAGCAACTGTTACTTATAAGTCAGGAAATAAAACTTTTTATTAAAAAACAGAAGGGCCATAAAATGCTGGGCATTATTATTAATAATAATCTGGACAACAGTAAAAGAAGCAAGCAGACTAATAATCCTGTTCATGCCCACCGTCCCTTCCTCTGAGGCCCCCAGGTTGCTGGGTTTAGGGAAGATTTGCCGCATTGACTTACAAATGCAGAAATGTCAGTGATTCTTCAGGACTGGGGTTTGCATCAGGAGCCCTGGGAGTGCCCATTAGAAGGGCAGTTTGCTGATTCCACCCATTTTGGGTTCCTGCTCAGTAGGTCTGAGGGGGGCTCTGGGCATCTATAAGTGTAGACAGCATCCTGGGGGATTCTGATGATCCCGGTTAAGAACTGCTTCAGACGCCCCCAGGCAGTCTGTCAGCAGATGCCACCATGCATGGTCCCTACCACGAACCTGCCCTGGGAGAGCAGGTGTGACAGGACCCACCGCTGCTTCATTCCGCTCTGTGTCCTGGGCCCTGCCCTTCTACTTGTCACCTCCTTTGAAATAGGCTTCCTTTCTCCCTTAAACCTTCATCATGACTCCTTCTACACATGAAAGTTACAGACTTAGTCGGCCCCTCTCTGAGCAGGAAGAGATCTGAGAAATCTGAGCCACGGCCAGTCCAGCAGCCCTCCTCATACAAACGTGGAAATGATGCCGCCCAGGAACTCAGGGAGAAGCGCGTCTCCCAAACCAGCACTCTGCCTATGACACCGAAGATGGCCTGAATCTGTTTCTTGCTTCTTTCTTTGAGGAGACTGAGGCTCTGAGGTCTTACCTCCCCCAGAAGAGGGTGGTGGTTAATCGTGGGTTTGGAGTGAAACAGGCCTGGGTTTGAACCCTGACTCCCCCACTGCCTCGCTGTGTGACCTTGGAGAAGTGATACCACCTCTCTGAGCCTCCAGTTTCTCATTCATCAAATGGGAGTTGGTAGTGATGTTGTCTGCCTCACAGGGCTACTCTGACACGAAAATGTGACACATGTTGTTGGTTCTTCCTTGGGCGATTGCTGTTACCCCCAGCTCCAGGCCTAGTTCCCTTAGGCACTGACCAGAGTGGATGCCTTAGGGGCAGGGCCCTCTCCGTCTGTGTCTCGTAGGGTCAACTCCTACAACCAGCTACGAGGAGGAGGAGCTGCCCCCTGACCCCAGTGAGGAGACACTCACCATAGAAGCCCGATTCCAGCCTCTGCTCCCGGAGTCCATGACCAAGAGCAAAGATGGGTTCCTAGGGGTGAGTTGGGGTGGGGCATGGGGTCCCCACAGGTGGGACCTTAGATAGGAGGGCCGTCTGTGTGCACTCGCCACTGAGAATGGGGCTGTGTTCATCTTTCCATCTTCCTTTATCAGCTGCCCTCTGTGCACCCCGTGTGCCAGGCCCCGGGGTTCCAGAAGTGAGTGCGACGCCATCCCTGCGGTCCAGGCACACAATCAGGTGGGGGAGGCAGGAGGGATAAGCATGAGCCTGGAACCCAGATGGGGGATCTGGGACGGCTTCCTGGAGCAGCGACACCTGACAGAATGCAGGAGGGGGAGGGTTAGCCGGGTCAGGCAGGGGCAGGAAGGACCTGGTCGGAGGACACAGCGAGTGCACTAGAGACTGTTGGTGCAGCCGCCTCATCAGAATCATTGCTTTCTGCAAGTCAGTCTTTTCCCCGCAGGCTGTGTTTGCTGAGGGCCAGGCCTGTATCCCCCACGTTTGTCACCCCATCCCCAGGCCCCTAGCACAGTGCCCCACACCTGACAGGTGCTCCGTTGAACTCTGATGGCTCAGACCTGAGGTTCTGCCCCTGGCAGGGTTGTGGGGTAGGGAGGATGCCTGACAAACACTTTGCTGACCAGCCCCGCTCGGGCCCGAGGTCCTGTGGACAAGGTCCAAGCCCATCATGGGACCTAAACATCCCTGGATGAGGACCCTGAGAGCAGGTGATGGAGGAAGGACAGCCTGGAGGATGCGGGTGGAGAGGTGCGGGGTGTGGCTACTAATGGAAAGTGACAGGGAGGATGACTCAGGCTTCTGGCTGGTGGCCAGGTGTGTGGTGGCTGTTAGCCCCATGGACTGGAGGAAGGAAGGAAGCAGATCTGGTGGAGACAGAATGGGGGCAGTTTGGACAGATTGGAGTTGAGGCACTTAGGGATGTCAGGGGGAGTCCAGTAAGTGGTTTGAAGTACAGGTTTGACCTTCCATGCAAGTTCTGGGTGGAGATGGGTTTGGTGGCGATGAGCCTAGAGTTGGGTTGAAGCTAAATGAGCAGTGAGAACCTGCACTTACAGGGGAGGTGGGTGAGGAGCAGCACCCCCAGCCCGCCCCCCTGGCAGAGCCCCGCAGAGCCCAGCCCCTTTTGCAGGCAGCTCCCCTGCAGGGCTTGCCAGCCCGTGAGCGGGACCCTGTGAGCAGGACCCAACGGGCCGGCGATGCCTGGCCCTGCACAGCCAGTGCTGCTGTGAGGACCTGCCTGTTCCATCTCCCTCAGTGGGAGCTCCCTGCCCCTCTCTTCCCAGTTCCACTTCTCTCTGAGCCTGTGCCCCCACCCACCGCCATCGCCATCAAGGTGGGGACAGGAAAGGGACCTGCTGCTGTCAAAGACAGAGGCAGCTTCCTGGTGGCTGATTGTCCCAGGGGAGCCAGGCACTCACTCGTGGGGCTGAGGCCTCGGTGGGAAGGGACAGCCCCCTGTAGCCCAGAAGGGCAGGGAGGAGCTACCGAAGGGGGTGCTTGTCAGGGCCTGCATGCTCCACTCCAGACTGGTGTGCGGACTGGCCTGCACAGTCTCTGGCCCTCATTCTCCCTGCCTGTCGGCTCATCAGATAGAAGTGAGCCGGGTATCCAGCCACGGTGGCCCAGGGCACCCTCTGGTGGGTGGCCTTTCCTCCCCCAAAAGGTGGTGACTGCCTCTCTGCTCAGACTTAGCTCCAAACCCAATCTCTGACCTTAGCCTCCTCCACACATGGGACAGGGACCCCAAAGTCGTGGTGCTTGTGCCCCAGAGCTTGGGCTTTCCCTGCCCAGGTCTCCCGCCTGGCCCTGTCTGGCCTCCGCAACTGGACAACTGCAGCCTCGCCAAGTGCACAGTTTGCCGCCCGCCACTTCCGGCCCTTCCTGCCCCCGCGGGGCCAGGCAGAGCTGGGCGAGCCCTGGTGGATCATCCCCAGTGAGCTGAGCGTCTTCACGGGCTATTTGTCCAACAACCGCTTCTACCCGCCACCGCCCAAGGGAAAGGAGGTGAGGGAAGCCCATGGGAGCCCTGGGCCCTGCACCCCGCCCAGTCTGCACCAGGACCCTGTGCCAGGCCTACCCCACTGCTGTCCACCTCCCTCCGGACCCACCTCCACCCTGAACCCCAGGCCTGCAGGCCCACAGCCACCTGGGTCCCGCTGTGCTGCCCTAGGTCATCATCCACCGGCTCCTGAGCATGTTCCACCCGCGGCCCTTCGTGAAGACCCGCTTTGCCCCACAGGGGGCAGTTGCCTGCCTGACGGCCATCAGCGACTTCTACTACACCGTGATGTTCCGGTGCGTGGCCCTCGAGCTCCGGCCTTCCCTCCCTCCCGGGACCTGGGACTCCAGGCAGCACAGGGGCTCAGCAAATGGAAGGCAGGCCTGGCTCAGAGCCCCCCTCCACCACTTGGCACCCTGGGGTCTTGGGCTCTCTGAGCCTCAGCTTCCTCCTGTGAGGATCAGGGCGGTGGTGACTTCCTCCTAGGAGGAAAGTGCGCAGAGCGCGCTTAGCACAGGGCTGGTGGCTGTGATGGTCGCCCACACAGAAGAGGGGATTATGGAGCTGTGACGCCCGTCACACACAGAGACTGTGTGAGTTCAGAGGAGGGTCAGGCAAGGCTTCTGAAGGCAGCATGTGAACCAGGCCATGGGGATGGGCAGTGCTTGGAGCCCGTGCCTTCTCCCTGCCCCACACTCTCCTGGCCCCCTGCCCAGCCCTGTCCCCAACACAGAGCCTGGGTCCCGGGCTTTGGGGCAGATGTGGGAGGCCTGCTCCCAGCTGGGCTCCTTCCCCCCAGGATCCATGCGGAGTTCCAGCTCAGTGAGCCGCCCGACTTCCCCTTCTGGTTCTCGCCCGGCCAGTTCACCGGCCACATCATCCTCTCCAAAGATGCCACCCACGTCCGTGACTTCCGGCTCTTCGTGCCCAACCACAGGTGGGAGCTTTGGCCCAAACCTCCAGCTGCAGAGTTGGAAACGGAGGCCTCCTCAGTCTCTGCCCCTTTTTTGCTCCCAGAGCCACCTCTCTAGGGAGGGACCTGGAGCTGACCAGGAAGAGGCAGATGGAGGAGGGTCATTTCATCACTTGACAAGCATGTCCCAGGTGCTGCATGGGCCTGGCCCACCAACTCCGTGCCCAGGACCCAGTGCAGCTGGAGCCGCCCCACACTCATAATGCTGACCCATAGCCACAGCCTGCTCATTCCACCCAGGGGGAGGCCAGCAGCTGGGCAGGGGCTCGGCTGATTGGGGTCTAGAAGGCTTCTCAGAGAAAGGGGCATCTAAGCAGAGACCTGGGGGGTGCAGAGGGTTTAGCCAGGCAGAGGGAACAGCACATGCAAAGGCCCTCACTGCCAGTAGTTGCCACCACTGGGTCTCGGGGGGCTCCTGGGATGGCTCTGTGCCAGCCACTGCCTACCTCCCCGACTGACTCAGGGTCAGCCTCTTGTGGGGGGGACGGGGGGAGGAGGGACCTGGAGACCCAGGTTTCAGGTCTTTCCTGATTCCCAAGTGGCTGCTTAGTGACTGTACAGGGACACAACGTGGGCTGGGAGCAGGGAGGCCCAGAGTTAAGTCTCAGCCGTGACACCAGCAGACCGCGTGTCTGTGGGCAAGGCCCTGGCCGCTCTGGGCCTCAGTTCCCTCATTTTCTAGACAGGAGGCTGGCAGGGGTGAGGGGATGGTCAGGATAACCTGGGAAGAGAAAGCTGCCCCAAGGAACAGAGTGGCCACCTCTCGCTCCTTTTACTCCTCCTCCCGCCGCTCAGCAGGCAAGCACCTGCGTTGCACGGGCTCAGCCCAGGCCACACCTGCCTCCACCCCAGGGTTGACAGTGGGGGTCCTGGACTGGATGAAACAGACGGAGGGGGGCAAATGACCAGGCCCAGGGACTGCTGACCCCAGCTCACTGTGCCCGAAGTAGTTGGTTGTCAGTCCTCGGGCGCCCCCATGTGGCAGACCTGCAGGTGGCACCTGGTCTGGCCAGACCTGCTGGAGGACTGTGCCAGGTTTTCACTCCACTGTGTCCTGAGGGATGCACTGGTGACCTCTGCCTGGAGGGGTCGAGGGCGATACAAGAGTCATGGATGGGAAAGGCCTTGGGGAACGTGAAGGCTGGGCCACTGGAGGGGGTGCGGTTGCCGTCTTAGGAAGGGCAGCCCAGGGAGAGGAAAGGGCCCGGGCTCTGCCGTCCGAGTCCCAGCAGCTCTGAGCCCTGGGTTCAGCTTGCCAGGCCTCAGTGTCCTCATCTGTAAAACAGGGACAGCTGTGTGCTTTCAGCAACCATGTCTGGCACGGGGCTCGCGGGCCTTGCTGATAGTGCTCTGCCCTGGCCACCCTCTCGCCCTGCTCCAGGTCTCTGAATGTGGACATGGAATGGCTGTACGGGGCCAGTGAGAACAGCAATATGGAGGTGGACATCGGCTACATACCCCAGGTGAGCGCACACCTGGTCCCTACCCGGCTAGGAAGGCAGGGCTCCTTCCTCTGCAAGGCTATGTCTCAGGGCCTCTCAGCCTGGCTCGGGGGGGGGTGCCGAGCTGGCGGGGAGCCTCAGGGCAGTGCAGGGTGGAGGACGGAGCTCCTGGCATCTGTTTCTGCACACAGAGCCCGACATCCGCCACGGCCCTCAGACAGCTTCGCGCAGTGAAGGAGCCCTGGCTGGACACTGGCCTGGCTCACTGTGCAGCCTTGACCAGGCCCCCCTTCCCTGGGCCTCCGTTTCCCCACCTCTGCAATGAATGGGCTATCTCTGAGGGTCTCTCGGGGCCCCTTGAGGATTCTTGCCCATCTCTGAGACATCCCTCACTGAGGTCATCCCTCACTGACCTCCGGCCTAGATGGAGCTGGAGGCCACAGGCCCCTCAATACCCTCTGTGATCCTGGATGAGGATGGCAACATGATTGACAGCCGCCTGCCCTCAGGGGAGCCCCTCCAGTTTGTTTTTGAGGAGATCAGGTGGCAGCAGGAGCTGAGCTGGGAGGAGGCTGCCCGGCGCCTGGAGGTGGCCATGTACCCCTTCAAGAAGGTGAGGCTGGGCATGCGTGAGGGCAGGGGCAGGGGCTGGAGCTGTGGGAGCAGCAGGTGGGTACAGGCCGCTGGGCTATTTGTAGGACTTGCTACTTGGGCTTTCTCCCTGCAGGGCCCAGGGTGCCTGGGGAGCCTCCCTTTGCCATTTAGAACTTGGAGGAGGTATCCCCCATCTCAGCAGCACCCCTTCACACACACACACACACACACACACATACACACACACACTATATATGCATATACACACACACATTACACCCTCGGCACCTGAATGGGGCCCTGGCTGCACACAGCAGCTTATCTCTCGGCTTGGCCCCAGGTCACCTACCTGCCATTCACCGAGGCCTTCGACCACGCCAAGGCCAAGAACAAGCTGGTGCACTCGATCCTGCTGTGGGGGGCCCTGGATGACCAGTCCTGCTGAGGTGAGTGAGCGAGACCTGGCCATCCCCACAGGGGGATGGGAGAACCTTCACACTTTGTGGGGTACAGGAGGCTCTAAGACCTTGGGCCTCCCTTGTAGGAGCATGAGGGGACTGCACAGGACAGGGACAGGGGGTGAGGGCTTGGGAGGTTTCTGTGCTGAGCTCAGAGGAAGCTGCTGGATATAAGCTGAGCCCAACTCAGCCATTTTCAGCTTAGAAACCTTGGCCAAGTGACTTCTCCCTGAGCCTCCGTGTTCTCAACGGTAAAGGAGGGAAACGTGCTTACCTCCCGGAGGGATGAGAAGTGACTGGGAAAGTGCCTGTGCCCTGCACAGTGTGGCACACAGCCAGACAACAGAAACAGCCAGAGGCAGGGCGTGCATTCGCTTACTCAGAGCATTTGCTGGAGACCTGGGCGCCAGATTCTTTGGGTGTCACCCAGTGGGTACGAAGATGAGTAAAACGATGAGGCTGTCCCCGCCCAGTCCATCAGCAAACATCCTGGGGGCCTCCTGGCCCCGCCCTAGGCGGGGCGCTGGGGGCCTTGCAGTGAGGAAGTCAGTGGTCCTTATCCTCGGGGAGTGCGCAGTGAAGAGCAGGAGGCAGACGTTGAATGAATAAGTACAAGGCTGGTGAGCGTTACACCGGCAGGTCCGGGGGCATGAGGGTGTGGAACTGGGGTGCCAGGGGAGGCTTCTTAGAGAGAGTGACATTTAAGATGAGACTGCAGGATGAGTAGGAGTTTGTCAAGTGACAGGAGGAAGAGTATTTTCGGTGGAAGAACAGTCTGTGCAAAGGCCTGGGGCACAGTTTTGTGGATTTGGGACTGCAGGTCCCTGGGTGGGCCTCACCCTAAGTCTCCGCCCAGATGCCAGGGTGTTCTCGATGTGAATTACAGCTGCCATCTATTCAGCACCTACAGACTCTGTTATTTCACCTGGGCGCGTAGTCCATGAGGTTGTTTGCTGACTGAAACCCAGCGAGACGTGGGGTTGCCTCACTCTCCTGGCCTTGCCTCTCCCCGCACAGGTTCAGGGCGGACTCTCCGGGAGACGGTCCTGGAAAGTTCGCCCATCCTTGCCCTCCTCAACGAGAGCTTCATTAGCACCTGGTCCCTGGTGAAGGAGCTGGAGGACCTGCAAGTGAGTGGAAGGTGGATGGGAACAGCCTCTTGGGAACCCCTAGGACAATGCTGGGGGCCAAGGCCCCAAGAGTGTGCCCCACTGTCCCCACAGAACAACCAGGAGAACCCATCCCACCAGCAGCTGGCAGACCTGCACCTGGAGAAGTACAGCTTCCCCGTGGAGATGATGATCTGCCTGCCCAATGGCACCGTGGTAGGTCACCCCACCTACACCAGCCCCAGGCCTGGCACTGTGGGTAGAGGAAGCAGCCAGGGCACAGGCTCACAGACCTCATCAGGCTTCGGGTCTGGCTCCACCACTTCCGAGCTGGGCTCTTAGCCAGCCTGCGCCTCAGTGGTCACATCTATAAAACAGGAATCCTGATGCCCAGTCCGCCTGCCCCGTGCAGCGGTCAGGACGCTTCTCTGGGAAGGGGGACCCCAACAGCACCTAGGGGGCCAGGGAGCAGTAGGCACAGTGTAGCAGCAGCGTGGAAAGGACCGGGGCCTAAAGGGAAGGCTCACCTGGACCACTGCAGTCAGCCCTGGGATGGAAGGAGGAGGGACAGGCCAGGCCTTGTGACAGGTAGAGGGGACCAGGGCCCCGCACCCCACCCCAGGCCCAGCCAAACGTCAAGACCCTACCTCTCCCTGAGGGCCCCTTCCAAGCACCCAAGCACATCCTGTAGTTGGATTCTCACAGCAGCTGGGAGCTAGATGATTACAAACACCCGCTTTACAAACAAGGAATCCAAGGCTCAGAAGGTCCAGAGATTTGGAGACAGTTGCACAAGTAAGAAATGTACTGGGCCCTGGCCGGGTGCTTCATTGGTTGGAGCATCATCCCGTACACCAAAAGGCTGCAGGTTCAATTCCAGGTCAGGGCGCATACCTGGGTTTTGGATCCAGTCCCTGCTCGGCGTATGTATGGGCATGTACAGGAAGCAACTGATCAATGTTTCTCTCTCACATCGATGTTTCTCTCTCCCTTCCTCTCTCTAAAAGACATGAAAAGAAACAAAACATATCCTTGGGTGAGAATTAAAAAAAAAAAAGGAAAGCAGTGTAGCTGGCTTTGAAATGAGGTCTGCCTGGGGCCTCAGCATCTCCTGCTCTTCCTGACAGAGGGGAGCGGAGTTCAGGGGTCACAGGAGCAGAGAAGGGGTGGGGGCGAGGGAAAGGTGAATCGAAGGGCATTGGGTTTTCTGCTAGTGGACGAGGTATGTGAGCGCTGTGGTCAGAGGGCCCTGTGTTAGCAGAGGCAGGAGAGGCAGGCAGCCAGCCCCGGGGCTGGGTTCCAACAAGGGTTCTTCCTGGCTGCTGTCCGCCTCAGTGAGCGCGGTTGAGGCCTGAGAGTGGCCACTTCTCCGACAAGCGGCCCAGCAGACGGAGCAGGGGGGCTCTGAGCCTGGGGGGCTCTGCACCTCACCCAGCCTTTCTCCAAGGTCCACCACATCAACGCCAACTACTTCTTGGACATCACCTCCATGAAGCCTGAGGATGTGGAGAACAACGCCTTCAGCTTCGCATCCACCTTTGAAGACCCGTCCACGGCCACCTACATGCAGTTCCTGAAGGAGGGCCTCCGGCGCGGCCTGCCCCTCCTCCAGCCCTAGTGGCCGCCCCCTGGGCCCTGAGAAGGAGGGGGCGGGAGCTGGGCAGAAAGGCCTCCAGCAATGAGGCTCCTCCCGCGCGCACACATTTAAGCATCAGGCATTCCCACCCCACCACTCCCAGGATGCCTGTGAGGTCGGAGGTCAACTAAGGTGGCTCTCCTCGCTTGGCATCTATTTGGGGGGAGTTGGCAAGGAGGCGCCTGGGCTGGCCCGTGGGTTAACCTCTAGCTCCAGCTGCCACCATCAGCCCTTTACTACCCACCTGGCTCCAGAAGCTGCTTGGGTCCCCCCAAAACAGAGCCTGGGGTCATTTCCCTAGACGACACCCTCTCGGACACATTGTCCAGGCCCTTGTGGGGTGAAGAATAGGGAGAAGTGGGCCACCCCTTTTCACCCTACTTTCACCCCTTCCCAAAAGGCACATCAAGAAGCCCTGGCATGGGGTGGGGTGCCAGAGAAGTGCTCCTGTTTTTGTCCGGAGCCTTCTTCCTGGCCACAGCCCTCGCTGCCCTCCTGTGCCCGGTCACCGTGGGTCAGGCTCGCAAGAGACAGCCATTGGAAGACTCTGAGCAGAACCCTCCTTCAGAAGCAGAAACCATACAGTACCCCAGACCTTGGCTCCCCAGACCAGTCTAGTCTATTCGACTTAATGAGAGGACCCCAAACCTGTTTGGGGACTTGCTAGAGGCCAGCTGCCTGGACTCATCAGGAAGGGGGTCCCTGTCCTTAGGAAGGGGGTCCCTGAGGCCCAGACCCAAGGCACCACCCCCGCCCACCTCAGCACACGGTTGCAGGAGCACTGCTGGAACCAGAGCCCTGGTGTGGCCCTGAGACCTCAGTTCCACAGAAGTGTAGCCCAGCCAAGGCACAGGGCCGCCCAGACCAGCTTGTCCACCCTGCAGGGTGTTGACACTCCTTGGCCAAGCTTGGGGCCTCGGTTCGCCCCAAACCACTGACCACAGCCAGTCTCTTTTTTATACACGCAGGAAAGTGTTTTTACGTGAACTTTCTCACCGTTTGTAGGTATTTTTATAACCCCCACGCTAAGGAGCAGGAAGGGGCAAAGCTTCCTCCAGCAGCTGCCCATGATGGCTGGATCTGAAATCCTGGATGGACCCAGCTTGATGTCTCTGCAGTTGCACCCAGGGGAAGAACCAGTCCTCTCTCCCGTCTCTTCTAGTTTTTTAAAAACGGTCCTCAGAGGGTCAGTGCACCCTTGCTCTCCCTCCGCCCATGAGGGCCCCAGGCCTTTCCCTAAGGCCTTGCAGCCAGGCCTACTCCCCACCCTCAAACCTGGAAGAGGAAGGCAGGCAGGCAGGCACTTCCTCAGACTCAGTCCCCGGCCTTCTCTAGCTGAGGCACTTGGTTAAGGTTACATGTCTTTTCTCATTTAATCCTCACAACAAGCCTGTGAGGTGGGTATTAATTGTTCCCATTTTGCAGATGAAGAAACCGAGTCTCAGGAAAACGAGCTGACTTGCCCAGCGTCCCTCAGTGGTAGAGTTGAGATTCCGCCTGAGTCTTGATGGTGGGTGTTTTGCACCCTTACCACGCCCCTGCCTGTTTTCCCTGAGGTGAAAAAGAAAGCCTTTCAAAGCAATGTCTCACTCCCTTCTGATCTCTAGACCAAATGAGGCATGAGTTAGCGAGCTCAGCCAAGTTCACGTCCTCTGGGAGGCATGCTTCCATGCCCTTCACAGGGAGGGACGGGCCCGAAAGCTTTCCCAGTGCTTCCAAGCACCGGGGCAGTAAGGTACTGACCGTTCGGGCTTTCAGCATCTTCATCAGATGCTTCTGCCTGACCCCCGTGTGCCTCGAAGCTCGTGCCGGGGGAGGGCCCCCAGCTGCCCTCTTATCACACCTCTGCCACTCTCCTCCCTGTCCCCAACGCGCCCTATAATAAAATGGAAGATATGAGGGTGGTTTGAAGTGCCTTTCCTTTGAGTGAGATGTTAACAGTTCCGTTTTGTCCTTGATATGACTCTCGTGGGATTTGGCTTGCCTGGTGGGTTAGGGAACATTGCTGGAATGCCTTTGGGGTCTGTCTTACCTGTCACCAGAGGGCTTGAGTGACTTTCTGAAAATAATTTTGTGATGGCCCTCCTAGTGGAACTCACCATGTTTAGAATCTGATGCTGTGTTTATAAGGTTAAACCCATTGCCTTAAAAGCACAGCTCAAGACAGGCATTAGGTAATGTTTTATTTTTTGAGGGAGTGCACTTCAGAAAAAAAACTATAAAAAGCGTGAAACAGAAGGGGGAAAGGGAAAACGCTGGGCAGGGGTGGAATCAAAGCCTGGCCTTGGCCTGCCCACGGGGAAAGGCTCTGGAGCATAAACCACACCACAGAGTTGTAGTGTTTTGTAACCCGGGTCAGTCAGTCATTGGCTGGGAGGGTGGGGGGTGGAGTAACTTCCCAGGATGGGGCCTCCATTCCAGAAAAGGGGGCAGCTGTGAGTAGCTGACACAGCAGCTGGAGAATGGATTCACTGGCAGAGTAAAGGGGACCTGGGTGGGGCGCCAAGACAGCATCTACCACATCCAGGAAAGACAGCTAGGGTGGCTTTGCAAGATCTGCCATTGCCCTGGAGAGTGAAATCAATGATTAAGCAACAGCTTGCCATCCTGGAAAAAGGGCTGACCTAGAAGTCAGCATCATTTGAAATATGGTAGGGCTCAGGGACAACCTCTGAGGTCTGGCCAAGACCACCTCACATAATTTGCAGGATCCAGTGCAAAATGAAAATGCTTGTTTTTTTTAAAAAAAACAAACAATAAATTTCAAGAGGGCAACAGCAGGACATTAAAGCAAGTATAGACTCCTTACCCAAGGCCAAGTGTGACTGGCTGTGCCTGGCAGCTGGGACTTGAATGATTTGAGACAAAAAAACTGCAACCTGGGTGTCAGGCACAGCCACGTGTTGAGGTCCGAGGAGGGCATGTGACCCAGGCCTGGATACCATGGAGATCAGAATCCGGGTGAGTGGGCTTGGAAGGAATGTGGGAGTGTGGGTGGTTCTCTTTCCCAATGCCTCTGGGATCTACCCTACCCATCTGGCCAACCAAGTCACTGAAAATAGCTTGAAAGAGTTTGTGTGTGTGTGTAAAATACATAAAGGCTAAAATAGGAGAAAGCTACAAAGCGCTGGGGGGCAGGAGTCAGAGAAGCCCATTCCTGCTGGAGAGAAGGCTGTAAGAGTCTTGGCTGGTAAGTATGAACTGTGAAGGTGACCAGGGCGATATGCAAGGCAAACTGCAGCCGAAGGACCTGGAACGCCAGGGTTCTCAAGTTTGCTGACGGGGTGGGGACCGTAGACACCACCATACTTGGGGGCCCAGCAGCCACAGACCTCGGATTCCAAAGGTGGGGTCGTCACTAAGAGCCGACGGGACGGAGACCTGAGGGGTTTGTGACCAATCGGGCCTCTGACATCTCGGAGCTCTGACAGAGGGGGCGTGGTCTCTAGTGGGCGTGTCCTTCCCTAGGGTCCGCACGTGCGGCCGCCCTCCGCCCCGCCCACGCAGGAGCCGCGCTAGCCCCGCCTCCTGCCGGGCTGCTTTGGAGGGGAGGGTATGGCTCGGTGCGCAGGTGCGGAGGACCGCTTCCGGGGGCGGGCAGCGGAAGTGAGGGCAGTAGAGGCCGGGCGGCCGGCCGTAGTAGGCGGGGCTGTGAGGTGAAGGAGTCCGGCAACCGGAGTCAGGTGAGTGACCAGGTCCGAGTGCTGCCCGGGAGGAGGGAGCGCGGCCTAGTGCGGGCGCTGTGCGGCCTTCGCAGCTACTGTTCCCGCGCCAGTTCTCGCGGGAGCCGGTATTGTCGGCCTCATTTGGCAAGGGGGGAAACTGAGTCCCTAAGGGGTAACTGCTCGTCTGCGTCACCAGCTTCGGTGGGCGAGCTACACCGGAGGCTTCTCGTTTCGACCGCGGTCCTTGCGGGCCGGGCCGCCGCTGCCTCCTCGCTCGTTCTGGGCCTGGCCCCTGCCTATGGATCCAGGACCGCCAGGCCAGCCGCGAGAACTTGGCCGACCTTGGCCCTGTTGGGTCGGGCTGTTGCGGGGGAGGGGAGGCGTGGCCGGGCAAGGTCCCCCAGCGGCCCCCGGCGCAGCTGTCCGCTCAGCAAAGTTCCGCTGAGCGCCGCGGTTCCCGTGGGGCGCCCGGGACCCAGGAGTGATGAGACCGGGCCCTGCCCTGCCCTGCTCCCGCGGGAGACCGTGTGTAAACACGACAGCGGCCTCGAGAGGGGCTGTGGGGGCGCAGAGGCGGTAAGAACCAACCCGCCTTGCCAGTGGACGGGGCAAGATTCCTGTAGCCGGTGACACGGTGAAGGTGGTGGGGAGGGTGTGAAGGCTAAGTCGGTGCTCTCGTTCATTCATTTCTTAATCGGACAAATGTTTACGTGTGTGCTGTGGCTGGGCAGGCTCTGTGCCGTGCCTAGGGACGTCCCTGCCCTGGGACAAGTGGCACATTACAGTTAATTACGGAGGAAACACAAGGTGCTGGGAGGTGAACAGTAAAGGGGAAGTGAGGCTGGGGCTGAGCCCGGAAGAATCATGAAGAATGAGCTTTGGGAAGGGAATAGTGTGGACAAAGCCTCAGAGGTGGTGTCAGGGGCTGAAAGGAGGCCAGGGTGGCTGGAGGGCGAGCACCAGGCCGGGTGTGTGCCGGGGCCAGATTGTAGGCCTTGGAGGCTGTGGTGAGTTTGGTCTACTGAGGTTAGGAGGGCCTCCAGGAATCTAAATCTGCAGGGATTTTAAGTAAAGGACAATATGACTAGCAGTGTGTTCCAGAAACATCTCTGGCTGTTGTGTGAGACTTAGGCCCAAATGCATCTTTGGAGGTAAAGTTCGGAGAGGAACAGGAAAGCATGCCGTGTGGC
The DNA here is from genome assembly GCA_026230045.1 of Corynorhinus townsendii. Lineage (NCBI taxonomy): Eukaryota > Metazoa > Chordata > Mammalia > Chiroptera > Vespertilionidae > Corynorhinus > Corynorhinus townsendii. The sequence goes on along the minus strand of JAPDVU010000002.1, from coordinate 206,092,906 downwards.
ACTGTGTCAGGCATGTTCCGCACAGCGCGGCCCTCAGTGGGACTTTGACAAAAGGCTTGAACTGCGCCTGGAGGTTGAGCCCATGCAGGGGCAGCAGGGTTGGGACCAGACTTGAGGTGCTTTCTACTGGCAGAGTGACCTTAGACAGGTTCCTTCGTTGGGGAAAGTGGAGGTTTCCTCCCCTTAGGATCGCTCCCTGTCGCCCATAATTAAAGAGGGTTTCGAAGACTTGGGGGTTTTCACCGGCAGGGTCCTCATGCAACAAGTCTGAAACAGAACCTTTAAGGGTCTGGGTTTGGAAGAGCCATTAGTGGGTGAAGGCAGCCTCTTGAGCTGGTTTTCTCCCCTGAGAAATGTAAGAGGAAACCTTGGTGTTAGTCATTGCCCTGCAGGTTTTGTGGGGCTTACGTGGTGGCCACCAAGTCCCACTGAGGGTTGTTTCACAGGAAGAGAACTCCGGTGTTATGTAAGATGGCCTGATATGAAGGAATCACGCCTCCCCAAGCTGCCTTGTCCTTCAAGTGCAGGAGCCGGTTGAGATGTCGGGAATGGAAGCCAATGCGGTAAGTGGCATTCCCGGGGCTGTGGTGTGGTGGGGAAGGCGGAGCACAGGGCCTCTTGTGAAGTGGAGACTCCCCAGGTGATTCCTTTCCCCTGGAAGCCTGGAACTGGAAGGAGGCCACCCTCCCACCCGCTCCCCCAGGCAGAACCAGCTATGACCTGGGGGCGGTTAAAGGGTCCATGTATTTCTTCTGCCTTTCTGTACAGAGGGAAAGGAGGGAAGCCTGGATGATCCCTACACCCAGCCAATTCCTTAATTCCTCAGGCCTTTACTGGACCCTCCCAACATGGACTGTGCCTTGGTAGCAGCAGGTATCTTAGGTCAGTGGTTGGCAAACTGCGGCTTGCGAGCCACATGCGACTCTTTAGCCCCTTGAGTGTGGCTCTTCCACAAAATACCACAGCCTGGGCGAGTCTATTTTGAAGAAGTGGCGTTAGAAGAAGTTTAAGTTTAAAAAATTTGGCTCTCAAAAGAAATTTCAATCGTTGCACTGTTGATATTTGGCTCTGTTGACTAATGGGTTTGCCGACCACTGCCTTAGGTGGCTTGCCAAGGTGAAGGCTAACAACTGGGAAAACTGCCCTCACTTATAGTTGAGACTTGATTCTGCCCACAGGGTGCCCTCTCCCTGGGACTGAGGAATCCAGGCTCCCTGGTAAAGGGGAGTGGGGGAGAGGACGGGGACAATTCTTGAACTCATCTCTGAGGTTGTGACTGGCCCGCTCTGTTCTAGACCATCCCAATCTGGCAAAATAAACCGCATGGGGCTGCTCGCAGTGTAGTGAGAAGAATTGGGACCAATCTGCCCCTGAAGCCATGTCCCCGGGCGTCCTTTGAGGTGAGTGCACTGGAAGGGCCAGGAGAAGAGGCTTAGAGTATGAAAGGGTGGTGCTGCTCTGTGCCCCCGTCTCCTGGTTTTGTTTTTGTGTGGTTTTTTTGGTCTGTTTTTCATTTTGTAAATGCTTACTCATGGATCCTGGTCATTGTGCCTTCCTGATTGCACACAAACCTTTGACCACAACAGTCAGGTTCCCAATTTGCTCATAAATTCATAATCTTATATGTTTGATCCCTCTGCTAAGTGGCTCAGATTTCATCAGACTCTAGCATTCGTTTCTCAGAACGGGCCAAAGGCCCTGGCTGAACCACATCACCACACCAGCCAGGTCTGTGCTTTGAGGTGTTTGCCTACAACTCTGGCAGATCCCCACGTGGGACACTGAGAACTGCGTAGTGACTCTGCGTTGAACTCTGCTTTTCTTTACTAGCCCTGAGACTTGGCCACTTAGCCTCCTCTTTCTGGGCAAATCTGGCCTCTCCTTTACTAGGCTACTTCAGTCTTACCTCTGGGTCTATGGGGCCTTTAGCACCCACTCTGTAGTAGAGATTCTTGCTTGGCCAATGTTGCTGAGACCCCCTTCTGCAATGGAAAACCAAGTCGTGTTTATTTGTCCCAGCTGCCTCCCTCTGAGAACTAATGGTTAAGCACCAGCTTCAGGCTATTTCCTTAAGGTGTGTGTATCTGGGGAGCTGGGACACAAAAGAATAACTTCAACTTCCTGCTTACATAGAAGAGGCAGAAATATATGCCTGAAAAGACATGGGCCCAGTGGTTACAGAAATGAAGATGAATTTGTATATTAGATGTTGACCTGCGAAGTGTGTGTAGGAGCTGGATCTGGAGTCAGAAGTAGTGTCAGGGTTGGTATTAGAGTCAGGAATGAGGTTAGGAGTGTGTGTTATGGGATGGGATGGAGGGGGACCATCCCATGACCCAGATTATCCAGAATCTCCTAAAGGGCACGAGCGGGATGTGGCCCTAACTGCTTCAAGTTATCAGAAACGAGGGAAGCACAGCTCGGGAATATGGGGGGCTTGGTGGAGAATGCTCAGACACTTGGTTATAATCTCTCCAGTCCTTTGGCCAAATGCTGCCGGGCAGAGCTAATCAAGGGCACAGGTTCCCACAAGGTAGGGGGAGTATGTGTAAATAGTACAAGCATATCTAAGAGGTATTTTCAGGTTTGCTTCCAGATCACCACAATAAAGCAAGTCGTAATTTTTTACTCATGGTCTTGCCCTCAGTTGTAAAAATGAAGTATCTGTGAGGCTCAATAAAGTGAGGTGTGCTTGTATCAATAATACCAGCTAACATTTACTAAACATACTGTATGTAAGGCATTGTGCTGACTACTTTATCTGTTCTCATTTAATTGCCAGTAGTAGAGCACTGCTCTAATCAAGGAAAGCTTCCCTAAATGGCCCACCTTAGCAGCAGCTCCTGGGTCAGTGGAAGATCACTTCACTACTGTGAGACCCAGGCTCCCTATCTAAAAATGAGGGCCATCAATTCCTGATCCACCTACCAACTGGTAGCAGGAACAGCTGAATTTAATTCATGTATAGGTGGCTTTTTGAGAAATTATCCCTGAATTTCTGTTGTAAATTACTCTAAAATATTATTTAAGGAAATCTTTATTTTTTAAATTTACCCACATAAAAACATTAAGTTATGGGAAATAAAGAGAAAAGAGCCCAGATGGGATGGCTCAGTGTCACTCAGACTCTGTCCCCTGGTTGTTGTTCATTTGGGTTGAGGGGTTATTTTAAGGAATCCTACTATATTCCTTTTATATAATTGTGTCTTTTTATTCAAGTCTAAATGTTCAGATTACCAAGTTGGCTTAAAACAATGTTGTGCCCTAACCTGTTTGGCTCAGTGGATAGAGTGTCAGCCTGCGGACTCAAGGGTCCCAGGTTCGATTCCGGTCAAGGGCACATGCCCGGGTTTCGGGCTTAGTCCCCAGTAGGGGGCGTGCAGGAGGCAGCCGATCAATGATTCCCTCTCATCATTGATGTTGCTATTTCTCTCTTCCTCTCCCTTCCTCTCTAAAATCAATAAAAATATATATATTCAAAATCTTAAAAAATAAATAAAACAATGTTGCTATAACAGTGAAAATCCCAATGAGCTACAAAGGTGTGGCCAAGAGCTAGCCAGAGGAAGCTTCCTGTTGATGTAACAGATTATATCCTTGCACCTGTATTCTCACAACCAGAGGGCAAGACACTGGTAGACAATAGCCATTTCTGTTAAAAGGTAACTGGCCTCTTCCACTAAAGACCCCCTTTTCTGTAAAAGACAAGATTATAAACATTTAGGCTGTGGGCTGTTACAACTACTCACTTTTGCAGTTACAACTTAAAAGCCATCACAGACAACACACAAATCAGTGAGCCCTGACTGGTGTGCTCGGTTGAGCATCATCCCAAGCACCAAGAGGTCACTGGTTGGATCCCATGGGGGTCAGGGCACATGCCCAGGTTGTAGGCTCAATTCCCAGTAGGAAGCATGCAGGAGGCAGCTAATCAATGTCTCTCTCTCTAAAATAAAAAACATATTAACACACACACACACAAATTGGTGAGACTTGTTTTCCAAATAAAACTTTATTAAAACAGAGCCTATCCCTCCTCTAGGCCACCTGTTTTGCTTGGATACAACAGCCTCATAACTGGTCTGTTCACCTTCCCATCTGTGTTCCAGACAGCAGCAGAGTAATCTTTTAAAGCCTAAAATCGAATCCTTACTTAAAACTTCCAGTGGCTTATTATTGACCTTAGAATTAAAGCTCCTAATTTGCTGTCCAACCTCTTACAACCTCCCCTCCCCCATCCTCTGTTTTAGCCATGCAAAACTATTTGTAATCCCACAACTTTTGCTTCTGGCCACTTATTCAAGCTGTTTCCAACCTGGAACCCTCCTCTCCATCCTCTGAAAGAGAACACAGTAGGCATGGATGGGGTCCAAGAAGCCTTTCTGACACCCAGTGCTGAATTAGGTGCCATCCTATGTATTTTGCCCAGATTGTCTCATGTTTGTTGGTGAATTTTGCGTCCCTGTAGACCCTGCCCAATGTCTCTGATCTGTGTCTGAGAGATGTGCCCCCAGTCCCTACTTTGGCTGACATCGCCTGGATTGCTGCAGATGAAGAGGAGACATACGCCCGGGTCAGGTAGCCGATGCCATGGCCCGACTGCTGGGGAATGGGGAGCTTCTGCCCAGGTGAGGCAGGCAGCAGGGGGAGGGCTTGTGAGGGGCTGAGGGCAATAGGAACGAGATCTCTGGGTTCAGAATGGAAGCAGAACCTGGCTGTTAGTCTTGTAGGGGTGGGTGAAGGAATTTTAGAAGGGGCGAGTGGCCAGCTGACTCTGATATACCGGTCTTTCCCTGGTCCAGGAGTGATACACGCCCCCTGAGGCACACTTGGAAGCCCAGCCCTCTGATTGTCATGCAGCGCAATGCCTCAGTGCCCAACCTGCGTGGGTCCGAGGAGAGGCTCCTGGCCTTGAAGAAGCCAGCCCTGCCAGCCCTGAGCCGCACCACAGAGCTGCAGGATGAGTTGAGCCACCTGCGCAGCCAGATTGCTAAGATAGTGGCAGCTGATACAGGTAGGAGACTGAGTCAGGGCCAGAATATAGCAGGCTGTTCCTTTTCCCTAAAGAAAATGATGGTCCCTGGTTCAGGGGGACTTGGACCTAGGACTTGGGTTGCTCTGAGGCCTGGCTAGTCTTTGTCAGTTATTTTGAGCTTGACTAGTTTGGTCAGGAACAAGATCTTCACTTAGCCTGTGACCAAGCAGGTTCTCTCCCTTGGCCACAAAACCAACACCCTCTGCCAAGTGTCTCTAAGATCATGTCTTCCATGAGCCCTCAGCAGCTTTCCTTTTCCATGTAAGAAATAAGCATCCCCTTTGAGCACCTGTCTTCTCTTCCCTTGTCCTGTCTACCAGAGACTACCTCTCCATCCTTCACTTTTCTGTCTGCAGCTAAGGCAGAACAATAGAAAAGGATGGGAGTCTGCCTTTACTAGTGGCATAAAATACCAGTAAGTGTCTCTCCCAAACAGCTCAGGGTTTATTTATCCCCATAATTCCTTTTTTTTCCCCTCCTAGTTGAGCTCAGTCAGTTCCTAAAGCTTACCAGGTGGTAGAACATGAAAATTAGTGTTCTTTTTTTTTAAATAGAGGAATTGCATTTGTTGGCAGCTAAGAGACAAGCTTAAAGTAGTTTATGAAAAATAGAGTGTTTATTAAAAATCAAGGCAATTCATTAAAATTTGGGAAACTAGGAGGATGGTCACCATTCTATTGCTACAGAATGCTTCTTCCAGCCACAGACAGCAGTTAAAGAGGGTAGTCAAAAGCACTAGCCCAGTTAAAGGAACAAGTTCAGGCCTTGGTCCTGTTGTTTCAGTCTAAACAGGCTGTTACTACAGAGCTCACTGCAGAATGGGAGCTTTTAGGAGCCAAGGTCTTTATGGGGTAAGGGTGGGAGGTGCTGTGCTCTCCAAGAACATGAAGAGCCCTGCTTCTACATCTTAAAATCCTGAGAGGAAGCTTAGTGGAGGAGCCTTCCTCCAGCTCACAGAAACCACGCTGGCTCTTCTGGGATGTTATGATGTCAGCCCAGGAAATGAATGTTTGGTAGGCAGTGCTTGTGAGCAGAAGATAGTACTGCTGTACTCTAGCCCCCATGTCCATCCATGCCTATTGTTTTCTCTTTCAGCTTCGGCTTCATTAACGCCAGATTTCTTATCTCCAGGAAGTTCAAATGTCTCTTCTCCCTTACCTTGTTTTGGATCCTCATTCCACTCTACAACTTCCTTTGTCATTAGTGACATCACTGAGGAGACCGAGGTAGAGGTCCCCGAGCTTCCATCAGTCCCCCTGCTTTGTTCTGCCAGCCCTGAATGTTGCAAACCAGAACACAAAGCTACCTGCAGCTCATCTGAAGAGGATGACTGTGTCTCTCTGTCCAAGGCCAGCAGCTTTGCAGATATGATGGGGATCCTGAAGGACTTTCACCGGATGAAACAGAGTCAAGATCTGTAAGTATTTGATAATTAGCTCTAGTGATCTATTTACTATTTTAGTTACCTGTGGCCAATGATCTAATAGAGGGTACTTACATAGCAAGTCCTCAGTAGTTGCCATGTGTTAACTTCATTCACAAACCTTGCCACTTGCTTGCTAATGCCTGAGGCCCCAGTTTGAGGAGTGACATTATACATTTGTTGGGGTGACCTAACCCAACCAAATGTTAGACTAGTATTGAGATCATATTCAAAGACATGGAACACTGCCCAAGACAGAGCAAGTACTCAAATTATTAAATTATTAATAATTAAGCTATTATTATGTCTCTAGGAACCGGAGTTTACTGAAGGAGGAGGACCCTGCCATCCTTATTTCTGAGGTTCTAAGAAGGAAGTTTGCTCTGAAGGAAGAAGATTTCAGTAGAAAAGGAAACTGACAGCACTCAGCTCTGCACACTCAGTCTCCTGCTCCTGAAATTCCTTCAGTAGCTGCCTTCCTCACCGCAGATGTTTCTGTCTCTGCATTAGAAGTTTTCTGCAACAGTCTTCCCGAAAGCGAGAGCTTGGATTGAAAGAAAAGAGCTGGATTATTTGTTTCCCATACTTCAAACCTTTGCAGAAGCTAAGGCCTATTGTGAGCTAAGATACTTGTTACAGGTAAATGTATAGATTGGAATGTTTCGGTCTAAAGGCTGCGCTAGAAGTTTCTGGTTTTTCCTTGCCCCTGTGTGAAAATAGGTCCTGAATGACTAACTTCACTGCATAAGACCCTATAACTGGTCTTACTGGATACTTTGTGCCCAGCTGTCACTTACTCTTAGCAGCTTTCTTGCAGCAGAGAGAGCTATCAGTGTTTATGTACATGTTCACAGGGCAGGAAAAATCTTATGCTGCTCCATCACAAACCAACACCAATGCCCAGCAATCACCCTCTTCCTGTGTCTAACACCTAGATGTAGAGGTTGGCCCTCTGGACCAGCTGGCATTTGGGCTGCTTCTGGGAGGCCTGGGTTGTTTTTTTCTTAAATATATTTTGTAATACCATACAACCAAATCTACCCTCCAAGGCCTTGGGGCCTCATTGGTTCCACTGACTAAACTCTTGCTCTTCTGAGGACTTTAGTTCAAGCCCAGTAGGAAACAGAAATGGGGAGGGGAAAGAGAATACCATCTTTCTTTGAGGCCCTTGACCGCTGCTTTGTATTGGGCCAAGGTTTGTATCCACACCATGCATGACTCAGATGCCCTCAGGTCCCTTTCCCTGCAGTATGTATCCCGTGTGTGTTTGGGTTGAAGTACTTACCTGACATTAAAGGATTTGGCAAGATACTGCATTTGCTGTGTCCATCTCTTGAGTTACAATCACCTGATGTACTCAGTGGGTATAGGATTCCTGTTAATTTTGTAGTATATGAACTTTCATTAACAGGCTCCTGACTTCCCCCTTTTCCTTATAAGGTCCTGCCTTTTATATTAAAAAAAAAAAATGTAGAGATTTTTGCCCTAAGCTCCTAAAGTGGTTCCATGTTATAACTTGCAAGCTTGCCCCCTAGGAGCCTCTTAGGTACCACACCTGCATCACAGAAAACTGTGACTTGATGGATCAAGTCTTGGACAGAACAAAGGGCAAATTAGACTCCTGTTCAGCTCAGACCTACTGTAGTGACACCATCTAATATTAAAAAGTTGCTCTTTCACCCTAGCTGGTTTGGCTCAGTGGATAAAGTGTCAGCCTTCAGACTGAAGGGTCCCAGGTTCGATTCCGGCCAAGGGCACATGCCGAGATTTCGGGCTTAGTGCAGGAGGTAGCCAATCAATGATTTTTTGTCATCATTGATGTTCCTATATCTCTCTGAAATATTTTTTAAAAGGTTGCTTTTTAAAAATAAAACTGGTAATGTTTTAATTACCATAAGAGCCGCTTGGTAAACAGTCATTTATTTGGACTCAGTTTTATAAAGGGAGTTCTTACCCACTTTGTAATAGAGGAGTGTTACAGTCACATCTAGATTGCTATATAGCTTAGGATTTTTAAGGGAGATGTTTAAACAGAGACTATAATTTTAAAATGCTGTAAAATCACCACAAAAATAAAATAACAAAAAATAATACTGCTACAATTCTACCTTCTACCTATCTCTCTATCCCCCTGCTCCTGTTTACCACTCAAAAAAGTGTTAGGAATTAGTGGTCCCAAGCTTAGGTTGAGTAAGTATGATTACAACCAGAGATTAAAAGTATACATATCTCTAAGAAGCAATGTCCCAGTTAGGCATCTGAAAGAGCAAAGAGTTGCTTGAGTAATAGGCCCTTTCGTGGAGATAGAATTCCTTCCCTGCCTCCTCAGTGCTCACTGAATTCATACAAGGAATTTACTAGCCACCTGTTCTTCAGGAAAAGGCATGATGCCAACCATACTGTCTCAACAAGTATCACCACTGGCTTTATTTACACAAAATGTTCAACAACAATAGCTTCATTCCATACCTCCCCAAGTATTTTTAAAACCAAACCCTCAAAGATATTTAGACTTGGTGTCTGATAACTTGGTTACCTTCAGAGTCCTGGGTAAAGAGCAAATCAGGCTGCAGGTTTAACTGAGTGCGCCTATCCTGGCATTGAGCCCAAGGGCTGTTAGGAAACTGCCCTAAATCCTGATTCCAGTTGTTGGTTACCTCTTGGAAAGGAACTCTGGAGTTGTGAGCAATGACCTGCTGGCCCTGAGAATCCTCAGTGAAAAGCTGACTCCAGGAGTCCCTGTCATTCTTTTCACTGTCCCAGGAGACCACAGGAACAGGACAAGATCTTTGTTTCACTACTTTGTTTTCTCCACTCCAGGACTCCCTGTAAGTTTGAAAGGGGACAGGAGCCTGCCTATTTTCTTTGGCAGACAACTTTTCCAATTTAGGCTTGTCCAAGGGCTGTTGGCCCTTGCCCCCATGTGGTTTACTATGTCTGTCCATACCCTGATGGTTTCTTTTCTTAGATCCATGAAGCCATTTCCTTTTCCAGGAAGAATCCTTCTCTCCCTCCTTCTGGTCCAGCAAGCAAGAACTTTCCAAGTCCTGGGTGAAGGAACAAGTCAGTGAGTCTTGACTCTCCCCAGCACAGACTAAGTTAGTCTCAGGCTGGAACAAAGACAACACAGTCAAGAATGGGGTTTCCAGTGTGTGGTGGCCAGAAGCCCGGAGGGACTGAGTAGAAAGTCCAGCTTCCTGGATGTCTGTAGGGGTTGAAGTGGCTAAAGGGGGTGCCACGCAATCATCGCCCAAGCCCTGGATCAGATGGTCTAGCTGGGTTGCATCTTTCTTAGACTCTCTGTTGGTCTGACTTCCTATATATGAAGAAACACTCTTCTGATCACCATTTTTCTTTCCTAGTGAAACAGACATGAGCAAATATTATTCTGTAGGAAAACTCTGCCCTGAGCAGGATTTAGCTGGTTCTTTCTGAAATCAGTATTGGCTATTATCACTACCTTGTGCAGGGGTCTTAGACTCTTCACATCCCTTGTCGCTGAGCTGCCAGCTTTCAATCTCTATTCTTGCCTGAATGAACCTTCTAAAACACAGAACTACTATATCCCCCTACTCAAATTATATAGATGCTTCCCATGAGCTCCATAATAAAGTCAAACATAACATAATCAGACCACTTTTCCAGCTGAGTTTTCATATTAAAGTTTGTGTTACGGATTTCTTTAAGAATCACACTGCAGAAACTGTTTTGTGAAAGATTTGTCTATTTTGCCTAAGAATTCTATATAAACAGAATATACCAGAATTTTACAATTTGAAGTGGAAAGTGTTTTTTTTTGTTTTTTGTTTTAAAAAAAGCCTGTCCTTGTTAAAGCAAAAGAGCTTAAGTTTTTGTTTGGGGTATGGAGAGTGCATTTTGAAAGTTTATGCAAAGCAATCCTGGGTACCACACCAAGAATTAGAGCTCTCCTTTCACCTGGCAGGAACCTTGCTCTGTAAGCCCCAGCCTGCTCTGAGTCAGCTGGTCCCCTGAAGTGGGACATGCAGGCAAAGAACCGTCAAAGGATGTTGAGGCACAAGCCAACTTTATGCAAACCTTTTTTTTTTTTTAATATATTTTATTGATTTCAGAGAGGAAGGGAAAGGGAGAGAGAGATAGAAACATCAATACTGAGAGAGAATCACTGATCGGCTGCCCGCTGCATGTCCTACAGTGGGAATCGAGCCCGCAACCCAGGCATGTGCCCCTGACCAAAATCGAACCTGGGACCCTTCAGTCCTCAGACTGACGCTCTACCCACAGAGTCAAACCAGCGAGAGCAGTGGTCCGCAAACTCATTAGTCAACAGAGCGGCAAACCGCACTCGACGCAGTTTGCCAACCACTGAGCTAGGGCAATGCAAACCTTTCTAAGAAAAAAAATTGTTGAAAAAAGTGAAGAGCTAGCGAATCCAAGATGGCAGCATAGTTAAACACCTAAACTGCTGCCTCGCACAACAATTTCAAAACTACAACTAAAAGACAAAACGGACATCATCCAGAACCACAGGAAGGCTGGCTGAGTGGAAATTCTACAACTAGAAGGAAAGAGAAAAGCACACTGAGACTGACAGGGGTTGTGGAAGGCAGAGGTACAGAGGCACGCGCTCGCAGAGAGGGCTGGCAACCGAGTATGCGGAGGGCTTTCTCAGGAGGGAGACAAAAGCTCCCAACTGCTCTGAACTCCAGTTCCAGGCGAGACTCTGGGGACCCAGACTCGTACGGGGAGAAACTGGACTGTCTGGCAGTGGGTGGAACTCGAGGGCGGCTTTGTCTCAGAGGTGCTTGCAGTGATTACCACAGGACACTGAGAACCAGGTGCCTCTTAGGGCAGGGCTGACAGGAAGCCATAGCTGTTTGCTCCGCCATGAGACTCTGCCCCATCCAAGCTGAGCGCAGAGGCTTTTGCATATGAATGGCCTGGTCCTTTGAAAACTAAACTTACCTACAGCTGAGTCAGTGAGACCCAGGACATCCAAAAGAAGGCCCAAGGCTCCACAGCAGCTTGCATTGCTTCACAGCTGGACCTCATCTGGGCACCTCCAAAACCCAAACAAAGAAGAGGAATCTGCAGATCTCTCTGTAGCTCCTGCTGGGTGGCCTCAGGCAGAGGCTAAATTAGCACCTCCTTGGAGATCCAAGAGCCAGTGTACCCAGGTATCAGAGTGGGACCATCCAGATTACAACTCCTCAGATCCATAAGGGACACACTCAGGGGGCAGACTCAGTGAGCACCAAAGCCCCACTGAAGCAAGTCTTGTCTCATAAGGGTGTCTTCAGCACAGAAGTTCTTCCATCGTAGACACAGCTGATCCTCACAGTCAATTGGCCTGGAGGTCAATTCCCCCAGTGATACCAACAACAATCAAGGCTTAACTACAACAAGACTGTGCACACAGCCCACAAAGGGGTGCACCAAGAGTGTCCACCTCAGCTAACTGGGGAAGCTGAGCCACTAGGCCCTATAGGACACCTAGCACACAAAGCCACTCTCTCAACTCAGGGAAGCAGCCAAAATGCGGAGACAAAGAAACAGGTCACAAATGACAGAAATGGAGGAAAGCAAATGACTGGATATAGAGTTCAAACCATGGTTATAAGGTTTTTCAAGAATTTTCTAGAAAAGGCCGATAAATTTAGCAAGACCCTCAAGGATATGAAAAAGGACCAACTAGAAATTAAGCATACACTGACTGAAATTAAAAATAATATACAGAGATCCAACAGCAGACTAGAGGATCGCAAGAATCAAGTCAAAGATTTGAAATACAAAGAAGCAAAAAACACCCAACCAGAAAAGAAAAAAGAAAAAAGAATCCAAAAATACGAAGATAGTGTAAGGAGCCTCTGGGACAACTTCAAGCATACCGAATTATGGGGGGTGCCAGAAGAAGAGAGAGAGCAAGATACTGAAAACCTATTTGAAGAAATAATGACAAAGAACTTCCCCCACCTAGTGAAAGAAATAGACTTACAAGTCCAGGAAGCACACAGAACCCCAAACAAAAGGAATCCAAAGAGGACCACATCAAGACACATCATAATTAAAATGCCAAGAGCAAAAGACAGAGACTATTAAAAGCAGCAAGAGAAAAACAGTTACCTATAAGGGAGCACCTATACAACTGTCAGCTGATTTCTCAACAGAAACTATGCAGGCCAGAAGGGAGTGGCAAGAAATATTCAAAGTGATGAACAGCAAGAACCTACAACCAAGATTACCTAGCAAAGCTAGCATTCAGAATTGAAGGTCAGATAAAGAGCTTCACAGATAAGAAAAAGCTAAAGGAGTTCATCACCGCCAAACCAGTATTATATGAAATGCTGAAAGGTATCTTTTAAGAAGAGGAAGAAGAAGAAAAAGATAAAGATAAAAATTATGAACAAATACATATCAACAAGTGAACCTAAAAATCTAGTGAATAAAAAATCTGATGAACAGAATAAACTGGTGCATATAATAGAATCAGGAGCATAGAAAGGGAGTGGACTGACAATACTCAGGGCGAAAGGGGTGTGGGGGGTGCAGAAAGAGACTGGACAAAAATCGCACACCTATGGATGAGGACAGTGGGGGAGGGGGTAAGGGCAGAGGGTGGGGTGGGAACTGGATGGCAGAGGCTAAATTAGCACCTCCTTGGAGATCCAAGAGCCAGTGTACCCAGGTATCAGAGTGGGACCATCCAGATTACAACTCCTCAGATCCATAAGGGACACACTCAGGGGGCAGACTCAGTGAGCACCAAAGCCCCACTGAAGCAAGTCTTGTCTCATAAGGGTGTCTTCAGCACAGAAGTTCTTCCATCGTAGACACAGCTGATCCTCACAGTCAATTGGCCTGGAGGTCAATTCCCCCAGTGATACCAACAACAATCAAGGCTTAACTACAACAAGACTGTGCACACAGCCCCTATGGGGGGAAAAAGAGGAACAATTGTAATAATCTGAACAATAAAGATTTATTAAAAAAAAAAAAGAAAACATTGTTGAACCTTGACTAATTTGAGATGCTTCATACAAAAATATCAATTATCAATCATGCAAACTACTCGTGGCCAATCCAAGACATACACCTAACTAAAGGTCAGCTCCCCTATGTACCCTCAACTCCCAAGTATACCCTTCCTCACTGCTGATAGGGAATACAAATACTTATTAGACTGAGCAAAACAGAACCAGAAAAGTTTGTAAAAGCATGTATATATTGCTTTTCAGAAGGCGATTTTGTTTTCTAACCTCTCCTAATAGGTGAGCTATGCACTGGTGTCACTTATAAATGTTCCAGCGTGAAAAAAAGAATGCATTCCTTTTTGCTCCCTGGGTGCTCCCAGGCAGGTCACCATACCTGATTGCAAGGTGAAGAAGGAAGGAATGCTGGTCTGCCGAACACCTGCAGGTGGAGTTCTTTGAGGAGCCTTTCTCTCTCCAGGCAAGAGTGTTAGCATTTTGGTGCTTGACTTGATTAAATGGTTCTGAAAATTAGGAGAAGAAAGAAATTATTAATATCAAAACAGTTGCCAGTCAGAAATTCAGTAAACACCAGTGACCTCCTGCTGGACCTTTTGGACTCCCCTCAGATCCTATTTCCTAGGTAGTTTTTGCTGTATATCATCTTCCGTCATTTCTTGCAATACTGATGGTGTGTTTTTCTCAGGAATCACAAATTTCAACTATAGCCCAATCTTTCTGCTTCCTCATGGAAATCAGGCTGACTAAACAAACAGGGTTTGGTGAAGGGATTCCGAGGATGAATTTACAGTTAAAAACAATGATTCTCCATCAGCAGCAGTTGATGCATTTCAAGTTTTCAAATAGTCACACAGTGGTTAAAAGCGTGGCGCCTGAGTCACACAGCTTGGGTTCAAATCAATTCCAATTCTGCCACTGCCACTTAGCTATATGACCCTCTCCAAGTTGCTTAATCTCTGTGTCTCATTTTCATGTGAGAAATGGGGTCAAATAACATTACCTATCCCATTGGACAGTAATGAGGATTTGGTGAGTTAATTCACATAGGTCTTACACAATTCCTGGCACCCAGCAGGAGAAAAAGGCAATGGAACAGCATCAGTCTTACCATACTTTATTTCAGGCCCCTTTATACTTTACAGTATGAATTGGAAGATGGACCAGAGAGGTTTTGGAAGTGTCAGCTTTTATAACTTCAGCCTTATTTAGTGTGGTTTTTTATTTCTATTTGCATGCTATGGAATGTCTGAGAACTAGTGATAATAGGGTTGTATTCAATTTAATTTGGCTATAAAAGTCAAAGAAGAGATGGGATTTACCAATATTCATGCAGCAAGTTAGAAGTAGGCGTGAAACCTGAACCCAAAGTATTAATTCTAGCCCAAAGCTGACTTCATTTTATTTTTATATTTGGAAATTAAAAACGTGATTGAAACAATAAAAGAAATCCTGGATTTAAAATTCATATTTTGACTTATAATAGTGTATAGAATTTTCCCTTTTACCATATAAAACTAGAAATCTGGATAAGTTACATGAAACAACTGGTTTTAGACAATGGGTAACATTCAGTGCAGGATTGTGATCCCTGAAAAGGATTTTTAAGAAGGAAAACAAATAAGGTGAGCCCTGTGACCACCCTAGTTTTCTGTTTGGAAGAACTTGCCAGACTACCATGTATAGAGTGGCAGAGCACCACATCTTGCTTGATGAATAGAGTAAATTGAGATTAGAATTTGAGGAAGCTGAGGTGGCTGGGATTTGCAGCACAGAGTAATACATCCAAAAATCTATGTAGAGATCCCTTAAGTCTTACTGAATACTAACCTACACATGTGTTAGGTGACAACCCACGGGGCCAGACAAAGAAATGCCAGGATTGCAAATTGAGTAATTCCCATAGCTCACACAGGTCTGGGATAGTTTATAGCCAGAGTAGAGGGACCTCCTTGAATGTGGTGGAGTTCTCGGAAGGATCACCCCTAGCCTTAGAGCTAAACTAGCCAGAGCAAATGCTATTCCAAAACAGCCTTAACAAAGCTTAAAAACAAGCATTTACAGTAGCAAGCTGATTAGCAAGTAATTACCTACCTTTTGTGTCTTTAAAGATAACAAAATCTAGACACCTAAAAATGTAGCACTGAAGATGCTAGCATACAATAAAAAATTACTAGATATGTGAAGATGCAGGAAAATATCCACAATTTGGGGTGAGGGGAATCAGTTAATAGAAACAGACCCAGGGATGACAGAATTAGCAGCAAATAGACCGAACAGTGGAACAACCGAATAACCAGTCACTATGATGTTCACTGACCACCAGGGAGCACGCATGCAGAACATGGCAAGCATTGGCCGCGGCAGGATGGTGGAGCAGGTGAGTGGGGGTCCCAGACCAAGGCAGGGCACCGGTCGCTATCATCAGGCGAGCCTCTGGTAGTTACTGATTATTCTTTGCTCCTGCACGCCACAGTCCCACCGGGCACTCAAACCTGCTACTGGCGCTGGCCCCACTCACACCCACTGCCAGCACCAGAGCCACCGCTTATACCCACTGCCAGCGCCCAGCGCTGACCCCAATTGCACGGCGCCATCAGTGGGTGCAAGCGGCAGCTGCAAGGGGTGGCTGCCAACCCCAATTTGCCTCAGGGCTTCTTCACATTCCTCTGCTCATGAGGGGCAATCAGGGCAGAAGCCGCTCATACCTGCTGCTGGCACCGGGCCCAATTGCTCCGTGCTATCAGCAGGTGTGATCAGGCTGGCGCCGTCAGCACGTGGGAGCGGTAGCGGCGGAAGCGGGGCTGCCGGCAGATGGGACTGGAGCACCCCTGTGCCCACCACAGCCTCGAGGCCCACAGTTCTTTCAAAGTGTGCAAATTCATGTACTGGGCCCCTAGTTTACCATAAATACACTTAAAGGTTAGAGGCTACTGAACAAAATAGCAGTGAACCTGAAGACAACAAACTATTCAAAATGAAGAGAGGGAAAAAAACTGAAAAGAATAAAAGTTTTAATGACCTATGAAGTGGTCGGCAAACTGCGGCTCGCGAGCCGCGGTTTGCCACTCTGTTGACTAATGAGTTTGCCAACGACTGACCTAGACTCTCGATTCCAATAATTACAGGTTGTTGTTGTTCCTTGTGATTAAGCCCCTATCCCAGTGGTCGGCAAACTCATTAGTCAACAGACTGCAAACCACAACTCGCGAGCCGCATGTGGCTCACACACTGCAGTTTGCCGACCATTGATCTATGGGATATCAAGCATACATATAATTAGAATTCAAAAAAACAAGGCAATGAGAACAAAATATACTTGAAGAAATTATAGGTAAAACTGTGTTTTAATTTGATGAAAACTACAAACAACTATAATTGACTGTCTTTGTCAAAGATGGCCAATACAACATCTCCCATTTCACATGCTCTTATAATGTGAACTTGCCACTCCTCCCATCAAGTGGTGAAATCCATTATGCCTCACTTTGAACTTGGTTCTGAAGAACTCTGTCACTACCTGACAAAGTATGATAGAAGTAACAGTACATGATTTCCCAAACGAGGTCACAAAAATGCCTTGCTTTCTTGAAATGCTCACTATTGGAACCTGGCTACCATGCTATGAGAAGTCCAAGCAGGCATGCGAGTCTCTAGATTTTTATGAAACATACATCCTAGATATTTGAAATGTTAGTATGTGAACAAGTATTTGAGCACCTATGTGATAACTACTGGGAATATAGTGATGAACAAAACAGAGTTTCTGCCCTGGTAAAGCTTATAGTTTGGAGGGGGGGAGGGCGACAAACTAATAATAGTTATTAAAATTACTAGCCCAGCTGGCATGGCTCAGTGGTTGAGTGTTGACCTATGAATCAGGAGGTCACAGTTCAATCCCCAGTGTGGGGCATGCAGGAGGCAGCTAATCAATGATTCTCTTATCCTATCTAATAAAGAGGGAATATGCTAATTGACCACCACACCCTCACAAAGATGGCGGTGCCCACAGCCAATAAGGTGGGAATATGCTAACTAACTGCCATGCCCTCAAAGATTGTGGCGCCCAGTCTCCTCAGCCCCCCAGGGTCAGCCCAAGGTGCAGGCAAGCCTCAGATGGTGGCAGCACCCAGTCCCCTCAGTCCTGCCGCGTGCCTGCTTCCGAAGTTCCCCAGTCCACTCAGCCCCCCAGCCGCCCAGGGCTGGCCCAAGGCACAGGCAAGCCTTGGATGGCAGCTGCCCAGCCAACACCCAAGGCGCAGGCAAGTCTCGGATGGCAGCTGCCCAGCTGACGCCCGAGGCACAGGCAAGTCTCAAATGGCAGCTGCCCAGGGCCACCCGAAGCTCAGGTAACCAGGGCCGGCCAAGGCTTGCACTGCTGGCAGTGGCAGCAGCAGAGGTGTGATGGGGGCATCACCTTCCCCTGATCGCCAGGTTGCCTCCCACCCCTGAGGGCTCCCAGACTGTGAGAGGGGGCAGGCTGGGCTGAGGGACCCCCCCCTCCAGTGCATGAAATTTCATGCATCGGGCCTCTAGTCTAAGAAGAAAGCTTTTCACCAACATGACCATACTTAGCAGGAGTAAATGAGACTTTATTCCTTAGGTCAGAATGATGTCCTGAGTAATGTTGCCCCAATTGTAGATTTCTTAGAAGGATCCACATTTATCTCAATGGAATGTTAAGACTGAGCAAGAACAGGTCATCTGGAACTGAGAGGGGCCCAGGCTCAAAGTCCCTCAGTAGATTATCCCCCACCTCAAAATAAAGGTAGTCCCAGTGTATACCGTATGCCTAATAGGCATAGGGTTCCTATAGGATCAAACCCCCTTGAACCATAACCTAGGTATTAACAATTCTTACCGTATAAGAATGCCCTAAACAATCCAATCTCAAGGAACATATTCCCTCCAAACCAAAGAATCTCTAGTTCTTTGTTATATCACATGCATGGTCCCATCAAGTTTTCTTCTTTCATAGTGGAAGGAAAAACTGACTTCCTACAATGACAGAGCTCCTGCTCTTCTTGTATTATAAGTATCCTCTGTGATATCTTCTTATAGAGTGTGATGCTTTTTATTTTATTTTTATTTTTTTATTTCTTGGCTGCAAATCATCCCCAAATTGTGACCCTTTCTTATACTCCACAGAGTATCAAAGCAGATCTGGGATCATATACTTCACTCCTCTTATCGTTAGAAAATGTTTTATTCTTCCACAGAATTTAAATTCAGTTTAGCTTTCATTCTATCTTTTTCTCTTCTGATTATTTACCTGTAAGCGTGTCTTCAAGTCCTGCTTTCAAACCAATTTAATTCCTTTATGATTCATGTGGCCTTCAGTACAAGTCTAGTACATAATTTGATCCAACTTCTCTTTTTATAACGGTCACTCTGGTCTTGAATTTATGTATGAAGTCTCACTTTCCATATAAACTAACATAGCTATGAAATACATGAATGTGTGTATTTCATTCTTTTTGTCATACTACCGCCTTTATGCTTCCCAGGGCTCATACTGATTTCTTCCCGCTTCTAGTCACTGACAGCACCATCACCAAGTCCCCCCTTCCTCCTTACTCTCTTATAGCATTAATTTGATGACATTTTGAACAAAGACCTTTTCCAACCAGTCACTATCATGCCTCATTAAGTCAGGCTGAAAGGATGTGCTATCTAATAAGGAAAATTATTTAAGGAGTTTGACCAAGAATAGCTATTGGATTCTCATCATCTCTAGCAATATAAATAAGCTCTGTTAAATTAGTAACAGAGTTTTAAATCAAAACTTACTTCAAACTTTCCAAACCTGCAAAACAAGTAACACCCTACCTTAATTCAGGATTTCATAAACTCTTGCCTAGTCCTAGACTATTACAACCATCTCTTAACTGGTCAGGTTCCCATTCACTGCCTGTTCAATCAGTCCCGCATATAGATCAATCTTCTTAAAGAACAACTGTGATCATACCATCACATTGTTCTGTCAATAGTTTCTCTGCTACCTATAGCATAAAGGGTAGACTCTTAGCACACATTCATATTCCAGTTTACCTTTTCCTCCATTACCAAAAACCCTTCATGCACCCTGCATCATAATACTCAGCTAGATGCCAGTCCCTATTATGGCCTCCACCTTCCTCATTTTTGTGCTTCACACAGAAGGGCCTTTTTCACACCCAGCTCTGAAATGCTACATATTCTTCAGCTCACCCCCCAAATATTTCTGATTCCTACAGCCATATGTGACCTCTTCCTCTTTTGAACTTGACATTTATCACTTGATATTTCAAGACTTCTCCTACAAAACCCTAGGATCAACATTTGACTAACTTTTCTTTCTATTCTCCACACAACTAGCTTAATATAGTAAGTACTCAATTCAATAAATATTTTTACAAAGAGGATGGAAATATAGGAAGGATACATTCCTGTTTGTGTTTTATATATACCTACTCGTTACATTTTCAACAACACCACTGTCAGAAAACACTAAGGCTTTTCTAATACTGTGAGCAAGGCTAAGATGAGCTCCTGTAACTGTAAAACTGATGTGACACATAAGGTCCAAAACATAGACAGGATGAAAGGGTACAGTCACTGAAATTGTGAATGTTTCCTCCCAAGGTAATCTAACAAATTACCAAAGTAATCTAGAAACTGATAGTTGAAAGATCCCAGAAATAAACCCTCACAGAAGATTCAATGGTGAATTGACAGTCTTTTCAATAAAATCAAAGGCAACAAAAGAAAAAAATAAATTAGAATTTATCAAAAGCAAAAATCTTTTGTGCCTCAAAGGACACTATCAAGAAAGTGGAAAGACAACATATAGAATGGGAGAAATATTTTCAAATCATATTATCTGATAAGGGATTAATATACAAAATATGTAAAGAACTGCTACCCTACCAGCTTGGCCCAGTGGTTGAGTGTCAACTTATGAATCAGGAGGTCACAATTCTATTCCGTCAGAGCACATGCCCAGGGTTCGGTCCCCAGTAGGGGGCGTGCAGGTGGCAGCTGATCAGTGATTCTCTCTTATCACTGAAGTTTCTATCTCCCTCTCCTTTCCTCCGAAATCAATAAAAATATATTTAAAAAAAAAAAACTCAAACCTGTGTTTATTTCATAGCTACTTTAGGAAGCAGCAGGTTTCTACATTGTGTAAAAGGAAACCTTTAGTACTTTGCTATGGGCTAGAAGGCTTAAAGTCAGAGAAACAGGAACTAGTTGGGGAACCCAAGTTTTAAACAGGACTCTGGAAATAAACTAACAGGGAAGGAAATGGTATCAGTGACTGTGGTCTCTAGGCCCTTACCATCCTCCAGAAATCAGAGGATGGTAAGGTGCTAGAGATCTTGGAGAGAGGATTCCCGCCACACACTAGATCAGCAGAACAAATGTTTTCATCATTAACACCATGAAAGAAAATGGTGCCCTGGCAGGTGTTGTTCAGTGGTTAAAGCATCAGTCTGTGGACAGAAGGGTCTCTGGTTCGATTCCTGGTTGCAGATTCTATCTCTAGCCTTGGTCGAGGTGCGTCTGAGAAGCAACCAATCAATGTGTCTCTCTCATATCAATGTCTCTCTCTTTCCCCTCCCTCCCTCAGGTGAGGATTAATAAAAAGAAAGGGGGGGAGAAGGGAGGGAGAGAGGGGGGAGGGGGAAGGAAGGAAGGAAGGAAGGAAATGTGGGGTGACAGTTGCAGACATAGAGACAAATTACTGGCACTACTCTGTGGGTTACTCCCTTTCTCTCCTGAACTCTTCCTAATTCTCTTCCATTTCTCTCCTCTTTCTAAATTAAACAAGTATACAGGTTTCCCACCCAGCACATGTGTCATTCCAGAATGTATTATATAATAAAAGGCTTATTCCTAATTCATGAGTAATAAATACCCATTGCACATTTTGATCATTTTTTATAAATATGTGTATTTTCCCACCAACCATAAATTAGTCTTTTCTCTATATTTGGGAAAAAAACAGTCACCATTCTACTGTGCTATAATATGATACAACTTATACTTTTTTGCTTGTTAATTCACAAGCTAGGGAAGAACAAAAAGTTACCAAGGAAGATAACTTTAAACTACTGATTTAACAAGCTTAATTAACACAAGGTCCTCTCTCAGGAATTCCTGCATTGCAGAAAATGTGTTTCAGGTTTCTGAAGTGATCCAAACTTGATTGTATAGAAGGGAGAGACTTTTATATTTACTAAACAAAGTCATATGTTTCATATTCTTAATTTTAAAACAGATACATTCCACTACAGACCTAGTGATTCCACTTCTAGAAATTCATCCTACAGATACATTCATGTATTAGTATATGCAAAATGATGTGTGTATAAATTTTTCATTGCAGAAGTGTTTTTAATAACAAAAGATTGAAGATAACTTTTCGTCAATAAAGGACTGATACACACACACACACACACACACACACACACACACACACTATGGACTGAAATGTATCTTCCCAAAAGTCCTATGTTGAAGCCCCAACCCCCTTAAGTCACGATCTGTCCATGTATGCCATCTCACACCTTTTAGATCTCATTCACTCTTGTCTGCCTCACTCTGTTCCAGCCATACCGGCCTTCTTACCAAATATACACAAATCTCAGAGATATTGCAATTTGGTTTGACAAGAATATTCTGAAAAGTCTTAAGTTAAATTGCAGCAAGCCAGAGAGTGGAAGGAAGAGACAAGAAGGGGTTAATCAGTTAACAACTGCAGGCAAAAACCAATAAGACTGCTTACATTCCTGAGTGTGAGTTGGAACTTTCTTTTTAAACCCACACCGGAGAGAGAAGAGGAAAGGGAGGCAGGGAGAGGAGAGGGAGAGGGGGAAAGAGGGAGAGAGAGACCAAGAGATCCAGATGTGCCCTGACCAGGTGGGAATCAAACCAACAACCCTTCTGTGCAGGGGAGGTCGCTCACAGCCACCCATGTGTGTTGGAACTTTGAATTAACTTCCAGGTGGCTATTTCTGTCATTATCCAAGAGAACAGCCAGGTGAAACTGTACCCTAGGAGCCATCTCATCATGCATATGCGTGAACTTTCTGGACTATTGTCCATCCATTCAAAGGAGCAAACACTTCCTCCTAATAGACTGTGCTTATCCCAGAACTAGCTCCCCTTCCCCTTCTCCCACTCCTTTTATCTATATAGCCAATGTAAATTCTTTCAAAACATCTTTGTATGCGCCCCAACCAGGGTCGAATCCACAACCTAGGTTGTGCCCTGACAGGGAATCAAACCCAAAACCTTTTGGTGTATGGGATGACCCTCCAACCAACTAAGCCACCTCGCAGGGCAACCCTTTTTTTTAAAAAAAGACGTTCAGCCGTGGAAGTAAATTTTTTTTTACCGGCTTCCAGACCACCTCAATGAGTACCAGAACGGTAAATCTTTTTGCTAGCAGAGGATCTTGCCTTCAACTTGTAAAAATTGCAACATCTGAGAAGAGCAATTTGTATCTCTTTCTCGCCCCCATCTCTCCTTCTCTCTTCCCCACTTTCCCCCTTTCTCCCCACAACATGCACCAAGGAAAGGCCATGTGAGCACATAGTGAGAGTGTGAGAATGTGGCCATCTGAAAGACAGGAAGAATGTCCTCACCAGAACCTGACCTGAACAAACTAAAACAATAATGTCTCATTAATGGATACTGTTCCATGGAATGGATATGCTATATAGTCTTTTAAAACAATGGAGCAGCTCTTTAAGAATGCATATGAAATGATCCATAATATGCAATAAGTTAAAAAGCAAATTGCAGAACAATGAATAATATGATCCTATTTATAAGAAAGAAGATATGATTTGCTTGCAGATGCATAGAATAACTCTAGAAAGATACATAAGAAAGTCATGGTCCTAACCGGTTTGGCTCAGTGGATAGAGTCAGCCTGCAGACTGAAGGGTCCCGGGTTCGATTCTGGTCAAGGGCATGTGCCTTGGTTGTGGGCACATCCCCAGTGGGGGGCGTGGCGTGCAGGGGGCGGCTGATCGATGTTTCTCTCTCATCAATGTTTCTAACTCTCTATCCCTCTCCCTTCCTCTCTGTAAAAAATCAATAAAATGTATTAAAAAAAAAAATAAAAAAAGTCATGGCCTCCGAGATGGGGAAGGATGGTTAGGACTATTAGGGAGATACTCTACTGTATATCCTATACATTTTAAATTATGTGCCACGTGACTGTATTACCTATCCCCAAAACATTAAGTTTAAAAAAAATTAAAGGAGCAGGTGGCTCATTTGTTACTTCTCAAGAAATGGCTTTAGTTGTAAGATGTGTTTGGTGTTTGTTTCTTTTCCTCTTTTTTAAAATATATTTTTATTGATTTCAGAGAGGAATGGAGAGAGGAATGAGAATCATTGATTGGCTGCCTCCCACACCGGGGATCAAGCCCACATCCGGGACACGTGCCCCATCCAGGAATTGAACTGGCAACCTCCTGGTTCATAGGTCCACACCCAACCACTGAGCCGTTCTGGCTGGGCTTTTTTGTTTGTATTGAATTCAGAGAGAGGAAGGGAGAGGGAAAGAGAGACAGAAACATCAATGATGAGAGAGAATCATCTACCTCCTGCACAACCCCTACTGGGGATCCAGCCCACAACTTAGGCATGCAACCCAGACATGTGCCTGGACGGGAGAATCGAACTGTGACCTCCTGGTTCATAGGTCAACGCTCAACCACTGAGCAACACCCGCCAGGCTGTAAGAGGTTTTTTTTTTTAACAATACTCAGTTTTTACTCAAGCAAGCTGTAGCCACCCAAAGAAAAGACTGTCTGTCGTTCATGATTTAGATTAGGTTAACCACCTGGTCTTGAGACTATTATCCAAACTATCCAAATTCAGCACACTTAGCTAATCTCAAATCCCTTTCTACCTGCTCAGTTAATCTTCCTTGTTAATCCCGAATCATGATCATCTCTCGCCTCCAAAATCACATTTCCCTTAAAACCACTCACCTGGGCCTACATTCTGCCTTGTAGATAATAAGAACACTGGCCTCTGTAGCAGTAAGCACTGGGCTTATAGATAATAAGAACACTGGCCTCTGTAGCAGTAAGCACTGGGCTTACGTGGGAACATTTCTCAACCTAAGCCCCGATTTTTTTTTCATCTTTACAAAAAGATAATGGCAGTATCTACATCACTGTGTTTTTGTGAGTACCTACCATTAATAAGGCATGTGATACTTCTGCAAGTGCACCCCTTTTCTTCCCCTTAAACTGTAAGCCACTTTAGAGCAAGAATCCTGCCTTTCATGTGTTTTGAGCCTCAGTTTTCATGTATAAAACGGGCATCATTATTCTCCCTACCGCACAGAGTTGTACCAAACAAGGTAACATATCTGAAACACTTAGCACAATGCCCAGCATAAAATGCTCAATAAGCATTAAAGATTATCTCATACTCTTTTTAAATTTCTTTATTGATTAAGGTATTACATGTGTGTCCTTATTCCCCCATTACCCCCCACCTCCCATTCATGCCCCACCCCCCGGTGTCTGTGTCCACTGGTTAGGCCCACATGCCTGCACACAAGTCCTTTGGTTGACCTCTCCCCCTAACCCCCACCCTCCCCTTCCTTCCCTCTGAGGTTTGACGTTCTGATCCATGTTTCTCTGTCTCTGGATCTACTTTTGTTCATCAGTTTATGTTGTTCATTATATTCCACAAATGAGGATTATCTCATACTTTTTGTTCCTTTGTAATGACTAGCACAGAAATGTGACAAACCTGGGTGTGATTTCCAACCCTTCCTGGTTGGGTGCACCTGGGTGAGTCAGCGCCTCAGTTTCCTCATCCCCACTGGGTGATGATACATAGAACGCATATTCAGTATCTAACACAGAGTCTGGCATCCAGTGGGTGCTCAATAAACACTAGGCCAGCTCCCTTCCCGTCTCCTCCATTTTTCCCCCCTGAAGTTCCTGGTTCTCTCAGGTAGACCGCCTGCAAGCTGCGGCTACTCAGAATGAGAACGTCACAATACTTCAGCCTTTCCTTTCATTTTTCATATTGACATTATTCGGGGCCCCCCCGCCCCCTTCTTTGCCCTCCACTTCAGCCTCTCCTCCTGCCGCCTCGCAGGGCTCCGAGTTCCTGAGGAGTCGCCCCACACCTCAAAACCTGCGGTCCCAGTCTCTCCATATCCCTCCCGTCTGCCTGCCTTCCGCCCCCACTTTCTCCCCGCCCTCCCCAAACTCCATTTTTCACTCTTCTTCAGACTTCACTCCCTCTCGTCTTTGAATTCCCAAAGCTGTTTCCTTCTCAGTCCCTGACTTTACCTTCATCACCTCCCGGTCCCCCAAAGTGTCCCTCACCCCTCCCCAAACACCCTCTCGCTCCCCACCATCCACCTGCACTTTCCGCCTCTTCAATGCCGCCGCGTCCAGCCACACGCCGCAGGCCTCCTCCTCGGGGCCTGAGCGCCTCATGGCCGCTGAGGAGGCCTAGCTTGCCTCACGCGGGGTCGGGCTCCAGTCGCCTCAGGAACAGCCACCACAGCCTCCTCCAACGTTCGGATCTCGCGCCAACTCTGGGGGCGGAGCTACGTCGCCGACCTGACGCAGGCACCGCCCCCAGCGTCCGCTCCGGCAGGCCCAGGCTCCGCCCCTTTCTAAGCCCCGCCCCACGCCGAATCCACACCACAAACGTCTTTTCTTGCATGGAGCCCTTTTCACTATATGAAGGCCTTCGTGTTCTCTTTTCATTCAAAAGTTGTATTCCGGGAAATATGCTGTGTGGACGCGTTCGAGAGTCTGCATAAGAAACGTGCATTTTCTTCTAGCTGAGTTAGTTGTACTTCCTTATTGCAAATACTAGAGGCCTGATGCACGACAAGTGTAGGCCTTCCTTCCCCCAGCTGCCAGCACCAGGACCCAGGCTGGCTTCCCTCCAGGCGGCTTCATCAGAAAGGATGTGCAGAAGTCCAGTCTAATTAGCGTGTTACCCTTTTATTATAGATTATAGACTAGTAGCCCTGCACACAAATCCATGTGCCAGTAGGTAGCTGCCGCCCTCCTGTAGCTCCCCCGGCCGTCCCCCCCACCCCTCCCACCCCCCGCCATAGCTTGTTGCCCTGCCTCCTCCTGTAGCTCTCTGCCTCCCACTTGCTTGCTGCCCCACCCTCCTGCAGATCTGTGATCAGGTTTTATGCGGTGGGTCATTACGCCTCAGGGCGTAACGGATAATTAGTATATTCCTCTCTTATTATATAGGATAACTAGCAGCCCAGTGGACAAAAATTGGTGCACTAGGGGGGTCCCTCAACCCGGCCTGCCCCCTCTCACAGTCCGGGAGCCCTCAGGGGATCTCCTACTGATGGCTTAGGCCCACTCCAAGAGCCGCAGTCGGCCCTCCTCTGCAGGAGGTGACCAGGTCGATCAGGGGAAGGTGCCACCCCCATCACCCCACTGCTGCTGCTGCTGCCACTGCCAGCGGCCATGGCTGCGAGGCCTGATCCCCGGGCCTCACAGCCACAACAGCCGCCCCACGGCGCTGCGCTGCACCATGAGAGCCGCTGCTCATGGGCTGGGGGGAGGGACCGAAAGATGCTCAATGCACCTCATGGTGACCAGTCGTTGGGTTGTCCTGGTCATCACGGACACTGGGTTTTTATATATATAGACTAGATGCCTGGTGCACGAAATTAATCTCCCTCAGCCCAGCCTGCCTCTCCAATCTGGGACCCCTTGAGGGATGTCCGACTGCCCGTTTAGGCCCAGTCCCAGTAGGATCGGGCCTTAAACGGGCAGTCGGACATCCCTCTCACAATCCAGGACTGCTGGCTCCCAACTGCTCGCCTGCCTGCCTTCCTAATTGCCCCTAACCGCTTCTGCCTGCCAGCCTGATCACCCCCTAACCACTCCCCTGCCAGCCTGATTAATGCCTAACTGCTCCCCTGCCAGCCTGATTGCCCCTAACTGCCCTCCCCTGCAGGCCTGGTCCCCCCCCAACTGCCCTTCCCTGCTGGCCTGATCGCTCACAACTACCCTCCCTTGCAGGCCTGGTCCCTCCCAACTGCCGTCCTCTACTGGCCATCTTGTAGCGTCCATCTTATATCCACATGGGAGCAGCCATCTTTGACCACATGGGGCAGGCATCTTGTGTGTTGGAGTGATGGTCAATTTGCATATTACTCTTTTATTAGATAGAATAACTACCCCTGCACTCAGGGTTTTCTTTGTCTCAAAAAGGAAGAGTGGCGTTGAGGCTCAGATCCACGGGCTCCAAATCTGGGGTCCACAACCCTATCCTAAAATGGTTAACATGACATGGAGTTTATGAGTTACTTTTGTAATTTAAAGAAAGGAAATCCAAGCTTGACTACGAAACCATATAGGAGAGAATTTAGAAAATGTTAAAATAAAAACTAAAAATTTGGAGTCAAAAACTAGCTTTCAGTTCTGCCTTTCGTGGCTTACTGTGGGTTTTAGAGAAGATCAAGTGAAGTAACAGTTGTGAAAGTACTTTGTAAATTCTGAAAGCCTCAGAAATGCAAAAATGATGGCATCCCACCCTGTCCTTCCTTTCCTAACCACAATCTTCAGAGATGTTACATATTTCTTAGGCATTTGGAGGGTTTTCTTACCTGTACTTTCTAATTTTCCTTCACTGTACATATACTGCTTGTGTACTCTGAAGAAAGCATTATTATAAAAGTTAACATACAGCAATACCATGAAAAATTGACATAAAATCCTCCTTGACTGAAGCCTAAAAGATGAAACCTTTGTCAAATTATAAAATGGGATGATGTATATTTTTAAAACATTCTTTTAACTTGTAAATTTTACTTAATAATAAAACTGCCCCCCACTTCCCTTCCAAAAAAAATCAAGAAGTTCATACATATAGTACACAAGGCCCCAAGGTCCCCTCAGGCAAAGATACAACAAACAAAACAAAACCGCACCATGAGCAGGCCCCTGGGTCTCCCTGGAACAGGAGACAAAAGACAAAGAGGCAGCTGTTATCACAGTAACTTTATTGCACCCAGGGCATATCAAAGTCCGGACCACCCCTAGCTCCAGTCCCACGGAACTCCTTCCATACCCCTTGGTCTTTGTACAGGTTTTCCCCTCTACCTTTCCTCTTCTCCATCTGCAAACTCCTATTCGCCCTTCCCAACCCAAAACCCTGAGGGCCCCAGGCCATACCGATTATTCCCTCTTCAGTGCTTCCCCTGACAGTTCATCCCAATATTAAAGTCTTTGATCCTACATTGATCCAGAGGGCCCAGTGGAGACCAGGAGAATGGCTGGGAACAGGACATTTGGAACATGGAGGCTAAAGCTAGGAGGGTGAGCTCGCTGCAGGGGACAGCGACTGAGGGATATGGGGCACTGGATGGGATCCACCTGCACCTAGCACAATCTTTACCTTCGGGGACTCTGAAGCTCCAAAACTCCAGGCTGGGGTTCAGACAATGGTAAGATCCTGCACACACTTTGGTTCTGCCCTTCCCCACCCACCAATGAAATCTGTTACACGGGACTTGCTGAGGCCTCCTCTGCCTCTCAGCTCAAATCTAACTCTGGCCCTAACCGGTTTGGCTCAGTGGATAGAGCATTGGCCTGCGGACTCAAGGGTCCCAGTTTTGATTCCGGTCACAGGCATGTACCTTGGTTGCAGGCACATCCCCAGTAGGGGGTGTGCAGGAGGCAGCTGATTGACATTTCTCTCTCATCGATGCTACTCTCTCTCCCTCTCCTTTCCTCTCTGTAAAAAAATCAATAAAATATATATTTTTTAAAATCTAACTCTGGCCTAAATTCCACCTTCACCCCCTCTAGATAATTTGGAAGCCCCAAACCAGAGTCTTGGCCCCAGCTGACAGCCGCCCCTGCCCCCCCATCCTCACCTGCAGTGAGAGGCAATGTGGGGAGGCAAACCGGGGGTAGCCACATCTTTATCTCTTTCCCTCTCCCAAGTCGGGGAGTTAGGGCAGGCCCAGGAGTGGACCCCAGAACTCCAGGCCAATCCCTAAATCCAAGGAGTAGCCAATGCCATCCTTGGTAGCTGAGGCGTGCGCACAGAGACACTGCAGTGCAGACACAAACAACTTTACCAGGCCTTGTTCCTATATGGAGCCAAGCCCTGACCCCTGGGCTCCCACTCTACCTCCCTCCCTACCAGCTGCCACCTCCCTTCACTGGGTCTTCTGATCGAGTCTGCGCCGTACCAGCTGGCTCAGAAGGAATGCGGTGAGGACACTGCTGCCCACGGTGAGCAGGAAGAGGCCGGAGAAGTTGTGGGGCCAGCGGGTATGCAGTGGCTCATAGATGGGCCGCCGGGCCTCATAGTCCAGCGCCACAGCCTCCAGCTGAGCCAGAGTGCAGAAGACCAAGAAGACGTGGAAGAGCTGGTGGCCCTGCCCAAAGAGGTGGCAGCTGCCAGGAAACCAGCGCTCAGGCATGAGGGCTGAGAAGAAAGCAGCAGCCAACAGGAAGAAGACGACCTGGCACTTGTGGTAGAGAAGAGCAAGGTCATCAGTGGCAGGGTTGGGGGACACCAGGATGCGGTGCGCCACCGGGCTGATGTCCAGTGCATAAGCCAGCGCTGAGGGCACTTCCTGGCACGTGCGGCCCAGCAGGCCGGGCTTCTGGATGTACTTGTTGTAGCACGAGCCAGTG
The DNA here is from genome assembly GCA_026230045.1 of Corynorhinus townsendii. NCBI lineage: Eukaryota > Metazoa > Chordata > Mammalia > Chiroptera > Vespertilionidae > Corynorhinus > Corynorhinus townsendii. The sequence goes on along the minus strand of JAPDVU010000002.1, from coordinate 206,062,816 downwards.
CAGGAAAGCCAGGCGAGGAAAAGCGGCCATGGGCAGGAAAATGGTCTGCACCTGGGCATGCCAGGCAGGCTCAATGGCATAGTAGAAGTGTGCCAGGGCACTGCCAAATTGGTACACAGCCACACCCACGTAGTCCAGAAAGAAGAAGCTGTAATGCCAGAACTCGGACTTGGCCTGCAGGAGGTGAGCCAAGGCACTGAGGAAGAGGTAGGTGAAGGAGGCGAGGACAATGATGAAGAGGGGCAGTGCGTGGGGGTCTCCCCAGAAGTCCACGGTCCCCACAAAAATGGCCAGCCGCAGCAGCAGCACCAGGGCTGCCAGCAGGTGGGTCCAGACGTTCACCGCCTCGTTGTGCTGCTGGAACAGCGTGCGGAAGTAGAAGCGCCAGGTCTGATGCAGGGGCCGGTAGCCCACATAGATGTACGGCTTCCAGTAGAGGGGTGGCACCTTGGCTCGGTCTACCGTGAAGACAGGCTCTGGCTGCACAGATGGCTGAGGCTCCTGGTGGGCCTGCCGCAAACTGGGCAGAAGGTGGCTAAGCTTCTGGGCCACCATGGTGGCCATGGCTGTGGACTGGGAAGGGAGCTGGGAGAGGGACCAGAGCAAAGTCAGGAGCTGGTGTCTTCACCCCCATGCCCAGTTCTTACTCCCTCCTGACCGCCCCCTTGTCTTACGCTGAGTTTCAGAAGAAAGGAGTCGTCCGAAGGGAGAGCTCAGCTCTGATTCATGATTGTCCTGCTCCCTGATGTATCCCAAATGCCTAGAACAGTGCCTGGCACTTAATAGGTGCTCAATAAATGTTTGAGGAATGCATTCGTTAATAAGGCTCACTACCTCAGCCACTTCCTTTCGAGTCCAAGCTCCACACAACAGCCCCATTGTTTCCTCCTGTGTTTATGCTGCCATGAGCGTACACCTGGTGACGACAATGACCTTGCTAACAGACCAGTTGCCTCTATTTTTAGCCCCTTTAGTCTCCCACTGACCCTCCATGATCTATCCCTGCTGTCATTTCCAGCCCTAGTATTGCTCAACCACGATGTATTCAAATCCAGCCACAGCCTCACCAACCTCCTGGGCCTGTTTCACATATGTCTAAGTTTGCATAAGCTGTTCCCTCCACCTGAGATATTTTCCTCATCTTGCTTATCTGGCAAGCTCATATTCATCCCTCAAAACCCATTTCATCTGTGATACTTTCCCTAGCCCCCTGAACCTCAGATGATGACCTCTCCACTTGAGTTCCTACCATCACATACGTATCCTTTGACCATAGAACACTTCGCATGGACATTAAAGTTGTGAACGTGAGCTCGAGGCTGGGCAGTTTGTCTTGTTATTTTGTGACCCCCTGGTGCTTAGCAGGTAGCTGACACTCAGTGTTTGCTGAGTCAAAGAACAACTAACTGCATTCTGATAAATACCTTATACCCTTTGAGACCCAACAAAAAAGCCACTTTTTTGCCGCAAGTTCCAGGAACTTTATCTTTATGAAAACAGCGCTTTCCCTCAGCCACACCCCCACTCAAGAGTTCCCTCCTCCAGCCCTTCCATCCCAGCCATGGCTGCCAATTCCAAAAAAAAAAAATTAAAAAAAAATCAAATCTAACCCCTCACCCTAGCCTTCAAGACTTTATGACCTGCTCCCACCCTCAGTTCCCATCTAACCCAAATGTCACACCAACTTCCCTTCCCTCCACAAGCTGCCATCCCCAGGGGACCTCCTTACTGCCCCCTGCCCACTTTCCCCTGTGGGAAACTTATAATGGGTTATACAATTTAGCATTTAAAACTCATTCATTCATTCAGCAAATACTGAGCTCTTCTTCTACCTCAGGTCCCGTGCTGGATCCAGGGGAGGGCAAAGTGGAAAAGGGTTTGGGCCCTGCCCTCAGGAACTTCACGATATGGTAGATTATAGAAAGGAAAACAAATCATAGCAAATGCTTACACTGTACTTGCAATGTGCCAGACACTGTTTTAAGCATTTTAATGGCCTCATTTACACTTCATAATACACTGTGAAGTTGATACTATCCCATTTTTCAGATAAGGAAACCGAGGCACAGAGAAGTTAAGTACCCTGTTATCCACCTAGCTAGGAAGCAGCAGAGGTAAAATCTAAATCCTGTTTCCAATCTTTTATTTTAATAGGTTTTTATTGGTTTCAGAGAAGAAGGGAGAGGGAGAGAAAGAAACATCAATGATGAGAGAGAATCATTGATTGGCTGCCTCTTGCATGCCTCACACTGGGGAATCAAGCTCAAAACCTGGGCTTATGCCCTGAGCAGGAATCGAACTGTGACCCCCTGGTTCATCGGTTGACACTCAACCACTGAGCCACGCCGGCCAGGCCTATTTCCAATCTTAACCATTACCCTACAGTGCTCTTTGCAAGATAAAATGGCAAGTGCTATTAATCATTTCATAATTATATGCTATAGTTTTTTAGTAGCATTTGTCGGTACCAGTTACTTTATTCAGGCTATCATTATTCAGCATGTCATTCATTAAATCAAATATCTATTGAAAAACTAGCACCTGCCAGACAACTCCCCTCCATCAAATAAGTTCCCTCCAACAAGCTTACTGTCCATCATTCATCAGATTTATTACTACTACATTTGCATCAGATTTTATTACAACTACTCTTGCACTGCAAGAGGCAAGGCGACCTGGACAGGAAGAGCATTCATATTCTCTACCACCAGCCAATGGTCCAGGTGGCCCACACGCCTCCTCGCCCCCCAGCCTAATTTGCATCTGTAAGCTCCTCCCACATGACACTTCTGGAGTTGCTCTGGTCTGTAGCCTTTTCTAGTCCAGAGGGGAGACAGGTGTGAAAGAAGTCATTACTCTACCGCACGAGAGATGCTACAACCGGGAGTCCAGGACTCTTCCACTTCCTATTCCCCAGACAGAACAGGTTTGGGAAGCAGACCTTGCTGATGGACTAATTACTGGGACCACTGCCATCCCAAACATGAAAACCCCCGTCCTGCTTTGCTGGTTGGGGAAACAATATTGGATCTTCTCCTCCTCAAGAGAGTGGGCTACCACCTCAACAATCTGGCCTCCATCTTTGCCGACAACTTTTTCTTCCCAACTCAGAACCTCAGGGATCCAAAAAGGCCTCTGAAAGCAGCTCCTTTGTGAGGAAACAAGAACCCAGAGGCAGAGAGGCCTTTCCCAGAGTTGCCCAATCCAGCAAGGGTTCCATCCCACCACAAGGGCAAAGACCAGGGCAGGCTGACATGCTCTGGTGGCCTCGTTCCTGGGTCTCTGTGATCCATTATGTCAGTCAAATGCTCCCTACCCAACTCTTAGAACGTCCCAAGGCATCACAGCATATTAAAGGCTCTGAGAAGTCTGCAGTAAAGAAGTGTGCTTCATTCTGTTATTGAATCTACATTTGCCAAGCTTACATGACCGAGAATTCCTTTCTCAGTAATAATCTATCTATCTATATATATATAAATAATAGGGTAAGAAGCTAACCTCTGAATTTCACTATCCTGAACAACAAAATGGCATTAATAATATTTACCTCACAGACTAGTTAAGAGAATTAATGCAACAAGGTTGTAAAGAGTAAGCATAAACACTTATTACATTTCAGCTAGCTTTATAATATAATATATAAATAATAGAGAAATATGCTAATTAACCAGGACGCCGTAATGGGTCAACCAGACAGGAGGAGGTTGCGTGTGCAGCATCAGGGGCGGGGCAGCAGGGGCCTCCGCGCACCTGCCTGGGGGAGGGCCTGATCAGCAGCAGCCACGGCTGCCTCAAGGGCCAGAGAGGGAGGCAGGGCTGGACTTGCAGCAGCTGCGGCTGCTGCAGGGCCTGGGGAGCGAGGCAGGGCCAGACCGGCGACTCAAGGGTGGGTGGCGTCGCGCGATTTCGAATCCTAGTTATATTATAAAGCTAGCTGAAATGTAATACGTGTTTATGCTTACTCTTTACAACCTGGTGACAATTAATTCTCATAACTAGTCTGTGAGGTAAATATTATTATGCCATTTGGTTGCTCAGGATAGTGAGATTCAGAGGTGAGCTTCTTACCTTAGGTTACACAGAGACACAGAGAGAGCGGTGGAGCCAGGATTTGATCCAGCTCTCTGACTGCAGAGCACAGACTCTTAGCCACTCGGCTGCTGCCCCACCTCCTGTCCCACCTCTCTGCATCCCACAGAACTACTTTGGAAAATATTGGTCTAAAGCAGGCAACCAAGTCCCTTCCTGTAAATTATTCTCTTAGGCTTCTAGCAACTGACTCACATCCAGGGACCTGTCTCCCCCAGTTAGCAGCTACCCACCGGCTCTGCACCAGTGAAGCCCTGGCTCATAGCTACCTCCCTATTCACAGCCTTCCCCTTCCCCCAGGCATGGTGGGCCCTACACACAGAACCCAGAAGCCACATACTGAGATGGCAGAGGTCCTGCCGCCCTACCTCCTTTAGACTTCAGTCAGAGGACGAGGGTGGGTACACCCTCAGGACAATCTCTGAGGCGTGTCCACTAGGCTGCCAGGACCCACCTATTCCAGGCCCCCTTGCACTGCTTACCTAAGGGTTTCTCTAGAGCCTGGGGTTGATGACTTCTGTGGCACTAGGCAAATTCACCAGATGCCAAGCACTGGGTGGCACTTCCACAGGTCAGGGTCACTAGGGGCGGGGTTTCAAGGGACTGGAGGTGTCTTGTGTGATGTCACCAGAGGGTGGGGCTAAAAACAACCCCCACTCCTCTCCCCTCCCCCTAGCACCACTCCCACATTGGTCAAACCCAGGCTAACCTCGGCCCTCCTAGATGGACCTACGCTTCAGAAGGAAACTCGCCATTAACCTCTGCATGAAACAGCTTTTGGGGAAACCAAAAGCTGGCTGAAAAGCTGAGACTTACCCAAGACCACACAGCAAGGCAGGCAAAGTTGGGTTGAGACCAGGTGTCCCAGGCCTGGTTGATGGATATCAGGCAAACTTGATTGGCTTTTGTCCCTTATCCTATATAATAAAAGGCTAATATGCAAATTGACCAAAAGGTGGAACGCTATGACACACACTGACCACCAGGGAGCAGACACTCAATGAAGGAGCTGCCCCCTGGTGGTCAGTCACTCCCATAAGGGGAGCACTGCTCAGCCAGAAGCCGGGCTCATGGCTGGTGAGCACAGTGGCAGTGGTGGTAGCCTCTTCTGCCTCCACAGCAGTGCTAAGGATGTCCAACTGCCGCGGGCCTAAGCCGTCAGTCGGACATCCCGAGGGCTCCCGGACTGTGAGAGGACACAGGACAGGCTGAGGGACCCCCAGTCTGAGTGCACAAATTTCGAGCACAAGGCCTCTAGTTCAGAGTGAAAGGAAGTTAGGAATAAAAAGCAGATGCTATAAAGGCTCATGAATGGACTTCAGATTCAGACAAACCAAGTTTGATTCCTGATTCCACAACATAGTAACTGTGTGACCCAAGACAAATGATTTACCTTCTCTGATCCTTAGCTCCCTCATGGCAATTATAATATCTACCTTGTAGGTTGCTGGAAAAATTAAATTTATTAGAACAAAGTTTTAGCACATTTTAGGAACTCAATAAATGACTGCTATTGTTATTAATTATTAATAATAGTAGTAATTAATTATTATTAATAGCGGCTGCAGGCTCTGTCTTTCCCTCTCTCTCCCACTCTCTCTAAAAATCAATGGAAAAATATCCCCGGGTGAAGATTGATAAGACAAAAAACTCAGTCCTCTTTTAGCTCTCAATCGCTGGTTCCACTGGATTTGGGTCCTTTAGAAAGTTAACTGTGTCTCTTTATTTATTTATTTTTATTTTTATTTTTTTTTTATATAGCAAAGGTGGAAATTTATTGAGGAACAAGTACAGACTCCCACATGGGGAGAGGGAAAGAGTCCCACAGAACTGACTCCCATGTAGGGAGGGGGAAGAGTCCCCTAACTGTGTCTCTTTAAATATTTACCTTTCTCTGAGGGTGCATTTAGAGACAGGGAAATTTGGCTCGAGGTTGAAATGTGGCTAGAGGTTGAAATGTGGCTAGAGTTTGGACTTCTGGGACACTGACCTTATTAAATAGATTGTTCTCAGCAAAGACCATTCAGAGTAACCCCTCCAGATTCACAGAGGCCTGAAGACTTATACGTGGCCCACAGGCCCAGGAGGGGAGGCTGGGCAGTGCAACCCCCAGGGAAGGACTGCAGCCCCACAGCCCCAGCAGCCCCATCCCTGAACAAGTAGGGGAGAGAATCAAGGAGGGAAACAGTGCTAGCAGGTAATCCAAAAGGCATGTGGCCTGGCTGGGCATGTCTTGCAAGTTTGGGAGGCTTTCAGGTTGGCAGGGCCTCAGAACTGAAATCTTGGGGCCCTCGTGGCGTTCCTGTCAGTCTGAGCAGCTCCTTCCACCTCTCCCCTCTCTCCTCCCCAACCCTCCCAATTCCCATTCCCCTTTTCCTAAACTGAAGGTCAATCTCCTCGCCTCAATCCTCAACCAAGGCTCACCACCCTCTGTTCCTTGGGGTCTCTCCACCAGATATACCATCCGAGAGTCCCTTAAGGCCTCTGGGGGCAAAGCAGAGGACCAGGTTGTGGGGAGGGGTAGTAAATGAGCTTTGGAGTGGGAGAGCGCCAGGTTATGCCCATGCCACAGGTTTTACTCAGTGCCTGCTGTATGCCAGGCAAAGGACCACCACCAGGGCTGGAGCATATGGTGAATGAAGCAGACAGCAGCCTGCCTGACAAACCAAACAAACCAAATGCCCAAGGGCCTAGGGAAACCCAGCCCAGACAGGAGCCACCCAGGTGGTGACTGAGAGAACCGCTGCCCAGGGGAGGGCATCCACCACTCACCTGAGCAGACTAGTTCAAAAGAAGCCAGACCCCCATTTCCACGGGAAAATTGGGTTTCGAGACTGGAACGTAGCAGCTGTGTGACTTGCCTCTCTGAGCCTGCTTTCCTCATTTAGAACCAGATACTAACAATTAACTACCTCAGGGCTCTTGCAAAAGCAAAAGAGCAAAATAGTCACGGCTGCTGGGTGTTGGCTCTGGCACAGCCTCAGCTCCACTGTTTCTGTTGGGTCCTACTCCTGGCTCGGCCACGCGATCCCTGTGTGACCTTGGACAAGTCCATTCCCCTCTTGGCTCTTTTTCTCCAAATGTCAAGGAGAGTGACTTCACCAGTAACTTCAAAGGGTCCTTCAGTCCCTGAGTCATACCAACATTTGTTTTAGGCCTACTGTGTGCCAGGCCTGGCGCTTTCACATGAACAAAGCAGTTAAAATACCAGCCTCATCGAATAATAGCCCAGCTAATTAACTGTTAAGGGTAACACCTGAGGATATTAATTTCTTGACCTTTTGGAGTTTAACAGCCTACCTAAAAAAACAGCTATTCATAAATATTATTTGGTTATATAATTCTACTTCTTCTTTTGCCTTCTGGTTTGCAAAATGCAGTTGGCCCTTGAACAACAAGGGTTGGCACTGTGCAGTCCATTTATACATGGACTTTTTCAATAAATAAGTACAGTATGTAAATGTATTTCCTTAACATTTTTGTTTCTCTAGCTTGTTATTATGAGAATACAGTGTATAATACATATAACATACAAAACACATGCTAATCAACTGTTTATGTTATCAGTAAAGCTTCCAGTCAACAGTAGGCTATGAGTAGTTAAGTTTTGGGGGGAATCAAAAGTTTATAAGCAGGGCAGAAGGGGTGGGAACCGGGTGGAGGGGAGCTATGGGGGGAAAAAGGAGAAACAATTGTAATAATCTGAATAAAGATTTATTAAAAAAAAAAAGTTTACAAGCAGATTTTTGACTGGGGGTGGGCAGTACCCCAACCCCCTCCTTGTTCAAGGTTCAAAAGTATTGTTGCTTTTCTAGACTCTGACTGTTCAGCACACTCCCTTAAAGACCACCTTATCTTGCCATGGAAAGCAAAGTTTAAACTCATTAAGTACAAATAACAGTAAGGCCAGACCTGAGTTCACAATGGGGTTGTCAGAGGTGCGCCCTCTTTAAGGACACTGCCAAGGATGACATGGTATGACACAGCCTGAAATGTTAATAAGGTTAGGCACTATCATTAATAATTTACAGTCGCTTGCTGTTTACAAAGAACTTTAATAATTTACAGTCACTTGCTGTTTACAAACCTGTCAACCTGCACCTAAGCCGGTGTCACAGCTCCAGGCTGGCAGAGCACAGCCCGTCCACCTAACCCTACGCCCAGCTCTCTTGCCCTTCATCCTCTGTGGTCAACTCCCAGGCAGCCCGTGGGTGGCCACAGATTAGACAAGCCAAGTTTTCATCCCTGGCTGGCAGCAACTGGGTCACCTCCCGAGATGCAAACCGGTTCCCCAACTCAGCCCAACGCATTTAAAGAAAATAACTTCCAAAATTGAACAAAAACCATTTTTGTTTTGTTTTGTTTTGGTCACTGTACTTGGGGCCTCCATTTGTACTGAACAATGTAATCAGAATGAACGAAATAGCTTCAAGGAATTCTTCTGGAGCTCAGACTCATAAATGCTCTGAGCACAGGGGAGAACCTGGAGGAGGAAAGCAGACCCAGAGAGGCTGGGTAAGCTGGCTACAGCCACTCAGCACAGGAGAGCTCCACCGCTAACAGCCAGAAGCCCCCTGTGCAGGGGAACGGAGCCGGAGAGGGGCAGTCTTCCACCCAAGGGCCCAGAGGTTCATTTATACACGGACTTTTTCAATAAGTAAATACAGGATGTAAATGTATTTTCCTTAATAACATTTTTGTTCCTCTAGCTTGATGTTATGAGAGCCCCACGACATCCCTCTCAGAAAGCATGCTGGGCCATCCACCCAGGTGCAACCAGGCTCCGAGAATTCATCCAACTCAAACTCCCCAGCTTGGCCTGACCTGGCCGCCGTCTGGCCAGGCCTGCGGGGGTTGTCGCAGGGGAACTTCTGGGTCCTCAAAGCCTGTAGCTTGAGGCGAATGCTGTGGGTGGTGTGAGGCCCCATCTTCCCCTTCCCGCACTGGGTGCAGGAACCCCCACGCTCTCCTGACACCAGGGGAGGCTTCCCTGAGCAAAGGGCTCAGGCTCCATGGGAGCAAGAGCCTCTCTCCGGCCCCCGCAGAGAACCCCGCACATTGCCCAGTTCCAGCTACTCACACCCCTTTCTGCCCCTAGTCTCCCCAGATTCCTCCTCGGGTGGAAGCAGCAGCCCTTCTTCCCGCTCCCCGCCCGCCTCCGCCCCCTGGTCCCCGAGATGCTCCCCTTCCCCTCGCGCCTCCTTCCCGCACCCCCCTCCCCCGGCAGGGACGCCGCTCCAGCGGATTTCCCGGGGCGTCCGGAGGAGCCCCAGCTCCCGCATCGCGGCCCTGCCTCCCCTCACTTTCTCCCCGTGTGACCCTCCCGCACCCACATCTCAAACTCAGGTCCTGGGCTGCCCGCAGCACCCCGCGCCCGGCAGGAGCACCGGCTGCGCCCGCCCGCTCCTCCCACTCCCCCCAAGCCGGGTACCTGCGGCGGGCGGAGCGGAACGGGGGAACTGGGAGGCGGCCGAGCGCGTCCGGGCCGCGAGCGCGCAGATAAAGGGGCGGCCCCACCCCGAGCCGGAGGAGGGCCCGGCAGCGGCGGGCCGGTAGCTAGCGGGGCAGCGCAGGGACTCGGCCCGGCCTCCGTCCGCCGAGGCCTGGGCGACTGCCAGCTTACTCCTCCCTCCCTCCCCCCTCTTCCCCCTCCCCCCGCCCCCCGGCGTCCACATGTTGCACGCGGAGGCGGAAGGGTCACCTACGCCGACGATGGAGTCAGGAGTTCCTGTGGTCACAGTGCAGATGGGGAAACGGGGAGTCCCAGGGCTCAGCGCCGTGGCACCGCGGAGGCTCCAATTGCTGGCGGCCTTGAACCACCAGCTCTGGAGTCTGGGCCTTATTGACTTTGTCCGGAGGGAGCCAGTCGTAGCAGGAGCAGGACCCGGTTCCCAGCTAGAGCTCACCCACACCCCACCCCTCCTTAACCTACTTCTGCTTGAGATAGTCTAGGCTTCTCCATCCTCATCTGTGCCTGAGGGGCTCCACCCCACCTCGGCACCCCTGCTTTACTCAAGTGCCCGCCTAAAGCCCTGTCCTTGGACAGCGTCTCCAGATGTGTCCAACCCCAGCTGCTTTGTTGGAGCTGTATTAAAACACCCACAAAATACTCCCTAGTGTAAGTGTACATCTCCCAGGAGTGGGAGCACCGAAAGGGAAGGGATCCCTACACATAGTAGGCCCTCAGTAAATGTCTCATTAACTAGCAGGCCTTGTCCACTCCTCCGGTGTGCAAAGACTTGGACTAGGCAGAGTGGGGAGACAACCCACTCCATCTTGGGAGCACACAGCCAAGTCCTTGCCCTACCCCCTAACTCGCCAATGACCTTGGGCAAGTCTCCTTGTTCTCTCTGGGCCTCACTTTTATTACCTGTAAAATGGAGATAACACTGCCCTGGCCGGGCGGCTCAGTTGGTTCCAGCGTCCTCCTCATGAGGAAAGGCTGCAGGTTCCATTCACAGCGCACATACCTGGGTTGCAGGTTCCTTCCCTGGTTAGTGTGCATACGAAGGCAGCCAGTCAATGTTTCTCTCTTCTCTCTTCTCTCTCTCCCCCCTTTCCTTTCTCTCTGAAAATCAAATTTTAAAAAAACATATCCTCAGGGGAGGATTAAAAAAAAAACACAGAAAAACACTGGAGAGAATACCAACCTGACTGGGTTGTTAAGAGGATTAAATAACAAGTGGATATGAAGGTTCTTTGTCAACTGCAATGTACTGGAGGAATGTATATTTCTTTACTATAATAAAATGTCTCCTATCTAATAAAAGAGTAATATGCAAATTGACCATCACTGCAACACAAAAGATGGCTGCCCTCATGTGGTCAAAGATCCTGCCCCCAAGTGGACACAAGATGGCTGCCACAAGATGGCCAGCAGGGGAGGGCAGTGGGAGGGACCAGGCCTGCAGGGGTGGGCAGTTAGGGGCAATCAGGCTGGCAGGGGAGTAATTAGGGGGTGATCAGGCTGGCAGGCAGAAGTGGTTAGGGGCAATCAGGAAGGCTAGCAGTTGGGAGCCACCAGTCTTGGATTGTGAGAGGGAAGTCCAACTGCCTGTTTAGGGATCCCATATTGGAGGGATCCCATATTGGAGAGGGTGCAGGCTGGGCTGAAGGGTCCCATATTGGAGAGGGTGCAGGCTGGGCTGAAGGAACATCCCCCCACCCCCCGCACAAATTTCGTGCACTGGGCCTCTAGTATAATTATAATATGATAGGATGAAACAGGTCTCTACTTCAACAGGTTTAGACAGACCCATAGAAATTAGTTAAATCTCCATTACTCACAGGGATAGGAAAAGTGTCATAGAAAATCTAATCATTTAGAAAAGGTAGGGTATAGAAAATGAAAACAAGTAAGGACATTATAGAGATTGTATGCTCTAAGATGGAATATGTTCTATCATAGTGAATAAAAATTTAAAACTTGGAAGGTTACTTGGATTCAGCTTCCATTTTTGGAATACCTGCTTTGTACTGGGCTTAATTTTATATTTTTTAAAATGCATTTTCATTGATTTCAGAGAGGGGGAGAGAGAGAGAGCAATAGAAACATCAATGATGAGAGAGAATCATTGATTGGCTGCCCCCTGCATACCCCCACTATGGATGGAGCCCACAACCCAGGTCTGATTGGTCACTGCTATATTCCCAGGACTAGAACAGTAGGTGCTCAACAGAGATAAATGGAACAGAGATCAATGGAGGGAGAAAGGAAGGGAGGGGACGCAAAGATGTCTTTACATGTGGAGCAGGCCTAGGCACAGCGAGTGAAAATCTTTGCAGAGTCTGAAGTTGTGCCTCTTATGCTGTCAGAGTACTAAAACTCTTTCATGACTTACAGTGACTGGAAACTTCTTTTTAATCTGAGCTTGTGCAGTAGACGGATGGGACCTGCTCCAGGTTTCAACCAAGGGACAAGAAGACCCAACCCGCAGAAAGTGTCTACACAGGCAGTGGGGGTAAAAGACAAAGCTGCTTTCCTTGCTGCGACAGTCACAGGTCCCCCCTTGTTCGGTCTGCTGGGACCACGTACATATGTATGCTCCCCTTTCCTTTGCATAAATGTAGTTACCATTCAGATTTGCTGCCTTCCTTTTCCATTTAACTACTCTTGAGGTCACTCTTGTGTACACATTACCCATTCCCATTTATGGCTGAATAGTTTCCACTGTATGTATGGATCATAATTTACTTAACCAATCTTCTGTTTATGAACATTTAAATAGTTTCCAGTTTTTTGCTTATAAATAATGCTGCGATGAATAACCTCCCATTCACCTACATCGTTTTGCCTGTGTGCAAGGACATTTGTAAGATACAGTCCTAGAAGCAGAATGACCAAGTCAAAGGGAGTCTTGGGAGATATTGCTAAGTTGTGCTTTGCATTGGGCTAGTTTGTAGTTTACACTCGCCCCAGCAATGTATAAAAGTGCCTGTTCCCCAAGGTGAACAATGGAATCTTGGTTTTCTTTTACTTCGCATTTCTCTTTTTTTTTAAAAATATATTTTATTGATATTTTACAGAGAGGAAGGGAGAGGGAGAGAGAGTTAGAAACATCAATGAGAGAGAAACATCGATCAGCTGCCTCCTGCACACCCCCTACTGGGGATGTGCCCGCAACCAAGGTACATGCCCTTGACAGAAATTGAACCTGGGACCCTTCAGTCCGCAGGTTCAATGGACCTGCGGACTGAAGGTTCGTTTGGCTCAATGGACGCTCTATCCATTAAGCCAAACCAGTTAGGGATTACTTCGTATTTCTATTACTATGGTTGCTTCCTGTAAAACACATGGTTTTGAATGCTGCAGAGTGGAAGAGTGTGTCTCGGTTAAAGCAGGACCCACAGCTCCCTGGGGAACAGTCACAGAGGGCTGTACATGATCCAGGCACACAAGACGCTATTCCCAAGGGCACGGCCAGCATGGGGGATTGGATAAAAGCCACTGTGAAGTCTGTTTACCCCTGGAAGGGAGACTGTCCATCTTCCCCTATTAATGCCAGGTGGGCCACCCAACATGAAGCAGCTAATATGCTTTGCCTGCAAGCCATTAGGGACTGGCTTTAAGATGCCTGGATATCCATCTGCTGACTATGCCCATGACCCAGGTCGTGGTCAATGTCGTAAAACAAACATTTGGTGGCCAACACACCGAGCATCTGGCTTGTGCCTGGCTCTCTGCTCAGTCCTGGGAAAAGGAAGATGAATTAGATGTTGTCCCTACCATAAACAGTTGTTATGATCAGTGTGGTTTTTCCAGGGAAAACACATAATCACTTTTTAAAAAACTATTGATTTGAGAGAGAGAGAGAACGGGAAAGAGAAAAACATCCATTTGTTGTTCCACTTATTTATGCGTTCATTGGTTGCTTCCTGTATGTGCCCTGACAGGGAATCAAACCCACAACCTTGGCATATGGGGAGGATATTCTAACCAACTGACCTACCCAGCAAGGGCAGATCCTAAAATTTATATGAAAATGCAAAGAATCTAAAATAGACAAAACAATTCTGAAAAAGGAGAACAGAGGATTTTCACTTCCTGATTTCAAAAGATAATATCAAACTATGTAACTAAAACACTGTGTTACTGACATAAGAATAGACATATAAATCAATGGAACAGAATTGAGAGTCCAGAAATAAACCCTTACATTTCTGATAAAGTAACTGAAGAAGGATAAATCAGACTTATATTTGCAAATATCACATACCCACTAAAAAACTTGTATCTAGGATATAGAAATAACTGTACAACTCAATAAAATGATAAGCAATTTAATTTAAAAGGGCAAAGGATTTGAATAGACTTTTCACCAAAGAAGCTATATGAGTGGCCAATAAATACATAAGTAGATGCTCAGCACCATTAGTCATTATAGGAACACAAGTCAAAACCACAATGAGTTTTAACTGCTCACCCACTAGAATGGTTATAATTAAAAAGAATAGAAATAAGTGTAGAGGAAATTGGAACCTTATACAGTGCTGATGGGAGTGTAAAATTGGTGCAGCCACTTTAGAAAACAATTTGGCACTTTCTCACAGAGTTAAACACAGTTAAATGATCCAGCAATTCCACTTCTAGGAATCTACCATAAAAGAGAATTGAAAATATACATCCACACAAAGACATACACAAAGGTTCAGAGAAGCATCCTATATAATAACTAGGTAATATGCAAATTGACCGTCACACCCTCACACAAGATGGCCGCCCCCATGTGGTCACAAGATGGCCACCACAAGATGGCCGGCAGGGGAGGGCAGTTGGGGGCGACCGGGCCGGCAAGGGAGCAGTTAGACATCAGTCGGGCTAGCAGGGGAGTGGTTAGGGGGTGATCAGGCTGACAGGCAGACGCAGTTAGGGGCAATCAGGCAGGCACGCAGGTGAGCAGTTGGGAGCCAGCAGTCCCAGATTGTGAGAGGGATGTCTGACTGCCAGTTTAGGCCCGATCCCTATGGGCAAGGGAGAAGGAAAAATGGTGTTTCCTCTCCAGTTTTGCCATATGAGGCTGGATGGAATCCAGATAATTCCTAAACCCCTGAATTCCCAGCAAGGGCACCTGGGAAGGAGAGTTGGGGCTCTCTAAGCCACTTTGGGGGCCACAGTGTCTCTGGGTGTACCAGGTAGCCAAATGCTGATTCTGTCCCTAGGGGAGCTCTCTTGGGGATTCCCAAGAGAACACCCCACCAGGGACCTTACTCTACATTCTCTGCCAGAATGGTGGCACTCTCTAGCTGACCGCTTATGACCTCCAGCCCTCTGCTTCTGTACCTCTCCCATTGCCCTGTCCTTGGAGGAGGCCCACATGGGCAGGGTCCTTTTCAGAAGGTTCACAGCCACCTTCCTAAGGTTCTAGTTCCCACCCATGGAAACAGTAACCATTCCCCACAATCAGCCTGCTCTCAGAGCAACTGGTTTGTGAGCTTCTGGACCCTCTGCATCTATTTGATTCTGGCAACAAACTACAAGGTGGGCATTTTCACCTGCCCCATCCCCTTCACAGACAAGTAAACAGAGGCCCAGGCACAGCAAGCCAAACTGGTTGGTATTAGAATCTAAGTGATAGATCCTCCCTCCCCCCAACTGGTGGGCAGAGTTATGACGTTACCAGCATCTACCACAGAGACATCCCCGAGACATTGAACCACTAATCAGCGCGTGCTGAGTGCCCTGGGGCCCACCCCTTCCCGTTCAGCCCTGGGCCCAACCCCTGCCTGTTCCTTCCCTCAAAAGGCCTTCTCCACCCCTCCATTGCTGCTGTTCTCTCTCTCTGTCTCTCTGTCTCTCCATCTGCGGAGACAGCCCAGTTGGGTCCCTCCTTCTCCTCCTCCTCCTCCTCTAATCCTGGTTTTTCTACCTCCTCTGTAATGAATCTCGCTTGTTACTGTGGAATAAATCTTCCCTTTAATATGTCTTGGTCTCCGACTCCCATTTCCTGCCCCTCAAACTTTACATCTGGTGCCTTGAAACCAAGGTGGGTGCGTGCACCCTATTTGACCTTTCATGGTCCAGGGTGCCCCCCACTTCCCCTCAGCATCCTTCCCTTGGCTCGGCAATGTCGGCAGAAAGTCCCAACCCGTGCTAATTCCGGGCGGTTTTTTCGTTGTCTCTGTCCGTAAACCGCAGCCCACGTCAGAGATTGCCTTCTGGGCATAGCCCTCCAGGCCTCTCCAGGAGAGGTTCTGAATCTGGGGAGGCAGCAAAGACGTTCCTGTACCCCTCAATTCTCTGGCCTTTTGGCCTCACTCCGGACCCCAGGGGATAGGGGAGACGTCCCCTACTGTCCCTTATGTTCCCCATTGTAGGATTGGCTCAAGGATTGGGACACTGGTCCTTGGCCTTTCACTACCGGACCCAAGGAATTAGAATGGGCAATCACCAAACACACCTCTAGGGTGTCTCCTCACCAATCTGGCTACTTCTGTTACGTGGCATGGCCTCAGTATGAACTGGAATGGGTCCAGATGACCCTGAAAGCAGGACTTAACATCCTCACTGACTTCCTCACTTAACATCCTCACTGCTGGAAAGCTGGGAAGTGGCCCGTGGTCTCATATGTCCAGGGTTTTGTGTGTTTTTTCCTGCACTCCTGTCCCTCCCTCTGCTCCTTCTGTTCCACAGCCCAGGTTCTCCTAGCTCATGAGAAACATTCTCAAACCGGTCCTCAGCCCCTCTGTCTCTGACTCTTTGGACCCAGCTACTCTCTCATTTTCACCCCTCTCGCTCCCGCCACCCGCTTTCTGCTCCCTCTCTTCCTCCTTCTTCGCTGTGGCCACCCCTTTCCTGGCCACCCCTACCCCACGGCTGCCACCGCTGCGGGGGCCACCATCGCTGCCTCAGGCTGCTGCACAGCACGAGAGCCACTCGCCCGCCATCCCGCCAGCAGCTCCAAACAGCTAAGTGAGATTTCTGTTTAGGGTTGCTCTTCCCTTGTGTATTGTGAGCAGCCGCCATCTCTGGCCACATGGGCTGCTGTTCCCATGGGGGCTGCCATCTTGACAAAGCAAGACCAACCCCTCTCTTTAAATAGTTACTGAGGTCTCAACTGGGCAATGAGTGATTGGCTCTGATCTTTCAGAGCATTTGAGGTTGACCAGCCTTCCGGATTCCCTTTCCACATCTCTCTATTAGTGGGACAATGATCAGTTTCCAGCATTCCCATATAATTCCCAAGGACAGGCCATTATTGAAGGACAGCATCAGCAGCTGAAATCCCAACTTGAAAAACAAAAAGGGAGGATGATGGAGAAATCACCTGCAGGTAGACTGCACCAAGCCTTAATTACTTTAATTTTTTTCACTTGTGATGCTGATGGAACGACACCTATGGAACTCCATTGGTGTCAGAATAAAACAAAAGAAAATGGCCTAGTTAAATGGAAAGATCCCAAATCTGGTTTATGGAAGGGACCCAATCCATTATTAACCTTTGGCAGACGGTATGCTTGTATATTCCGAGAATTTTTCCAAACCCGTGTGGATTCCTGCTAGAAATATTAACCTGCAACATGGATCCAAGAGAGGAACTAGCCAGATTAATAAGGACCTTGCACCTGGAGCCACACCATGCAGCAGCAGACAATCAACTACCTCAGCCACAGAGAGCAGCGACTCCAAGCAATCCACTGAAGATGAGGAGCAGGAGGAGGATGAGCCGGACAACAAACAGCCTGGAGACTACCTGGGGCATGGTAAAGAAGACGGTACAGATGCCTGAGAATGTCTTTCTTGCCATGCCAGCAGCGATCAGCTATATGAAAACAACTCCAAGACCATGTGGATTCCTGCAACAGAGAGGAATTGACAGGAATGCGCCAGCCATGAAGACAAGAAGAGAAACAGTTCAGAGATGGAAGATGCTGACAACGCCTTGCCATGCTAGCTGTCAGCAGCTGTGTGTTGCTGCAGGTTGCCCAGGACCAAACCAGAGAGGGTTGGACCTACATTACCACCATTTGTCCAACATCCAGATATCATTGCTGACATGTACTCATAAGGAACTCTTGGACATTGAAACTGGGACTCAGAACTGTTGGACATTGAAATTGGGACTCAAACTTATATGTTTATTTCAAGATTTTTTTAAAGGAAAGAAACGGGGGGGCGGGGGAGATGCCAGAAGCCGATCATTGTCCCATTAATAGAGAGATGTGGAAGGGGAATCCGGAGGGCTGGTCAACCTTAGATGCTCTGAAAGGTCGGAGCTAATCACTCATTGTTTAGTTGAGACATTGGTAGTTGAAGCAGCCTCCACCTGTTAGTGTTATGTAAATTCTTGCTGATTGGCTATTTTTGGAATTTCCTGCCTAAAGGATATGAGTGTATCCCATAACCTTAATAAAAGGGATAGCAAAAAAAAATAAAAATAAATAAATAAATAAATAAATAGTTACTGAGACCTCCCAGAGCCCACCCCTGCAGGACCGGCCTGGTGTGGCCGCCTGCTGCCACACTCCTCCTCCTCCTCCGGCCCACAACCGCTGCCTGCTCCACCACCCCTTCCCCTAAAGCCTTCTCAGACCCAGGTCTGAGATCCGGTGAACACGGCATTTAATTTTTAATGCCTGTGAGGAGCAGGCAGAGTAAGCCTGCCTTTGACAAAAGGTGAATCTGCAAACCCAAGTCTTGGTAGCAGCTTTGAGGCCAACAGCAGCCATGCATGGTCCAAAGGGGACTGTGCATGGTGGGGGTGCAGTGAGAGGACGAATGCCACCTGGAAGATGCTCAACTGCAGAAACAAAGGTCACTGGGCAAAGCAGTGCCCGGGCCCCTGGCTCTAACCAAGCCCTGCCTGGCGTGCAGTAAAAGTGACTGCCCCTGGAAAAGTGACGGGCCCTCTGCGTCTCAGCATAGAGGGGCTGCCCTTCCAGGTCATGACCCACCGCTGGCCATGCTGGGACTGGCTGAAGACTGAAGATGCCTGGACTTAACGACCCACATCACCCTCACCGAGCCCAGAGTAATGCTCAAGGTAGCGGGTAAGCAGGTCTCCTTTCTGGTCGACATGGGGGCTGCCTTCCTTTTCTGGGCCACTCTTCCCCTCCACGATCTCGGTCATGGGTATTGATGGCAAATCACCCTTTAATGCTCTGAAAACTGCTCTGGCCTCAGCTCCTTCTCACCCCATCCCCTCCCCCACTTCACCCTCCCTAGAGGACAATTTTCTTGCCGGCACAGGGTTATCATAAACTTAGATCTTTATCTCTAGGAAAAAGTGGCAGTTTTGAATCCAAGCATTTAGATGCTTGGAAACAGGCTTCAGGGCCTGTTCCCTCCTCCCCCTGCCTTTTCTAAATATTTTAAATAGCATACAATACTGAAACATTACTTGCTAGACATGTTTAGAAATATTTAATGGAAGGTATGTTGAAAGAAGGAAAGAAGTTCTAAAGTTAACTGTTGACAAGAATTGCAAAAGGACCCACTATACCAGGCCACTAAAGAAACACCAGTAGACCCCCCTCCTCCTCACCCTCCCTCATTCGCCAGGCTTTTCTAAGCTTTGGGATACCCTTCTGGCATCTCTCTCTCTCTCCCCTCCCTCCCCCCAGACATCTCTAGGCCTTTCCAACTATTTACTGATGAAAGACAGGAATAGCTATGGGGGTCCTCACCCAGCCTCTAGGGCCAGCCTTCACCCCCATAGCTTACTTGTCCAGACATCTTGATCCCACTGTTCGGGAATGGCAGCCCTGCCTCCAGGCTCTGGCTGCAGCTCCCGTTCTCACCAAGGAGGCACAGAAGATCTGCTTCCAGCAACCCTTACAGGTCTTCTCCACCCATAGACTACAGGATCTTCTGTCTCACCAATCCTTATCTCTCCTTCCTCCTCTTGCATGCAGGAACTCCATCTCCTGTTCCTCGAGAATCCTGACATCTCCCTAACTCAGTCCCCAGCCCTGAACCCGGCCACTCTCCTTCCCGCTACCTCCACCCAACCTGCAGCAATGCATTCCTGCCCTGAGGTCATCGAGGCCCTCACTCAACCTTGGGCGGGACTCTCAGATCTTCCTCTCTCTAATCCTGACTTAACTCTCTTTGTGGATGGAAGCTCATGTCTAGACTCCCAGGGACGTCAGAAAGCCTGCTATGCGGTAGTAACACTCAAGCGGACCCTGGAGGTGGCCTTCAAAATAACAAGATCGCCCTTCCCAAGGCTCAAGTAGGGGCCATTGCCCAACAGGTCCACTGGTCATTGCACATTGGACCGCTGACACTTTGGAGGTTCCTTGAACCCCTCTTCACCTCGCCCACACTGCGAGAGGCAGTCACAAGTGCCTGCTCCTCCTGCTCCACGTGTGCAGCTGTCTCACCCCAGGGAGGAATGCGCCCCAACTTTTCTACCCATCAAAGGAGGGGACACCTCCCAGGGCAGGACTGGCAGGTAGACTTCACCCATATGCCTCCCCACAAGAAGACCAAATATCTGCTTACCATGGTAGACACCCTGACAGGGTGGGTAGAGGCCTTCCCTACCTGCAAGGAAACTGCTGAGGTGGTGGCTAAGACCCTAATAACACACATAATCCCTATGTTCGGCCTTCCCACCTCCATACAATCAGACAACGGCCCAGCGTTTATATCAAGGGTTGTTCAGCAGGTTAGCATTTCTCTTGGCGTCTCCTGGAAACTGCACATACCCGACTGCCCACAATCATCAGGTAAAATTGAGAGGATTAACAGCCTCCTTAAAGACCATCTAACTAAACCCTCTCTAGAAATTCGCAGCTCCTGGCTGGACCTTCTGCCCATGGCCCTGACTGGAATCCGGGCTACACCAAAGAACCCCACCTTTTTAAGCCCTTTTGAATTCCTAAATGGGAAACACTTCTTGCTCAACCATCGTCTCCCTACTAACCCTCCTCTCCTGGCTATTTATCTTCCATACCTGCCCTTACTCAGGCAATGGCTCTGGGAACATGCTGACA
Source organism: Corynorhinus townsendii (assembly GCA_026230045.1). Lineage (NCBI taxonomy): Eukaryota > Metazoa > Chordata > Mammalia > Chiroptera > Vespertilionidae > Corynorhinus > Corynorhinus townsendii. The sequence goes on along the minus strand of JAPDVU010000002.1, from coordinate 206,042,290 downwards.
GGTTCCTGCCCAGGCCTGGACCAGCCGACCAAGACTCCTGAGGACCAGCCCTCCAGCCAGGGGACTCATTCCTCCTCAAGAACCTTACCCCCCAGGTTGTATTTCAGCTCCAGGTCCAGAAAAGCAGCAAAACCAGACAAGTGATGCTGTGGCAGCCTCAGGACCAGCTTTTACTTCCCAAATGACTCAACAGGATCACTCTCAAGACTTCATCAACCAGTCCCTTGGGGAAATTATGCTGCTGCACTCCTCATCCAGCCTCCCATCATTAGGCCAACTGGTGTCTATTTCTTTAATTTTGCTCTTTAGCCCCTTTCTCATGCACGGTTTCACTAGTCTTTTGCAGAACAGAATGCATGCGTTCACCAACCAGAAGGTGGGAGAGATCTATCTGACCCTGAATTCAGAACCTAGCACCAGAATCCTTGAGACTCCGGGTAGATGCCCCTAATGATGCCCCTTCTCAGCAGGAAGTAGCTATGGAAAATGGACCTTCAGCCCCTGACCTTGCCCGGAATCTCAATTTTTTATAATATCACCAAAAGCCTGGAAGGATAGATCCTCCCTCCCCCCACCTGGTGGGTGGAGTTATGACATTACCAGCATCTGCTGCTGAGACATCCCCGAGACATTGAACCACCAATCAGCGTATGCTGAGTGCCCTGGGGCTCACCCCTTCCCGTTCAGCCCTGGGCCTAACTCCTTCCTGTTCCTTCCCTCAAAAGGCCAGCTCCACCCCTCCATTGCTGCTGTTCTCCTCTCTCTTCATCTTCCCGTCTCTCCGTTTCTCCATCTGTGGAGACAGTCCGGTTGGGTCCCTCCTTCTCCTCCTCCCCCTCCTTTAATCCTAGTTTCTCTACCTTCTCTGTAATGACTCTCGCTCGTTACTGCGGAATAAACCTTCCCTTTAATATGTCTTGGTCTCCGACTCCCGTTTCCTACCCTTCAAACCTTACACTAAGTTTGCCTGACCTCAAAACCTTTTTCTTTCTTTCATGTCAAGGATCCTCTTGGCCAGACTGAGGTTATTGCCATCATTAACAGCAATTTTTTAAAAAATATGCTTTTATTGCCCTAGCTGGTTTTGCCCAGTGGTTAGAGGATCAGCCTTTTGATCAAAGCGTTGCGGTTTCAATTCCCAGTCAAGGGCATGTAACTGTGATGCAGGTTCTCCAGCCTGGTAGGGGTGCATGCGAGAGGCAACCAATAGATGTGTCTCACATTGATGTTTCTCTCTCCCCTTCCCTTCCACTCTCTCTAAAAATCATTGGAAAAAATATCCTCTGGTGAGAATTTAAAAATATGTTTTATTGATTTTAGGGGGAGAGAGGAAGAGAAAGGGAGAGAGAGAAAAACATTGATGAGTGAGAACCATGGATCTACTGCCTCCTGCACACCTCTTACTGAGAATTGAGCATGAAATGCAACCCAGGTATGTGCCCTGACCAGGAATCAAACCAGGGACTTCTCATTAGATGGGATGATGTCCAACTAATTGAGCAATACCAGCCAGGGCAACAGAAAGTATTTAATAACTTCCTGGTGAAGGTCAGACGAGGTAATCTAAGCAGACTGGAGGCCCAGGGTGAGGCGAAAGGCAGGAGCAGGAGTGGAAAGGGGTTCAGAATAGGCCTCCCCAAGATGTACCCACTCTTGGGCATGACAATTATCTTGAGCTAAAGACCCTGTGGGTTCAAGAGAAGCCTTCATCTCTCCCTTAAAGAGTGTAAATTGGAAGCCTTGCTCAGATTAAGAGTTATTGCCAGAAATAAATGTTATGACCTATCTATATGTTGGAGCAAACATCTAATCACTGAACATCTGCTATTATTGTCCTATGAATTACCCTCCTCCCCCTCTAAAATCCCAAGACCCTATTCCTTGGCTTAAGACGTTATAGGCCTGGTATAGAAACATCATATTTCTTTTCATCTTGGAACCTGTCACATATGTGGGGTTCCCAAATGTACAAAATTAAATTTGTTTTTCTCCTGTTAATCTGTCTCATGTCAATTTAATTATTAGACCAGCTGAAATAACCTTTGTATTAGGGAAAAGTGTATACTCCCCAACATAGAGATAGGATTGCTCAGCCAAGGTCTGTCCTGGACCCAGGCTCATGTATTCAGAAAGATCTGGAGAAAAAAAGTCAGCAGGTGATCTGCAGTCTGCGGTCCAAAGGACAGGAGGTGGAGGCGCCATTCATTAAAGCTAAAACAGTGGCTTCCAAACTTTGCTGCAAATAGAATCAGCCTGAGATCTTTAAAATGCTGATGCCTGCACCCCACCCCAGACACTCTTGTGAAAGGCCACGGCCAGCATGGCTATCGGGTTCAAAGGCTTGGAGAAAGAGCTGACGTACAAATGATGCACACAGGACAAGATTAATCTTAATTATTATGGGGGTAGGCCAGGGCGAACTCGACTAGGGCAGTCAAGTTCCACTGAGTCTCCTTTACCCAGTTGCTTTTATTTACTAGAATACACAATTGCCTTCTAGGAATGCAAACAGACATATCAATGGTAATGTTTATAGTAATCAGTAAGATTATCAGGTTTTGGGGGTGTTTGCTTTAGGCCATTGAGTCAAAATGGAAATTCACCACGTTAATTTCTTTCTTTTTTTTTAAATACATTTTATTGATTTTTTACATAGAGGAAGGGAGAGAGATAGAGTCAGAAACATCAATCAGCTGCCTCCTGCACGCCCCTTACTGGGGATGTGCTCGCAACCGAGGTACATGCCCTTGACCGGAATCAAACCTGGGACCTTTCAGTCCGCAGACTGACACTCTATCCACTGAGCCAAACCGGTTTCGGCCACCATGTGGATTTCAAAGGAGATACTCAGCCTCCTGGTGCACTCCTCGCATTCATATTAATTACTGTTGATCTTGGTTTCCAGCAACTCTGACCCAATTAGTATGAGGAACAACCTGGGCTTCAGGATTTTTAAATGTGTAGCAAAGTTTGTGGCAGGTGCAGGGTGCGGGGAGGAGGGGCAGGCAGCTCTGCAGGTCTGATGGGAGGCAGTGGTAGTGACATAACCTTCAGGGAGCCTGAGGTTCCAGGGCAGGGAGCTCCTCAGGGCCTGGGACACTGCGCTGGCCCAAAATGGCACTTGGGAAAGATTAGTTGGAAGAGTGTGGAAGGGTAAGAGGGAGGGAATGGAAGAGAAGCAAAAACCCAGGCAGTGCAGTGAGTTTGAGTCCATTGCCTGTCACAGACTTCCTGTGTGACCTGGAACAAATTGCTTCCCCTCTCTGGGCCTCAGTTTCTCCATCTAGAAAAGGAGGAGCTTGAACTTGATGATGATGAAAGATCCTCTGGCTCCAGGGTGGAGGGTGCTTCTGGTCCCACAGGCTGGACGCGCTCAGATGGAGCTCCTGATCTGCAGATGGTAAACAGATGCTGGCCTCCAGTCTGGGCAGGAGGCAGGCAGAGGTCCATGCACCCCACCCCTCCCTTACCTCGGCCACTCTGTCACCCTGCGAGACACAGTTCATGGAAATTTCCTCTTAGTCCTTCTAGCTCAGCCAGGGAACATAGTTGTTTTTCCATCTTCAAGTGGAAATTTCCACTTTTCCCTGACAGCTGGTGGGAGACACAGTGCCTTGGAGCTGAGACAGAGAGCATGGCAATGGTGGGAGAGGCAGGCCACAGAGAGTGCAACACGGGTCCAGGCATCCTCCTTCCAAAATAATTTACGGAGCACCTCGCCTGCCGTGTGCTGGGCCCTATTCCAGGTGCCAGGGACACAGGACAGGACAGGCACTGTCTCTGCCCACAGGAACCCTATCTCCTAATGGGGAGGAGGATAGATTTGCGTACTGTGAGTCAAACGAGGCAGGGTAAGGAAACAGGCATGATGCTGGGGCAGGAAGGTGGCTACGTGGGGGGTGTGTAGGAAAGGCCTTGATCGGATAAGGTGACACGTGTGCTTACCGGGGACAGCAAATACAAGAGGGGTCTTGGCTGGCGTTCTGAGGGTGGCAGGGGAGGAGCAGAAGGTGATAAGATCAGAGTGTCCTTCAGGGGCCTCCCATGGTAAGGACTTGGGCTTTGTGCTACGGAGCTTAGTGCTACGGAGTCCACTAAGGCTTTTGAGCAGGGGGGTGGCAGCCCTGTCTTACCTTACAACCCAGGGCTGCTATTTCTGTCAATATCAGGGCAGGCTTCTTCTCAAAGGCTTGCTCTAGGCTCATGAGGCCAGGGCAAATTACACTCGTGAATGAACTCAGGCAACAAGCACGATGCAGTTGCATCATTTGGAGGCATTGCGGTGGACAGGGAACGGGCCCAGCTCCTCCTCCTGCTTCTTGCTGACCCACGTCTGCTGGACGGAGATTGTGCCATTGGCTACGATGTCTTCCTGGCTTCTGCTGGCACCCCAATCATGTCGCGTGGGACGCACAGATCCTTTCGGATGTCCACATCACACTCCAGGACTGAGTTGAAAGCGGATTCATGAAATGCCACCGGACTCCAAGGCCAGAAAGGAGGGCTCGAGGAGATGCTTTGGCCACCTGGACCTCTCTTGTTGCCAGGGGAGACCTGACCATCGGAGGCTCACAGCCTTTCTCCAGGGAGGACACAGGAGGGGCGTCTCCTGCTCCGGGTCCAGAGTGACAGACCACAGCATCCCCTCCATGTCACACACCATTCCCTTGCAGCTGGGTGAAGATTTAACCTTTTTGTCAGGGTCTCCGTGAGGTCCTCTCTCATGGTCAGCTGTGTATGGATGCTGCCATGGGCAGGACGTCACCCTCACTAATGGGCCCTAAGGGTGGCACCACAAGCATCCTGGTGATGTGAACGGAGGCACACAGGGAGGCCAGGCCTGGGCAGCAGCCATGTGGGAGGTATTGAAGGTCTCAGACCTGATCTGGGTCATCCTCTCCCTGTTGGCTTTAAGAGTCCAGCAGAGCACTGGTAAAGAGAACAGGGTATTCCTCAGGCAGCTGTGGGGGGACTGTGATGCCAGATCTTTCTCCATGTCAGCTGAGTTCAGGGGGGCACTTCAGGGTTAGGACGCTCCTCTTGCTCTGAGCTCCTCTCCCACATATCTGTCCCGTCCCACATTTATGATGATACTCTGGGGGCAGCATTCCCACTAAACCCAGCTTTGCCCATGCCAGAGCCAATGTGGGTGCAGCAATTTCTTCTTCCATTTGTTGTTTTTTTTAAATATATTTTGATTTCAGCCCTAACTAGTTTGGCTCAGTGGATAGAGCGTCGGCCTGCGGACTGAAAAGTCACAGGTTCGATTCCAGTCAAGGGCATGTACCTTGGTTGCGTGCACATCCCCAGTGGGAGGTGTGCAGGAGGCAGCTGATCGATGTTTCTCTCTCATCGATGTTTCTAACTTTCTATCCCTCTCCCTTCCTCTCTGTAAAAAAATCAATAAAATATATTTAAAAAATATATATATACATATATTGATTTCAGAGAGAGAGATGGAGAGGGAGATAGACACATCAGTGAGTATAGAGAATCACTGATCAGCTGCACTGCCTCCTGCACACCCCACAATGGGGATCGAGCCTGCAACCCAGGCATGTGCCCTGACTGGGAATCGAAACATGACCTCCTGGTTCATAGGTCAACCTCAACCACGGAGCTACACCAGCTGGGCTCTTCTTCTATTTGGATATAGCTGAGGTGGCAAAGGCATTGGGCAGAGTGGGGAGCCTGACTTCAGGTCCCCGGGTGGCTGAGAGAACACATTGCAGAGGGGCCAAGACAGCAGTGGGGGCTGAGGTGGAGGATCCCCTAGAGATCCTAGTGAGTGATGGTGTGGCCCAGGCAGGGAGGACATGGGGAGGGAAGTGGTTGGCTGGTGTCCAGGCATCTGCTTCCATTGTCAGGTCATTTACCAGCCCCTCCCTGCAGGACACATGCATGGAACCCCACAGTCATCAGTCCTTTCATATGTTCATTCCATCAAGTAGGGAGTGCCCAGATCTACCCTGCTCATCAGTCATTGGCTCCCCAGTGCTTACCAAATCAAATCCAAACTCCTTGTCCTGGCTGACAAGGTCTTGCATGACCTCCCAGCCTCATGCCTCCCTGCGCCCTCCTACTCCATAGTCCAGTTGCCCCCACTTACTGTTACCTTGCCTCTCCCAGCCTTTTTTTGTGCTGCTCCCTTAGTCTGAAATATCCACCACAGCTTTGTTAACCTGTTCGACTCCTGCTTCTCCTCTGGGACTCAGCTCAGGTGTTGACTCCTCCAGGAAGCTCTCCCTGACTGGTCCCAACCACTGTGGTCTGGCTTGGTTGCCCTTCTCTGTGCTTCTGTTGGCCTGATACCCTACCAGCACCCATCACACTGCAATGCCTGTTAATTGCCTGTCCGCCTCCTAGGCTGAGTGTGCTGTTCTGTGACCTGTCTGTCCTGTATTCCCAGCACTTAGTGCAGAAAAAGCTTCTTGAAAAGTGGGATGAATGAATGAAGGGTGTCAGGCTCTTGTTAGATGCCTGGAATAGAAAGATGAACAAGAGACATAGTCCCTGTCCAAGAGGAGAGGGGAGAAATCAGGAAGCAGTCTGCCAGAGAATGGCCAAAAGGGGTGCAGGAAAGAGGGGCCAAGAGCCTTAACTGGTTTGGTTCAGTGGATAAGAGCATTGGCCTGCAGACTGAAGGGTCCCAGGTTCAATTCCAGTCAAGGGCATATACCTTGGGTGTGGGCCCATCCCCAGTAGGGGAAGTGCAGGAGGCAGCTCATAGATGTTTCTCTCTCATCGATGTTTCTAACTCTCTCTCCCTCTCCCTTCCTCTCTGTGAAAAATCAATAAAATACATTAAAAAAAAAAAAAAGGGGGCCAAGAGTCTTCTAGGGGGTCAGTGAGTGCAATGGCGTTTCCAGAACCCGAAGACCTGGGTTCACATTCCAGCACAGCCACTGTGTGAATGGGGCTAAGAATAGCATCTCCCTGCAAAGTGGGGGTCATCACACCTCCCTCACAGAGAGGAAGGTGCCCCATGGTCGGCTAGGAGAGAACAGGAGAGAAATATGCTGCTCATTATGATCTGCTAACAGGATGGGTGGGTAAGGGGAACAGACATGCCACATTCTACCCCCATCACACATTTATACTTCAACCCAGACCACCTTTGGATCCAAGGGAAATGCACAGCCCAGAAGTCAGGTCTGGCTTCCAGATGACAGCAGTGTCGACTCCTCGAGGGCAGGCATTTTTGCCTGTTTGATTCACCACTGAATTCAGCACCTCGGTGGTAGGTGCTCAATAAATATTTCTTGAAGAAATGACTGCATTCTGGTTCATCCTCCAAAAATATGAAGCTTAACATGACTCCATAGCTATAACTAACTGATTCAGCAGCAAGCAATGAAAAGCCACAAAACAGCAGCTTAAATAAGTAAAATAATTCACTTGCCTCCTACAACAGGAACCTGAAGGGGGAAATCCATGTCTTTGGAGCCACCCCTGGAGCCAGAGCTGCCCTGTCCCGTCCTCCCTCCTCTCTTCCACTTCCCGGTACAAACAGTAAAAGCCATTCGTACTGTGAAGCAGCAGAGAGAAAAGGACTAGGCAATCCAAGACCGGTGTGTCAGCTCAGTGGTATTATCAAGGACCAAGCTTCATTTATCTCCCAGCTCCAGGCATGTTATCATGTGGCTTTTAGCCTCGTGATCACAATATGGCTGCTGTGCCTCTCGTATCCTGTCTCCATGCAGGAAAGAGGAGGACGAGAAAAGAGCAAAAGACAGAGAAGGGGCCAGACAGGTCAATACTTAAAACTAAAAATAAATGAAATAAAAACACAAAACCTTCCAGCTTCTGTTATAATTAGAGAGAGAACAGAGATAGCAGGGTTTGCCAGGATAGCTCAATGGAAGCATTGCTTCTCTCTACCCCACCCCCACTCAAGTGACCTCTCAAGGCTTCATTTGAGTAGATGGCTCCTCCATTCATTCAGCTGTCCAAGTGAAAAATCCCAGGGCCATCTCTCACCCCACGGCCCACAACCAGTTCATAAGCATCCTATTGGCTTTGCTGTGGCATAGATCCTGAATCTGACCCGGTCTCTCCATCCTGTTGACCCTATTCTAGTCCAAGCCACCCTCATCCCTTCCTCCCACACTCCTGCTCCTTATATCCATTCTCATCCTTTCCAAACATAATCTCACCCCCACTGTAAAGCCCCAAAGGCTCCACATCACACACAGAGAATATAACGCAACCCCTCATCCTGGGCCAGAGGCCTGCATTGCTTGGGCCCTCCTTGCTCACCTTTATCCAGCCATGGGGGCCTTTCGGTCTTTGTACTAGCTGTTCCCTCAGCCAGGAAAACACTGCCCCCTACCACCTTGTCCTTCACCCCTATACAGCACTATTACACTGCCCATCTTCATTTTCTCTATTGCACTCATCATAATCTTTTTGTCTGCCTCCTTAACCAGAATGTACGCTCATGAGGACAGGGGCCTTATCTGCTGTGTGCACAGCTCTGTCCCCATGGCCTCAACTGTGCCTGGCATGTAGGAGGACTCAGTATTCGTTCAATGAATGAATGAATGAGCGAATGAATGAATGGATGGGTCTGTTTGGGGCAATCCCTTAGGAGGCCTTTCTGCTCTTAGACATCTAAAGAGAAAGGAGAGAAAAAAGATTCGGAGGCAACGTAACACCTGAGATACAGGTCAGAAACTGGAACAACAAGTAACCATCTTCCCACCAACAGCCAAACCCTCCTCCCTGATGCCCAGGTGACCCTGCCAGTGGAGCATCTCCAGGATGGAAGTTGAGTCCATCTGGGGAAAACAGGAGGGAGGGGTGAGCCCTGGAATATTGAATGGGACCTGATGGGCTGGGGATTGGTGTGAAGAACGCCACCTGCTGGCTAGTGCCTTAACCTCTCAGGACCCGTCTCCTCATCTGGAAAATGGGGTAAGAATAGTATTGACTTCACAAAGATGTTTTAAGGGTCCAATAACATGGATGATGTAAAATGCATATACAGCCCGTCCGGCTTGGCTCAGTGGTTGAGCATCAGCAGGAGGTCACGGTTTGATTCCCGGTCAGAGCACATGCCCAGGTTGTAGGCTAGATCACCAATGTGGGGCATGCGGGAGGCAGCCAATTAATGATTCTCGTCATTGATGTTTCTCTCTCTCTATCCTTCTCCCTTCCTCTCTGAAATAAATATATATTTTTTAAAGTGAAATGATAGACACATGCTTCTTTAAAAAAATAAAATAGAATGCATATACAGTGCACAGCAAATAGCAAGCACTCAGAACACCTCTGCCATAAGAGAGACAGAAAGGAGCAAGAAAATGCCAAGAGCAACAAGAGAGAGAGGGACTAGTAACCCAGGGCCAGCCCAGTCGGTGCTGAGAGTTTGACTCTCCCAGAAAAGATACAGAACTTGAAAGCATCCACACTTTACCCCCTTCCCAAGATGGACTTTTGAGTTCTGGTTCAACTCCCTCATTTTACAAATATTCTGAGTCCCAGAGAAGACAACTTCTCTAAGATGCCCAGCGAGGTGGCAGAACGGTCGAGCAGAGAGAGATGGCATCTGCTCATGGGGGCTGGTGCAGTGGATTATGGGACCCCCAGTCCCCTCATCTGCAGTGAGGGCGATGGCAGACGGAGAAGCCCTGCAGTGGGCAGGAACAGCACTGGGCAGCGAGGGGCAGGGAAGGACATGGAGGGCAGGGGACTGACTTGTCCTGCCCATCCCCTGAGCGCCAGGCCCTGTGCTAGGCGCTTCATTAAACCCAGCACAGGCTCAATTCTCTTCAGCCTGTGAGGGATTGTCCTCGTTTTCCAGATGAGGGTGTGGCTGCCCAAGGCCCCTGAACGGCTAGCTAATAGAGCTGGATCTTGAATCCCATTGTGTGTGACCCCAAAATCTGTCCTGCTTCTGCCTGGAAATTGAAAGGCCTGGATTTGGGACCACCGTTAAATGGCTGTAGCGTTGGACAAGTCCTTTTTCTCTGGACTCAAGTTCTTTCTCTAAACAAGGAGGGAAGACACCAGGCCCTTTCAGCTGGAGCTGACATTCTTGGAATTCTCAACTAACCCCTCCCAGCCTCCTTCCGGGCTGAGTCAGAGGAAAGCCTGCCAGAACGCCCGCAGCCTCGTGGGCCCTCTTGCCCCAGGAGCCCTGCCCAGGGGAGCCCTCCACCTGCCGCAGCCCCAAGCAGTGCAATGCCTCCTTGCCCTGAGCTCCAGGGTGGTGCCCATCCCTCCACACCTCTCTCTGGGGCAAATCTCAACAGTTTGAGGAAATGAAGCCAAACAACGTATCAAGACCTTCAATGAGGCGCTTATTCCCCCCCAAACCTTTGAGGCTTTGGGAAGTCCACAGGTCAAGATTTAGGCCAGTGCTTCTCAAACTAAATTTAAAAAATGGTTTTAATCTGCTAGGAATTATACTTTTGTAAAAATTAAATATAGTAGATCGTAGTAATGGTTACACAACATTGTGAAGGTACTTAATGCCACTGAATTGTACCCTTACAAAGGTTAAAATGGCTCATTTTGTTCTGTATATTTTACAATAACAACTTTTGGATGAAATTAAAAGATGCAGCTTTCAGTGCCCACAATGCTCTTGCAAACATGATGAATGTTCCTAAAATCAGCCGGACTTCCTGGAGGAAGTGTGGCAAGCACCAAACCCACAAAGCAACACAGAACAAGAAGGGCAAGCATCCTCTATGAGCAGGAAAAGCTGTGTTGTGACAGGAAGCAGAGCGGCTGTGGTGGGCAGACTAAGATGACTTTCTGCAAAAAAACTAAAACTACAAAGAAGATTATGCTGAGGCTTGAATGCAGTGAGCCCAACTGCAGATCTAAGGGAATGCTGGCTACTAAGAGATGCGAGCATTTTGAGCTGGGAGGACATAGGAAGAAAAAGGGCCAATTGATCCAGTTCTAAGCTTCCTACTTTGTCTTTTTTTTTTTTTTAAATATATTTTATTGATTTTTTTACAGAGAGGAAGGGAGAGGGATAGAGAGCCAGAAACATCTATGAGAGAGAAACATAGATCAGCTGCCTCTTGCACACCCCCTACTGGGGATGTGCCCGCAACCAAGGTACATGCCCGACTGGAATCGAACCTGGGACCCTTCAATCTGCAAGCTGATGCTCTATCCACTGAGCCAAACCAGTCAGGGCCTACTTTGTCTTCTTTTGTGACAATAAAACCTTGAGGATAATGTTCACTTAAAAAAAAAAAAAGATGCAAAATACTAGCCTTTAATAGTATTCAACAGAATCTAAGTTTTTAAATGCTTACTTTGTTTCTGTACTTATCCCCTTGCAGACCAGTAAATTTGCAGACAGGCGGAAGACGGCTCTGTGACTGCACCGAGTCAGGCTGCTGAGAGGTGGGCGCTGGCTTTCCAGAGCCCCCAGGGACGTTCCAGAAGTTAACAGTTCTCCTGCATCTCTGTTCCTCCAAGCAGGTGCTCTGGATGCCAGGCCAGGCAATCCCATGCAGCCTCAGGCGGACACACTGGTTCACATGAGGCTGGACCCCTCCTCCCACCCCAGTCCATTCATCTCCCAGGCCTTCTTGATGTGCACTGTCAGTGTCCCCATCGATTGCCCCTGATAACCATAGGGAGTTGTAGGGTGGGTGAGCTGGGAGGGAAAGTACCGGGGAGAGATGTGCCTTCTTTGCTTCTAACCCATATACCAGACTTGGCCCAAGCATCACCTCCTACAGGAAGTCATCCTGGGCCTGCAGGATGAGGAGCCTGTCTGTGCCCCCACCTCACAGCACAGATCTGCCTGTATTTGCATTGAATGGCTGATCTGATACATTTGAAAGTGGTGCCTGCTCCTGGGGGCGGGGGGGGGGGGGCACTGCTACCATGTGCCTTGGTTCAAGGGGATGACCAGATTTCAGGCCTTGGCTGGGTGCCCCATGCAGCATACCGTCTGCACAACTCTAAGCTGATGGTTGGAGCTCCGGGCCCGACTCCACCAGATTGTGGGGGACTGAAGAGCAGGAATTGGGTTTGGGACATCACATCTGGAGTACAGTAGTCTCTGCCTGGCTGAGCGACAGAAAAACTGTTGGCTTTAAAAAATAAAAAACTACAAAATAAATTGCCCAGCCAGTGCTGCTCAGGAACCAAGAGGTCCCCAGGTCAATTCCCATTCAGGGCACATGCCCAGGTTGTGGTCTCGATCCCCAGGAGAGGGTGTGTAGGAGGCAGCCGATCGATGTTCTTTCTCATCGATGTTTCTATCTATCCCTCTCCCTTCCTCTCTCTCTAAAATCAATAAAATTAAGACACCTCGCTTCCAATTTTAGAAATTTTACCTTCAAAGGTGAGACAAGGGTCCTGAGTCTCTGAATTTTGAAAAAGTGCCATGTGACTCTGGTGCCCAGATGGTGTCTGGCCCATGAGAGGTGACAATGATTGTAGCTCACAGAGGTGCAGCGTGTCTGTGGAAGAGGAGCTGGGGGGTGTCAGAGGCAGGGGAGTCACTTATTATACTGTTTACTGTTTATTACATCTTTTCTACTGACTTTGGACCTAAAAAATAGTTTGACTGATGAACAGCCATCATGTCAGTTACTGCAAACTCTAGGCCTACAGCAGGGAGGCGCCCACAGTCCTTAAGAACGTAAGTGGGTGGTTCAGAGGAATGGAGAGCTGTAGAGTGCACATCCTACCTCAAGGGGGCAGCAGCTGCCCAGCGCCTGCTGATTGTGTCCAGGTGGGAATGTGAGCCCTGTGTTGCCAGATCTTCTGGTTTTTCAAGATAAGCCTGAAATTCGATTTTCAAGAGGAATTCATTATCAACTAATTCAAAAATGTAAAACACAACATGAGCTGAACACAACATGCCTGTGGACTGACTCTGGCTGCAGGCCACCAGTTGGTGCCTTTGGATCTAGGTTGCCAGCAAGGACTGGGCACCTCCGAGGCAAGTCTGCAAAGCCAGAGCAGAGCCATCCTTTGCTTCTAGAAAAACGCGTTGACTCTCCATGAGGTCCACAAAGAACGAGGGCAAAGCAAGCGCCTAGAGGTGGACCACAGGAGTCACCCACTCAAACATTTAATTGGATACATATTTCTTAACTTCCACCATGTGCCAGAGATCCAGTGGTGAAGATCCTGTTCTGGGGAACCCTTTGTTCTAGCTAGGGAGATACACTTGAAACAATTAATTGCATAATAGTTCATTCATTTGTGATACATGAGGGGCGGCAGTATAGCATGGGAGTTACAAGTTTGGGTTTGACACAAAGACCCCAAATAGTCAAAGCAATCCTGAGGGAAAAAAGGACAAATCTGGAGATATCACACTCCCTGATTTCAAACTATACTACAAAGCTATAGTAGTCGAAACAGTCTAGTATTGGCATAAAAAGTCACACAGGAATAGAACTGAGAACCCAGAAATAAACCCAGACATATATGAGCAACTAACTTATGACAAAGGAGCCAAGAATATATAATGGGGAAAGTCTCTTCAGTAAATGGTGTTGGGAGAATTGGAAAGCCACATGCAAAAGAGTAAAACTAGACTGCTATTTGACACCCTACGCAAAAGTGAACTCCAAATGGACTGAAGATGTGAACAGAAGCCCTGAAACAATACACAGAAGAAAACATAAGCACTGAGCTTCTGGACCTTGGTCTCAGAGGTGTTTTTGTCCATTTGGCTCCCAAAGGCAGGGAAACAAACGCAAAAATAAACGAATGGGATTACATCAAACTCAAAGGCTTCTGCACAGCAAATGATACTTACCATATGAATTAATATCCACAATATGTAAATTCAACAACAACAAAAACCAATCTGATTTCAAAATGGCAGAGGATGGGAACAGACATTTTTCCAAGGAAGACATACAGAAGGTCAACGTGCATATGAAAAGCTACTCAACATCACTAATTATTAGGGAAATGAGAATCAAAACCACAATGAGATACCACCTCACACCTGTTAGAATGGCTATCATCAAAAAAGATGAGAAATAAGTGCTAGAGAGAATGTGAAGGAAAGGGAGCCCTCAGGCACCATTGGAATGTAAGTTAATGCAGTCACTCTGGAAAACAGTATGGAGTTTCCTTTGAATATTAAGAGGGGATGGGGTAAGGGTAGGGAAAATTGGGTAAAAGGGGTTAAATATATGGTAACAGAAGGAAACTAGACTTTTGGTGGTAAGCATGCAATCGAGTATACAAATACTGAATTATAATGCTGTAGAGAGCTGTGAGAGCAAGTAAAAGGGGTGCCGAGCTTAGCTGGGAGCCCCACCAAGCCCCGCCCCAATCCCAGGGATACTGAGGCTTCTTGCCAGTAAGGGGAGCGGAAGGCCACAGGTTGGAAGCCTGGGCCCCAGGCCACCTGCACCCACAGAGGCTCAGTGCCCCTCACACCCACCATTCTGCTGTGGCCATGGGGATTTGGCTAAATCTCCCACCTGCAGCTTCTTCACTTGGATCCATTTCACAGCCCACTTGTCCTCGTTGCACTTGATGCCCAAGGACAGGGAAGGTACCACTCTTGACCTCACTGGAAGGCTGGGCCTTTCCTGCTATGGGCCAGAGCCCCTCCCTTTTGGAGCTCATCCAATCCTACAGTTGAGTTTTTAGAATCTGGGTGCCTGCACAAAACAAGTCAGAACACCCTCCCCGGCCCTTTCGGTGCAGACCGGCTTCTGCTGGCAGAAGCCTCAGACACAGGGACACTGTGGACCTTCTGTCTGACCTGAGTGAAGAGTGGAGACAGGTGGCAGGAGACTTAAGTAGCAGCAATGTTTCTGGGGCCTTGGAATACAGCTCAGTGGGGCAATCCTGAATGGCCCCTGCTCTCAGGGGCCTGCAATCTAACCAGGTAGAGAAGACCCAGAACCAGTCTTGGATTTGGAGGGCACCTAATGTAACCTCCTGCCCAAGGGGGCAGCTCTTCTCTGAGGAGCCAGGCCTTCACCTTCATGTTGTTCCTAAATGCATGTTTAACGGTGATCCAGACAACTGCATTACATTCAGTTAGGTAGCCAGATTGTACCTGGAAGGACAGACGTACAAGGGGTGCTAAAACATCCCTGGAAATCAGAACTCTCCACGGGGAAAATAGCACCCAGAGTAGAGAGGAAACCTTCCTAAAGGTCTGGTGGGTGGGGCTGAAACCTCTCTTCTTCAGAGTAACAGGTTACTCCCTCCACCAAACCACTAAAGCACCTTGGTTAGTATGAGCATAGAGTCAGTGTTCTTAGCTAAGTGTTGTAAACTCGCCCCCTTCCCACAGAAGCACATGATACGCTGGGACCCCATTTCATCTCCCCTATCTAGCATGTAGTCCAATGTGGTCCACATCACAACCTAGGTGTTTGTTAAATGTAGATTTAAGGTCTTCTTTACATCCCTCAAACCTCATTCCCACCAAGGCCACGCAATCACCCTGTTGAAGTGCAAAAGCTTCAGGAAGGAGGGACAAGCCTTATTTTCCACTCAAACCAAAGCGAGTGGAGCGCGCTCCTCGGAGAGGCCCTGCTGGGAGAGATGCACGCTCTGAGGCCTGGAGAGAACCCCTGGGCACCCACCATTCCTCCTTCCCTCCAAATTATATGCAAAGAACTTTGGAGTGGAAGGTAGTTACCTAACCTAGCTCAACCTTCTATTTTATCCAGGAGAAAACTGAGGCCCAGGACTAAGTGTCTCCCCAAAAGGTCAGAGTGGAACAGAAAAGCGGGGCTTCTGATTTTGTGGGTAAGATGCACCCCCTCCAGTCTGACATCATTGTCACGAGGTGGGAGCAGAGGACCACTTTCTGACACTGTCAGGTTGTAACTAAAAGGTTCCAGCTTGATCCTTTTCTTGCTTTTTCCCTTCTGAGTCCTACATAAACAAAAGCTTACTGCCATCTGTAGGACACCTTGTATCATTACTCCAATTTCCACCTTTGGGCCATCTTGATATCCCAGCTACTCAGAATTTGTTTTAAAGATTCCACCATCTCACCCAGGCAAACCTCTAACACCTACTAAGTGCCAGAGACTGAGGATCTGAGTTCCTGCACACAAGCCTCACCTTGACCTCTATTTAGACATTGTCTGAACCCACTGTGTTACTAAACTACACTTGATCTTGTTCCTTTTGGCTCTACACAGCCATAACTCTTTAAATTTGTTTTTATTTTGAATTCCTATAATGGATCATTTTGGTCTAAGTCAGTGGTCGGCAAACTCATTAGTCAACAGAGCGGCAAACCGTGGCTCGCAAGCCACAATTTGCTAACCACTGGTCTAAGTAAATTTACAAGTCAGTTCAAGGTACACAAAAGCTGCACAATCATTTCTAATTCAAGTATAAACTTAGCTTCACTCACTGGCCTCTGGACAAAAATAGCAGTCATTTATGTGCCGTGCTAAATTCGTACTAAGTAGTTCTAAGCATGCTCTCTTTAAATATACAAACTCACTTAATGATAGAGGAGGACTGAGAGGGGCTGTTATCCTTCTAAGTTTGGTAAAACCCTCATCAAGATAAAGGCAGAGCTGCAGAGCACTCGTGGAGGCATGCAGACCTTACTGCAGTATTAGCCCTCCTCACCAAAGGTGCTGGCTTCCAAGAGCTTGTACACAGATGGCTGAGAAGCAAATAATCATATGGAATTAAGGCTCTTTCCCAAATACCCTGGGAAAGCTGCCAAAGGTTTTCCCTGAACTGAGGGGCAGTGCTCAGACAACAGTGAGTATCACACAGCCTCTGGATACAAGATGAAGTACCTGCCAGTCTTAACCACCCAAGTCAAATGCTGCTCGCGGGAATGCGGTTCCCTTTAATCACATCACAGGAGTTGCTACAGAGGCACAGAAAGTTTTATGAATATTCCAATTCTTGAGTCATAGCTTCCATAGCAGGAAACGGTTAATATGCATCCCATGCCCAACTGTAACACAAAGCAAACTGTCAAATACCTTTAACTAGGATCTTAAGATTTCCTCTAAACAGTTCTCTAGAAATATAATTTGTGGCTTGATGTCTGCCTTTTTAACAGGGACACACACACAAAAAAACGCTTGTTTGCAAATAAACATCAGAAAGACTATGTAACAGCTGATCTGGGCCACAGCACGACAACAAAGTGACGATTGTGGAAGAAAACAATGCAAACAACTCTG
Organism: Corynorhinus townsendii; assembly: GCA_026230045.1. NCBI lineage: Eukaryota > Metazoa > Chordata > Mammalia > Chiroptera > Vespertilionidae > Corynorhinus > Corynorhinus townsendii. The sequence continues at coordinate 206,025,155 of JAPDVU010000002.1, read as the reverse complement.
GTACAAAAGTCTCAGGGCAGAGAACTTGCAGGAAGGGCATTTCCGCCAGCCCAAAGGCCCCACCCAGCACAAATAGAAGCTAGGAGGGTCTCCATCACTGGGCAATTTATTACCTGGATCAAAATAAGTCACTGCCACTAACAGCACTGTGCAGTTTTATTAACCATTCAAGTACAGTAGCATCTGGTAAGATTGGGACAGAATTGGGATTTAAAAGTGAACAGATATTCAGCATCTAACAATTTAAAAGAAGCCACTACATACTCTTTTCACAAACATGTTTTCACAGAGCCAAAACAGTACTAGCCATTGACCCAGCACACCAAGTGTACTGAAGTAGAAAAGGTACAACAAGAAAAATAGCTACATTAGAAAGACCTCAACACTTTAGAAAAAGCGTAAAACACTTTCAGTTTCTCCCCTTTATCCCCTAAAACAACATCATACAGTCTGGATCTACTTATGGTCCTACATCAATCAGCTTCTAGAATATTTGTCAGGAGGGCAAAAATAAAATGACACTGGCCAGTACAGTCTTTGGATATTTAGGAAGGGGAGGGGGAGAAAATCAGTTCTCAAAACAAATTAGTCAGCTTCAGTCTCATCAGCAGGATCTTTGGATTCTTTGTTCTTCCGCACTTCTTCAATGTGCTTGTCCTATAAAGAAACAGTATATATATCATCAGGCAAATAAAGCAGCCTGCCAAGTCACACCTCCTAAAGAGGTCCAACACAGTGTCAGTACATTTATTAATAAGTAATATTATAAATATAGTAGTCACCCATTTCCTCGGTTTTGCTTTTCCTGGTTTCAGTTAACTGTGTGGCAACTGCAGTACGAAAATATTAAATGGAAAACTCCAGAAATAAACATTTCACAAGTTTTAAATTATGTCATTCTGAATAGCATAATGAATTCTCAGGCTGTCTCGCTTGTCCTGCCAGGATAAAATCATCCCTTTTCCCAGTGTATTCACACTGTACCACCTGCCTGTTAAGTCATTTAGTAGCTGTGTCTGCTATCAAATCAACTATCACGATATCAGAGTATCTATGTTCACGCAACCCTTCTTTTACTTAATGACCTGAATATACAAGAGTAGTAATACTGGCAACTTAAAATGCCAGAGAAGCTGTAAACTATCACAGGCAAGTATGCACAGGGAAAAAACAGTGCATACATACAGGGTTTGCTGCTATCCGTGGTTTTAGGCATCCCTTGGGGGTCTTGGAACACAGATGAGGGAGGACTACTATATAATTATATTATGTGAATCAGATAATTAAGAGTCCTAAGACATAATCTTCAAACTTCCTGGATCACCCGAGGAATCTAATGATTGAGTCTCCTACTGTTCTTCCAAAGAAAGTGGAATTATGCTGGAAATTATTGAATATTCCATCTTATTTTTTTTTATTGATTTCACTTTTAAAAAATATTTTTATTTCAGAGAAGAAGGGAGAGGGAGAGAGAGAGAGAAACATCAATGAGAGAATCGTTGATGGGCTGCCTCCCACATGCCCCCTACTGGGGATTGAGATTGCAATCAGGCACGTTGCCCTTGACTGGAATCAAACCCAGGACCCTTCAGTGCTCAGGCTGATGTTCCATCCACTGAGCCATAACGGCTAGGGCTATTCCATCTTATTTTAAAATAAGATACCTCTCATTTATGTTTTTATTTTTTATTTATTTCTTGGTAAAGAATAATGAATTTATTAGGTCATCTGGAAAACCAGATGGGATGAGCCCCAAAATGGCACCAGCATAGGACGCCTCTCACTTAACATGTTAAGGCCCCAAACTGATGACAAAGATGCCAAGCACCTTTGATCAAGGCCATTAGTGGAACCAGTTCACTGATACATGAAGCTTCAAGCCTCCTCCTGCAAGGCGGCGACACCCACCTTCTCTCGCAAACGCTCCAGTTTGGCAGCCATCTGTGCCTCTCGGTTCTCCTTGTTGGCTTCCATTTTGTGGGTCAGTTTCTCCTCTGCCATTTTACTGAAGTTGTTGTTCTCTTCGATTGCTTTCTGAAGCACTTCTTTCTCGTGCTCTCGTTTCTCAGCAAGCTGCTTCAAGACCTCAGCTTCATGGGACTAAAAGGCAGAACGTGAGATCTCTTTAGATAACACTGGAGCCAGGCCCTGAATTATCTGTATCAAAATATTATGAAAATCATTTTCTAGTGTTTGTGTTTACTTTGGAAAACTGTTTGCTCAGAGAATCTTATCTAATTACTCCTTAAGGAAATCCTTATAAGATTTACTGCTTAATGGTATCAAGATGACTTGAGTGAGATGCACTTAAAAATGGAACTTTATTATAAAGAATTTTGTTATTTAACTTTAAAGGCTATCCAAAGAAAATTAGCTCATTATAAAAGTGTAACCACACTAATAAAATACATGAATGACAGAAATTTTAAGCCTCCAGATTACTATTTAAGCCAGAAGGATTTCTTTCAAAGAAAAGCTTACTAGCTTTCCTCTGTGGAAGCTGTGCTAACTTCCAGACCCCGGGAGCTTGATTACCATGGTGTGCCTCCCTCAACAGACTCAGAATAGCTTGTTACCAAACAGACTCCGATGTGTTTGGAAGCACCGACGTGTTTGGAAGCACTGACTTGCGGGAAAACTACAGAGCATCTGCCATTGGTTCTGTTAGTTCTCTTTTGCAAAATCCCAGTCAAACAAGAGTTTCCCTATATGTAGCCAGTCCCAATGTGAAGCACAGGCTAATGGCTACAGGGCCACGGTGGATTTCTCAATACTTCTCTGTCCAGCTTTAGGCTGCATTTCTTCCATGAACACAAACAACAGGAGAGCAGGTAGGAGGCGATGCATCACTGCACACACTGCCATCTTCCTGGGGAAAGGCTTTGCAGTGTGGATAGTGGTCCACTGTATATGCATACAACTGTGGCACTGAAAAGTGCTTAGCACGTGCTACAGAAGCTTAAAAAGGGGCCTATATGTGGATGTGTGTGGTTAAATGTATTGGACTTAAAACTGCACTTGCTGTGTTGATGGGGGCAGGTTATTACTTTACCTTTTTCTGACTTGTTTCCCTAATTTCAAAATTAAACTCATTCACCTCAATCAGGGTTATTGGTAAGGGGGACTAAATGAGAATTTATGTAAAATTCTCAATTAATAGAATAATGTTGAATGGAAGGAAATATTCCAACATGTTAATGGTTATTTCTAGGAAGATAAAGAATACTCAATTTCCTATTTATAAACTTCTGTGTTTCCCAATTTTTCTATAACAAGCATATTAATGGTTATTGATTTTTCTGATTAGTTATTTTTAAAGATGTCTACTTTAAATAGAATAGCTTACATAAGAGAAAAGCTGCCACAATACCAGAATGACAGCTGAGCAACAAAATCATATTACTAGCAATTTAAAATGTTTTTTTCTTTTCTTACTTTTTTTCTTTTTTTTTTTATTGATTTCAGAGGAAGGGAGAGGGAAGAGAGAGACAGCAAAATCAATGATGAGAGAGAATCATGGATCGGCTGCCTCTCACACGCCCCCCACTGGGGATCAAGCCTAAAACCTGGGCATGTGCCCTGACTGGCAATCAAACCCGGGACCCTTCAGTCTGCAGGCTGACGCTCTATTCACTGAGCCAAACCAGCCAGGGCTAAAGTTTTTATTGTATAGTTCTCAAGGAAACAAAAACAAAAATACTACACAGGCACACACACAAATCAAAAGAAACCCCCAAAATCTAAAAAGATGAAAAAGGAGTCATCCACCAACAATTCCGTTTCAAAGAAAAAGCATGAGAAGCATGAACTCTGGTTTCACAGACGTTGGCTTGAATTATGGCTCCAATACTCACTGGCTATATGGCTTAGGAAATGACAACATTCTTAAGACCATTTTCTAAGCTTGGCACCTAAGACATCACCTACCCTTTTAGTCACTGTATTAAGAGAGAAAAATATAAGTAAAGAAGTTAGTGTATAATAGGAGCTCAATAAATGATGTTTGGTGTTTTCTTCCTGTCACTGGCATTACGTAATTTTCACGTAAGTATAACCACTGTCTAGCTACAATTCTGTTTTCCTCCTGTTATGGAAATAAAACTGACTTGCCACATTACTATAATAAATACCATTTTCTGTGAATTCTGATGTTTACCTTGCGTCTTTCTTCTGCAGCTTCTAATTTCTTCTGAATTTCTTCCAGGGAAAGATCCTTCTTCTTTGGAGGGGAAAGGGGGAATTCTGGGACGGATTCTTTTGATCGAGGGCTGAGAATCAGCTCAAAAGCCTGGCCTGAAGCACGCTTCTCCAGTTCTTTCACCTGGATATCTGGATTTGATTGTATTTATAATGTATTCAGAAAAATAGGGTTTTCCTATTCTAACAAACTGTTTTATAATTTTCTAAAAACCAAATCAATGTAATGAATAGAATTAGGGCTAATGAAGAAGCTGCGTTTGCAAGAAATTATTATGTAAATATCACGTACCAAAAAAACAAAGTTCAACATTTTCTATTAATAAATACCATTCTGAAATATCAGTATTTGACAATCACTTTCATGAACAAACAAAAGAAAGACTTGTGCAAAACTCCACATTTTGCTTCAGAGCAAACCAAATCATCTAATAATGAAAATTAATTATAAGCTCTCAGTACGTTCAAATGATAGTCATTTTTTCTTCTTTAATTATTCTACGATTTATAAAATACATTTTTATAAGACCAAAACACAGGTACCAACTTAATGGCTAAGGCTTAAGCCATTTCCTATTCTAAAACCATAAGCCCATCACAATTTCAGTTTTCCCAAACCGTTTACCTACCAGAAGAAGCCATGGTGAACAGAAGACAAGAGCCTGGCAATATATTCTACACAATCCACTGGCAAGGAAAGCCCTGAAAATGATTTTCAAAAGCATGCAATCAATTTCTTTGCATTTCTATATGTCATCGATCCCTTGGGGACTTCAAATCACATCCACATAAATCAATGTCAGAAAAATCACTATCGTGGAATTAAATAAGACATTATTAACTAGAAATTATGGAAATCTCAAAAATACCAACCATTGGGAAATTTCAACTGAATAGAACGTTGGTTGTAGTTAACTCAACAGTAAGCCCGGAGCCATCTTAATAGTGCCTACAACTCATTGTGCAAAGGAAATACCCACCCTTGCTTTGTCTATGTCTGCCATGGTGGAAAACAAAACGCCCAAGCTAATATTAAACAATAATGTTGAACACCTATTGTTCTTGGGGCTTAAGGTCCTTGTCCAACAGCGGGCAAAATTAGTTTTATGAATGTCTAGGTTTTACGTTATATTTGCTGCCTTATGTCACGAAAAATTCTACATCCTATCTTGACTTTTTTAAGGTCATGATTCTTGTAGCCCCTACGCTAGTATCAAAGATGTATGATTACAGGTCCCTACCAGCTGGAAATTAAAATCAGAGGCAGAGAAACGATTTAACATTAGCAGAGCATTAAACGCAGCAGCGGAGCCCAGGATGGGCGTGGTCCTGGACCGAAAGCGGCCCCCGGCCAATCAGAACACGCTCAATGCTCCGGCCCCTGGCCCCGCCCCCTTCCTCCCCGCGCCTTTTCGAATCCGAACTCACAACACCCAGGAGCCCGCGAGCATGGAAAGGGGAGGGATGGGCGGGACTAACGGTCCTATCGGATAACTCCACCCATCCCGGGCTTCTCCCCCGTGGGCGCCCCCCCCCACTCCCGCCAAAATCACCTTGAGGCCACCCCCATCCTGCCGCGGCTCGGGAACAGGCCGTGGGCTAGCCTCGACACCGGCTCACCACCTCCTCCCTGCGCTTCCACCCAACCCATTGCCACCCTAGCTGTCCGCGCCCTGCATCTCGAGGGCAGAAGTCTCCGTGGGGTGTTAGCCTCTCGGGCGCGGCTCCACAGTCACTGAGCGAAGAGAATCGCGGGGAGCGGGTGCAGCCCTAGGGTTGCGCAGTCTGGCCCTAGGGGCGCTGCTGCCAGGAGGCGCCTCCCTGCCCCTTCAGACAATGGGGACCCCAGCGGGGCCACGAATGGAGTAGGAGTGAGAGAGGCAAACGGGGACCCACGCCCCCTATTGTCTCCTCGACAGCACCCGGGGACTATCGCCCGAGGCTTGCCCAGCTGGCCGCGCCCCTTCCCCAAGACAGCCGCGCCCCCAGGGAGTGGGGACAAAGCCCAGGCTCCGCCCGAGTCACACACAAAGCGCAGAGACCCCCACCCACCAGCCTCCTCAGGGTCCTGCGGCCCCGCCCGCCGTCTTCCAGCAGGGAGCGGACCCGAAGACGCAGCCCATCTCGCCCATCCCGTCCCCCTTGCAGCCCGAAGGCTCCTCTAAGAACCCCACACCCACCTGCCCGGTCCGAGCCGCCTGGCCGCACTGAGCACCAACAGACCCGAGCGCGCACAAAAGCGCCAAACAGCGGCACGTGACCTCCCAGAAGGGCTCTGCATTGGCTGAGAGGGGCGGCACGTGCCGGCCCCTTCCCCCGACAATGCAGTGGACCCCGCCCCTGTGGGCCCTGGAGCACCTCGGGAAATGTAGTCCAGGCTGGCGAGGCAGGGGGACAATGCGAGGGGTGTGGGCCTTTATGGGTCTCCCCAGGTGTAAACCGAGTACCCAGGCGGTTGTCTAGCCGTGGAAAAGGTCATGGCCCTTGGTCTGGATCTGAACCAGCTCTCCCATCCCTAGGAAAAGGGCAGGACCGGGCGGGGCGGGGTCCCTCCGCACCTCTTAGAGAGTGGCTGCCTGGACTCCGCCTCGGTCGAGCTACTTGCTCCGCTTCGTCGAAAGGACAATACGCACGGTGCAGTGCCCCAACGGTGTCCCCTACCCCCGTGCCGCTACCTAAGATGCCAAGCCCTTGTGACAGGACAATGCCACTCTACGCCCCTTGTAAAAGCCCTCTGCACCCGAAGCCGTACCTTGACACCTGCGTATCATCTATATTGTGACATCATCATAATCCCTAAGCCACTGAGCCCTAACAGATCGCGGGCGTGGCCCTTTCCTCACTGTGTGCGTTCTCGCTACCATCCGACGGGTTCCCAAACTGGTGATCAGAGCTGAGGAGGGAAAGCGTGAGTGACTTAGACCAAAAGCTCTGGAATTTGATCTCCTTTGGTCTAACAGTCACTTGGCTGAAATGCAGACTCCCATCTGTTCTGCCTAGCCTTTGGCCAGATGATAGGGAAGGAAGAGCAATAGCAGTTTCACAGACTGCCCTTAAGTGTTGCTTTTGTTCTTGGAGCACTTGCTCCCCAGAGCGATGATGGGCCTTTTAAAAATAATTTAAAACAAAAGGAGCCACAAGGTCACTCACTATTCCTCCATGCCTGCATAGATCCAAGCACAGCAGAGGTACAAAGGAAACTGGTCTGACCCTGGCTATCAGATTAGGATGATTGGCTTCCCTCTTCCCACAAAAAGGCCTGAGGAAAAAGAATAAAATGGATATGGTTCCCAGGCCCCTCCTCCCATTCCCCTGACCAAGGCTATGTTCTCAGGTAGTGGTCATCGCACTAATGCACCTGCTTTGACATCCCAACTGAGTAGAAGAGCACCTTCATTTTATTAATCAATGGGCTCCCTCTCCCCAAACCCAGAAACAAATATGACCAACTCTGTGGAAACAACAGTCCTAATTTAAAAAGACTCTCCATGTCCTGCTAGTCACTAAAGATGTGCTGGAGATAAATACAGTGAATCGGTGCCCGAGACAAGGAAAACTGGATCATAGAGGCAGCAGACACACCACACAAAGCAAACAGTTAGCAATGTACTGTGGCCTGAAATATGCTTGTTGCTGCATTTTCTACAACAATTGCCCTTGTGTGGGGTCGGCTTTTGCCCTGCCCCCAATTGAAGTGGTTTTCCCTTAGCATGTGAGCAGGACCAGAAATTATTCAGATTTTCAGCCCTGAAACGCTTCTCCCTCAGACCAAACTTGGCCACGAAACAGCCAGGCGTTTCCATCTCTGTTTTCTGAGTGAAATTTCAGAAATCGTTAGAAAAGCTGGAGAGAGCTGAGGACTCGACCTCACTGAAGTGACAGATTGGCAGGCAACACAGCCAAGCAAGGAACCCAAGACCAAGAGTTCTGTTATCCCTGGAACCACCCTTTATCTTCAAGCCTTTGTACTTGATCTGGAGGTTTCCAGAGGAAGGTCCCACCCCTTTGCTGCATTAAAAAAGAAAAGAAAAGAAATTGCCACGCAAAAATCTCACATTTCTGACTATTAATGTTGTGACAGGAAAAAATTAATCTTTCAAAACACTGATTATTTTAATGCATTTACAACGCTTCCCCCACCACCACCTTTTCTTTCTCCTTAGAGCAAATGTCTATTTCCATGGAAACCATAGCTCGCAAGAAGATGTCAGAATTCATGTAGATTTCTAATCTTTGTTAACGATGCCACTTAGCTTCTGGGTTTGCTGTTAGATGCCTGGTCCTGCCAGTCTCGGTGACAAAGATTTCCCGAGAGCCTCACTGTTGCTTAGGGACTGAGGAGGCTGGGATAAGGTTTCCCCTAGAATGATCCCCAAATAAAAAGGTGCTTGTGTGGTGGGATGATCCCTGTTTTAGGACAGGGTTGTCTTTCTGAGAGCCAGACCAGAGCTATCTGTTGTCAGCTCTTCTGGGTGTTCATATCTGAGCCCTGGAATAGGAAGGGCTTTCAACTGTAAGGAGAGAAAACCGTTTTGCCACTTCGCCGTGGAGAGGGACAGAGCTCCCTTCCTGGATGCTTCCTAAAACCAACTCAAAACCCAGACCCTCCCGAAGTGGCAGCACGCAGTTAATGCTCACATCTTGGCTCTGTCTGTCTTTCCCCGGAAGAATTGTTTTTGCCTCTGTTAGATGGTTTGGTCAGATTGCACTGGAGCTGGCTGGAACTGGATTAGCACAAAGTGAAGTCAAGATAGGGCAGTCATCCAGCGTATTTGATCTGTGTAGACAGCTACAGGACAGCACTTCAGGCTTCAAAGTCCAGAAGGGATGTCTACACTGATGAGTCGTGCGGGGCAGTTGTCAGATCTCTGTTCTTACGGAGCACCGGCAGCCTTTGTCCATTGTTGGTTCTGAGCTGCAGGGGTCGTCTCCCACATAGGCGCCGCAGAGCTCCCCTGCGCTTCCAGGGCCTGTCCTTGGCAAAAGGGTGTCGTGGGAGAGCTTTCTCCTTGTCCCCAGCCTCTCTGTTCCCTTTGTCCCCTGTTTCTTAGGCATTGTGCTCTAACACTCCCTTCCCTGTTCAGATGCTGTCTGTGAATCTGCTGTTTCTCACGCTTGGCTCCCTCACTAGAGTAGTAAGTCCAAGAAAGCAGGGGCTGTATCTTTGTCTTGATATCCCTAGTGCCCAGACCAGGCTTAGTCCAGGATGGTGGGGTCTAGACATTTGCAGTTGACTTTAGACAAGAACAATTTCTCTCACCCTCAGCTTCCTCTTCTGTAATGCTCCAGGATTATAATGAGGTCGTGTACATGTAAGTGCCTGGCACGTCGAAAGTACCTAATGTTTGTTAAGTATTATTGCTAAAGAAGTTTCTTGATTGCTATAGGTTACTGAATGAATGAATGAATAGCAGACTTTCACCCTTTGGTGGAAATCATAGTCACTGGGTTAACTCTTCCCATGGGGTATTTTACAAATTTCAATTCCTTTAACATTTTGAGTAAATAATACATACACATAATTTAAAAATTAAGTATGAAAAGTCCTCCTCCCTTCTCTATTCCACCTGCCAAATTTGATACCCCCCTCCCCCAGCATAACCATTGTTCTCTTTCTGTTGTCCTACAGTTTCTTTATACGTACACAGGCAAATTTGTAGATATGTATTCTTCCCTTCTAAAATACAAATGGTCGTCTACTGTAAGTATTTTGCACTTAGGATGTTTTCACTCAACAATACATGTCAGGAATCTTTTCATACAGAGATCTGTTCATAGATCAAGCATTTCCTTGATCTGGGATCCACTGTATGAATGAATGTTCCATAATCTAACTCTATCTATGATTTTTGAGTTGTTCCAAATTGTTTGCTATTTCAAACAATGCAGTAATAAATAGGACCTTGTAAATATAGCCTTTTCCATGTGGGTGAGTATATCTGCAAGATCTATTCCTAGAGTATATATATGGCAAGGTCAAAGGGAAAACACATTTGTAACTTGAATAGTGCCAAATTCCCTTCCATAGGAGTTGTACCAGTTCAACACCCACAATGAATTACCTCAATTCATTCAAAAATGGTTTGAAAGGCGTTGTCTCTAGACATTTCAGGCATCAGGGAAAAGGAGGGGGAGGACTAGAAATCCCAAGAAAGATGTGGCTGTCAGTTCTGTCTATATTAATAACTCCTATAAATACTTGACAAGCAGCTGCTGATCTCTGAACAGAGCTGGTGTCTGTACTACAGCAGTTGTCTCCATCAGTCTGTCGGTTTAGAAGTGTCTGTAGGTGTTGCTATGAGATTGGAAGCTTTTTGAGGGCAGAGTCTTTTTCAGAGCTTTAGCCCATTCCCTTCCTCCTGATGCCTGGCACAATGCCTGGCATATAACTTAATTAATTCTAAGATGTATTTGCCCCACATTTCTGTATCTTTGAAATCAGTCGTACCTCATAGTCAATAAATAACATGTCATAATTTTGACAGCATATATTCTTAGTGGTACATAAAACAATGGTATGTCTTAAAAATCAATGTCATTTTGAGTCAGTGAAATATGGTAAGCACATATTAAATGGTGAGTAGAATGGGGTCAAGATGTCACTGCCCCTGCCAGTCTTCCCACTCCATGTCCTAACCCTCATCCCTCTTATCTAAGTCCATGCCTTCTAATGATTCCTTTTATGGGGATGGCTCCCTTTTGTTTCTTGGGTTCCTATTTCTCTCCTGAACTCCAAAACCACACTATTTCTAAATCCTGAAGGACAGCTCCTCATGGATGCCCCATAAGGCCCTCACCTCCCATATGAGTCACATTGAACTAACATCTTCCCACCAACATCTAGGCTTTCCTATTCAGCTAGTGGCTTTGCTGGACTCTTGCTCTCCAGGTTCAAAACTTTGGTCAGGCTCAACTCTTCCCTCTTTCACACTCTCCATGCCTTCAATTATAGAAACTTAGCATTTTCTAGTAGAACGGAACCTTTAAAATGATAATAGCTACAAGAAGAACAAAGCTGGAGGACTCATACTTCCTGATTTCAAAACTTAATATAATGCTACAAGAATCAAATTAATGTGGTACTGGCATTAAGACAGACATATAGATCAACGAATAAAATAGAGAGCCAAGAAAGAAACCCTTGCCTATATGGTCCAATGATTTTGACAAGGATGCCTATACCATTCAATGGGGGAAAGGACAGTCTTTTCAACAAATGATATTGGAAAAACTGGATATCCTCCTGTAATAGAATGATGTTGGCCTGGCTGGTGTGGCTCAGCAGTTGAACATGGAACCAGGAGGTCATGATTCAATTTCTGGTCAGGGCACATGCCTGGGTTGCAGGCTCAACCCCCAGTAGGGGGCGTGTAGGAAGCAGTTGATCAATGATTCTCTCTATTCATTGATGTTTCTTTTTTTAAAAAAATATATTTTATTGATTTTTTACAGAGAGGAAGGGAGAAGGATAGAGAGCTAGAAACATCGATCAGCTGCCTCCTGCACACTCCCTACTGGGTACGTGCCTGCAACGAAGGTACATGCCTTAGACCGGAATCGAACCTGGGACCCTTGAGTCGCAGGCTGACACTCTATCCACTGAGCCAAACCGGTTAGGGCTTCATTGATGTTTCTATCTCACTTTCCCTCCCCTTTCCTTTCTGAAATCAATTAAAAAAATATTTTTAAGAAAGAAATTCCAATTCAAAAGTGAGCAAAGGACTTGAATAGACATTTTCCAAAGAAGACATACAGATAATGCCGAAACCGGTTTGGCTCAGTGGATGGAACGTCGGCCTGTGGACTGAGGGTTCGACTCTGGTCAAGGGCATATGTACCTGGGTTGCGGGCACATCCCCAGTGGGGGGTGTGCAGGAGGCAGCTGATCAATGTTTCTCTCTCATCGATGTTTCTAGCTCTCTATCCCTCTTCCTTCCTCTCTGTGAAAAATCAATTTAAAAAAAGACATACAGATAGCTAGTAAGTACATTAAAAGATGCTCAACATCACTAACATTAGGTAAATACAAATAAAAACCACAATGAGGTAACACCTCACATTCATTGGGATGGCTACTATAAAAAAATAACAAGTGTTGGAGAGGCTGTGGAGAAATTAGAACCCTTGTGCACTGTTGGCAGGAATGTACAGCCAATGTGGAAAACTGTATGAAGAGTCCTCAAAAAATGGAAAATAGAATTACCACATGATCCAGCAATTCCATGTCTGGGTATACACCCAACATCACTGAAAGCAGAGTTTTGAAGAGACATTTGCACAACCATGTTCACAGCACAGCAGCATTATTCACAACAGCTAAAATGTAGAAGTCACTCAAATGTCAGTGACAGATACACAGATAAGCAAAATGTGGTAGATACATACAATGGAAAATTACTCAGCCTTAAAAAGGAAGGACATTCTGACACATGCTACAACATGGATTGAGGATATTATGCTAAGCGAAATAAGCTAAAATCAGAGAGCCCTCAGTGATAGAGCGTCGGCCTGTGGACTGAAGGGTCCCAGGTTTGATTCCAGTCAAGGACATGTACCTTGGTTGCAGGCACATCCCCAGTAGGGGGTGTGCAAGAGGCAGCTGATCGATGTTTCTCTCTCATCAATGTTTCTTACTCTCTATCCCTCTCCCTTCCTCTCTGTAAAAAAAATCAATAAAATATATATTTTTTAAAAAATCAGAGAACGCTAGCTGGGGAGCTTAGTTGGTTAGAATATTGTCCTGATACACCAAGGTTGTGGGTTCAATCTCCAGTCAGGTCACATACAAGAAGCAGCCAATGAATGCATAAATAAGTAGAACAACAACCCAATGTCTCTCTCTCTCTCTCTCTCATCAATACATAAACATTTAAAAGAATCATAGAAATAGAAAGTACAATAGTGGTTGCCAGGAGCTGGGGAGAGGGACAGAGAGGGAGTTAATGGGGATTGAGTTTTTAGTTTTACAAGATGAAAGTGTTATGGAGGTGGATGGTGGCTATTATTAAATACATTCTGAATGTATTTAATACCACTGAACTGAATACTTAAAAATGGTTTTTAAAAAAGTAAAAACATTTGTTAAGATGGTAAATTTTATGTGTATTGAAAAAAAGATAATAGCTAACATGCTAATACATGCTCATAGAGTGCTTACCATGCAGCAGTCACTGGTCTAATCACTCCACATGTAGTAACTCATTTAGTCCTCATTAACAATCTTAAGAGCTATTATTAGCCTAATTATAAAGGTGAGGAAACAGGGTGACCAACCGTCTCAGTTTGCCTGGGGTGGAGGGCTTTTTCTGGGATGCAGTATTTCCGGTGCTAAAACTGGGAAAGTCCCAGGCAAACCCAGATGAGCTGGTCACCCTAAAGGAAACGGAGGCACAGGGACAGTGTCTTCTGTAGACATGTCAAATAGGGTCCTGGCCCTAGACCCTGCCCTTTGAAGGGCTGTGTTCTCTCTGCCCTTCCTCCTCTAGCTGTGCCCCTTCTCGCAGGCAAGGCATCTCCTGAGGATCTAATTCAGGACGCCACCTCACATGTGGCACCCTGTCTCCTTAACCAGTGACATTTATTTTAATGTGGAGGCTGAAGGTGATTGCTTTCTATTGTTTCTTCCAATACACAAAAATGATGTGGGGATGGTCAGGTCGGAGCACTCATCCTCTGCTGGGCTTTTGGGGGCTAGGTGGGTGGTTTTCATTTGAGATCTAGTCCTTTACTCCTTTTTTTTTTTTTTAAAAGAAGGGGTTTTTAAAAAATATATATTTTATTGACTTTTTACATAGAGGAAGGGAGAGGGATAGAGAGTTAGAAACATCAATCAGCTGCCTCCTGCACACCTCCTACTGGGGATGTGCCTGCAACCAAGGTCCATGCCCTTGATGGGAATCGAACCTGGGACCCTTCAGTCCGACGCTCTAGCCACTGAACCAAACCGGTTAGGGCTCTAGTCCTTTTCTTGAATGGGCACTGGTGGGCCTAAAAACAGCCTGGATGGCATGGCTCAGTGGTTGAGAGTCAATCTATGAACCTGGAGGTCATGGTTAGGGCACATGCCCAGGTTGCAGGTTCAATCCTCAGTGGGGGCGTGCAGGAGGCAGCAGACCAATGATTTTCTCTAATCATTGATCTTTCTCTCTCTCTCTCTCTCTCACTCACTCTCTCTCCCTGCCTCTCTGAAATCAATAAAAATAAAAATTAAATATATATTTATTTAAAACAAAAACAGGGAGGGGTCTTATCAGTTACTTTTAATTCAATAAATTTCTGGGTCATTCCATAGCCCATTTTCCCATGGCCTGGCATGGGAACACATTCCCAGTACTCACAAAAACTCCAAGCAGTTGGCACTCATCAGCAATCTTAGCAATTCAGTGAGAACAGAGGTTACAGCTATCACAGGAAGTTGAAACCAAGACTGCTGAAATCACACCCATTCCGAGGTGGGGGAAAGTATACACTGAGTAGAATTCAAGCCTGGAAGGTGGGGGTGGCTGGGGTGTCAGGCAGAGAAGGGTCGGGTGCTGTGTAAGAGAAAATACACGAGGAGAAGAAAAGATGTGTCGCTGGAATTCAGGGTGATTTACAGACCTTCAGGGGCTTATGGCTAAGCTCTGGCATCAATTAGTACGCATCAGCACTGCAGGGCATTCGCAGGCCCACTGGATTTCCACAGTAGCCTCCTAATTGGCCCCCTCCCTCCATTTCCACCATGGGCACCTGCCAACTCAAATCACTGGAGAGTGCAGGCCCCATTTAAGGGGGAGGAAGGGGCTGTATTACTTTTGGGGGGCTGCCTTGATCAAGTACCACAGACTGGGTGGTTTAGCTGACAGACATTTATTGTCCCTCAGTTCTGGGGGTCCGAAGTCCCAAACCAAGGTGACAGCAGGGTTGGCTCCTTCTGAGGACTGTGAGGGAGAATCTGCCATGCTTCCCTTCCGGCTTCCGGTAGCCTCATTGGTTCCTTGGCCTTGTAGATCGCATTCACCCCACATCTTCTCGTCATCTTCCCTCTATGTGTGTCTGCCTCTGTGTCCAAATTTCCCCCTTTTATAAGGACACCAGGCATATTGGATTAAGGCCCACCCTGATGATCTCATTGTAACTTGATCATCTGCAAAGATGCACTCTACCCATATAAAACCCTAATATGCAAATCGACCGAACGGTGGAACAACAGGTTGAACAACCGGTTGCTATGATGCGCACTGACCACCAGGGGGCAGATGCTCAATGCAGGAGCTGCCCACCCTGCAGGCCCTGACCAGTGGCGGTAGATGGCGCCAGGCCAGCCAAGGCGGGTGCGAGTGGTCCCACCCCACCCCGATTGCCCTGCCAGTGGCCCCACAGATCAGCTGTGATTGCTGGCCAGGCCTAGGACCCTACCTGTGCACGAATTTCGTGCACCAGGCCTCGAGTTTACAATAGGTCACATTCACAGGTACGGGGGGGTCAGGACTATTGAGAGGACACAATTCAATCCATAGAAGCCGCTCCCACTTAGCTTTGCCTGATGGCTTTCCTGGAACAATGTGTGACCAGAGAAACTGGAATTTAGTGTTTCGTATGAACTCTCCTGACCTTTAAATATTGGCATCTAGCATGGCACACAAGGCCCTCCATAATTCTTTTTTTTTTTTCCTTTTTATGTATTTCTTCTTGTTGATAGTATTATGGTGTATGCATTATTCTGTAACTTCCTGTACTTACTTAGCAGATTTTGAGCTCTGTCCATGTCCCTGCATCTATAGGTCTAACTTACTCCTTCTAACAGTGATAGAGTGACCCGCCATGAATATAAACACTATTTTATTTAAACTTTCCCTGTTGATGGCCATTGGGCTGTTTTCAATGATTATTAGCTATGGTCCTGCAATGGGCAGCCTCCTGTAATGCAGGTGCAAGTATTTCCCCAGGGTAGAAACCAAGAGAACTGTCAGGGCACAGGGTATGAATATCTTCAGCTTCCCTAGATAAGGACAAATTGAGAGCCTCCATTTCCCCACAACCTTACCAATACTTGACATGGTCTGATTTTACTCCTTCTTACATTTTTATATATGAGAAGGCTGAGGTCTGGGGTTGTACTGCTTCATCACGGTCACAGAGCAGGTTCAGGGCCAAGTCTAAACCCCAGGTCAGCTGGTTCCTCAGAGCACAATCTTTGCACCACGCCATGTCGTCCCTGCCAGCCCTCCCTGGAAAACCAAGGAAAGACCGGGTGAGTGCGTGGGGCTGGGGGCGGCGGAGGGGAGGGAGTGGCTGCAATTCTCCAATATGGTGATTATACTATGAGTGGAAACGACTCCAAATCCTCCCAGAAAATGGCTCCGCTGAGCCGCACAGATCTGCTCGCCCACCCGAGGCAGTTTGCACCTGCAGCTTTCACAGCGACACAGCACCTGATTGGCTCTTCCCCCGCCCGACGCCGCGGGAACACAAATGGCGTCCCCGCCGCGGATTTGCCGCCGGCAGCTCTGTTCTGGGAGAAGGGGGAGGCCGAGCGTCGCTGGGCTTGTGGGGTGCGGAGCGCGCGGTGGCCAGGGCCACCTCCTGCCAGGGGCAGCACCTCGGAGGGCCGGGCCCTGCAGCCAGAAAGCGGCGCTAAGATGCCCCCCAGCCGCGCCCAGGAGCTCGGAAACGCTGGACCACGGGAGGCCCGCGCTGCAGGCGCCTGTCAGCTCTGAGTGAGAAATGGGGGGCTGGATCGCGCTTCTCACTTCCCAGTCTCCATCAGGGAGTGAGGTCCTCTGCAGGGGCCTCCACGGAGGGTGAAGAGTAAACTCTGCTTGGGCTCCTCCAAGGGGCATAAGGTGAATGAGGGTGAGGCTCTGCCCCCAGCCCCTCTCAAGGCTCAGTCCTGGTGTGGAGTGTTTTTCCCCCAGGAGCTGGTGGCCAGGTTTCCATTTTCCTCTTCAAGGCGGGAAAGCCCGTGGGAGAATGTGGGGGAAAGAACAAAGCTGGCACCCACCAGCCTACCTTTCAGAGCCTAGGAAGCTGGCTCCCTACCTCTCAGTTGGGATTACTTGGAGGGCCAGCATTTTTTTTCTTAAACATTTTTCTCTTAGCTACCACCTTTTGAGCCCTTGGTGTATGATCTCATTTCTTCCTCCTGGCAACTCCAAGATAAGACAGGTTCAGCGAGGATAAGCAATTCCCCAAGGTCACACATATATAGTGGCAAAAGTGAGTTAGGACACTCTCCCAGATGCTGTGTTTTATTTAGTTTTTTACTTAAAAGTTTTTTTTTAATTAACTATTTGCTCACTTTTGGTAATCTTTCACAGATCCTTTTGAAAAAATGACAATTGAGAACAAACACTGTGAAAATCACCGTATTATTTTTGAATAGTGGGAGGAGCAATGGGTGTGTTGCTGGTGAATATAAATAGGTAACACTTCCGGAAAGCAGTTTAGCCATTTGAATCAAGAACTGCAAAGCTGTCCATCCCCTTTAATGAGGAAATGGTCACCCTCTAAGGAGACAGCACTAGCGATCAGCATGTAAAATGCACACTCCCTGGGGCCCAGCAATTCCACTGGAAGGAATCCATTCTACAGATGGATGCCCTAGCTGCTAGCTCATGGCCACAACGGTATATACATAAAGACACTCGCCACTGCACTGCTCAAACAGCAAAGGAAGGGAAACAACCTCGAAATGTATCCACAGGATTGATTACGATAAATCCATGTAAGGAAATTCTATTTTATATATACATATTTTTATTGATTTCAGAGAGGAGTGGAGAGAGAGGGAGAGAGACATAGAGACATCAATGATGAGAGAGACTGATCCACTGCCTCCTGCACACCCCACACTAGGGATCGAACCCGCAACCCAGGCATGTGCCCTGACCACGAGTCAAACCATGACCTCCTGGTTCATAGGTGGATGCCCAATCACTGAGCCATGCTGGCTGGGCTACAGAAATTCCATATAAATATTTCTAGAAAATGAGGCAGTTCTATTTTTTTGTATATGGAATAATCATCAAAAACATTAAGTGAAAAGTATAAAGTATGTATCTGATGTGCTATTTCTATATGAAAAAAGGAATGTATGTTTATGTATGTGTGTATTCATTTTTTGGTCTTTTTCTAAGAAAAATACACAAGAAACGAAGTAACGGTGTTGCCTTTGAATCGCTTAACGCTTTGCTGCCTCCTGGATTAGTATTGGTCTTAAGGAGGAAAATCACAGCTAAGTCAGAGAAAGACATTTTTTTCATTTTATAACCTTTGGAATTTTGTACCCTGTGAACATATTAGCAATTCAAAATTCCACTTAAAAAATAGACTCACTAAAATCCTACCTCTAGACCCAGTAATTCTCCTCTTTGGGAATCTAGCTTAAGGAAATCACAAAGATTTATACAAAAAAATATTCACTGGGGTGTAAGAGTGAAAAAAATGTAGGCAACTTAAAAATCCAACAACAGGGGAATAGCTAAGAAAATTATGGTAAGTACATATAATAACTATCATGAAATAATAAAACAGACACTTAGAAAATACCTTAGTAACATAGGAAAATGCTTATAACATTAAGTAAAAAAAATGATCTGTGCAGTATAATCCAAACACCGTGACAATAGCAGGCACAGAGAATAAGTGGAAGAAAACACGCCGAAGAGTACACAGCCACGGCCACTGGGTGCAGGATTGTGAGTGATCTTATCCCCCGCCATGTAGCTTTCTACACTTTTCACTTTTTATTTTTTTGTAATGGGCACCCACGTCTTGGATAATTTTTAAAAGAAAAAACAAAAATAAATCCCCATGGTATTTAGACACATTAAAAGATCTACAGACGTATTAACTCAGCGATTCTACTTTTAGAAATAAACCCTGTATAAACAGTTGCAGAAGTGCTCAGAGCATTATTAATAACAAAAGGTTGTAAACAATTCAAGTGTCTGTGAGAGGAAACCACTGAAGTAAGTACAGAACACCCATAAATGTAGAACATTAAGCAACAGTTATGGAGCGTGGGGTAGGTAGGTCAACATGGAAAAAATCTACAGGGTAGCATTATTGTGGTGGGAAAAGCTACCTGCAGAACAATGTGGATGTTATGGTTGCATGTATGCTAAAGAAAGAAAAGCTGAATATCTGGAGAACATTAAACGGTTAACAATAGCTGTCTCTGGTGAAGGGAAAAAGACTAGAAGACTACTTTTGCTTTTAACTACATTTATCTGTGGTGTTCCCATCTTTTATAAAAATTTGTTCTCATATCATTTGTGTAATTAAAATAATAATAATAATAATAATATAGGGGGGAGTATAAGCCTAGAGAAAGATCTGAAAAGATTCACAACAATATTACCAGTAGTTTCCAGCAGGAATGAGGGGTTGGGACATTTTATCCATTTGCTTTATATTAAAACAAAATTAAAAGCCCGGCAGGTGGGTCAGAGCCTCTGCTTTTCCCCAGCTCCACTGTCCCTCTACATTAGGACTCTGTTCTCTTAGGTAACGACCCGCTCACGTGCACCACCCAGGAGCGCAAAGCCCCAGACGGTACCGGCCTCGTTTCTCCTCTTACCAGAGAGGAGGAAACCGAGATGCTGAGACGACCTCCTGGCTGCTGTGCTGGGAAAGTGGACTCAGGCGACCTGGATGCCAGGCCCTTTCTCTCCTACCTTCGGTTTCCAGAGATAACCCATAGGAGGGGAGGGGAGGACTGTTTTCTCCAGGCCAGTGAGGACAGGGCTTGAAGCCACAAATTAATGGTATCCGTGTAGCATCAAACGAGAACACAATAAACCCCATCATTTGCTGAGTTCCCTCTGGGCTCAGCTTCAAGTTCCTTTCCCAGACAATGGCTGGTCACATCCCCGCATGGCCTCTGCCAAGTTTTCCAGAGGGATGGCGAGAGCAAGGGGCCAAATTGGCCTCCAGTGGCCAACACTGTAAGATTCACCGCTAATAACAAGGGGGGAGCTTGGGAACCTCCCAGGGCCCAGGAGCTCATCGCTGGGAGATGTTGGCTCCAAAAGCGGGGCAGCAGGCAGCTGTGGTCGGTGGGAGGGCGCTAGCCTAGAAGCAGAAAACCTGGGATTCCAGGAGCCAGTGCTGCCATGTCTCCCTTTGGGACCCTGGCAACTCACCAGATCCTGTGTCTGGGCATCAGGGGCAGACGGGAGCTTCTGTATCTGGGGGAGAAAGAGCCGTGTCAAGCCCCCTCCCCCATCATGGCTGCCTCAGAATCCTAGATGTCGGTGAAGCTGCTGGTCCCTCTTCCCTCGCAGCTGCTGCCTGTCTGTCTCCATGGCAACCAGGCCAAAAGACTAATTTGCCGGGGTCCAGGCTCTGCCGCTTACCTTGGAGCTGGGTTTTAGCTTGTCTTTCTGGAAGCCAGTCCACCGCCACTCCCAGGAGCCTCTGACAGCATCCCCTGTGCACATGGTCGGAGGGACACTGGACCAGCCAGAAAAAACACACCACTTGTCCTTGATAACCATATCCACTTGTGGAGAGGAAAGACTCACACCCCATGGCTTTGTAATGACTAACGATTTGGGTTTCAAAGGCCCCTGTCCCTCTTACTAGCTGCTCTGGCTGCTCTAGGGATCTGCAAGAACAGATGGCTCAGGGAACAGGCCACATGCAAGGAGGCCCCCAGCCTCCCCCTCTCCATGCCCGCAGGCTCCTCACTGCTCTCTGTTGGCTTGTGGCTGGGTCCAGAAGTCCTGCTGGAGCCTGTCTGGTTCTAACAAAACTGAAACATAAAAAATCACGATGATCGTCTTTCTCAGAGGTTGTGAGGGTCAGGTAGGCACTCAGAGCTTCACAGGTCTCTGCCTTGGACAGAGTAAAATGTACCTAATTTTTTCCCTCAGGACCATTTTATTCATTTCTATTTGTTGTTGTTAATCCTCACCCAAGGATATGTTTACCAATGGGTAAATTAAAGGAGAAAAAAATGGAAGAGAGAGGGAAGGACAGAGAGAGAAACACATTGATTCATTGCCTTCTGCACAAGCCCTGACCAAGGCCAGGGCAGGGGAGGAGCCTGCAACCAAGGTAGGTGCCCTTGACCAGAATAGAACCCAGAGCCCTTTGATCTGCAGGTCGAAGCTCTATCCGCTGAGCCAAACCGGTGAGGGCCCTCAGGGCCCTTTAAATGGGACAGCTATCTTTTTCTGTTTCTGCTCTGACACCCTGGCTGTAGCTCCCTGGAGGACAGGATAACATGGCTGCCTCTTCCCAGAATACGGCACACTGCCTTGTACTCAGCAGGTGCCTTCATGAACACCTCGATGGCACAGAAGTACCTTTATATATCGACCAAACATTCCGACTGAAGTTAGGAGACCAGGTTCTAGGCCTAGCCCTGCAGCTAACTTGCTGAGCAACTTTGAGCTAGTCTATCACCTTTTCTGGGCCTCAGTCTCCGCATCTGTAAAGTAAGTTGGACTGTGACCTCTAACGGTTCCTTCTCAGCTCCCACTCTCTCTGTCCAAGGGAGAAATTGACACAGTTCTCCACAGGAGAAACTGCAAGAAACTCGGGGTAAATTAAAGGAGGAAAAAAAAATCATGCAATGGCAACTTTGGACTCTAATGTCCCAGCTGAAAAGGGCTCAGAGAATAGACAACAAAGATTAAGTGCCATCCAAGCGACGAGTTCTGGAAGCGGACGGAGTACCTGCGCCACTCCCTTCCGAGGAAGGCGTCCTGAGTTCTGTCTGCATAAGGTTGCAGAGGGTTGTGATTAAAACGAATCCTGCTCGGACCCGGGGTGGGCGGGCCAGTGGGTGGCCCACTCCTACCATGGTGGCCTGGCGGAAATCCCTGCCTGATGGGGCCGGTTACACTGGTCAGCAGCCAGCCCACACAAGGGACCCTCTTTCTCTCAGGAGCCACCAACAACCAGCACGAGGCGCCCATGGAGAGGATGGGACGCTGGAGCTCAGACTGTAACCTGAATAGCACTGCACTGTGTCACCTCGTATCATCCTCATGACAATCCTACAGGGCAGAAATGTTATTATTCCCATTTTACAGATGAGAAAACGGAGGCTCAGAAAGGCAAAATAACTTGTCCAGGGTAACACGGCTAGACAACAGCAGAGTCAGGGTGCTCTAGAGGCCGGCTCACTTTGGAGCTGGCTCGCAGCTCCCCACCTCCACTGCTGGGAAACGCTTCACGGGAGAGCGCGGCTTCTGAATGGCTCCGGCTGGGAGGCGGAGGCCAGCTGTCACTCTCTCTTCCTGCGTTCCTCTCTCTGGGGCCCTTACCCTTTGTTTTCCCAGGTACTCTCAGTTTTCCCAACAGCAGAATGGGGAGCTTACTCTTTTCCCTAGTGCCTTCCGTCAGACGCGAGGTCTGAAACGGTGGGTGGCAAGGATTTCTGAGCACAAGTGCACAGGGGCTAAGTGAAAAGGGAAAATTCGAAATGATTAAAATAACGAGACAGTCGGGGAACACCTCAGGCTCCAGCCTGTCCTCAGGGGAGCTTAGGGTCCCAATCAGGACCCAGCCACTGACTCCCTCCCCAGCGGGGCTGACTTGATTGTAAAATGATGATAATAGTGACAACCTTTCTCATGGGAAGGAGAAGGAGAGCAGGTACGTGGGAGGAGTTAGGCTTGGATGGGAGAGGGTTAGAGATGAAAAAGCATGAGTTTCAGGCTGAATTTAGAGCATGACATCATTCCTTTTAGGAGTCAAGAGTCTCTTTTTCTTTAATGCTTTTTAAAATATATTTTTTTTATTGATTTTTCACAGAGAGGTAGGGAGAGAGAGTTAGAAAGATCGATGACAGAGAAACTTCCATCAGCTGCCTCCTGCACACCCCCCCACCCCCACTGGGGATGTGCCCGCAACCAAGGTACATGCCCTTGACTGGAATCGAACCTGGGACCCTTGAGTCCGCAGGCCGATGCTCTATCCACTGAGCCAAACCGATTAGGGCAAGAGTCTCTTTTTTAAAAAAATTATTTTTTAATCCTCACCCAAGGATATTTTTCCATGGATTTTTAGAGAGAGTGGAAGAGAGAGGAAAAGACAGAGAAATATCAATGTGAGAAAAACACATCGATTGGTTGCCTTCTACATGAGCCCCTATCAGGGCCTGGGCCAGGGAAGCGCCTGCAATCAAGAGGTAGGGTGCCCTTGACCTGAATCGAACCCAGGACCATTCTGTCTGCAGGCTGACGCTCTATCTATCGAACCCAGGACCATTCTGTCTGCAGGCTGACGCTCTATCTTCTTTAACTCATGTTTAGGAAACTGCTTTTTGGAGTTCCTTGAATTCCTCACTTTGCTAATTTTCTACCTCTTATAAAAAAGGGGAGACATCAGTCCAGAGAGTGCTTAGATTCAAGCCTTCTCAGGAGAAATTGGAGACTCCCAGGCTCCCAAATGCCCTGCCCCCACCGAGGGCAGAGGATGGTGGAAACAGAAGGAGGGATTGTGACAGCGTGGAAGGTGGCTTTCGCTAGCTCTGGGTGTAGGAGAATTTTCAGTGGGGAACAAACAGGTCATGGGGCTGGATGCTCACTCTGAGCCAGGGAGGGGGTCCCTCAACACCTTTCTGTTCCTTCAGTCCCGTGCACAGACTGCTAACGCAGACACTGCTGTCTGGCTTGTGGGCTCCGCAAAGATAAAAATGATATTTAGCAGAAGAGAGGAAAATGTATTCAACTCCCAGCCCAGTTATGATTTAGACGCTGCCGTGGGCGGAATAGCAATGAGCTCCTTATTTTAAGCAAGTGGTGGAGAGATGAAAATAGATCAAGTGTGCTGAATCAATCCAGGTTTTTGCAACCAGTGAACTGGACTGAAGACCACATCGTTATCAGGCAGGGAGAAGAGGGAACTATGAGGGGTCTTTCTTAAAAACAGAAACCCTTTGTTTTCAGAGAGAAGTGTTCATATTGCTGCAGGTCGACTTCCTTCTCAATCACCATGAGGAAAGGTTTAGACCTCATCTTGCTGCCAGACTCAGGAAAAGGAGGAGACTCCAGCCCCTCCCCATGGGCCTCTGGATCCAAGTAAGATCCTCCGGAAATAAGGGAACGCCGGACTGGATGGACCCTCGAGACAACAGTTCCCAGCCTCATAAGTTGGTACTTTTATCTAATCAGCTGAGAACGGAGAAACTAAAGTTCAGTCTAAGAGTCTAGCCCAAGGCCACACAATTAAAAAAAACAGTCAGGATTTGAACTTGGCCTGTCTGATCCCGAAACCTGTTTTCTCCACTCGGCCACAGAGGTCTCTGCTCTGTTGTCACTTCTGAGTGAGGCCTTGCCTGATCATTGAGGTAACACGCAACCCTCCATCCCTGGCACTCTCCTTACCCCAACCCTATGTGTTTATCGCCTAGGCCAGTGGTTCTCAACCTTTCTCAGGCCGCGACCCTTTAACACAGTTCCTCGTGTTGTGGTGACCCCCAACCATAAAATTATTTTCGTTGCTACTTCATAACTGTAATTTTGCTACTGTTAATGAATCGTAATGTAAATATCTGTGTTTTCCGATGGTCTTAGGCGACCTTGCTAGCGAGAATCGCTGCTGTAGAGCCTAAGACCATCGGAAAACACAGATATTTACATTACGATTCATTAACAGTAGCAAAATTACAGTTATGAAGTAGCAACGAAAATAATTTTATGGTTGGGGGTCACCACAACACGAGGAACTGTGTTAAAGGGTCGCGGCCTGAGAAAGGTTGAGAACCACTGTCCTAGGCACTTCAAAGCATCTGATCGACTATATTTTACTTGTTTAATTTTTTCCCTAAAACCTAGGCTCCATGAGGGCAAAGATTTTTATCCATATCCTTTTTAATATCCATATATTTAATATCCATATATTCTATTGGTTTCAGAGAGGAAGGGAGAGGGAGGGAGAGAGAGAAACATCAATGATGACAGAGAATTGTTGATAGGCTGCCTCCGCTGTATCCCACACACTGGGGATGGAGCCTGCAACCCAGGCATGTGGCCTGACCAGGAATCAAACCGTGATCTCCTGGTTCATAGGTCGATGCTCAACCACTGAGGGCTATCCATACCCTCAATGCCTAGAGCAGCACCTGGAAAACTGATGAGTGCTCGGTGCATAACTTTTCGCCTGACTTCTACTGGAAAGCCAAGCATACCGGTTTTCGTAAAAAGCAGCCCCGTGATCCTTTAGAAAACCTGAAGTTTCCAGACTCTGATGGAGTGAAAGGGCGGGCAGACAGACAGACAGCCTGCCTTTTTGGTAGGAAGGGCATTTATAGAAGACGGCATCCAAGCTGTCAAAGTGGGTGAGAGGCCGATAAGAGGTGCTAGTTCACAAGTTAATTTAAGTGCACAAAGCCATCTGTGAGTGAGAAAATAAAACAGGTAACTGGAGATGCTGGGGCAGACAGCAGCGCTCCGTCTCCAGGAAGAACCAACAAAGCCATTCCACGGCTTCATCTGGCGGATCGTGTGCGCCTGTTGGCAGCGCCTTTCTTCTTCACTGAGAAAGATAAAAGAGGGTGCGGAGATAACACTTCCCTGTAGCAGAGGCATCGAATGTACCAGAGAAAGGCTTTACAAAGCCTCTTTAAAGCAGTAGTTCTTCCACTTGCCCAAACGTTAACGTGGGGCACGTTTCTTGGCCTCAGTGAGAATCTAATGTGATAATGTATGTATGTAAAACCCTCAGTACAAGGTCTGGAACATGGGGGCCACATGATGTCACTATTAAATGGATATCCTTTTCTGGAAATCTGGGAAACGTCGCAAACTCTCTCCAGGAAAATGGATATTTGACCATACACACAATTTCAGGGGGGCTCTTTTTTTTTTTTTTAAATCATTGTTTAATTTTTCAATTACAGTTGACATACAGTACTTTATTAGTTTCAGGTATACACCCCAGTGATTAGACATTATACAACTTACTAGGGGATCATCCCAATAAATTTCCTACCCATCGGACACCATACATGGTTTAGAATATTATTGACTATACTAGAGGCCTGGTGCATGAAATTCGTGCATGGGGTGGGGGGTGTCCCTCAGCCCAGCCTGCACCCTCTCCAATCTGGGACCCCTTGAGGGATGTCCAACTGCCCGTTTAGGATGTCTGATCCACCGGGATCGGGCCTAAACGGGCAGTCGGACATCCCTCTCACAATCCAGGACTGCTGGCCCCCAACTGCTCACCTGCCTGCTTTCCTGATTGCCCCTAACTGCTTCTGCCTGCCAGCCTGATCAGCCCCTAACCACTCCCCTGCCAGCCTGATTGCTGCCTAACTGCTCCCCTACCAGCCTGTTTGCCCCCAACTTCCCTCCTCTGCCGGCCTGGTCACCCCCAACTGCCCTCCCTTGCAGGCCTGGTCCCTCCCAACTGTCCTCCCCTGCTGGCCATCTTGTGGTGGCCATCTTGTGTCCATATGGGGGCAGGATCTTTGACCACATGGGGGCAGCCATCTTGTGTGTTGGAATGATGGTCAATCTGCATATTACCCTTTTATTAGATAGGATAGAGGCCTGGTGCATGGGTGGGGGCCAGCTGGTTTGCCCTGAAGGGTGTCCCGGATCAGGGTGGGGGTTCCCTTGAGGTGTGGGGCAGCCTGGGCAAGGGGCCTGTGGTGGTTTTCAGGCCAGCCACCCCCCCACCACCACCACCACCCAAGCAGAGGTCCTGGTATCTGGGATTTATCTATCTTCTACAATTGAAACTTTGTAGCCTGAAGTGGAGCCAAGCTTTCTGCTTGCTCCATGGTGGCAATCATTTCTGTTGGGATTTATTTATTTTCTATAATTGAAACTTTGTAGCCTTAAGCGGAGGCCTGGGCCGGCCAGAGTGTGCGGAAAGCTTGGCTTCCTCCATCGCCAGGGAAACCCAAGCCTCCCTCCTGCTCTCTCCGTGGCTGCAGCCATCTTGGTTGGGTTAATTTGCATACATGCTCCGGATTGGCTGATGGGCGTGGCTTGTGGGTGTGGTGGAGTGATGGTTAATTTGCATATTACTCTTTTATTAGATAGGATTCTCAGGGGAACTCTTCTAGAACCTTCTAGAGGTCCACTGAACCAAGGGTTAGGAACAAATGCTCTAATGAGGTCAGCTCCCGGCCAACAGGATTTGGCTATCACACACCTAAAGAAACAATGTGCTGACTGGAACAGGGGTTCGTAAACCTGGGAGAGTTACAGAGGCCCAAGAACCTGTCTGTCTAACCCGGATGACAATGGGTTAGCTCTACTGTGGAGAGGTGTACAGTGGGCGTTAGTCTGATATTTTGAACATTTGGGTCATGTCACTTAATCCCCCTGCTCTGACTGCATCCATATCACCAAGCTCCTGATTATAATGTGGCCTCTGACAGTGGAGGGCCCACAGGTCAATGAACCAGGTGGGTAAAGGGAGGTCTGGTCTCCACTGACATTTTTCTTTGTAAATTAGTACTCTGGCTTTCTGGCATACTGGCTTCATAGGACAATCTGTGAGTATGTCTACCCCCTCTTCCTCTGCTGACATATGTACCCATTTTCTATGCCCAAGGCTTCTCAGATGATAGCTAGTGCCCAACGTGCTAAGATGGAGAGCTTTTATTTCCTACTGAATTTTACTCAAAGGAAATAATTAGAAGTTGAGATGTACACATGTACATAGAAAAGATGTCCACAATAGTGGATTTTAAGGAACTTTTTGAGCCCAGCTGGCATGGCTCAGTGGTTGAGCATTGACCTATGAGCCAGGAGGTTGTGGTTCGATTCCTGGTCAGGGCACATGCCCAGGTTGCGGGCTCGATTCCCAGTGTGAGGTGTGCAGGAGGCAGCTGATCAATGATTCTCTCTCATCATTGATGTTTCTATCTCTCATTTCCTCTCCCTTTCTTTCTGAAATCAGTAAAAAAATATTTTTTAAAAATTGAGAGCTTCCATATACCCTTCACCCAGTTTTCCTTTGTGCTAACTGTCTTAGTCCTTTCAGGCTGCAATAGCAAAAACACCATAAAACAAACATTTCTTTTTCACAGTGTTGGCGTCTGGGAAGTCTAAGATTTACGTGCCGGTAGATTATGTGTCCAGTGAGGGCCCCTTTTCTGATGCAAAGATGGCAGTCTTCTCGCTGTGTCCTCACATGACAGAAGGGGTGAGGGAACTCTCTGGGGCACCTTTTATGAGGACTCCACCCTCATGACCTAGTCACCTCCTAAATGGCCCCACCTCCAAATATTATCACATTGGACATTAGGTTTCAACATATGAATTTTGAGGGGATACAAACCTTTGGTCTATAGCATTATCCTATATAATCATAATCAAGAAATTAACATTCATAGAATCCACACACCTTATTTATGTTTCACCATTTTATGCGCTTTCATTTGTGTGTGTATTTAGTTCTATGCAATTTTGTCATGTGTAGATTTGTGGGACTATCATAAATAGTCAAGAAAAAACAGTTCCACCACAAGAATAATGTTAAGTTTTATTGTAAAAAAGTAAAAACAATCTCTGTGTCCAATACTAGGAGAATGTTCATATAACATGGTACAGTTATAGAGTAAAATATTACTCAATCATTTAATACAGCCCTAGCCGGTTTGGCTCAGTGGGTAGAGTGTTGGCCTGCAGACCAAAGGGTCCCGGGTTTGATTCTGGTCAAGGGCACATACTTTGGTTGCAGACTCCTGCCCGTCCCAGGCCCTGGTTGGGGCTCATGAAGGAGGCAACCAATGGATGTGTTTCTCTCACATCGATGTTTCTCTCTGTCTTTCCCTCTCTCTTCCATTTTCCCTAAAAAAATCAATGGAAAAATATCCTTGGGTGAGGATTAACAAAACAACAATAACTACAAATGGTGAATATATAAATAAATGTTAAAGACTGTTTAATACAGGAAAATGTTTATAAGATACAAAACTTTATGTATGATCTATAGTTTTAAAAGTAAGTGCTGAGAAATACTTGAAGCAAATATGCTAAAAGTTTAGCCCTAGCTGGTTTGGCTCAGTGGATAGAGCTTCGGCCTGTGGACTGAAGGGTCCCCGGTTTGATTCCGGTCAAGGGCACATGCCTGGGTTGCAGGCTCCATCCCCAGTTGGGGGTGTGTAGGAGGCAGCTGATTAATGATTCTCTCTCATCATTGATGTTTTTCTCTCTCTCCCTCTCCCTTCTCTTCTGAAATCAATAAAGATAACATTTTTTAAAAAGGTTATTCTTGCCCTAGCCAGTTTGGCTTGGTGGATAGAGCGTCGGCCTGTGGACTCAAGGGTCCTGGGTTCGATTCCGGTCAAGGTCATGTACCTTGGTTGCGGGCACATACCCAGTAGGGAGTGTGCAGGAGGCAGCTGATGGATGTTTCTCTCTCATTGATGTTTCAAACTCTCTATCCTTCTCTGTAAAAAATCAATAAAATATATATTTTTAAAAAGGTTATTCTTAAATATATATATATATATATATATATATATATATATATATATATGCTAAAAGTTTACAACACTACCTTTAGATGGTAGGATAGGTTGTGCTTTTCTTCTGTTTTACTTTCTGTATTTTTCAAACATTTTACAATAAGCATCTATTGTGGGCTGAATGTTTGCTTCTTCCCCAAATGTATTCGTTGAAGCTCTAACTCCCAATGAGATAGCATTTGGAGGTGGGGCCTTATATGAGGTCATGAGAGTGGGCCCCCATGATGGGATTAGTGCCCTTATAAGAGGAGGAAAAGAGACCAAACCCCTCTCTCTCTCTTCCCCCCACTCCCCCGTGGGAATACTGAGAGAGGGCAGCTGTCTGCAAGCCAGGAAGAGGGCTCTCCCCAGAAACCAAGTCAGCTGGCACCTTCATCTTGGACTCCCCAGCATGAGACCTGTGAGAAATAAATGTTTGTTGCTTAAGCCTCCCAACTGATGGTATTTTATGACAGCCTCAGCTGACTAAGAAAGCATCTCTTACTCAAAGAATGGAGATGGTGGGGTGGGGGTGAGAGTCAAACACAGAGCAGGTGTGAGTGTGTGGGGGGGGAGGAACAAAGAGAAATTAAAACAAAAAAAACAACAACAAATAAAAATAGCAATTCAAGGCGGAGACCCTAAAGTAAAGAGGAACTGGCTCCTGGGGAGTCAGCAGCCCTGTTGACAGCAGGGCCGTGGATCTCTGCCCCAGCCACCCAGAGCAGGTGAGAGGAGGTCCTACAGGCTCTGCAGCTTTTGAACTGGGTGTTTCGAACTGGGTGGAGCAGGAAGATGAGGGCATCTTCTGGGGTTAGTTTTATTTATGGAGGACAAGGAGGCTGGAAAGAGAGTCGAGGAAGCTGGGGTGGGGGCTGTGGGTGGAAGCAGGCAGCTAGCTCACTCTTGCCCATTCCACCCTCACCTCCCTGATCTGTGTGACCCAGGAGGGAGAGGAAGGGGGTTGGGGGAGGAAGACGAAGAATGGGTGGAGTATCTGCTCAGGCCAACTGCTCAGGCTGCTCAAGGGAGACGAACGAGGGCAGATCTGGGCCTGGAATCTGTCCTGCCTGGACCCAGGCCCACTCTGCCAGGGACGGTGCCCTATCTGATAAGAGTATTGGCCTGGGCGTCAGCCATCTGAGTCTCAGTCCAACTGTGTCTCCAAGTAGGGCAGTTTGGCAAAGCCAATTTGATATGGGGGACATTTTGACATGGCAGAAATTTTGATAGAACTGAATCAAAATATAGATTTACTTAGTCAATTTCAAAATTACCAAGTAGCTTATGAAAGCCATATCCAACCCTTTTTCTCTGATGCTCACCTTACCCCTAACTTTCATCCCACCACTGACCTTGACTCTATTCCTGATTTCCACCGTGCCACTGACCCCCTCTCCACTGTGGATTCCTCCCAATTTCCAGAGGTGAGAGTTGGCATTGGGTGGAGTGGAAGTGAGGATGTCTGCTTTACATGTACCACTTGAAAGTAAAAATAAAGCTATAAATCGAATGATTTGGTTTTTAGGATAAATGTCCTCAAATGAGTAGTGTTGCATCAATGCATCCAGGGTTGAATGACTGCTTTAAAATCTTCTAAAGGTATTGGAAGTGCTTTCTAATGTGAAAAATCTTAGGGAGGGCTCCCAAGTGAAAAAGCTAGAGGTCCCAGAGGGAAAGAAAGAGGCAGCTGATCCGGGAATGAATACTCTAGGACAGTGGTCGCCAATCGGTGGTCTGTGAGGTCCGAAAGGTTGGTGGTCTGTCTGAAGTCTGCCCTTTGCGGGGGGCGGGTAGGGGAGGGGGAAGTGCCTGTCCTTCTGCCAACCCCCACATATCTGGTAAACCATCAGTCACAGGGTTGTGCCTGCCCTGGTTTAAGAGTTGGACCATGGCTCAGGCCTGGACCATTTCAGTGCTGATCACCTGTCCACAGTGGCCCTAGAGATGTGTACAGGATTCAAGTGGAGTCAGCCTCCTTCCACGAGGAGCAATAATATGGTCCCTGGGAAGAACATCGCCAAGATCTTCCTTGGAGATTGTGGAGTCTGTGGCTGCTGCCATGCAGACAGCCAACAACCCCACTTCAAAGTTCCTACGTCAGTAAGTCCTCTTTTTGCTTAAGTTGGATCCAGTCTGCTTTCTGTCACTGGCAACTAACAGACCCCTAACACAGTGTTCCACTCCTTACGTTGGCACTTATGGGGACCCCACAATGTTAGTCCCCTCCAAAACCTGCCGGGCGGGGGGCACTTCCTGAGGTCCCCCATCAAGCCCTGCCAGGTGAGGGGCATGGCCTGAAGTCTCCAGGCCTGGAGCTGGGGCGGGAGGGTGCAGCCTGAGGTCCCCCATCAAGCCCTACCGGATGGGAGGCACAGCCTGAGGTCCCCTGTGAAGCCCCATGGGGTGTGGGGGCGTGCAGCCTGAGGTCTCTCACCCCTGCCAGGCGCCATACAGCCTCAGGTCCCTGTGTTCTGTTGTGAGGCTATGGTGTCCCAGCTAATTTGCATATTCCTCTATTATATAGATAGATTAGAATGTTGGCATCAACCCTGGGCTTGGAAATTTAAATAGGTAATTTAGGATGCTGCGAACTTACTTGGGGCTGCTAAAGTTTAAATATTTCTGCTCAATTTTTTGGTAGTAGAAATGATGAAACATAACACCCAAGTGAGGAGGTGAGGGCAGATGACAGGGCCTTTCTAGTTCTAATATTTACTTTTCTAGGGGAGCCGAGAAGGAAGGTATAGCTGCACTTCCAGGAGAAGAGACTGGACATCTGATCACATGACTCTCCTGTTTCAAGCTTTCGTTACTTCACGTTGCCTGCACCACTGGTTCTCAGCCTTGGAATCACCTGAGAGACTTTAAAAAGGACAGTTACCCAGGCCCTGGCTGATTTGGCTTAGCAAATAGGGCATCAGCTTGTGGGCTGAGGGTCCCAGGTTCGACTCCGGTCAGAGCACATGCCTGGGTTGTGGGCCCAGTCCCCAGTAGAGGGGCATGCAGGAGGCTGCTGATTAATGATTCTCTCTCTCCCTCTCCCTTCCTCTCTGAAATCAATGAAAATATAAAATAATAATAAAAACTACAGATATCCAGGTCTATGCCCAGAAAGTCTTATTGACAGTGGTGTAGCTTTGGCATTGCAAGTTTTAAAATCTCCTCAGGTGATTGCAACAAGCAGAAACATTTGAAAACCGCTGGCCAACATGATCAGGCCTAACGTGTGCACTTGGCATAGAAGGCTCTCTGATTTCTGTAAGATCTCCCATATCCTTGTTTTCCACGTTTTCAAAAACCCAGTTACCATGTCCTGAACATGCCATGCCCTACTTACTTGCCCTGCTATTTCATTTCCTCTGCCGGGAATGCCTTTCTTCTCCCTGGTCCATCTGGAAAATTCCATTCATCTTCAATGCCATGGTAGCCAGCCTCCAAGACGGTCCCCAATGAGCCCCACCTCCTGGTATCCCAGCCCTCGTGTACCTCCCTCCCGCCCCCCCCCCCCCCGCCACTGAATTGGCCTGTCCTGTGTATTAATATGACTCTGTGGAAATGATGGAGCATGACTCCCAGGCTGGGAAGACGCTGTGGCTTCCGTTTCACTCCCCTGGATCACTTGCTGTGGGAGAAGCCAGTTGCCACGTATTGAGCAGCAGCCCCATGGAGAGCTCCGCCTGCTGAGAAACTGAGGCCTCCTCTACGGCCCTGTGAGTGAGCCGTGGGGGAAGTGGATCCTCCAGTCCCAGTCAAGCCTTCAGATGATAGGAATCCTGGCTGGCATCTTTTTTGTTGTTGTTAATCCTCACCTGAGGATATTTTCCCATGGATTTTCAGACACAGAGGAAGGGGGTGGGGAGAGACACAGGGAGAGAAACTTCGATGTGAGAGAGACACATCGACTGGTTGCCTCCTGCATGTTCTGCGACTGGGGCCAGGGACTGAGCCTGCAACCAAGGTAC
The DNA here is from genome assembly GCA_026230045.1 of Corynorhinus townsendii. Classification (NCBI taxonomy): domain Eukaryota; kingdom Metazoa; phylum Chordata; class Mammalia; order Chiroptera; family Vespertilionidae; genus Corynorhinus; species Corynorhinus townsendii. The sequence goes on along the minus strand of JAPDVU010000002.1, from coordinate 205,991,585 downwards.
GTGCCCTTGACCAGAACTGAACCCAGGACCCTTCGGTCCACAGGCTGACGCTCTAACCACTGAGCCAAACCAGCCAGGGCACAGCTGGCATCTTTATTTTTTATTTATTTAAAAAAATATATTTTGTTGATTTTTACAGAGAGGAAAGGAGAGGGATAGAGAGCTAGAAACATCGATGAGAGAGAAATATCGATCAGCTGCCTCCTGCACACTCCCCACTGGGGATGTGCCCGCAACCAAGGCACATGCCCGTGACCGGAATCAAACCTGGGACCCCTCAGTCCACAGGCCGACGCTCCATCCACTGAGCCAAACCGGTTAGGGCTGGCATCTTTATTTTTAAAAAAATTTTTTTTTTCATTGATTTCAGAGAGGAAGGGATAGGAAGAGAGAAAGAGAAACATCAATGATGAGAGATAATTATGGATTGGCTGCCTCCTGCATGCCCCAATGGGGATCAAGCCTGCAGCCTGGGCATATGCCCTGACTGGGAATTGAACTGTGACCTCCTGGTTCATAGATCAATGCTCAATCACTGAGCCATGCTAGCCAGGCTCAGCTGGCATCTCATGACAGACCTTCAGCCAAACCACTGTTGAATTCCTGAGCCACAGAAGGTGTGAGATGCTTGTTGCTCTAAGCTGCTAAATTGGGGGACTATTTATTATGCAGCAATGATAACTAATACAAACACCAAGCTCAAGTATATGATACTCTGTGGAGTCTTTTTACTCTGCTGAGGTTGAGCCCGCCCTGCGCCGCTTCTGAGCCTCACACACGCCCTGCTACAACACTCCTCACGCTGCTGACGTGCCTTTCTTGTTCTCTAGATTCAGTCCCATGAGGACGGTGCCAGCATAGCACACAGTACTTCAGTAAGTGCTTGTAGAGTAAATGCACACACACGAGAACTGCCATCTCAGTAAGTTCTCACAGGCCTTCTCGCCAGGCTTCTCCTTACACAAAAACTGCACGGTGTGATGGCTGGGAATCATGGATGTCGTGGCGAGGGGGCCCTGAGGTTTTCCTTAGTAATCCAAAAAGCCCTGGCGCCATGCACGTATCTGAAACACTAGACCGGAAGTCAGAAGGTCTGAATTGTGATTCAAGTGTGCCAGCTACTTGTTGAAGTTCTCTGAGCACTGGTTTCCTCACGAACCAACTGATGTAAGGGCTCTTCCAAATCTAAAATGTAATGATTCTATTATTTCCAGCTGGCAAAGACTCGTTTCATAAGAGAGAAAATAGGTTAATAGCTTTATCTCTCTTCATTTTAATGCTCAACAGAGGAGTGAGGATGTTTTTTAGATAGAGGAGTAGAGAGGAGGGAGGGGGAGAGAGGGAGAAACAATCTAACCACTGAGCACACCAGCCAGGGCAAAGCTAATAGTTTTAAATCACAGCAAAGGTTCTCATATTTGTCTGAATATCCCTGGAGCTTCTTCCTCTCTCTCTCTCTCTCTCTCACACACACACACACACACACACACACACACACCCCTGGGCTCCACCCTATACCTTGAATCAGCATCTCTGGATCTCTGGAGATATGGCCAGAACATGTTTTTAGTTAATCCTCACCCAAGGATATTTTTCCCATTAATTTTTAAAGAGAATGGAAGGGAGGAAGAGGGGAAGAGAGGGGGGTGAGAAGCAAGAAACATCAATTTATTGGTTCCACTTATTTATGCACTCACTGGTTGATTCTTGTATGTGCCCTGACTGAGGATCGAATCCACAACCTTGAGGTATTGGAAAGACACTCTAACCAACTGAGCTGCCTGGCCAGGGTAGGATATGGGTATTCTCATGTAGTTTCAAAGTGATTCTGATGTGCATCTAGAGTTGAGAATCACTTATCTATAATATATGAGTTAGAGATTTAAAAATACCATTCTGCCAGTTGGTTGGTTTATACAGTACGGCACTTATGGTTAACTTTATGTGAGGTAGGTGGATAGATGGCGGATGGATGGATGGACGGATGGAGCCAGCCTGTCTCTACTGGAAGAAAAGCAATTCAAGGTGCACTGTCAGGATTCATTCATGTCTTCGACAAAAATGACTCTTTTTATGACCCAACTGCACAGGGCATTTGCTGGAGATTAAACTGTGGGCTACTTTAGCTTACACGTGGTAAAGAACCATTTTGTTTTTGTGAGATAGGAAAGAACAGGAATTAAGAGCACTGACTTTGGAACCCAGCCGTTTAAGTTCACATCCTGGCTGCAGCACCAAACCTGAACCTCACTTTCCTGGTCTGCAGAAAGGGGATAACACGCATTATTTTACAGGAAAGTTGTTAGGATTCAATGTATTTACAATGTATGTAAAGCACTTAGCACAGTATTTGGCACAGAATAAGTGCTCATTTAGTAGGACACTGCAGTAAAAATAAAATATGGCACATTTCCTATTAATAGTAACATAGATTTGTCCAGTGCTTTATAAATTACAAAGTGCTCTTACATCTTACATGGAACCTTCCCCCGCCCCAAACACGGAGGGGACAAGGCAGACATTAGTGACCCCATTTTGTAGAAAAAGAAAGGTTCGCTGGTTCCAGATCAAATGGCAAAGAAGTATCAGTGTTTAGATTCAGACCTGGGTGTGAATCCATGAAGATGAATAATTATATATGCACACTTGGCAGGAATCTGGGGACCACCTGGCTTAGCAGGCTGAGGAGGGCTGTATTTCTGAGCAGCTTCTTTTTTTAGATGAAAGCAAGATGGGAAAAATAAGCTGGCAAACGGCTTTCCCTCACTTTCAACACTGGTGTGATTTGTGCTCAGTTCTGCCTTCCTTCTAACTCTCAACTGCTACATGTCCATGTATCTTATTTGCTCCAGCTGCCCTTGGCTGCATCGTTCGTTGGCTCTGCCCTGGGCCCTACAGCTGGGATCTGAGAAAACCAAAGAAAAAGAAGGAGGGGCAGCTGGAGACATCAGAGGGCTGGGCAAAGACCAGCTGTTTCCAAGTCTGGCTGGGGAACAAGAATCTGCTGATGTGGGGGAGGGGACAGCAATCCTGCTCCCCATGTCAGTCAACAGGAGGACGCGTTTCCCTGTCCCACAGATGGGCCCTGCTCCTGGGATAATGAAATAAAGTACAAGAATAGATATGGCACAGAATATGTTTCTCTTGGGCAACAGGAGGCCAAGAGATCAAATGTTAGTTGAATTTCATAAAAATGGCTTTCATAGAAGAGGTAGAACTAGAAATAGGCCCACAGATTAGCCATATTTGGATATACAGAGAGGAAGTTGGGAAGGCCCCCTGCAAGCCAGAAAAGATCAGGAGAAAGGGCATGCATGCTTGTTTGGGGAACGGGTGGGGATATTAAGGGGACTGCGGGGAAAAACAGTGCCTGGGAGGAAGCAGATGACAGAAGTGGGGCAAGACCAGACAGAATGAGGGGATGAGATGCAATTTAACAGGGAAAAGAGAGTCCAGTAGAGTCTAGACAACACAGTGACAGAGACATGAAATGCCAGTCCCCCTTGAGGACCAGCCAATTCAACCACCACCACCCTACATGCAGGTTTATCATTAGGGAAGCTGAAGACATGAGAGGAAAAGCATACGCACATACGCACAAGGCCACAGATGGAGAGACTGAGGGTTGAGACAAGAACCCAGGGCTCCAATCAGTTTGGTCTTCTCTCCACTGGGCCACCTTGCCAGGCTGGCATTTTTATATAAAAGTGGTGTTTCAGGCAGAGCTGGCAGCAGAATGCAGAGGAAAGGAGAAATTAGGAGTCCAGGAAACTGTAAAAACGACTTCAGGGGTGAGTCCATGGGAGGGACTAGGCTCCAATGAAATGGAAAAGATGGGCTGGGAGTGAGATCCACCAAGTGGGAAGAAACAAAAGGACTTGGCAGGAAATCAGATATGGCCCTGAGGGAGAGAGTTTGCAGAGGTAACTTGCAGGCCATTCTCAGGTCTGGGGAAGTTTCTCCTGAGGTCATGGGGTCCACAGACCTCCTCTGAGTACCCCATTCAACATATTAGGACCTTTAGTTTATATCTGGTGCACAGACGTGTGTGTTTGGATGATCAGGGGTGAAATTAAAAACCCAAACTAGAACCTGGAAAAGAGAGCCCGCAAGGCTAGAACCATGGTGTGGATTTTGACGTTTGCTGTGAGGAGCAGGGAAATGAGAGCAAAGAGAATGGAAAAATTCTCTCTCTTCTTCTAGCTCCAACTTCACACAATGTAGTAGCTGAGTGGTGGTTAGCAGGCTTCATGTAAGGGAGGGAGGTAACTGTGAAACAGAAGGGGGAATGAGAACTTAGAACAAGACTATCCGGGGCTGTTGAGGACAAGGGCAAATTATACCTCACCTTATATAGCTCTAAGGAAGACCAAATAAAATAACACTAGTAGTTAATGTTTAATAACCCCTTAGTACAGACACCATGCTAAATGCCTTCCATGCATTATTTCACTAATTACAACTCTAAGAGGGAAGCACTATTAGAATTGCCATTTTATAAATGAGAAAATTGAAGCTCATATAAGTTAATAAATTAGCATAAAGTCACAGGGATAACAGTGTTGGAGTTGTCTGATTTTAAAGACCATGTTCTTAGTTCCTGAACTACTTCCCTCAGCTGTCACGGGTCCCACAGTCCTCAATGAAGCTCAATTCTCTCCGACCCACTTCTCAGTAGTGCTAAGGACATCAATGAGTCTCAATACAAGTCATTTAGAAACTGCTGGCCCTGGCCGGTGTGGCTCAGTGACTAGACTGTTGGCCCGCACACCAAAAGGTCGCGGGTTCGACTTCCAGTCCAGGGAACGGACCTGGGTTGCAGGTTCGATCCCCGGCCCTGGCTGGGGAGTGTACGGGAGGCAACCAACGGATGTGTCTTTTTCATACCGATGTTTCTCTCCGCCCTCCCCCCTCCTTCCACTCTCTAAAAATCAATGGGAAAAAATATCCTCAGGTAAGGATTAACAACAACAAAAAATTTAAAAAAAAAAGAAATTGCTGGAAAATTTGACATTCTTGATTCGATCTATCATGAAATTATATTCTTCATACCCTGACAGTTTAAAGAGATAGGGGAAGGTGCAAAACCAAGTATGTGTATTAGGCAGGATGGCCCAGTGGTGGAGAGCTTGGACTTCGATGCCTAAATCCCAGCTTGGCCAAATTTTTGCTGTGAGAACTTAATCAAATCACTTCTCTACGGCTCTGTTTCCTCCTACACAAAATGAGGCGAATGCCACCTGACCTCCCGGGGTCACTGTGAAAACCACGTGAGATGAGGCATGTAAAGCACTGAGCACGGTCCCGGACACGCATCCAGGGCCTAATCAATGCTGGTTATTACAGTGACGATGATCATCGTCGTGGTAATTTTGCCACGCAGCTATGGCAGGGACACTTGATCTTTGCATCTGGCTGTGATGGGACAGAAAGTGAGCTTCCTAATAAGGATTGGGTCCCGAGGACAGTGTATGGCCCCTCCTGTCACTCTGTCACTTTGCAGGTCCAGGGGTCAGTGGTGCCCCAGAAGAAAAAGGGGGCAGATGAAGGTCCCCACAAGGCCAACACATGATATTTCAAGAGCCCAGTGGACTTTTTGAGGAAGGGCAAGGGGGCAGTTGTGCTGGAGGGAAACCAAGAACCCAACCAGCCTCAACCTGATGCTTCCAGGAAGTGGGAGGGACGAGGAGTCTCATTCCATCCCCTACTGGCTCACCTCCCTTCCTAACTGAAATAACCCTGCCCTGCACAGCAACTTCACAACCCGCCACCAGGAGGCCTCCATGAGTACAGGTCTATAATGGCATGGGAACAAGCAGCAAAAGAAACCCAAGACACCTTTGCTTCTTGAAAAGAGTCACTAGAATGCAGTTTATCAGCCCATGACAATTAATATGAAGGATTATCTTGCTTTTCTAAAGGCCATGTATCTGGTGTCCTTCGATTCCCTGGAAGCTAACCAAAAACCAAGGCAAAGGACCAAAAACCTTGCGATACCCCCTCTGAGCAGTCAAAGGAAGGTTACAAATTCTAAGCACTAAAGGCAGTGCATTTTAGTTGCAGGAGAGTCCCTAAAGCCCTCTCTCAGTAACTACCGACTTTTACTTTAGACAGTTGTAAATAATGTAGCTAATCTGAATAAATCTAAAGTGAATGGGAGAGCTGCTAGGGGCTGGCACATCGAAGGCAATGAAGAGTAATGGCTGGCCGCCTGGCCATAGGGAGATGACACAGACTATGAAATGCAATCACAGGATAGGAGGACAGCTGCTGGGGCCACGTAGTGTAGGTGCAAAGAGCTATCCTGTCTTCCCAGGCCAAAGGGTGCCACTGCACCACCACTGGGCCTGGCCACAGATATTTTGGCTCTGTTGGGATGCTGTGGGATGTTAGGTATGGCCAGATGACTGGTTTGGGCCAATGACATGTGGATGGAAATAGTGAGTGTGACTTCTGGGCAGAAAGCTTCCCCATGCTCTTCCAACACTTCCAGACGGTGGCAGCTCTGCCAGCCCGAGTCCCCAAGTAAGGATGAAAATGACACAGAGCCTGGCTGGCATGGCTCAGTGATTGGGCATCGACCTGTGAACCAGGAAGTCATGGTTCAATTCTGAGTCAGGGCACATTCCCAGGTTGTGGGCTCGATCCCAGTGTGGGGCGTGCAGGAAATAACCAACCAATGATTCTCGCCCATTACTGATGTTTCTATCCCTCTTTCTCCCTGGAATCAATAAAATACATTTTGTAAAAAATGACACAGAGACGACCCTCCAGCTGACCCACAGAGGACAAGTAGCATGGACAAGGAAGAAACTTCTGTTGCTTTTCCGGGTTGCTTGCTTCCACCATATAATATAATCTATCCTGACTGAAACAGCCTAAAATTTAAATGAGGTCAATTCACATTAAGAGGCATGTGCACTGTCTTTTTGGTAAGTTACCATTCAAAATAGTCAATGTTATGTTTTGTGGCTTAAAAGATAATTTTCAATTATAGGGAAAATTCACCTGCTCCAATGTTGCTGGATAAACGAGTCATTGACAGAATACGAACTGAATGGAGGAGAGACAGATCCAGTTTCCAAACAACTTCTCTCTCTAGGGAGGCTCTGGTCTTTACAAAATATACCTGCACCATGTGAGGCAGAGAGAAGGTGGGTCTCGTGTGCTAAAGCTGCAGAACCAGTCCATGTGCACGGGTGGCATCTACGCTTCTGGGAGTGCTGCGAGGCTCTGGTCTCCAGCGGGGGGGGGGTGGAAGGCCCGATTACGTATCTGTCTGCATGCTCACGGAAGGAAAACCACCACGCTGTTGAGTGAGCCAACAACTTGAGAATGTAGTCTTCTTAAGGATATAAGGAACATTGACAAAATTTACCTCATACCGGGCCCACAAGCAAGTTTCAGGATGAAAACCATATGTGTCATTTTTTCTGATCAAAAGCAATTAAGCTTGAAAACAACAGCTATAGGATAACTGGAAAAATCGTGTATATTTGGAAAATAGGAAACATACTTTAAATAATCCATATGCATATACATCCTCTCAGTTAATCCTCCTATCATAACGCATCTTGGAAATGCAGGAACCGAGATTGGAAAGAGAACATCATTTGCTCAAATTTACCCAGTTAGTCATGGTGAAACCAGGACTCAAAACCAGCCTATAGAATTCTAGAGCCCAGGCTTTCGTGATATTCTCTTTACGCTACGTCTCACTGGAATTCATAGATCCCCCCATGGTTCAGAGCCTCCATGGATCTGATGTTTCTCCTCTTACAGAAACTGTGAAGAGGTGGGAGACCTAGTCCCAGCATGTGGTGGAGGCACTGACCTTGGACCTGTTGTGTAGAGATGCATGTCCCTTTAGTTCTGGGTCCCCTACTTGAACTGAGGTAAGCGGTCTAGAGTAGTGAAGAGGGGTGTTTCAGGCTGATATTCCCAGACAGCTTTGAACTAGATTCCCCAGGAAGACCTTCTTTCCTTTTACATGTTTTTTTTCTGCGTGGGCACAAGTGGTAAGCGAACAAAGAAAGACAGAAGGAAAAGTTACTTCCAGATGGCTCCCCATCTTGCTCTAATGCAGATTAAGTAAAGAATATCCCAACATATCATTAGGCAAACGTGAGTATTAAGATCATTCATATTATATAAATGGAACGTAATAAAAATTCAACCTATATTCTGACTTAAATTTGGGGCTAGGGCCTCAGAGCCAGAAGACAGACAACTTACAGCACCCCGATTCTGAGCAAGGTGGAGGCCCACGATACCTGAGGTAAGAGGCAAGACCAGACCAACGTGTTCCTAACCTTTCTAGGGTTGGCCTCCTAAACTCCTGCTACCAAACTACACCCCTCTGTGGCAAGGGCTACTTAACACTGTTATTCTCCAACTCAACCTACTGTGTCAAGATACATTTTTAGCAAAACCCCAAAACATCCAGAGCTTCGGAGGCGCAGCATCTTGCCCTATGCTGTGAGGGCAATGCTACCTGCCCTCCTTCATGGGCTCACAAGGATAACTTAGTCCTGAGTGCCCAGGACTGTTTCATGCAGGAGAAAGCTTGAAAATAAACAGAAAATCTGACAGTGGTCCGTATCCTAGAAAGTGGTCCATATCCCAAAGTGCTGAGAACTCACCAAGTGGCCCTGGAGAGGGAGAAGGCTGAGAGGTATGAAGAGAGAGGGCCAGGTTGGCTAAAGGTCCTGAAGATAGGAATTTTCACTCCATCCTTTGGCTTCATTTCTTCCACTGCAGAAGCCACACTGGCCCAAGGTGAGGGAGAAGGCTTACTGGGTTAATAGTGCTCACAGTGCTCAGCTTAGGGCTTGGGTGCTCCCCAGCCCCACCCCAACTGCTCCAACCCCACGCCATCAGGGCTCAGGCCCCAGAAAGTCAGTGTGCCAATCAGTAAGTGATCCAAGTCCCACCACGAATTTAAGATCAACAAGTCTAAGATCAAAGTACCCCGTTATCCAATCAGCAGTGTGATTACATCCTTTGGATCTGTGAAGAAGGGCTGTTGACCACTTCCTGATAGAAGGTTATGGGCAGACCCCAAATGAGAATTCAGCCCAGTTGTGTCTAGAGGCTAGACAGATGGTGTGGGGCCCCTGGAGTGAGCGATGGTCCAATGCCTTCAATGAGGTTGTTCCATTGGTCATAGTTCTCTTTCAGGTCTGGAAAAAAACACAGAAAAACCCCCAGGAAGGTTAGGTAAGTCATTGTAAGGTGAGATCAGAGAGTACTGACCACAGACTTAGTGGGCCATCCTAGAGAGAAGCACCTGGGATGCTAAAAGGACTGACTATGATGGTGGTAGCAGTAATGGTAACCACTATACATTCAGTGCCTTTATAAAGACGCTTCATAAATGACTTGCTTAATCCACAATAACGCAATAATGATAACAAAAAAGTAGTATTTGTTGAAGAATAACTCATTGTGGGGACTGTGCTGAGCATGCACTGTTTCGTTGAATTTTCACAATATCTCTATTAGTTAAGTACTGTTACTAGCCCTACTTTATAGTTGAGGAAACTAGGCTCAAAGATGCTACCTGTTTTGTCCAGTGTCATTACAGCTGGTACGTGACAGAGTTCACACCTTGGTCAGAAAGGGTGAGAAAAGGAAGTCTACTTCCAGGCTCACAGATGGTGCTGAGCAAGAAAAGGTCCTTTGCATGCCAGCCAGTGGATGCGAATCCAGGGCCACCTCAGTGAAGGGCAGAAGGAAGAGGGTGGCAACATCCTGAAGCAGCGTAACACTGGGAATGATCCAGGAGAGGGCACTGGGGTCATGGGCAGGTGAGTCTAACTACATGGTAAGAACAGCCAGAAAGGGTCCTCGGCCTCAGGCTGAGGGAGAAGGGCACAGCCAAGCAGGCAAAGGACCTCCATGTTCCAAACAAACAAAACCTGGGACAGAAGGCAGTGCCCACTCTCCTTCATCTCTGAGTCCCAGTGCCCTGCCAAGAACCTGGCGTGGAATAGGTCCTCAACAAATAAATGCTACGTATTCATTGATTCAAAAAATACTGAACATGCCCATGATGTGCCACACTCTCTTCTTGGTTCCAAGAAGTCCATCCACAGACAAATAGAAATCCTCATCCTCATAGAGCTCACACTCCAGTGGGCAGAGATAACAATACACATCATAAATTACAGAGGATGTGAAAAGGTGATCAGTGCTATGGGGGGGAAGAGCCAGATAGGAGAAGCAGTGGTGGTGCCAAGGACGGGGTGAGGGAGGTAGGGACAGTGTAATGTTTTTAAAAGGCTGGTCAGGGTGTGCCTCACTGGGAAGGTGAGATTTGAGGAAAGACTTGAAGGAGGTGGAAGTGAGCCACGAGACTACACAGGAAGAAAGTTCTAGGCAGTGGGAAGAGTACTACAAAGGAAGCCAGACAGAGTGCCCCTGGAGTGTTGGAGGCTCGTGTGGCAGGAGTGAGGCAGGCCAGGGGAAGAGAGCAGTGAGCTCAGGAGGCCACATCCTCGGGTCTATCATGACAATGGACATTGGCTCTGACTCTCAAAGAAATGCAGAGTCACTGGAGGGTTCTGAGCAGAGGAGTGACAACATCTACCTTGCTTTCTAACAGATCACTCTGGCTGTACTATTAAAAAGATTGTGTAGGGCCCTGGCCGGTTTGGCTCAGTGGATAGAGTGTTGGCCTGTGAGCTGAAAGATGCCAGGTTCGATTCCGGTCAAGGGCACATGCCTGGGTTGCGGGCTCAATCTCTGGTGGGGGGCATGCAGGAGGCAGCCAATCAATAATTCTCTCTCATCATTGATGTTTCTATCTCTCTCTCCCTCTCCCTTCCTCTCTAAAGTCAATAAAAAATATATTTTAAAATAAATAAATAAAAAGTGACAACACTAAGAAGAAGAAGAAAAAAGATTGTGTGGGGAGGCATGATGACCGTAGGGAGACCAGTAGGAAACTGATACAGTAATTTAAATTGAGGTGAGAGCTGACTTGCACAGCATGGCAGTTGTGGGGTGATGACAAGTGGTTACATTCCACATATGTTTGAAAGGCAGAGCTGATAGGGTTTTCTGAGGGATGGGGTGGGAGGTGTAAGAGAAGAGACATGAATGAGGACTTAGGCTTGAGAAACTAGAAGGATGGAGTAACTATTAGTTGAGAAGAGAAAGACTGTAATTGAAACTGGCCTTTGTTTATTAGATGCTGAGTAAGTGGGTTATATAAATCTGATGTTCATGGGAGAGATAAAAATGGAGATATAAACTGGGGACTTGTCAGCCTGGAGATGGCATCTCAAGCCATGAGACCAGATGACATCAGGACATAGATAGAGGGGAGGTCCGAGCACTGAGCCCTGGAAGCAGCCAAGTAGATGGAGGAGGAGAAATCCTGAGACAGGAGACAGCCACAGTGGGTTGTCTTGGAAGGATGGCATCACAGAGCCATCAGCCAAGCTGAGAGCTCCACTGAGCTGAGGAATGGGAACTGACCACTGGATTTAGCTAAGGCCTGAGGAATCACTTGGTCTGGCCCTGCCAAGGCATTAGGGGTGAATTAGGGGTGAGTTAATTAATGTTTGAACAAACATAGCAGCTTTATTAAAATAAGTTGATATTTTAATATATATATATATATATATATATATATATATATATTACTGATTTCAGAGAGGAAGGGAGAGGGAGAGAGAGAGAGAAAAAAAAAATCAATGATGAGACAGTCATTGATCGGCTGCCTCCTGCATGCCCCCCACTGGGGATGGAGCCTGCAACCTGGGCTTGTGCCCTGACTGGGAATCGAACCGTGATCTCCTGGTTCATTGGTTGACGCTCAACCACTGAGTCATGCCGGCCGGGCAGTTGATAATTCTGTATGACCCTTGAATGAAGTTATAAATTTCCAAAGGGCCCTTGGCAGAAAAATGTTGCCCACCCTGATCTAAGGTAAAGAGAAAAGAATTGCTGGCACAACCATCTTGAGCAGATCAAAAAGGATGAGGTGCTGGAGGTGAAGATAAAGGAGGGGGGGAAAATAGTCTTCCAGGAGAGGGGAAGAGAGAATGACTAGATGGGGGCAGGAGCTGCATGTGGTTAATATGAGAGAAGCACCAATCTTCTCGATGGACAGTAATATCCCCGTGTCACTGGAATATGTGCTCTTGGCAGTATTTTTTAGCAGTGGTGAGAAGTTCTGCTCAGCCTCTTCAACCTATTTTAGCTTCCCATGTGACAAGGTACTGTGTGGTCACCAAAAAGCTTTTCTCTCTTTGCAAAGCTAATTAACTAGAGCAGAGAGACTCTGCTTTTTTTCAGACTCTGTCTTATCTCTCAGCAGCTAGATTTCAAGAGCCTCCCACCCAGGCTCTCTGCCTCTCAACCTGCCCCGTCTCGCCCATCCTCCATGTTGCAGCCCGAATGCAAATACAAGTCTAATCATGACATCCCCCTGTTTGAACCCAAGGACTCTCACAGCCTGTGGGGGAAAATTCAAGCTTATTTCAGCAAATGCATGGGATTCTAGATCTGGTTTCTGCCCATTTCTCTACCTTCATCTTCCAACAATTCACCATCCTGAGCTCCAGATACACTGAACACCATTTATCAAAACTGACCAGGCCCACCCAGGCCTTTGTGCTTCCTGTTTAGAAGACCCTTTCACCTCCCCTGCCTGCTGAATCCTAATCACCTGCTAAGATTAAAGACAAGCATCGCTTTGTCTAGGGCAGTGGTTGGCAAACTCATTAGTCAACAGAGCCAAATATCAATAGTACAACGATTGAAATTTCTTTTGAGAGCCAAATTTTTTAAACTTAAACTTCTTCTAACATCACTTCTTCAAAATAGACTCGCCCAGGCCGTGGTATTTTGTGGAAGAGCCACAATCAAGGGGCCAAAGAGCCGCAGTTTGCCGACCATGGGTCTAGGGAGCCTCCTTTCCTTCTTGTCTCCCGAAGACTGAGGATTCGCATCCATGGGTCATGAGAGTCACTGGCAGAATAGTAGAGGTAAATCAGTGAATCTCTCTAGTCCTTGTAACCCAAAAAAGCCACAATATTAACTTCCAAACCATTGAAGTTCCCAGTGGTGGAGAGGGCCAACGCTGTGGCAGAGCACTCTCCCTGCTGCTGGACTGTGTGGCAGGGGGGATATGAGAGGGTATCTCCTAAGGACAGGAGGCTGGACCAAAGGCCGCTGCGGGTCTTGCCATTTATCTGGGGTGATTTAAGATATTAGTCACAATCTTCCCGTGCTTTGTTTTCATTAAAGCACTTCTACAAATTTAACCCACTTCTCATCATAACCTCCTCCACCGTACAGGTAAGTGCTGAGTTAGAACAGGGGTAGTGGAGTAGAGAGATGTGAATATTCCATCTACAGTGAGGAAACCAAGGCTCAGAGAAGTTAAATGACTAGATCAAGGTCATCGGGGTAGTAAGAGGCAGAGTCAGGATCTCCAAACTTTCAGCTAAGTATTATTTCTGTAAGTCTACATAACGCTCGCCTTCAGTCAGAGTTTCCTTCAGCCATAATCTCCCTGATCCGAGACTTATCAGTACAGACCACTTTGCATGGAAATCTAAAGGGCCCCATGGCTGCCTCAGAAGTCCCAGTTCTGTCCTTACCAAGGTGCTTCTGCAAGAAGGCCAACATGGCCCGTACCACAATCTCTTGACCTTCATAGGGGTCCAAGGTCCCACGGTTTTGAGTGGAGAAGAATTTACCAATCCAGTTCCCAGACACAAAAGCAAAGTCAGTTTGACTCCGATGAACAGAACCACTAGAGGAAAAGAAAAACAAATAACTGGTAGTTTTGAGGTCAGGGCACACAAATATTTGTTAAGCACCTACTATGTTCAAGGTACTTTATGTGCAGGCATTATTTCATTTTCACAATAAGGGAAGAATATTCCCCTTTGAAAAATCAGGAGAGAAATGGTTTGCCTCTGGTCACACAGCTAGTAAGGGGACAGCATTAGGATTTGAACACAGGCGTGCTTGGCTTCAGAGAGGCCTCAACACCTGGACCACAATGCCTGATGATGCAGGGAAAAGGCTGAGTTAGCCAGAGTGGGGACAGGGCCAAGGCGGCAAGGTCTGCAGCACCTGCCATTCCTGTTATTATAAACTGTAACACCACGGCTTTTACCTGGTGACTTCCGAACATTCATAAAACATGTCAGCTCCTGTCTTCAGAACTGTACCACAAAGTAAACAGGGAAGAGGAACTTAAGTGAGGGCAAGTGCTTGTAAAAGAGGGTTTCTGGATTAGAATTTAAGTTCTTTGGTATCAAATACATTTAATGCAAAGGTGAAATTCTGACTAGGTTCATTTGGGGCTAAATTACTTAAAACTAACATTACTAAAAACTAACATCAGTCCAATCAATAAGGAAGAAAAATCTAAATGCTAAACTTTGATACCATGCAAAAAAAACACCTGACTTTACAAAAATGTATTTTTTTTGCCAGGCCAGCTTGGCTCAGCCGTTGAGCATTCGACCTATGAACTAGGAGATCACAGTTCAATTCTCGGTCAGGGCACACATCCAGGTTGTGGGCTCGATCCCCAGTAGGGGGCCTACAGGAACAGTCAATCAATGATTCTCTCTTACCTTGATGTTCCTTCCTCTCTGAAATGCATAAAAAAATTTTTTTAATGTATATTTAAGGCACATGAAAAAGCATAAAGAATAATATAATGGATACTTGAATGTCCAGCACTAAGTTTAAGAAAGAATACATTACCAGCAGTTAAATCCCCCTGTGTACCCATTTCCAACGGCCCACAATGATCCCGAATCTGACTGGCCGGGGGAAACTTCCAAGTAGTCTTCTGCTGCCATGAAATCAGAATGAAAGGAGGGGCTGGCCCCGTGGAAGAGAGCAGGGGCCAAAATGAGCAAGAGAAGAAGCTGCTATTACTGAGCAGATTCCTAGCCTCCCAGGTTTGTGGAGTTGGCATTTCAACTGCCTGAAATGGTTTCTGGAAGATTCCAAGGTCTGTGGCATGCAGTTACTTGTTGTTTTGCTTTAATGGGGCCTGGGACCCTTGAAGCACGTGTTTTAGGCTCAAGTGCAGGACAGGAGCAAGTCACAGCCTTGACAGTGAGCCTCCAGCCTGCACCTGGAGCTCTAGGGCACTTCCTATGCATGGTATGTTTCTTAAAATTTCTCAAAAATTTTCTGTGACAAATGGCTTATGAAAGAAAGCTGATAGTGCTGATGATGGAGTGAAGTGTGGTTTCTCTTAGCCAGACTATAGATGGTTTCTGGAAGATGTCTGAATTTAGGTAGTCATGAAGGTCTCTAAAAATCTGTCTTATGAATGTCAAAGGTCTATCATACCCACATTCTTTTTTTTTTTTTAAATATACATTTTTATTGATTTCAGAGAGGAAGGAAGAGAGAGAGAAAGATAGAAACATAAATGATGAGAATCATCAATTGGCTGCCTCCTGCATGCCCCACACTGGGGATCGAGCCCGCAACTCAGGCATGTGCCCTGACCGGGAATCGAACTGTCATCTCCTGGTTCATAGGTCAGTGCTCAACCACTGAGCCACGCTGGCCGGGCTTTACCCACATTCTTCAAAAGACCCAATAAAATTCCCCAGTGAGTGGAGTCCACCCAGACCCACACTTTCCTCCCCAACACACAATCCCATAACACCCTTTTCCCAGAAGTGAACAGACAAATCCTGTCACATAAACTGGTGAAGAAATCACTATAGAACCAAGTGGAGAAGAGCAGATATGAAATTCTAGAGGAACTAAGATTTTGAAAATCAGGAAGCATTCAGGTATCCCATTAATAGGCAGAGCTTCTGGATAACCCAAAAGTAATCAAGGGAGCCGCAGCTGGCGAGAAGATGGCAGGGCACTGGGAGTGTGGCCTTGGTGTTACTTACAGGACAGTGATGATCCTGGACTGTTCATGCTGGGCACACACCTTCTTCATCAAGTTGACACTCTCCACTGTCTGGAACTTCTCAGCATTGATGAAGAATACAGGGCCTCGGGCCTTTGGGTAAAAGTCACGTTCCAGAGGGAACATCCAAGCATCCAGAGCCACAGCACACCTGCAACAGGACCAGACACTGGGAAGTGCCGTGCAGAAGCGGTTAGGGCAATGGGGGAAGGCATCAAGATATCTGAAGGTTCAGAAAGCCAAGGAGGCACCAGGGTCCACACCCTTCAGTTACGATCTTGGATAGAGACCACTTTCAACTGTTGCCAAAGATCCTTCTACATTTTAAACTCACTGAGAGCAAGGTTCAGACCTCTCCTCGCCCTGGACCTGCTCTCAGGCAACTGCCTTCCGTTACACAGAATGGCCCTTCATTCGTTTAATCCAGGGGTCCTCAAACTGCGGCCCGCGGGCCACATGCGGCCCGCTGAGGACATTTATCCGGCCCACCAGGTGCCGCTGCCTGTCCTGCTTAGCAGCCGACTCGTCCCGGGCCCGCAGTGCGCATAGGAATTTGTTCATAGTTTTTTTTTAAACTATAGTCCGGCCCTCCAGTGGTCTGAGGGACAGTGAACTGGCCCCCCGTTTAAAAAGTTTGAGGACCCCTGTGACCTTCACTCAACATTCTTTGAGTACTGACTATGTGCTTAGCCCTATGCTCTGGATACAGGGATAAATGACAGTTCTTTTGTTGTTTATGCTTTTGTTTTAATCCTCACCCGAGGATATATTTCCATTGATTTTTAGAGAGAGTGGAAGGGAGGGGGAGAGACACAGAGAGAAACATCGATTGGTTGCCTCCTGCACATGCCTGAACCAGGCCTGGGGAAGGAGCCTGCAACCAAGGCATATGCCATTGACCGGAATCAATCCCAAGACCCTTCAGTCCACAGGCCAATGCTCTATCCACTGAGCCAAATCAGCTAGGGCTAAATGACACAGTTCTTGCTCTCAAGGAGCCCCCAGTTGAGAAAGGGAGGCAGGACAGACAAATTAACAAAATACACCTTAGCATCCTGATTGCACAAGTTGCTAAGTGAGCTCAGAGCATACGAGGCGGAGGCTAGGAAAAGCCTCTTGGTGCCACAACTCAGAGACCTAGCCAGTGTGTCAAGCAGTAAACAAGCAGTAACCAAGGGCAAAACGAAGGCCCTAGGATAAGCCTCCCCCATCCCGGCCCCAAATGCCCCTCCAGCCTTCTCCATCTCAGTAAAGGGCCATCATCTTCACTCAAAGGATGGACACACAAATTAAAAACCTTGATTCCTCTCTTTCCTTCACCTCATACATCACAGTCCTGAAAATTCTAAAGCATGTCCTGACTCCATTCATTTCTCTCCATCCCACTGCCTCCATCATAATGCAAATCCATCATCTCACCTGGACCCTGAAATAGCTCCCTCTAACTAGCCTCTTTGCTTTCTGTCCAGCTACTATCCACTCTTCACACAGTAGCCAGAGGGATCTTTTAAAATGTAAATAAGTTGTTTTTTCTCTACTTAAATCCTTTAATGGTTTCCCATCAAATTTAGAATAAAACCTAACTTCCTTACTCTGGCCAAAGGCCCTGTGAGCTGCCCTTTTATCTTTCTGATCACATCTTTAATTTCCTCCCCTTCACTGACCGTGCTCCTCCCACACTGACACAGCAAGCTTCCTTCCACCTCAAGGCCTTTGCATAAGCTGTTCCCTGTGCCTAGAATGACCTTCCCTTAGACCTTTACACGGCTGGCCTATTTTATTTTCTTCATTGCACTTTTTGCTGGGGATTTGGTTATCTGTTAGCTTATTTACTAGTCTGTTTCCTCCCACAAATTCCATGAAATCAGGGTCCTTGTTTTCTTGTTCACCACTAAATTTCCAGCCCCCAAAACAGTGCCTAGCGCATGATACTTACTTAACGAATACCTGCTGAAAGAATGAACGGGGTGTGGAGCTGATAGCAGCATCATGGGAAACTCACCGGAATTGGGTCTCCTTGGCCAAAGCCAGAATAGCTGTGGCCCCTCCAAACGAATGTCCCATTACAGCCACACAGCTCATGTTGATGCTGCCCTGAGGAAAGCAGAGAACTTAGCCACGTCAGACACTGAGGAGTGCTTTCTGAGGACTTCTTCAGGGGCAAGAAGGAGAACAGCGAGACAATGCAGAAGCACAATTTAGCGAGTGAGTTTCCAGCACCTCCACCCACCCCCACCACAGGAAAGAACCTGCCTACTGGAGGGCAGTCTGTCAGGCAATCCCTGCACTGAACAGCCTTCTGGAGGCAGGAATTCCAAAAACCATGTTTCCCATCTTTATTTTTGCCATCTTAACACCTACACTGCCTGGACTAGAGTAGACATTCAAATATTTATGAATAGCCCAGTCAGCGTGGCTCAGTGGTTGAGCATTGATTGACCTATGAAGCAGGAGGTCATGGTTTGATTCCCGGTGAGGGCACATAACCTGGGTTGCCGTCTCAATTCCCAGTGTGGGGTGTGCAGGAGGCAGCCAATCAGTGATTCTCTCTCATATTGATGTTTCTATCTCTCTCTCCCTCTCTGAAATCAATAAAAATATTTTTAGAACGATTTTCCTCATTAAAAAAATATCGATGAATAGATGAATAGATAAAAATTATGTGATTCTAACCTGACCCACCCGTCTAAGAGCACATTAAGAGTAAGAACTCTCTCCATCCACTAGACCCCTGTCTTAAAACCGGTCCAACAGGATGACACACGCACCAAGTCAAGGGCAGAATGGGGGAGCTCCTGCTGCCCGTCCACTTTGCTCGGAAGCAAGACCTGCCTGTAGAGAAACCAACTCAGGTTCTGCTTCCTCTGGATCTCTGTCCTGGCTTTTCTCCAGCGGAGTGAGTGTGTTTGCTGGAGCATGCTCTGCTCCTACCTATTTCCAGCTGCCTCTAGAAGCCTTCAGGGCACAGTTACATAAAGAGCCACTGCAGCTGTCTGCTAAGGGGCTTGGGAAGTCTCTGTAGGCTTCACTGCCCAGCCTCTGGCTGAACCTGGTTCTCCCCAATGTCTATCCCAAGGTTTTATATTTAAATTCTCCCCTTTTACTCAGTGCCTCCAGATCAGCAACTTGGTTGGTGGCCTGTTCAGGTATTTGTATAGGTTAATGTAACTCTAAAATCAGGAGCAGCCCACCCAGCGTGGCTCAGTGGTTGAGCGTCAACCTATGAACCAGGAGGTCACGGTTCAATTCTAGGTCAGGGCATATGCTGGGCTTGCGGGCTTGATCCCCAGCAGGGGTTGTGCAAGAGGCAGCCAATAGATGATTCTCTTCATCATTGATGTTTCTCTCCCTTCCTCTCTGAAGTCAATAAAAACATTTAATAAAATAAAATCAGGAGTATACAGAGAACTCTCCCACCTACCCCATCTCCTTTCCACTCCCTGCACCCAAACAGGTAAGTTTCTTACATGTCTTTGAAGAATTTACTGACACATATATGGGTAAACATGAATATATACTTCCTCCCTTTTTACACAAGGGATATTATATCTTAACCTTTTGCATAATGATGTTAATACATAAAGAGCTTCCTTATCTTTTTTTTACAGCTATATTTGATTTCACCATGGTACAAATAGCTAGTGATCTCCAAATCTGTTCCTCTTCTTCTTGGACACATAGCTAGACTATTTCCCAGCAGTTAGATGTGGCCTTGTGGCTCTAGCCAATAGAATGTGAGTGAAAGTGAAATCTCTATGTCCAGGCCTAGTCCATGCACACTCTTTCGTGCACACTTCCATGTCCTTTCCAGTTCCTGGCTTAACGCACACAGTGAAGCTGGGTTTCATAAGTGGAAGAGGGTAGAGTATAGGATAAAAGTAGCTTGGATCCCTGAGCTCCCATTTTTGGACTTTATGTGGGAGAGAAATAAATTTCTATTGTGTTAACCACTGAGATTTGAGATTTATGTGTAATAGCAATTAGCATTACCCAAATGAATACAGCCATTGTTCCACCATCTATTGAACTAGCTCTCTTATTAGTGAACATTTAGGATACTATCAATCTTTTGCTATTACAAACACTGGAATGAATAACCTTGCACTAGTATATATACTAGAGGCTCAGTGCATGACATTTGTGCACTGTGGGGCGGGGGAGTCCCTTGGCCGGGCCTGCACTCTCTCGCAGTCCAGGACCCCTAGGGGGATATCCGCCTGCTGGCTTAGGCTGCTCCCCTGTGGCAGACATCCCCCCAGGGGTCCTTACTGCTGCTGTGCTCACCAGCCAAGAGCCCGGCTTCTGGCTGAGCAGTGCTCCCCCTGTGGGAGTGCACTGACCCACCAGGGGGCAGCTCCTGTGTTGAGAATATGCCCCCTGGTGGTCAGTGCATGTCATAGCAACCGGTCATTCTGCCGTTCGGTCGATTTGCATATTAGCCTTTTATTTTATAGGATATATATACAAATATATATGTATGGATATGTGTGTGTGTGTAATGCATTAAAAGAACTGAAAGAACAAACATCAAAATATTAAAAATTTTTTTTCTTTTTTCTTTATGCTTTTGTGTGATTTCTTAGTTCTCTAGTGCTTGAGCTACTTTTGAAATTAGGGAAAAAAAGAACTGGGTGGGGAGAAAAATGTATCTAATAGGCACCAAACAGCAATTTCTATCTTCTTGAGGGTTCCCTCAAAGAAAGGTGTTAGCCTGCAGGGAACATAGGGGAAGGGACCATCTCTCCCTCATCCACGTGGCTCTGTGGGACTGTCAGAGTGGGTGTGTAACCTAGGCAGGCCAATCAGATTATCCTATCCCTCTGGCACAGTGATTGGCCCAGAGGGGCATCTGATTCAAGCAGGGCCACAGCCTTCTCCAGATTAGTGGAAGCTAACAGTCTCTTTTCCTTTCAAATCTGGAGCTGAGCTGAAATGCAGGCTTGGGCTGCCATCAACCTTTCTTGCCTAATGAAGCCCCCATACACGGAGTGGAACTGAGACAGAAGGAAGAGGAGTGACAGCTTTGATGCCAATGTTTGAGACACTAGATCTAACTACATGGCTCAAAGCCAGTCTGCCTTTGGTCTTCGTAGTTATTCGAGCCAATAAATTCTCTTTTGGTTTAAGCTGGTAAGTTAGGTAAGTTCCTATAAGGTGTAATCAAGAAAGTCCTGATGAATACATGAGCTCAGGTCATACCTTCAAGGTCATCAGATCCAACCCACCAGGCAAGATGTTGAGGACAGTCTGCCCAGCAGTGACCTTTTGCAGGATCTTCAACACCTGAATACACTCATCTACCCGCTGATACACCTGCAAGAGAGACAGTCCCAGTGGGAGCAGGGTACACTGCACAAACCATCCAGAAGAAACTCACTCCCCTACAGAGCCAAGGAAGTATGCAGGAAGAGTTTGCTCTCCCATGTCTCAGCAAGCCCTTGGGCCCCACATGCTGAAAAAGGCTCAGCTCCTTCTTAGCAGCTCACATAAGCATCACCTAATGCAGGGGTGGGAAATGTCTGGCCCCTGGATCACATAAGGCCTGAGAAATCATTTGTTCTGGCCCTGATAGGCCTTAGAGGTGAGTTAATTAAATGTCTGACTAAATACAGCAGGCTAATTTTTAAGTTGATAACATTGTATGGCCTGTGAAATACCCAAATGGCCCTTGGCAGAAAAAAGGTCCCCACCCCTGACCTAATGGTTCAATAGAGTCCAACCTGCTATCCACACTCTCTCTCTACCCTTGGGGTTGTCAGGAGGACCAAATAAGACAATGTATATGAAAGCACTTTGAAAACAAAAGGACATAAGGGTGCTGTTATTATCAATGCAGTACTGGATTCTACTTATCATTTATTGCCCACATCTACTGTTTTTGTCTGCCTAGCACTTACCAGCTCCACTTCTCCTGTTAACCCTGCCTTTGAGGATTGCCCCAAACCCTGCAAACAAAAATAAAATCTAACAATGTTTTTCTGATAGGAACTTCTCACTTTGGTACTTCTCCCAGCCTAGGAGTCTCTCTCCAGGATTTTTCATACTGAAGCTTGGGGCAGGGGTAGGGACTGAGGGAGCAACCTCAAACAGTCCCATTCTCTCAGACGGCGAGGTCAAACATATGCAAGCTCAAGAACTGTGGCTCTCACTTTAAAGTACGTCAGTTTGCAGATGAGACCAACCAGCAGAGGACACAGGGATGAGAATGAAAGACAAGTCCTGAGGGCATCTGAGGCTGGTTCCAGTGGTCTTGCCCATCCTGTATGTCCACTTACATAAGCCTATCTATTCTCCTTCTTGCCCAGGAAGCATAAGTTGGGTTTCTGTCACTTGCAATTATCAACAGTCTTGATTAATACCCCATATCTCCTACTGATGTGGCAAGTTCAGACTCACTACGCCTGAGATTTCAAGAGAGAAATTTGGATAAGTCTTCTTAGTGAATGTAGTACAGGGGGGACAGGCTTATATATTCTTCTTCCCTAATTCGCACAAGCCTACCTGGCAATTCCGAACACGAAATTCCTTCTCCCCTTCCTTAACTGGACGGTAGGGAATCCATTCCTCCTCCAGCAACTCATTCGAGGGCTGCTTCTCTTCTGGGACCTGCTTGCAGATACAGGTGGTGGCAGCTGACCCATCCCTGAAACACACATGTCACCAGAGAGAAACCCGAAGACACTCTTGAGCTTATTCCTCCCCTTTACCAAATCCTCCTTTTCACCCAAGACACTGGCTCATCCTTCAGCTGCTAGGGGGAAAAAATCTAAGGGCATGTGTTGGAGAGTAGAAAAAACATGGATTTTGAGTTTGAACCCTAACTCAGCTGTGTCACTTTGAACAAGTTAACATATTTTCTTTTAAAGCTTTACTACCACTAATCTAAGTGTATTTTTTAAATTGATTTCAGAGAGGAAGGGAGAGGGAGAGACAGAAACTTCAATGATAAGAGAGAATCACTGATCGGCTGCCTTTTGCACACCTCCCATTGAGGATCAAGCCCACAACTGGGACATGTGCTCTGACTGGGATTCGAACCACAACCTCCTATTTCATAGATTAACGCTCAACCACTGAGCCACACCGGCCAGGCTATTTAACATCTTTGAACCTTGGTTTCCTCACCTTTAAAATGGATATGATACTTGCACAGTTGCTGTGAGGATTAGGGGACTCACCTATGTCCTAGCCCACAGCAGGCACCCAATCCATGATAGTTCACTGTGACTGCCATTGCTCACCTGTGCTCTGGCACAGCCACCACAAAGCCGTGGGAGGCTAGCTCCATGCAGAAGGCTGAATATAGTGTCCTAGAGATTCAGGAAGGAACAGAGAAAAGTGATCAGAAAATGGCCCACCCTTAGCCCCCATTCTAACTATTCTCTGCTAGTGACCATCTCAAAAGACTGCATGGAGGAAGTTTGATTTGTAGCAGCCCTTTTCAAGGTGCTTTCTCCAGCTAGAATATCCCTGCTCTCACCACAGCCCCCAGAGTCCTCCACTAGAAAGCACGTGCAAATCAATCCATGCTGTTTTCCAACCTTACAAACACACACGCACACACACACACACCATCCCCAATACAGTCTGGCTACTTCAACAATTGCATTTTTATTGTTATATTGTATGTCTCCCAAATTAGTTGGTAAGCACCTTGAGGACAGGGACTCTGGCTAGTTCTTTAATATGCAAATCTGCATCTGTGATTTAGCACGTGGAATTGTTGTCTGTCCTCCAGCGTTACAGAAAAAAAGAATATGGCAGACATTGCTAACTGCCCACTCCAAATACTTTCTTCCTCCTTGATAAAATAATCTAATGTTCAGCTAAAGACACTGTCATGCCATCAAAATATGACATTTCCCAGCCTCCTCTACAACCAGGTTTGTATGTGATTAAATTCTAGTCCAGCAAAAGAAATATAATACTGTCCCAGTTGGCGTGTCCAATGGTTGAGTGTTGACCTATGAACCAGGAGGTCATGGTTCAATTTCCATTCTGATCGGGCCATATGCTTAGGTTATGGGCTGGATCCCAGGTGTGGGGCAGGCAGGAGGCAGCCAATCAATGATTCTCTCATTATTGATGTTTCTATCTCTCTCTCCCTCTCCCTTCCTCTCTGAAATCAATAAAAAAAATATTAAAAACAAAAAGAAATATACTACTACCCTGAGTAATTAAAAATTTTCTGATATATTTTTAAAAGTAAAAAGAAACAGGTAGAATTAATTTTAATAATATATGTAACCCAATGCAGCCAAACATGATCACTTCAACATATAATCAAAATTTAAAGCCCTAGCCAGTTTGACTCAGTGGATAGAACATTGGCCTGTGGACTGAAAGGTCCCAGGTTCGTTTCTGGTCAAGGGCACCTGCCCGGGTTGTGGGCTCGATCCCCAGTAGTGGGCATGCAGGAGGCAGCCAGTCAATGATTCTCTCTCATCATTGATGTTTCCGTCTCTCTCTCCCCCTCTTCCTTCCTCTCTGAACTCAATAAAAACATTTTTTAAATTAAAAAATGTGGGGTTTTATTATTTTTAAAAATATGAAATCTTTGAAACTCAGTGTATATTTTATATTTACAGCACATCTCATTTTGGACCAACCATATCTCAAATGTTCAATAGCCACCTGTGGCTACAAGCTATTATAGTGGACATAGCAGCTCTAGTCAATGGGGTGCAAGCAGTTGTGTTATACTTCAGGAAATCTCAAAAAGAAGAGTACTCCCTTCCTATTGCTTGGCATATGGATGTAATGGCTAGAGCTAAAACAACCACCACGGGTCATGAGATATCTTCATAAATGGAAGCCACCATGGCAGAGCAAGACGATAAAAGAAGTCGTGCTTCTCTGATAACTGCATGGAACTACCATATCAGCCGTCTACTTCTAGCTGTCTTTTATCTGCAAAAGAAATCAGTGTCTTTTAGGTCACTATTATTTGGGGGTTTTCTGTTACATACAACTTCCCCATATCCTAACTGACTCAGGGAGGTCAGTTTGGGCAAGTATGCCTTTCAGAGCCTGTCTGCTCTGCTGTAAAATACGCACCCTCCCCTGCCTGCCCCAAAGGACTGAGTGGAAACCAAAGGAGACAATGGCACATGGCAAATGGTTAAGTAGTGTTTGAAGCACATACCCTGCCCCGGGAGGGGAAACCATGAATCTGTGGAACGTGGGGAGGGTTTCAGAGCTTGAATCAACCACAGAAACTACGAAAGGAAACCATGTCCCTTTCCCTCCCCTTTCCTTGAATTTTGCTCTAGTTAATGAAGAGTATTTATTTATAACGAGCTAGGTCTACTGAGGTGTGAAGTCTCAATACAGATTGAGACCAAGAAGATCACTCTCCAAAGTCATGTGCTCTCCCGCTGACTATATAAAATACCTGTGAACGTGAGAGAGAATGTTTCTTCGCTTCTTTCCCCACTAGATTATCTTTCTGAGGGCAGGTACTCCATCCTATTCACTACTGAGTACCCAATCCCAGCATAGGTCCTGGCACACAGCAGATACTTATTGACCAAGAAAGCAATATGGAAAACGATCTGCTTGTCTTTCTACCCTCATCTCACATCAACTCTCCACTTCCTGCCATAGGCTATAGTCATGTGAGTTCATATTCAGGCTCCTCTAGTGAATGTGAATTCCTTGTTTTTATATCTGTATGCCCCACCTTCCTCTCACACCAAGAGGCTGGCACAGAGCAGGTGCTCAACAGATATTTTCTGAATGAATGAGAACCTAGGAAATCATAGCCGTTGTATTCATTCAATAAATATTTACTGGGAAACAACTACTATCCAGGTGCTGCCCTAGGCACTGGGAGAGAGAGAAGACAGACATGGTCTCTGTCTTCATGGAGCTTACAAATACTAAAGTCTCTGAAGCCTGGTAACAGGGACCCTACAGTTCACCAGCTCATGTTCCTCCAGCTAGAACAAAGAGAACTGTGTGTGTGCTCCTACTAGTCAGTCCAACTGAATCCTCCCAGGGGCCTGTGGGAGCAGCATCTGTCCCCATTTGACAGGTGAAGAAACCTAGGCTCGGAGTTCTACAGCTGCCCAAGCTCACACAGAGCACAGGTGGTCTGGCTAAGACTTGGAGGTGAGGCTGAGAGCTCCATGAGGGCAGGAAGTGAGCCTCTCTCATTCAGTGCAGTCATTGTTCAACATATGTTGAATAAATGACTATCTATATATATAATCTATATATATATATAAAGTGGAAATATGGTAATATGCTAATTGGTCTTAACGGTGTCCCAGTCATGACCGTTCAACAGGCTGCGTGCACACAGGAGCTGGTGGGTGGGACAGGAGCGGGACTTGCACCACCGGGACATGAGGCTGCTGCAGGGGACGCTTCCAGCCCCCCGGTGGAGGCATGTGCAGGCCTGTGGCGCTGCCCAGCCCAGAGGGGGGCGTCTGGATGGGGGCGGGGCCTTGGCGGAGAGCTCTCAGCACTCCTGCGCTGGGATCTGAAGATGTGGAGAGGAAGGGAGAGCAGATGGGCAGTTAGGGGGGTTAGGCCAGGAGGGGAGAGCAGGTAGGCCGTTGGGGGGATCAGACAAGGAGGAGAGAGCAGATAGACAGTTAGGGGCATCAGACAAGGAGGGGAGAGCAGTTAGGGCCATCAGACCAGCAGGGGAGAGCAGTTAGGGCCATCAGTCCAACAGGGGAGCAGTTAGGGGCATCAGGCAGGCAGGCAGGTGAGCACTTAGGAGCCAGTGGCTCTGGACTGCGAGAGGAATCCCAGACTGGAGAGGGTGCAGGCCAGGCTGAGGGACACCCTCCTCCCCCCGTGCATGAATTTCATACACCGGGCCTCTAGTCTGACTATAAAGCTCAAACTCCTTCTAATATGTCTGTGCTGTCATGTTGGAAGAAAACCAGAAGTATTAACTTATATAAATGCTGGAACATGAGAAGCGAAGGGTGTGAAGCCCGCTGAAAGGCTCCACCAGGTGAAAGGAACTTCGGAAAGGCCTTCAAGAGAAGGTGGACCCCAGGCCAGGGAATGAGGCAGATGGTAGGTAAGACAACTGGCAGATGGAAATGTCTGTTTCTCTGCCCTTTGAGAATAAGTCTCAACAGCTGTCACCAGGCAAGGAACATGACAAGGTCTAAGGGGAAAAGGCTCTTACCTGAAAGCTCCCAGGCCGTGGGAGAAGATGATCAAAGGATATCCAGAGTCCTTTGTCTTAAAGGGGCCATTCCAGCTAACAGGCAGGCGACAAGATCCTAGCAGAGACAGGGGCTATAGAATCTCTGGCGGCCTCAAAGCTGTAATCCCAAGGGCAGCCTGGGCATAGGCATGTGTGGGAGCACATGTCCCTCCTTACTGGAGGACTATCATGTACCCATGAGTAGCCCAGGGTAACCACTCACCTTTTCTGTGTCCCCTGGACAGCATGAACACAATAGAAAATGGGAAGATAAACCCAAATGGGAAGAAAGGGGGGTAAATCCCTGAGATGCCAAGGCAGTGGATAGAGTTCCTAGTGGGGGGTCACTGGGGGAAGTGGATGATTCAGTGTGACCCTCCCGAAGAGAGAGCTGGAGGGGGAACTGTGGGAGACAGTATGCTCTTTGGCAGTTAGGCATGTTTCTTTGATCTACACAGCTGGCAGAGTGGGAATTACATGCCGAATAAATGAGTAATAGCCACCATTTATGCAACACATTCTGTCCCAGGCCCTGCTCTAGAGGCTTTACATACACCCCAGACTAGAACCTGCAAAGGCAGGCATTCAGGCAGGTTACAGAACTTGCCCAAGCCCTACAGCTAGTAAATGATAACGTCTGGACTCAAATCCAGGACAATCTAACTCTATAAACGCTCTCATTATATAATCCTCTTCCAGCTCTCCACACCATGCTGGCTAATGGATGTCCCACTACAAAAGCGCTGGACAAAGCAAGCTGTAAGGTACTGTGTCTACCTGGCGATTTCCTAGGAACATAACCAAGAAGCTGGGAAAGCATCTAGGGGTGAGGCCAACTCTTACCCACAGCCAGGTTGAAGAGCAAACCCCCCCAGCGTTTATTAAACTGCAGGTAATCGGCTAGGCCAGTGCAGTACTCGTAGCGGGGAATCCACAGGGGCTGCTCCATGGTCTCCTCTGACTCCTGGCAGGGGTAGAAGAGTCGGAAGAAGCTCCCCTGTAGGAAAGAAGAGAGCAGCTGCTCACAGCTAGAGGCCCCAGCACTGCACGATTTCCCAACAAATACACTCAGCAGGTGTTTGGGGTAAGAGCAAAGCACCAACATGGGAAAACTTGAGCTTCAATTCATATACCTGAATTTTGCATTCAGAAAATCCAGAAAGAAGCAAATTTATTTTTAGAATACACGTAAGGCTTATGTTATTTCAAATAGCCAACTGTATTTTGAATTACACCTGGGAGCACCAAAATGTTTTCAGTGCTTGGGACATTGAAAGATTTAAATCTGGCCCTGAGCCCAGGCCTGGAGGAACCCCAGGGGTGAGAAATGAGCCCACATCTGGATGGGGTGGCATTGATGGGTCACCTCCAGGCTGGCCCTTCAGAAGCAGCAGCACACTCCTCTTACACAGCAGTAAGAGGTTACCAGGAAGTGTGTGCCTCTCACAAGAGAGAGGGGAGTCCAAGGGCCAGCAGAGAAGGACCTAGGAACTCTTGGAGGAAAAGTCTGGAACCAAAGCAGCAGGGAAAATAAATAAAGGCAGGAAAGGAGAAAAAGGGACTGTCTTCCCATCCAGGTTGGGAGTCACAGGCCAATGGCAAACCGTCCACTGCTCTCCTCTCACTCAGATTAGTAGATTAGAAACCTTTCCAGGATTAGGCATCTGCTCTCAAGACGGGAGGAAGGATGTGAAAGCTGCCGTTGAAGCCAGAGCCCCCTTGCTTCCTAGCTGGAAAAAGAACTCTACTGAGAGGTTCATCTCTACTGAGAGGTTCCTCACTGAAAGGAAAGAAAAATGCCGGGAGGACAGACTTGGGAGCTCTATAACCAAATCGAGACCAGCTCTAACCCAGTTTCCTCCCCGGCCCTGGAACTGCACCATCAGAATGGCTATCGATGTCACACTGCAGGCAGAAGCAGTGTAGGTGTCCAGGGATGGAACTGCAGTCACTTACCTGGGGACTCTGGCCCTCCATCACATCCCCGCAGCCCACGAGGTGGGGTCCTGTGACAGGTGGAAAGCCCACGGACTGGTTGACCCCCATCTCATCACCAGTTGAATTGAACGACTTGGGCAGTGCTGACCTTGATGCTGGAGAGTGGAACACAGAACAAGCTCTCGCTGGTTCCCTCTTAGCTTCCTGTTGCTTACACGTGTCATCTGCTACCCCTGACCACCCTCCTTATCACCCCATCTCCCTGCCAGTGTGGCTCTTTCAATCTTTCACATCATCTGTTTTGCTCCACTGCCTTTGCTAAGATTCTGTTGTTATTGTTAATGGGGGAGGGGTGGTAAGGAGACGTAATTGCTGCAGAGAATTAACACAAACCTTGTCCTCATGAGGCAAAGAATAGTAACTACTTAGACATATTATTTCCGGTGTCAGCATTGAACTAAGATCTTTACATATACTACATCATTTCATTCTCTCAACAAACATCTGAAGAAGGCGCTTAATTACTAAGACCCTGTTTTAGGGATGAGGAAAATAAGGCAGAGAGAAGTTGAATACTGTGCCCAAGTCACACTGCTTACAGGCGGCAAAACACAGGTCAGTCTAATCCAGACCTGACCTCTCAACCCTTACTCATCCTGCTCATGTTAAACAGTTGACCCTCGAACAACGTGGGTTTGAACCTCACAGGTCCGCTTATACCTGGATTTTTTTTTTTTCAATAAATATACAGTCGACCCTCCATCCTCAGATTCAACCAACCGCAGATCAAACAACATTTTCCATCTGTGCTTGGGAATCCGCAGATGGGAGGGCTGACTGTGTGCATTGTTTCACACCATTTTATATAAGAGACTTGAGCATCTGCAGATCTTGATGTCCCTGGGGAAGGGGCTAGGGTCCTGGAACCAATTCCCTGCAGATACTGAGGCACAACAGTAATTGAGTTTGAGGGAGTCAAAGTCGTGCATGAATTTTGACTGCATGAGAGGTTGGTAGCCTTAATCCCCCTACATTGTTTAAGGACCAACTGTATATTTACAGAATGGCTGACCTAAACTATTGGCTATAAAGGTGGCACTTATGCTGGGCCTTGAAACATGAGGAAGACGTAGAGGCAGGGAAGAAAAAAAAAGCATTTCTAGACAGGACATAATAAAAGAGCAAAGTGGGGCAGAAATAGGAAAGAATACGATGAGGGAAGTAGTTCAAACGGGAGCCTTCAATGTGGCAACTGCGCACGCTTCTGCCTAGAAGACATTCCTGTTACTTGGCTGCTTCTGCATTGGGGCCAATGCCATTGCTCCCTGTCCCTCTTCAATCTTATCACCACCAGACCATCATCATTACACTTACTCTGTGCCAGGAGCTACACTAAACGCTTTACATGAATTATTTAATTGAATCCTTTCAACAATCCTCTGAGATACTGTTATCTCATCTTACAGATGAAGAAAATGATGCATGATAAAGTTGGGTAATTTATCCAAGGACATACAGCTAGCAAAGCCAGAATTTGACCATGGGTAATATGGCTGTAACTGTGGAAAGGATCATCAGACTCTCAATATCCATTCTATCTTGCCCTCTTACACAGCAGCTTCGGGATCTGGTTGTAGCTGACTTATCCCTAACCTCTAGAGTTGGGCCTTAATTGACCTGAGCCAATCAGCCCTAGTATCCCCTGGTCACATAAGTTGATCCAATCAGAGTAAAGCCCAGGACTTTAGTTTGATGGTAAAAGGTGGAAAAGTTCTTGTTTTGAACTAGAGTGATATGCAGATATGAAGCCTTGAACTGGCTGTTGTGGCCACTTTGCTACCTTGAGGATGAAGCTACCTGCAGAGGATGGGAGCTAAGAGAATCAGAGAAATAGTCACATTTGTGCAGGCATTAGGAATCGCTGGATTAGACTACACCTGAAGTCTGACCCAATCCTAGACTTTCCAGTTACGTAAGTCAATAAATCCCCTTTTTTGTTTAAACCAACTGAGTTTAGATTTCTATTGCTTGAACCAAAAGCATCTAAACTGATACACTGACACCCAGCCAGTGTGGCACAGTGGTTGAGCATCAACCCATGAACCAGAAGGTCACGGTTGGATTCCCAGTCAGGGCACAAGCCTAGGTTTTGGGCTCTATCCCCAGTAGGGTGTGTGCAGGAGGCAGGTGATGGATGATTTTCTCTCCCTCTCTCTTCTTCTCTCTGAAATCAGTTAAAAACACACACATTTAAACTGATACATTGAGTCCAGGCCTAAGCCCACATCTCTTTATTTTACTTGTTTATTATATATTTTATTAATTTCAGAAAGGGAAGGAAAGAGAAATACAAACATCAATGATGAGAGAGAATCATTGACCAGCTGCCTCCTGACGCCCCACACTGGGGATCGAGCCTGCAACCCGGGCATGTGCCCTTGACCGGGAATCTAACTGTGACCTCCTGGTTCACTAAGGTTGAAGCTCATCCACTGAACAATGCCAGTCGGGCCCTAAGCCCACATTTTTTTTTTTAAATATATTTTATTGATTTTTTACAGAGAGGAAGGGAGAGAGAGAGAGAGAGTTAGAAACATCGATGAGAGAGAAACATCGATCAGCTGCCTCCTGCACGCCCCCCACAGGGTATGTGCCCGCAACCCAGGTACATGCCCTTGACCGGAATCGAACCTGGGACCTTTCAGTCTGCAGGCCGACGCTCTATCCACTGAGCCAAACCGGTTTCGGCCTAAACCCACATTTTTAATCATTACATTACTCTGCTTTTTCTAAGATGCTCTGAGATGGATCATAAAGGTCAAGTCATAAAAAAAAAAAAGAAGAAAAGAAGGTTCAAGTCAAAGCAATAAGAGACCTTATCCCTGGCAGGTGTTGCTTAGTAGTTAGAGCATTGGCCCATGCACCAAAGGATCATGGGTTCAATTCCAAGTCAAGGGCATATACCTGGGTTGCAGGTTTAATCCCCAGGCTAGATGGGGCGCACACAGGAGGCAACCAATCAATGTGTCTCTCTTAATCAATGTTTTTGTTTCTCTCTCTTCCCCCCCACCCCCCAACCCACTCCCTCCTTCTCATCCATTCTCTCTAAAAGTCAATGGAGCCCTATCCGGTTTTGCTCAGTGGATAGAGCATTAGCCTGAAGGGTCCTGGGTTCAATTCTGGTCAAGGGCACATGCCCAGGTTGCAGCTCGATCCCCAGTAGGGGGCATGCAGGAGGCAACCGATTAATGATTCTCATCACTGATATTTCTATCTCTCTCTCCCTTTCCCTTCCGCTCTGAAATCAATAAAAATTATATTTTTTTAAAAAGTCAATGGAGAATGGTGGAATCCAAGATGGCGGCATAGGTAAACACCTAAACTGCTGCCTCCCACAACAATTTAAACTGCAACTAAAAGATAAAACGTCTATCACCCAGAACCACGGGAAAGCTGGCTGAGTGGAAGTTCTACAACTAGAAGGAAAGAGAAAAGAGCATTGAGACGTGCACAAGCGCTGAAAAGCTGAGGTACGGAGGCGCGTGATCCGGGCTGGCGGCGGGCGACTGGGTGCATTGCTTTTTTCAACCCGAACGGAGACAAGCCCCCGATTACTCTGAAATCCAGTCTCTGGGGAGACGCGGGGGACCCAAACTCCTACGAGGAGAAGCTGGACTGTCTGCCAGTGAGAGTGGCTTGCTAGCAGAGCTGCGCGCAGGAATAATTGTTTACGGCACTGGGGCACAGGATTCCAGGACACGGTCGGGACACAGAGCGGGCTTACTAGCAGCCATTGCTGTTTGCCACGCCCTAACCTAGTGACGCCCTGAGACCCCGCCCCACACAACCTACAAACCCACCCAAGCTCCAAGCAGCTCAATTAGCATAAGAAAGCCTGCCCTATCGCAGCTTAACCTAGAAAACTTGCAGCCTGGGTCAGACAGCTCCAAAACCTCCAAACCCCAAGCAAAGAGGAGAAAACTGCAGCTCTCACTGTAGCTCCTGCTGAGTGGCCTCAGACAGTAGCTGACCTGCACCCCATTGGAGATCCAGAAGCCAGTGTACCTAGTGGTCAGTGTGAGACACCAGATTTCAACTCCTCACATCCATAAGTGACACATTCAAGAGGCAGACTCAGTGAGCACCAAAGCCCCACTGAAACAAGTCCTGCCCCATAAGCGTGTCTTCAGCGCAGCAGTTCTTCCATTATAGACACAGGGAGTGCTCACAGCTAATTGGCCTGGAGGTCAATTCCTCCCAGCGTACCAACAGCAATTCAGGCTTAACTACACCAAGACTTTGCACTCAGCCCACAAAGGGGTGTACCAAGAGCATCCACATCAGGTGATTGGGGAGGCTGAGCTACTGCCCCCTATAGGTCACCTACCACACAAAGCCACTCCATCAACACAGGGAAGAAGCCAAAATGCAGAAACAAAGAAACATGTCACGAATGAAAGAAACGGAGGAAAGCAAACTACTGGATGACATAGAGTTCAGAATCACATTTATAAGGTTACTCAAGAATCTTCTAAAAACTGCCGAGAAACTTGATGACACTTCTGAGGAGCTTAGTGAGACCTTCAAGGACCTTAATGAGAATACCAAAAAAATGGAAAAGGATCAGTCAGAAATGAAGCATACACTGTCTGAAATAAAGAATATACAGAAACTCAACTGTAGATCAACATACCCCAAGAATCAAACCAAAGATCTGAAATATGTGGAAACAAAAAACATCCAACCAGAAAAACAAAAAGAAAAAAGAATCCAAAAATATGAAGATAATGTAAGGAGCCTCTGGGACAACTTTAAGCGAAACAACATCCGAATTTTTGGGGTGCCAGAAGAAGGGAGAGCGCAAAATATTGAAAACCTATTAGAAGAAATAATGACAGAAAACTTTCCCTACCTGGTGAAAGAAATAGACTTACAAGTTCAGGAAGCGCACAGAACCCCATACAAGAGGAACCCAAAGAGGACCACACCAAGACACATCATAATTAAAATGCCAAGGGCAAAAGACAAAGAGAGAATATTAAAAGCAGCAAGAGAAAAACAGTTAATTACCTACAAGGGAGTACCCATACGACTGTCAGCTGATTTCTCGGCAGAAACTATGCAGGCCAGAAGGGAGTGGCAAGAAATATTCAAAGTGATGAACAGCAAGAACCTACAACCAAGATTACTCTACCCAGCAAAGCTATCATTCAGAGTTGAAGGTCAGATAAAGAGCTTCACAGACAAGAAAAAGCTAAAGGAGTTCACCGCCACCAAACCAGGATTACATGAAATGCTGAAGGGTATTCTTTAAGAAGAAGAAGAAGAAGAAAAAGGTAAAGATAAAAATTATGAACAACAAAATGACATCAAATACATACCTACCAACAAGTGAATCTAAAAATCAAGTGAATAAAAAATCTGAAGAACAGAATGGACTGGTGAATATAATAGAATCAGGGACATAGAAAGGGAGTGGACTGACGATTCTCAGGGGAAGCAAGTGTGAGGGGTGCGGGAAGAGATTGGACAAAAATCTTACTCCTATGGATGAAGACAGTGGCGGGGGGTAAGGGCATGGGGTGGGGTGGGGAATCAGGTGGAGGGGAGCTATGGGGGGGAAAAAAGTGGAACACCTGTAATAATCTGAACAATAAAGATTTAATTAAGAAAAAAAAAAAAAGTCAATGGAAAGAATTTCCTTGGGTGAGGATTAACAACAACAACAAAAAAAGAAGAAGAAGAGGAGACCTTAGAGATAATTTTCATCAATCCTCCTCACAATCATCTTCGCCCTCCTCCACCTCCCCACCGGCCCAGTAATCTACATGTGCTTTCCTGATGAAGAAATCAAGGTCCAACTTGGTTAAGTGAGCAGTTCAAGGTCACAAGCAGAACTATTATCACACATAGATCTCCTGATTGCCAACTGTCTGGTCCAGTGGAAAACCCCAAACAACCAATAATCCTAGTGTCAATCTATTTAACTTTGGAAGATAAAAAATTATTCCCTTTCTACTATAGACGTCCTTTCTCTAAAGCAAATTTAAAAGTAAACCCAATTCTTTTTAAGAAGCTGAGCTAAGGGCAATGTACCTGGGTTGCAGGTTTGAGCCCCAGGCCAGATGGGGCACATGTAGGAATGGACTATGGCTACATATTTCAGAAATGACTGATGCCATCAGTGGACTATGTAGCCAGTGAAATTGAATGTGTGCTGCTTAGTCTCAGACATGACCTTTCCCCTTGTTGTTGACGGCATACAAACGGAAGACCTACCAAGGGCACAAGACACATGCCACCCACATGACAATGAAGTAGCAGAAAGTTCTAACTGCCATGAAAGAGGGTCAGATAAACAGTGCAGGAGTTCTCAGAAAGAGAGCTCCTTTAGGTCAGGAGTGGAGGGAATGGTGGAAAAAGTTAACTTTCAGGTAGAAAAAAGTGTGAGCACAAGCACAGAGGTAAGAATGCACACAGGAGAAACGAGGAACGAGTAATGGATGCCAGATCTGGTGTGATCAGATCTGGAGGGTAGCAGTCCCTCAAGATTAACGAGTTGGAATCAACTCTGGAAATGAGGATGTAGATATGAGAGAGATGAAGTCTGAAAAAACCCAAGTTTGAGCCCTAGCTCCTTTGCTGCCTAGCTTTCTTACCTTGGGCAAGTTATCCGATCTCTCTAAGCCTGATTCCCCATCTGTGCAATGAGAATACTATCCATCTTCATAGGGTTGCTATGGCGATAAACGACATAATGCATTTAAAGCACCTAGTGTAGTACTTGGCTCTTAGAAAGTATCCAGGAAATATCTATTGATTGACTGAGAAGTAGAAATAAGCGCTGGCAACTGAGTGGATTTGGGGAGTCAAGGGAGAAGGAAGAGCCAACTCTGAGTCAGGTTTCAGAATTGGGTAGAATGACAGCAGCTTCTTATGGGAAGAGATTTTGGTCTTACCCCACAGAGAACAGTGCTTGGGACTGGAATCAGAATGAGTGGACTTACAAGTAGCTAAACAGGAGGGCAGAATCCTTTGGGGTTCCTGGAAAGTTCTGGGGAAGGTTATCAAAGAGATTAAGTTTGGAAATAAAAACTAGCCGG
Organism: Corynorhinus townsendii; assembly: GCA_026230045.1. Taxonomy (NCBI): domain Eukaryota; kingdom Metazoa; phylum Chordata; class Mammalia; order Chiroptera; family Vespertilionidae; genus Corynorhinus; species Corynorhinus townsendii. The sequence continues at coordinate 205,955,449 of JAPDVU010000002.1, read as the reverse complement.
GCCAGTACAGCTCAGTGGTTGAGCATTAATCCAGGAACAAGATGTCACCGGTTCGATGCCTGGTCAGGGCACATACCCAGGTTGCAGGCTCGATTCCCTGTAGTGGGCATGCAGGGGGCAGGTGAACGATGATGTTTCTCTCTCCCTTCCTCTCTTTCTAAAAAAAGCAATAAAAAACACTTTAAGAAATAAAAAATAAAGAAGCTAATTGGACACAGTGAAACTAACATAAAAATGATTCTGTATTCTCTGGGCTCAAGTAGAATGGGGAGATGGAAAAATCCAATCTGACTTGAAAATTTTGCCTGAGAAACATCCACAAAGAGCATCCAGTCATTTCTAGTAATTGCTACAGAATTTCCCAAGGAAACTAGCCTAGGTGTCTCTATCTTCTTTTGCTCACTTTATCTAAACAATTCATGGTGGTACCTAGAAGACCCTCTGCCCTTTCAAACCTGCCCCATTCGTCAAGGCCCATGAAATCCCTGATCTTCTCTGAAGCTTCCCCAAGTCCTTACAACCTTCCCTCCTCTCAAGTCTAGGCACTGTCTGCAGCCCCCCTGGTAACCAATCACAGGCTGCCTTATGACAGTTCTTACATTAGTACTTATTTTAGCAGTTTTCTATCAGAGACGTGCCTACAAGTGGCCCAAGCAGAATCTAGATCAGAGGTTCCTGAACCTATCATCACAATCATCTGGGAATCACTCTTCAAATACAGAGATTTTAGGGCCCCCATTCCCAGAGGTCAGGTAATTTTTAAAAGCTTCCCAAGTGTTTCTGATCAGCAAGGTTTCAGAATCTCTGGTTCAGGTGGCACACAGGACTTTTCTTTTCTTCGGACACGTGTACCTGCAACATTTCCTGAGTGTTCCAGTTCATTTTCAAGTTAATGAAATGATTACTATGACTTCACTTGGTTTAATCCCACAGCCACCAGAAACATATTCCTGCTAGTCACTAGGCTTAATGTAGTGCCCTGCAATAATAGGCCTTAATAATCCATTTATCCAATAAATGCTATTTAATTTTTTACATACTTATGCCTTATCTCATCAGATATACTACAGAGGTAAAGATTGTTTTGTCCTTCTTTTTCAGGCCAAACCACCTATCTTCATGCTTTCTCCATATATTAGGGACCCCCAAAAAATGTCCCTTTATGAGGCTTTGTTTAAAACCCTCTCAATGTTTTAATCTCTTTTTATCTAAAAGTAAGGCTACATGTTATAGTGAGAAAAGGCAGGCTTTGGTGAAGTTTGAATTCCACCTCTGCCACTTAATTGGCTGTGCAATCTTGAACGAGTTCCTTAAATTCTAGGCCTCTGGTCATTTAACCACATGATAGAAATAATAATCACTCATGAAGCTGTAGATGAGGATTAAATTAAATAATATATGTAAATCAAATACATGTAGAAGGCACTATAACCATAGATGGTAGCTCTATCATTATAACCACATGAACTTTGAGCCAAAGTTCCTTATATGTAAAATGGGGGCACAGTAAAACTTAAATTAAAAAATTGATATTGAGCCCTAGCCAGTTTTGCTCAGTGGATAGAGCATCGGTCTGCGGACTGAAGGGTCCCAGGTTCGATTCCGGTCAAGGGCACATGCCCAGGTTGCAGGCTCAATCCCCAGCAGGAGGCATGCAGGAGGCGGCGGATCAGTAATTCTCTCTCATCATTGATGCTTCTATCTCTCTCTCCCTCTCCCTTCCGCTCTGAAGTCAATAAAAATATTTTTTAAATTAATATTGCATAGGGCCTGGTACATTTTAAGTGCTCATAAAATGTTAGGAATTAATTAACAATGCTATGTCTCTCTTTTATCATTCCAAACTAAGATCTCTAATTTTTCTGGATCAAAGTCTTTGGCAAAATGCATTCTTTCCTCCCAGCCTTTTCCTGCCTGAGACAGCCCTGCCAAAACCACAATCTACAGCACAGGCCCAGAAGAACCGAGAGGGAAGGGATAAGGCTTATGCCGCAGCTGTCCATCTCCTGCCGGGCTCTGTTTCCAGTGAGCAGAAGCCTCCCTCCGCCAGCTGTGTGGACTTCTCATCTCTGACTATTTCAGGACAGAGTCCAAGATAAGCACTTCTTTGGAGCTGCCTTTCAGGGAAAGCTCTCTGGAGACTTAAAGCTCATTAGTCTGACCTTTGGTCTCTGGAGGAAGTGAGGAAATATCATCCTGCGCTTAGAGACACCAAGCACTCAGGGGACAGGCTTGAGCAACAAGGGGGCAGAGCTAAAAAAGGAGCCAAGATAAGATTGTTCCAGAGCATTAATCATTCTAATAAAAATAATCTCCCTCGCTTGCGGAGGCTTTACAGTTTACATAGCACCTTCACACATACTAGCTCATTGGCTGCACCACACAGCCTCATCCTAAGAACGATAGCGCAACTGTCATCTCCGTTGGGCAGATGGAGAACGTGAGTCCCAGAGAAGGATGGTTTGCCCAAGGTCACTCAGCGAGTGAGCTGCAGAGCTGGACTGGAACCCGGATCTGCTGGCTTCCAGTCCTGCTGGGCTTTCCCCGGACTGAGAAGTAATGGCGAGCCTTCTTCCACTAGCATGAGAAACAGCAAAGTGAGGGCAACAGTGAAGCACACAGGTGTGGCGCATGAAGTCCAGGTTTCGGAGAGGTGAAGCTGGGGCTTAGGGTGGGGTTGTGGGGGCTGGGTCCGAAGATGAGAGCGCTGGGTGGCGTTCCAGGGGCGCCGGGAGCGACGGCTGGAGAAGACAGTGGGAGAGTTAGGGTGTGGGTGGCTACTGGAGGTGTCGGAATAGGAGCCAGAAAGGAGGAGAGATTAATATGAAGTTCCTGGGATGAGACGAAGAGCACCATACCGGGCTGGGATATGAAAAGGTCTGCAGACACCTCCGTTCAGTATAGGAGCTTCCCCCTCTCAAACTTACCCAGTCAAGGTTGACCTCTCAGAAGCAGCCCAGACGGTCACTTCGACGGAACCGAGAAACTGCCCAGGAGCTCATGGCCCTGTGGTAGTTGTAGTTTCTAGAACTCAACATTGGTACTTAAAAGCACTTCCCGACTCTCTAGCCCGAACTATAATTCCCGTGGTGCACCGCGCAAGATCGTGCATTTCTACCCTAGGACTACACTTCCCACAGTTCTACGCGGCCCTTTGTCGTTGGGAGAAACCGCCCAAGGCCCGCGATGCGATGCAATGCCTCCCCCTGGTGGTCAAGGAGCCACCTCCATGGTAACAAGGCTCGAGCGGAGGTTTCTGCATTTAGTCCTATTAGCCACCATCAGCCTCGCTGTTCCTTCAGTAATTCCCAGGCGTGCCAAGAAATAGCGTGGCTTCACTTTATTTTTAGGGAGGTGGGACTTTGTTTCGTTTCCCTCCGCCCCAGCTTTGTTGCCTGTGAGAATAAGAGACTGATCATTCAGGTAAAGTGCGCATTTCCTACCAAACTTTACCTGTTGACTTTAGTAACTTTCCATTGTCCTTCTCCAGGAACAAGAGAAACGTGAGAGATCACGGGTCCTCCCGTGCCCCAGCCCCTCCATCCTCCCTCACCTTGCTGGCGCTGTGCTGGTACTTAGGGACACACTGGTGAGCAATATGCCATCCGCAGCCTCAAAAGAATTCACAGTCTAGCAGATGATTCCAACAAAGAAATAATTACAACACAGTGATATGTACTGGAATGGGGGAAACTTGGCAGGTGTGGGAGCCTTGAAAGGTGGTGTCTTCCCAAGGGGAAATGAAGTCAGCAAGGCTTCTTAGAGATCTTAGAAGTTAAAATAGAAAACTGAAGGAATAGAATTTAGGAATACAAGGAGTGGGAAGAACGTTTTACACTCCACTGGAACACGATGTGAGGGATAAAATGGAGAGAGAGAGAGAGAGAGACCTGAGGAATAGGCAGGACCACATCCTCAAGAGTCTTGTAAGCTTTCATAAGAAATTTGGTGGGGGTGAGGGAAAGAGGACATCTGTAAAAATAGTTAAGCCCAGCCAGTGTGGCTCAATGGTTGAACGTCAATTCATGAACCAAGAAGTCACGGGTTTGATTCCCGGTCAGGGCTCATGTGAGCACAATCCACAGTAGGTGGTGTGCAGGAGGCAGCCAATTGCTGATGTTTCTCTCATCATCGATATTTCTCTCTCTCTCTCTAAAAACCAGTAAAAACATGTTTAAAGCCCTAACTGGTTTGGCTCAGTGGATAGAGAGTCAGCCTGCAGACTCAAGGGTCCCAGGTTCGATTCCGGTCAAGGGCATGTACCCTGGTTTCGGGCACATTCCCAGTGGGGAGTGTGCAGGAGGCAGCTGATGGATGTTTCTAACTCTCTATCCCTCTCCTTTCCTCTCTGTAAAAAAATCAATACAATATATTTTTCAAAAAAAGAAAAGAAAAAAATGTTTAAAAAACAACATGTACTTCCAAAAATATTGTAAAAATAAATAAAGTTTAAACAAAAAGACAGGATCATTCAAGCAGCTCAAAAACTTTCAATGGCTTCCCACGACCTACTGAATGAGGTCCCAACTTCTTAGCCTGGCATTCAAGGCCTTCCCCAACCTGTCCCCCACCTTCTCCCAAAGTGCTGCTCATGCTCATCATCCACAGGAACCCCTTCTCTTCTGCTTTGCTCTGTTTCCAGCTACACTTCCCTCCTCCTCATTCTCCAGATGAATCAGGTTCTCATTGTTACTTCCACACTCATGCTCGTCCCTCCACTAGGTACACTGCCCTGCCTGCTGCCTTGTATAATCCTGTTCTTCCCTGGAAATTCCTCGAGGTCCTCACTTTCTCTCCAGGAAGCTTCCCTGATCCCTCCAGTCCCAAAGGGTCTCTGCTCCCTCTCCGTTGCTGGGATATTGGTGTGTGCCTCTCATTTGGGGGCTTATTTCACATTGCCTTGTGCCATCTCTTAGGTAGGAAGCTTTAACGCTGCAATAAATGAAGAGCAACCTGAGGTCAGGTGCTGGGTCCTATAGCTGATCCTTCCACCTGCCCACCCCGTGGGCACTCAAATCACCAGTGTTCAGAGTCTGTGCTTTAGGCTTCTTTAGGCTCATCTCTCCTGATACACTGTCGTCACCACCATCCTTCCAGGATCCAAGATAAAGTCATCAGGAGAGAGTGATGGCCAACTGCACTGTGGTACTTAAGCCCCGGATTTAATTAAAGCTGTGGTTGATGGCCGAACATAAAAAGCTTAGTGCAGAGCAGAGAGTGGCTCCCTTTGGCTAATTAATCGGTGTTCTGCGGCTGGTCCAGAACACTCATGGCTAACAGATTCCCAGGCATGACAGGGGCAGCTGGAGGTCATTTCTCTGTCTCCTGCTCTAGACCAGGCCACACTGGGGACATCTGCTGGTTAAGTTTTAAACTTCCCAGAAACAGGTATGTCACAGCTTCCTTTGCCTCTTTTCTCACTGTTAGGAAGACCTGCATAGGGCCCAAACTATTTTCTGTTGCAAAATAAGATACTTGAGTTCCAATTGCATTTCCTTCCAATCTAGTCTCTTCTGGGATTAACACCCAAATGCTTTTGAGTGTTCAGCATATGGTTGATTTTCCAGCCTTTTCACCACAGATCTCATCTTACAATGGTCCAAGGTCCCCTTCTAGTCAGCCACAATCCCACTCTGGCCTTTACCTTGTTGCTAAGTGATTTTCAGTTGGTATTTGAGTGACAAGCTTTGGATTTCCTCTTCTCCTCCAGATAATGGAGAAAATAAAATAGAATATGCATTGCTAAGAGAGTCACTAAAAATGGAGTTGGGAGAGCATTAAGGAGGTGAGGCCTATGCATGTCTCATGTCTCAGTTCTTGGAATTTTTGTTGCCGACATGTGGCTACACTCAGCTCAAGGCCAAGACAAACATCTGGGTCAATGATTGCTACAAGGACGTATATGGACCTTGCCTCCTCCTCATGGTGACCAGACTATAAGCATTCTTCACCTCGAAAGGAACCAACCCATTTTGACAACCTGCATCATTCATTTACATAATGGTGTAACCAATTCTAACTGACCTAGCCAACACCCTTCATTTACATGGGGCACCAGAATTAGAATAGCACTGATGGTTTTGCCCTTTATAAACCCTGCCTATCTTTGTTCCCTTTGGAGCACAATTTAGGTTGCTACTGGAATCTGTAGACCGACCGCATTACCATTCTTCCTATGCTCAAAGAAATACTTTTTATTCTTTATTACAACTTAAACCTTGTTTTTGGTTAACACCCCTCTACCTGCTGAAGTTGGCAGACACTTCTTTTAGTCAAAGCATAGAAGTGTGTAAAGTGCATTAATATTATGTGTACAGCTTAACCCCTTTTAAAAATTTGATGTCATCATCACCTAGTTCAAAATGTAGAACATTTCCAATACCCTGAACGGTGGCTTCATGTCCCTTCTCAGCTTATAACCACTCATCCTCACTCCCAGAGAAAAACACTGTTTTTCTTTCTCTCAGTCATCATCAACTAGTTTGGGGGAACAACATCTCATAACTTTTGACAATAATATTTTATGCTCGACGATCCATCAATGTCTGATACCTGTGTCAATGCCATTCCTGTCAAAGACCACTGGAGACACACCTGTGATTGAATAAGTTGGACACTCACTCCAGGGAGGCAGAATACACACGATGGGGAACTGTGGGGGCATCTGGAAAAGAGGGTGCCGAAAGGACTTACAGGACTTGGGCTTTTGTTCAGTGATTTCAGGGCGGCTTTAAAGAAGCAGAACTTTGCTCTGGATTGGATGCTGTCAGGAAGCGGAGGTAATTCTCTGACTGGGGATCTGAGTGCTTCTTATCTTGAAGGAGGGAAGACAACTGAGGTTACAGCAGCCCTTAGTAAGAAGCTCTTATATGAGGGTAGCGGGTGGTTGTGTTAGGGGCAGAAACAGAATATTGGGGGCTGGCTGTGGTTATGGGAAATAGTAATCATCCTCTGTTAACCATGATTGCCTTGTTCTGGTTAAAGAAAGGACATCCTAACCTAGCTGGGAGTTGTACGCCCCCAGGACCTGGGAGTCAACCTTGGAATACATCCATTCTCAATCAAGAACTGCCTAATATCATGGAAAGGTTAACACTCTAGTTGCCCAAACAATAGAGTCCCACCCCAGCCTGCATAGCCTACGTCTCCATGCCTGAGGTCCCTGCTTCCCCATGGACTCCTTACATAAGCAGCTGGCTTATGGGGGTGCTGGAGAGCAGATCTTTGTGGATGACCTGCTGCTCTCCCGTATTGGATTAAATGCTCCCATATGATTCAACCCTGTCTCTGCGGAATTTGCTAGGGGCAGAAACAGAATATTGGGGGCTGGCTATGGTTATGGGAAATACTAATCATGCTCTGTTAACTATGATTGCCTTGTGTTGGTTAAAGAAAGGACATTCTAACCTGGCTGGGAGATGTGCGCCCCCAGTCAACCTTGGACCTGGAACTCAACCTGGGAATGTGGTCCATTCTCATCCTAGAACTGCCTGTTATCATGGAAAGATTAACCACCTTGTTGCCAAACAATGCAGTCTGCCTGCCTCCAGCCCACATTGCCGGTAATACCCAATTATGTAACGGTTATACCCAATCTTCCTCCTTTTCCTTACTTTCCCATGTAATCTTTGTTCTACCCAATATAAGCATCCAGTTTAGGGGGAAAAGGGGTGGAGACCAGATTTTTGTGGGTGACCTGCTGCTCTCCCATACTGCCGGCATTATTGGAATAAATGCTCACATATGATTCAATCTTGTCTCTGCTTAATTGGCTCAAGTAGTGACAGGCAGCCAGGTCCTTTGGTTGTCTGGTTTCATATTCTTCCATCTCCTCATTCTCAGCCGCTCCTTGCACTAGGCTTGGAGGTGTAACATTCTCAAACCTAGCATGTCCTCTCACCCTCCATGCCTTTGCAAGTGCTATCTCCAATGGCGACACATGTGAGGAAGCCACTGTGGTCCATCCAGTGTCCACCTTCACTATCTCCCTGCCAACCTCCACATGATGAATTCTAGCTGCCAGTATCCGGCACTGGTTAGAATTGTGTTTGTGCCATGAGCTTAGCATACTGGTCTCATTCAATTGGCACAATAATTTTGAGACATCAATAGTGTCATTCCCAGTGTGTAGGTCAGGAAACCAAGGCTCACAGAAGCCAGGTGACTTACACAAGGTCTTAGAGTTAATGACTGGCAAAGCCAGAATCAAAACCCAGCCCTGACCTGTTTGACTCAGTGGATAGAGCATCAGCCTACAGACTGAAAGGTCCCAGGTTCAATTCCGGTCAAGGGCATGTACCTTGGTTTCGGGCACATTCCCAGTAGGAGGTGTGCAGGAGGCAGCTGATCAATGTTTCTAACTCTCTATCCCTCCCCCTTCCTCTCTGTAAAAAAAATCAATATAGTGTATATATATATATATTTATATATATTTAAAAATACACCCAGATTTACCTGTCTGCCACTGTTGTAGGTGGCAGGAACGGCGCCAGGTGTCTGACCAGTGGGGCCAGACCAAACCTGGGTTCAGCAACCTCAGTCCTTGGGGTCTGGCTAGAAAGAATTCAGAGCGAAGACCCAAATTGTAAGAGAACATTTATTTGGTAAATCATAGAGGTAGAAGTAATTCCTGGAAGAAATGGGTTTAGAAAATGAGTTATAGAGGTAAAGGAAGGGCCCTTGGAGCTTGGGGAGTGAGGAAACTAATGGTAAGCTCCTGGGCAGGGGAGGGAGGGAAAGGAGAAAGGATAGGGCAGTGGTCGGCAAATCGCGGCTCACGAGCCACATGCGGCTCTTTGGACCCTTGAGTGTGGCTCTTCCACAAAATACCACGGCCTGGGCGAGTCTATTTTGAAGAAGTGGAAGTGGCATTAGGAGAAGTTTAAGTTTAAAAAATTTGGCTCTCAAAAAAAATTTCAATCATTGTCCTGTTGATATTTGGCTCTGTTGACTAATGAGTTTGCCGACCACTGGGCTAGGGGAAAGCAGGGCTTGCTCCCGGGAGGGAGAGCCCACTGGGTCCTCCATCCTGAGGGTTTAAGAGTGAAGATTTCAGAGAGGAATCCAAGATGGCGGCGTAGGTAAACACCTAAACTGCTGCCTCACACAACAATTTCAAAACTACAACTAAAAGACAAAACGTCCATCACCCAGAACCACGGAAAAGCTGGCTGAGTGGAAGTTCTACAACTAGAAGGAAAGAGAAAAGAGCATTGAGAACTGCACAGGCGCTGAAAAGCTGAGGTACGGAGGCACGCGATCCGGGCTGGCAGCAGGCATTGCTTTTTTCAACCCAAAGGGAGACAAGCCCCCGATTACTCTGAAATCCAGTTTCTGGGGAGACGCATGGAACCCAAACTCCTTCAGGGAGAAGCTGGACTGTCCGCCATCAGGTCGGAAAGTGAGGATGGCTTGCTTGCAGAGCTGCGCGCAGGAATGATTGTTTACTGTGCTGGGGCACGGGACGCGGTTGGAGACGCAGAGCCGGCTAACTGGCAACCATTGCTGTTTGCCATGCCCTAGCCTAGTGACGCCCTGAGACCCCGACCCACACAACCTACAAACCCACCCAAGCTCCAAGCAGCAGCTTTAGCATAAGAATGGCCCGCCCTACCACAGCTTAACCTAGCAAACTTGCAGTCCGGGTCAGACAGCTCCAAAACCTCCAAACCCCAAGCAAAGAGGAGAAAACTGTAGTTCTCGCTGTAGCTCCTGCTGGGTGGCCTCAGACAATAGCTGACCTGAACCCCATTGGAGATCCAGAAGCCAGTGTACCTAGTGGTCAGTGTGAGACACCAGATTTCAACTCCTCACATCCACAAGTGACACAGTCAAGAGGCAGACTCAGTGAGCACCAAAGCCCCACTGAAATAAGCTCTGCACCATAAGCGTGCCTCCAGCGCAGCAGTTCTTCCATTATAAACACAGCGAGTCCTCATAGCCAATTGGCCTGGAGGTCAATTCCTCCCAGTGTACCAACAGCAATCAAGGCTTAACTACACCACGACTTTGCACTCAGCCCACAAAGGGGTGTACCAAGAGCATCCACCTCAGGTGATTGGGGAGGCTGAGCTACTGCCCCCTATAGGTCACCTACCACACAAAGCCACTCCATCAACACAGGGAAGCAGCCAAAATGCGGAGACAAAGAAACATGTCACGAATGAAAGAAACGGAGGAAAGCAAACTACTGGACAACATAGAGTTCAGAACCACATTTATAAGGTTACCCAAGAATCTTCTAAAAACCGCTGAGAAACTTGATGAGACCTTCAAGGAGCTTAATGAGAATGCCAAAAAAATGGAAAAGGATCAGTCAAAAATGAAGCATACACTGTCTGAAATAAAGAATATACAGAAACTCAACTGTAGATCAACGTACCCCACAAATCAAACCAAAGATCTGAAATATGTGGAAACAAAAAACATCCAACCAGAAAAACAAAAAGAAAAAAGAATCCAAAAATATGAAGATAGTGTAAGGAGCCTCTGGGACAACTTTAAGCGAACCAACATCTGAATTTTTGGGGTGCCAGAAGAAGGGAGAGAGCAAAATATTGAAAACCTATTAGAAGAAATAATGACAGAAAACTTTCCTTACCTGGTGAAAGAAATAGACTTACAAGTTCAGGAAGCACACAGAACCCCATACAAGAGGAATCCAAAGAGGAACACACCAAGACACATCATAATTAAAATGCCAAGGGCAAAAGACAAAGAGAGAATATTAAAAGCAGCAAGAGAAAAACGGTTAGTTACCTACAAGGGAGTACCCATACGACTGTCAGCTGATTCTCGGCAGAAACTATGCAGGCCAGAAGGGAGTGGCAAGAAATATTCAAAGTGATGAACAGGAAGAAACTACAACCAAGATTACTCTACCCAGCAAAGCTATCATTCAGAGTTGAAGGTCAGATAAAGAGCTTCACAGACAAGGAAAAGCTAAAGGAGTTCATCGCCATCAAACCAGGATTACATGAAATGCTGAAGGGTGTTCTTTAAGAAGAGGAAGAAGAAGAAAAAGTAAAGATAAAAATTATGAACAACAAAATGACATCAAATACATACCTACCAACAAGTGAATCTAAAAATCAAGTGAATAAAAAATCTGAAGAACAGAATGGACTGGTGAATATAATAGAATCAGGGACATAGAAAGGGAGTAGACTGACAATTCTCAGGGGGAAGTGTGAGTGAGGGGTGTGGGAAGAGATTGGACAAAAATCTTTACACCTATGGATGAAGACAGTGGCGGGGGGTAAGGGCATGGGGTGGGGTGGGGAATCAGGTGGAGGGGAGCTATCGGAGAAGAAAAAGAGGAACACCTGTAATAATCTGAACAATAAAAATTTATTTTTTAAAAAAAGAAAAAAAAGACAAATACTGTCTGCTATAAAAAATTAAAAATTAAAAATTAAAAAAAAAAAAGAGTGAAGATTTCAGGGGAGGCCCCAGGGGAAGATCTTAACAGAATATCCAGCACTTTTCCAGGTGTGTCCTTTCAGGGTTGAGGTCTCCACTGGTTGATTGGCCGGCACCAGGGCAGGCGGCATTATTCAATGCAGCTGGTCCTGACATCCGCGTGGCTGCTTTTGTTGCTTATCTGGGGGTGTCAGGGTCACTGAAGGAGGAACGCATGAGGCCAAAAGTGGTAAACAATTATAATGTATTAGGTCATCTGGAAGACCAGATGGGCTGAGCCCCAAAATGGTGCCAGCCGCCAGGGACCAGGCAGTCAGAGGTTTGTTTTTTTTGTTTTGTTTCATTTAATGTTGTTTTGTTGTTGTTTTTTATTTATTTCAGAGAAGAAGGGAGAGGGGGAGAGAGACAGAAACATCAATGATGAGAGAGAATCATTGATTGGCTGCCTTCTGCACGCCCCACACTGGGGATCAAGCCCACAACCCAGGTATGACCAGGAATTGAACTGAGACCTCCTGGTTCATAGATTGATGCTCAACCACCGAGCCACTCTGGCTGGTTAGGCTAGGAGTTTCAAAGGACTCTAGGCGGGCTTTTTCTGCGGGTCCTGATCCTGGGCAAGTCTGGAGGGGAAAGATAATGGTCTTAGCAAATGGAATGTGGTCTAAGCAAAAGGGAATGCTGGTTGTGAAATGATCTAAAGGTCAGTTTCCCAGGAGAAAGGGTATCAATTCAATTATTTGATCAGACCTAACAGGTGTGGTGCTAAGATACAACTGAGGTATAGATGTTATCTCTAAGGAGGAAAGGTCAGGGGGTCCAAACTGTGGGACCAGTGATATGCTAGGGGAGGAAAAGTCACCCTGGGGTAAGGTCCCACCCTACAACTGATTGTCCATTGCTAGGCACCTCAGTCTTTCCACCCTGGTGACCTGTACCTGGCCCATTGCCCTTGCTCTGCTCATGTCTGTCCAACTGCCTACCACACTACACACCTTGATGCCTGGCTGGGGGAAGAGGATAGGAATGAGAGTCTCTGAGGCTGCTCCAACATTCACCCCCCGAACCCCCATCTCCCGCCCCGTTAGGTCTAACTTTACAACTGAGGGGACATCCCCTCCCCCAAGGCAGTCTCCAGAGCCCTAGCTGGGAGTAGGGACTTTGGAGCCCAGAGGAAGGAGTCCAGGCTGAGGGGGCTTCCTACACAGGGAGGGGCAGGACATCCGGCCCACCCCCACTGAGGAGGGGAAAACTGGTGAGGCCATTGCTCTTTCTACTTTTGGGCTCCTTCCATTCCTTCAGGAGTTTACTTGGCCTTGGCAATGGCCTGCTTCCCAGAATCTCTCATCGAAAATGATTCTTGGAGGCCGAGCCAGTTCAGGAAAGCCCAGAAGCCAAGGAAGGCCTGAATTCCCACTCTTGTACTTCTTTTCCTGGCTCCCAGCCTTGTTATCATCAATCCCATCAAATGCCTGGAAAAGCTCCCAGCCTGCAGAACACGAGCTAGCCTGGCAGGCACCAAGTTCTCAGTAGGTTTGGGGAAATGAGGATGGCATGAGGGGAGAGCCCTGACCGACAACACGGCAGCAGCCCCAGCTTAAAATCCTCCTCAGACTGCTTTCAGCCTCCGTGGCGAAGGTTGCACCCTTATCAGAAGCCCAGGAGGCCTTCAAGACTCAGCCAGTTAGATTCACTCCTTCTCACCCAAAGGGACAGGCCTGTCCCTACTCGTGAAGCACTCAGCCGTGCATTTGTTTGTGCTGTATCTTTCCTGTCTGCTTTCTGTCCAGTCTTGCAAACCCAGCAGAGCTGACACTTTTTCTGAGAAATCCTTTCTGGCTAAATCCCTAATAGGCATTGACATTTCCACAATCGCTTACGTAACAGTGCAGTGGAACAACTGTGTGCAGGTCCGCCTCCCCTCATGGCCATGGGCTCCTTGAGGGCACAGATGGCATCTGATTCATCCCAGTGGGCCTGGCACAGAGCCTGGGGACAGGACTATAGGGCAATGCGATCCTTAAGGGCTTCCCGCCACAGAAGAACAAAGACCAGGAAAACCCACTGGGCACCAGGCATCAGACCATGCACGGAACCGAAACTGTCCTCAAGACACCTGATTGCACATCCAAATTCCATCTGCATTCCAAGCTCACTGACTCAGCCCCCAGGCCCACTGACCAGAAGAACTTCCCGTCAGTGACTGGATGAAACTCCAGCTCCTGGTGCTGCCATCATCCACCCAGTGTCTCCTTGGCTCGGTGCTGCGCAGCCCTTCCCTTTGGATATCCCATCCCCCACCCCCTTTCCTTAAATAAATTCAATTTTTTTTTTATCCACCATCTGAGATGGCTACATGTTAAGCTTTCACCTGGCACAGTGGGTTAAAAGAATGAGGGAATGTGTAAGAGGCACCCAGAGCAGGGGTTGCAAACACAAATGCCTTCAGGGTCCAAGTAAGTTGGGTAAATTGGTGTAAGATGATAAGGGGGCAGTGAGTGATTTGCATAAAGGAGTCAAATTTGGTTAGAGAAAATGGGTGGGTGGAATTCAGCCTCTGTTCAATACAATGTAATAACATAATAATTATTTTATTAATTTTTTAATTTTTAAAAAATTATATTTTATTGATTATTTACAGAGAGGAAGGGAGAGGGATAGAGTTAGAAACATCGATGAGAGAGAAACATCGATCAGCTGCCTCCTGCACACCTCCCACTGGGGATGTGTCCACAACCAAGGTATGTTCCCCCGACCGGAATCGAACCTGGGACCCCTCAGTCCGCAGGCCGACGCTCTAGCCACTGAGCCAAACCAGTTTTGGCAAAATAATAATTATTTTAGCCCAGCCTGTGTGGCTCGGTGGTTGAGCATTGATCTACAAACCAGAAAGTCAAGGTTGGATTCCTGGTCAGGGCACATGCCTGAGTTTTGGATTCGAATCCCCAATAGGAGGGCATGCAGGAGGCAGCCAATCGATGATTCCCTCTCATCATTGATGTTTCTCTCTCTCTCCTCCTCTCCCTTCCTCCCTCTGAAATCAATGAAAACGTTTTTAAAAATAAATGAAAGAATAATTATTTTTAAACTTACCCTGCCCCAGGAGATCAGGTATAATGATTCAGAGTGTGGACGCGAAATGAGCTGCTGGGTTTGCATCCCAGCTCTCCCGCCTCTCAGCTGTGGGACTTGGGTCACATCACTTAACCTCGCTGAGCCTCAGTTTCTTATTGTTGTTTCTGGAAATAATAATACTAATACCTACCTTCCAAGAGTGAACAATGGAACGTATTCCAAGAGTGAACAATGGAACGTATACAGAAGGGTGCCTGACACATGGAAAATGCCCAAGGGCTGCTAGCTGTTACTGTTCCTGGGCGGTGAGCACTCAGAGCAGGCCTCTCTGAGAAGAGGACCTGTAAACTGGGCCCTGGATGTCAATAAGGAGCCACGATACTGGGCTCTGGGAGAAGCATGTGCCTTGGAGAGGGAACAGCCAGGTCCTGAGGGCTGAGAAAGAGAGGGAAGGCGGTGGGGCTGGAGGAGCCGGGGAGAGGGAAGGAGACAAGGTGGAGGGCAGGCAGGGGCCAGATCCCGGAGGGCCTTCGAGGCTGTGGAAAGAAGCCTGGTTTTTCTTCTGTGTGATGGAAACCACTGGGGAGTGTGTTTTAAAATATAGAGTTTATTATTATTTAGGTATGATGAGACCAGGATACAGCTGCCATGGAAGAGACAGTCCGCAGTGCTCACAGATCCTAAGGGGAGGAGTGAGGGGGGCCACCTGGGGAAGCGCCAGGTTGGTCAGGGGACAGAGAAAACAAAGGGGAAACGTGGGCCGGAGTCTTTATTGTGGTGTCCATGGTAAGAAGGGATGAGGCAGGGTAAGCAGGCTTAGGATTGGCTAGTGTGAATAATTTCAGTGGGCTCTGAGGCATGGGGGCAGTTTGGAGGTGAAACCGACAGGACCTCCTGGGCCTCTGATGAGGACTGGTTGGATTACACATGGCAACTTGAGGCCCATCTCTCCTTTCGGGGATTCGCTCCTGTGTTTCCTCCCCCAGTTATGGACTATACTATCTCACTCTTCTGATGTTAATGGCACAGTAAAGGGGTTCTAGGAAATGCTACGTCCAGATTAGAGGAAGAAGTAAAGTGTCCAACATAGTGCCTGGCACCTAGTAGAGACTCAACAAATCGACAGCCTTTTCTACCATAAGGTAAAGTAGAATGTCAGACAGACCATGGCTTGGTCTACCACCCAACTAGCTGGGTTACCCTAGACATGTGATTTCACCTCTCTGCATCTCCCTCCCCCAATCTGTTTTCCACAAAAATATATTTGTATTGATTTTAGAGAGGAAAGGAGAGGGAGAGAGAAATAGAAACATCAATGATGAGAGAGAATCATGGATTGGCTGCCTCCTGCACGGCCCCCACTGGGAATCAAGCCCACAACCCGGCATGTGCCCTGATCAGAATTGGACCGTGACCTCCTGGTTCAAGGTTGATGCTCAATCACTGAACCACACTGCCAGCTGGGCCCTTCCCCAATCTGGAGGCAGAGTTAAGAGCACCTTGCCCCCTCGCCTAGTAGCTCAGTTGGTTAGAGCAGTGGTCGGCAAACTGCGGCTCTTTGGCCCCTTGAGTGTGGCTCTTCCACAAAATACCACGGCCTGGGCGAGTCTATTTTGAAGAAGTGGCATTAGAAGAAGTTTAAGTTTAAAAAATTTGGCTCTCAAAAGAAATGTCAATCGTTGTACTGTTGATATTTTTGGCTCTGTTGACTAATGAGTTTGCCGACCACTGGGCTAGGGCATCATCCCGAAACACCAAGGTTGTGGGTTTGATCCTGTCAGGGGATTGAAGAAGCAACCAATGAATGCATAAATAAGTGGAACAACAAATCTCTCTCTCTCTCTCTCTCTCTCTCTCTCTCTCTCTCTCTCCCCCCTCCCGCCTCCCCCCAAGGAAAAAAGAGCATCTAGTACTTCTGGTGGTTTTGAGGATTAAATGAGGGGTCAGGCTCCCAAGGTGGAGCCCAGACTTCAGGAGAAATGGGACTGAGCCCCCTGCACCTCCTCTCAGCTCCCACCTCTCAGCTGGGTAGCTCCTCAGAGAGCCAGCAGAAAGCTGTGTTTACTCTGCCAAGTGGCATCTCCAGGGAGGGAGGAGGGAGACATAAATCTTCTGCCTCTACTTTGGAAAGCAGGCTGATAATTATCTGCCTACTCCTAAACATTCGTCAGCTGGCCCCACTGATTAACCCCTGGGCCCCCAGAGCCGAGGTGAAGTTGTCTGCGTGTGGTTTGCTTGGGACGGTCTGGAAACTTCGAGGCGGCTGGGCATGGCTTCTGGAGCCCTCAGAGAAGATCTAATTCAGGAAGATCTAAACGGTCAGGAGGATGGGACAGAATCACTTCAAGACCAGGGTTTGAAATTGATTCTACGTGGCCTGCTGTCCACCAGACATCTGTCTCAGCAATTCAGGCCCCCAAGGGAGGCGAGGGCTGAAACTGTTCTGCAGGTTCAGGCAGGGATGCTGTCCTGTGTGTGAGGGGCTGGGCCAGTGATGCCTACTCACCTCAGACAACAGAAACCCACCCTACAGGAGGGGAGCCCAGATCCTGGGCCATGCCTAGCTGTGTCTGGTTAGGAGGTTGCCTTGGACCATCTGTAACTATTCACATGTGAGCATACCTATCTAGTTTGCCAAGCACTTTCCCACCTGGTTTCTCATTCAACCAGCCCCACAGAAGCAGGAATTAGCCCCCTGTGATGCAGTGGTTCAAATATAGACTTTGTTTCTCACTGGCTGTGTAGCTTTGGGGCAATCACTTCACCTCTCTGAGCCTCACTCACCTCACCTGTAAAAGGGGAGAATAGTCACCATCCCGCCCCTGCAGTTTTGCTGTGAAGCTTAAATGAATTTATGGATCTCAAGAACTCAGTAGTGCCTGGTGCAGGGTCAGCAAATTTGTCAGCTCCTCCTTTGAATTCCCCATTTTACAGAGGAAGAGCATGAGGCTCCAGTGAGTTACCAAATTATACTCATCTGAATGTTTTCAAAAATGATCAGACAAACGCATCGTGAGCACAAGTTAAAGTTGTATTTCACTTAATCCTGAGGAAACTATCAGGATGATAAAGCTAGTTCAGAGGACTGACGGGTATAATCAATGAAGCATAGAGAACACTGGGAGAAGATTGCTGGTCAGATTCCAGCCCCACACGCCCTACAGTGCGTGACCTGTGACCTTTGGGTTATAACCTATAATCTCTACTGATCAGAAATCATTTGTATCACTCTTGGAAATCTGTTTTCTACAAATTAGCATCTTAGTTCTCAGACCTATAAAACGCCTGGGCCTGAATCCAGAGGGAGCCATGACCCTTGGGGCTTGTCTGATGATGCCCCCTGGGGACCACAGTTTGGACTTATCTGGGATCAAGAAGTGAGCTGAGACCCCGGAGGCCCCGGCAGCCTCCAGCCCCTGCACTGGTTAATTTTGCAGTGAGACACCCAGACAGCTCAGAGCTGGAGGAACAAGCAGCAGCAAAGAAGCAACAGATGGGTTTCCATGGTGACTGCCGCCTAGAGCTCCAAGTGTCTTCTTTCTGAACTGAGATGGAGGTGCGGCAGGAAGAACATGGGTGCAGGAGGGGAAAACCTGGTCCTGATCTACCCCAGATGGGAGCTTAGTGTCCCTTGGGCAAGTCATCTCACCTCCCTCTGGACTGAGGAGGAACAAAGGATACCATTTGTTAGGTGCCTGCTCTGTGCCAGGCATTATCTCATTTACTTCTCTCCCCAGCAAGCCTTTGAGAAAGAAGCTATTATCAGCATTTTATAGATGAGGAAACAGAAGCACAGAGAGGTGGAGTAACTTGCACAGGAACACACAGCTTGTTAAGAGCACCTGAGCTGTGCTCTTCACCACAGCCCTATATAGTGCTCCAGGCCCCTTTCTCCTAGAAGAATAGATACATTCCTTCTGGAGATGTCATGCCCTCCCAGAAAAGGAAGGGTGGTGGGGAAGCAGAATCAGGGTGCAAAGAGGGAACACTTCTGATGAAACACAGTGAAGTTAGCATCCATTTTCTGCCTGGGCACCTTGACCACTATGATACCTGGCACCTCAGGCAGGAAGCAACTCCACGCTCAGGCAGCCCTCAGACCCCCCCCCCCCCGCCCCCCCAAGCCCAGGCAGCATGACACCACCACAGCCATTGGAACAAACACCGCTGAGCTCTGGGGTGCCATCCAGAGCATCTCCTTATCTGCAAACCCACCTAGAGGCCTGCTTCAAACTGCCCTGCAGGAAACCAACAAGCCTTCTGACCCCTCCCAGAAGCCTCCCTTTGTTGAACTGTAGCCCAGTGCCTCCTCCTCGACCCCCTCCTCTTTCTCCTCCTCCTCACTGTTGTCCTCCTCTCTCCTGCCCTGTCCCACTCTCATCACTCCAAAGTGTTGGCTTCTGTTCCAGTGCTCAGAGCCCAGGTATAGGACAGGCACTCCTGGTGGCTTTGAAGGATGCCCAGAGCCCTTAGCAGAGCCCAGACATGTATTTTTAGGATGAGCCCAGCTCAGTCCTGCCTGCCAGAATGCCCTGCCTTCTCTTTTTCCATCCAAGTCCCAAGGCAAGTATGTGAATGGCAGTTCAGACAAGCCCAGGAACAGCTGGCCTGAGAGCCTCCCCTGCAAGAATGAAGGTAGGAGAAGGCGTGTGTGGGTACTCAAGTGTGGGCATGGGCCTGAGCCAGCCAGGGGGCCTGGAGCTGGAGCAGGTGTCCCACCACCATCCTCTCAACAGCTGGCCTTGGCCTCCTAGCCCTCCCAACTTTGTCCATCCATCCATCCATCCATCCATCCTCTCATTCAACAAGCTTTGGTCGGACATTCATTATTCTGGTACAGGGGATGAGAAGGATGAATTCCCAGCCTTAGAACCTGACTATTGATGTAAGAAATGTCCAAACCTGTAGAAAAATTTTGAGTTTATTTGAATCAAACTGATGACAATTGCCTGGAAGCAAAAACTCAACAAATTGAGAAAATGCTCCAGAGAATGGCAGTTTTGCATTATTTTGTACACCAGAATCAAAGGAGAAAATGTAAGGAGTGTGACATGAAGTCCATGGGTGGTAGATTAAGGGGGCAGGAGAAAGCAAAGCGGGGACATCTCTGGGATTGGATAAAGAGTAAAAGGAAGAGACACATAACTTCTTTTACATTGGTGGGTACAGGATAACTAATAATATTTACAGCACAGGGAGATGGAATGTGGGGAACCAGAGTGACAATGAGGGGTCGGAGGTCTCTGCTCTGGTGCAGCAGTTATGCCCTGAGGGGTCTGGAAAAGGAGCTTACTCTGACATTTCAAAGGTATGTTGTCCTAGATGCAAGAAGGACAATAGACAAGCTCACTGAAGGGAGAGATGGGCCTTTGTCAAGGAAGTTACCGGCCTAGGATGTGACTACCGCCATGACCTGCTCTTAGTTAGGAACTCGAATGTTCAGACCATCCTCTGTGGTTACTTTCAGTCTCTGAGCTGGCAAGGCCCACCATGCAAGCCTCCCCTGAGCTTGTCAGGGTTAACAGGTGGCTGCTTTTCAGTCCACATGACCTTTCCCCGACATGGCCCCCCTTTCCTCCAAGTCTTCCCCTTCTCAGTTGCTGGCATCTCCACCCTGCCTGGGGCTCAGGCCACCTCTCACATCCCACCCATCAACAATCCTGTGATTTTGCTCAAATATATCCAGAATCCGATTATGTCTCACCCCTTTCCCTGTTGCCACACAGGTAGCCGCAGTGATTGTCCTAACACACACATTGTTCTTTCAGGTCTTAGGGGAGGTGTTACTGCCTCAGACGCCTCCTCTGGCCCCTTCTTCAGTAATTGCCTGGTTACTGGTCTCTCTTTCCCTGGGACAGTGACCTAGGGCCATGTCTGTCATCTGCAGGAGATGGGATGGTGCAGTGGCTAAGGGAATGGACAGCCTGGGTGTAGATTCTGGCTAAGCTATGGGAATTTAGGCAAGTTACATAAAGCTCCCTGGGCCTCCATTTCTGCATCTGTAAAATGGAATCATGATAGGATCTCCTTCGTAGCCCCCATAGGAAAGGATTAAATGAAAAAACATAGTAATAAGAATGTTAGCTATTACTGTTCTTCAATGGTATATTCCCAGTGCCTGGCGTAAAGTTTGGCCAATATTTACCAGTAGTACTCAGTAAGTATTGGTTGGATGAATGAATGAATGTGTCTGGGTATAGAGAGATGAAGCAATGGCATGAGAACCTAGAGGAGGGCCCGAACTCGGTTGGAGGAGAGTCAGGGAGGCTTCCTGTAGGAAGGGAGCTGATTCCCCAAAGGGCAAGCATGTCAAACTCGCGGCCCGTGGGCCAAATGCCTTGTTCATTTGGCCCATGTTCGCCTTTGAGTTTGACATGCTTGCTGTAGGGTGAGGAGTTAGCCCAGCAAACAGAGGGACGACATGCAGGCAGGAGCAGTAAGAGCATGTGCAGAGGCCTCTTACTACAGAGAGAACCTGAGCCATGCAGGGAATGTCAGTCCATCATTCAGAGACTGAGCCTGTAATGCGAAGAGGCCAGATTCCCCCTTTGCTGGCCATTTGGAGGACGTGTTTGGGTGTAATGATAAGAAAAAAATCTGAGATATTCTAAATTAAAATGAGTGTCTGGGGAGTTAAAGAAACAGAACAGTTAGCCTGTAAGAGCTGACTGCGGGCCAGCTCTGACCTGCTGCTCCAGTCTCAGAATTGGCCCTGTTTCCCTTTCTCCCCTTCCCCCTGTCTGTGGCTAATGTAATCCTTTCAGAGGGCTTATGTCTACCTCCACCCTCTACTTGATGCATAAAAAGGCTTGCAAAACTCCGGGATGACGAACATGCTGGCTACCTACCCAGCCATGCTTCTGGGGCTTTCAACTCCATGCCTTGAAGGGTTGATGTGAGAATTCAGAAACACAGGCTGTGGTAGCGTGTGGCAAACTGAGGTGTGGACCCTGCTGGTTATCATTAGCAATCAAGGAAACTGGTTTGGAAGGGGTTAAGGGGAGACCCTGCCTCCCAGCCAGGAACGAATCAAGGCTGGCAGGGGAGGAGCCAGGCTGCCACTAGGAGAGAAATCTAGACTGGCCAGATGTTGCCTGGGGAGGGAAGGGAGAAGACACACAGGAAGGGCTAGGGGCCGTGGGGCAGAGCCTTGGTCCAGGGTCGCTGGCCTCTGCAAGGGGATAGCTCCAAGCCGGAGGGTGCAGGGTCAGCTTCTAGGGGTTGGAGGAGCTGAGCTGCCTGAGACAGAGACAGCGGTAGGGTGGGAGGGGACCAGGACCAAGAGCCCTCCTGGCTCCCCAGGAAGGGAGCACCGGCTACACCCAGGCCTTGAACTCAGCTGACCCTGATAGCCCACATGGGGCACAGGGTCTAATTTTAGCTCAGCCACAGGGCCCAGAGCCCAGGAGTGCCGGTCAACTGGCACAGGGGTGGCCAGGGCTGCTCTGGGACTGCTCAGGCGGTGGGGGTGGGTGGCAAGGGGGTGGGGGAATTGGGGAGATCAGCCCTGTACCCTGGCCAAGCTGCCTCTTGTGGGAGCCCTAACAGGTCCCCCATGGCCTGGCAGACAGTCATTCCCATTGAGGGCCGGGTCAGGGGGTTCAGCCAGAAGGGCAGAAGGACACAGCCTAGCAGTCTGGACAGAGATTGCATCAGCCTGAATAGTGCCTGGGGGCAGGGGTCCTGCTGGGAGGGCAAAGGCTGGCTGGCTTGTCCAAAGACCAAGGAAGCAGAGTCCTGACCGCAGGAACGCAAGGCCAGAAAGCTAGGTCCTTCCTGGCCTCCTTGTGCCTGGGTGGTGCCTTGCTGTTTGACCCTGCGCAGGCAGCCTGCTCTTGATGAGCCTCAGTCTTCCCATCTGTACAATGAGGGCGCTGAACTAGGTTGATCCCAGCTCCAGCGGTCCACCCTCAGGCCCCTGCTCCTCCTGCTTCCCTGGCCCTGGCTGTGGGTGGCCACATGCAGTCGTGGAGAAGGAAGTCCCTTTGGCTGGCACTGTTGGCCTCCTGGCTCCTCGGCCTCCTGGGGATCTTTCCCCTTCTCCGCCTGGCAGTACCCACCGGACCTCGGGCAGGGCCCCCCCAAGGCTGGCCCCGCTGGCTGGATGCAGAGCTCCTGCAGAGTTTCTTCCAGCCTGGGGAGCTCCCGGAAGATGCCCCTCAACTTCCTCAAGCCCCCCGTGGTGGCAGCTGTGACTGGGGAGCTTGCTTTGACACCTCGAAGTGCAGGAGTGATGGCTTCAAGGTGTTCATGTACCCAGCGGCTGGACCCTTCTCTGAGACTCAGCACAAGATCCTGGCTTCCATTGAGGGGTCCCGCTACCACACAGTCAGCCCTACGGAGGCCTGCCTCCACCTCCTCAGCCTGGACGCCCGGGCTGGAGAGTGCAGCCTGCTGCCCCCGAAATGGAATGGGGGCAAGAACCATCTGGTCCTGCGGCTCCACCCGGCCTCCTGCTCCTGGACCTTCCAGCTAGGACAGGCAATGGTGGCCGAGGCCAGCCCCACGGTGGACACCTTCCGGCCTGGCTTCGACGTGGCCCTCCCGCTTCTCCCTGAAGCCCACCCGGTTCGAGGTGGGGCTCCTGGCCAGCTGTGCCAGCACAGCCCCCACCCCGGGGCGGCGCTGCTAGCCCTGGCGGAGGAGAGGGGCGGATGGCGCATGGCAGGTACCGACTCCCCTGCCTGCCCCTGGTTTGGACACTGTGAGCAGGACCATGGACCGGAGCAGTAAGTGGACCTTTCCCTTCGGGGGCTGAATGGGAGGGACCTGTCATGGGAGCGAGCCCAGAGGACAAGGTAGAGGGCAGGATTGAGATGGGAGAACCAGCTACAGCAGGCAGCAGTCAGGTTAGACAGCGGAGAGCACTACCACCAACATGGCGATTTGCTGCAAGAGGTGTCCAAGGCAGGTTTTGGAATCTCCCTTGGGGATCTTTAAAAACAAAAAAACATGACTCACTCTTACTCTTTTTATCTTATTCCAAGTTAATATTTTATTTGACATAACACTTCTATAGTGTGTGCTCTGTGCTAAGCACTTCCATAAATCACGACTATAATAAGATAATACTAGTTGCTATCATTGTTCATGTACCAGCCACTGAAGCTCAGAGAGGTCAAGTAGTTGGTTTGAAGCCACCCAGCCAGAAAGAGAACAGCCAGAATTTTAATTTAGAATTGCCTTTAGCATTAGAATTCTGAGTTTTAAGGAAGAGTTTATGATCAACCCCGTCAAATGCCTCAGAGCCATGGGGATTAGTCACAGATGGAAGCTGCTCTTATGTCTAATTTGGGGGATTAACCTCTCCAGGAAACAGCCTTTAGTTACAGCAAAAATGTGAACTAGGCTAGACTTACAGAAGAACTTCCTGCTAGTGAGAGTCCCAATACATAGAAGGAGCACCAGAGCCTAAGGGTCATGGAGAGCTCTTAGAAACTTCTCTCTACCTGGGCTATTTGGGGTGACATACCTTAGGTGATAGAGCAATTAACCCCTAAGCACCCTAACCCCTCTGCACCCCCAGGAGGCCAGCAGTATCAAAGGCTGGCTGGGCAGGCAAGAATATTTTCATATATAATACTAGGGGCTTGGTGCATGAATTCGTGCACCTTGAAAGGAACTGTGGGCCATGAGGCTGTGGTGGGCTCAGGGGCAGGTCTCAGCCCATCTTCTGCACCCCTGCCTGGCCCCTCCCACCGTGGCCCCCAGCCCCCTGTCTGCTGGCAGCCTCCAATCCCGCTGCTGCCACTCCCACGTGCTGATCATGCCAGGCAGAGCAACTGGGGCCGGTACCAGCAGCAGGTGCGAGCACCGCCAGGCGGGACCGTGGCACGTGGGAGCAAAGAATTTTCAGTAACCATCAGAGGCTCTCCCCAATGATAGCATCCAGCGACCTGCCTTGGTCCGGCGCCCCCGCTCACCTGCTCCACCATCCCACCGCGGCCGACCCCCACCACGTTCTGCATGTGGCCCAGGGTGAGCAGCACACACCATAGCGACCTGTTGTTTGGTTGTTCTGTTGTCCGGCTGTTTGGTCTACCAGCATATTAGCCTTTTATTATATAGGATGAATATGTTCATTTTTATATCAATCCTGAGGTTGTCCAGGGCCCCCAAAGCAGAGGACACCCTCTCCATTTCCCAGGGCAGGCCTGAGTGGGAACCCATCCCCCTGGCCTCCTGCTTGTACTCCCTCTCCCAGGCACCGCCCTGTCCTCTCCTGGAACATGGGCTGTTCGGAGCCCCACTTCCCTCCCAGGAATTGTTCACCTGGCCACGCTCCATTTTTGCCTCTGCTTGGGGCTTTTGGGGAGATGTCACCTTCGGCGACAAGGTTCCCCACGCACTTTTCTGATTCGGCACTTAGCTACTCTTGCTTATAGAAAGTTCTTTCAGCGGACTTTAGTTGCTGCTGAACGCAATTGGTTATCGGTGAATCTGAAAGCGACTGCAGCCTCAACTTCTTTGAGAAACTGGAAGTTGCAGCCTCAACTTCTTTGAGAAACTGGAAGTTAGGGAACTGCGCACAGTAGGTAAGTGCTCACTAAATGTTTACTGATTGATCCAAAATTGGCCAGAACTGGCCAGAGTTTTCTAATCAGCTTTTTAACCCTCCGAATAGCATTTTTGATAAGTTTATTTCCAAGGTATGATGCCTGGCAGGCTCGAATACTGTCCTCGGAATGTCAGGAAGTACTGTCTTTCGCTTCAGCCCACCTGTAGGCAGCAGCAGTTCTAACCTCTGGGGTAGTTTGAGCCTCAGTTTCCCTGAAGTGCCAGGTAGCTCCCTCCTCAAGCTGGACAGTACAGGGACAGAGCCACAGAGAGAGGCCTACAGCCATGGGGTCAGCCCCTGGAAGGCAGCCTGAATAAACAACTGCCGGCCAGAGAAAGAGGCGATTCACCGTCCCCGCCGCTGCCCCACTTTCGCTCAGCTGGCAGGAGCGAGGGAGGAGGAGGGGAAGAAGCGAGTATGTGGGGAAAGCTTGCTCTTGGTGCTGTGGGTAAGTCACGCCCAACCCTCTGATGCACCCTCCAGGGAGGTATGAGTATTCCCATTTCCAGAACAGGGAACTGAGGCTCAGAGAGGCGGAGGGAGCCAGCCCAGGGCCTTTGGTGACAAGCTCCTTCATGCACCACGGCCGCCCCCATGTTTCTGAGCAGGCGCTTGGCACTGGGGTGGAGCCCTGCACTCTGGCTCCAAAGCCCGTGGTTTTCCACCTTTGTTGAACAGACTCCTGTTGCTTTGGAATAGGCCTCCACCCACTGAAATCGTTGCTTATTTTTATGAATAGGGAGTTCATTCACATGGCGCAACATTCCAAAGGCACCAAGGGGCACGCAGTAAAGACTCCCTCCCACCCCGTCTCTGGCCGCCCTGCTTTCCTTCCTGGAACCAAACACCGCAGCTTCTCCTACCCTTTCTGAGGTGCTCTGTGTGGCTACAGGCAACATGTGTACTTGCTCTCCCTGTTTTTTTTTAAAATTTATTTACAAGTTCAATGCAGGTTTTAAAGTGCCCTGGCCCACCTCTGCTGGGCACAGGGGGTGCAGCGCCCAGGGCCCATGATACTTTTGGGAGCCTGTGAAAATTTTTCTTTTTTCTCAAAATCAGGAGAAAAAAAATGAACTTTTAGGTAGAAGAAAATATTTTCATATATAATATGAATATGTTTTTATATCAGCACAGTTATCAAATATAATTTTAAAAAATTTTCATGGCAAAGGGGCCACAAAGGCCCAAGTGCCTAGGGCATCTGAAAGTAGGTAGAGCCACACTGATGGCAGCCTTGGGCACTAAGGCCCTGAGACCATGATAAGCACTCACATGGTCACAGAACCCTAAGACTTAATTGGCAATTACCACGATGACCCTCCCATCACACACACATACACACTCATATAGCCTCTGCTTGTTTACCTCTACTGATGAGGAACTCACCACCTCCCAAGGCCACCCACTACTGGCTACTTATAACCAGCTCGTTACTAGAATTTGTGTTGAAACTCACTTTTCAGGCATTGGATCCATCGGTCCTGGGTCTAGCCTCCCTGGCACACAGGAAATTCACTCATTTAGCACCTACTGAGTGCCCACTCTCTGCCAGGCACTCTGCTAGGTCCTGGAGATACTGAGATGCGGGAGGCACAGCCCTGTCCTCATGTAGTTCGGTCTTGTGGGAGATAGACAGGTCACTGGTTATAACACATTGCTATGCAGAGAGGAGCTGTGCAAGCTGCCTGCCTGGCTCCTGTACTTCAGAGCTATGTGACCTCTGTGGGCCTCAGTTTGCTCAGCTGTAAAATGGGTTACTAACATCACATACCTACCATCTCATAGGGTTGCTGTGAGAGTGAACTGAGATAATGAATGTAAAGCACAAAGTATGTGCTCAATAAAGGCTAGCTTGGCTTCTTACCACTCCAGGGCACACAGAGGCGGTGAGGCAGAGAGGAGGGCGCCATCTCTGAAGAGATCAGGGAGGCTTCCTAGAAGAGGTGATGTTTGAGCTTAGATATTAAGATCAAGTAGGATTGCTTGGGCTGCAAGGCAGTGGAGGGGTGCTCCAGGCTGAGGGAGGAGGACATGCAGAGAGGGAACTGCTGAGGCTAATGAGGATTGAGGGGTGTCGTGCATTCAGCAGGCTCACTGTTTCTGGGTTCTGAGCCTTAATCTTATGCACTTTCAACCCCTGAAGGCTTCACTGGGGGGGGGGGGGCGGCTATAGCTGTCTGGTGCTGCCCCTTTTAATGAGGTGGAGGGTGTTTGGTTGTTTAACTTGTGGCTTCTTCAGGGAAAGCCTGGCGGACACCTTAGCACTGGAGGAAGAGGGCTGGGGCCTCTGGGAGATCCCTAGCAGCAGCTCTGAGTAGTTGAAACCACCAGGGCCAAGAGTTAGCACCTTGATTCTAGTTCCAGCTCTGCCCAACTCTCGCTGAGACCCTGAGCTCCTCTGAGACGGAGACTCAGTCTCCCCATCTGTTCAATGAGAGTTGGTCCAGACACTAAAGACTCCCAGGACTGCTTCTTGAAGGTTCCAACTCAGGACCAGATGGGCTGCAGCTGAGGAGGATCCTGGGACCCTCTGGGATCCTGGGACCCCCTGGGATCCATCAGTCCTACTCTGAGCAGGCCTGTGCACCCGAGCCCGGCCTGCCCACCGCCCCTTCCCTCCCAGCAGCAAGGTCAAGGGCACTTCTCTGGGTGGGCAGTGGCCACCCCCTGCCCCACAGGCACACCCAGCCTGAGTGTGGCCCTGGAGCTGGGGGAGGAGGTGGGAGGAACAGAGGCGGCCTGTCCTCTGGGTGAGGGGGCCTCTGGCAGCAGCTTCCCGTGTGGTTCCAGGCTGGGGGCCCAGCCCACCTTGTGACAGAGGAGCCTTTCATGGGCCCGGCTCTCAGGAGCGGGGAGTGGGGGCAATGGAAGCCACTCAGGTGAGGGCTGCCTGAGAGTCTGTGTGTGGCAGAGCCGTGGGAGGGCTAACACATGTATGTCCAAGTCAGACTGGGCCTTGGAAAGTCAGGTCCCACTGCCTCCCATTTTGCAAATGAGGAAACTGAGGCCCAGAGAAGCGAAGGGAGGTGACTAAGACCAGCACGGGCAGAGGTGGTCTAGAACCCTGGGCTGTAGGTGTGGGTGAGGGCGAGTGTGCCCTGGCGCTTGTGTATCCGCGTGTCGCTGTTTGTTAGCATATGAGCACGCTGGTGTGTTTGTACATGGGGAGTTTGGGAGTGTTGGTGTGGGGCTGGGTGTCATGGAGGGAGCCAGGTGGGGGAAGGGTAGTTGTCTCAGGCCTCCCGTGCCTCCTTAGGACCCACCCTGGGGCAGCGCTGCCCAACGCCACCTTCTGCCTCATCCCAGGACGCCGTCCTGATGCCTTGCGCTTCCTCCAAGCCCTGCAGGTACAACCCCAACTTGAGCATTCCCCATCCCTGTCCCCCACACTCCTGAGCTGCCAGGTTCTCTGGGCCCCAGGCCCATGGTAGGAGAGGTGAGCTGCTCTTTGCTCTGGGACTCAGGTGTACCTGTGTCCACAGCCGTCTCACCCTCTGCACAACACCCACACTCCCCCAAAACGTTTCTCCTCTTTGCTTCTTGCCCCCAATAGCGGCAGCTGCTGACGGAAATGGGAGGTGGGTGAGTGTGTGCAGGGTGGGGCTGGGCCCGCCAGTGACACTCCTGCCCCCTAGGCTGGCTGCATCCCTGTGCTGCTCAGCCCTCGCTGGGAGCTGCCCTTCTCGGAGGTCATCGATTGGACCAAGGCGGCCATTGTAGCAGACGAGAGGCTCCCACTGCAGGTAGCTGAGGGCCCTGCCCATGGGGTGGGGACTGGACCCAGGACATGGGAGGGACCCCAGGATCCCAGCCCCCAGACTAGCCTCAGTCCTCCTCTAATGTAGTATACTGATGATCCCTCTCACCATCCTCCCTCCCCTCACCAAGCCTCTGGGATTCCATAGGATCAGAAGGAGGCAGACTTTTGAGGGTTCTGAGAGCACGTCCTGAGCCTCTTTCAGCCTCAGTTTCCCCATATGTACAATGGGATAAGTTAGACCAGTTGATTTCTATGGGCTCAGCCCCACTGGTCCATGACTACTTAAATACCCAATTTAAGGGAAGACCACATGCATACACATACACACACACACAAACACAACAGAATTGGAGTGCCTCCATGTGGCTTTGGATGGCAAAGGAAAAGACAGCGAGTTTTCCACCTGATGAAGCTAATTTTACCCAGCTCTGAAAAACATGTGTGAGCCTTGAATCTGCTGAGAAGTGAGAATGGTGTAGCGTTAATAACATCTACTATTCATTGAGCCTCCACATTGTGCTGAGCACTTAATATGTGCTGATTTAATCCTCACAACCACCCTATGGGGCAGATACAATGATTCTTCCCACTTCATAGATGAGGAAATAGACTCAGAGAGGTTAAGTAACTTGTCCACCGTCAGTTACTAAATGACATTTACACTCAGCTCTCTGTGACCTGTGAACTCCGTATGCTGTTACCTGGGACTTGACTACGGGTGGCTGTGGCTAACTAGAGACCCACGGAGAGAGAGTTTCTGGTTCCCAGACCTCCACCCCAGGTTGTCCCCACCCGAGGGTCAGTCAGGGCTGGCTGACAAGGCCGCATGCCTGCTCCTTTGCTCCTTCTGTGGCCCAGGTCCTGGCTGCCCTCCGGGAGATGCCCCCCATGCGGGTCCTCGCCCTGCGTCAGCAGACCCAGTTTCTGTGGGACACCTACTTCTCCTCGGTGGAGAAGGTCATCCATACCACTCTTGAGGTAAGGGGGACTCCCCTGGTAGGGGCTCCTGCCTCGCCCCTCTCCCGGCACCTCCTCAGCCTTGTCTGGGCTTCCCCCTTAAAGACACTCCTGGGATGAAGCTAAGACTGGAGCTCTTGGATACGTTCCTTCCCCAATGTTGGCCTCA
Source organism: Corynorhinus townsendii (assembly GCA_026230045.1). Taxonomy (NCBI): domain Eukaryota; kingdom Metazoa; phylum Chordata; class Mammalia; order Chiroptera; family Vespertilionidae; genus Corynorhinus; species Corynorhinus townsendii. The sequence goes on along the minus strand of JAPDVU010000002.1, from coordinate 205,925,509 downwards.
GTTTTCCCATCTGTACAGGGGCAGCTGTGGCGTGTACCAACTCCAGCTGATAGGTCCTGGCTGCCGGGTGCTGTGTTGGGAGGGGCCCTGGGGCTGGAAAGAATGTCATGAGCTGTTAGTGATGTTGGTCATGAGTGAGGAAGGAGAGGGGGGCAAGCTCACCAACATCTGCCAACTGTGGACACCATCCCCGAGTGCCCCCCACTCCAGACTTCCGCATCTGAACCCTTCTGTCCCTAGGGATCAGGTGATACAACTGCCACCCCCACCCTCAGCCTTAAGGGGGAGGAGAGGGAAGGCCAGGTCCTCACTTCCTCAGACCCCGCCCACTCCCTCTGCAGAGCCTGCCTTCATTTTGCAGATTATTCAGGACCGGATCCTTGGAGTATCCGCTCACCCATCACTGTTGTGGAACAGCCCCCCAGGGGCACTCCTGGCCCTGCCCACGTTTTCCACGAGTCCCGTGGACTTCCCCTTCTATTACCTTCAGCAGGGTATGTCCTGGGGATGGGACAACCTGAAGTCCCCTCATCAGCTCCCCCCAAGTTCCTCCCAGTCTCAACCACAGAGCCCCACCTAGACCCTCCCCAAGTCCCCAGCATCTCCTGGCTCCCAGGGTCCCCAACCCAGGTCATCCTCCAGGGCATTCTGTCCCCTCCCACCCTAATAGCCTGTATCCTTCCACCAGGCTCTCGCCCTGCAGGCAAGTTCAGCGCCCTCATCTGGGTGGGGGCCACAGGCCAGCCCCCCCTGAAGCTCATCCAGGCAGTGGCAGGCTCCCAGCACTGTGCCCAGGTCTGCCCCCTTGCCAGCTGGGGTCCTGGGATCCAGGGTGGGGGGAAAGGGCAGAGCCCTTGAGGATACCTAGACCCCAAAGATAACCACCATTTTGGGGAGAGGAGGCACGGGGAGGACTTTCAAGTGCCCTTGCTGCCTTTTTCTATAAGTCCCAAGTTTCTATTTTTTAAAAATGTTTTTGTTGATTTTTAGAGAGAGAGGAAGGGAGGGAGGGACAGAAACATCAATGATGAGAGAGAATCGATCAATGAACTGCCTCCTGCACCTCCTCCCACCCCACCCCACCCCCTTACTGGGGATTGAGCTCGCAACCCGGGCATGCACCCTGTTGACAGGGAATTGAACTGGTGACCTTTTGGTTCATGGGTTGATGCTCAACCACTGAGCCACACTGCAGGCAAGTCCCAGGTCTCTTACACTTTCCCCCCACCCTCTTTTCTATCTCCCCATGGAAATGGATGACTTTATCTGGAAAGAGGTGCCTCTTGAGGCATGGACCTGTGTCCACTCAGCTATTCACCCAGCAGTCCCTTTCTGAGCACCAGGCCCTGGGCTTGACGCTGAGGACACAGAGAAAAAGCAGGAAAGGGTTCTGCCCTGCGGCCGATTCGCTTTGCATTTCCTAGGACACAGACTGTCAAATGTCCCTCCCAGAGAAGCAGATAAACGCCCTAGGGTCCTTGCAGAGCAGGGAAGCAGTGACCTCAGCCAGGGCACGGATGGAATGGCAGCAAAGACACAACATCTGGGCTGGGAGTGATAATGGAGCAGGAGAATGAAAATCTTCGAGAGAGATGGGGGTGGGACATGGGGTCAGGACCCCGGATAGGGGCTACCACCACCTGAGTTCCAATAGCTACCTTCATGCCACTGGAATTCCTGTCTTCCAAAAGTCCAGAGGCAAGAATAGGGCAGCAATGAAAAGACCTTGGCTCCAACTCAGCTCTTCCCAAACTCACCCATATTTCTTCCATCCTGAGAAAGATGGCTCCTGGGACCTAACTGCCCCAGACTTCAGCAACACCCCCCTTTCCTCCTAGATCTTGGTTCTCTGGAGCAATGACAAGCCACCGCCACCCCGTTGGCCTGAGACAGCAGTGCCCTTGACAGTCATCGAGGGGCACAGGAAGGTAAAGGACGGGGAGGGGCATGGAAGAGGTGGGCTCGCTCTGGAAGGCTGGGAACTGGGGAAGGCATTTCCTTGGGGCCTAGGCCAAAGCTGGACCTCATGTTGGGCCTGAAGAAATCAGGCAGGAGGTTTTGGCTACAGACCCAACAGGCATGATTCTCTTCCATCCCTGGCCCTTGTGAATTGTGCTTCCAGAGAACTGGGGTTTTATGAGTTGGGGGTATGTTGGATGTTTCAGATGGAGGGATAGAGAAGATTGAGATCCTGAGGAAACAGCCGGATGGCAGCACATGGGCTGGGGGTGGGGGGTGGGAGTGTGGGGGTAGTCTTCTGCGAGCCTGGGATGGTATGAGCCACCTGCTTGCCGTGTGGTTCTGGGCAAGTCCCTTCATCTCTGGACCTGTTTCTTTCAAACAAAGGATGCCTGACAACCCCCTCTAGAGTTGAGATCAGCATCCAATGGGACAAGGGAGGAATCCTGAGATGTCCAAACTGAAAGGGCCCCTAGACACCAACTGTCCCCAAAGAGGAAACTGAACTCCAGAGAGGTGAAAGGAGTCTCGGGTCCGAGTGCTGCGTAGGCTTGCTGTTTTCACTGCCCGTCCTTCACACCACACCCGCCCCTCCCCTGCAGGCCAGTGACCGCTTCTTCCCGTACAGTGCCATCAGCACCGATGCCATCCTCAGCCTTGATGCCCACAGCAGTCTTTCCACCAGTGAGGTGAGGACTGAGCCCCAGAGGAGCCCAGTGTGGGTGGGGACTGAGCCAGAGGGCCCTGGTGGCTCCTCGGATTCCCTGAGCAGGGAGGGCCAGATGTCAAGAGGTCCACCTTTTGCCTTTGAAACCACCCCAGCAAGCCACTCAGCCTCCACCTTTGGAATCGAATAGCTTTCTAATGACTCTTTCAAAAGCATTATTTTCAGCTCCCAGCTGAAAAAGTTCCCCTATGCATCCCCTCCACGCGCCCCCCCCACCCCCCCCTCCCAGCCAGGCTGGCTTTGCCTCCATATCTCTGGATGCTCCTCCTCACACCTCACTTACATATCTCCCCAGGTGGACTTTGCTTTCATGGTGTGGCAGAGCTTCCCAGAACGGATGGTGGGCTTTCTGACATGGAGCCACTTCTGGGATGAGGCCCAGGGGGGCTGGTGCTACACTGCCGAGAGGGTCAACGAATTCTCCATGGTCCTCACCTCAGCGGCCTTCTACCATAGGTACAGGTGGTAGCCCTGGCACCGGAATAGAGGCTCCTTAAACCAGGAGCAGGGGGGCATGGAGTGAACACAGCAGTCAGCCTAGAGCCCAGAGATCCAGGTTCAAGGCCCAGATCTGCCATGTCCCAGCTGCGAGATGGGCGAGTCTCCTCACATCTCTCTCTTTTTAAAAGATACATTTTTATTGATGTCAGAGAGGAAGGGAGAGGGAGAGAGAGAAACATCAATGATGAGAGAGCATCACTGATCGCCTGCCTCCTGCACGCCCCCCACTGGGGATGGAGTTCACAACCCAGGCATGTGCCCTCGACTGGAATCAAACCCAGGACCCTTCAGTCCGGCAAGCCAATGCTCTACCACTGAGCCAAACAGGCCAGGGTCTCCTCACTTCTCTTGAGGTTCAGCTTCCTCATCTCTATAATGTATTCACCTCACAGGGCTGCTGTGATAATCAAATGATAAAAGAAATTTTAATACATTTTTTTAAAAGTGTGTGTGATGAGCTGGGGAACTGCACTAGCACCCCAGTATGGGGCAGGGACTGAATTCCGAAAAGCTTCTTTAGAGGAGTTCCTTACACATGTTTAAACCAAATACAGAACGTCTTGCTGGGGATTCTCAGTAAACGAAGAATACTCCTAATGTCTGTAGGGGCCGGTAGGTCCGTGGGGCCGTGGGAGGGCTGGCTCATCTGGAGCCGCCTCAGCCTAATTAATCCACATCCTTCCAGAAGCCGGCTCTGGGCTGCCATGTTTGATGGCCTTGGAATTAGCTGATCCTCCCTCCCCCACACCCTCACCCTCAATTTGGCTGAGTTTATTCCTGGGGCGGGGGCCCAGGGCGCTGGGAGGGAGGGGGCAGGAACTACATACACCATTGGCGGCAGACCAGCACAGAACAGGGGAGAGCGGTTGGTACTTGGGGCGGGAGCCCTCTGAAGTGGCCAGAGCTCAGAGAAGGGAGCGGGGTTTTAGCCAGAGGCTTGGAGATTGGGGTCAAAGGGAGAGTGAGGTCAGGACTGGGAAAACAGAATTGGGGCGGTGGACTCAGCTACAGCTTCTCCCTGTCTTCCCCCCTCGCCCAGGTATTACCACACCCTCTTCACCCACTCCCTGCCCACGGCTCTGAGGAGCCTGGCAGATGCTGCACCCACCTGCGTGGACGTCCTGATGAACTTCCTGGTAGCAGCAGCCACCAAGCTGCCCCCTATCAAGGTGCCCTACGGGAAGCGGCACGAGGAAGCCAGACCACCGCAGGTGAGGACGGAGGGGGGGCTGGTCGGCACTGGGAGGTGACGGGAGGGAGGGTTCCCTCTCAGCGGCCAACACGAATTCTTTCTGTTGCGGGGTACGGGGGAGAGGCTGGTTCCGGAAGGACAGAAAACTCCGACGCATTTCTCCTCCCCTCTTAGGTGCCTGGGGGCCTCCGGCCCGCGCCGCAGCCCGCAGCCCCGGACTGCATCAACCAGATGGCGGCGGAGTTCGGCCACATGCCCCTGGTGTCCTCTCGCCTCCGTCTGGACCCAGTGCTCTTTAAGGACCCGGTGTCCGTGCTGCGCAAGAAGTACCGGAGCCTGGAGAAGCCCTAGGGAGGACCCACGGGACCCCTTCCTTACTACCCGGAGCGCGGAGACTGCTCGGAGGGGGAGGCTCAGCTCAGGTGTCCCCGCCCTTGAGACATCCAGAGACCCAATCAGAGCACCCAGTGGCCAATACGTCAGACCCCGATTGGCCTATCATAGAGCCGGGGGCGGGACCTCGCCCCACCCTCCAGCCCGGCAGCCAGCTTCTGTTTCCAGGTGCAAGGCATTATTCTGTTTTCGAGCCTTTGCCCCGGCAGACTCTTCTGCTGAGCTGACGTCTTGTCTTTCAAATCCTCGCCTCCCCAGGGTTTGCCCGACCCCCATCCGCTCTCCGGATTGGTTGGTCTCCTCTGCGCTTTCACAGCCGGGTGTTCCCGCAGTCCCCGGCACTGTTCGTGCTACCTTGCCGCGTACACCGCCAGTCCCTGGACGGTCTGGACGCCCCGGTCGTGTCCTCCTCTCTCTGGCCTTTCAGGTAGCGCTACGAATATTTGACGAAAAGATAATTGGAAGAGACATCAATTACGTGCCTGCCCTGTGAAGACGGTGATGGGAGTGTGGACGGTGATGTGCCGAGTGAGAAGACAAAACTCCGTCCCCATCCCTGTAGTTCCTAGTTCGGCGGGAAGGCAGCTATCCGCAGACGCCGGGGTTGCCAGGGGCAATCCTCGCGTCCCAGCGATGGAGCAAAGAGGCGCTGGGAAGCCAGTTTCTGGGCTTCTTTCCCGACCGGGCGGAGCGAACGGGGAGGGGAAGAAAGGGATGAGAACGCAGGCTCTCCGCCCCGGCCGGGCCCGGGACCCTCGGCTCGAGCTCGGTCGTCGCCCTGCATTACCAGTTAGGACCACTAGAGGTCAGCGCCGCTCCTTGCTCCCTCCTCGGGGAAAGGGAATGTAGTTCTCAACACCCGTCTGGTCGGAGAGGAGCCTGGGCTAGGAGGCTTGGTGGTGCGCAGCCTGAAGTCTGCAAACTCAGGGCGGGAGTGGGGGGAAGACTAGCTGAAAGAGTAGGCCTACGCTTTGGCCCACACAGTTAGGACTAAGCAGGGCCATCTCTAGGTGGGCTAGGTGGGAGCAGAAACTGGAATGCCTGTAGGTGAAAGTGCAGCGGGGGAGGGGACGCTGAGTTCTCCTGGGTTCAGACACCTGGAACAGGAATTATCGCTTCCGAAACACAGCGCCTGTCCGTGCCCCCTCAGGCTAACGCTATAAATACTCCTGCAGCAGCTGCACGAGGGAGGAGCCTGGGAGGGGGACGGCTCTAGAGGGGTGGGGGCAATGGGTCCCGCCCAGGTCCAGGGTGTCAGGTGTTTTCCTGCTTTGATGGCCTCGCCGCTTTGGAAACTCCCGTGACTAGCTCGCCGGCCAGAACACGCTGTCCCCCAGGGCCTCTCCAAGGCTTCCCATCCCCATCCTCCAGCTTGACCTCTGCTCCCTGGGGCCAGTCACAGCTGGGGGTGCGGAGAAGGCTCTCCCTTGGAAGGCATGGGGCTGCTAGATTCTTGAGGTGGAGGAAGAACTGGGAGTGAGGCAGCCTGGCCCAGGATCAAGAACAGCTGAGAGTGGGTGAGGGAGCACACAGCTGCAGCCCAGGCAGCCTTCCCGGGGTGGAGGGCTCTGAGTGCCAGGCCCAGCCAGGAGAGTCACCTTTCTCCTCCCCAGTCACAGCTGCGGCAACCAAAACCCTGAACTGCCTTGGCATAGCCTTGCCCGTGGGGAGGGCATGCAAGGCCCAAGGACTCGCTGTGACAACATGCAGCTCAGAGCAGGTCCCCAGCCCCTGCTGTAGGGGGAGGCCTAGGGGAATGAGGCAGAAACCCGGACCTGCCTCACACTGCCTGTGTGACTTAAGGCAAGTGATTCAACCTCTCTGAGTTTTCTCCTCTGTAAAAATGAAGAATTCTGCCCAGACGGCGTGACTCAGTGGTTGAGTGTCGACCAATGAACCAGGAGGTCTCGGTTCTATTCCCACTCAGGATACATGCCCAGGTTGTGGGCTTGATCCCCTGTGTAGGGTGTGCAGGAGGCAGCCAATCAATGATTCTCTGTCATCATTGATGTTTCTATCTCTCCCTCTCGGAAATCAATAAAAACATTTTTAAAATAAATAAAATAGAAAATGGGGCATCGCAATGACTGTCTTGAGAGGGGTCCAGATTCCTGGGCCTGCCATGGCTGAGAACAAAGGGAGTCTTGATTTCAGGGTGGAGTGGAGCACTGCCATCAGTAGTCCTCCCACCCCCAATTCCAAACCAACACAAAGTGACTCCCCGCTGATTCTGAGGGCAGAAGAACCCACTGACCTAGGTCACAGGCAACCCTGGATGCCAGTGCTGGGAAGGCACAAAGATGTCATTTCACAGATGAGAAAAGGCTCAGAGGGGAGGGGAGTGACCGCCCCCTCCCCTCCCCATCCCCCTCACATCCTCCTGCCATGGTCAGGACAGAATCAAGACAAACTCAGTGCTGCCCCCGGGGAGGCTGGGAAGTAAGCGTTAACATTCTCTGAGAAGCAGAAGCACAGCCAGGCTGACTTGCCTAAGGGCACTTGCTTGCTATGGCAGACAGACCACCAGACCAGGGCATGCAGCCTTCTCTGTGAGCCTGGGGACAGGTCTCCCCCTTCATCTTATAAACACAAGCCACCCCCTAATTCAGGAGCCTTCACACACTCCAGGAAGCCACTGTCTCCTGTCTTGTCCACAATTATACAGCCATTCTGTCCTCCATCCCCAAGTTCATAGAAGAAACGGAGCTGGCCCAAGCAGTCTGATTTCAGGACACTGCGGCCCAGGAGCTGTGAGGAGGTTAGGGCAGGACCCAGGGTGACATTCCTGCTCCTCCCCCAACTGTGGCCAGGGTACCTTTGTGTTGGCACAGCTTCCTGGGCTGGGGGAATAAGCAGAGGAACCCAGCCAGGTCCTTACCTGGTCAGAAGCTCCTCCCTTCGGAAAGGGAAACATTTGGCTCACAGCTGAAGTGACTACCACACAGATGGGCCTCGGGTGCCCCCTGGCTCCCCATCTCAGGGGGACACAGAGGAGAGTGCTGGGGCCTTATGTTAATGGTGGTGTTGGCAGGGAAACCACCCCAGTTCTTGAGTTTAGCAGAGAAGGATTTCAGAGCCAAGAATGCAAATTTTAAGAGAAAGTTTACTTAGAAACTTACAGAAGGGCCCTTGGAGCTTAGGAGAAAGGCAGAGGTAATGCATGGGGGGATGGGAGGGGCGAGGGGAAGGGAGAAAAGGCTCCGGAGTCCTTCGTCTTGAGGGTTTTAAAGGCTGGGAGTTTAGGGGAGGCTCTCAATAGACTATTAATCAGCTTTATGCTGATGCACCAAAATGAGATTTATTCCCCTATTCATCTGTCCTTGGGTGTGGTTGGTATAAACGGCACTCATTGGTTTTGCTATCTGTCTTCCTGAGATTTTAGCTATTTATCCTCTGGTTGGGGAGAAGTGCAAACCACTTACTCCTAAGTGTCCTTGGCTAGGGGAGATGGGATTTTGCGATTTACATCTCCCTAACCCCCATGGCCTCCTTAAATCAGATCGTGTTAGAGGCAGAGGGAGGGGGCTCAGTCCCAAGATTTCTTTACAGGTTTCTAAGGCCAAGAAGATGGGAAATGAGGCAGGTAGGCAGGGGATGCTGGGGTCAGGCCCCCCTCCAGCATCCCTCACTGCCTTTCCCTGAGGCTGGTGATAAGACAGCATTGGCGGAGGAGTCGGCCCAAACCCAGCCCCATCAGGAACTGACCCAGGAGCAGGAGGAGTGGCATTATACCTGCCGGGTCCCCATCCTGGGGCTGCTATAGTCAGATGGAAGGCAGGGGAAGAGCCCCCTTTCTGGAGTGGGCAAGGCTCCTCCGCGCTGAACATGGAGCTAACGTCAGAAGAGGGATCTGGTTTATGACACAGCCAAGGTAAACAGAGTCCTGGCCGGGCCTGGGGGGCACGGGGACCCACCATCTGCAGGTCCTGTCCATGCTCCAGTTGGCACCGGGCCAGGCAGTCAGTCCAAGGGGCCCTGGCACGCCTGACAGTCCTTCATGTCCTCGGAGTAGTCCTCGATCTGGATAGTCATGGTGTGGAAGTTGAACTTCCCCTGTAGGCGGGCGCTGGCTGCCTTCAGCACAGCCTGGGCATCTGTGTTCTGCGCTGGGAGACAAGAGGACGCACCAGAAAAACGTTTACTCACTCGTGGTCCCTTAGAAACAACCAGGAGCCCAACTCTCATGCCCGGCCCACAGCAGAACAGGATGCATGACCATGAACATGAAGAAAGCTCAGATTCCACCCTTGTACCAGATACCCGCCCCCACCCCACCCCCAGGTCCCATACCTGCCACACCCCGAAAGAACAGGAAGGGCACTGGCTTTAGGTTTTCCTCTACCACCCCCACTCCCCCAGCCTCAGTTTCTTCATCTATAAATGGGACTGTGATGATCAAATGGAATAATGCGTACAAAGCACTCCGCCTGGGGCCAGGTTCAAAGCATGGGCACTGGAAGCATCTGGGATTGCCTGGATCCGACAGGGATGCCCAGGTGTCTCTGGCTGCCTCCCTTCCTCCCCCTGCCCCAAGCGTCCCCACCACTCACCAATGGCGATGTGGACAGACAGCACAGGCTGGGTCACAGTCAGGGCCCAGATATGCAGGCTGTGCAAGGCTTCTACCCCCTCCACGGACAGCAGCAGGTCCCGAACAGCTGTGAAGTCCACGCCCTTGGGGGTACCTGGGGACAGCGGGGATGGGGCTGAGGGAAACTGCTCCCTTCCACCCGTGCTGGTTCCTGCTCCTCCAGTGTCATCTCAGAAGAGCGCCTTGGCCAGCAGATCTGCTGTTACCCCCACCTCCCACGTGATCTCCATCATATCACCTGTTGTATTTTCCTCTTAACACTTAACACTGAAATTCTCCTGTTTGTTGGTTTCTCACCTGTCTTCCCCTCTAAAATGGAAACTCCATGAAAGCAGCATAGTCTGTTTTATTTACCACCCTCCCCTCCCCAGTGTCTAGAACAGTGCCTAGCCCATAGTAGGTGCTCAATAAAAAGCTGCACCTGCGTGGGGCATCATCATTGTCACTTTGATCTGGGTCAGTCATTTTCTTGGAGGAAAAGCTCTGACCTTTAGCTGGACATTCCTACTGACCACAAACCAGGATCCAGGTGACCCTCCCACACAAAGACCATGACCCCAAGACCTGGAGCACAAGAAAGCCAGATGAATAGTGTGGCAACTCAGGACAGACCGTTTGCCACTCCCTAGCACCCCTCCAAGTCCAGCCACATCCTGCTGATGCAGGGGCCTCGGACAAGGCCTGAACTGCTTCACATTCTCAGCAGCCTTGTTCAACACGAACCGTCTTTTTTCTGAGCCTCAGTCTGTCCCCCTGTGCAATGGGAAGCAAGATCCTCCACCCTCTCTCTGCCTGAGGGAAGGCAAATTGAGACTGAGGAAGTGAATGGGGAGGGGCTAGAGTGCCAGGGGCTAACCCAAAACCACCTGATTAGGTGAGAAGGACACATCTCAGCAGGGAGGAGGCACCCTTGTGCCTAGGGGGAAGGGAAGGCACAGTCCAAGGGACATTTCCAGGAATGGCCACCCTGAGGGCCCAGCCCCATGCCAAGACTGGCTAGGGCCCTAGGCTATGCCAGGCTCCAGACCCTGGCTCCCCACCAATGTGCTGGGATCCAACCCCCACCTTGGAACTTCCATGAGAGTGGGAGAGCCAAGAGCAAAAAGGGAGCCCCAAGCCCGGTTACCTTCCATTAGCACCAGGATGACGTCTCTCAGGATGGTCAAGGTTGTCCCCAGGACCAGGATGGAGAAGATGAAGGTGCAGATGGGGTCTACGTACTTGTACTCTGGCTGCAGGAAAGAGGGAAGGCAGAGCTAGGGCTCAACATCCACACCTCAGCCTCACAGTGCGTAGGGAAGAGGGGCTCTCTCTGCAGGTGGGCATGAGCCTTACCCTGGCCCTGCCTCCCAGTTTATTCCGTATCCAGAAGGACAGGCACGCCAACCACAGTTCAGATAAGGCATAGTCCCTTCCCACCTCCTTGCCAAGGGGCTGAAACACGGACAGATCTAAGTGGAATCTTAGGCACCATCTAGTCCATCACCCCTAGTTTATAGCTAGGGAAACTGAGGCTCAGTTAGAGCAAGGGACTCACTCTTCATCACACAGCTGGCCAGGGGTGGAGCCAGGCTTCAAACTCAATGCCCGGCTCTTTCCAATGCACTGCACTGCCTCTATGTATGTGATAGGCAATGCCCAGGCTCCGGCAGCACACAGTGCTGGGTTTGAATCTGGCTCCACAACTTACCAGCTATGTGACACTGTGCAAGTCACTGAACCTTTCTGAGCTGCAGAAAACACCAGAAGTTAGACAGACGTTCCTTTTCTCTCCCCACCCTTTTGCCAGGAGCCAGGAAGGGGGCTAGAATCTGGAAAGAGTCCTGTGCAGAGAGGAGCCCCAAGATGACCTACCCCCTACCCCTCCCACCCCACTCCCCAGCCCACGTTCTTCTGTCCCGAGCTCTGACCTTGAAGTATAAAATATAGGCTGCCACCAGGACGCCCAAACTCTGCAGCAAGTCTCCGATCACATGGATAAAGGCAGCTCGGACACTGGGGTTCTCCTGCTGCTGGAGTGTGTCTTGGCTGTGCCCTTGGCCTTGGAAGTGGCTATGTCCGTGGCCTTGGCCGTGGCTGTGTCCGTGGCTAGACTGGTGAAGAGTCAATCCCATTCTACGGAAGTGGAGACAAAGCCAAAGGGCTCACTGAGATAGAGGGCAGCAGCTTCAGATCAGCCAGGTAAAGGCTACTCATTAGGGCTGGCCTCCCTGTGGGGCTAAAATCCCAAACCCCCAGACTGCATGATCCCTTTGGCTACACAAGGAGGGATCCAGACCCACGAGGCTTTGGTTCAGAGCACCACAGGAGAAAGGGCTCAACTCCAATGCCAGGCTGGATTTGGGCACAAAGATGCCCCAGTGCCACATCTCAGAGCAGAACACCATGGAGTCATCAGTTCCCCCCACCAGGCCACAGACAGGGAAGCCGAGTCGTAGAGGAGTGGCTTGCTCTAGGCCACTGAATAAGGGAGAGAGAACCCAAATGAGACAGATGCTCTCCGACCCTGCCTCTCACTGAGACCAACTTCAACCACATCTGCTTGAAAAAGGACTTGGAATCTTCTCCGAGGGACAACTGCTCCTGCAAAAACTAGACTAATCCCTCCCCACTTCAGGTATGAAGCCTCCCAGGTTATTCACCACCATGTGTGTGGGGGGTGGGAGTGGGGTGGAGTTGATGCTGCCCCAGATTTACAGTTCCCAATGGACTTGGCCCAGGCCTAAGGCAGAACCCAGGTGTTCAGGTGCTAGAGCTCAGACTGTTAGGAAAATTCTGTTCCTGTAGCCCAAGCAGGTCAAACTTGTGGCCCACAACGAATATTTTTGTGGCCCAGCCAATATAATGGTAAGTAAGAAACGTTTTAATAAAAATTTTGTAACTTAATTTTTACCATATCTTGTTATACATAATACTATCCAAGGAAGAGGGAATATGCTAATTGACCCTCATACTGTCACAAAGATGGCGGGCCCACAGCCAATAAGGAGGGAATATGCTAATTGACCCTCACACTATCACAAAAATGGCGGGGCCCACAGCCAATAAGGAGGGAATACGCTAATTGACTGCCATGCCCTCAAAGATGGAGGCACCCACAGCCACAAGATGGCGGCACTCAGTCCCCTCAGCCCTGCCGGGGCACCTGCCTCCAGAGTCCCCCAGTCCCCTCAGCTCCCCATCCACCCAGGGCCAGCCCAAGGTGCAGGGAAGCCTTGGATGGCGGCTGCCCAGCCGCCCAAGGCTCAGGTAACTGGGGACGGCTGAGGCTTGTGCTGCTGGCATTGCCTTCCCCTGATCACCCGATTGCCTCCCGCCCCTGAGGGCTCCTGGACTGTGAGAGGGGGCAGGCTGGGCTGAGGGACCCCCCTCTCCAGTGCATGAATTTTCATGCACCGGGCCTCTAGTTATTAATAATGAACTAACTACAACATTTGCTAATGACTGATTACTATAATCGTGTTGCATTCATTTCCTTTACGTGCCTTATGTGCGGGCATACCATTTCTCTCCACTAATACTAGCAGCAAATATTTTAGCAGCTGATTGCCATGTCATTAGTCTTGGACTGACTTGTTTGATGTGCACAACAGGAAATATTTTGCTTTTGGAGAATAAGAGAAATAGGTTTATTTGCATTACACTTATTAATTTGTGTAGTTACTCAGTGTCTGGTAAGTTAATGTTCAAGAAAAAATTATTAATTCTTATTAAAATGTTCTATTATTTTATGTTAACGCTTACTCATTTATTTCACCCTTAGTATTCAGCATGTCTCTATCAAAATGAACCTACGTTTCTATGAAAATTGAAGCTTTTGATTTTTTGTGGCCACATAAACTTACACCTTGTTTATTTGGCCCATGTTAGCCTTTGAGTTTGAACTCCTGTACTGGAGTTCAGGCTGCCCTGCTTCCACCAGAAGGCACATAGGTATGCACATGAGAAATGGGAGGAGGGAGGACTCACATGATGTTCACAGCCACGGCGCAGCCCGCCGTTATCAGCATAGTCTTCCCGTGGATCTCATAGTTCCCAGAGATTAGCCGCTCTATCGCCAGGTACACCAGCACCCCAGTCACCACCCAGATGGACAGCACAGAGAGCAGGGCTCCCAGGATCTCTGAGGAAAAGCCAACCCCAACACCAATCTTAGTATGGAGCCCTAAGGCTGAGGAGACCTCTGTCCCAAGTCAGGGCCTGGGTCTGCTTGGGCTCTGCTGCAAGCATGGCTGCACCTTATCCCACCACTCAAACGTCTGACAATAGCAGAGCTAGGAGTTTAAGTCATTTGACTCAAGACTTTTTGTTTTACATGTAATGAAAATTACTTTTTAAAAATGAAAAAGACTTTATACCTGTTTAAAGCCTGTATCTTCCAGAAAGCTTTGCCGGCCTTTCCTGCATAACCCCCCCCCCCCCCCCCCCCGCCGGATTTGTTCTTGAAGTCTGCCCGCTTCATTTCACTGGAAGGTGAACTCTCCTCCCCCCCCAGACTGGGAGTTCCCAGAGGACATAAGCCAAGTTGGACATTATCGTCCTCCATGAAAGTTGCTCTCCTCACTCAGGGGATCCACCTAAGAAACCATATCACTCAGGGGATCCACCTAAGAAACCTGTCACTCTTCCAACCCCAACCCCATTCAAACCAGGGCCCTCACCAGCTCGCTGCCAGCCGAAGTTCATGGTCTTGGTGGCTGGCCGGGAGGACATCCAGAGAGAGAAGAGGCTGATGAGCATGCTGGCAATGTCAGTGAGTAGATGGGCTGCATCAGTCATGATTGCCAAGCTATGTGCTAGGTACCCACCTGCAGGGGCAATGATAAGAATGGAGGGTCCTCATCAGCTCCCCAAGGAGACACTGGGTGACCCCTTCACCCATTCACTGTATAATCACTGCAAGTACTTTCTTTGAGCCTTAATTTCTACCATCTGTGAAATGGGACTAACAACATCTACTTACAGGGTGAATGTGAAAATCAAGTTCAAATAGGTCCTGGAAAGCATAGTAGACATTCAGTAAATGCTCTTCCCCCCTTCTAGGCATTCAGACCTTCCCTTACCTACTAGTTTTGTGTAATCTTGGGCAAATTACATAACCTAAATGTACCTGTTTCAAAGTCTCTAAAATCAGGAGACTAACAGCACCCATGTGACAGCAAATGGTTGTTTTGAGGGTTGCATGAGATACGTGTATTTAAAAGACTTAACAAAGTACAGGAAACATAGTCCATAATATTATAATAACTATGCATGGTATCAGATAGCTTCTAGACTTAGAAGTGATCACTTTGTAAGATATATAAATGTCTAATTACTAGGTTGTACACCTGAAAATAATAAAATATTGTATGTCTATAGTAATTGAAAAAATAAAGTTCTTAAATAAAAAAATTAAAAAGAACATAGAGTCTTCAGTATTCAACTATGACCCTTGAACAACACAGGTTTGAACTGCAGGGATCCACTCCTATGTGAAATTTTTTCAATAAATACAATTAGCCCTTCATATCCACGGATTTCCCACCTGTTAATTCAACCATCCCCACGGAAACCGATACTTTCACATGCCCAAACACGGTTTTCCATCTGCGGTTGGTTGAATCCATGGATGAGAAGGAGCCAACTGTTGCTAAGTTTTCAGGGGGTCAGAAGTTACACCTGGATTTTCAACTGTGCAGGTAGTCGCCCCAAACCCCGGACCCCCACTCCACCGTTCAAGTGTCAACTGGAACATTCAGGAGAAAAGCCTTTTGGATCATCCAGACTATCCACGTGCCAATTTCATTTAATTAGCACAAAAGTCCTTACCAATGACTTCCCCAATCATGAACACCAGGCAGATGGCAGAGGCCACATAGAGCTGGCGCCGGGCCTGCTCCTTCTTGGGGTCACAGTGACTGCCAGGACCCTTCTGGGAGTGGCAGTAGTGATTGTTTTCCACGTTCAGCTCAATGGATGGCAAGTCCAGCTCAGGTCGTGACACGGAAATCCAGCCAGCCCCATTCTGCCACAGAGATCCCATGTAAGACCTAGCCAGAGAGGAAAGAGTAGACTCAGCGCTGAGATGGGGACAAGGAGGGCTTGACGCCAATCCTCTCTCTCCGTGGGACCTGGGCGTTCCCAGGTGTACAATTAGGGGCCTAGCTAAGCACACTCCAAGCTCCACAGTCCCAAGGAGTGACCAGAGGCCCATGTCCGCAGGTGGGTGCTGGGGGAATGACCAGTCTCCAGGAGTCTAAGGGCCGTGGCCCGGATGTTCACTTCTCCCCCATCCCTCCCAGGGCCCGGAGGAGGCCAAGACCTTGGGAACTGGCCAAGGGGCGGAACCAGTCCAGTCGAGCACGGAGAAGGAACAGAGCTCAGGCCCTGGCAGATGGGCAAACCCCCATCTTGTGCACCTGGGGACACGGGCCCTCCCTGGGCCAGGCTGCCCCGGGGCAAAGTTCCCGGCCGTGGGCGGGGCTCTAGGCCACGCACTCCGAACCAGGGGGCAGTGGTTAGGCTCCGCGCTCGGCCGCCAAGGTGGGCTGATCCCAGCGCCCCGCTGGGTTTCCCCTCTCCTTCACCTCGCTCCACCCCTCCTGTGTGCTCCCAGTCCCAGCTGCCGCTCAAACCATCCCATGACAGCAACGAGGAGGTGCGTCTGCAGCTGCTCAAATTCCCACTCCTCCCCAGGCTCTCGCCTTACCGCGCTCCGGACCTGGTGTCCAACAGATGCTGCTTGTCCATGGTCTTCATGCGGCCCCGCGCTGGGTCGGGAAGCCGCACGCCGACTCCCCGGAGTGGGACCTGGAAGTTGCGCCCGACGCTGCGTGGGGCGCGCTCACCTGCGCGGAGAGCCCAGCTTGACGCTCGCGTCGCCTTTCCCTGCGCCCCTCTCACGCCCGCTGCGCTGCGCTGGGACCGTCCCGCTGCCGCTGCCGCTCCGCTTCAGCACAGCTCCGCGCGCCGAGCCCTTTATTCGGCCCTCGCCACCCCGTGTGAAGCGGCCTGCCGTGCGTCGTGTGCAAAAGCCTTCGGGGAAGGGGGATGGGGTGGCCGGGTGCAAAGGATGCCCAGGAGCTGCCGCCCCCTCCCCGCCCTCCCCGCCTTCCCCACCCGGCACCCATCCCCGTGTCCCTGGGACCCAGGGAGCCCACGTAGCTTGCGATAAAAAGCCTCTACTGAGTGGGGACTGCGCGACGGCTGCGTGCGCTCTTCCCTGCGGGCCGGGGGCAGCCAAGAAGCTCTTGGTTTGTAGGAATTAGCTTTGGATCCGGGGAGAGAGGGAATGTGGCTCCTGAGGCGAGGGTTGTGTCTTCGCCTCCGGCGGGAGCCGCCTGCGCCTTTGAAACAGGTTTGTCTCTACCCTCAGGCGGCAGCCACCTGCGGTGGGCTGCACTCCGCTAGGCTAGGGAGGGGGTCCTGGAGGCGGATCTGCCTCCCCTCCAGGCCGGGCATTGGCTCTCTTTAGGACTGATTGGGACTGCCCCACCCATCTAGCCAGTGGAGCAGCTCCGGTTCCTCACCTGCGCGCTCCGATCACAATCTGGAGTGACCGGCTTTATCTCCATTCCCTTCGTAGGGCAGCGTCGCACTTGGGCGTCAGTCTCCATTGGGGCAGAGCTAGCACCACCACCACCGCCGCCTCTTTTCCCCCGCCCGCAGCAGCTCACAGGAGCCCCAGCAAGGTGCCACGCATGGTGTTCCGTCTCTCGCTTTCTGTCCTCAAAGTCCAGTCTTCTACTGAAGGATACTGTGCTTTTTTTTTTTTTTTTTTTTAATCCTCACCCCAGGATATTTTCCCATTGATTTCTTGGACCGAATGGAAGAAAGAGGAAAAGACAGAAATATTGATTGCCTCCTGCACACGCCCGGGGGCGATCCTGCAACCGAGGTAAGTGCCCTTGACTGGAGTGGAACCCGGGACCCTTCAGTCCGCAGGCCGATGCTCTATTCACTGAGCCAACCCGGCTAGGGCTACTTTTTTATTTTAAAATATTTTTTATTGAATTTTAGAGAGAGATGAAAGGAGGGGGGAGAGAGAGAAATACGTGAGTCGATGGGCTGCTGCCAGCACACCCCTATCAGGGGATCGAGCTCCCAAATTTGGGCATGTGCCCTGAGGGGGGTCGAACCAGCAACCTTTTGGTGCACAGGTTGACGCCTAACCAACTGAGCCACATGGACAGAACTATGTGAGGATACTTTAGAGAGTAAACCTATAGCCCTGGCTGGTTTGGTTCAGTGAACAGAGCGGACTGAAGGGTCCTGGGTTCAATTCCCGTCAAGGACACATGCCTGGGTTGCAGGCTCAATCCCCCAACTCAGTCCCCAGTAGGGGGTGTGCAGGAGGCAGCCTATCAATGATTCTCTCTCATCATTGATGTTTCTCTCCCTCTCCTTCTGTCTCTGAAATCAATAAAAATATATTTTAAAAAAGAGTAAAACTATAAAGAAATTTAAGTGTATGATTATCAAAAAAGACAGGATAGTGGCTACTTCTTGACTTGCATAGTAACAACACAAGATTTCATTTTACAATAGTTTATTAAATTCTATAACTGGTTTTGTATAGTTGTATGTAATATATTACATAATTTTAAAAGAAATTAAAAAAAAATGATTCAGAACAGCCCTAGCTGGTTTTGTTCAGTGGATAGAGCGTCAGCCCTTGGACTGAAGGGCACGCGTACTTTGGTTGCAGGCTGGATCTTCAGCCCTGGTCAGGTGAGTGCAGGAGGCAACCAATCAATGTGTCTCACATTGATGTTTCTCTCTGACTCCCTCCCTTCAGTGGGCCTGGCCGGCATGACTCAGTGGCACATGCCTGGGTTGCAGCTTCAATCCCCAGTAGGGGGCATGCAGGAGGCAGGCAATCAATGATTCTCTCATCATTGATTTTTCTCTCTCTCTCCCTCTTGTTTCCTCTCTGAAATCAATAAAAATATTTTTTAAAAAGTAAATAAAAATCAATGGGAAAATATCAAGGATTAACAAGAAAAAAATGCTTCAGAACTTGAGAAAGAACTAGAAATGAGAACAAAAATCTAATTCACTGAAATTCAAAGTTAGGGACTGAGTTAGCCTTGGAAAAACCAGAGTGAAAGTGGGCCAAGGTATGATGAGGGTTTTGTGGACAAAAGGGGCCACATGCTGACCTGGCAAGCTCAGGGGAGGCCTGCATAGCAGTTTTATAAACTCAGAGACCTAAAGTAACCACAAAGGGTGGTCTGAAATGAAACGCAGTTATGGTGGGCAGTTACATCCTAGGCCAGTATCTTCACTGACAAGGTCAACCTTTACCTTAACTGAGCCTATCTGTCTTTTTGTATCTGTGATAACATACCCTTGAAATGTCTGTCCCTTTTTCTGGAGCCCCTGGGGCACAACCAAATGTGGTGGGCGCCAGGCAGATACCACAAATTCCTTCATTATCATGTTAATTGTTCCTGCACCCACCTAAGTATGTGTCCATCATTTTACTTTTTATCCAATCCCAGGGATTTCTCCTGCTTTGCTTTATCCCACCTCCTTAATCTATCACCAATGAATTTCATGTAACCCACCTATGTTCCTCCTTTGATTGCAATGTATAAATACAAATGTAACCCGCCATTCTCCGGAGCATTATCTCCATTTCTTGAGGTTCTGCTTCCCAGCATATGTCCACAGTTTGGCTCAAATAAACTCACAAAAATTCTTTACAGGTTTCAATGGATTTTTTTTTTACGTTAACAGTTTCAAGCACTTTCATAAAATGAGTTCTAAAGAACATCAGTTCTGGAGGATGTCACATAAATGGATAAATTGGGAAATGGATAAATTTTAAAAAAATTATTCAGAACAGCCCTAGCTGGTTAAATATTCAGTCCACCAAAAACTACTCTGAGCCTGCCTGAGCTGGTTTGGCTTAGAGGACAGAGTGTCAGCCTGTGGACTGAAGAGTCCTGGGTTTGATTCCAGTGAAGGGCTGGGGTTTCGGGCTGATCCCCAGTGGGGGGGTGTGCAGGAGGCAGCCAATCAATGACTCTCATCATTGATGTTTCTATCTTTCTCTCCCTCTCCCTTCCTCTCTGAAATAAATAAAAATATATTTTTTAAAACAACAACAAACTGTTAAGAGCCTTAAAGATCAGGCCGTATTCCAAACACCATAAACTGGATGGACGTCATTGTCTAAAGTCAAATCGCTTTGCTTATGGCAGGACTACTCAGAGCCCTTAACGTTCTACTGTGTTCTGAATGTCAAAAAGGTGGGACAGACTCTGCAGGGTTCCTCAAATTTATAAGTCCAAGGTGTCTCAGACCCAATTAATGCACCATCTTCGGTTCAATCAGTTTCATCCCTCTCCTAGCCCCTTGATTCCTTGTTCATGGAAAGCGTTGGTGCTACTTTGGCCTTGGCCATCGCCTCATCTGCTAGAACTGGTGGCTATCCTGACCTTCCCTGGAGTAAATCTGGGAACCAGCAGAGCATCCATTGTGCAACGCCAGCATCCACGCCCAACCCACTGGACCACAGAGGTTCTATTCCTCCCATTACCCACATAGTCAATTGGTGGTGTGCCATCTAGTTTAGCTACCCCAGCAACTGCCCAAAGGGGCCAAGAGATGCAACCTGGAAGTATAAGAGAATTAACACTCTGGGAGACAAACTTCAGTTCTGAGACAAGAGATGAAAGGAGCCAGCTGATAAAAACTCTCCCTTCTTCCCTCTGAGGAACTCTTTGGGTTGGCTGTGTTCTTTATGACCAGCTAGAAATATCTCATGTGACTGAGCAAAGAGCCGGTCTCTCCGACACTTTGCTTCTCTCCTATCCTGCCTTGCTTCCACTTTCCCTCATCTGAGTGCCCTGGGATTCTATCTAGACTAAAACATTTAAGTTTTGCCCCGGGTTCTGTTTTCCAGAGAGCAGAGAACAGGGCATTGCCCCTGTATCTTGGGGATCATCTCAGGGCCAGTTTTCCATGGAGCTCTCATTGGGAAATACTGATATAAAGAGCTCTTCTTTGGTGGGACAGAAGCCTAGCCTTGCCACTACTGGTACCCTCCTGCCACACACTTCCTATCAGGCCTCTGTCCACCTGAAGTCTCCAGAAAAAAAGGCTGAATGAAACCCCAACTCCTTTGGCAATAACAGGAAGAGAGCACTGTGCATTTATTGAAACAACATATAACAAACTCAGTTACCATCCCCTGTCAGGGGTAGACAGTGAAATACAGTACATTACCCTCTATCAACAATCGCCAGTCACACAATGACCGGGCATTATCATACAAAAGTTCCTTTACAAAAAGCACCAAATTGGCATACATATACAAGTATATACAAAAATCACATTTTAAAAATGTACAAAATATTCCATTTTGCACCAATGTAGAAAAGTGTCCTGTGTGGTTGTTTCAAGCACATTTCCAACTCTGCTTCAGTGACTGCTGGACACAGCGGTGGGGGTCCTACTCCTAGTCCCTGCTCTCAGGAGCAGAGAGAAGACACACCTCCCCATTGTCCCTCCAGGGGCCCCGACCCCTCCCACCCTGGGCCTGTCACCAAGGCAGCTGGGCCCATCCCACCCTTCCCAGTCTCTCTGCATCTAGAGGTCTCTTCCTCCTCCAACTCCTTACTGGTGTCCTGAAAGACAAAGAAACACCAGGTGAGACGGGAACTCAGGGATAAGCTGTAGTGACAAAATGATCAAACTCCAATTCCTGCCTGGCCTCTTCCTTTTTTTTGTAATATTTTTTTTATTGATTTCAGAGAGGAAGGGAGAAGGATATATAGAAACATCAATGATGAGAGAGAATCATCAATCGATTGGCTGCCTCCTACACACCCCCTACTGGGGATCAAGCCCGCAACCAGGGCACATGCCCTTGACTGGAATCAAACCTGAGACCCTTCAATCCACAGGCTGACGCTCTATCCACTGAGCCAAACTGGCCAGGACGCCTCTTTCTTTTTAAAGAAAAATAGAATTTAATTGCCAAAACAAAACTGAATTGCACATTCAATACAAAATTCCAAAAGACTAGTCTGTATGCTTCAACTGGATTGGAATTTAGTTCCAATAATAACCTGGCTTTTAAAATAATTACATTAGGCCAAAACCGGTTTGGCTCAGTGGATGGAGCGTCGGCCTGTGGACTGAAAGGTCCCAGGTTCGATTCCAGTCAAGGGCATGTGCCTGGGTTGCAGGCACATCCCCAGTAGGGGACGTGCAGAAGGCAGCTGATCGATGTTCCACTCTCATCGATGTTTCTAACTCTCTATCTCTCTCCCTTCCTCTCTGTAAAAAATCAATAAAATATATTTTAAAAAATAATAATAAAATAAAATAATTACATTAGCCCAGCCGGTGTGGCTTAGTAGTTGAACATCCACCCAGGCATCAAGAAGTCACCAGTTCAATTTCCCAGTCAGGGCACATGCCTGGGTTACAGCTTGATATCTGATATCCGGTGAGGGGCATGTGGGAAGCAGCCAATCAATGTCATGTCCTCTCTCACTGATGTTTCTATCTCCCTTTCCCTTCCTCTCTCTCTCTATAAAAAAAAATCAATAAAAATATGTTTAAAAATAATAATAGTAACATTAGGAAACATGTTAATTAGCAAACATGTCCTTCCTATGTACAGACACTGTGTTAAAAGATTCTCTAATGTACTCTCCATTATAATCTTTTGAGGTCAGTACTATTATGCCCACGTGCCTAGATGAGTAACCCAGAAAAGTGGTGATCTACCCAAGATCACACCACCAGTCCGTGAGAAAGCTGCAATTCAGAACTCTTAATTGTAGTCTTCCAGGTTGGCAAACTCAGGTGCCAATAGGGGCCAGCAGATGACATGAATGAGAGCAGGAAGGCTGACAGCGGTGGTCTGGGAAAATTGGCAAGTGCATGCCCCACGCAAAGGGGGCAGCCACTGCCCAGCACCAACTCTTGGACTGAGAGAGAAGGGCAAGCCCAACATTGTTAGCTCTTTCAAAAATTTGCAAGAAGGTGGAAATCCAGATTCTCAGTTGAAATTTCTTTTTAAAAAAACAAAAACAAACACAAAAAACCAAACCTTTATTGTTGAAAGCATTACATTTGTCCCCTTTTTTCCTCTGTTGATCTCTTCTAGCCCATCCCCACCCCTAGCCCAGACCTTCACCACCTTATTGCCTGTGCCCATGGCTTATGCATGTATGCATACAGGTTGATTAGTTGATCTCATCCCACCCACGTACCCTCCCCTGCCTTGAAGTCTCCTTTTAAAAAAATCCTTTAAGGCCTGGCTGGTGTGGCTCAGTTGGTTGAAGAGTCCTCCCATACATCAAAAGGTGGTGGGTGTGGGGGGTCAGGGGCAGGCTGGGAGAGGAGAATGGGGGGGGGGGGAGACATATGTAATACTTTCAACAATAAAGAATTTTTTTAAAAAAGGTGGTGGATTCAATTCCCAGTCAGGGAACATACCAAGGTTGTGGGTTCAATCCCAGGTCAGGGTGCACGTGGAAGGTAACCAATTGGTGTTTCTCTCTATATATCTCTTCCCCTCCCTTCCACTCTCTCTAAAAATCAATGGAAAAAACATCCTCGGTGAGGATTCATGAAAATAAATAAATAAATAAATAATAAAATAATCCTTTATAATAATCTCCTAATTTTTAAAATGTTGGCAACTGATTTTAAAAAAACTTAAACACTGTGCTGGCCAAACAAAATACCTCAGTGGACCAAGCTTGGCTCATGAGTGCTCTGTCATTTATGTCTTTTATGATGCACTGCTTTCCATATAGATATAGGTCATTTATTTTATTTATTTATTAACTTATTTATTTTATAATATATTTTTATTGATTTCAGAGAGGGAGAGGGAGAAACATCAGTGATGAGAGAGAATCATTGATTGGCTGTCTCCAGCACGCCCCACACTGGGGATCCAGCCCAAAACCTGGGCATGTGCTCTGACCAGGAATCGAACTGTGACCTACTGATTCAGAGGTTGACACTCAACTACTGAGCCACACTGGCCAGGCTAGATATAGGTCATTTAGATATAAAACTGGGAGCTTTTTATTATGAATACTTTGGAGTTTTTTTCTCTAAGGATATAGGGAGCAGGACTTTATCCTTAAAAGGTTTACACGTATTGGGAACATCATCATATATTGGCATCATCCCCAATGTCCAACACAGCACTTTGCACACAGTCAACATCTCATGTTGAATGAATGAATGAATGAAGATGGATTTCTTACCTTCTTCCTTGCCCTCTGTGGACTCTTCCTCTTCCGGATCTTCTTCAATGAACTCTTCCTCTTCCTCATCTATGTGTGACAAAGAACAACAGTGTTAGGATAGGCTGGTTTCTCAGAGGAGCTGCTCAGAGGGGGACTGGCTGGAGAAAACACTGATCCCAATCCTTTCTTTAAAAAAAGAAAAAAGCCCTAACAAGTTTGGCTCAGTGGATAGAGCGTTGGCCTGCGGACTCAAGGGTCCCAGGTTCGATTACAGTCAAGGGCATGTACCTTGGTTGCGGGCACATCCCTAGTAGGGAATGTGCAAGAGGCAGCTGAATCGATGTTTCTCTCTCATCGATGTTTCTAACTCTCTATACCTCTCCTTTCCTCTCTGTAAAAAATCAATAAAATATTTTTTTAAAAATAAAAAAAAAACATTTTTGTTAATTGATTTCAGAGAAAGGGAGAGTGCCAGGGACATAGAAAGTGCTTAATAAATGGTAGCTGTTGGTGTGGTTCTCTCCCCGTTTTCCTCTCAGGAAACAGGCGTGGGGAGATGATAGAAGGCAGTGCAGGTCTTCACAAGGCCATGCTGTTCGCACAGCATGATCCCCATTTGAGTATCTTAGCTTCGGGAGGGTAAAGCAGAACAGGTGATCTACAGCAATGGCTATACCCAAGTCTGCCAACATCTCAGCTTTGGGGTGCATTTTTGTCCTCGCCCACAAATGAGGTGCATCTGGTGCTCTGAGAATAGATGCAACACCAGATTCTGCAGGCTTGTGGGAGAGCCGAGCTTTCTCCTGCCAGCCCATGTACAATTCTTCCCTGTTCCTGACACCTCGCTCTGTCCTGGTCATTGAAGCATCACCTATCAGAACAATGTAACATTCAGCAGAATTGGATCCCATTCTCTCTTTCTCTATCGCTCAATAGCTACCTTTCAATTGTGATCTGGAGCAAATTATTAACATCTTTGTTCTTCATCGGGTTACCCCAGTTTCCCCTTATCACTGTTATGGTTACATTGTTACAATTATTATAGGTACTCTATGGAAAAGTAATTATAAACAGAAATGAGGACATGGTATAGATAAATTAAGGTACCTGAGTATTCATAGATGATAGCATGAAAAAGCTGAAGCTAAGGCTGGCTTTAGGCACTAACTAGTATATGTTTAGTGCTCTAGAAACTCTTTTCTATCAATATCTTACAGTAGTTGTTGCAACAGCACCAAGAGGTAGTCATTATTAGCAGGCCCACTTCTAACCTAATTTTTTTTTAATCCTCACCTGAAGACATTTTCCCATTGATTTTTAGAGAGAGTGGAAAACAGAGGGAAAGACAGAGAGAAACATTGATGTGAGAGAAATACATCGATTGGTTGCTTCCTGCACGAGCCCCAACCAAGGCCTGGGCCAGGGAGAAGCCTGCAACCAAGGTATGTGCCCTTGACCAGAATTGAACCTGGGACCCTTCGGTCCGCAGGCTGACACTCTAGCCACTGAACCAAACTGGCTAGGACTAACCTGATTTTTAAAGTTAGGAAAATGAAGCTCAGAGAGGTGGAGGGGTTCGCCAAAGGTCACACAGATAACAAACGGCAGCTCCAGATTCAAACTTGGGTCTGCCTGTCTCCAGACACCATGCTCTTCCTACAGCCCAAGACACCTCCCTGCAAGGATCACTTATTGGGCAACAATTATGTACCAGGCCCTGTGCTCAGCTCTCAGCGCATCCAGAAGTTGGTTGATATCTGGGCATCTTTGCTAGTGTATCTGTTTCCACATGGGATGCAGTGGAAGGGAAGCTGATTTCCAGGGGTCGAGCAGGGAAATAGACAAGTCACCTCCCCCCTCACCTGTCCCAAAGTCGATGGTCCTCAGGGTGTCTGCTATGTGCTCTAAATCCAAGGTGAAGTAGTCCATGTTTTCAAAGCCCTGCTCTGTCTTCCCCAGCTGGCAACCCTTGGAAGCTTCCACAATGCTGTAGGGGATGGGGGGTGGAGAGGGTGGGAGGAGAAAGAGAGAGAGATGAGGGGTTTTAGTGCAGGGATGGGGTGTTTTAGCTCCAAGCACACCAGTGTACATGCTTATGCCCAAGTCTTGCACCTAGAGGCTCCCCCTGGAGTGGTGGAGTATTTCCTCTCCAGTCACAAGCAAACACAGGTCCAAGAAAGCAGGGAATGACACAAAGGCCAGGAAAGCCAGCCTAGCTGAAACATCCCCCCCCCGCCCCCTCCCCCCAGCAGCCCTAATGCAAAGCGAGGGCCTTGGATCACAGCCCTGGGGAGAGACTGACCTTTTGATGAGTTTCTTGGCACTCTGTGGGGGAGAGAGAGCAAAGGGTTAGGACTGCATTAGGGGTAGTTCAGGAAATCAGCGAAACCAGAGATTGGCTGCTGCAGATGGGCCCTTGGTGCCATTCCCTAGCCTAGCCTAGCTGTGACCTGCTCCCCACCCTGAGCTGAACAGAACTTGGATCTCTCCTCTGTCCATGGTCGGCACAGGTCTTGGTGATCACTCTAGGCCAGTGGTCGCTAACCTTTTGGACCTCATGGATCACCAGTGGTCTGCAGACCACCGGTTGGCGACAGCTGCTCTAGGCCCCTCCCATTGTCCTGGCAGGAAGCTTGGATTTTAGGGATATCAGTCTAAACACCTTAATCCCTGGACTCTCCAAGATGAGAATCTCATCCTAATCACTTTTTTATAGCCGATGCCTAGCACAAAGCCTGGCCTACGGTAGGTATTTAGGAAATTTTTATAAAAGAACTGAACTGTAGGATCTTATAGTGATCCTTTTCTGTCTCCCCCAATAAGCTCTTCTAGGGCAGGGCTGCATCTCATACATCTCTGTGTCTCTATCTCAGTGGCTGACCTATAGTAGGTGCTCAATTAATAGGCTTAAATAGGGGTTGTCTCAGGCTCATTTTACAGATGAGGAAAATGGGCCCCATGGAGGTTTCAGTGACTTGCCCAAGGGCATATGGATGGTCAGTGGAGGAGCATGACTTAAACTTTAGACAGAGCGGTTGAGTTGAAGTGATTCTGCACACACCCTCCTAGTCCTGCTCACCAAGAGGAAGATGGCTCCACCAGGCTCATCCAGAGACTGGATGGCTGTCTCTACCAGCTTGGTGGACTTGTCCAGTTGCTCCCGGTACTGCTGGATGAGGGCCTCAATGAAGCTGAGCTTCTCCTCCTGCTCCTGCGTGATCCGCTGTAGCAACTCACTCTTCTTCTCATCCAGGATGGCATACAGCACGTCAAACTTCTGGCTCAGCTCTTCCTTCACCTGGTGGCTGTTTTCCTGGGGGGATACATCCGGGAGTCACATCCTATGGGGTCCTCCCTATCCCCAACACTTCCTTTCTAGGATGGATGTATTAGGAACAAAGGCTCTAAAGCCAGAAGAGGTCTGCCCTGGCTGGTGTGGCTCGGTGGTTGAGCCTAGGCCCGTGAACCAGGAGGTCACGGTTCAATTCCTGGTCAGGGCACATGCCCGGGTTGTGGGCTCCATCCCCAGTGGGAGGCGTGCAGGAGGCAACAGATCGATGTTTGTCTCTCTCTAAAAATTAATTTAAAAATATTTTTAAAAGGTGGAAAAGGTCTTACTACACGCTTGTTTTACACAAGATAAAATAAAGGCTTAGTAAGAAGAAAGCACTTACTAAGTTTTCATAGCTACTCAGTACATATTTGGAGTCTGGTGTCATGGAGAAATCAACCCCCTTCCTCAAAAAATAGAGACTCTAGGGTCAAATGAAATGATATATATTCTGGCCCTC
Organism: Corynorhinus townsendii; assembly: GCA_026230045.1. Lineage (NCBI taxonomy): Eukaryota > Metazoa > Chordata > Mammalia > Chiroptera > Vespertilionidae > Corynorhinus > Corynorhinus townsendii. The sequence continues at coordinate 205,898,145 of JAPDVU010000002.1, read as the reverse complement.
CTGTGTGTCTCCAAATCTCACTCTTTCTCCCATTTTAGGACCAAGACTGGATTCAAGAAGCTCTGCATCATTTGGTCCTAGAAGAGGGGGAGAAGCAGCTCCTCCCCTAATGACCTCCTCATTGAGGCCCTCTTCTCATCAACACAGATGTTACACCTCAGTTTCTTATCTGTAAAATGGGTATAATAATAGCATCTCATCAGACTCGGGTTCTAGCATTACTTATCAGTCTGGGAGTCCCATCACGGGTGGTAATAATATCCCCTTCCTTCCTTCGAACCTATCTAACACACATTCTTTGTCTATCAACAATACAGTGATCCGCACCGCCCCCTCCCCCCGTCTGATTTCCAGGGCCCCATCGCAAGTGAAGAAAAATCATAGATGCTTTTGTAGAAATAGAAGTTTCCTTCTGCCTCTACAGTCTTGCTACTCAAAGTGTGGTCCATGGGCCAGCAACTTGGGCAAACCCTGAGAGTTTGTTAGAAAAGCAGAATCGCATGCCTCATTCCAGACCTACTGAATCAAAACTTAAATTTTAACAAGACCCCAGGGTGATTTGTATGTACTTTAAGGTTTAAAACCTTAGTCTATAGCACACCAGAGAACAATGGCCTAAATACTACCAATGCTGGCCCTGGCAGGTGTGGATCAGTTGCTTGGGCATTGTCCCATGCTTAGTACAGTTGTTGGTTCCATTCCTGGTCAGGGCACATGCCCAGTTGTGGGCTTGATCCCCAGTAGGGGGCATGTAGGAGGCAGCTGATCCGTGTTTCTCTCTCACATCGATGTTTCTCTCTCTCTCTCTCCCTTCCTCTCTCTCTCAAATATCAATTTAAAAAAATAAAAACTACCAATGCTAACAAAAGAATACTGGGAATTACTGCTGGGATGGGGGTCTGTCTTGTTCACCACCCCATCCCCAGAGCCCGTGGCAGGGGCTGACACAGCTGTGCTCAAGAAGCATTTGCTGAATGAGTGGATTAATGGATCAACGTTTAATGGATTAGTGAATTAGTGCATTAGTCCATCTCTCCTCACCATTCCTGCTGGAACACCCTGCTCCAGGCCCCAACCTTGAGTCACAAGCCATGGGTGAGCCTTTGCCCCACAGACCAGGCTGCACTGGAGGCTTCAAACCCCCAGGCAGAGCTGCTCTGTCCCCTCACCTTGGTCACTCGACTGGAGTCCTCCAGCTGAGTGATGATGGTCTGCACGCGGTCGTTCCCCGCCACCAGCATGGAGATACAGTTACTCAGTTCAGTCTAGATGGGAGGAGGGGTGGAGGTCAGGAGAGGAGAGACAGAAATAGTCTCAGGGCCTGCCCTCTTGGGATTTGGCAGCACAATGGCACCCTCACTTCCCTCTCTGCTAGAAAGAGCCTGCAGTAGCTGTCTGGCCCCTCTTTCTGAGGCCCAGAGCAGAGAATATCAGACACTGTTTCCTTCATTTTACAGGTGAAGCACAGAGAGGGGAAGTGAGCTGCTTAAAATACACAGCAAGGTACTGGTAGAGGAGGGGCTTGTTTCTAAGAAGGGAGGGATGAAGAAAAGAAATAGAGTTGGGAGTTCTAAAATAGAGAGATCAGATGTGAGGGCTATCTGGCTGCGACATCTGTCACCCCATTGATCGCCAGGGTTGATTCGGCTGATCTGGCTGGGTAGACGGATGTCCCCCTCCTCCCTCACCGATCCACATGCGTCCCCCCCCGCCCCCCCCCCCCGGGGCTCGGTCTAAGAGGATGGCCTTCCCTCCAGAGGAGAGGACTGGGGCCCAGAGCACACTGGGATGTAGAACTCATGGCCTGAGACGTTCCCTGGTGGCCTGGCCCTGGGGTCTGGTCTCTCCCTTGTGGCCACACCCAGGTGCTCTCAAGTGGCTCTAAGTATAACCCATGAGCTCAGCCAACTCCCCCAGGAAGGCAAGAACTGCTGTCCCTGCAGCCTGGGAAGTCCCTTCAGAGGGACCATTATTGAAAGGCCGGCTCAGCAGATCTGCAGGGATCAAATCCACAGCCTGAATCATGGGGTCATGCCCAAGAGGCCCAGGCTGGGGGTGGAAGTGGCTCAGGCCAGTACCTTTTGTCCCTGGAAGACACTCTGCAGTGGGGCCACCTCACAGGCCTGGTGGGCTCCAAACACCTTGCACATGGAACATGTGGGCATCTCACACGTGAGGCAGTAGATGTTGATTTTCTCGTCTTCATGCTCCTTGCACATGGGGTGGCTGCCCTTCTGCAGGGGCCTACTGAAGTGGAAGAGTCACAAGGCATAAGGTGGGGTCCCGAGTCTCTGCCTCCTCCCTCAGCACCAATCACAGCTCCTCCTCAGATCTATGGCCCAAGTTCTCAGTAGTTAGATGTCCTTAATCCTTTTTGTTTAATCCTCCATGGACCCAGGACCAGGCAGCCAATGACACCAAGGCTGTCTCCGTAGACTAGGGCTCAAACCCCGGTGATAGAGTTGGCCTGGACATGGGAAGGGTGGTAGAATCTCAAAGTCATCAGATCTAGAGACATTTTCAAGAAGAGGAAACGGGGCCCCAGAAAGGTGAATTGACTTGCCCAAGGTCGCTCAGCAAGTCAGGGTAGGGGAGGCTAAAGTTCGTTTGCTCTAATTATAGTCACCATAGCTCTTGGTTTCTTCAGGCTGGGCTCTATGTGAAGCAATTTATTCTCATGGCCTCGTTGAATTCTATATTTAACCCACCAGACTGTAACCTCCATTAAAGCAGGGGAACTTGCCTATTCTCTTCACTCCTGAATCTGAATGTATAGTGCCTTGCACAGAGGAGGGAGTAGATAAGCAAGCATGCTAGGAGGGTGTCCCGAGGCTCAGAGAAGAAAGCAGTGTGTGTGTCCCAAGTCACACAGTCATTACATACGCAGCTCAGGGCTGTCCAACAGCCCAGCACAAGCCTGACTTCTAGTCCAGAGATTGTTTCCAGGGTCTAGTCTCTTCCTTCTCTTCCTTCCCAAACATTCATTCTTAGAATGTCTTTCTCCCTTTTTCTCTCTCTCCACTCAGGGTCTCTGGCATGTTATTTGTGCCTCTCTCAGGACATTGGTTATCTCCTACCCCAGATTCATTTGGGGAGAGTCTTGGTCTTTACCTCCCCAGCTAGATTCCGCACTCATTTAGAGTCAACACCGTGTCTGTACTACCTCTGACTTGCCAGCCCCTAACATAGCAGGCACCTCCCAAGCCCGGGCTTCCACATCTGGGTTTGAATCCATATTGTCCTGAATGTATTCATTCTGTGACCTTGGACAAGTGCTTTCACTTCTCTGAGCTTTGGTTTCCTCCCAGAGCTACTGGGATCATGGCAGGAGTTGTCTGTAATGAATGTGTAGTGCCTGGCACAGGGCAGACCCCCCCAAGGGCAGCTAGCATTGTCATCCAACTATACAGAAAGGCCTCAAAGGGTTCAAACAGAACATGCTCTTCATAGGTCAACACTGAGTGGGCTAATATTTTGGTGCAATGTTGATTTTGTTATGATTATAATGATCAAAACTATATTTGCATTTTTGTCGTGTTGAGCCCTAGCAACGTGAGAGACAATAGCAGAAGTATTCATCATGGGACACTCCCCCTCAGCTTCACCACTTGCAAGCTGAGTGGCCTTGAACAAATCTCTGAACCTCTCCGAGCCCCCTCATTGTAAAATGAAGATAAGAATGTCTTACAAGATAATTGTAAGAATTAAATAGTGATAATGCATGGGACATACTTAGTACAGAGCCTACATACAGTAGGTGCTTGATAAATATTTGATATTTGTAACATTTCCCATCAAAATCCTACACAGTCACAAAACAAATCTTACTGCTCCCTTTGCAAGCAAGGGAAATGAAGGCCCAAAGACTTACCCAGGATCCTACAACGCATTAGTAACAATCAGACTAGCAAACACAGTACCCAGGCCTGACCTTTTCTCACTAGGACTGCTCTGTCACCTTTCCTTGGGCAGGATATTGCCTGTAGGACCATGCGGGCTGTGAGGTCAGCAGCCTGGGAAGCCTTGTCAGGATGTCCTGATTTGTAAAGATCTCCCTTGTAGCTGTGTCTCCAATTTGAGGCCCAACACCACACAACCTTCACCACTCACAAATTCTGCCTGAGAAAGAACTGCTATTCTATAATTAGGGAGACATAGAACTCCATCACTGGTCCCCCTCCCAGCTCTTACACTTCCCGGCTGGGCAACCTTGGACAACTGACTTCTTTGAACCTCAGCTTCTTCATCTGTGAAATAGTCATGCCTGATCCATAGGGGTGTTGTGAAGCAGCAGGAAAAAGCACTCCTAGTGCCGCCTGGTGCTGTGCCTCCCAGAGCGGTGATCTCAACCTTTTTCGTGTGTGTGTGTGGGTGTGTGTGTGTGTGTGTGTGTGTGTGTGTGTTTTAGAGAGAGAGAAAGGGAGAGGGATAGAGAGATAGAAACTGCCTCCTGCCCACCCCCCATTGGGGATCGGGCCCCAACCAGGAATCAAACGGGGAACCTCTTGGTTCATGGGTAGATATTCAACCACTGAGCCACACTGGCTGGGTTATTTCAACCTTTTTCATCTCATGGCACATATAAATTAATTACTAAAATTCTGTGGCACATCAAAAAAAAATATTTTTTATAATCTGACCCCAAAAAAGGTGTAATTTTGATCCATTAACACCAGATGGCTATTGTTGTGTTGGCTATTATCTTTTATTTGACAATCTAAGGGAAAAGAGGTCAGTTCCCCGGACTACATAGTCAGGTATTGCATGCCTTAAAAATTCTTGTGACACATCAGTGTGCCATGGCACACCAGCTGAAGGTCGCTGCTATAGAGAAACTGACTATGTTCTCACTGGGCGCTTTCTCTGCTTATCAGGGCCACTTAGCTGTCCCTAGTGCCTCTCTCTGTCCCTCTCACAGCTTGTCTTGCCTCTGGTTCCTACCATATCTTTCAGGAGGACAGCCTGGGCCCCTTCCCATTCGCTGAGTGACACGGAGCACCAGGGTTGGGGGAGAGAGCAAGCCTCTGTTCCTGCCTGAGGGTGAGGGACACGCTCTCTGGACTGGCTAGTTAGCTCGTCCACCCAGGGGACTGGATCTGGAGATGAACGAGGAAGGAGCCTGGGAGAGCTGGGCACAGCAGCGAGGGCAGGAGGCCGGCCTCCCAGCAGCGGGCGAACTGACCTTGAGCACTCCAGCTTGTAGATATCAATGATGTTCTCCACCAGCAGATTCCTCTGGAGACCGTACACTCCGTGGCGGTCCATGATCACCTCGTGGCGGCAGGACGGGCAGCGGAAACGGCCTCCAGACATGGACATCGAGCCACCCCGGCTGGACCAGTAGGGGTTTGCGGCCTGTGGGTGGCAAGGGCAGAGGTGAGGCCTGGGCTCCCTCCTCAGCCCCTGCCCTTTCTAATCTCCAGGTTATCCTCCCCACTGCTTACCCCAACCATTCTCTGGTCAAATCATGAACTGCAGCCCCCTGTCCTGAGATGAGAGAGCTCACTTACACAGGGAGCACCTGGTAAGCACTAAGCCGTCAGCAGGTTTGAGAGTCAGCAGGCTTGGGTTCAAGTCACGGTTATTCTCTGAGTGACTTTGGGCAAGCAACCTTATCCCTCCGGGCCTCAGTTTGCCCATTCATCAAATGGGCATTTTAATTAGAGCTAGTGATTAGGGCCGCTACTTTAAAGATAAAATAGTGAGAGAACATTTATCAAGTGCTTCTGGGAAACCTTGAGTCCTGCCTCCCAGCCAGGACATCCATTCTCATTCCTTTGTTAGGAGAGGAAGCCCCTCCTGCCCTATATCTGAGGGAACAGCCTCGAAAGGGAAAATGCCTCTACTGCTCAGTGCCTCCCACCCTCCCTCCTCCTAGAGCTCTGGGCCCCCTTCCACCAGGGAGCTGGCTCCAACCCCCCAGGGTCTGGTTTCTTTCTCCTCTCCCCTGCTTCCCCCACTTATCACTTGTGGCATTTGACTCCTGATTGAAGAGTCAACTGCAGTGCTCAGGACAGAGGTGGCGGGTGGCAGAGCTGCCGGCAGGGTGGGGAGGGGAAACATGCGTCATGGAAATGGAATTGGGCAGCCAGAGCCACCGCCCCAGCCCCCTCAGCCCAGGCCAGAGGCCTTTGCAGGGGAAAGAACCTGCCCGGCCATGGTTTAGGAGGATCCTGGGCTAAGAGGAAAGAGCTTTCATTACAGGGGAGCCCCCTGAGCCCCAGGACTAGGCCATGCCCAGCACTGACCTGGAAGATGTCATTGGCACACTTCCGGCAGAGGTTGTGCTGACATGGCAAGATGACCACCGGCTTGGAAAACATCTCCAGGCAGATAGGACAGATCAGCTGCTTCTCCAGGTTCTCCAGGGGGTTCCCATCCTGGATCAGGCTTGATTTATAATCCATACTGTCCAGCGGTGTGGGGCCCACTTGGCTGCCTCCTTTACCTGCCTCGCTCTAAGCAGACCTAGGGTCTTGCCTTTGTCACAAAACACCCGCCCGGAGCCTCTTGACCTTCTTCTCCTGGCGCCCAAATTCTGTTTGGGCTGAGGCCCCTCTGATATTTATAGCTGGACCCTGGTCACATGAGCCCCAGGAGGGGACCAGCTGAGCATTCCGGTGCCAGCACGGCTGGCGGAGCTTGAGTTTCCTCCAGGCCTGCAAGAGTGGCCTCTCAGATCACATGTAGGGATGAGCAATCGCTGTTCCCCTGAGACGGGGGTCGTAAACAAGAACAGCTTGTTCGTGGGCAGATTTGGGGGAGGACTGGGGACCCAGAGTTTCCTCCACAAATGAGTCTCCTCCCACATCAGGCTGGTGAGCCAGGGATGGGACCCCGAGAATGGGCCACTGGGATTGTCAGGGTTAATAGTCAGTACCCCCTCACCGACCATAATCAGTCCATCCCTCCTCTGGAGTCCTGGGCACCTCCCACAATAGGGGCAGGGTGGCCCCTCTCTCTGAGCCCATCCCTCTGCCTCAGATCTGCGGTATGTGGGGAGGGGCATGGAACTTTCATGCCCTCTCCAGGGGCACCATTCTCCTGAAAGGGGGCAGAAACAGAATGCTGGGGAACCACCTAGTATTGTAAGAAATATTAACCAGGCTCTGTTAACCGTGACTGTTTTGTTCTGATTAGAGAAGGCATATTCTTACTTGGCTAGAAGCTGCACTCAGGACCTGGGAGCTTCACCGGGAAATGCAGCCCACCCTCCCCATTTGGAGCTGCCCATTATCAAGGAAAGATTAACAACCAGAATCACTAAGATCCCCAGACCTTTTTGCATACTTGTAGGACTTTGCAAGTCTCCAGGCTGCTTAACTGTTAACTGACCATTTGGCCTACCCTTTGGCTATTTCCCCATGTAAACCCAGCCCTTGCATATCACTAAGCCCTTTGCATATCTGTAAACTGGCCATTTGCCTGTTTGCCTACTTTCCTTTGTACTTCTACCTGTGCAAGCAGCTGGCTTATAGTGGGCAGCAGAGTAGACGTTTGTGGACGATCTGCTGCTCTCCCATGTTGCCAGCAGTATTAGAATAATCGCTCATATATGATTCAACCCTGTCTCTGCTTAATTGGCTGGAGTAGTGACAGGCAGCACGGACCCATTGTTTGTCCGGGTACACTTCCAGGATCTCCACCTATTTATAAATCTGGAAGCTCTCCAATCCCTATCCTCTTGGGTTTTTATGGAAGCTTTATTATGTAAGTACACTGATTAAATCATTAACAGTTGGTGATTGGGTCAACCTCCAGCTCCCTTCCTCTGCCCAGAGTGGGAGGTAGAGAGAACTGAAAGTTGCAATCCACTAATTACATGGTGGGTTCTCCTGGCAACCAGCCCCCATGCCTTGGTGCTTCCAAGTAAAGTCACCTCATTCATGTAACAAAACACACCTCCATCACTCTCAGCACTTGGGAAATTCCAAGGGTTTAGGGAGCTATGAGCCAGAAACAGGGCAAAGATCAAACACATATTTCTTATTATCAATCACAACATCACAAATCCTCACTCCACAGATGAGGAAACGCAGGCGCCAAAAAGTAAAATAACTTGTATGAGGTCACACAGCTTGCAAGAAGTGGCTCTAGGACATGAACCCAGATATGCTTGACTCAGGGGCCCAACAGTGCCAGCTTCTTTGTTGCTCACACGACCTCAGTTTTGTCCAGTCTTGCAACCAAGACAGGACAAGTCTCGGGAAGAAATCAGTTCCCTGAGAAGGACAAAGAAGGACTAGAGAAAGCAATGGTGTCATTGTGTGGACAGGTTACCCACCCCTAGAACTTGCAGCAGAGAGCACTCTATATACATTCATGATTCCAACTACTACATGTTAATGACCCTCAAATCTCAGATTCCAGTTCATACTGCTCTCTCACGTAAACTGAAGTTTTTTTGGAGATCTCTACCGGGATGTCCCAATAGCACCTCAAACTCAGCATATCCCAAGCAGAACACAACCTCTCTTTTTCTTGTTTCGTTTCTCAGGACCCATACACCCATTTGCATAGACCAGACAGATGTCTGGGAGCCATCCTTGAGCTCCCCCTCTCTCCCATTGCACACTCAGTCCATCAAGCATGGGCCCATCTTTACATCTCACTTGTGCATCCTCCCATCTGTGAGTCTGACTCTCCCTTGGACTTTGAAGACTTTAAGGACAAAAATTGAGTCTATTCATCTCTTTACCTCCAGTGCTTAGCACATAATAGACACTTAACAAATGTTTCTTAAATGGTTGAACAAGTGAACGTGTGAATTAAACAAGGGAGCAGCAGGGTCACTGTCAGACTTGGGTGAGATCAAGGTACTTGACCAAGTTTGTGTGTGTGTGTATATGTCTGTGTGTTGTCTGAGATGGTGCAGCCAGTGGGGAGAGAGTACTGGAAGATTGGGGAGAGGGTGATGGAGTAAATTCTGAAGCTTTTGGAAGAAGGACAATCTGACTGTTGAGATGGGAGGATAAGAGAGAGGAAAAGATGGAGGTGAGAATCAGAGGTGTTGGAAAGTTGAGAGAAAGGTGCTCATGTTGACAACTTCAGTCCAGAGAGTTGAGGTCAACTTTTGAGGCAGAGGCAGGGAGAAGGGTAGAATGAGTGGGTGATGGAAAATGTTTGGACCAGACAGTGTGAAACACAGGAGGAAGTGCCCTGGGGGTGGAGGGAGGACTGTCTGGAAGCAGAAGAGCCTCGCTGATGTTTCCGAACGCACATTTGCCAGTTGTGAGGAGCCATTCACATGATTCTGTTGACTTTCTCCAGCCACACTTGGCAGTCCAGGTGCAAAAGCCAAGCAAATGGACAGTGGGATCAACTCCAGCCTGGGAGCTGGCAAGGCTGGCACTGCTGAAAGTCAAGGGGTGGGAAAGGGAAATTCCCACATGGGTCATGCTGGGCATCAAAACATGTCCTGTCATTTAATCCTCACAACAGTTCTGCAAGGGAGGTATTATGATCTTCGTTTTTCCCGGGAGGAAACGAGATTCAGAGAATTAATGGCTTGGCCAAAGTGACAATTGGCAGAGCCGAGCTGGGGTTCATATCCAAGGTAGCCTGACTCCTAAACCTGTACTCCTTACACTGAAGCATTTATTGAATGCTTATTGCATTCCAGGCACTGTGCAAAGCTCTTTCCATTCATCCTCTTGTTCAGTCCTCAAAATAGCTCAGTGAGACAGGAATGGTCATGTTTTTCCCTGTTTTATAGCTGAGCTACAGAAGCTCAGAGAGGTTAAGTCACTTGGCCAAAGTCCCCCAGCCAGTGAGTGACAGAGCCAGCACCAGAAGTAGGAACTTATAAATCAGTATCATTAACAGTTATTAGAACATTCTATCAAATTATAGACTGACAGTTGAAGAGACAAATTCAGAATCTCAGTGGTATGTCTGAGCCCAAAGCTTTTAACTACTACATCTTACTGCTTCCCTTTCTGCAAGTCTTATTTATTCACTGTACTATTTATTAGTGAAACTTTCAAACATACAAAAGTAGAGAGAATAGTATAATGAACTCATGTAACCAAACCCAGCTTTCATCCTTAATGTTTCCTCAATCTTACTTTATCTATAATTCCCCACACATACTTCTTTTTTTTCTGGAATATTTTAAAGCCAGTCATAGTCATTAAGTCATTTCACTCATAAATACTTCAGTAAGCATTTCTAACTGATAATCATTGACTTTCATAATCACCATGCCATTATCATACCTAGTAAAAATAACAATTATTTTCCCTTCTCCCCCAAGAGTTTATTTGAGCCAAACTGATACCATATGCCAGGGAGCAAGATCTCAAATGCTCTGGAGAATAACAGTTTTGCAGTTTCCTTTTTTTCTTTTTTGTGTTTTATTGATTTTTTGAGAGAGAAAGGGAAAAGAGAGAAGAGAAACAGTGATTTGTTGTTCCACTTATTTATGTATTCCTTGGTTTATTCTTGTATATGCCCTGACCAGGGATCAAACCCTCAACCTTGGCATATCAGGACAATGTTCTAACCAACTGAGCTATCTGGCCAGGGCACAATAATTTATTTTTTTTTAAATATTTTTATTGATTTCAGAGAGGAAGGGAGAGAGAGTAAAAAACATCAATGATGAAAGAGAATCATGGATCCACAGCCTCCTGCACGCCCCACACTGGGGATCAAGCCCATAACTTGGGCATATGACCTGACTGGGAATTGAACCGTGACCTCCTGGTTCATAGGTCAACACAACCAGTGAGCCACAACGGCTGGGCAATAATTTCTTAATATTACCTAAATCCCAAACCATTTACAGAGGTTGTTGATTGTCTCACATATCTTTTACAGTTAGTTTGCCAAATCTGATCCAAATAAGGTCTGAGACAGGGCATATTGTTGATTTTGTCTCATTGGTCTCTTTTAACCTATAACAATTGCCTTCCCTCCCATCCTTCTATGCCATTGATTTGTCAGAGAATGATTCTGGGCATTGTGCTTCCCATTTTGACATATCGGGAACTGAAGTTCAGAAAGGTTAAGTGACTTGTGGAACATCACACAGCTAAGAGACAGACTTCTTATTTGGTTCTGTCCCAAAAAGTCTGTGTTACTAATGGGAGGAGCTTTCCTGTCTGAGACAGGTCTCAGCTGATTAAGAGGGCAGGAAAAGCAGCAGGGAAAATGGTCTGGCTTGGCAAGGAAAAGAGAGAGATGGAAGATAATAGCAATTACAGTACAGCATTATTTTTTGATTTAATGCTTACAAGTGGCTGGGCATCCTGGCACTATTTCAGTCAGTTGTCACAACAAACACGAGTAAGTCATACTTATCTCCACTTTAGAGCTAAGGAAACTGAAGCACAGATTGGAGTTGCCCCAAGTCTCACGGCTAGTGTAGGCAGAGCTGGAATAAGCCAATTTAACCCCACAGTCTATCCCCAAAGTCTACGTTCCTTTTGATTGTCACTAGAGAGGGGACTTTTTAGAAACCTGAGATCTTGAGGCCTCTTGGTTGGGGGAAAGAACCATGGCCTGAGGCCTGGACACCTGGGCTCCATCTTTAGCTCTGCCAGAGACCAGCAATGTGATGCCCAGCAAGCCACACCCACCTTCCGTTTCTTCATGGGCCAAATGGAGCAACTGAAAGAGATGATCCCCGAGTGTCCTTCCCCGTCCCCAGTAGGAAGGATTCTCGGAGGAGCTCTTCCCTGTGATGACAACAGGCCTGGGGGATGTGCTGCAGGAGAGGAACCACCCTCCGTCTCCCCTTTCATTTCCGCATAGCTTGAGCTTGCTTACATGTTTCCTTGGTGCATCATGGTGTTCCTTTCCACATGTGTGCTGTTCTCCCTCCAGCCCCCATGACCTCCCTCGGAGGGTGGGGCCCACCGTGCCTCTTCCTCTGGATTTCCCCTCGAGCCTCTGTGGTGCCTCAGAAAGGTGTGTGTGTGGGGGGTGGGGGGGCAAGGAATCTTATTTCCTTATAGTTTGAGGTCAAAGTCATCCTCATAAAAGAATCACCCTTAAACAAGGGATCAACCAATAGGTCATTTGATCCAGAAACTAAAGCCACAGTTGGCAGAGGTAGGTCCATGGGGTCTGGGACATGATGTGGTGCCCCAGATGCCAGGGCAAAGTCCCCTGGGCCTGGCCCATGTGCCATGGAAGGGGAACATAGAGTCCTGGGACTCGGCACTCAGGACTGGAAGCCCCTCAGGCCTCCTTCCTCTGTCCCCTAGTCCAGACACTTGTTGTGGACAGCTACAAGGGCTCTGGGGAATGGGTGGCCTTAGAGAAAGGGACTGTCCAGGGAACATGGGGTGTCAACAGGGTCTGGAGGGGGCTCTACAAGGATGATCCTGAAATAGAGTCTTGAAAGTGCTTTATAGACTGAGATATAATAAACCATTACTATAAGGCCCCGAGAGTGCAAAGCAACAACAAAGAAGCTGCCCAAGCACTAATGAATCCAAGTTCAAGTTTAGGCTCCTCTACATATCAGCTCTGTTACCTTGGGAAGGTTACCTAACTGTGTCTCAGTTTCCTCATCTATGAATGAGAGTTGGCTAGAGTAATGATATCTCTGGACCTTTCTAGCCCCGAGAGTCTTGGGCTTTGAGTGACTGCCCCCAACACTCTATCCCTTGCAGAAAATTGATGGTAGAGGTGGGACTCTGCTTGCCCAGGCACATGGCACATATCTGGCACATGATAGGCACTCAGCAAACATTGTTTTTAGTATTTTCACAGTCAACCCAGCCAGCATGGCTCAGTGGTTGAGCGTCGACCTATGAACCAGGAGGTTGAAGTTCGATTTCCGGTCAGGACACAGGCCTGGGTTTCTGGCTCCATCCCCAGTGTGGAGCATGTAGGAGGCAGCCAATTGATGATTATCTCTCATCATTGATGCTTCTATCTCTCTCTCTCTCTCTCCCTCTCCCTTCCTCTTTGAAATAAATAAAATATGTTTAAAAAATATTTTCACACTCAGGGGAGTAATACGGGCTGGCATGTACTAAAAAGTTACTGTGAATAACTCCATGACCTGTGTATTAGCTATTGCTGCATAATAGATTTCCCCCAAACTCAGCAGTTTAAAACAGTAATGAACATTTATCATCTCACCCCATTTCTGTGGGTGGTTCAGTTCAGTATCTCCACGGAGGTTGTAGTGACGATGTTGCCTGGGGCTGATGTCAGTTCATCTCAAGGCTTCACTTCCAGGGTGGCTTACTCACATGGTCGGCAGTTGGTGGGAGGCGGCAGTTCAACACACATACCTCTCCAGAGAGCTGTTTGAGCATCCTCATAGCATGGTGGCTGGAGAGTGACCCAAAAAAGCAAGACAGAAGTGGCAATGTCTTTTATGACCTAGCCTTAGACATCACACACTATCACTCCCATTGTATTCTATTGGATGCATAGAACAACCCCGATGAAGCGTGGAGGGGAGCACACAGGAGCATGAATAACAGGAGGCAAGAATTATTGAGGTCCATCTTGGAGGCCAGCTATCACAGTCTGCTCTAAGTGTTTTATAGCTATTGATTTATTTGTTAATTCATGAGGCCAATATTTCTTTCTTTCTTAAATATTTTTAGAGAGACAGGAAGGGAGCGAGATAGGGGGATAGAAACATCAATGAGAGAGAAACATTCAAACAGCTGCCTCCTGCACGCCCCCCACTGGGGATCAAGCCCACAACCAGGGCATGTGCCCTGACCGGGAATCAAACCCATAATCTCTTGGTTCCTGGGTCCATGCTCAACCACTGAGCTACACTAGCTGGGCGCTATTTCTATCATCCTTATTTTACAGATTGAGTCACAAAGATATTACATAAATTGGTTAAGGTTACATTTCTAGGAAATGGGCATTGTTATGAACTGAATTGTGTCTCCCCAAAATGTTGCTCTAAACCCTAATGAGATAGTATTTGGAGATGGGGACCTTTGGAGGTAACTCAGTGATAAGGTCATGACGTAGGGCCCTCATCTGATGGCACTAGAGTCCTTAGAGATACAAGAGAGCCTACTCTCTCTCTCTTCATACACATTTGCCGAGGGAAGGCCATGTGAGCACACAGGAGGTGACAACCATGTGCAAGCCAAGAGAAAAAGGCTGAGAATGAAACCTGCCAGCACCTTGATCTTGAACTTCCAGCCTCCAGAACTGTGAGAAATAAAGTTCCTGTTGTTTAAGCCTCAAGCCTGTAGTATTTTGTTACAACAGCCTGAGCAGACTAAGAAAGGCCTTAAACTCAGAGAGCTGGGCATCTTAGCTATCACTCTTAAACTTTCTTTCCCTCTATGGCCCTATGAACAGTGGTCCTGACTCCGCTGTCTGGCCCCTGGGCTCTGGGGAGAGACTTTTACTAACATGGGGCCACTCAGCACTGGGAAACTTGGAAAAGAAACTGGATAAGGCTCAGTGATTGAGCGTCCACCTATGAACCAGGAGGTCACAGTTTGATTCCCGGTCATGGCACATGCCTGGGTTGTGGGCTCGATCCCCACTGTGGGGAGTGCGGGAGGCAGCTGATCCATCATTCTCTCTCATCATTGATGTTTCTATCTCTCTCTCCCTTACCCTTCCTCCCTGAAATCAATAAAAATATATTTCAAAAACAAAAAAGAAATGGGAGGAAGCTTCATGGCAAACTCAAAGCCCCGGGCTCGTACTGACCCAAAGGTTCAGGTGCTTGTATCCTAGAGAGACAGTCTTCAGGGCCAGCTGACCATCCCACCTGGCCTGCTATTCCCCACCCCCACCAGCTTGACCTCGGGTTTGCCACAACACACACACACACTGGACGATCCAGATCATAAGCAGTAAGCAGGAGGAAAACAAACTATATTTAAACTGGCAGTTGCTTCATAAACAAAGCTAAAAGACAAGTAAGTGACCCTCGGGAGAAAACAGTAGAAACACTGGTGAAGACCAAGTGTCAATCCCTACAATACACTAAAGTTTTAAAAACAAGCAAAGGATACAGAAAAGGCCATTCACAAAAAAGAATAAATGCTAGTGCCTCCTCCCCCCAAAATAAAAACAAACAAAACAAAGGTGCTTGTCCTCACTAATGTTAAAAATCTCATTAAAACCACAATAAGATCTGATTTTTCTTCTATCAGATTGACAAAAATAGGAAACAGTAATAATAGCCAAGGTTGGTGAAGGTGTGGGCAACGGACACTGCTACTACACTTGACCTTGGGGAGTGCAATTTGACAAAATCAAAATGTAAAATATTCATACATGTGCCTTAGTAGTTGTATTCTGAGAAATTGATCTTATAAAAAAACTAGAGCCGTGGCAGGTGTGGTTTGGTACATGGTTGGGCATCATCCCTTGCACCAAAAGGTTGCTGGTTTGATCCCGGTCAGGGCATATGCCTGGGTTGCAGGTTTGATCCAGAGTAGGAGGTATGCAGGAGGCAGCTGATCAGTGTTTCTCTTGCCCTCTCCTTTCCTCTCTCTTTCTAAAAATCAATAAAAATGTATTTAAGTATATATATATTTTTGAAAACCAGAAAGATGACAAAAAGATATAGTCAACTAGCTAGAAGTAGATATTCAGATATATAGATTATTTTTATAATTTAAAAATATTTTCAGTTACAGTTGACATACCATATTACATTAGTTTTAGGTGTACAACATAGATCTATTCACATGCAAAAAAATTTTTTTGCAATATTGTTTGTAGTAGCAAACCCTGGAAACAACCCCAACATCAGTGGAACAAATAAATCGTCCTGTGGTCACATAGTGAATACTGCACAGCAATGAGAATGAGTAACTATTGCCACATGCAACAACATAGATGAATCTCATAAAGAATGTTGAACAAAAGTATACGTATTATATAATTCTGTCATTATAAAGTTCACAAAAAGCTCACACTAACCTAAGCTGGTAGAAGTCAGGATCCTGTTAATTCAGTAGGGAGCTGGAAGGGGGAACAAGCAGGGCTCCGAGCTTGCTGGTAATGATCTGTTCTTTTTAAAATATATACTTTTTTTAAAAATTGATTTCAAAAAGGAAGGGAGAGGAAAAGGGAGATAGAAATGTCAGTGATGAGAGAGAATCGTTGACTGGCTGCCTCCCGCACACCCCCAACTGGGGATCAAGTCTGCTGCAACTTGGGCACATGTGTTGGCCAGGAATTGAACCGTGCATGACCTCCTGGCTCATAAGTTGACGCTAACCACTGAGAAACACCAGCTGGGCAGTAATGATCTGTTCTTCACTAGGGTTTGGGTTTTGCAGGCATATCACTTTGTGAAATGCCTTGAGCTGTGCACTTATGAATCGTGCACTGTTCTGAATGCATATTACACTTAAAGAAAAAGTTTACTAAAAAATAAAGCAAAAATGTACCCCAATAAGCATTCCAACTGTCTATAAGATAAATATATACATAAATATTTCTCCAATTAAAAACAGACATTGCACTTTCTATTGAATTTAATATGAAAAGATGTCAGCAATATATTGTTAGGCACAAAAAGAAAAGTACATGTCACTTATATGCAATCTGATTATTTTCTATTTAAAAAATTATATATGTGTGTATGTAAATAAATTTATATATTAAAAAGTTTATACTGGCATAGGAAATGGCTGGGAAAAATCCCCAGGTTAAAAGTCACTGTTTTTGTTTTTTTTGCCTGACTGGTATGGCTCAGTGATTGAGCATCGATCTATGAACCAGAAGGTTATGGTTTGATTCCCAGTCAGGGCACATGCCCAGATCCAGTGTGGGGCATGCAGGAGGCAGCTGACCAATGATTCTCTCTCATCATTGATATTTCTATCTCTCTTTCCCTCTCCCTTCTTCTCTGGTTCATAGGTCAACACTCAATTACTAAGCCATGCCAGCCGGGCGAGTTTTTAAAAGTCACTGTTTTCATGGATTAGAACTCAAAGAGCTGAGGTTCCTTACTGGGGCCCTCTACTGAAGCCCAAGAGGAAATTTAAGCTACAGCTGAGTGAGCTGGGCCTTCACCTGTGTCAGAGCCTCGCCCTCACCAGTAGGCCAGAGGGGACTTAGGACCAGGGTTTCTGGAAACACTGTGAGAGGTGAGCAGCCTCAGGACCCCTGAATAGCCAGGTCAACACCTGGGGGAGTGCATTTAAAGGCCCCTGCAGAGCAGGGGGAGGACAGCCCTGCCTTCATGGGCCCCAGTGGTGGTGGTGGAGGGGCAGAAAAGGGAACACACCCCGACCCAGGAACCCCACTTAATTATCACAGCCCTATAAGGTTATTATGATCGTCTCCATTTCTAGATCAGGATGCCAAGGTTGAGTATGTTGCCCAAGATCACACAGGTAGTAAATGGAACAGCCAGACCTTGAATCCATATCTGTCTGAACCTCCAGTTAGCGGCTCTGCACGGGGCTGGGGAGGGAGAGGATGGAGATGGCAGGGAACAACAGGCTGCTCTAAGTAGACTCAGAGACCCAATCCACAGGCCTCAGGAGCCCCAGCCTACCTGGAATCACAAAAGCAGGCTCTACCCTGTGCCTGCAGCCAGGCCACCCTTCTGGGGTCAGGTCTCAACCACTAAATCTGACTCCTGGGGCTGCTCTGTTAACTCAGCACCGACACCTCGGGTTCCAGCTGCTGGCAGCCTAGAGGAGGGCACCATCCAAAATAGATCCCAGGAGTGAGCGCCTGGTCAGTCCACTGTGCCTCTGGGCACATCCACCAAGCCTAATCCTCCAACGCCCCCTCCACCCCTCACTTTCGGAGCTGCCTCCCTCCCCTGCCAGCCTTGGGTTCCGAGTGACTAGGGACATGCCGCCTGGCCACTGGGAAAAAACAAAGGGTGGGGCAGCAGGCAGTGTGGTTGGAATAGCCTGGGTCCTGGATTCAAGTCCCTGAAGTCTGAGCCAGTTGTGACTTGTGACTTGGCTGATTGTCTTAAGCAGCTTAGAATAAGCTAATTCACTGATTGTTGGTGGTCAGGGGCAGCAGTGGCTGGGAGCCCACTGTGTACCAGTTTTAATCAGTCCTCACAACCGTGAAAGGTGGGAATTAGTGTCTTCATCTTACAGATCAAGAAACTGAAGATCAGAAGGGGAAGTAACTTGCTCAAGGTCGCCCACAGTTTGGACTCAGGAACCAAGGAAGGCCTAGATTTTTAACCTAGACCTGTATGAGCTGTGTGGTCTTGGGCAAGTTACTTTACCTCTCTGAGCCTCAGTTTCCTTATTTATAAAAATCATATTAAATTAGCATCCAATTTATAAAATCGTGAGGATTTAAAAGGTAATGTTGCCCTGGCCAGTTTGGCTCAGTTGGGGGGCATGCAGGAGGCAGCCAATCGATGATTCTCTCACATCATTGATGTTTCTATCTCTCTCCCTCTCCCTTCTTCTCTGAAATCAATAAAAATATATTTTTTTTAAAAAAAGATAGTGAGGCTACAGAAAGTTTTTAAACTTCTCAGATCAACCCAAGAGGTATTCCTGAGAGAAGCAGCATTTCTGTCCCATTTTAGCCTGAGACCGTGAGTTCACTGGGTGTGTGTGTGTGGTTGTGGTGGGGGTTGGTGTATGGGTGGGGTGGTATTTGGGAGAAGATGGGACAACTGGGGTAGGGAGAGTTGTCTCAGCCTGGGGCGGGGAGGGGGGAGGTCAGGTTAGGTCTAAACATGGGCAGTCTTCCAGACCTCCTTCTCCGAGGATGTCCCAACAGCCTTTTGGGCACCTTGGATGATAAACAAGTTGTCACCCTCCAAGCCCCGAATAAACCTGATAAATCCTGGCAAAGCTGAGGAGAAGAGAGGAGACTCATCTATAAATACTTCATGACTCACTCAGGCTCAGTGTTTATGACTCTGTTGCTCTGGGGAGGAAGGTCTGGGCCTGTCTGAGGTCTCAGGCCTCCTAATTTGCTCTTCTGGGGCAAGTTTGGGGTCTGTGGCAGGCCCACCACAGCCTGGCTTAGGGTCCAGCCCATTATCAGATTCTGAGAAAATCTCTCCCTTCTCTGGGCTTTCTGTCATTCGGGAAATGAACCATGTTGCTAATGGGCTGTGAAGCAGGATGGCCTGCCGGTTGGGCATACACACAGGTTTCTGGTACCAGAAAAACGTAGGCTCAAGTCTCAATTTCATTTCTTATCTAGCTGTGTGACTTTAAACCAATCACTTCACTTTTCTGAATCTCCATTTCCTGAACTATAAAATGGAGTAACAATGGAAATACCTTCACAAGATTGTCATAAAGAGAGTGCATATAGGGCACTTCCACAGTAACCAGCATGCAGTAGACCCTCGGGTAATGAACGGTATTATGATTACAAATCAAAGTCTGTTTAAAATACTATAAGGTTCTCATGTTAATGACAGGTGGAGGCTGCAGATAACCGCTGCCTGCACAGGGAGAGTCTCCCTGACTCACCCCTTTCTGCTAGCTGCCAGTACTTGCCAACTTATCATGGTGCCACCCAATCACTCACAGACCAGCTGGCCCAGGGAGAGTGGGGTGGGGGAGGACAGAGGGGTATCAACCAGTTTAGCAACGAGGACATCCCACAAACCAAGCCCCTCCCCTTGGAGCGAACCATCCCCCTGTACCCTCTTACCCATTATACTTTGGGTACAAAAGAGCCCTTCTCTGAGAAGGACAGCTCTGTTGCAGCCAGGTTTCTATGCATGAGGGAAGAATTTTATAAAATTGGAATAAGGACTATGGAAGAGGTTCTGATTGTACATGAGCGCTGGCTACCCCATGTGTTACTGCTACAGCTGGGAACAACTTTCTTCACACTTCCTGATGGTGAATGTAACCCAGAAGATGAAGTCGAAGGACTGAAATGCTTAGTGACAGAGACCCTTGGTCATCATGGCAGAGTCCTACAGGACTGGGTCATTGATGACTACATTGGTAACTGGTGGAAACCAAATTTTGAACCTCCTCAGTATCCATATATTCCTGCACATATTACAAAACCAAAGGAACATAAGAAGTTGTTTTCAGTTCAACTTCAACAGAAAGCCTTGTTTGCAATCCCTAAAAGTTACAAGCAGGTAGCCGCACCATTGTTAGAATTGTATGACAATACACCAGGACACAGATCCGTAATTTCTAGTTCCTTCAGCTTTTGAGCAGGTTCCTGGAGAAGTCAAAGAAGCCGTCTCTGTGAGCACAGCTCTACACCATATAGAATAAACATGGTAGAAAAGTTTTGTTTTCTCTCTCTCCCAACACCTAAATTGCCCTCTCTCTCCCAACGCCTAAATTGCCACCTGCTTGCTATTGTTTGAATAGTAATGTTGATATGAAGAACTAGATAGTGGTGTAAACAAATATGATAATGTTTAACTTGCTTTTGTTTCCACTCATACAGTTTTGTACATTAAAGAAAGTGGACTTCTTTCTATTTGTGTGTTGTTTTTTTTTAATTTTCACATTAAACTTGTAAAATTATTATTTTGAAAGGGGATACTTGAGGATTTGGTTCCCTCCAGAAAGATATTTAGGGAGCCAGTGGATACTCCAGAACTTTACCAACTCTGTTTCCCAAATATGAAGAGCCAAGGTGGCTTCCGGTGGCAGGGTCTGGGGCCGGGCAGCAAGGCACCATGTCTGGCCGCGAAGGTGGCAAGAAGCCCCTGAAGCAGCCCAAGAAACAGACCAAGGAGATGGATGAGGAAGACAAGGCGTTCAAGCAGCGGCAGAAGGAGGAGCAGCAGAAACTCGAGGAGCTGAAAGCGAAGGCCGCGGGGAAGGGCCCCCTGGCCACAGGTGGAATTAAGAAATCTGGCAAAAAGTGAGCTGTTCCTTGTGCCTGGGGCAGTGGTGATCCTTAATTCCATTTGTTTTAACATCAGGATTCCCTGTCCTCACATCTCTTGCCACCTAGAGCTAAAATGAAGTGTTGTCTTGGAGGCTGTGGTACATTTAAGAATAAACTTATGTAAAAAAAAAATTAATGATGATGATAATCATGCATCGGCTCATCTCTTCAGTTCTTCTCATTCTGCCATTTCAACCTTAGCTGTGTGGTCAGAGTAAACCCAGCTCAGAATCCTGTCAAAGCGTGTTCTTCAAGATACTCTGTGTAACACCTGGAATTAAACCAACTTGCTGGGGGGGGGGGGGGGGGGGGAAAGAGCCAAGGTATTAAAACAAGAGTTCCCAAGATTGTCAGGGCAAAGGTAAAACACTGTCATTTATCAGGTACCTACTATGTGCTAGCTACTGTCACTAACATCATCATCTCATTTGACTCCCTAGCTACCAGCAAGGTATAACTCCCTTTTGGAGACCAGTAAACCAAGACCCAATGAAGTTAACTAAATGGCAAAGCTGGGATTTGAACCCAGATCTATGTGTTTCCAAAGTCCTTGCTATGTATGGCCCACTGGACCACAGAATCTGGCTGCTTTCCTGGTCTAGGAAGGTGACCAAAGACGAGACAGAAGTGAGAGAATGAAGAAGGAAGAATTAAGGAGCTTGGCAACAGCCTGGGACAGTGTAGAGAAATAGAAGGACAATTGGAACTAGGAAGCTGGTTGGGGAAGACACATGACTTTGAGGTGACCGCTCTGTGGCATCCACCTGCCGACAAGTGGAAAAGTGTAGCTGAACTTATAAGAAAAATAAGCCTGAGATGGAGGGAAGAGTCCACTGCTCAAGACAGTCTGAAATGACTGTCTGAACTTATAACCCCTGGAAACCCTTTTCTGCCAGGTTTGGAAAGCCCTCTTTGTAGTACCCACCTCAGGACCTTTGCACATGCTGTGTACTCTGCCTAGAATAGTCTTCCCCTTCTCAACTGAGATGTTACCTCTTCAAAGACACCTTCTAAACCACTCTGTCACTCTGTCATCTTTTTACTGTACTCAGAGTGCTGGTAATGGATGGCTGATGTTACTTGCTCTTGTTTTGTGGCCTTTGTGCTAAGCATTTTGCATGTATTATTTTTATTCCCTCCTCACGGTAACCTATGAGTTAGGCACTAATATTACCTTAATTTCAAATAAAGAAACCTAGATTCAGAGAAGTTAAATATACTGGCCAACATCAAAATTAGAAAATGATAGAGGTAAGAGAGGAACCCAAGTCTTTTGCCAAAACTCTCCTTCCAAGTCCTTTGATATACTGATTCCTCAAAAGGTCTATTGCAGCATCAACTAATAAAGTAAAAAACTGGTTATCCAATGACCAACTTGGAAAACTGTGGTCTTCTTAATTCTTGAGTTAAATACTAGAGACCCAGTGCACAAATTCGTGCACAGGCAGGGTCCTTTTGGCCTGGCCCCAATTGGGGCCACGGGAGGTTGGCTGTGGGAGTGCACTGACCACCAGGGGGGAAGCTCCTGCGTTGAGCATCTGCCCCCTGGTGGTCAAATGCACCTCATAGCGACCGGTCAACCAGTAGTTCGGTCGCTTAGGTTTTTATATATATATAGAAGTATTCATTGAATACCTACTATGTGCCAGGCACTATTGTAGGTACTGGAGATACAGAGCAAGAGAGCTTATGTTCTTGTGGGAGAAGACAGACACAGACATAAATAAAGATAATTTCTGATAGTAATAAATGCTATCAAGAAAAGAAAGCAGGCCCAGCCAGTGTGTCTCAGTGGTTGAGCATCGACCTATGAACCAGGAAGTCATGGTTCAATTCCCAGTTAAGATACATGCCCAGGTTTCGGGCTCGATCCCCAGTAGTGGGTGTGCAAGCAGCAGCTGATCAATGATTCTCTCTCATCATTGATGTTTCTGTCTCTCTCTCCCTCTCCCTTCCTCTCTGAAATCAATAAAAAATATATTTAAAAGATAAGAAGCAGGATAATGGGTTGGAGAGAAACTTGCAATCAGGGGAACTGCTTTAGATATGACATTCAAGGAAGTCCCACCCCCTTGCCCCCAGGAGGTGAACTGAATGATGTGGAGAAGCCAGTCAGTCCTGTGGCAGCTAGTGGGAAGGCCAGGCAATAAGCTTGGCATGTTTAAGGAACAGATAGAATATTATGCAGCCATTCTAAAATTGCATTTTGAAGGCTAAAACCTGGAAAAAAGTAAAATAAAAAAGGACACGATACACTAGGATAACTATTTTAGTGCCTGCGCACTCCTTGTCCCAACCTTTGCTAGATAGACAAAATTCTCGGAAAAGTGACAGTTATTTTATTGAAGTGGAGTAATTGTGGGTGGTTTTTAAATATTTTCCTTTTTAAGTATCTGCTGTTATCACATTATTGTTTCTGTACTTTCTAAAAGTAAAAAGTAAGAAAAAACATCATTTTTTTAAAAAATAGCACAAAAAGAAACACTGAGTCATTAATAAAAATAAATAAGGAGAATAAGATGACAAGTCACAAACTGGGAGAAAATATTTGCAAAAGACATATTTGATAGAGTACTGGTATCAAACATATACAGAGAACTCTTAAAACTCAACAAGAGCCTGGCCAGTGTGGCTCAGTGGTTGAGCATTGACCCAAGAACCAGGAGGTCACAGTTCAATTCCTGGTCAGGGCACATGCACAGGTTGCTGGCTTGATCCCGAGTAAAAGACATGCAGGAGGCAGCAGATCAATGACTCTCTCTCAGTACTGATGTTTCTATTGCTCTCTCCCTTTCCCTTCCTGAAATCAATAAAAACATTAAAAAAAAAAAAAACTCAACAAGAAAATTAACAACCTAATTAAAACATAGGCAAAAGATCTGGACAGCTCACCAGAGAAGATATACAAATGGCAAATAAGCATATGAAAAGATGCTCAACACCATATGTCTAAGGGAATTGCAAATTAAAACAATCAGATACCACTATACATCCATTAGAATGACCCAAATTCTGCCCTAGCCAGTTTGGCTCAGTGGCTAGAGCATCAACCTGTGGACTGAAGGGTCCCAGGCTCAATTCTGATCAAGGGCACGTGCCCAGGTTGTGGGCTCGATCCTCAGTAGGGGGTGTGCAGCAGGCAGCCAATTGGTGATTCTCTCTCATCACTGATGTTTCTATCTCTCTCTCCCCCTCCCTTCCTCTCTGAAATCATTAAAAAATATATTAAAAAAAAAAAAAAAGAATGACCCAAATTCTAAGCACTGACAACCAAATGCTGGCAAGGATATGGAGCAACAGGCACTCATTCATTGCTGATGAGAACACAAAATGGTACAGCCACTTAGGAAGGCGGTTTGTCAGTTTCTTATAAAACTAAACATACTCTTAGTATACAAAACAGCAATCATGTTCTTTGGTATTTACTTAAATGAAGTGAAAACTTATGTCCACGCAAAAACCTGCACATGAATGTTTATAGCAGCTTCATTCATAATTGCCAAAACTTGGAAGCAACCAAAATGTCCTTCACTAGGTAAATGGATAAGTAAACTATGGTACAGAACATTATTCAGTACTAAAATAACCCCACAACCTACTCAAGCCACATAAAGACAAGGAGGAAATTTAAAGACATATTGCTAAGTGAAAAATAATCATTCTGGCTCTGGTCAAATAGCTCAGTTGGTTAAAGCATCAACCAAGGTTGTGGGTTCAATCCCCAGTCAGGGCACATATAAGAATCAACTAATGAATGCATAAATAAGTGGAACAAGTCCGTATTTCTCTCCCTCTTTCTCTCTAAAATCAGTAAGAAGAAAAATAATCAATCTGAAAAGGATATATAATGTATGATTTTAACCATATGACATCTTGAAAAAGGCAAAAATATGGAAACAGTAAAAGGTTCAGTGGTTGCCAGGAGTTTCGGGGAGAGGGAGAGATTAGCAGGTGAAGCACAGGGAATTTTTAGGGCAGTGAAAACATACCGTATGAAACTTTACTGGTAGCTGCATGTCACTCTACACTTGTCAAAACCCATACACACACAGAGTGAACCCTAACGTAAATTATGGACTTTGGGTGATAATGACCTGTCAATGCTGGATTGTTGATTGTAACAAATGTACCACTCTGGTGCAGATGTTGATGGTGGGGGAAGCATGGGGGGGGGGGGGTCGGTTGATAAAAAATGGAGGGGGGTTGTTATATGGGGACTCTCTAAAAAATAAAGGTTATTTATTTTGAAAAAAATCAACATAAGAAAACAAAGAAGTATTGTCTGGTATGATTGTTAGCTCTGGTAGGGAATGGGAAATTCCTGAAAGATCTTTGTTCCTTGAGGTCTGCCACCACTCACCCGGGAAAACAAGGAAGAAGTCTTGTGTGAAATGAAGAGGTTGGGCTACTCTCTGCTGGACAGGCAATGTGTGCTAAGCCCTGTGCTTTACGTGAATCACTTCATTTCTTCTTTCAACAGCCAAATGAAAATGTTTATATTGCACGAAGAGTTGAAAATTCTTTTTTTAATTAGATTTTTTTTTAAAGAATACTTTATTATTTTTATTTTTTTTTGAGAGAGAGGAGGGGAGAGGGAGAGAGTGCAACATTGGTCAGCTGCCTCCTGCATGTCCCCTACTGGGGACTGAGCCCGAAATCCCGAAACCCCTGGCATGTGCCCTTGACCGGAATTGAACTGACAACCTCCTGGTGCACAGGACGATACCCAATCAATTGAGCCACACCAGCCAGGACAAAATTATTATTAGTAGTAACAGCTGGGAAAAACTGAGGCTGAGGGATATAGATTTTCCCAGTTACCTGTCTATCTGAGCCCAGAGGCTGAGCTCTAAACCACTAGGGCAGGTTGGGGGCTCTCTCAGCCCCCTTCTACCTTCAACATTCCACAATTCCATGAATTGTTTTGTCTCTTCTGGGAGCCCAGTTGGGGGGCCCGGCTTACTTGGACATTGGATCCCTGGAAGGACAGTGCTGTGCCCTTAGGGGACTGAAAGTTGGACTGCCTGGAGCTTGACTTCATGCAGGAATCTCACACCTTCCCAGACCCTAGCCTGCAGGTGGAGAGTGTCTGGCAGAGAAGCAGCCTTCGAGGCTGGGAAGGGTTGTTCCCCGGGGGGGAGGGCTCCTCCTCCAGCCCTCAGCCACCTGTTCCCAGCCTCACCCTCTCCACCTCCTTTTTGGAATGCTAAATCCAATAGCTGGTGGGACCAGTGGTATTAATAACCAGATTCTGATGTTTGTGCTGGGAAACAGAGTGAAGAGATAAAATGGAGTCACTATAGTCGAGCTGCTAAATTATAAAATCAAGTAGGTTGAGGCATGAGGAAATGATTCTATTCTTGTTTTTTTTTTTTAAATATATTTTTATTGACTTTAGAGAGAAAGGGAGAGGGAAGGAGACATAGAAACATCAATGATGAGAGAGAATCATCAATCGGCTGCCTCCTGCACACCCTCAACCGGTGATCAAGCCTATAACCTGGGTATGTACCCTGACCAGGAATCGAACCGTGACCTCCTGCTTCATAGGTCAATGCTCAACTACAGAGCCACCGGCGGGGCATCTAGTCTTGTTTTAACTAGCCTGGGAACTGAATTTTTTTAACTGTTCCGTCCTGTATCAATGCCTGGATATAGATTAAACCTCCAGATAACCATCTGATTACCCCCTGAAGGACTGAGGTATCCAGACCACCTGACATCCATCATCTAGACTACGCATGTCAAACTCAAAGACTAACACAGGCCAAATAAATGAGTTTGACATGCTTGATCTAGTTCTCAACCTTTTTAATGCTGCGACCCTTTAATACAGTTCCTCATGTTGTGATGACCCCCAACCATAAAATTATTTTCATTGATACTTCATAACTGTAATTTTGCTATTGTTAATGAATCGTAGTGTTTTCCTATGGTCTTAGGCTCTACAGAGCGGTTCTCAACCTGTGAGTTGTGACCCACAGGTTGAGAACTGCTAGCAGGGTCGCCTAAGACGGTGGTTGGCAAACCTTGGCTTGCGAGCCACATGCGGCTCTTTGGCCCTTGAGTGTGGCTCTTCCACAAAATACCACTTGCGGGCGCGCATGTACAGTGCGATTGAAACTTCGTGGCCCATGCACAGAAGTCGGTTTTCGGCTCTCAAAATTAATTTCAATCGTTGTACTGTTGATATTTGGCTCTGTTGACTAATGAGTTTGCCAATCACTGGCCTAAGGCCATTGGAAAACAGATATTTACATTATGATTCATAACAGTAGCAAAATATAGTTATAAAGTAGCAACGAAAATAATTCTATGGTTGGGGGTTACCACATGAGGAACTGTATTAAAGGGTCGTGGCATTAGGAAGGTGGACAACCACTGATAGACTGTCATCTAGAAGATCACCATCTTGGTCCAACCCAGAAACTAAGAACACAGGGCTGATCTTCCCAACAATGTACTTTTCACTATAAGAACGCTTAGCTTTTCTTTTCCCTTCGGAACATTCTGGGCATTACCTAGTCGTGCCTCCAGTTGGCAAACCCTAGGGCCTTGGAATAAATCTTTATTATTTATTTCTAGCCAAAGCCTCCGGACTCTTTTTGAGTTCCTTCGACAGGGCTAATTAGAAAGGCATTCTCTCCTGGCAGCCAAGACATTTGAATGCCTTTTCAGCCCATCACTCCAAGGCTTTCATGGCCTTGAAGAGGATGAGGGTGGCAGGAAAACAATAATCATAACTACCCTGCTTTGAGTGCTGTAGGGTGCCAGGTCAGGGTGCCAAATGTGTCGCTCACATTGTTGCATTCAATCCCTTCAGAGACTTCTAGCATCAGTTTTATATATAAGGAAACAGAGGCTCGTGAGAAGTCAAGTAACTTGCCCCAGATCACACAGCAGGTGAACGGCTGGGCAGGAACTGAAATCCTATCTGCCAGCAGCACTGAACCCTCCCGTAGGGGGTAAGAGCCAATGACAAGCATCCTGCTCAGGCCACAGTAAACATTGCAGTCCAGTTCCTTTAACTTCCAGGAATAGAGTTGTCTGGGATGGGGCAGGGGAGGGGGAGGAACTTCCAGGAATCCACCTTTCCCGTGGACAGCAGGACCCCACCTGTGGGCCCAGTCCTCAGGACAGCCCCAGGGGGCAAAAACAGGGCCCTCCCCAGGCTTCTGGAGTGGAGAATCGGGTGAAAGGAACGTCTGTTCCTACCCAGGGAATACATAGTTCTGCTTGGAACAGGTCCTGACCCCTCTGCTCACCTCTTCTCTCTGGTTCTGGTCCTCCACCCTCACTCACCTCTTCATTCCTTTGAGGTGCTTGACTGTTGGGGCACCTCAGGAGACAGGGTCAATCACAGGGAGAGGAGGCCTATTTGTCCAGAGGCTGTGGTCACAAAGGCCTGGAATTTAGGCTTCTGACATTAGCTTTTGAGGGGCAGTGTTCCCTCCTGGTTTAACCTGCAGCCTCTGGAGCCAGGCTCTGGCTAGGCCTCCCTCCCAGGTCACTTAGGGCTGTGTAGCTTTGATGAGGTTCCTTAACCTCTCTGTGCCTCAGTTTCCCCATCACAGACAGAATGGAAAGAAGACATTCATCAAAGAAACTTTAAAAATCACCTCCTATCATCCGCCATTCAACATGACTACTGACACCATTTTACTCCACTTCCTTCTGATTTTTCTCTTGTTCATCATTTTTACATTGTAATCATGGTATACTTAAGTGCTGTGCAACTTTTGAGACTTTTTTCATTTAACATTTTATCCTAAGCATTTTTTATAATCATTCAAAAGGTGTTTATTCAGGGTCTACTATGCACCATGCATTGTTCCAGGCTCTGGGTGTACAACAGTTGGCAGAACAAACTCCTCTCCAGGAGCTCACATTCTACTGGGCATGGCTATTCTACTTTCAGAACTCGTTCTTCTTCTTTTTTCTTTTTCAATTACATTCAATATTAAATTTACATTCAATATTATTTTGTATTAGTTCAGGTGTACAGCATAGTGTTTAGACATATCACATACTTTACAAGTGTTTCAGTTACCCACCTGGCACTGTACATAGTTATTACAAATATTATTTACTACTAGAGGCCCGGTGCACAAAACTGGTGCACTCAGGGGGACCCTCAGCCCTGCCTGAGCCCTCTCCCATCTGGGAACCCTCAGAGGATGTCCGACTGATGGGAGGCAAGAGAGGCTCCTGCCACCACCGCTGCGCTCACCAGCCATCTGGCTCAGGGCTTCTGGCTGAGCAGCACTCCCCCTATGGGAGCACACTGACCACCAGGGGTCAGCTCCTGCATTGAGCGTCTGCCCCTGGTGGTCAGAGCATGTCATAGCAACAGGTCATTCTGCCGTTCAGTCGATTTGCATATTAGCCTTTTATTATATAGTATGTTTCCTATGAGAACTCATTCTTTTATGCCCAGGTCTCACTTACATACAGTAGAGAGTACAACTGTGAAGTGTGGAGTTCAGTGGATTTTTACATATACCTTCAACCATGTAACTGCCACCCAGATCGAGATACAGAACATTCCCATCATCCCAGAAAATTCCTTCACCTTCTGCATCAATAGCCACCTTTCTTCCCCCAAGCTAATCTTCTGGATTCTGTCAACATAGATTACTTTCACCTGTTTAAGAACAGGATCTGCTCTTTTGAGAATGTCCGTTTTCTCATTGCTGCAGAATATTCTGTCCTATGGATATATTGTTGGACCCATATTTTGCTTTTAGTTTCTCATTCTTATCAATGGTACTACAGTGAATGCCACATTCCTAATTATCTCCTTAGGCTAGACTCTCATGACTGGTAAATATCAACAGATTACTCCACCAACAGCAGGAGGAACAAGCTGTGGGCACACAGCATAACTGGACTCCAGCTCAATCTTAGGCTGTTTTAGCTGGAATCCTCGGCATATAATGCTATGGTGCAGCAGCATGTCTCCATGAGAAGTTTGACTGGCATGAAGACTTATGACTGGACATCTCTTGGTCCTGAGGTTGGGACTCAGCTTTATAATGTTAGAACTGTGTACGGCTGGTGGGAAAGAAACAGAGATGTGGAGAAAGGGCACTCATATTCAGCTCAATGGACTCCCACAGCTCTGAGTCCATTAGGAAAATGGAGTTCAGTCCAGCATTCTTTGATGATTCATTCTTTCCATCCTAAACTTCCAAACCCCAGATCGGGTGCATTTTCCCACCTGCCCTTGAGTTTTCTAGTTTCCCCCATCTGCCTGATCACAGCCTAGTCCAGATCACCATCATCTCTCACCTAGACCTTTGCAACTGACCTCCCCACACTCCTCTTGCCCACACTTGGTCCAATCTCCACCTGGCAGCTAAAAGTGATCTTCTAAACTGGGACTCTGATAATGTTTTAAATCTATACTTAAAACGGATTGGGGGATGGAAGGGTGTGGTGATGGAATGGATAAACAAAAATCAATGGATATACAAAATGTGCTATACAGAGTGGGGCAAAAGTAGGTTCATAATGTAATAATTGATTAGTAACCATACAATTATAAAATAATAATACAAGAATAAACTCTGTTTCGTGTACTCATAACTATAAACCTACTTTTGCCCCAACCTGTAGATACACAACGGAAGATTATTCAGCCTTAAAAATAAAGAAATTCTGATACTTGCTGCAACATGAATGAACCTTAAAGACATTGTGCTAAGTGAAAGTAGCCAGATATGTAAGGACAAATATTGTGTGGTCCTGCTTATATGCATTATCTAGAATAGTCAAATATATAGAGACAGACAGTAGAAGTTGCCAGTGGGTGAGGGGAAGAGGGAATGGAGTATTATTGTTTAATGGGTATAAAGAGTTTCATTTCGGAAAGATGGAAGTTTTGGAGATGGATAGTGGTGATGCTTGCACAACTGAACTCTGTGTACTTAAAATGACTCAACCAGTAAATTTTATGTTATGTATATTTTGCCACAAGTTTAAAAAATGAACCAATACTTTTATTTCAAGACTCATTAACATGGTCAACATGACTTTACCAGATCTGTCCTTTGCCTTATGTTGGGGTTTTGAGTTGATCATCACACCTTGCTTTCAATTAGTTGGGATCTGGACCTATTAGGAAATAGAAATGGAAGCCAGATGGTAAGAGAAAGATATGGGTTTTATTATTGACTAGAGGCCCGGTGCACAAAATTTGTTCACTCAGGAAGAGGGGGGTCCCTCAGCCCGGACTGCACCCTCTCAGTCCGGGAACCCTCAGGGGATGTCCGACTGATGACTTAGGTCCACTCCCCATAGGAGAGCGACATCAGTGGGACATCCTTAGCACTGCCGCGGAGGTGGGAGAGGATCCCACCACCATTGCTGTGCTAGCTAGCCATGAGCTCAGCTTCTGGCTGAGCGGCATTCCCCCTGTGGGAGCACACTGACCACCAGGGGACAGTTCCTGCATTGAGAATCTGCCCCCTGGTGGTCAGTATGTGTCATAATGACTGGTTATTCTATCGTTTAGTTGATTTGCTATTAGCCTTTTATTATATAGGATAACATTGGGCTGGAGACAAGGCTTGGGCCTATAGCCACAACAGAGCTTCCTAATACCTGCCTCCATCCATTGCCTTCCCCCAAATCCTGATTTAACTTCCAGCTCAGGCTTTGGTAGAGCAGCTGGTCACGTAAATTCCCTCCACCTAGGATGCTCTTCCCTCCACAGCTTGCTTGGCTATTTACTACTCATCAGTCATTTCTTAGTATAAATGTCTATACATTTATACTAAGGGAGTATAAATATCTATTTCTTAGTATAAATAGACATTTATACTAAGAAATGACTGATGAGGTCATTTCTCATCCCAAAAGACCCATCCTACCTCCACTCCCTGCCTACTAGTCTTGTGGTACCTAGAGCTACTTCTTCCTAACACTTTCCACAGCTGTATATACATGTCTCTTTCCATGAGAAGATAAGCTCCCTGAGAGCAGGCCCTCTACATGTTTTGTTCACTGGCCTCTGTACTGTAGGATGTTTAGCAGTATCCTTGGTCTCTACCTACTGGATGCTTGTAGCATCTCCTAGTTGTGATAACCAAAAATATCTCCAGACATTGACAGATGTCCCTTGAGAAGTAAATTGCCCTATTTGTGAACCACTGACTTAACTGTATGTTTAAGCAGCTAAGAGGGTATGATGTAGATTCCACTGAAAGAATAAAAGAGATAAGAATATAAGGAGGAAAGAAAGAAAGGAAGGAAGGAAGGAAGGAAGGAAGGAAGGAAGGAAGGAAGGAAGGAAGGAAGGAAGGAAGGAAGGAAGGAAGAAAGAAAGGAAGAAAGGAAGGAAGGAAGGAAGGAAGGAAGGAAGGAAGGAAGGAAGGAAGGAAGAAAGAAAGAAAAAAAGGAAGAAAGGAAGAAAGAAAGAAAAAAAGGAAGGAAATTAGAGGGATGGTCAGCACTGGGCAGAACTGTGAACTTTGACCTTACCTGTCCACCTTTCCTTTCTTAACCAGTTTCTTCTCTTTCATGATTCCATTCTTACTTAGAAAAGAAAGTAATAAAATATCCATGAAAAATTAATATTTGTATTCATGCTAAAGTAAGACAAGCAGTATACAATAGTTACTATAGATTAAAACTGAAGCATGATGTGAGCACTTTGTTAAATTGTATCTCAAAAAATTATTTTTGTAAATTGTAATTTTACAAATAAATTATTTAAATAAAAAAATTATTTAAAGAACATAGTCATTATAGTCAGACCTGGGTTCAAGTTCCAATTCTGATATTTTCTAGCTATATAACTTTGGACAAGTCCTCTCATCTCTTAGGACCTTTTTCCTCAGTTGTAAAAGGGGAGAAATGAAAGTGTGTGCCTCCCAGGATAACTGCAGAGTAGATGAAATCATGGATAGACAGGCACTTTGCACTGTGCCTGACTTATTTATATTACCTATTTACCTTCATTTATCTATTGTTCATAGGTGATATGCTTCCTGTGGATCCATTTTCATTAGGGGCATCTCCACTTGCCTTTTCTCATGTGACCCTTTGCTCGGGTAGAAAAAGTAAGATGCAGAAGCACTAATCTTGTAACTTAGAACATGGAATCTTGGCTCCACTGACTTATTAGGAACTGAAATTATTGAGTCCCGCCCAGCCGTCCTGCTGGTGTGGCTCAGTGGTTGAGTATCAACCTATGAACCAGGAGGTCAAGGTTCAATTCCTGGTCAGGGTACATGCCAGGGTTTTGGGCTCAATCCCCAGGAGGAAGTGTGCAGGAGGTTGATCAATGATTCTCTCTCATCATTGATGTTTCTCTCTCTCTCCCTCTTTCTTCCCCTCTGAAATCAATAAAAACCTATTTCTTAAAATAAATACAATAAATTACTGAGTCCCTCTGAGTCTTTTTCCTCAGCTGTAAAATGGTATGCTAATACTATCCATTTTGTAGGGTTCTTGTAAGATTTATAAATAGTGGTAACGTTTCTCTTCTAGTCAGGTCTGGGAATTCAGAGTGACTGGGGCAGTAGCTGTGCTAATAGAATCTGCCAGCAGGGGGCTGGAATGCTACATCCAAGTTCCCAGTCAACACATTCATTTTTTTGAGCATAGTTTTCTAACTTTTTACGAAAAAACTCACACATACACAAAAGTTGAATAGTATCACAAACCCCATGTTACCAGCACCAGGTTTCAACAACTACCAACATTCTACCACTCTTCCTCCTCTTTTGGTTTGCTATGCTGCCTGTGGGATATTTTTAACGCATATCCCAGATCACATTTTTATTTTATCCATTATATATCAGTGTGCAGTTCTATTTTTTTTTAAAAAGGGGGTTTAACTTATATAAGCATGGTGTTATTATCATACCTAACAAAGAAAAATTAAAAGTCCTTAATTATCAGTTCATATAAAAATGCACAATTGTATAAAGATGCGTTTTGACAGTTGGCTCACTTGAATCAGGATCCCAATGTTTTTGCCTTTGATAAAGTCTTGACTTTTATGCTTTAATATTCTACCTTCCCTTTTTATTTTACTGCCATGAATTTGTTGCAGAAACCAGGTCACTTGTCCTGTTGAATGCCCTACATTTTGAGTTTGTGGTGATATCCTGTCCCTCATATTTTTGGTAACCTAGCCAAGTAATTGGATCTTGACTTAATTAGGCTTAGATTCTTCTTTTTCCCTGCAATAATATTTCATGAAGAGCACTTAGTGATTTTAAGACAGGTTAATGGGTTCAGGCTGTGTCAGCCTAAGCTCTCCATTTCAAAGTTACCCAACAACTTTTCACCCAAATATTTTGGCATTATTACATGATCTTTGCCTAGACGCAGTAGTTCATTAGAGTTTGCAAAATCATACTTTTCTAGTGCTGTAATCTCTTCTGTGTTTATTAGTTGAGATTCTATAAAAATAACTTTTCTTGCCTGGCTGATCTGGCTCAGTGGTTGAACATCGATCTATAAATAAACCAGGTCACAGTTTGATTCCCCATCAGGGCACATGCCCAGGTAGGAGGTGTGCAGGGGGCAGCTGATCAATGATTCTCTCTCATCATTGATGTTTCTCTCTCTCTCCCTCTCTTTGAAGTCAATAAAAAAAACACCATATTTATAAAAAACAAAACCCTTTCCAAGACCCCAGCAATGTGTTTACAGGGCCAATTTGTAGTCTTTTTCCTAAAGAGGACACCCTAAATTGCTTAAGTTTCAAGCTCCACAAGTCCTGAATCCACCCCACAGACTAGACTCAGCCGTGCTTTGGGGATTGAGGGGAGGGGGGGTGGACTTCACGTCTGTTCTGCAGCCAAATTGAAAGAAGGGGCTCCTATACTTAATGACGGAGACAAACAAAAGAGCCTCCTCTGGCCTAGAGATATCCATCCCTGATTCTGATCAATTATCCATACAGGTCTGTCTACAGAGCCTTCCGTATTTTCCCTCTACTTTCAAAAGGCAGAAACCAAGCCTTGGCTGACGCCAGTGTAGTCCCAGAAGAAAGGTGAAGACTGGTACATGGCACTCAGGACAAAAGCCTGGTACAGATGACAGATCAGTTCTTTGGGGGGTAGGATGGGGGGAGGGGAGGTGTTACACTAGGGGTGTGAGTATTCAAAGCAGGCACCCTCCCCCCAAGAAACAGACACCTTCAAATCACACAAGTCAGAGGTCTGTTTCATTTTTGTAAAAATAGGGTTAATAATAAAACCCGTGGGGTTTGGTTAGGATTAGGTGAGAAAATTTAGACCTTCTCTAAAGTCAGTTCCAGACCCTAGAGAGAAGGTCAATAAATGGAGGACAGAAAATAAAATGGGTAATTGACTGATCCTTGAAGGCGGTGACGGATTCTTTGCACATCGTGCCTGATACATCAATGGGAGGAGGAACAACCGCCTTATAGACAAATAGGAGGTGCATAATAGGTGAAGAAGGAATGGACGTGTCTGGCGGACGCTTACTCATCTGTGTAACTAACTGAATGCCGGATTGGTTCTGGTCCCTGAGTAACTGACAGCCCCGGGCTGGCCAGGCGAATGCGCGCTGAGAGCTGACTGACGGTGTCGGCTGGCCCAATGACCGGGCTGACCGTCGGCCCGAGAGCGCCGCTGAGTTCTCGGCCAATCCCGGCTCCACCGGCTCCGACCGCCGCCTCTCGCCACGCGCCCGCTGGATCTCGACTCTCCACGAGCCCGCGGGTGCGGCCGTCAAGCAGGACATGCGCGGGTGACAGCGGCCAGGTGCGGGCACCACAGTCCCTTCCTCCACGCGCTGGGCGCCCCAGACTCCCGGCGGCCGCGGGCCACGAACAATGAGGCGCTGGCTTCTTTAAGGGAGATACCACCGCGCCGGCGGGGCAGGGGACGGCGTCTTCCCAGATGATCGCACCCAGCCCGGCGCCGCTGCCGCCTCGGCAACTGCACCGCCCGCAAACATGGCTCAGAGACTCTGACAAAAGGTGCAGCCTCCCTCCCGGCGGGGCCGACGCCAGGCCTCCCAGAACGGGCCGCGCCTCCCCGCGAGCCCGCCAAGGCGCTCCGCTTCCCGCACGCACCCTAGGCCCGCGCCAAGGAAGATGCACCAGGCGTCCTACCCCAACGACTCTCGCACGCCTGCCCGCAGCTGGGTAGGTCGGCAGGGGGGCGAAAGGGAGAGGGGTGGCCGCGCCGAGCGCGTGCACCCCGCGCCCAGATCTGCTGCTGAGGACCAGCCCGGGGCCCGGGCCGTGCTCGCCCGCTGCGGCCGAATCCCAAGCGTGGGGTGGCCTCCTCGCTCCCGGGCCCGACCTCCCCTGCGTGCAGGGACAGGAGTGGTGCGTGCCGGAGCGCGCACACCTTCCCGACTCCCGACTCCTGGAAGCCAGGGGAGCGGGGAGCGCGGAGGTGGCCAGGGAGCGCGGGGCGCGCGCCCAATGGGGACAGCGCTGCGTCCGGCTCGCGCTACGGAAAGCCGGAGGGGGCGGGGCCCGAGGCGTCGGGGTGTGAGTCCGCGCAGCACGGGGGCGCGCGCCGGCCTCTGACGGGAGGCCGCGGCGGTGGAGGCGCGAGCTGCCCGATAATGGCGGCCTGCAGAGCCCGTGAGAGGGAGAAGCGGCGGCGGCTACCCTGAGGTAAATCCGGCTCGTCAGCCTGGCGGAGAGGCCCTGCTGCAGAGCCGAGGGCCCCGCAGGTGCTGCCTCTCCAGGGGGCCTGTCACAGCCCTGTCAGCGGAGTCCTCCTGGGGAGGGCCTCGCGCCCCTCAGGCCTCCGGCCCGCACACCTCAGGCCACTGGCCTCCTCTTATGCCTGTGGCCTCTACCCCGGGCCCCCGGCCTCAGCCGCCAGCCCCCAGGGGTGGGGGCAGCCGCAGGACTGGCCCCTGCGAGTGCAGGGCCTCGGGAGGATTCCCTCCGGGTTTGGTCTGGACGCGGCTGAGGAGGGGGTGGGCCTGCTACTTGGCCAATGAGCTGGGCCCGCAGCTGCCGCGTCTGGCTGCACCTCTGCCCAGGACCGGCCCTTCCCGGGCACCAGCAGGTGTACGGCCTGGCCGGCCCGCGTCCGGGCGCCGAATGAGCACAGCGGGCGGGAGGGCCCGGGATGCCCACCTAAGTCACGGAGGTGAGCACAGGATGCATCGCCTTGCTGTGTTTTGATCGGATCGCCAGGATTTCATAAACACCCGCCCTCCCCCGCCTTGAGGTGCTCTTGGTCTGGGTATACGGGACGGTTTCAAAGATACAGCACTTGGAGAAGGGCAATACTTGGCGATGCATGGAAAGCAGAAAAGAAAGTCTGCTGTGTGGTTCGGGCAGAGGACTCTGGGCCAGGTAATCAGACGCTAGGACATACACTAGGAATTTGAAGGGTGGGTGTCCAATCAGAGGACGCGGGACTAAGAAGCAATCTCGGAAGCTTTCGTTTTCTTTATTAAATCATCACTGTGGACTTAAAAGTAGCTGTTCCCCATCTTTCAGGCTCAGGGATCAGTAGCTTTTTGTTCCCACAAACAAAGAGAGCCCCTTGATATGTAGGACAGTTTTTGTTGGCAAAAATGACCTAGATCTAAATAACTATTGTTCAACGACAGAAAGGTAATCATATTCTAAGTAGCTTCCTTTATTTTTAAAGGAACGTTTTTTCTCCACAGACTTTATTTTCATTTAGTTTGCAAGAAATAAGGAAGTAACATAAAATTAAAATAGGAACATATACATTTTGACTTTAACGACACATTTTCATTTCTAAATGTGATCTGGTTCACTTTCAGTCCCTAAGCATAATAAGCCAGGTGTTTGTATTTCTAACTATGAGGGATTTTTGCTGTTTTATGACCTTTTATGTGTGTGTGTCAGCTTTAAAGAGAAGCTAGAATTTGTTTTTTCCTGATCAGTAAGTAAGAATGCTGAATTTTTTGGTTTATTTTTAAAGTGACTATTGAAGCAGTTTTTGTAAGAGGCACTATAGCGTAGTGGTTAAAAGTACGGATGTCAGAGCCAGGTGGCCTGGTTTCAAATCTCAGGTCCACCAGTTACTTTGGGCATGTTGCTTAAACTCTCCGTGCTTTAATTTTCTCACCTTAAATGACAATAGTAGTATCTACTTCACAGCATTATTATGAGGATTATGTGGATTAATACAAATATATTTCAAAGGGTTGATATCCAGAATACAGAGTGGGGCAAAAGTAGGCTTACAGTTGTTCGTTTGGAAAATAATACAATAATTAATAAATAATAATACAAGAATTAACTTTTGCCCTGGCCTGTTTGGCTCAGTGGATAGAGCATCAGCTTTTGGACTGAAGGGTCCTGGGTTTGGTTCCGGTCAAGGGTATGTGTCCCGGTTGTGGGCTAGATCCCCAGTAGGGGACTTGCAGGAGGCAGCCAGTCAATGATTCTCTCTCATCATTGATGTTTCTATCTCTTCCTCTCTGAAATCAATAAAATTATATATTTAAAAAAAAAAAGAATAAACTTTTGCGTAGTCACAACTGTAAACCTACTTTTGCCCCAACCTGTATTAAAAATTGCTTGAAATAGTTCCTGATAAATGGTAAGTACTACATTAATGTTAGCTGTTTTACTGTTATTATTAAAATGTCTAGATTTGCCCAAGGTATAGCAAATATCTTCCAAGCATTGCAAACAGTGAGAGAAATGATAGCTAAATCGTACATAAGAAGCAATACAAGCCAGTAGGCATGCTTAATTTCAATAAAGCATTTTGTTGATTTTTCCAGAAGCCTTGACCTTGAAGATGGTGAGTAGCCAGCCAAAGTACGATCTAATACGGGAGGTAGGCCGAGGTAGTTACGGTGTTGTGTATGAAGCAGTCATCAGAAAGACCTCTGCACGCGTGGCGGTGAAGAAAATACGATGCCATGCTCCTGAGAATGTTGAACTAGCCCTGCGTGAGTTCTGGGCCCTAAGCAGTATCAAGAGCCAACATCCCAATGTGATTCACTTGGAGGAGTGCATTCTACAAAAAGATGGGATGGTGCAAAAGATGTCCCACGGCTCTAATTCTTCCCTCTATTTACAGGTATGTGTGGTTAAACGGGAAATAGAAATGATTTGAATGTAGCATTGGTAAGCAGAAAGAGGAATGAAAGAATCAGATGAACTACTTTTAATGCAGGTGTTCATATAGTTAGGCATAGATAGGGGTCTGCCAAAGATTGAATAGATGTTTGCTTTAAAATAAGGTATTATTTAGACCGTGATGCAAATACTTAAAAATAATATAAGCCACCTGTTATGCCAGGATATTTGCCAGTCTACATAGGAATGGGGCAACATAGGAGCTAGAGAAGTGATTAAGACTAGACCCTAGTAAGTTTACTTATTTGAAATCATTTTCTTTAAAACTGAAGACAAAAGAAAAAGAAAATCTCCACAATCAATAGCAGCATCCATAGGACACTGCTTTGAACATAAGCCTTTGCTATTTTAGATGATTATATAGTTTTTTAACCATTCAATTCCACTTAATTTTCATGAAGTATGTGGCTTAGTACCTGAATGTTATTAACAGTGCTAAAACTAACTTATTTGGGTTCCTACTTAGTTCCATGCTGTGTGCTAAGTGCTTTAAAGGCAGTTGTTCAGAGCAATACTATGAGAAAAGTACTATTATTATCTCATACAAATAAAGAAACTGAGGTTTAGATTACATACAAAGTCACGTAGCTAGCAATTAGCAGGATTGGGACCTAAAAATTGTGCTCTCTTAACCTCCAAATTATTCTTTTGCCTCCATCTTACTCTTTTGTAGACTTGGGAAAAGTATTAACAGGAAAACAGAAAAGGTTATTTTTTTTTAGGTTGGCTTCTGCCATCGACCAAAATCTCTAGTAACTCTATACTCACTAAAGAGAAAAGATTCTTAAGACATAGCTAGTTAAAGGCCAGAATAAAATTTCTTAAGTCCAGTCATTCTTGGAAAAGGAAACAATTTTCCATGAGTGTATCTGAATTCAGAATTTACCATTAGGCTAAAGTCTGTTTTTAAAACAACAAAGGCTTACAGATTAGAAAACAATACGTGTATGTGTAATTAGTTCTACTGTATGGTGAATAAATACCAATCCTGAGAATCTAATATGCAGTTTACCATGCTATGCCCTGAAGTTTTCTAAGACTGAACATAAAACACAACTATTTTGCTTCTATTTGATTTATTGTTTACTTTTCTAAAGGTGCTTATTTTGTAAGTTACCCTCATAGAAAATATCGGAAACATTCTTATCACCGAATTTGCTCTTAAAAGTGTATAGAACCTTCCATTGAATTTTGCAGACCAAGACATTTAAACACATGACAGTGCTGATGGTATCCTTGAGTCCAGATCAAGCAAGCTTTATAGTAACTAGGTATTAGCTGGTCTTTCAAGGCTTTAAGATATAAGTACTTCCAAACTTGATTCAGTGATTTTTTAAAAAATTGATCTTAGAGGAAAGGAGGGAGAGAGAGACATCAATGTGAGAGAGAAACATGGTGACAGGGATCGAACTCAAAACCTGGGTATGTGCCCTGACCGGGAATCAAACTCACCACCTTTTGGTGTACGGGACAATGCTCTAACCAACTGAGCCACACTGGTCAGGGCAGTGATGATTTTTTTTTTTAACCTAAAAAAACCTTTTTGTTTAGTAATCTCTTTCCTCTTTTAAAGCTTGATAGACTTGTGTTTTACTTGTGGCCCTTTTTGCTAGGTGAATGACCTTAAATAAATAATCTAACTTTTCCCAGCATCTACCTCTTGAATGTAAAATAGGAATAATAATTTCTACCTTCCATGGAAGTCATCCAAATTAGAAGTGATGCAGATACAATATTTAACATATAGGAGTACTCAGTGCTAGGTAGACCTATTAAAATTGTCTTTTCTATAGATTTATTTAACCAGATATTAAACACATTTAGTTTACCTAAATTTATGTCTAGTAAAGACAACCAATATTTATATCTGGTAAAGACAATTAAATCTAGAGAGTGGCCACAGAGTTCCTAGGCATAGTCTTCTCAATTCTCTATACAAATCTTTTATTTTTCTCCATGTTTTTCCAGATAGCTTCTTTGTTGTCTGTTGGAATCATTAAATCACTTCCTGCCCTGGCCCGTTGCTCAGTGGTTAGAGCATCCACCAAAGGACTGAAGGGTTGCAGGTTTGATTCCCAGTCAAGGGCACATACCTCAGTTGCAGGTTTGATACCCAGCCCTGGTTGGTTGGAGCGAGTGTGGAAGACAAATAGTCATATGTGTCTCTCCCATCGATGTTCCTCTCTCTTTCTCTCCCTCCCTCCCCGCTACCACTCTTTCTCTAAAGATCAATGAAAAAAATAACTTCATGTAAGGATTAAAAAAAAAGAGAAAGAAATCAGTTCCTGATATCTAAACACCTCACCTAGAAGAAAATGTAAAACAAGTAATTAACAGAGGACACAATCTCATGCATAGGAACTTAGTGGCCATTCTGCATACTTGTGGTAAGTGTCATGAGTGAGAAGTACAGGATGGCATAGGAACACATAATAGGGAAACTGACATCCTGGGGTACAGTAATTGCTAACTGCTTTAACTAAACTTGTAGGGTGAAGTGGAATTAGCCAGGTGAGTAAGAAAACTTCCTAGGCAGAAAGAACTATGCATACAAATCTATTGAAGCAAAAAGTATGACACGTTCTAAGAATTGAAAGAAGATAGTAAGACTTTACTGTATAGAATGAGTGTGGTTTTTTTTATATATTTCTGTTGATTTCAGAGAGGAAGGAAGAGGAAGAGAGAGATAGAAACATCAATGATGTGAGAGAATCATTGATCGGCTGCCTCCTGCAGGCCCTACATTGGGAATCTAGCCCGCAACCCAGCCTGACCAGGAATCTTGGTTCCTGGGTCAACACTCAACCACTGAGTCACACCCGACTGGGCTAGGATGAGTTATTTTGGATGAGGCTAGAAAGCGCAGCAGAGGTCAGAGCACACAGGAGCCCTTAGCCCTTGTTAAAGAGCCTAGACCAGTGGTCGGCAAACTGCGGCTCGCGAGCCACATGCGGCTCTTTGGCCCCTTGAGTGTGGCTCTTTTACAAAATACCACGGCCTGGGCGAGTCTATTTTGAAGAAGTGGCGTTAGAAGAAATTTAAGTTTAAAAAATTTGGCTCTCAAAAGAAATTTCAATCGTTGTACTGTTGATATTTGGCTCTGTTGACTAATGAGTTTGCCGACCACTGGCCTAGAATATATCCTAAGAGAACAGGGAAGCTATTGAAGGATTTTAGGCAAGAGAGCCAGTGACTAACATCTTATACACATGAAAATAAGCAAATTGAGCTCTATACTGCTGTAGCTCTCAATCACAGGACCTCAAACTATAGCCTAGACCAGTTTTTGTATGGCCTAAATGCTAAAAATAGTTTTTACATTTTTTTAAGAATTGAAAAAAAAAGTGAAAGGACAAAGAACATGGAACAGAGAGAGCTTCTGTGGCTTGTAAGCCTAAAATATGTATTTACTATCTGGCCTTACTCTAAACCATTCTTTGAATGCTGGGACTTCGCATTGCTTAAACTATTTAAGAAGTTTGCTTCTGAGAGTAAAGGCAGAAAAAGAGAGTGAAGTAAGAGTGATGGTAACTAGTCTTTACTCTCAGCATATTTAGTAACAGTGCACCTGGTAAATAACTATGATACAGTCTTTCATTTTCTGTCTTCACTGGCAAACACTTGCAACAAAGAAAATGCAGGCAAAAAGGACATTGGCAGACCTTTGCAATTACTGTTGTTTGCCATGGGGGGAAATGGCACAAGAATTGTTCTATGCTTCTGCCCGCCAAAGTGACAAGAGGAAGTACCCGGAGATTTGAAAGTAAAGTTAGCAGTTCACTCACTCTTCAGCTACGCTTTGGCTTCCCTCCTGAGTTTCTTTTAAACCCATGGTTCTAAAGAGGACACTATAGGACATATGTTTTCAAAGCACTATATGCCTATATTTTATTTATTTAAAACGTTTTTTATTAATTTCAGAGAGGAAGGGAGAGGGAGAAGGAGATAGAAACATCAATAATGAGAGAGGAGCCCTGACTGGTGTGGCTCAGTGCATAGAGCATCGGCCTGAGGACTCAAGGGTCCCGGGTTCGATTCTGGTCGGGGCATGTACCTTGGTTGCAGGCACATACCCAGTGGGGAGTGTGTAGGGGGCAGCTGATCGATGTTTCTCTCTCATCGATGTTTCTAACTCTCTATCCCTCTCTCCCTTCCTCTCTGTAAAAAAATCAATAAAATATAAAAAAATAATAATAATAATAATGAGAGAGGAGAGTATCATTGATTGGCTGCCTTCTGCACGCCCCACATTGGGGATCCAGCCCACAACCCAGGCCATGTGCCCTGACCAGGAATCGAACCCAGGACCTCATGGTTCATAGGTTGATGCTCAACCACTGAGCCACACCAGCCAGGGCTATATACCTGTATTTTAGAATGGTAGTTCATGTTCAGTAAAATAATTAATACTCTTGAATTTCAGATAATAGGAGATTTATAATTAGGTAATAACAAATAAAACTGATTTATTCCAGATATTCAGCTGTATCAAAGAAATATACAAACTCCGATTTGAGTTTTTATATCAAAATGCAAATATAATTTTTATAAATTGGATCTTTAGAAGCCATCCGTGATACAGAGAGCCAACATATTTGCATTCTGGTTGTAGAAGTGTATAGAGTAATGTGTTTTTCATCAGTGACTACAGGAACACTTTATTTCTGTAATAACTAGTTGTTCCTTGATCATTTTTTTCTCAATTTTTTAGATGATGTTGATAGTCTGTGTGCAATGAGGAAGAAGAATATTTCAGGCAGTTTCATTTAATATAATTTCCTAATTGATGTTTATATGCCAGCTGGCAATCTCCCAGGATCTAACTGCGAAACATCAATCTTTTCATGAAGCTATTAGCTAAGTGGGTAGAGTTCAACTCCATTGACACATGCAGTTGGACACTTTTCAAAATAAAGCTATTTTTAAATAAGTTTTTAGCTCTTGACTTGGAGATTTGGTGTGTACTCATTAGGGACAAAGTGACAGTTTCAAGTCCTAAAGTTTAAAATAATATGCACATATGAAAACATTGACCAAATAAAATATTTACGAAATATCCACATAAAATTGGAGACTAACTTAACCGGCTACTTTTTTTTTATAGCTGAATTCTATAAACTATGCAGATGATTATAAACTGTTTTCTTTTCCTTC
The DNA here is from genome assembly GCA_026230045.1 of Corynorhinus townsendii. NCBI lineage: Eukaryota > Metazoa > Chordata > Mammalia > Chiroptera > Vespertilionidae > Corynorhinus > Corynorhinus townsendii. Next base: position 205,854,122 of record JAPDVU010000002.1, on the reverse strand, counting down.
TTATAGCTCGTAGAGACTTCATTAAAAGGAGAAATTGCCTTTGATCCCAGAAGCGCCTATTACTTGTGGTTTGTAATGGATTTTTGTGATGGAGGAGATATGAATGAGTATCTGTTGTCCAGGAAACCCAATCGTAAAACTAACACCAGCTTCATGCTTCAGCTGAGCAGTGCCCTGGCTTTCTTGCATAAAAACCAGATCATCCATCGAGATCTTAAACCTGATAACATCTTGATTTCTCAAAGCAGGTTGGATACCAGTGACTTGGAACCCACACTGAAAGTGGCTGATTTTGGTCTAAGTAAAGTGTGTTCAGCCTCTGGGCAGAACCCAGAAGAACCTGTCAGTGTAAACAAGTGTTTCCTTTCCACAGCCTGTGGAACAGATTTCTACATGGCTCCTGAAGTATGGGAGGGACATTACACAGCAAAAGCTGACATCTTTGCTCTGGGGATTATCATCTGGGCAATGCTGGAAAGGATCACATTCATAGACACAGAGACAAAGAAGGAACTCTTGGGGAGTTATGTGAAACAAGGAACTGAGATTGTGCCTGTTGGGGAGGCGCTTCTGGAAAATCCCAAAATGGAACTTCTTATTCCTGTGAAGAAAAAGTCTATGAATGGGCGAATGAAACAACTGATTAAGGAAATGCTGGCTGCAAACCCTCAGGATCGTCCAGATGCTTTTGAACTAGAACTCAGATTAGTACAAATTGCATTTAAAGATAGCAGCTGGGAAACGTGACACATACATTATTTGCAAATATCTTGGATGATATGCTGCTTCTGTTTTCACAGTAATGCAACATAATGTGGCTGAAAAAGAATATAAAAAGCTGAACCTCACCTTCTAAGGGTTTAGAATTAATTGTGGGATTTCTTTTTCTCATTTTTCTTAAGTCTGAGCTGGCCACTTCGTTAGGTATGTTTTAAATGTATTACCAATGTGGGTGTAAATTTTTTTTTTTTAAAGATCATTGGTAGAAGTTTGGCAGGAAAATTCTCTTAAGAGCCAAGAAGAAAAGAGAATCCAGTTTTCTGGAAATATGTCTCTAAGTATTTTAGACATTCCTTGTCAGTATTAGCAATTTCCATGGAAGAAGAGGTTTGCGTGCTGGTAATGCAACCTTTGAAGCTTTGTAAAGGAAGCATATATGTATATATTTATGTATATGTAAGTATGTGAATGTGTGCATTTTGCATTCCATATGAAGAAAATGCCACTTCTGTTTAAATTATTTGATGTAGGTTTGGGTTTTCGAGATTTGCTGGTGAAATCAGTGATGAAAAATAAAAGAATCTTCCTTCATCTTCCTACCCTATCCCTCCCTCTAATGAAATCATACTAAGTTCTTTATTTTTATAATTATACAGTTTTTTTAAAGGCATCACTTTGGAGGGCCTACAATAATCTGATTAAACATAAATGAAACTAAGTGATCAAAGCTGCCGAATATGTTTGAGCTCTCCAGTGCCCTATAGCTGCAGGAGTAGAACTAGCCATGCAGTTGTGTGGTAGCAGGTTGGCAAGGATATTGATGATTCAGTCACACCTTCTTTAGGTAACCAAGCATTCAATTCATCAATTAAACCACTGCATTGGGACATGTTTGCACTTGAGCATCTGCAATCTGAACACAGGATTCTTCTATTTCTGAAATCATTGCTATATATATGTACTATAGTACTTGATACATTACTTTTTTATTTCAAGAATTTGTCTAAGCCTCAGCATAAAATTGAAGAAACCAAATGAGCTCTATCCTCACATTACCTACCCTGAATCGTCTCTTGTTTCATCACTGGAATTCCTTTCATTTTTGTACTAATACTGTTTTCTTTTCTAATTTGACACAATAATGGTAGTGATATAGTTGTATTAAATGTTGATCACCTTTTTCTAATGGAGATGATACCTGTATAGTTTGGCAAATGGATAATATATTGTGACATCAACTATATCTTTCAAGTAGAAAAGTTACAGATTTTATACAATCATTGGTATGGTCTATGTCAAAAACCAGTAGACCATTATTCCTCTTGAAGTCAATTTGATTTTAACTGTACATGGTTGTCTCCAGTTTTTCTGTAAAAGCAAATAGTTAATATCTAAGGAAAGAAAGTTTTCCTAAAACAGAATATTAGCCTTTAAGGTTAGAGACCTTAAAACCATATCTAGGTTGATCTTTATAAAGCACTAGAACCTTTGGTCAAAAGTATTTTTAAAAGTTAGAATATTGAAATAATTGATAGTTTGCATAGTCTCTTCAGATGTTCCTTTTGAACTTCCACAACTTTTGGAATATTGCTACCATAACTTTTTTTCTTATTTAAAATTTGTTCAGGGGACTATAAAAGGTAAAAAGCACAAAGAAACTAGAGTACATAAACTTTCTGAACTATGTGTTACTTGATCCGGAAGTTTAAAACTTGGACTAAAAGGTTTTATTGATATAAAGTCTTTTAAAATGAAGACAAAAAAAATCATTTTAACATCACTTTCAAGATAGTAAGAGGTGGAACTATATATTGGCACCTCCTGATAACTGACCCTCTAGATCACCAAATTAGTATAACACAGATCTGGCCAAGGGGATTGAGTTACTGGAAGTAAAGAGCATCATTGTAATGTCTGTCAATAACATGACAGATTCATGATGATTCAGGTGATGGTAAGTTCTTCAAATATCTATGTGCTTGGAGCCATCCTTTCCTAAGTACACAGTTTTTGGTCCTGCTTCATTTAAAAGTTAATGGTTATAATTTATTTTGAAAGATTTAACCTATGAGGTAAAATTCTTTTCTTTCACTGGTGGTAAGGGTGTGAGGTGGTCAGGAAATCTCTTCCGGAATTTTCTCAAGTCTTTGTATCCTAAAATAGCCTTAGATACCAAGGAAAATGACAGTAAATTCTTTGTCACTATTTGTTCTTTCAATCAGGAGGTATTTATTAAGTACCTACTGTGTGCTCAGCACTAAAGATCAGTTGATAAAATGACAATTTTAAAATGGTGTATAGCCATAGGTCTTTACCAGCCTGGAGTAAGAAACACAAGAGATTAGCAATACTTGAAAATTCTTGGATATTTGCTATAGGAAAAATGAAAGAAAGAATTTGTGCACAGTGCCTTGCCCATAATAGGTACTCAATAAACAATTATTCGTCATAGAGTCTCTTGCCATGATTTTATAGTGTTTTATGAAATTTGTCTTAATTAAAAAAGACCAAATATTTAAAATAAGCTTGTAGGCAGCTGTGACCAGTTAAAATATGGAGTTGTACAGTTAGTTGCTAGAATGTTATTTTGCACTAGTTGTCACTTAGAAAGATGGGGTTCCTGTAGATTTTTTGGTGCTAAGGGATACTTTGTCATTATGATGAAGTAAGTGTTAAGTGTCAGATAAATAGCACACTGAATAGTTTTTCTGCTGGTCTGTTTTTTCCTCTTTGTTGTTGTTTTTAACTGTAAAATGTTTATCAAACTATTGTAGCAGCTACAAAATAATTCACCAGCATGACAAAATGGTCAAAAAATAAGTCATCAGCACTTCAAAAATGAAAGCAACTTTTGAAATTTTCTTTTAAAATTGTCAAATATATTTTATGAAGAATTTATAAAAGGGGGGGAAATGATTGTAATTTATTGTTCATGACTTTTTTTTTAAATAAAGTGAGTTTCAACAAAAAACAACCCTGAATATTCTACATTACTGGTTTAGTGACTCTCTGAGTAGTTCCATAGTACTTTATTTAATGAATGTAATACAGGGTATAAAATTTGAAATGATGTCATTTTCAGCCTTATCTATTGATTAAACTTTCTATAATAGAAGCTATTGCTGAGAGAAATATGATTGAATTATAAAGTTCTTTTCAGCATTTTAACTTATCTAAAATTTTAGTGCTTTCTATTTTGCGGAATTTGTCAGAGGAACTTGTATATATATGTATATATTTTTTAAAAATATTTTTATTGATATCAGAGAAAAAGGGAAAGGGAGAGAGAGATAGAAACATCAATGATTAGAATCATTGATTGGTTCCCTCCTGCATGCCCCCTACTGGGGATCAAGCCCGCAACCCGGGCATGTGCCCTTGACCGGAACGAACCCAGGACCCTTCAGTGCTCAGGCAGACGCTCTATCACTGAGCCAAACCAGCTAGGGCTATATATTTTTTCATCTTCACCCAAGGACATGCTTAGAGGAAGGGAGAAAGAGAGAAACATCAATCGGTTGCCTTCTGTATACTTCCTGACTGGGGATGAAACCTGATGCCCAGATACCAACTGATCCACTTGGGGCTGAAAAAATTTTCTTTTCATTTATCTTTCTATTTTATTAAGCTGATGATGCATTCCAGACTCAGAATGAAGGAACGAAAATGCAGTTTTTCTGTCTATAACTTGAGACCATGGTTTCTTTTCCATAAAGTCATCTGGTCCACTTTTTTCTTTCCTTTATAGGTTTTATTATGTATGTCTTCTCCAGAATAAGCAAAGTACTGAGGATACACAGTGCACTTGGTGGTCCAATGGAACGGCAGAGGGAAAATGGGTGACAGGAACATTAACTTTACATGTGATTAGTGATGACTAGGAAAGAAGGCATCAGGAATTGTGGCTGCTTCTGACTCTGCCACTCTTTCCTGGTATAGACAAGCAAATTTTATAGACAAGCAAATTTTACTTTCTATTTAAAGATTAATGTGTTAAATTGACTCTTAAACTATAAATATTTGTATTACTAGCCTTTTTGTAATCCTTTGCAGTTTACAAAATTACTTCATAAGGTTTTGCATATCTTTTCAATAGGTTTTACTTAAAATAAGGGCTGATTTGATGAAGAATGTTTTAGTAATAATACCAGTTAGCGAGGAAATAGTTTTACCCTACTACAGGGCTTCAGTGCCTAATCTCTGACCCCAGTTGGAGTTTCCTCTAACAACAAAGCTTTATCTTTCTCACTGGAGCAATAACCTGTAGTTATTTGGATCTTTTCTTTAAATTCAAATGCTGCTCTCCGTTGGCCAATCATAGGTGTCTGCTAAAGTGCAGTGTAATGATAGACAGTTGGTTTGTGGTTAGATAATAACTCCTACTTGAGGAAGCCTGGCCACACCTCTTGAGGGCAAAGTGCGTCTTTTAAAGGTAGTACTTTCCCTTTTGCAATGATTTTTCATTGGTTAGAAGGGAATTGTGTTGTTGTTTTTTCTCGTGTGTAGGGGTTTTTTAAAAGATGCCCGGGCTTTAGTTTGACTTCACAATTTCATTTCCTGTTCAGCCCTAGTATTTCAGGCTTAGCTTGTCCTGAACAGAAGTTAGGCAACTTGCTATTGCAAAAAGGCATCATGCTTAGTAGCAAAAGCACACGTTTTGGTGCAGCAAATCTCATATTGAATACTAGCTTTTGCAGACACCTACATAATTCATGTGTGGTATTGGACAAGTCACTTAATTCTGAGCCTTAGTTCCCCTATCTGTAAAATGGAGATATTTACAATTTTAGGGCTTTTGTAGGAGTCAGAGATAATACATATGTCAATGTGAGAAATGTCAAACCTGTAGAAAATTTTTATGAGTTTATTTGATCCAAACTGGACATATGCTGAGGAGCAAGATCTTAAATACACCAGAGAGTACGTTTTGCAGTTTCTTCTTCTATTTTTAGTATATGTATATATATTGATTGATTTCAGAGAGGAAGGGAGAGAGAAAGAGAAAGAAAAACATTAATGATGAGAGAGGGAATCAGTGATTGGCTGCCTCCTGCACGCCCCACACGGGATCCAGCCCATAACCCAGGCATGTGCCCTGACTGGGAATTGAACCAGGACCTTGTGGTTCATAGGTCAACACTCTACCACTGAGCCACACATGCCAGGCTTGTTTTGTTTCTGGATCTGGGGGCTGATTAGGCAGGTATATTTATATTGTAAAAATTCATCAAGCTGCACTTACAATTATATATTTTCCTGTAGGTATGTATACTTCAGTAAACTTTATTTAAAAAACACACATGTATGTACATTGGAGCTGAAGACCACCTAGACGGTTGTTTCAGAGGCGGAGGGAAAGGACACAGACTTTGAAATCAGATACTATCTTTCTGCTATTAGCTGTGTGACTTTCATGAGTTTCCTAACCTCTCCAGTTCATAGTTCCCACGTGTATAAAAGAGAAACAAGGCCCGGTTGTGGTGGCTCAGTGGACTGAGTGTCGTTCCATGGACCAAGAGGTCCTGGATTTGATTCCAGCCAGGGCACGTGCACAGGTTGCAGGCTTGATCCCCAGGAGGGGTATGCAGGAGGCAGCCAATCACTGGTTCTCTCTCATCATTGATGTTTTTATCTCTCTCCCTCTCCCTTCCTCTCTGAAATCAATAGAAAATATATTTTAAAAGAGAGATAATATCTGACTCAGCACTGTGAAGATGAAATAAGACAATGCACTTTAATGATTGCTTTTCATTCCCTTTGGAAGACTCATAGGGAATGACTCTGAGCTGCCTTTACTGGTAATTTACACTCCTGATAGGTGGTAGGTCTGCTTGTTTTTAATTTAAATTAGTTTCTGTTTTTCCACAATTATTTGAAAAATATCTTTCCTATATAATAAAAGACTGATATGCAAATTGACCAAACAGCCGAACAACCGGTCGCTATGATGCACATTGACCACCATGGGGCAGATGCTCAACACAGGAGCTGACCCCTGGTGGTCAGTGCACTCCCACAGAAGGAGCACCGCTCAGCCACAAGCTGGGCTGATGGATAGCGAGCCCAGCGGCCTGCCTCCGTGGCAGTGCTAAGGATGTCCGACTGCTGCTGCTTCGGCCCACACCCTGCGATATCCCCTGAGGGCTGGCTCTGGGACTGTGAAAGGGTACAGGCAGGGCTGAGGGACCCCACTCCCCCAATGCACAAGTGTCATGCACCGGGCCTCTGTTATTATAATGTCCTGCCTGGCTCTCTGCCCTGTAGCCCTACACAGTTGTTGTTCTTAACTAACGATCTTTTTAGCCCAGTTGATAATAATTCAGAATGTCTTCCATTCAGCCAGATTTCAAGTGGTTCTGAATGATGTTTGTTCTGTATTTTAGTTGTAATTTTGATGTGGTTGTGGGAGGCAGTGAGTACAGGTGGTTACTTATACTGCCATCTTAGTTCTCTTGCCAGGAACAACATCTTTTAAGTACTTAGAGAAAAAAATAATTAATCTAGAATTTTACACCCAGAAAAAAAATGAAGATGAACCCTGGCCGAGTAGCTCCATTGGTTGGAATGTTGTCCCAATGTGCCAAGGTTGTGGGTTCAATCCCTGGTCAGGGCACATATAATAGGCAACCAGTGAATGCATAAATGAGTAGAACAGAAAATGGATGTTTAAAAGAAAAGGTAAAGAAAAGAAAAGAAGAAAGAAGAAGATGAACCCAGCTGGTGTGGCTCAGTGGTTGAGCATCATCCCATGGACCAAGATGTCCCTGGTTCACACTTCAACTCAGAAGGGTTCATTGGTCTTTGAGGATGACAGAAGCTTTTCATTTGGAGCTCTCCCAGACTATGTCCTATGTGTCTGCCTCTGTTTACAATTCTAGAAGACCTGGTTCTCATTTGTATTCTTTTGCTATAATAAAACTGTAATTGTAAAAACAGTATTGTTGAAGGTTCTTGGATATTGTGACTATAAGGGAAATTATGTATAACAAAACCAATTTTATCGCAGGCTAGTTGGTATAAACAAGAGTGAAGTTTCTATGGCACATTTCTGGTTAATGACCCAAAACACTTCTAATATTAAACATTGAAATAAATGAGAGTCATATATATTTAAGAAAGATTAATAAAACAAGTAAGGTCATTCTTTTCCAACCCACTTATTCCAGTTTAGGGTCACAGGTGATCAGAGCCTCTCCAGACAGCTCAGGGCACAAGGTGGGACCCACCCTGGACTGAATGCCCTTCCATCAGAGCGTGCACTCACACACACACTCACTCAGACAGGGACGATGTAGACACGCCCATTCACCAAACAGGCAAAGCTTTGGAATCCCCAGAAAAAAACTCACAGACGTGGGAGACCATGCAAACTCCATGCAGACAGTGGTCCTCCAGTATTGTAGCTCCCCCCACCCCCCGCCTCATCAATGTTATAATGAAATGACGTCATTCAAGGACCTTCGGTGCAGCACTTCCCTGTGTTCATTGTGTTGTTTAAGCAAATGATTGAACCTGAGAGTGGTCATGTCATGGGAACTCCTGAATGGGTAGCTAGCTCCTCCCAAGAGAGGGAGACCCTGGGAATCTATGAAGTGGCCTCTGATGTCTAGAATAAGATCAGTCTTATGGTGAGTGTTCCCCAGACTGTGACATTTGCATAAACTCCCTTATAACTATTCGGCAATAAAAAGGTGCAAACTATTAATAAATGCATCTTTAATAATACTGTAAAAGAAACCAGCTCCCCTCCCCCAAAAGTACGTACTGTTTGGTTAGATTAACATAAAATTCTGTAATTAATATGACAGTAACCAGATCAGTGGTTGCCTAGGAATGGAGGGGGTAAGGTGGTAGGAGGATGGACTAACGTGGAGTATGAGGAAACTTTGGGGGATGATAAGTATGTTTGTGGGTTTCATACGTATATCAGAATTAACCAAACTATGCACTTAAATTTATGCATTTTACTTTACATTGATTATACTTCAATAAAGGCATTTAAATTTAAGATGCTCTGGGTCCATCTCATAATAATTAAATGAGAATTGCAGTAGGTAGGGCCCTCACATTAATATTTTTCAGTATTAGTGATTCTAAGGTGAAAACAGGAATCAAAACAGCATTGGTCAGACTGTGGAATAGGTAGAAAAGGTCATAGTGTAGTCTTTTAGATTTGCTTACCTTCTACCAACCAGCACCCCACCCCAAACTCAAGGCCCAATCTTCACCCTCAGACTCCCACCTCCTGTTAGAACTTAGCTGTGTCTCTGAGAAACAGAAAGAAGACGCAATGTGTTATATCACTACCAGGTATTTTACTCCAGGGCAAGGCTCCTTAAGCCAGAATTCAACAAAGTAATTCAGGATTATTAGTGGACAGACTAGAATTATTATAAGCAAAATTTTACATGCCTATGCATTTTTCCATGGAGACAGTTCACAACTTTTCTCAGATTCTTTTTTTTTTAATATATTTTTATTGATTTCAGAGAGGAAGGGAGAGGGAGAGAGAGATAGAAACATCAATGATGAGAGAGAATCATTGATCGGCTGCCTCCTGCACGCCCCACTCTGGGGCTTGAGCCTGCAACCCGGGCACGTGTCCTTGGTTGGAATCAAACCTGGGACTCCTCAGTATGCAGACAGACATTCTATCCACTGAGCCAAACCGGCTAGGGCTTTTCTCAGATTCTTGAAAAGGTTCAAAAGACCTTTGAATCACTATTTCCACCATTTTAAGACCCACTATTATAGTTGCACTAGAGGCCCAGTGCACAAAATTGTGCACAGGGCAGGGGGCTGTCCCTCAGCCCAGCCTGCACCTTCTCCAATCCGGGACCCCTCAGGGGTTGTCTGACTTCTGATCCTGGGATTGGGCCTAAACCGGCAGTCGGACATCCCTCTCACAATCCGGGACTGCTGGCTCCTAATCGCTCACCTGCCTGCCTGCCTGCCTGATCTTCCCAATCCCTCTGCCTGGCTGCCTGATCTCCCCAATCCCTCTGCCTGGCTGCCTGATCGCCCCAATCCCTCTGCCTGGCTGCCTGATCGCCCCTAACTGCCTCTGCCTCCGCTTCTGCCATGGTGGCTTTGTCCAGAAGGAGGACCGGATGACCAGAAGATGTTCGATCTATCTGGTCTAATTAACATATTACCCTTTTACTAGTATAGATAAGGAACCATTGCATGAAAACTTTGGGTACAGGATAAATGGAGCAGATGTTGCAAAGTGAAGAATGAACACCAAAGGGATTCAGAAGCTAAATCACAGATTAGCCCAAGGTAAGCTGGAGTTGACTCGTTGTCTACTGGAAAGTACCCATTCTTGTCTAGGTCTACATGTCAGAACACAGCTATGTGTGTTTGCAGGAGCTCTGATCCTTCTCCAGCTGGCTCACAAACTAACCAGTCTGCTCCAGCGGTTTGACTCGGCCCTGTGTCTTCCAGTTTAGCAGACAGGGTTTCCCAAAGCTATAAGAGATCTGGTGGGCCCTCAACCCCCCTAATCATATTAGTACCAGTGGATGGGGGAAACATTTGGTTCTTCTAGTCCTTCCCAAAGGAATGTCAGTACCTGTGGGCTACAAAGGGCTGCGGAGAAAAAAAAATTCTTTGGGGTTAAATTACATGTTTATTTGCGCCTATCTTTTATCTTAGACCCAGTCCTTAGAGGAGAAACTTCTGACTTTAGGATTTCTTTCAAGGACATAGGACCAAAAGCTTTCAACAGACTGATGTCTTTGATTTTCATATAATTAATTACTGTCAGCACTAAGTATAATTTCCAGGAATCCTTCCACCTCTAAAATTCAATGATTCTGCCTGTCCGGTATGGATCAGTGATTGAGTGTTAAACTATGAACCAGGAGGTCATGGTTCAATTCCCAGTCGTGGCCCATGCCCGAGTTTTGGGCTCAATCCCCAGTGGGAGTCGTGTAGGAGACAGCTGATCAATGATGCTTCTCTCTCTTGATGTTTCTATCTCTCTCTCTCTCTCTCTCTCTCTCTCTCTCTCTCTCTCTCAAATCAATAAAAACATATTTTTAACATGTTAAGCGTCATGTCAGTCACTGGTGCAGCCAGCATATTGGTGAAATCGGATATCATGGCCTAAACGAAAAGGAAGACAAAACAGGCTTGGTGCTTAATGTGTTAAAAATACCCAAACACATAACGTAATAAGGCACCATGAGGGAGAACAAGTAGAATCGAGAGACAGTGGAAACAGACCTTCAAAGATGTAGAAATTACCAGACATACAATATAAAATAACCTTATTTAATATGTTTAAAGAAATGAAGAGAAGCTTGATACTATGTGAGAACTAGTACGTTTGAAAAAAGAACCAAATACGATTTCTGAAAATGAAAAGATATGCTAATTGAAATTGAAAACTCAGTAGACAAAGTAATCATTAGGTTAGAATTGCTGAGGTAACCATTAGAAGACAGAGCTTATAACTTACAAATGAATAAGGGGTTGGGGAGAGAAATAACTTTTTAAAATGTTTAAAATGCCAGGCCTGAGTGGTTCAGTGGTTGAGTGTTGACCTGTGAACCGGGAGGCCACAGTTCTATTCCCAGTCAGGGCACATGCCTGGATTTTGGGCTCGGACCCCAGTAGGGGGCATGCAAGAGACAACCAATTGATGATTCTCTATCATAATTGATGTTTTTATCTCTCCCGCCCCCTTCCTCTCTGAAATCAATAAAAAATATTTTTTAAATGTTTTTAAAGGGGGGTGGGGGCAGGAAAGTACAGCAAACATAAAGCACATTGTAAGATGACAGAAATAAATAAAAATATATTGATCTCAATGAATGAGCTAAGTTCTCCAGTTCAAAGCTAAAGTTGTCAGATCGAATAAAACCCAGTGATGTTTTGTTCACAAAGACCAATCTAAAACGTAAGAACACAGATGGACAAAGTTTGGAAAAAGAGCCACTGTGAGGGGAGGAAGGTAAAATAGCTGTGTTAAAGCAAAATGCATCATTAGAGATAAAGAGGGTCACTAGACAATAACAAGATCAATGCACCAGAGAGAGAGAGCATGTCTAAATGAGCATGCACCAAATGGCACAGCCTCAAAACGCCAGAGGACCAATCTGCCATTGGTCCAATCTGCCATCCACCGTGGGCTATTTTAACACACCTCTCCTAGGAACTGACAGATCAAAACAGTGGTTCTCAATCTTCCTAATGCCGCGACCCTTTAATACAGGTCCTCATGTTGTGGTGACCCCCAACCATAAAATTATTTTCATTGCTATTTCATACCTGTAATGTTGCTACTGTTAATGAATCATAATGTAAATATCTGTTTTCCAATGGTCTTAGGCTCTACAGCAGCGGTTAAGACCATCAGAAAACACAGATATTTACATTATGATTCATAACAGTAGCAACATTATAGTTATGAAGTAGCAATGAAAATAATTTTATGGTTGGGGATCACCACAACATGAGGAACTGTATTAAAGGGTCGTGGCATTAAAAAGGTTGAGAACCACTGAAATAAGCAAACAAAACTTCAGTAAGGACATGGGAGATTTGAACCTTGCAATTAATAAGCTCTATATGTTCCAGTCACTTACGTTTTCCCCTATATAAATACGTCATTGTCTTAATTACTGTGAAATTAAATAAATTAACCCTTAGCATCACCCTTGGCCCCTGGCAAGTAGTAATAGATGTCAGTTATAGCAGCAGCTACGGAACTTACCATGTGATTTTGGTGTAGCCACTTCATCTCTGTGAGCCTCAGTTACCTCTTCTAAAAAGTGGCCATAATTATTTTTCCAAGTTGCTTTGCAATCCAAATGAGAATAGCGTACGGGAAGATATTTCGTAAACTAACAAGAAAAAATATAAATGTGTGGGGAAGTGCGGGACTTGGTTGGAAGGTCTGTAAGGGGGATTCTCTGAAAGGTCCGGGGCCTCTGAGGGGACCTTGCCGAAGGCGGCAGCTCCTACCTTGACTTTTCCAATCAAGTCCGAGCCCCCCACGGTGTTTTGCTAGAATCTCTCTGTGTCGTCTTTTAGACCCGACCTTGTAAAAGCATATACTTTCTCAAGAATGCTTACCCTGCTGATTGTATCTAAAGGTTGATTATAGTTCAAGCTATTATGACAATAAAAGCTAAAGAAGGCAGATAAACAAAACTACTTGGCAACAATAGCCAAGTAATGCCTTAGCCCTCTCTTTCACAAAAATTTATGTTAAAACAATCTGTTCATCCGTCGCCCAGAGGCTGCTGGTCAGCCCCGCCAAATAAATGAAAGGATGTCCTACTCTTAGGGGTTAACTGGCATTACCAAGCACCAAGTGTCAAGTAAAGGACTATCGGCGTGGTCACTAGGTGGAACCACAGAGCTAAGCTGTGGACCCTTGGCTACTAGAGCTGAAGAAAGAGAGCCCGCAGATAAAAGCAGATCAGGAAGGCTTCTGGAAGGGTAAAGCCTGCCCTCTGGTGGATGGACCTGGAACACCTTGCCTAACACAATCAGCCTGGCATTGTCCTTGGGTAAAGCACTTCCCAAACGGAGTCTCTAGCTCCCCTCAGTTCCTCAGACTTGCTTCCTGTGGTCATGAGAGGATAGGGTGGGGTAATTTGGGGAACAAAATTATCACTGTGGCCTGTGCCTCCAAGTGCCAAGTTCACCTAATCCCACAGTCTTGTTAGGGCAGTCTCTAAAGAGTACGTGGTTGACGTCAGATCTCACAGTATCACTACACAAGATTTGCCCTAGGCTCCCATATCAGATGACCAATCTCTCTGAGATCAGTAGGGCTAGCAAGGGTGGCCTCTTTGACTAAAGCTGGAACCTCATGAGGCCAAGGGGAACAGACAACTCGGGGTCTTGGCCCTTTATGGCACAAAGATTTATTCTCATTTCTCTCCTGAAGGCACTTAAAAATTACAAAGTATTAAGTGGGTGCTTAGTACTTGTTTGTAGAATAAATTTTGATGGAAGGAAGTAAAAAAGGGTGCCTACATTTCAAATAGAGTATAGAAGCAATAAGAGTGATATATGAAAACATGAATGCAGCCCATGGAACACGCAGGAAATTGAGGAGGAAGGAAGAGAACTCCAGGGAAAAGAAACAGTATGGGGAAAGAAAAAGACACGCAGCAAGTCATGAAATGTTTAGAAGTTGGCAAGGACAGAGACACATGTGGAGGGAATTCCGCATGTGGATAAACAGGGGATTGCGAAGAATCCTGAAAGCCCTGCTCAGGGCATCAGGTGAAGAGCACAAGGGTTTTGTGCTCAGTTGCCTGGGTTTGAATCCCAGCTTCATCATTTACAAGCATGTGAGAACTCAGGCATGTTGCTTACCTTCTTTGGGCCTCAAGTTCCCCATTTGAAAAGTAGGATCAAGAATAGTACCGGGAAAATCCAAGATGGCGGCGTAGGTAAACACCTAAACTGCTGCCTCGCGCAACAATTTCAAAAATTCAACTAAAAGACAAAACGTCTATCACCCAGAACCACGGGAAAGCTGGCTGAGTGGAAGTTCTACAACTAGAAGGAAAGAGAAAAGAGCATCAAGATGTGCACGAGCGCTGAAAAGCTGAGGTACGGAGGCGCGTGATCCGGGCTGGTGGCGGGTGTTGCTTTTTTCAACCCAAAGGGAGACAAGCCCCCGACTACTCTGAAATCCAGTTTCTGGGGAGACGCAGGGGACCCAAACTCCTACGGGAAAAGCTGGACTGTCTGCCAGTGAGGGTGGCTTACTTGCAGAGCTGCACGCAGGAATAATTGTTTACGGCACTGGGGCACGGGACTCCGGGACGCCCTTGGGGACACAGAGCCGGCTAACTAGCAGCCATTGCTGTTTGCCACGCCCTAGCCTAGTGACACCCTGAGACCCCGCCCTGCACAACCTACAAACCCACCCAAGCTCCAAGCAGCAGCGTTAGCAGAAGAAAGCCCCGCCCTATCGCAGCTTAACCTAGCAAACTTGCAGCCTGAGTCAGACAGCTCCAAAACCTCCAAACCCCAAGCAAAGAGGAGAAAACTGTAGCTCTCACTGTAGCTTCTGCTGGATGGCCTCAGACAGTAGCTGAACTGCACCCCATTGGAGATCCAGAAGCCAGTGTACCTAGTGGTCAGAGTGAGACACCAGATTTCAACTCCTCACATCCATAAGTGACACATTCAAAGGCAGACTCAGTGAGCACCAAAGCCCCACTGAAACAAGTCCTGCCCCATAAGTGTGTCTTCAGCGCAGCAGTTCTTCCATTATAGACACAGTGAGTGCTCACAGCTAATTGGCCTGGAGGTCAATTCCTCCCAGTATACCAACAGCAATTAAGGCTTTAACGGCACCAAGTCTTTGCACTCAGCCCACAAAGGGGTGTACCAAGAGTGTCCACATCAGGTGATTGGGGAGGCTGAGCTACTGCCCCCTATAGGTCACCTACCACACAAAGCTACTCCATCAACACAGGGAAGCAGCCAAAATGAGGAGACAAAGAAACATGTCACGAATGAAAGAAACGGAGGAAAGCAAACTACTGGATGACATAGAGTTCAGAACCACATTTATAAGGTTACTCAAGAATCTTCTTAAAACCGCTGAGAAACTTGATGAGACCTTCAAGGAGCTTAATGAGAATGCCAAAAAAATGGAAAAGGATCAGTCAGAAATGAAGCATACACTGTCTGAAATAAAGAATATACAGAAACTCAACTGTAGATCAACGTACCCCAAGAATCAAACCAAAGATCTGAAATATGTGGAAACAAAAAACATCCAACCAGAAAAACAAAAAGAAAAAAGAATCCAAAAATATGAAGATAGTGTAAGGAGCCTCTGGGACAACTTTAAGCGAACCAACATCCGAATTTTTGGGGTGCCAGAAGAAGGGAGAGAGCAAAATATTGAAAACCTATTAGAAGAAATAATGACAGAAAACTTTCCCTGCCTGGTGAAAGAAATAGATGTACAAGTCCAGGAAGCACACAGAACCCCATACAAGAGGAATCCAAAGAGGACCACACCAAGACACATCATAATTAAAATGCCAAGGGCAAAAGACAAAGAGAGAATATTAAAAGCAGCAAGAGAAAAACGGTTAGTTACCTACAAGGGAGTACCCATACGACTGTCAGCTGATTTCTCAACAGAAACTATGCAGGCCAGAAGGGAGTGGCAAGAAATATTCAAAGTGATGAACAGCAAGAACCTACAGCCAAGATTACTCTACCCAGCAAAGCTATCATTCAGAGTTGAAGGTCAGATAAAGAGTTTCACAGACAAGAAAAAGCTAAAGGAGTTCATCGCCACCAAACCAGGATTACATGAAATGCTGAAGGGTATTCTTTAAGGAGAGGAAGAAGAAGAAAAAGGTCAAGATAAAAATTATGAACAACAAAATGACATCAAATACATACCTACCAACAAGTGAATCTAAAAATCAAGTGAATAAAAAATCTGAAGAACAGAATGGACTGGTGAATATAATAGAATCAGGTACATAGAAAGGGAGTGAACTGACGATTCTCAGGGGAAGCAGGTGTGAGGGGTGCGGGAAGAGATTGGACAAAAATCTTACTCCTATGGATGAAGACAGTGGCGGGGGTAAGGGCATGGGGTGGGGTGGGGAATCAGGTGGAGGGGAGCTATGGGGGAAAAAATAGAGGAACACCTGTAATAATCTGAACAATAAAGATTTATTAAAAAAAAAAAAAAGAATAGTACCTACCGGAGAAACCAAGATGGCGGCATAGGTAAACACCTAAACTGCTGCCTCGCACAACAATATCAAAACTACAGCTAAAAGATAAAATGGACACCATCCAGAACCACAGGAAAGCTGGCCGAGTGGAAATTCTACAACTAGAAGAAAAGAGGAAAGCACATTGAGACTCAGAGGAGCTACAAAAGGCTGAGGTACGGAGACTCGCATGCCAAGAGGACGGGCAGCTGTGTGCACGGGCTGCTGAGTGCATGGCTGGCTTTCTAAAGTGGGAGGGAGAAGGAAACTCCCAACTGCACTGAACTCCAGTCCTCGGTGAGACGCTGGGAAACCAGACTCATTTGGGGGGGATCTGGACTGTCAGGAAAAAGAAAGCACACTGAGACTCGGGAGCTGTGGAAGGCAGAGGTCTGGAGGCGCACACACGCGAGCGCAGAGGGGACTGACTGCTAAATGCATGAGATGCTGAGTGCGTGGCTGGCTTTCTAAAGAGGGAGGGAGGCAGAAGCTCCCAACTGCATTGAACTCCAGTTCTGGGCAAGTTTCTGGGAACCCAGACTCATTCGGGGAGAAACTGGACTGTCTAGCAGTGGGCAAAACTTGAGGGCGGCTTTCTCTCAGAGGTGCTTGCAGTGATTACCTAGGGACACTGAGACCCAGGGGCCTCATAGGGCAGGGCTGATGGGAAACCAAGGCTGTCTGCTCTGCCCTGAAACTCCACCCCATCCAAGTTGAGCACAGAGGCTCTTGCAATTTTACAAGTCTTATCTCATAAGAGTGTCTCCAGCACAGAAGTTCTCCCAGCGTAGACACAGCTAATCCTCACAGCCAATTGGCCTGGAGGTCAAATCCTCCCAGTGATACCAACAACAATCAAGACTTAACTACAACAAGGCTGAGCACACAGTCCACAAAGGGGTGCACCAAGAGTGTCTACCTCAGGTAACTGGGGAGGCTGAGCCACTGTGCCCTAGAGGACACCTACCACACAAAGCTACTCTACAACTCAGGGAAGCAGCGAAAATGCAGAGACAAAGAAACAGATCACAAATGAAAGAAATGGAGGAAAACAAACGACTGGATATATAATTCAGAACCACGGTTATAAGGTTTTTCAAGACTAGAAAAGGCCGATAAATGTAGCGAGACCCTCGAGGATATGAAAAAGGGCCAACTAGAAATTAAACATACACTGACTGAAATAAAAAATATTGTACAGAGACCTAACAGCAGACTAGAGGACCGCAAGAATCAAGTCAAGGAGTTGAAATACAAAGAAGCAAAAAACAGCCGGAAAAGCAAAAAGAAAAAAGAATCCAAAAATTTGAAGATAGTGTAAGGAGCCTCTGGGACAACCTCAAGCGTACCAACATCCGAATTATGGGGGTGCCAGAAGAAGAGAGAGAGCAAGATACTGAAAACCTATTTGAAGAAATAATAACCCAAAACTTCCCCCACCTGGTGAAAGAAATAGAATTACAAGTCCAGGAAGCACACAGAACCCCAAACAAAAGGAATCCAAAGAGGACCACACCAAGACACATCATAATTAAAATGCCAAGAGCAAAAGACAAAGAGAGAATATTAAAAGCAGCAAGAGAAAAACAGTTAGTTACCTACAAAGGAGCACCCATACGACTGTCAGCTGATTTCTCAACAAAAACGATGCAGGCCAGACAGGAGTGGCAAGAAATATTCAAAGTGATGAATAGCAAGAACCTACAACCAAGATTACTCTAGCCAGCAAAGGTATCATTCAGAATTGAAGATCAGATAAAGAGCTTCACCGATAAGAAAAAGCTAAAGGAGTTCATCACCACTAAACCAGTATTATATGAAATGCTGAAAGGTATTCTTTAAGAAGAGGAAGAAGAAGAAAAAGGTAAAGATAAAAATTATAAACAACAAATACATGTCTATCAACAAGTGAATCTAAAAATCAAGTAAATAAAAATCTGATGAACAAAATAAACTGGTGAGTAGAATAGAATCAGGGGCATAGAAAGGGAGTGGACTGACAATTCTCGGGGGGGGGGGGGGAAGGGGCGTGGGAGATGCGGGAAGAGACTGGAGGACAGTGCAGGGGAGGTAAGGGCAGAGGGTGGGGTGGGAACCAGGTGGAGGGGAGCTATGGGGGGAATAAAGAGGAACAATTGTAATAATCTGAACAATAAGATTTATTAAATTTAAAAAAGAATAGTACCTACCTTATAGGAATAAATGAGAGATTCTATATAAAATGTTGAACATAGCATCTGATACATTAGCTATTATTATTATTATTATTATTATTATCATCATTATGATTGCTGATAATAGTCTCTACATAATGAGAACAAGGGAATACAAGTTTTCAAGAAATAAAAATAAATTTCAAATAAAGTAGAAAGAGATGTGTTGAAGGAGCTGCTAAAATGCCCCTACCCCACTTCAGAAGACCTTGGGATATCTGAATGGGATCTCAGAAGAAAAGTTATTGGGAGGCTGAATTGTTCCCGGGGGCTGGGGATGTAATCCAGGCAAGAGGTGATGATGATTGGGACCAGGGAGGCAGGGGTGGAGTGAGCAGAAGTCTTCTAAAGCTTATGTATTCTGAAGCCAAAAGATGTTGCTAATGGATTAGATGTGGAATATGAAAGAAGGAAATGCATCCAAGGTTTTGACCTGAGCAATTGGAAGGATGCTGAGATGAAGGATCAACTGAAGTGAGGAATGCAATGGTCCAGGAGTTTTGGAGGGACAGGAGATAGATCATTAGTTTAGTTTTGGACTTGTTAAATCTTTGGTTCCCAGATATTAGCCTCAATTCCAACTCAATGTCTAATAATTCAGAAAATGTCCGGACTTTCCCTTCTCCCTTCCTTGGAGGAAGATTTACTGTATGTGGTTATGGCAGTGCTGCAAAGTTCTCCCCTAAGGGATCTGGCCTCCTAGTCCATCAAGACTTCAGGTCTGTGAACTGGCTTAGATCTGCAAATCAGCCCAAAAGCCTGAGATGCTCCCCTGTGACAATAACTCAAGATAGGCTTCTGACCATAAGACAGGGAGGTTTTTCTGGTAATATGTCTCAATAATATTTAGTAAGTTGCTAATCTGTTTCATTCTTAGAGACACTCTGATCAAAGATCCCTGGACGTCAAAACATTCTGACTCACTTCATCCCCCCGCCTTGACTCTGGCAGTTCAGCTTTGCCACTTGGCCCCTACTCCTCTAAGACTCCATCATCTCCAGTGATACAGAGAGCCCATCTCAGAGGTGCCTCTCCCACTATACCCCAGCTGCGGAGGACATCCACCAGAAAAATGTTCAAAGATACTGAGGCTGCTTTCACTAATGCGTATCTCAACACCTAGGTGAAGAACTACCCTCTGAGCCCTCTTGGTGAATGTACGTGGTGGGAATAGAGAGCATAGGCAATTTCATGTGATAAGTCTTCTCCAGCATTCCCATATTCTTAGGCATTAGACAGATTAACCAAGGAAATGCTGGCATGTCAACCTCATTGACAATACACAGATCACATGGAGTACTAGTTTCAGTCAACCGAAGGAGCAAACTATTAGAGTTACTTTGGCTGCAAGAGGTGACACATTAACTCTAGACTCTCTAGTAAGGGCCCTCATATTAATGAAATCAGTGTGATCCAGTGTTATCTTCTTTCCTCCTTGACTCCACCCAAGATTTGCTAAATAAGGTTCTCCGAAGTGGAGTCCTGACTCCTGACGTCTGCCTTCTTAACAAGCCCGCAGGTAAGTTTCATGTCTAGGCCACCTGGAATGGCATTTGGGAACCACCAGTCCAATCAGTGACTTGCTCCAGTCCAAGAACGAGCTCCCAGCAAGGTCAGGACCAGAACCTTGGTCTCCTGACTCCTTATGGGAACATCTACTGCTCTTCCAGGTCAGCCTGACATCAAACCTGAAGGTATCTGGTCAGAATACCTGAGAGATCAGTGTGGAGATGGTTCGAATGGTGAGCAAATCTAGACTGCGCATGCCTGGCGCTGCAGGCACTGTGGTGAAGGTGACCCTCGTTTGGGAGAGAATGGTGTGTTTCCTCCTGGTGTATTTTGGTGTAAGTGACTGAAAAATCAACTCAACAGGGTTAAGCCAAAAGGAAATGTATTTCTCCATCAGTGAGGAGCATGTTTCCTCACCCACCTCACATAGAATTTATTTTTGCTTCAGACATGACTCGAGGAGGAGACTCCACCCATCAAGGCTGGTTTTCCCTCTGTTGACTCAGTCCTGCGGCAGGTTGTCCTCTCAACGCTCTTGCTTCCCAGGTTCTTGCACAGCAAGGACGAGAGAGAAGCGTTTTCTCAGAGGTCCCAGCAAGTCTCAGGGGCCATCATTGGGGTGGCATGTTCATCTTCAAATGAAGTAGTGGGGCCTGGCTGACGTGGCTCAGTGGTTGAGCGTTGACCTAGGAACCAGGAGGTCACGGTTCAATTCCCAGTAGGGACATATGCCCAGGTTGCGGGCTCAAGCCTCAGCATGGGGTGTGCAGGAGGCAGCCGATCAATGGTTCTCTCTCATCATTAATGTTTCTATCTTTCTTTTCCTTCCTCTCTGAAATCAATAATTTAAAAAATATATACTTAAAATATAAATAAAATAAATTAAGTAGTGGGGGAAAAAGAAATGAAGTAGTGGGGCCAGAGAATTGTGATAGGCTTTTGACCCAGGCCTGGATCAAGTGCCCCACTCTGAGTCAACTTACCCCCTCTGGGAGCACAAGGTGGCCAAGGTCAGGGTCAGATGCCAGAAGAAAGATGAGTCATTGCTAAATGGCAGAACTGCAGGTGTGCAGTGTGGAGTGATGGGGAAGCTGACAATGACTGTGAAGAAGGTGACCGTTCTAATCCGGGGGTAGGATCCAAGTGCTAGTTATAATTCTGTGATGATGTCAGGAATGGTGGTTATAATACCACCATTGCCCAGCCCTTAACCTCCACCTTCTGTGGGAATTGCCCTCCTCACATATAAAAGTGTAGATCCCCGCAGTCAGGTCGCGTCAATGTGATACCACACCTGTATGGCCATAGCTCAGTGCCCCCCTAAGAACTTGCTAAAAGGACTGCTGCCCTTTTAATGGCCCGTAATATAAAAAAACACCCCAAGAGTCACTTATTGAACACCATCTGGGCACCTGTGACTCGGGCCCCAGTGCTCAAAGCTGCACTGGATAAGCCGTACCTTCAACACCCGCTCTCAGACCCAACACTGTTCAGCCCCAGCCAAAGAAACACATCTCCCCATCTCTTGCCCTGTATCCTCTAAATCCGATGGCCGCATACAGATGTCATGAAGGTTTGCGCTGCTGCAGGCAGCCACTGTGTGGAGTGCGGGGAAGACTCGGTGAAAGCGCTGCGGTAAGAGAAACGGCAAATGAATTAACTTGTCCAGTCCTCTTCTCAGAGAGCACGAATGCCGTAGATTCCTGCACAAGGCGCTGTTTTCCCCAGCAAGCGCCGAGTGTCCATTTTCTTGCTTCATTTCACGTTTCAATGTGCAGCATGGCATCTGCAGTAGCAGCATATGATGGCTGAGGGTCATGCTGCGTTATTAAACAATATATTTTATTTTTAAATTGGTAAATTTAGATGCCATATGCAAGAAGCATGGTGCCAATTGCTTCAGGAGATGGTGAAAATGGTGAGGTAAGAAGCAGGGATTTACAGGATGCCACTTAAATATATTGTAATATTTTCTGTTGTTAATGATAACTTATCCTATATACCCCATTTAAATGTTTGAACATGTTCTGTAACATTCATAGTTCATCTCTAATGTAAATATTGCTTTAAGGATTTTATTGTCAATTCTAGTTGCTACCACCTCAGCAGAGTAAAGTTTCACCACATTGAAATTTTAAAAAACTAAAAATAAACCCTAGCCAGTTTGGCTCCGTGGATAGAGCGTCAGCCTGCGAACTGAAAGGTCCCAGGTTCGATTACGGTCAAGGGCACATGCCCAGGGTGCAGGCTCGATCCCCAGTGGGGGACTTGCAGGAGGCAGCCAATCCATGATTCTCTCTCTCATCATGGATGTTTCTATCTCTCTCTCCCTCTTCCATCCTCTCTGAAATCAATAAAAATATATTTTAAAAAATAAATAAATAAAATAAAATAACTGAAAATAAAAGAAAACACAGACTGAAGAGAGGTTATTTAACTAGGCATTTCTATCAGTAGAATGCAATTTATGTGAAACCTTAATTATAGGAAAGAATTTCAGCCACAACAATAGCCTGGCTCCACCTCTCCCTCTGACAGTTAGCAATTTTGCTGAAATCAAGGAAGAAAAATAGATTTGATGGAATAATGATGTAATAATTTATGCATTATTCACATCTTTATTTTCTTACTCATTCAACATTGCTGGTCCTTTCATAAAACACCCATGAAATCCTATCTATTTTTTAAATATGTTTCAATGATTTTTTAGAGAGAAGAAGGGAGAGGAACGGAGATAGAAACATCCATCAGAGAGAAACATCGTCTATCGGCTGCCTCCTGCATGCCCACCCTGGGGACCGAGCCCACAACCCGGGCATGTGGCCTGACCTGGGAATAGAACCAGCGACTTCTTGGTTCATGGGTCAACGCTCAACCACTGAGCCACACCTATAGGCTGGGCAACCCTATCTATTTTATTCATACTAGGTGCTCAGGGGAAAAAATGGTTAATGACATCTGCCTCTTCACCACCCCACTGCCCCCTCCTCTCTCTCTGGCCACCCCTGTCCCTCCCCCCCGCCCCCACCCGCCGCAGTGGCTACTGGGCAGTGGGTGCTGGGTACCTGGCTCTGCCCCAGGCTGCCCTCAGAGGGAGAATGGAGCCAGGCTATTGTTGCGGCTGAAATTCTTTCCGACACGGGAAGCCCTGGCTGAGAGGATGGCTGTTCTAATCTCTCTGGGGACACACACATGGCCAGCGAGGGGCTCCTCCTGTGCCCTGGGGCAGCACGGAAGCCCAGCGCTGAGTCCCTCCCTCTCTCTGAACCACCGCCGGCCTTGAGCCCCCTTCTCTCATTCGGAACCTTTTCTCAGGGTCCCCATCACCTCACTGAACTGATCTCACAAAACCCCTCCCTTCTCTGTACCCCATCTTCTCTCTAAGCCCTCCTGAGCCCCCACCCAGCAGCTCCTTCCTGAGCCTCTGGCTCCTGCTGTCTTCTAGACCTATTGCTCTCACTATCCCTCCCACAATTCCCCTACCCTCTGGCCTCCAACCCCCCAAAACCCAACCCCATCCCACCCCCATCAGAAATCCCTTCCAGGCCTAGATACCCTCTCCTCTTTGAAAGCTTCCAACCTCACCCCCACAGAATAAATACCCCCTCCCCACGCCCCTGCTTTCTTCATTCTGTCACAGCCGCACTGCTCTCACTTCAGTTGTGATCAGTCCTTCACACCTCTGCCCCGCCCCCACCTCCACCCCCAAGCGGGCTGAGCTCCCTGGGAGCAAAACCCATCTGCTGACCCCAGGCCACAGAGGAGTGTTCAAAATGATTTGTTGACAACAGCTGAGAGTGAGACTGTGGGAATAAAAAATACATATATTTAAAAAGATTTAGGGGCCAGAGTTGTCAGGAAGGTGTTGGTGGAGGGCAAGAGCTAAGAGTCAGATACATCTAACATTGTTTTTAGCATTTTAAAAAATATTTTTTATTGATTTTTTAAAGAGAGAAAGGGAGAGTGATAGAGAGTTAGAAAGATCGATGAGAGTGGAACATCGATCAGCTGCCTCCTGCACACTCCCTACTGGGGATGTGCCCGAAACCAAGGTACATGCCATTGACCGGAATCCAACCTGGGACCCTTCTGTCTGCAGGCCGATGCTCTATCCACTGAGCCAAACCGATTAGGGCTGTTTTTAACATTTATATTTTACTTTAAAAAATGTTTTATTTATTCCAAAGAGGAAGGGGGAGAGAGAGAGAGAGAGACAGAAACATCAATGATGAGAGAGATTCATTGATCAGCTGCCTCCTGCATGCCCCACACTGGGGATTGAGCCTGCAAACTGGACATGCGCCCTGATGGGGAATTGAACCGTGACTTCCTAGTTCATAGGTTGACGCTTAACCACTGAGCCATGCTGTCCGGGCTCATCTAACATTTTGACCTCCTGAAGCACCAGGTGCCTTCTCTTCTCTGCCACTCTACACAAAAGGAAATTCAGAGCAGTTAAGTTTTTGCTCAAGGCCACACAGCCAGTGAGTGGTAGACTAGGATTAGAACCAAAGGTGGGCAGAGGTGTGGATGGCTGTGGCAAGGGTGGCTGACTGGTGAGGGGGTTAACACATTTCTCCTCTGTGACAATGTGGGCCTGGGATCTGAGGCTGGATCTGAAGGGCCTCCCTGACCCACCAACCTCTCCGAGAAGGGACCAGTTCTGACTCAGGCCTATTCCCATCGATCCTCAGGGTGATTCGGGAAGGAGCTCCAAAACAGGAAGGAAACATCTCTCAGATTTGGCCTCCCCCCCCCCCGCTCCCAGGGCCTGGCTCTAGGGCCGGAAAGAGCCACTTTAAGGATCTTCCTGGGGACCCATGACCAGAAAGACAGATGATCCGGTCACAGCAAGTGTGGCCAAGAGACAGGCGGGCAGGCCGCTGCAGCTCCACCTCATTATCCCCCCAACTCCCGCTCACTCTTTTGAGCCTCTCTCACCCAGGAAGCCAATCCAATTTGACCTTTCCACCAGGACCCATGATAGCGGGTCTGTGCCCCCTGGCATCCCAGACAGAGTACTGTCGCCCCCCAGACAGAGAACCCCTGAAAGACGCCTTGACCACCCTCCTCCTCAGGCTCCTGAGGGCAGAGCGTCTCCCCGCACCCCTGACAGAAGACTCAGGCAGGGAGATGGGTCACTTCTGGTCACCTCATCAGACTCGGGGCTGCCTCAGGCCAGCACCTGCGTGCCCCTTTCTGTAGCCCAGCATCTGCCTTTGGTCCCTAAAAAAAGAGAAGAGAAAGGGCCCCCTGCCCTTCTACCCAACCCGGATGCTCCTTTAAGACCAAAAGGATGGGGGTTGTATCAGGAGTCAGACACAGCAGCCCCATCCTCCCCCTCCTTCGCAGGCCAGGTTTCCTGCCATTGACAGCATCCCAGCTGGGCCCTGCCCAGCCTCCAAGCTTAACCCCTTCGTGACCAGACCTCAGGATTACTTCCCCTACAAAATTAGGAGAATGGAAAGTACCCATTCCATTTGGTTGTTTTGAGGATTAAATGTGTTAAGCGTTTGTTTGAAATACTCAGAACAGTGCCTAGTATTTATTGATCTCTCAATAAAAGTCAACTATTATTCCTAACTGTGTGAGCTTGGATCAGTCATTTCCCCTCTCGGAGACTCGGTCTCTTCTGCTGTCAAATGGGAAGAATAATAAAACCTACTCGCCTAAGATTGTCCTGGGGATGAATTGTGACAAAGTACATGAAAGCATTTTGTAAAGTAACAACACCTTATGAAACTATCATGGACAAAATAATAATAATCCTCACTAGGTAACAAAAATCTCTTACCAGGAGATGGGCCTTCTGGTTTTCAGACCCATTCCTTACTTGACAGGCAGAGGGTGCAGTGGAAGGAGTGGATTTGGGGTTGGGCTCGGGCAAGTCTCTCCCCTCTCTGATCCAGTTTCCTTACCCTGCTGGTCACCCTGTCTAGGGTCCTTGGGAGGGACAAAGGAGATTGGAGAGTACAGGTGTGAATGTGCTTTGCAAAAGTTAGAAAGTGCTGGAAAGGAAGGAAAGAGGCCAGGTAGAGGAGGGCAAGGCCCCTTGGCAGGGAATCTGGTCTTTGAATTCTGGGCACTACAGTTTACCTGATGGGGAGAGGGGAGGAGCCCTCCTGGCACCAGCACCGTGGGGACAGGGCTCCTCTTGAGACATGAGGTGCCAGACAAGGAACCGTGCCCGCTCTAGAAGTCCCCAAGTTGGGACAGAGGAGAAAGAAGGTCAAAGGACCTAGACTTGACCTCAAAATCATCCCTTCATCTTCCTCGTCCCAGTCGATCCCTTTGCCATCAGAGGACTTTGGGCAGAGGCACTCCAGTGGCTCCCAGGTGACCTTCACGCCAAGACTTGCTGGGACAGGCTCACCCTGAACATCGGCAGCCCCACTGTCCCCACCCTTCGGCTGCAGAGTGCTGGCCTCACCCACGGAGAGCAGGCTGGATGCCCACACACCCGGACCAGGACGGGTCTAAGCCTGCTACAGAGGAGGAAAGGCACCGCTATTAGAACCCTGCTCTGTCTTCCTATTCCAGCCAAGAGGATTGGCCAAGGCCCAGAGGAGGGCTGACCCCAGGTGAATAGCATGTCTCCACCCCAAGCCTCTGAAGGAATGGGGAGAACTTGTTTGGGGTCCTGGCCGTGCCCCAAGCTCACTGTGCCTCCAGGCAAATCACTTAACCTACCAGGGCCTGTGTGAACACCTGTAAAATAAAAGAGCTGGACCGGCTCCATAGCCCTCTCCAACACAGACTGTGATCAGGAAGGAGTTAATGGAGGCCAGGCTCTGGGTCAGGAAGGCGAGGGTTAATCTGGGGGGCGGGGGGGGGGGGTGGAGGCTCTCTCAGCTCTTCCTGTGGAGAGTGAGGTTTGGCTGCCACCAAAGTTACTTCTAGTCCCTGCTGTCCCTCCTGCCCTCAGTCTGGACCTGTCCTCGGACCCCTGCATTCAGCCTCCCCACACAGAGGTGAGTGCATCCCCAGCCCAGTGCTGAGATGGGGGGGGGGGGGGCACCCAGGGACCCAAAGGCGGGGAGCCTGGCTCCAAGCTAATGCGCACAGTTCCCCAGCCCTCATCTGGGGCAGAAGCCTCGGACAAAGTTCCGACCACTAACCCCAGGACTGGGAGAAAGTGGGCGAAGGGATGTCTGCCAGGCATCTAGGGTGGGACATCTGTGGTTGGGCAAGGCCAGCCCAGAAGGCAGGGAAGAGGCAGTGGACGGCAGACTATTTTGGTGCCTGTGTTTAGAGACTTTTTATAGCCTCTGCGCTGGGGCTGGGAAGAGGAGCAGGGGCTAAGGTCAGATAAGTACAATGCCCTCCTGAGACCTTGGAATCTGACACATTGCCTGGTATAATCCTTAGGAGCCAGGAAGGAAGACACTATCAGACTCTCCTTGCTTCCTGGGTTCCCCATCACCTATGGGCTGATTTACTAGACACTAGCAGAATGTATGAGAGTGTGTGTGTGTGTGTGTGTGTGTGTGTGTGTGAAAAGCTGAACAAGTTGCACTGGGGTGAGTGGGGTTGGCAGGGTCTCTGCCTCATGGCTCATCACCAGGGCTCCCCTCCCCCCATCCCTGACAAGTTCTATTGCTTTGTTGCCTCCAGACTTAAGGTCCTCTAAGCCCCAGAACTGATGTGTCCCTCTCAGCTGAATGGAGGATGGAGGCAGTAAGGGGGGCAGGGGTGGGATGGGGTGTGCTGAGCAGTGTGGGTGGCCCATTCTGTGACTGCCAAGGAAACTGTCAACTCTTGATTTACAGCCCCTCCTGGCCCCTTTCCCCTGCAGAGGGAGGTGGAGGAGAAGGGTCACGGGGTCTCAGGATGAGAAGGAGGCAGGGACCCTGAGGGCAGATTTCTAGGAGTGCAGGTTTGGGGAAGAATCAATGGCAGGGACATTTTAAATGAGGCAAGGGGCCCATGTCTAACGGAAATTGCTTGGTTGTATGTCAGCGGGAATACAAGAAAGAAAAAAGGGATGTTCTGACAGGCAAGAGAGAGATCCAATCTGAACTAGTTCTGGAATGCAAGGCAAGAGACCTAGATCCAGTCCCAGGCCCTAATTCTCAGTAAGCCCCGAGCAAGCCCCCTCCTCTCGGGGCCAGGGTCACATCCTGTGGAATGGAAATGCAGAGGTAGGTAAGGTGATGTTTACTGACGGGCATTCTGGAGTTCCCTTGGCACGGGCACGGAGTGGGTGGGTAGCAGGCAGCTGGCTGACATGACCTGGTGATCACCGCCCTCTCCTTCTCAATGGCCCTCCTGGGCCTGGGCAGGGCAGTTGGCTGCAATGACTGGAGACTCCTACACTGTGGTTCTATCCCTGACCTCGGTGCTCGGGGTGGGAAGGGTGGGCCCTGCTGGAGCCAGCCTGTGGCTGGGAAGCGTCCTTGTCTTGGACTCCAAGTTGCTGGATTGGGAAGAGGTATTTTTTCCGGTCCAGGCCACTTTCGGGAATTGGGCCGGGACCAGCCCCATTTCCTTTCCCAAGTGTCCTGCTTGCTGATGCCTGCTTGGCATGGTCCTGTGGTCAGATTGGGGCAACCCTCAGTGTGGCATAGGAAGCCCCTGCCCAATGTCTTTGAGGAATGGAGGTAAGGGACAGCCAGAGCCTTTGCCCCCTAGACAGGACACGGACGGACGGCCTTGGATGGGGGAGAAGTGACTGGCTGATCCTATTCCTGGGAATGCCTGCAGGGATATCTACTCTCCCCCTGACCATTCATTCCTCTTTCCCTGCAGGACCCAGGAAGCCCCAGCCAATTGCTCTCAGCAACTCAACTAGCTGCCTAACTCCGGTGGCTTATGGGGCACTGTCCCGCCCAGTTCTGCTAAGATGCTCCTAGCCTCTCCCTCCACCCCATCCAGGTCACGTACCCCCAGCGCGGTGGAGAGGCTGGAGGCCGACAAAGCTAAGTATGTCAAGACGCATCAGGTGATAGTGCGACGCCAGGAGCCAGCCCTGCGTGGGGGTCCTGGGCCGCTCATGCCGCACCCCTGCAATGAGCTGGGGGGCTCTGCATCTCCCAGGACGCCCAGGCCGGCCCGCCGGGGTAGTGGCCGGCGGCTGCCAAGGCCGGACTCCCTCATCTTCTACCGCCAGAAGCGGGACTGCAAGGCTTTGGTGAACAAAGAGAACGCCAAGGGCCAGGGGCTGGTGCGACGCCTCTTCCTGGGCACCCCCCGAGACGCCTCCTCGAGCAGCCCGGGCCCAACGGAGCGACCTGCGGCTACAGGAGATTGGACCGCACCCCAAGATGCCCCGGAAGCGGCGGGCAAGCGGGCGCTGTGCCCCACGTGCTCGCTGCCCCTGTCGGAAAAGGAGCGCTTCTTCAATTACTGCGGTCTGGAACGCGCGCTGGTGGAGGTGCTGGGTGCCGAGCGCTTCTCTCCGCAGAGCTGGGGTGCGGACGCCAGCCCCCCGCCTGGAACGTCGCCGCCGCCTGGCTCCGGGGACACCAGCGACTGGACATCCAGCGATGGCGGCGCGGATCGCTCAGATCACGCAGGCGGCGGCGGCTCTGAGGCAGCGGGATCGGCGCGGGACGGGCGCCCCCAGGTGTCGGTAGTGGAGCGCAACGCGCGCGTCATCCAGTGGTTGTACGGCTGCCAGCGCGCCCGCAGCCCGCCGCGCGAGTCTGAAGTGTGACCGCGGCCGCTCGGGAGCGGGCTCCCGAGGAGTCTGGTATCTGGGGAAGGTCAGGGGGTGAGCGCTGGGCTGGACCCGGGCACGGGCAGGGACGCCCTGCCTCTGCGCACAGGTGGCCTTTTGGCAAGCCCCTCCTCCCCCCTCCGGATCTTGGCTTCCCAATTAACCGTGGGGGCATGGGACAAGATTATTCCCAAGGCCCTTCCCAGTGCAAACGGCGGAGGCGGAGGAGGCCTCCTCGTGGTCCCTGCGGAGGCCGGGTCTGGGGAGTGAAGACTGGGCTGAGAATTCAGAGAACCTGCTGAATAAAGGCAAAACGTTAAGCAAGTCGAGAGGTTGTTGTTGAGGAAGGGGGCGGGGCGCGTTTGCGAGTGTGTTTTGCGTGGGTTTTGGAGTATGGGTTCAAGGCTGACTGTGTGACTCCCTGGGAGAGCACTTTACCTCTCTGGACTGCAGGTGCACCCCTCGGGGATCATATTATGTTTGAAATAGTTGAAAGCTCATGGCAATGTTCCCCACACATAGAAGTGCTCAATGAAGGAAAGCTGCTATAACCACTACCCAATTAGTACCTAATCAAACTATTACGATCATTTCCTCCACAGACCCCCAGGTCGGTCCACACTACAGCCAGGAAGAGGGAATAGAGTGTTTAGGGGGTTCTGGGGAGAGCCTGCTCTAGAAATCTGGGGGCCACCCGTGCTTAAAAGGTCCCCATTCTTGGAGTTTTACTGCCTGCTTTTGGTTGCAAGGTATGAAGGGCTGGACCAGAACTGAGGATAATAAAGGCAAGGACCCTCCAAACAAGGATTTTGCCAACCCGCAGCCTCACATCCTGCCCTTTCCCTCAAAGACCACAAGGTCACCTGTCTTCCTCACACGTTTGCATCTCTAAAGTCTTGGTTCACGGACCTCCCTTTGCCTGGGTTACCCTTCCCTTTCTTTCCACTCATCCTTCTAAAATTATATATGTTCATTCTCCCTCAGGAATTCCTGAATTCTCCAGTCGGCCTCATCTCTGAGCTCCCAAGTACAGCCCTATATTTTGAGCCTCTATTTATCACCTTGTGTGGGACCCGCTGATAATCTGAGTTCTCTTGTTAATCTGTGGCCTCCTAGTACAGGGACAAAGCACATAGTAGGGCCACAGACAATGTTTGCCAAATTAAAAGAGGCTGGGCATTCCGGCCAAGGGCACATGCCTGGGTTGCAGGCTTGATCCCCAGTAGGGGGCGTGCGGGAGGCAGCCAATCAGTGATTCTTACCATTGATGTTTCTCTCTCCCTCTCTGAAATCAATAAGAGGCTGGGCAGAGCGATGGAGTCTGTCCTCAGGGGTTCCCCAGCTTCTTGGAAAGTTGTACCCTAAATCTAACACAATCCATCCTGATACCCTGGCTGTCCCTGCTCATTTTCTCCCTGTATGTTTGTGGGATAAGGAAGGGTTCCTCCAGCTGGACCCCCACCCTGAGGCTGCCCACCAAAAAGCAGCTTTCCCGACTGTCCACACAAAAAAGCACGCAGTCAAACGGGCTGTGGGACCAGGGTTTTTATGATGGAAAGGAGTGGGCGACCAGTTCAGCGTCCGGCTAGTCACCTTTGGGCGCAACCTTCACCCTCATCTCGGCCAGTTTGTGGGTAAGGAAGCCCCACTTGAAGTCGGCCGCCGCGTCGGCCTCCCGCGGTTCGGGTTGCTCTGCGGCCTCCTCCGTGGCCTCTTCCCCGGCTTCGGGGTCCCGCTCCGGGGTGGGCTCGGCGCCGCGCAGCTTGGACGCCGCCGCCTGCTGCTGCTGCCACCTGCTGGCGAACGCGTCCCAGAATCCGAGCCCCCGCGGCTCCGCCTCCGCCGCCGCCGCCTGCGAGGCGGGCTGCGCCGCCAGCGGGCTGCAAGAGACCGACCGGATCAGAGGATCAGAGGCGGGGCTAGAGGTCCGACAGTGGACGAAGAGGTCCGTTACTGGGGTCAGGAACCAGTAACGGAGCCAGGGGAGCCCGGGGGGTTTCTGGGGACTGGAGGGGCCCGGAAGACAGGGGGCAGGTCAGGATGTGGAGGCCAGGGGAGGGCTCAGACGTACTGCGAAGGGGGCTGGGTGGGACAGGGTCTGGGGATTAGGAAAGTGACTTGGGGCGAGGCCAGAGTAGGAAAGCCAGAGAGAGGCGCCAGGTCTGGGAAGATGGGGACGGTGCCCTGAGAAAGGGGCAGGGCCAACGATTCGAGCGAGTGGCTTGGGACCGGGAAGGGCGAGATCCCGGGAAAGGCACGGGTTCAGGAAGCGGTGGTCAGGAAAGCCAAGGTGGGCCCTGGGGAAAGAGGCGGGGTGGGGACTGGGCTCAGGTTCTGGGGTGGGAGTAAGGGGGACCAGAAAAATGAGGGGACACGGGAGAAGGACGGGTGCAGAGACCCAAGGGAAGGAGAAGGGTCTAAATCATAGGCTCAGGGGAGGGGGGCTTTGGAGGTAGCCCGGGAATGTGGGGGGAGAGCAATCAAGGAGCGGTGGGGCGGCTTGAGGTGGGATCTCAGGTCTGAGGGGAGCCCCTACAAGAGCTGGGAAGTAGAGGAGATACGTGTGGGGACAAGAGATGGGAGGGTCAGAGGACCTAAGGGAGAAAGAAATATGGGAGTGTCAAAGAGAGGGGGGAATGTGACTGGGCTGGAGGAAGGGGCAGAGATGGAGGTTGTGCCAGAGATAGAGCTAGGAGGAAGACTGAGGCCCTGGGTCCTGCCCCCTAACCTCCAGCTTCCAAGAACTACAAGACTGGTTGCTAAACTAGTGTGCCTCAGATCCTTTCAGCTTGCTGAAACCTAGATCCCAGGCCGCAGCCCACACCTGCTGAATCCGAATCTTTGAAGAGTCTGGGAATTTGTGTTTGTCACAAGTACCCTAGGAGGATGAGTTTAGACCAGTATTTGGGGATCACTGATCTGGACAAACACCCAAAGGTTCTCTGCTCAGTTCCCTGAATCGAGGGAGATGACCCCTCCCACGTGGATGGAGAGAGAGCGCCCATAATACCTTCTAGCACCTCAATCCCAACATTTGGTAAATTCCTCCTGTAAGCTAACCTAATCTCCCCAGATATGCTGATTTGGCCTCTTTCCTGCTAAGAGAAACAGAAAGTGGGGGGAGGGTTGCCCCTTCCCAACCATCCATGGTCAGAAAGACAAACTGACCATATGGAAAGGCCATGGAGAAGGCGACCCCAGGCCCATCCCAGAACCTCCCCCTCCCCCTCACACACACACATACTGGTCAGCACAGGGCTCCGGTGGCAGCAGCTTATCCTCATCTTCTTTGTTAAACAGAGATGACATTGTCAGCCAACCTTTCACTCCGACCCCCTGAACCTAGGAGGGAGGGCCTGGGAGTCATTGAGGGGCCACAGCACCCCCTCCCCCCCAGGACTCCACAGCAGCCTCTTCCAGGTCCCCCAGGGCTGGGTTGGAAGAAGGGAGAACTCACCCGGCGGGCCAGCTGTGACATGGGATTGAAGGCCTCTGAGGTCGGTTCTGCTGTCTCAGACTCCACTAAAGCTGGGTTCTCCTTCTGGGACACAAGACCCCCCACCAGCATGAGAGCACTCCCTCCCCCACTGCTAGCCTGGTCCACACAGACCAGGCACCCCAAATTCCACAGAACTAAACATGCACCTCGTCTTCTCACGCCCTTCACAGATGCATCAAAGTCTTCCTTTAAACAAAGCTACCAGTCACATACATTACCTGCATAGAAAAATCCCTCCAGAAACACATATGTGCCTACCTACAGACACGTCCATATATACCCAAAAACATGTGGACATGGGCATTCACACTGATGTACACACACCTGTGCATGAGCATGCCTCCACATGGCTATCGCTCTTCACCTCTACGTGGCTATGTGCACTGTGAGGCACTTATACAAGGACACATACACAATGACACCATCCACACTTGTGCAGCTATACAACTGCGGACAGCTGCATAGAGGCCCTCCCACAGCACGCAAACTTTTCCACCCATCCACAGACACCAGGATACGGATGTACACACAAACACACACAACAACCAAACAGAACACCTGCCAAACCTGCGCAGAGCCATGCAGGCATGGGCTCCTGCCCAAATGCACACACCTGAAAATACCCATACCTAGTTCACACCTGCACATACCCCTTCACCGGGGATACCGCGCAGACACCATTCCTAACACTGACCCACAAATACTTCTACACGTGCCCAGCCCTGTCTAGACATACCCTAATTCACATACACACACACACACACACCACAGAACGTGTTCCTGCCCCTGCCACATCTATTTGCGCAATTGCTACTTATCACAGCCTCTAGATGTCAGACTGTTTCAGAGCCTTTTCAGGTTTTTTTTCAGTGTCAGGATAAACATGGTCCAAGTGTGGCTCTGATCTGATGCTGTCAGAGACCCTCAAAATAAAAGTGTCCCTGTTCCTATCTCCGGTACCAGGAGGCTCCACTTCTCCTCAAGGCAAGCCATCCCACTTGTGTTCAGCTCTGCCCAGTAGTAAGTAAGCTGAGTGTACCTGTGTGGCCACTGCCCACTGGACCTAGAAGGATCTTCTCCCTGTGGCAATCCTGGAGATCTCTGGATATAGACTGCTCCCCCAATGTCCCCCAAGTCTTTTCTTCTTGAACGTCCTGGCTTTCTGACACTGTACCATGCCATTTGTCATCCTTGAGTGGGCTGATTATTTCTGCACAAATGTACCCCACCCTCTCTTTCTCTCTGAGCCTGCCCCTTGCCCTTCTTTGTACCTTTCATTCCTGCTTCCCTTCTGCCCCTGCCCCACCCAGCAAGCATGGATGGCACTCACCTCCTCTGCCAGATCCTCTTCAGATTCCCCACCCAGGGTCTGTAGCACTTTGGATTTGTAGGTTTTCCAGAAGGCCTGGTTCATAGCTGCAGGGGAAACAGGCCTGGCACCCAGGTACAGGAAGGCAGTGGCTCAGTGGGCATCCAGTGGGTCTGGCTTAGGAGCTTGGTGAGACTGAGAGCCTGTCCCAGGGATCTGGTGACTTCATGAAAGATGCACCAGCCTCCCCAGCTGGCACAGTGCCCAGCAAGTGAATGGATCCAAAGGAGTCTAGGGTGGGGGTGGGACAGAGCGGGCTTCTGCCACCTCAGCCCCTTGCCGTGACCCATATTGGCCAAGAATAATAGGGCCATCTCCTCACAGAGGCCTCCTTCCCAGGAGTACTTGAATTTGATCTCTTGGAATGGCTCCAGAAAAGTCCTCTTCCTTTCATAAAGTCCATTTCCAAGGTCCTTGTACCCCGGACCCACATTGGCGCCCCTGTGACTATAGCCATACCTGCTGTGCGCTCAGCAGGGCCCTGCCCTATGTCCCCACTTAGCCTCTGTGAATTGGAGTGGGAAGGTCCCAAGTCCCCCAGTCAGTGCCCTGGGCTTACATTTCACTGCTTTGTCTGGGCTGGAAACTGATTCCTCTCCCCAGGGATGCACGTGCCTGTCTCCCTGTTTCCTGGCAACAGGTTCCAAAGAGCTGGAGCCCCTGAATTATTGCTGAGCTCCTCTGGTCAGCCTGGAAGGCACCAGGCCCAGGTGAGTGGGAAAAGGCTTCTCTGGCCCTCTCCCTACTCTTGAGCACACAACACCTAGGCTGTATCTCTTTCTGCCTTTGTTGCCAGCCCACGCATGGCAGTCCAGGGCTCAGAGAAAGAGGGCAAAGATGGGAGGCCCTCCTGTGAGCACCTCTTCTTGTGGAAGGAGCTGATCCCTCTTCAGTCTGACACTGCCTGAGCACTGTGATCTCTGGGGAGGAACACCCCTTCCAATCTCCCTCACGGATTTGTCTGGGGGGGTGGATAAGGAGTGGACACCAGAGGGAATAACTGAGGAGCAGTGAGAAGGGGCAAGGATTTGTCAGGGAATGGAGGTATCTCGAGAAGCCTTTTGGGTACCGGAATACCAAACTTATTCACTCTCGTTCATTTATCAATTTATTCACTTCACTGATATTTTTCAGTGCCTCCTGGAGATATTTAAAACATGCCCCTCCTCCACCGCGGAGTCAAAGATGTGGGAACCAGGCAGGAGAGATGGGGCCAGAGGATAACGCTGAGAGCTGGTGCAGAGCGGGGTAGGCCCAGGAATCCCCCAAGGACATGCACCACCCACCCCTCTCCAGCGACACCGCAAGGCCTCCTGACGCCCTCAGGTTGGGACACTTCGTTGGTCACTGACTCCCTTGGCCGCCTGGGGTCGCTCAAGGCGCGGTCCGCGCAAGTGACGTCATCAGCGGCAGCCCGGTCGAGCCTGCCCGCCCCCAGGCGTCACATGACGTCATTTAGAGTCCGGAAGCGTGCACACGTGAGCTTCCTCCTCGGCGCTGGCCCTCGGGCTCCGCTGCCAGCGGCCATGGGTCGCTCCCGCCGGACGGGCGCGCACCGGGCGCACTCCCTGGCCCGCCAGATGAAGGCGAAGCGGCGGCGGCCGGACCTGGATGAGATCCACCGCGAGCTGCGGCCCCAAGTTCTCTCACGGCCCCGGCCGGACGCGGGTGCCCAGCCAGACCCGGACCTGCCAGGGGGCGGCCTGCATCGCTGCCTGGCCTGCTCGTAAGTCCCGCCGGGCCGCCTCGGGAGGAGTAGGGTCCGTGGTCTGGGCCGGGGATGTGGGGTCCGGTCCCCCGGGCGCGCGGGGTCTGCGGGCCTCCTATCCCTTCAGACTCAAAGTTTGCGTCAAAGAATGAGCTGCGTTCAGGGAGATAGACGTCCCTGAGACACATCAGTTACCTGCTCACTCTCCTATTACCCCTCATCCCTGTAGGAGGTACTTCATCGATTCCGCCAACCTGAAGACCCACTTCCGATCCAAAGACCACAAGAAAAGGTATGAAGGAGTAAGGAGAGGATTGAGGATGGGTGTCTGTTTACAGGGCTCACATATGGGCCGCTCCCATCTCCTTTTTTCTCTCCCAGGCTAAAGCAGCTGAGCGTGGAGCCCTACACTCAGGAAGAGGCTGAGAGGGCAGCAGGTATGGGCTCCTATGTGCCCCCCCAGCGGCTGGGAGTGCCCACAGAAGTATCCACTGAGGTCCCTGAGATGGACACGTCTACGTGACGTGGCCTGAAGATGCAGGGCAGAGCCGCCGCCCATGGACAGTGACGCAGGGCTAGGCTGGGAGAGACTGTGCCATCCTTTTTTGGCCCTGAATTTGCAAGTGGATGGCCTCTTCTGGGTGCCCTCCCCCTCAAATAAAGGAACTGGAAAAAGAGTGCTTACTTCTGACTCCCCAGCCTCCAGGCCTCCCCCAAACCCTTGCCCTGTAAGGATTTCTCTACCACTCTTGTGTGCAGGACCCAGGTTGTCTATTCCCTACTTGGTCCAGCTGTGGGACCCGCATCCTTGCCTGGAGCCACCAGGCAGAGCCCAGGTACAGTGGGGAGGAGGGGGAGGAGAATCAGGGTATACAGCTCTGCTTCCAATGAGGGCAGACATGAAGTGGGACCCCAAGATTGCAGTCCCTGCTGAGTTACCTACCCCCAGGGCCCAGGTGACAGGCTGCCCACTTTGTCATGGGGCCTGTGGTGGTGGCCGTTGTCCCACCATCTTCCAGACAGCATAGCAGGAGCCACCCAGTCCAAGGACAGCCAGCAGTGTAGCCACAACCCCAGCCAGTGGACTCCGGGGCTCTGCCTTCAGCTCCCCTGCTACCTGCATCTGGGGATGTACAAAGGGTCCACCTGAAGGGTCAGTTGAGGCTTCCAAGAAGGGAAGGGGCTGAGAAGGCACAGCTGGGTAAAGGAGATATGGCCGCCATTGCTGCCCCAGGGAGATTCCACCCCATTCCCTCTCGCTTCAGTGCCCATCTGGGTCCTGGCTGCTCAGGCGGCAGGGAACGTGACAACATTCCCTGGCTGTTGAGGCCCACAACCCAGTCACAATATGGGGAGGAAGGTTTGGGTACCAGAAACCGTGAGTTAGAGGTACTTACCTGTAGCACCCGGAAGTAGCCAGGGGTCAGGCGTCGCAGTTGCATGGTGGGTGCCACTAGTCTCCCTGGCAGCCTGTGGGGTGTAAGCGGAAATGAGGACCAGTGATACTCTTGGTATGAAGAAGTGGAAATGTGAGGGCGGAGAGGTTCCTGACCTCTCGTAGCCATGCCCTCAGAAGATGCTCACCAGAGTCTGCCCTCCCAGGTCTGTCAAGGGGTGGGGCAGCTGGACCTTTAAATCTAGTCCCTTCCCCCGCCTGCCTGCCCTGCCAGCCTTAGGAGCATCTGTCAGGAGAGATCAGCATCAGGCCTGAGCAGCACCTCCCCCACCCACCGGGTATGCAGGCTGGATAGGCGGGAGAGGCCTTGCCTGACAGTGCTCAGGCTTCTTAGGCCTAAATCAGGTACTGGGAGGGCCTCTGCAGCCCTGGTCCTGGCCATTCCTTACCCCAGATGATTGGATGTCACCAATCAGCTCTCAGCAGAGGTGGGAAAGGGTGCCTTACCCCCCACCACAACAGTGACACTTTCACTTGGTTTGGGTTAGATCAACCACCCCTTGGGAGAGGGCACACATCACCCCTTTCCCCAAGATGGAGTTCCTGCAAGGACTTCCCTACCCTCAGCTTGAAAACAATAAAAGATTTCTATATACCGATTTAAAAAGCTATTATTTTTTAGCACGTTATAGAAAGCAGTATTCTCAGTTTACATATATTATTTGGCATTGATTATCTCATAAAATGAAAAAGGCTTATTTACAGAATAGTGTATAGATTGATTATCTATACATATAGATAATGGAAGAACACCCAGCAAATTTAACAGTGGCCCCCACTGTGTAATGGGCTAAGGATACGCTGGGGAAAAGGTTCTCCTTTTACTTAATGAACTATTGTTATGTAATGACCTTTGAAATTTTTACAGCAAATGTGTAGAAAGAACTTTTGTTAAGCTACAAAATAGAAGTTGCTGCCCTAGCCGGTTTGGCTCAGTGGATAGAGTGTCAGCCTGCAGACTGAAGGGTCCCAGGTTCGATTGTGGTCAAGGGCACATGCCCAGTCCTTCTAGGAGAATACATGGATACAAGTGGTGAGTTCTTGTCTGTTTCTCCCCTACAGGATTGTGAGGTCAAGGAGGGCAGAGGCTGGCTGGCTTCTCACTTTCTATGTCTTTTGCTATCTCAGGGGGGGTGTTTGATGACATTAGGATGGTGGAGATGGGTCTGTTTTTTGGGCTTTCACAGATTGCCATAGGGAGACTTATTGTAGGAAGGAAGAGGGAAAAAACCAAAACATTAAAGTAGGACTCAGCATGGAGGAGGGTTGGAGGGGATACATAGCACAGGGTGTGAGAATGTGAGTTGAAGGACAAAGTCAGAGAGGTGAGGGCCATGTTGCAAATCTGAAGCCTATTGGTTCACAAATGAGGGCGCTAGATCTGCGGGGACCTCATGAGATGGGCGTAGAGGGCTGTTACTGAACCCATTTTCAGAAGCGGAAACTGAGCCAGGGAGTCCCCTTTGAAAGAAGCAACTGATGGTCTGTACTTGTGTTTGATGCCACATGTGAAGATGGGATGGGATCAGCAGAGCTGGCCAAGTTCCAGAGAACTCAATTTGTATGTGAAATTATTAAATGGCCCTAGCTGGTTTGGCTCAGTGGATAGTGTCAGCCTCTGGACTGAAGGGTCCCGGGTTTGATTCCGGTCAAGGGTGCATGCCTGGGTTGCAGGTTCAATCCCCAGTAGGGGGCATGCAGGAGGCAGCCGTTCAATGATTCTCTTTCATCATTGATGTTTCTATCCCTCTTCCTTCCTCTCTGAAATCAATAAAAATATATTTTAAAAAAATTATTAAATGATGGCACCAAACACACAGACTACATGGACCAAATTCAGACTTTAGGTCTTGTTAACAGGCAAAATAGTAATGGGCTTTGAAGGTTGGGTTGTGGGGCACTAGTAGAGATTTCAAATCAGGTGGCACAATCAAAGGGGTAGGCTCTAGGAAGGCCTTGTAAAATTAAAGCTCTACTTCATGTTACAGATTTCAAAATACTTAAAGGACCCGCCCCAGCACTAAGGTCTAAGTGTTCCCCTTTTAGAGAAGAAGAAATAAGTTCAGAGATGGGTAGAGTTTGGTCTCAGTCACACAGCAAGTGCAACTGGTTCTGATTCCAAAGTCCTGGGAATCTGCTGGCTGGCTGTGCTGATAATGATAACTGCAAACATTTAGTACGTTTCAGATGTTCTAAGAGGATTCTTAACCTGGGCTTTAGAATCCAGGGATCCCAGAAACTTGGAGAGAAAAAAATATATTTTCACTAACATCTAATCAAAATTTGGCATATCCTTCCATATGCATTAAAGCATTAGCAGTATCTGTGGCTTTGTCACCAATAGAAATCACATATCCTATATAATAAAGAGGTAATATGCAAATTGACCATCTCTCCAACACAAGATGGCTGCCCCCATGTGGACACAAGATGGCCAACAGGGGAGGGCAGTTGTGGGCGATCAGGCCTGCAAGGGAGAGCAGTTGGGGGTGATCAGGCCAACAGGGGAGGGCAGTTAGGGGTGACCAGGCCTGCAGGGGAGGACAGTTGGGGATGACCAGGCCTGCAGGAGAGGGCAGTTGGGGGGGACCGGGCTAGCAGGAGAGGTAGTTGGGAGGAACCAGGCCTGCAGGGGAGGGCAGTTAAGGGCGACCAGGCCAGCAGGAGAGAGGAGTTAGGGGGGACCAGGCTGGCAAGGGAGGGCAGTTAGGGGCAATCGGGCTGGCAGGGGAGCAGTTAGGTGTCAATCAGGCTGGCAGGGGAGTGGTTAGGGAATGATCA
The DNA here is from genome assembly GCA_026230045.1 of Corynorhinus townsendii. Classification (NCBI taxonomy): domain Eukaryota; kingdom Metazoa; phylum Chordata; class Mammalia; order Chiroptera; family Vespertilionidae; genus Corynorhinus; species Corynorhinus townsendii. Next base: position 205,813,484 of record JAPDVU010000002.1, on the reverse strand, counting down.
GGCTGGCAGGCAGAAGCAGTTAGGGGCAATCAGGCAGGCAGGCAGGCAGGCAAGCGGTTGGGAGCCAGCAGTCCTGGATTGTGAGAGGGATCCCAGATTGGAGAGGGTGCAGGCTGGGCTGAGGGACACACACGCCCCCCCGCCACCCCCCCCCCCCCGTGCACGAATTTCATGCACTGGGCCTCTAGTATTTTTATAATGAATTGTAGTTATTGCAAGTATCTCAAAATATTTATGCTCATAACTATTTCAAAATCATGATAGTTGCCCTTGTTGGTGTGGCTCAGTTGGTTGGGCATCATTCCAAGCACACTAAAAGGTTGCAAATTTGATTCCTGGTCAGGGCACATGGTTGAATTTTGGGCTCAAACCCCTACAGGGAGGCAGCCAATCAATGTTTCATTCTCACATCAATGTTTCTCTCCCTCTTTTTCTAAAAAGTCAATAAAATATATATTTTATATCATGATAGTTATTAACCCACCGCTAAATCACACTGTTTCAGGAGACTCTTGCAACATAGCTGTCATAGATTGGGCACCACTGAGCCACATCGGCTGGGCTTCAGCTCCTTTTTGAGGAGCCTAAAGTCAAAGTCCCTCCTGGTGAAGCCAGTTTGGGGCTGGACCCCAGGCCGACTCTGAGGTCACATGGTTACACACCAGTGGCACCGCCCCCCCCATCAAGCCGCTCAGCAGCCCTGGCACATCTGAAGGGCGGGCAGGAGGCAGACGGGCGGTGGACCAATGGCTGTCTCAGCGCCTCACCTGGCCAACCACGTGGGCCCAGGTATGCTGGTGGCTCCGCCCCGGGCCCAGCCCAGGCCAGCCCCTCCCCACCCCTGGGCTCTGGGAGCGGAAATTCCTGTGCCCGCAGGACGGAGCGGGCGCCGATCCCTCGATCCCTGCGGGCGGATTGGACTCCACCATGGAGCCAGTAGAGACCTGGACCCCCCGGAAGGTGGCAGCCTGGCTGAGAGGTGGGTGGGGCCGGGGCAGAGTTGGGCTTGAGGGGCACTGGGACCGGGAGAGGTAAAGAAAGAAAAAGGGCCTGCTGAGGCTGTCAGGTGGTTAGTCTGTCAAAGAGTGTTGATTTGTATCTAGAACTGTGCGAGGCAGCGATGAGCCCCGGAGGCCCGAGGAACCAGGAGGGGTCTCCCCTTGCCCCATCATCCCAAGAGGTTGCCAGGGTGGCGATGGAGAGGCGGTGGGTAATGAAAACAGAGGGGCATGGCCCCAGCGAGGCCCACACCCACTGTATCTCCTTAATCTTCCCTCCGCCCCGGGGCGTAGAGGGCTGTTATTAAACCCATTTTTCTGAAGCGGAAACGGACGCACTGAGCCAGGAAGTGATTGGCTCTGGCTTTGGAATAGAGCCTGCCCTATTTCCCTTCTCTCCGCCTTGAGGCTCCCAGTGTGTGAAGCAGAGCCCCAACCTGACGAAAGTTTGGCATAGCCCCCACTCCCCTCCTTCCCCCCCACTTGTGCCCAGGGGTCTCTAAGGGAGATACCCCACAGGCTCAGTGAGCCCAAATGGATGGGAAAGTCCCAGACGGCCCACAGACTCAGAGAAGTGGAGACATTTGACATGCAGGTGGGAGGGGCAGGTGAGTCAGGGCAGGTGAGTTTCTCCTAGAGGGGCAGCATGAGTACACTAGGGTCAGGCTCAGGGTGACTAAACCCTATAACAGCAGGATTCAGGGTGGAATTCAGACTCTCGGACTGGGTTTCAGGCCCAGCCCCTCCACTCACCCGTTCTGTGACCATAGGTCTCCGTTTCCCTCTCCATAAAATGAGAATGGCAACTCCCGTGTCATGAAACGCACAGAATGAGACTATCATGACAAGTGCCTGGGATATGTACGTAGCTCAGTGTGGGAGGCAGCACAGCACATTCATTGTACATGGGAATTTGCTCAAGGGCCCATAGCTATGGAGTAACAGGTTCACGAACTCCTGTCTAGTGCTCTTAATGTCACACAGGGAACGAGGGAGAGATGCTGATCCCACACAGGTTCCCCAGGGAAGGAACCTGGCTTGCTTGAATGGGAGGAATTCCTTCAAAGAGTGAGCAAACTGTTAACCTCTGTATCCGTTTTCCCACCTGTAAAATGGGAGTGACAGTAGTCTCTGCATTCTAGATTCGGTGAGGATCAAATTCTGAATATGTTTGTTTTTAATTAATTAATTAATTTTCACCCTTGATCGAAGAATGGGCCTCTCTTCTATTGGGGAAGGTCGTCCTCTTCAACTGAGCATGCAGCTTTGGGAGGGACGCACATGGAGTGGTGAGGGAGGGAGGGGACACCTGCTAGTCAGCCAGATCAGCTGAGCCAACCCTGGGGATCAGTGGGGTGACAGATGTCGCAGCCAGATCGCCTTCACATCCTGGAGGTGTTTACAGCTCTTAAAATTTTGCCCAGCTCATAGTAAGCATCCAATAAATAGTCTTCTTGTTTGTGCCAGGCAAGGGCTGGAATTAGAGATGAGCGGTTATTTAAGGCCCCGTGCTTGAAGAGTTGATAAAGTGGGAGAGGCTAATGCTCAATTGCAGGTGTTTCTGGAGGCACAGCAAGCAGTGGGAGCAGAAGAGGCCCCCGCCCCAACCTGGAGAGTTGTCGAGCACTTCCTGCAGGGAGATAGGTGCAAAAGGGAGGGAAGGAGCTGGAAGTGCAGTCCAGGCAGGAGTAGTAGCACCTGCAAGGACCCTGGGACAGAAGGACAGTCCAGGGCGTTAGTGCTCGTATCTGAAGTGTTGAGTTTGAGGGGCTGTGTCACATGATGAGACTGGAGAGGCAAGGGGCAGGCTGATCATCCTGGGCTTGTAGACCATGGTCAAAACTCTGGCGATCAGTGCTGTTACTGATGGTCTACCACAAGCCAGGAAATGGGCCAAGTGTTTGACATGTATCATGTCATTGACACATGATTAGAAGGTAGGTGCTTTTATTGTCACCGTTTACAGGTGAGGAAACTGATGCACAGAGCAATTAAATCACTTGCTCAAGTGCTGACACTCAAGCCTTCCTGATTCCAAAGCTCCATCCATGTTCTCACTGCCCATTAGTAGACAAGCAAGCATCAGGACAACTGGAAGATTTGTTAAAACCAGAACTGCGGGGCCCTACCCCTGAGTTACTTAGCAGGTGCAGGATAGAGCCAAAAATTTGCATTTCTAACCAGCTCTCCAGTGAGGCTGCTGCTGGTCTGGGGAAACTATCCTACTTCTCAACTCAGTAGCCTCATCTGTGAGATGGGCAGAACACAGCCTAGGGTTGTTATTGGGAACAGATGGGAGGGAAAGGGGCTTTATGGGAGTGAAGACGTGGCCAGGAAGGCCATGCCACCCCCTGGCTTCCCCATGCTGACCCCTGCTGTCCCTCCAGGCCTCGATGATTGCCTGCAGGATTACTGCTTTGAGGACTGGGAGCTGCCTGGCAAGTACCTGCTGCAGCTCTGCCCTCGTAGTCTTGAGGCTCTGGCCGTACGCCCTCTGGGTCACCAGGAGCTCATTCTGGAAGGGGTGGAACAGCTCCGGGCCCTGGTGAGTGAATGGTGGCCACACCGGCTTCAGCTTCCACCCACCTGGGGGTGTCTGATGGGCTGGCCACTGCCAGGGGGATGACCAGCTCCCTCTCTGGCACAGAGTTCTGGGCTACAGACAGAGAACCTGCAGAGCCTGACAGAGAGGCTGCTGGAGGGGACCCGTGTCTTCCAGAGCCTAGCCCAAGGCCGCCTGGGGGGCTGTGCCGAGCCCCCTGCTGATGTCCTCAGTGCGGCTGTGGAGCTGGTGCGTGAGGCCCGTACCCTCCTCTTCTGGCTCAACAGGTACCTCAGGCTCCTCCTAACGTACAGGGTTGGGGTGACTGATGGGGGGACCCTTCTCATCCTTGGTCTCCTCGGGGCCCAGGAAAGAAAAACAGAGCTTGGCTCTTGCTCAGATATGGTGACGCAGGGCAAGGAGGTTAGTTGGTCTGCCTGGGGGCACTGGGTCGGCTGGGTTCCTACCCACCCCACCCGCCCAGCTTGTAATGACAGTGGTCATCAACAACTCTGCATAGAGAGCTCCTCCCCCTCCACTGGTTGCTGCTTGTCTCACAGGTCCCAGCATAAGTGTCACCTCTTCAGGGAAGCCTTCTCTGTTATATATTCTCAGTGCTCCCTGCACTTCACAGCAGTTGCAGTTAAATCATTATTGATGGAATTATGTATTTAACTTCTGACTCCCCGGTGCCTAAACAGAGCCTGACAGTATGAGGTGCTTTGCTAAGCTTTTGAGCTCTATCAATCAAACCCATCAGAGTAGGTATTATCCCATCTCAGATGAGTAGTCGGCTCTGAGTGGTTCTGTGACTTGACTGTTAAGCACAGTTTGCTAACCACTGTTCCATCCTTCCCCCTGCCAGGTACCTCTTCACCCACTTGAATGACTTCTCGGCCTGCCAGGAGATTGGGGAGTTGTGCCGGAAGCTGGGCCTGGCCTTGCAGGAGGTAGGAGAACCAGGGGCCAGGTTTGGCACCGGCTGTAGAGACAGGTCAGGCAAGAGCTTTTTATAACCTGTGAATCAGCACAAGATCGGGTGTGAGGGCAGGAAGAGGCAAGAGCAGGGAGAGAGGTGCCCAGCCACTGGGTTGGCGGCAATGGGGGCAGGGGGTCTCCTAGCTGGCCAGGGCACCCCCAGGAGTTTGACTCTCAGGAGCGGAGAGAGGAGAGGGCATATGTGGTGACTTCTGAGGGCCTGGTGTCAGGGGGAGACCTTGGGGACGGAGCTCTGCGGCCGTGTAGTTCTGGAAAGGGGACCAGGGAGTGGAGGCAGGGAGGGACTGCTGGGAACCCACCCTGCCCTCCAGAGAAGGCAGTGCCCCTACTCAGGGAAGGCCCCTGCTCTCACTGGTTCCAGGACTGCCCAGCAGCGGAGAGGGAGAGCCAAGTCCTGAGGATTGTAAGTGTGTGTATGTTTGGGGGGGTGCGGAGTAATGGGGAGAGGGTGCAGTGGATGGGGCTCAGTCTGGGCATTGTGCTCCCCATCCCAGTGCAGCCACGTGACCGGGATCTGCCACAGCATTCTGAGCTGCAGCCCCCAGGAGCTTCTGGAGCAGAGGGCCGTGCTGGAACACGTGCAGCTGGATGACCCTCTGGTGAGCTCTGACCTCTGACCTCTGGCCTTTTCTTTTTCAATTTTATTTGTTGGTGTGTTTTTTAAGAGAGAGAGAGAAACTGATTTGTTGTTCTACTCATGTACGCATTTGTTGTTTGCTTTCTGTATGTGCCCTGACTGCAACCTTAGCATATTGGCACAGCGCTCCAACCAACTGAGCTCCCGGCCAGGGCTCACTTCTCACCTCTTGGCAGCCTGGCCTGGGCCCTGAAACATGGTCCCAGGATCCCACAGATTCCTGTACTGTTATGGCTAGAAGGCCTTTTTTGTGCAGAAGTTAAAGGCCCAGAGGACCAAAAAAAGAAAAATGCCTAGAGGACTTTCCTGGGGTCCCACAGTATTCAGCACCTTCCCTAATCCTCCAGTGACACATTCTAGCCCTGAGGTACAGACCTGGAGGGTTAGGGGAGAGGACATGAACATTCCTGCTTTAACCTTTCCCGTTGGGAAAGCCAGAGCCCCAGCGCTGCCCCTGCCCTGCCCATCCCTGCTTCTCCCTTAGGAGAGCTGCCGAGAATTTCATACCTGAGGAGTCAGCCGCCCCAACTTCCCTCTGATCCTTATTAAAGGAAGAGGCAGAGACCCACAGAGGAGTGACAAGCCCAAAGTCACACAGCAAGTTGGGCAGTGCCAGCTGGGGCCAGCTCTTTCCCCAGTTCTGCCCACCCAAGGATTTTGTGGCCTAGCGGGGGTCCTGCCTGCTGGCCCTGCTGCCCCCACACCCTCGGTGACTCCAGCCTCTGCTTTCACAGGGCCTGGAAATCCACACCACCAGCAACTGCTTGCACTTTGTGTCCCAAGTGGGCACCCAGGTGAGAACCCCACAGCCTTTTCAGCCGCCTACCCCCTAAGACCCTTTTACCAGCCAGCCAAGCCAGCTTCAGGCCCCAGAAGGGTGCACCCTCTTAGCCTCATCTCCCACACCAGGTCCCTCCCAACTTGCGGCTGCAGATCCTGCCTGGAGATGAGATTGTCCAGATCAACGAGCAGGTGGTGGTGAGTGAGAACAAGAGCGACATAGTGGGAGCGAAGGGGTGACCGAGTAGAACCCAGGGCTGCGGGTCAGGCAGGGACTCTTGCCGAGACCAGGGTGTGGGAGTTGCCTTACATCAGGTGAGTCAAGTCACATAAGCCAGAGCGGCCTCAGCAGAGCCAAGCTGAAGGGGCTCAGGGAGGCTTCCCAGAGGAGGAGGAGGAGGAGGAGGAGGAGGAGGAGGAGGAGGAGGGAGGGGGAGGAGGAGGAGGGGGGAAGTAGGAGGAGGGGGGGGAAGAGGAGGAGGGGGGGAAGAGGAGGAGGAGGAGGAGGGAAGGGAGGAGGAGGGGGGAGGGAAAGAGGAGGAGGGGGGAGGGGGGAGGAAGAGAACCAGGACGCTGAGGGAGTGCTCCAAGGGAGGGGGCTGTTGGGTTGTTTCAGAGCCTCCTGCCCAGCTGACCCAGCCCCGTGTCCCTGTCCCGTCCCCCAGGTGGGTTGGCCCCAGAAGAATGTGGTGAGGGAGCTGTTTCGGGAACCAGCCAAGGTCAGCTTAGTGCTGAAGAAGGTTCCGGTGCCAGAGACACCTCCACAGGTACCTGTCCCCTGACCTGCCCTCAGCTGCTTTCAGCTTCCTTTTGCCAGCTGAATCACCTGCTTCTGGTTGTTCCCCAGTCCCCTCCACAGGCCCTGGGCTCTCCACAGCCAAGGGTCCCATTGCTGGCTCTGGACCCATTGTCTCCCAGGTAACAGGCTCTACCCTGGGTGCATCTAGTGGGGGAGCCATGGGCTCATCCCATCTCCCCTTGCACTCCTCTCATCTCTCCTTGCTCTTCTCTCCCCAGGGCCACATCTGAAGACATCTTTGCCTTCAACCTGACTTCAAACCCAAGTCCTGGGTCCAGCCCTACCTCAACAGGTAGTTTCAAAGTCCCACAATGTGGTGATGCCCTAGGAAAGACATCTGGGGTGCCTGGCTCTGACCCCTGGACCCTGATGCCTCCACCCTACTGCCCGGCCTGGACTGGGCTCATGGACTCCCCTCTCTTCTCCTTCCCTGACAGATTCTGTCTCTCTTGACCCTGAGCCCCTGCCCATTACCCCTGCACCCCCAGCCACACTCCCAACAGGGGGAGCAGAAGCTCGTGAACCTCTAGAAGACAAGGTAAACTGAGGGGCTCAGCAAGGAGAGGTGTGGTTCAAATCCAGACCCTTCTCTAACCCCCTGTGGTCCTTTCAGAGTCCTGTCCTTGATCGGAAGAAATCGAAAGGTATGAGATGCACCCAACGTGTGGGGGTCCCCTGACATGAGCAGCTCTAAGAAGTCTTTATAGTGCTGGGCAGGAATTCCCCCCGCCACACACACACACACACACACACACACACACACACACACACACACACACACTTTCCACTCAGCCCCTTCGGGAAAGAGCTCTGTCTCTTGGATCAGACAGACCTGTGCTCCCAGCCTGGGCCTCTCTTGCGCTCCGTGGCTGAGCTAACAGCCTATCCTCTATTCTTTAATTTCCTTGCCTCTATAATGGGGAGAGTCATTCCTTAGAGCTGACAGGTGATTCATTCCAAGCACAGAGTATGGGTTCAGAAATATCAGGGGGTGCTCTCCTGGTGGACAAGGGAGCAGATTTGGGGGTCCATGGTGCCTTGCCCCTCACTGATGCCCGTGCTGTGCTGCTGCAGGCGTGGCGACGCGGCTGAGCCGCCGGCGGGTGTCCTGCCGGGAGCTGGGCCAGCCAGACTGCGACGGCTGGCTCCTGCTGCGCAAGGTGCCCGGTGGCTTCATGGGCCCTCGCTGGCGCCGCTGCTGGTTTGTGCTCAAGAGACACAAGCTCTACTGGTACCGCCAGCCCCAGGTGAGACCCGACACACCTGCGCAAGCAGATGAGTCACCTCAGGGCCACAGTTCTTGTTCCTACTCCCCACCATCTGCTCCCACGGTGATTACAGGTGGGCCACAAATCCTCATGAGCCCCAGTGTTCCTGTGTCTAAAATGGGGATACGCTTCAAAGAGAAATGAGCTGCTCTGTGTGTAAAAGCACCTTTCCTTGCTCTTCTGTTATTCTGTTCATCCTTGTGATAGGCTATTCATTCGATTGTTTATTCCTCAGCAAACATGCAGGTACCTGCTGTTACTCAGCTCTGGGGTGGGCACCGAGGACACAGGGGAGACTTGGACACTGGGGAGTTCTTGCTATTCCAGGCTGGGGGGGAGGGGAATACATGCTCAAGGGTAGTGCAAGGAACACACGCTGTGACAAAGGAAAAGCCCAGGGAATGGGGGGCGGGGTGGGGAGCCCAGAGAGGCAGCCAGTCCAGCCTGAGGCGTGGTGCAGGCTCCCTGAGAAATCAGCATCTGAGGGTCAGTCAGGCGGAAAGGAGAAAGCAAGCCAGAGGGAGAGCAGCCTCTGCAGGGCTCAGTGGTACGAGGTAGCTTCGTCTGTGCTTATTGATGGAACAAATGTGGCGCAGCCTCCTCTTTTGAAGCTGTTTCTCTGGATCTCCTTGGCTCCCCTTTCCTGGCTCAGAGGCACTCCTTGGTCACGCCCACATCACCCCCTAAATTTCTGCCCTGAGCTCCTGACACCGAAAGGTTTGTGGTTAGAGAGCCCAGAAGATGCCCCCGTGGGATGTGGCCACAGGAACTTGATGACCTCGAGAATGTGGGGGCTTCATGCTGACCTCACTGTGATTCCCCCCCAGGATGAGAAGGCTGAGGGCCTCATCAATGTCTCCAACTACAGTCTGGAAAGTGGGCATGATCAGAAGAAAAAATAGTTAAGTCCTGGGTGTGACGGGCTGGGTGGTGGGAAGAGAAAGGGAGATATGGGGTGACGGTAGGGGTGGGGTGGAGGTGGCAGGGAGCTGGGATTGCGGTGCAGCCTCTCCAAGTTCTAGATGGGTGCACCCAGGCTGAGCGAAGGCCCTCTGCTCCCTGGCAGCGTGTTCCAGCTCACCCATGACGTGTACAAACCCTTCCTCTTCGCTGCCGATACCCTGACGGATCTGAGCATGTGAGTGCCACCCTCTCCAATCCCAGGCTTCCACGTGAGTGCTTGGGAGCCTGGATTCAAATCTCAGCTCTCTGATAGGGGTTGATCAAGGCACTCACTTTCCTAAGCCTCAGTTTCATTATCTATCAAATGGACTAATAAGAGTTCCTACCTCTCAGAGTTGCTCTGAAGATTAGATTAGACGATCATATAGGGGAAAGGCCCTTGGCATACAGTACATGGAAATTCCCTCAGACCCATTTGCCCCTCCACAGGTGGGTGCGCCATCTCATTACCTGCATTTCCAAGTACCAGTCTCCAGGCCAGGCCGCCCCACCCCGAGAGGAAGGTGGGTGCTCACAGGGGGTGGGTCTCACTGTGTCTCACCTGAGCTTCTGCCTTTCCTGGGATGGAGGCTGGGAACTCAAATGCCCTCACCCCCTTCCTGGCCCCCCAAAACCGTGTGAAGCTTAGTGCGTTCCCCAACTGCTCCTGTTCACCCCAGACTGCTACAGTGAAACAGAAGTAGAAGACCTTGATGATGAGTCCGGGTCCCGCTCAGCCTCGGTGAGTAGGGGACTGGTGGGGGGTGAGTAGCAGGGCACAGAGCTCAGACTGATACCTTTCTCTCCTTCCACGGTGCCCACAGCCCAGCCTGGGCCAAGCTGGGAGTCCCCCCCATGGAGACACATCACCTGCAGCCACCCCCATGCAGGGCAGCCCACGGACCTCCTTTGGCCTTCCAACAGGTGCTGTGCTGGGGGTGGGAGTTGAGGTGGAGAGCTGGGCCTGGGACACGCACATCCTCATCCTGCTTTGCCCCCCACCCCACAGACAGCAGTGAGGGGACATTGGAAGGAATGGTGCGGGGGCTGAGGCAGGGTGGCGTGTCCCTCCTAGGCCAGCCACAGCCCCTCACTCATGAACAATGGCGGAGCTCTTTCATGCGGCGCAACCGAGACCCCCAGCTCAATGAGCGAGTGCACCGTGTGCGGGCACTACAGAGCACACTCAAGGTCAGCTGGGGACACTGGGCATGGCAGGGGGCTGGGCTCTGTGCTTTTGGCTCTGGTTGCTGGCCCACAGCTCTGGGCTCAGTTGTGGAGTTGGCCAAGTTCTAGGTTTCTGATTTGAGAACCAGGGCTAGACTGGGCCCGTGCTATGTTCTAGGCACTAGACTCCAAAATTAGCTCTGGGCTCAGGCTCTGCCACCCTCCCTGGGCGATCATGGCCCTTAAGGAACTCTCCTTACAGGCAAAGCTGCAGGAGCTGCAGGCCCTGGAAGAAGTGCTGGGCGACCCTGAGCTGACTGGAGAGAAGTTCCGACAGTGGAAAGAGCAGAACCAGGAGCTCTACTCAGAGGGCCTGAGGGCGTGGGGAGTGGTGCAGGCTGAGAGCAGCTCCCAAGTCCTGACCTCTGGCTCCAGAGAACATTCTGCCCACCCCCTGTCCTCTGACCCTGAGGAACACTCCCATCTTTGCCACCTCACCCCAGAGAGCAACCTCTGACCCTGACCAGCATCTAGTTCCTGACCTCTGGCCCTGAGGACCACCTCCACCTCTGGCCTCAGGCATGTCTAGGACAGAGCGTCCTTGTGTTCTGTGCAAGGTTGGAAGTAGAAGTGGTCCATGGCTTTACCCCAGCTGACCCCTTTCTGCCTGAGCGGCCACCATTTCTGCTCCCTTCTCCCCTGGAGTGGGGTAATGTAATGAGGTCTCAGTGCCACCCACTCCCACCTTGGCAACAAAAGAGTGGGAGGCAAGGCTGAAAGAGACTCTCTCCTGTCCGTCCTCTGACCGGTGGGGGCACACCCCTGCCTCCCTCAGTCCTTTGGCACTTCTCCCTCCCCAAACCGGTCTGTACAGACCTTCCTCACTTTACACAAGAGACACTTCAACCAAATAAAGTCAGTTTCTCTCAAATGAATCCACATCTGTGCTTGACTTCCATATTAGCATCAGGAATTGGCTCCCCAGGGGGACCGGGATGAAAAACTGTGTAGACAGGGGTGAGCGCTCTTGGTCACTAGCCCACTGGCCAGGGCTGTGCGTGAAGCTCCTGTCCACCAGGATGAGGATTGCTAATCCGTGCCTCACGAGGGCTTCCACTCGTGCTCATCTGTCCCAGTCCTTTAGAGACCAAAGGTTTGCTTTTCTGTCCCATCTCAGGGGAGACAAAGTGGAAAACAGAGACCAGCCTTTCCCTAGATGGGGCACATACCTTGCATGAAGGGCAGGGTGGGCTCCTGGAAACCAGGGTAGTGAGATGGCATAGCCAGCGGGGAGAGGTGCCAGTTGTCAGCCAGGAGGAAGGCCCTGAGGTGAACATTTTTTTTCCTCTCCTTAGCCCAGTGTCACCTCCAGCTCCTGGATTTGGAGTAGGGACACACTCCTCTCCATCCAGGTTATAGAGGAGACCTGATCTGCTCTGTCAGCCTCTGGCCTCTGACCCCAGCCATAGTCCTTAGTGTCCCTGGCTTTCTCGGTGGGATATCAAGGGAATTCAGTGGGAGGAACTTCTCTCGAGACTGGAATTCCTTGGTGGAATGCAAATGGCTGGAGTCACAGAGGCCTCTATGATATCACCACGAGGGGGAGCAAGACCGCATGGAATAAAGTTTCTTTGAAGAGTAGGAGGAGACTGAGCAACTATGATGGATGACAGATGGCAACGAAGGACTATCAAGTCTTTGAATATCATGGTAGATGACCTCTGCCTGGCTCTACCATTTAATCTGGGCATCCCAGGATCGGGTGGGACACAGGAGGACTGTGCTGGGTCCAGAGGGGTAGGGGCTGAGCTGATGGGCCCTCTCCTCGTCCTTGCAGAGGTCCCCTTATGATTCCTACTTCTGGCCAGAGGAGCAAGTGCTCATCGACCGCGGAGACATCATTAACAGAAAGGTAAGGACAAGGTGGTCCAACCTCACCCACAGGGACCCTTCTGCAGCTGTGCCCAGGTGCCAACAAGCCTCATAATCACTCTGTCCCTTTTGCCTTCTAAACGTCCTTCCAGGGGACACTCCCCAGCAGTAATGCCTGTAGGCACCCCCCCATGATATGTTAGAACTGCTCCCCATAGGAACCCCTCTATAATGACAGTCTCCTTCCAACAGAGATCCTAAAAGAGTCTCCCTTGTAATGACTCCGACAAAGATCCCCCAGCAGTGGGCCATTTAAGTAGTGACCTCTACACTGATACCCCATACCATGATTCCCTCTTAGGCCCCTTTCCCCCAGAGTGGCCTTCCTCAGAGAACCCCATTCACTGAGAGCAAACATCCAGGCAGAGGCCTCCTACGGTGATACCTGCCTGAAAGAAGGTCCTTCGCCCTCTCCCAGGATGCCTGGGAAATGCAGGAGTTCTTCACTCGAATGTATGTCAAGCAGCTGCTCCGACACTGGGCGTTTCAGCTGCTGCTGGCCACGCTGCTGGTGGTCAATGCCATCACCATTGCACTCCGCACCAACTACGCCCTTGGCCAGGTGGGACTCTAGCCTGACCTTTGCACCCACTGACCTAATGGGGACCTGGGTAAGGCACTTCCCTCTCTGGGCCTTAGGCTCCTCCTCTGTCCATGATGATTGGATTGGCTGCTCTTTAAGGCCTGCCAGCACTGACCTTCCAGTGGTCTAGAGATAAAGGAAGACATTGTGGTGGAGGGGGCCCAGCTTTGAGGAACACACTGCATTTGTACAGGAAGGGCAGGAAAAAAAATGGTGTGAGTATACGCAGGCAAACAGATGCCTTGTATGGAAGGGTATCCCATTTTTATTTATTTATTTATAAGATTTTTTTTTAAATGGATTTTTAGAGAGAGAGGAAGGGAGAAGGAGAGAACAAGCGAAACATCGATGTGAGAGTGCAATATTGATCAGCTGCCTCCTGCACTGGGGATCGAGCCTGCAACCTGGACATGTATCCTTGACTGGGAATGGAATTAGCAATCTCCTAGTGCATGGGAGGATGCCCAACCAATTTAGCCCCAATGGCTAGGGCAAAGGTATCCCATTTTAATCACTAGTCACTGAGAGAGAATCGCTCTATGCCATGCACTGTACTCAGTGCTAGGGTTTCAGGTATGAACACAACAGAGGCAGTTCTGTCTTAGACACAAACATGTCATTATAAATGCGTGAGTGTCAGAGCACATGGAGAAGGCATCAAACCTGATGGATTGAGAAAGGCTTCCTGGAGAAAGGGACACTTAAGCAGAGAATAAAGAATGAGTAGAATGAGTTGGCCAGGCAGAGAGACGTGAGGAAGAGTATGTGGGGGCAGGAGAAATAGCATGTGTGTTCTATGTGTCCAACATGAAGTCCAGGGTGACACTGGTGTCATGATTTTTTCTTACAAGGAATATACAACATACATGGATTGTGCTATTTAAAAATCAAGATTTTTTAAGTGTCCAATGTGGTGACTGATGAGTTCAGAAAGGTGGTCAGGGGCAGGGCCTTTAAGTTATGTCAAGGAGGGTGGCCTTTATCCTATGTCATTGGAAAGCCAGAGAAGAGTCTAAAGCATGGAAGTGACATGACCAGGCATGTTATAAAACTTACCCTGCCTGCCACAGTGAGGGCTACGGACGGGAGAGTATCAAGAATGGGAAACAGTGAAGCAGGCAAGATCGTGTTGGAGATGTTCAGGTGAAAGCTGATGGGGCTTGGAACAGGCTAATGGCAGTAGGTAAAAAGAGGTCACATGCATCTGAAGTTCCCTAGGAGTCGGATCCATGGGCCTTCTAGATTGATTTACTTTATAGCAAACACTTAGTGAGCACTGACAAGTGCTGCTTCGTTTAACATCTGTCCCCATCTCACGTACACACAGAAAGGGAGAGCAAGAAGTTATGTTTCTGGTGCTTTTTGCTGGGACATGGGGACATAGGATGAGCAGGTTTGGGGAGGATGCTGAGTTCAGTTTGAGTTGTGTAGTGTCTGCAGTGCCTATGCAATATCCACACAGAGATAGTGAGGGGTTAGAAGTCAACTCTGAAATGCTTCAGAGAGCACTGGGATGGAGGTGGTGACATGATGGATGGTTGCCGAAGCTAAAGGAATTGATGAGGTTTCCTGGGGAGAGAGAATTGAGTGAGAACAGGCCAACGCAGAGCTCTAGAGGAGAACCTGCAAGTAAAAGTGGAAGTGGAAGAGGAGGTGCAAGGGAGACTGAGGAGAAGGCGTGCCAGAGGAGTGGGAGGAAACCCAGGACAGTGTACGCTCAGGGGAGCGGGCACAATGGCAGGTGTGGCTAAGAGACAAGGCAGTAAGGACTCTGAAGTAGCCCTTGGATTTAGCTTTCATGACCTTGATATGGTATTAACAGAAACCCTATTGCTAGACTTGGAGAATGAGTAGATGGGGAGGTAGATCACACACATTGATGGATCATGAAATCAATTCAGATTGCAGATACTAACATTGTGATATAGGATGAAATAGTAGGATGAAAAAGAATTAAATAGAAATTGTCTGTGTGTGTGTGTGAGAGAGAGAGAGCTGTAAGATGTAAAATAGATTTCTTATTATGGGTCCTAGTCAAAAATGTTAAAAGCACTGGTATAGGATATGTGTCATGGAGGTCGAATCCTAGAGGCCTGTGAATGCCACACTAGTTTGAACCTTACCCTGCAGGTCATGGGGAACCATGGAAGTCTAGTGGTAGAGAAGGCAACTCTGATTTAGACATAGATGCCCATGACTTGGAGAAGGCAGGAGGACTATTTAGGAAATTCTTTCTATAAATAGGGGAGCCTATTGCCTTCAGTGGCCAGTGGGGTGGAACTGAGGTGACAGATGAGGGGACAGAAAGCTGTTCCTTGTTATGGGCAGACATCCCTGGCCCATGATGCTTTTGGAGAATTTGGAACCCATAAACGTAACCTCTCATCTGGGTTTAAGAAGCTCTGCCCAGCTGGTGATGGGGGTGGTGGCAAGATGTGGTAGCAAGAGGCTTTCATGTGTGGCAGCAAGCCTTGGGGCAGAGTCTATTGGCCATGGAAGTGAAGAAAGGGAAGAGTCCAGGTGACTTTGGTAACTGCCAGGATAGAGTCAGGGGGCTGGAAGCTATTAATAGGGTCACAGACTATAGTGGTGTCACAGCTTAGGGGGAGCTAAGGGCATAGTATCTAGTTTGGGTGAAAATGAGTTGGGGTTTAAACAGAATTCAGTCATCAAGTCATCTGGCCATGTTCCATTCACCCAGGGAACATGTCCTGGAGTAGATACTCAGGAGCTTGGTCAGGCTGGCCTGGGGGATTTGGGAGCTGGGGCAGCAAGAGTGGTTGGGACAATCAGAGAAGAAAGGATAGAACTTGGTGTCTTCTACCTCAGGGTTAGGGCTTTTCCTCCCAATTCTGGAGCCAGTTCTGCCTCCCCCAGTCTCCCTTTCCCAAGTATCCTTACTCTAGGGGAGCAAAGGTTTATAATCAGACAACAATCTTTTTTTTTTTTTAATTGATTTTTAGAGAGAGAGGGAGGGAGAGGGAGACAGAGAGAGAGAGAAACATTGATGTGAGAGTGAACTTTTGATCGGCTGCCTCCTGCATGCCCCCTACCGGGGATTGAGCCTACAACCCAGAATTGTGCCCCGACTGGGAATTGAACTGGCAACCTTTTGGTGCGCTGGATGACATCCAACCGAGTCTCACCTGCCAGGGCTAGACAACAATCTTTACTGCTGTCTGACCTTGGACACCTCTCATTTCTCACCTGTAAGATGAGAATGCAGCCTACTTTTTAGCATGATGGTGACAGGAAAGCAAAATTATGCATGTGTGGTCTTAGCAAGATGCCTGGCATGTACATGCGAAGTGTGGTCTAAAGGAGCTTCATCCCTAGTCGGTTTGGCTCAGTGGATAAAGCGTTGGCCTATGGACTGAAGGGTCCTGGGGTTCGATTCCTATCAAGGGCATATGCCTGGGTTGCGGGCTCCATCCGCAACAGGGGGCGTGCAGGTAACCGATCAATGATTCTCTCTCATAATTGATGTTTCTATCTCTCTCTCTCCCTCCCTCTGCCTTCCTCTCTGAAATAAACAAAAATATTTTTTAAAATATAAAATAAAATAAAGGAGCTACAAAGATGCTAAGGATGAAAAGCAGCAGGAATATGAGCCTTCCCTCCCCCCAGGATGTCCTCTCTCTCTGGCCCTGCCCAGTCCCGCACTCCACTGACCTCTCTGTCCCTCTCTTTTTCTCTGTCTTCCATGTAGAGACACTATGAGTTATTCTCTACCATAGATGACATTGTGCTGACCATCCTTATCTGTGAGGTTCTCCTTGGCTGGTTAAATGGCTTCTGGATTTTCTGGAAGGTGAGATCCTGGGCCCTCCCTGCGTTGCCCCTACCCCTCCTTAGGAACTGTACCCCATCTAGTCCCCATCCCTCTGCTCCTAGCCCTGAAGATTGAGAAGTGTGTGTGTGTGTTAGAGAGCGAGAGCGAGAGAGAGAGAGAGAGAGAGAGAGAGAGAGACTACTCTGAGATGTCCAATACAGTAACTTATTCTTAGAAGGGCAGCTTCCCTGGGTTCCAGTCTCTGCTCCAGCCTTCCCCCATTCTGTGATCCTGGGAAAACCTTGATGTCCTTATATTGGAAATGAGAGTGAGAGCATTTACCTTAATTTATAGGGTTCAAGAATAGGAGTCAACAAGCTTTTTCTATCAAGAGCCAGATAAAGATTTTAAGCTTTGTGGGCCCTCGTCTCTGTTGCCAACACTCATCTCGGTTGTGGGAGCACAGAGAAGTCATAGACAGCACTTAGGTGAATGAACATGGCTGTGCTCCAATAATCTCATTCAAGGACACTGAGATTTAAACGTCATATAATTTGCATGTGAAGTTTTATATTATTTATATTATATTATTTATATCACACATATTATTCTTTTGACCTCCCCCCCCCCCCCCCCCCGCCACACACACACCATTAAAAAAAACAACAACAACCATTCTTAGCCTGAGGGTTCTACAAAAAAAGAGCTGCTGGCCAGATTTGCCCCGGCCTAGAGTCGGCCGACCCCTGTTCTGGAGAATATTGAGAAGCTGTCTCTGTGGGAGTAGATTTGAAAGCTACATTAAATCAAACTCTTTGTTTGAATAGGACTTCAGGAGCCAAGGGATTTATTTGCCTTTGGGTATGTTCGAGAAGAGGCTTACAAAAAAAAAAAAAAAAAAAACACAAACTACCAAAAAAATAACCCTCTCATAAAAAGGAAGTATCATTTAAATGTAGTTACTAGAACAACCAATTCTAATTATAAGCTTTCAATGGGTTAGAGCAGTGGTCGGCAAACTCATTAGTCAACAGAGCCAAATATCAACAGTACAACGATTGACATTTCTTTTGAGAGCCAAATTTTTTAAACTTCTTCTAGTGCCACTTCTTCAAAATAGACTTGCCCAGGCCATGGTATTTTGTGGAAGAGCCACACTCAAGAGGCCAAAGAGCTGCATGTGGCTCGCGAGCCGCAGTTTGCCGACCACGGGGTTAGAGGTTTCACTTCATAGAACACAGAATGTAGAATCTAGAACAAAAATTGTGAAGTCTGAATGTCTTAAAGACTGCTTTGGGCAAACAACTCTTGCAAGGATGCTTATTAACAGAAAAAAGGGCCTGGCCGGCGTGACTCAGTGGTTGACCATCTACCTATGAACCAGGAGGTCATGGTTCGATTCCCGGTCAGGGCACATGCCCGGGTTGTGGGCTCCATCCCCATTGCGGGGCATGCAGGAGGCAGCTGATTAATGATTCTTTCTCATCATTGATGTTTCTATCTCTCTCTCCTTCTCCTTTCCTCTCTGAAATCAAAATTAAAAAAAAAAAAACACACAATAGGATGGTTCATATTGACATATCTCAAATACCTTGGTTTTGTGAACATTTCCCTGCACTGCTTTTTCAGACCTAGCTCTAGGATGCAGCAGACATCCATTGACTAGGAGGGAACATTCCTCTTTCATCTTCCTGAGGTTTCTTTCAGCAACACTTAGGGATTTGTCCCAGAGTTTCTTAGCACGGGAGACTTGAAGCAAGCACGAGGATCTTGTGTTCCTCCAAGCCATTTCGCTTGTCCCATAAACCAGGGTTTCTCAACCTCAGCACTACACTAATGACTTTTAGGCCTGGATACTTTTTTGTTGTGGGGACTGTCCCATGCATTGTAGGATGTTTAGCAGCATTCCTGGCATCTACCCACTGGATACCATTAGCACCATCCTAGTTGTGATAACCAAGAATGTCCCCAGACATTGCCAAATGTCCCCTGGAGGGCAAAATCACCCCTGGCTGAGATAATGTTCCAAAACCTAACCTTTCCTCTGGGGCCAGGCTACCAGTGCCAAAAGCCAGGGCTTGTTAGAAGCTGTTCTTGCCTCCTTCCCCACTCCCACCTCTTCCCCTGGTTCCTAATACACAAAATCTGATCCCTGTTGCAAGGGTGTGGTGGAAGGGGTGTCGAGAGGACAGAAAGGGATAAATACAGGGAAGGGAGGAAGTCTGGAAATTAACATCTCAAATATTATCCAGTCACATAGGGATCCCCAATTTTGTCCCCAGCTCTCCCCTCCCTTTTTCTCTTTATCATCCGTGCGTAACTCCTTCCTTCTCCTCACCTCCACAGCCTATTAATCACCATTTCACCACCTAAATCTTCCTCAAATTTCTGCTATCCCTGTCTATGGCCATACCACCCTGAACGCCCGATCTTGTCAAATTCCTGCTCTCCCTGTTTTAGCTCTTGCTTTGTCTTCCCTCACCAGGATGGTGCTATGGCTTCCTGTGTCCCCACCTGCCATCAAAGTGATCTTCCTAAGGCACAAGCCAACGTATCCTTGCTTATTTTTGCAGCCTCATCATTCCTGGCCTCACCCTGGTGTGCCAGCTGCACCAAACTGCTTGTAGTTGCATTCCCACCTCGCCCCCCCCACACACACACTGCTGCTGCTTCTCACCTCCATGTCCTTGTCCATGCTGACCCCTGTCCATGCCACTTATTCACTTGCTTTACTTCTACTTATAGCTTAAGATTCATTCATATGTCCTCTCTTCCAGGAAGCCTTCCTGTCTCTCCCAGACTAGATTAGTTGTTGCTCTGTGTCTCTCTAATATTATGTGCTTATCTTTCTCACTTAGAGTTAGTGTTTACTGCCTGTCCAACACCCTCAAAACAAAATAAGCTGTGAGCCCAGCAGTGCAGAAATCCTGTGTCTTCAGAATCAGGTTCAGGGTCTGGCATATAGTGTGAGTTTAATACTGGGTGGGTAGAGGGATGAATCTGTAGACAGGCAGACTTGTGTCTCCTTGTGGATATGTAGCCACAGACATTCTGAACTTGGGACACTGGGCGAACTTGTGTTTATTGGACTATGCAAGAAATTTAAGAACATTTTTTTCATTAAAAAACAGTTTAAAAAATATTTAGTGCAGGTACATATTGGTCAAAACTATATTGAAAAGTACACAGAATTCTTGCTTTTATTTCTTCCCTTTCATCCCTTTCTCTCCACCCCCACTCTCTCTAGGTAATCTTTGTATATTTATAGTCTCTTGCTTATCCTTCCTCTGTTTATTTTGCAATCATAAGCAAACAAGTATATATTTTTAGTCCTCCCTTTCCTAACAGTAACATACTATTGTCACTGTTCTGCACTTTGCTTTTTTTATTTTTTAAATATATTTTTATTGATTTCAGAGAGGAAGGGAGAGGGAGAGAGAGATAGAAACATCAGTGATGAGAGAGAATCATTGATCAGCTGCCTCCTGCATGCCCTTTAATGGGGATTGAGCCCACAACCCAGGCATGTGCCCTTGACTGGAATCCAGCCAGGGACCCTTCAGTCTGAAGGCCAATGCTCTATCCACTGAGCCAAACCAGCCAGGAACCCTTCTCTATCAGCTAGGGCTGCACTTTGCTTTTGTCACTTAATGGATGGATCCTGGCAAACTTTCTATGTAAGTACATGAAGATCCTTTACTTTTATTTTCCTTTTTTTTTTTTTATGGCTAAACAGTACTACTCCAATGAATGAATGTGTAATAGTTTATTCAACCAGGGCCCAATTGCTAGACACTGGTTGTTTTCCATGTCATTTTGTACTTGAATTAGAGTTTCTGTGGGTCAGGTGTCTAGAAGTGGGATCACTGGTCAAAAGGTCAATGCACATATTGTTTGTTAGATAGAGCAAATTCCCCTCTTTAGTAGTTGTGCTTGAATTTTCATCTCTGTGAGCTTCCTTCCCCCATCCCCACTCCTAGATGAGTTTATGCCTTACTGGACAAAGGGCTTGTAAAAATTTCCTGTCTCTCTTATACAGTGCGAGCTAGTTCACCTCTGAACTGGCTACTGAAGCAGTGGTCTTTAATGTTTTTATTAGTATTTATTTTCCTTTTATTATTAATTGGAGTGTGTGTCACACAAAGGCTGGAGCATCCAAACACACTCTTGTCACTTAACTGCAGAGCAAGGCCATTTTCAGCAGTGCGCTAACCAAGGGGGGGTGCTCAGCTTAGGAACTAGCTTGTATGTATGTGCAACCATACACTGTGTGTCTCTGAGACTGCACTTGGCTGTTGACACATGTATGAGACAGCAAGTGCATGCCTATTGGGCGGCATGTTTTGTGGGCAACAGAATGAGTAATAACAGTGAATGGCAGATGACTGGCCCTGCTGTGAGAAGAACATTGATCCCCTCATCCTTGGGGGTGGGGAAGGCAGACACAGGATGTCTCCATGGGCTGGGCCTGACAGACCCCGCTGGGGCTGGCCCACCCCACCCCCCAGGACGGCTGGAACATCCTCAACTTCCTTATCATCTTTATCTTGCTCCTGGGGTTCTTCATCAATGAACTCAATGTCAACTCTATCACCTACACCCTCAGGTGAGCTGGAAACTCTGGAGAAAAGAGGGGGACGTGCCTGGACCCTGGGAAAGAGATGGGGGGCTTTACCAACTGGGGATAGTTCTGCCTGTCTGGGCGGGTAGGGTGACAGTGAGGAGGAGGGGTCTGGGAAGGGCTGAGGGGCATCCCTGAGAGGCTCTGCTACAGGGTCCTTCGTCTCGTGCATGTGTGCATGTCTGTGGAGCCCCTGGCCCGGATCATTCGCGTCATCCTGCAGTCGGTGCCTGGCATGGCCAATATCTTGGCCCTCATCCTCTTCTTCATGCTGGTCAGTCCCACCCCCTCCCCCCCAGCCACTCCCCTTCCCTGAACAGGTCATGGGTCATTGGGGATACAGGGGTATCTGGAGAAGAGGAGAGGCTTATGGGCCCAAATCCCTGTGATTCCCTTGGAGTCTGTCTCCAAGACTTTTATGTGAAGTCAGACGGGTCTTCGGTCTCTCTGGCAGGTGTTCTCCGTGTTTGGGGTCACTCTCTTTGGTGCATTCGTGCCCACGCATTTCCAGAACATGCAGGTTGCCCTGTACACCCTCTTCATCTGCATCACCCAAGATGGCTGGGTGGATATCTACAATGACTTTCAGTGAGTCCCTGTGAGGCTTTGATCCCCCAGCCCATCCAGGCAAGGCAGGGGCTGGGCTCTCGTGAAACAAAATACTGACAGGAGAGGGGAAAGGGCTCCAGGTGGGTGTGGAGCTCCAGGGCTGGGAATAAGGATGGCCCAGCAGGAAAGGGGTGTCAGGACTTTAAAGGAGGGAAAGAGATCCCTGAGTTTGGGACCTCTGGGTTTGTGGACTACCTGAAGCCTTGTCCCCTTGAAACTTCACACAATCAAAGTCCCACCACAGGCCTATTCATGGATATTTCTCCCATCGTGCTAAACAGCCGGGTTGGCAGGCCTTGGGCACAGGAGCTGTCTATTGGTTGCACTAGAGCTTTAGGGCAGCCTCCCAGCCCACACTGGAGCCTACCAAACTGCCTGGACTCCTGGGAACTTAGGGTCTCATTTCATTTACTAGAGACCCGGTGCACACAATTCATGCATGGGGGCGTGTGTTCCTCAGCCCAGCCTGCACCCTCTCCAATCTGGGACCCCTTGAGGGATGTCCGACTGCCAAGTAGGATCGGGCCTAAACGGGCAGTCGGACATCCCTCTCACAATCCAGGACTGCTGGCTCCCAATTGCTTGCCTGCCTGCCTTCCTGATTGCCCCTAACCACTTCTGCCTGCCAGCCTGATCATTCCCTAACTACTCCCCTGCCAGCCTGTTTGCCCCTAACTGCCCTCCCTGGCAGGCCTGGTCACCCCTAACTTCCCTCCTCTGCCAGCCTAGTCACCCCTACCTGCCCTCCCCTGCAGGCTTGATCACCCTCAACTGCCCTCCCTTGCAGGCCTGGTCCCTCCTAACTGCCCTCCCCTGCAGGCCATCTTGTGGTGGCCATCTTGTGACCACATGGGGACAGCCATCTTGTGTGTTGGAGTGATGGTCAATTTGCATATTACTTTTATTAGATAGGATTCTTAGACTCACTGCCCAAGGTCACATTTGGCCATAGATGGCTGCCTAGGTTCTGTCCTTTACCCCTTTCCCATTAAGACTACACCATATTTGTTTTCAGTCCACTCCAAGGATTTGAGCCCACTGATGACATCTTTTTATCTCCTTCATGTGAGAGTAGAAGCTCAATTGGTAAAGGGATTCTACTGTCATTATCCATTATGATTTAGGTGGTAGAGAAACCACAGAGTGTGCAATAAAGGTGGACTGGTTTTTGAGTCTTTACCACATTAGCCATATGACCTTAGGCAAATTACTTTTCTGAGCCTCAGTTTTATTATCTGTCAATTGAGGATTATAATACAATATTAGCTATGTCATGGATTGCTGTGAGGATCAATATAAATCTCTTAGCATAGAACCTGGCATAGTATACTATACACACACACACACACATACACACACACACAAGGAGGGGACAGAGAGAGAGGGAGAGAGAGGGAGGGAGAGAGAGGGGAAATATTTTATGGGATATTTACAATAGGTATTAACAGTGGGTGGGATTTTTCCTATTTATTTTCCTTCTGCTCTTTCTATAATGAGCTTGAATTATCTTTTTTTAAAAATTATCTTTTATAATAAGAAAGAGTATAGCCAATAGGTTAAACTTGATAATGCTAATGTACAAATCCCTACCTTGCAGGGGTGGGTGGAGGACCCTGCTGTCTGGCAGTACAGCAGATGCTCAATAAAGAGCAGCTGCTGCGACAATTAGAAGTAGGCATTGGATCTCACAATAGCAGTGAGGCAGCAGAAGTCCTAGTAGGCCTTGAGATAATTTCCCCATTTCATAGATGAGGAAACAGCTCAAAGGGCCAGGGCGGTGACAGGGCCCTACCTGCCATCTCCAGGAGGAAGACCAGGGACTACGCAATGGAGGTTGCGGGTGCCTTCTACTTTATCACCTTCATCACTATTGGTGCCCTTATTGGCATCAACCTGTTGGTCGTCGTGGTGACAACCAACCTGGAGCAAATGATGAAGGCAAGAGAGCAGGGACAACAGGATAAAATAATAAACTTCAGTGAGGTGAGTGAGATGGGGAGGGCAGAGGGAGGAGAGGGAGTGTTTGTATGAGTGCTGACTTGAGCATAGGGGTATGTGTGTGTGTGCTCACACATTCAAGTGCCTGGAGAAAGCCAAGCCTGAGACCCAGAGGCATCATTTCCCACCTTGAGTGCCAATTCACCAACTGGGGCTTCTGAGTGCTGTGGATTTCCTAGATGTTTTATTTCTATGGCAACTCAAACCTAGTAGTCTGGGTGACCTTAGGGCATTTAACCAGTCTAAGCCTCGATTTCTTCTTCCGTAAAATGGGAATAATGATAGTACTTACCTCAAAGTACTATTTTGAGAATGGCATGGTAAATGAACAGTACTTGACACATACTAAGAACTCACTAAATGTTAGCTATAGTATTATTTATTCAGGGTTAGAACCTCCAAAGGGTTGGGGAGGTGAATGGTGTAGTACTTCCCACAGTGTTGAAGCCAGGGCTGTGACTTGAGAGTAGATGGGCTTTAGAAGTTTGCTGGGTAGGATTTAGCAGGAGGAAAAAGGCTAAGATTGGTTGAAGCTGAAATGAGGGACATTAGAATCCTGGTGTCCTAAGAGACTCATCTTCTCTGAAGCCAAGCAGGAAGGGGCTGGGGCAGGGTGTGCTGGCTGAGCTGTCTGTCCCCTCTCCATTTCCCCTTCCCCAGAGAGAAGATGTGGAGGAGTACGGGAATAACGACCTGCCGCTGGTGCACTGCGAGGTGGCCCGTTTGGAGATGTCTGGCCTTCCCCAAGAGCCGCTTGTGGGGGGCCCCCTGTCCAACCTCTCGGAAAGCGCTTGCGACAACTTTTGTTTGGTGCTCGAGGCAATACAGGAGAACTTGATGCAGTACAAAGAGATCCGAGATGAGCTCAACACGTAGGGCGGGTACTGGGGGTACCCCCCGAGTCCCGTGAGTTAGGGCTGAGCAGAGCCTCAGATTCTTCCGGCTCTATGGCCTCACCATTTGTCCTTGAGGCGCAGAGAGATTAAGTGACTTGCCCATGGTTCTCCAGCCTTTTGGAGGAGCTGGAATCCAGACTTCCCGGCTTGGCCTGGATCTCTATCAGCGTGAAAAGGGAGGGTGAAGGGGGAGGACACCAGGGAACAGGTGGGAGGACTGCCCCTTTGCCCCTTACCCTGAACGTGCTCACCCCTCCGCCCCCAGGATAGTGGAGGAAGTACGCTCCATCCGCTTCAACCAGGAGCAGGAGGAGGAGCTATTGCACAGACACCTGTCAAAGACCCAGTCGATGGAGAGCAAGTCCTCCTTGGACCTCCGTGAGATGACTAGCCAGCAAGACTTGATCACTGCGCTCGTCAACAGGGAAAAGGTGCCGTTTCCTTTTCCTACCCGATCTGTGCTCGGCCCGCCACCCTCCCCAGCCCAGCCTAGCCTAGTCTCTGAGAAATTAGTCCAAGTTTGTCTATTCCAAGGCCCACCCCCCAGACTCCTAGCCCCAGCAGTCACAGCCAATCCGACAATCTGATTAGGTTCCACCTTTCCTTCTTTAAGAGGCCCTGGAATCCCGTCAGATTCCTCTCATTGAGCCACTTCTGATACTAGTGCCCTCAAACCTACCCTTTCTTAGAGAGGCTTGAGCCAGCTCAGTTCCTGCTTAGTGGCAGATACTTACGCCCACTGATGGCAAAGGACCCCTGGGTCCTGTTTAGGAGGAAGCCTCTGGGGAGAAAAAGGCACACACCCACATTAGTTTCTGCTTTCCATACCATCTGACTGTGACTGTAAAGCTCCACAGCCTGGGCTCCCAAGCTCAGAGAGGATACTAGGCAGGCTAGACATATGAAGGACTTCCTTGGGAGGCCTCGATGGGGCACCCTTGAAGCTGGAGGAGGGGGGTAAGGGGCATCTGCCATGGCATTATAGGGTATTGACAAGACCTCTTGGTTTGCAGGTTCAGGAATCTACCTCAAATTTAACTAAAAAGAGGAGGAGCAGCCGCTGAGAGGGCAGGAGGGGAGCCAAGGGGCCTGTGCACACACGCCCAGCTGCTGCATCTTCCTGCATCCCAAGCATGACTTGGCTTAGCCTGGCCTGAGTCCATCCTCGCCCTTACACCTGGGTGATGCCTGGAGCTATGGAGGTGGTGGCCTCTCTAAGGCCTGTGCCTTGTGAGCTCCAGGTCCAGAGGAGCCAGGATGGAGAAGGACGCTGGATGAGAGTGGGAGCCCTAGAGCAAGAAGGTGCTGGCCAAGGCAGCCAGGATTTGGCCTAAGTAGGGGCATTCCTGGCCCCCTGCTCCAGACCAGAACTAGATGGAGCCTCCGTGGGTCCAAGAACTAAGAGGAGAAAGCTGAGGCCAGTAAGGCCAGGCATCTGTGTATTGACAATAAAGTTTTATGTTGGGATCAATGTGTCTTATTTGTGGATCTCCAACACCTTGGAGCAACCTTGCCCCAGGTCTGATGGGCAAGGCAGATCTTGCCCCTCAAAAGCCTGTTTGTCTGATGAGAAAGTCACTGACTGCCCTCCAGAGCTTCCAGTCTAATGGGAGAGAGAATCTGCACCCTTCATAACTGTGACTAAATGGTAAAGATATAATTCATGTACTTAGAGACCTAAAATTTGGCGATTGGGAGCCCCTGCCTGATGCAGGAGACAGTCCTACCCACTCTATCTGAAGGCAGAAGAGACTTGTCCTCATTCTGGGGAATTCTAGTCTAATGGGGTCACAGTTGACCAAGTCATGCAGGTACAGGAAGCTCCATCTTGCGGAACGGAGAATGACTGGGCCCACTGTGGATCCTGGCAGGCTTGCTAGAGGAGTAGAGCACTGAAGCTTACTGGAAGACAGCAGGAAGAGTTTGTGGGCCAGGTTAATGAAGTCTGGTGGGGAACCTGTGACCTGCAAGGCCTCTTGGGACTTCCAAACCAAACACCATTTACAGCCATAGTAGGTTCCAGACTTAGGCAATGCAGAGAGTCTGAGAAAGCTGTGGCAGTCATGGGCAACAGGAAGAGATATGTTGGAGGACAGGATTCTGGTCCTTAGGCAAGTCACTGGGCCTTGTTTTCTGCTTTCCCCATCTGTGCAATGGGGAGAGGATGAGATTGGTTTCCAGCTCCAAGATCAAATGGCCTGCTCTTAGCCCAGGAATGGGGAGGCTGATGAAATCAGCCACATCCCTGAGACTCAGGTTCCCTGGTGTTGGGTAGAGGGGAAGGCTGAAAGGCCCAGAGTTCTGCCCAGCTATTTAGGAAAGACTGACAATTAGGGACCTTGGGGATATTCATCAACTTGAATGGGCATCCCCAGAGACCCACTGATTGCAGCAGATGGGGAAACTGTATCCTCCATCCCACTCCCATCATCATTGGTTTCACTCCAGAGAAGCCCTCTGAGATCTCCTGGGGGAAAAAGTCTGGACACCTGGGACAGGGTGGTATACTCAGCAGGCAGCTGAGAGGTGGTCCCAGTGACAGCAGTGCCTCACTATGTTGGAGCTGATGTTTGGGCCAGGACTGTTTTCCAGTGCCCTTCAGGATCATCAACCAGCAGAGCTAAGGGCAGCCAGTGGCTTTTGCTGCTGCTGCTGCTGCTGCTGCTGCTGCTGCTGCTGCTGCTATTTACTGGAGATCGAGCCCTCAATCTGCCTGGTGAGTATCTACATACACCCTTTCCATCTATGCTTCTCTGGGGACTCTCACATCTCCTTGTCTGGCTGGCCAGAGAGGAGAAGAAGGTGGTGGAAGATCAGGTAGTATCCTCAGGAAGATCCTATAATGTGAGAGCAGCCATCCTCCACCCCACCCTTTAATTGTCTAAAAGGCTTGGGCAACAATGAATTTGGAGGCAGAAGCATGATGGGATAACCTCCAAGGGGCTCTGGCTTTGTTCATCCATCTTCTAGGATGCCACCTTTGTCTATCTACTTCCTCCATTTTGTCATCTCAGCCATCTCCCCCTTTTTGTCTGTCCTTCCCATCTGGGCTGGACCAATAGCTTGGGGTTTCAGCAGGCTAGTTTTCCCCCAAGCTGGCCTAGAACTGAGGGCCGAGGACCTTGGATACCTGCTGCCCTCTCTTGCCCTACTCCAGCAAAGAGCTCTGCTGAGCCTGAGGTTGGAAGGCAGCCCTGGATCCTGAGCTCCTAGGACAGCATGGGGGAAGATATTGGGAGGTGGCAGGAAATTGCATGTCTCATCACTCCCATGACATTTTCCAGGAACAGGAGTATCCAGGAAGCAGATAGCAATGATAGGGTATCAGGTGATGGACCTATTTCTGCCCATTGTCCAGGGAAAAGAGGAAGGCTTCTGTGCTGAGCTGGATCCTTCTCTCTCCAGAGTGGCTGGCTCCGGTACGAGAATGAAGCTGTATTTTTGTGAGATAGTGCAGCATGGTAGAGAAGACACTGGGCTCAGGGGTCTGATGGATCACTTCCTGGCTGTGTGACCTTGAACAGATGTCTTCACCTATCTAAGCCTTGGTTTCTTCATTTGATTAATAGAAATAATAGTCTTTACTCAGATTAGTTGTGAAGATTCAATGAACCAATGCCCATTGGAGCAGCACCTTAATCGGACAAGGTAAGAATTGAACACTGTTGCTCGGCCAATGTAGCTTGGTGGTTGAGCATCAACTCATGTCCCGTAGCAGCTCGACCTCCAGTAGGGAGCATACAGGAGGCAGCCGATCAATGATTGTCTCTCATCATTGATGTTTCTATCTCTCTCTCCCTCTCCCTTCTCTCTGAAACCAATAAAAAAATTATCTACACTAATAAAAGTGAAAGATGCAAATTGACCGTAGCTTTGTGATGCCCACCAACCAATCAGGAGTTAGTATGCAAATCAACCCAACAAAGATGGTGGGCTAATTTGCATACGCAGGCACCCATAGGCCACGGGATGCTTGTGTAGTCACCATGGCATTGATGCAGGCCTTCCTCACCACCCCAGCTAGTCTGGGCCTCTGGGCAGTGTGGGGAGGCAGAAGCAAAGGCGGTGCCAGCAGCCAGGGGAAGGAAGACCCATTCTTGCACGAATCTTCATGCATCAGGCCTCTAGTTTTAAAAAAAGAAAAGGAAGGGGGCAAAAGTATTGTCTTTCTTCTAGGACTGATATGAAATAACGCATGCAAAGTTCTCAGCAAGAGACCCAGCTTCTACAAGCACATAAAGGGAAATCAATGTTTGTTCATCCACACTGAGGACCCCAAGCCGAGGCTCCTAGCAATGGGTGACACTGCCTCTCCTCACTGCTGTCCAGTCAGCAACCGGCTGCTCTGGGGCCTGCAGGCCAACGGGGCCTCTCTGGAGGTGATGCTGGCCGTTCTACTTGCACTGCCCAGTGACCCTGTGTGACTAGCAGCGGGATGCCTGCGCCAGCAGGTGAACACACAGCTCAGGTAGGGGGAGGGGGGTTCCTAGTTAATGCTGCAGCCTCTACCTTGCAGCTTCTTGGTGGCCACCCGGGCAGCCAGACGCCCAGCTGTGCAGTCACCATGGGGGTGGGACTAGGGAGGGAGGGGTAGGGTGGCAGTCCAGGATATTGGCCTATCCTGCCATGGGCGGGGCTGAGAGCAGGCCTGTGGGGGTGATTGGCTTAAAGGGCAATATTTGGGAGCCCAAGGTCTTGTGGATTTGCTGAACTCTCTGGGCCTATCTTGGGTCTCTGGCAAAGGCCCACCTGGTTGGGGTGGGTGGGACCTCACTACCCTTAAGCTTGTGCTCCCACAAACCTGTAGTCAGAAGAATCGCCTGGGAAGAATGGAGCCTGAGCACGCAAGAACCTGGAGAGCCACGCCAGCTGGATGGTGTTGGGGCCCAACCGAATAAGCGGTAATTGGATCATCTGGGGGCCTCCCTAACTCCTTTTCCAGAGCCTCTCACTGGCCCGCTCTGAGACCCCCAACCCTTCACTGAGCCCCCTCCTACCTTCATGCCCCCTTCTTCCTAAATGCATGTCTCCTCCCCAAGCACATATCCTCCTGGCCTCCCTTTGTGCTCTGGAGAGGTTCCACCTTATCCTTTTCTTTCTCATTAAATGTCCAATCTGAGTCGTCTTTGTTTCTCTCCTCCCATGCTTTCTGTTTTTGTGTATATATATATATATATATATATATATATATATATATATATATTAAAATTGATTTCAGAGAGAAAAGGAGAGGGAGAGAGAGAGATAGAAGCATCAGTGAGAGAGAATCATTGATCTGCAATCTCCTGCATGCCCCTCACTGGGGATCTAGCTGCAACCAAGCATATTCCCTGATAGAGCATCGAACTGTGACCTCTTGGTTCAGAGGTCAACACTCAACCACTGAGCCACGCCTGCAGGGCTCTCTTCCCATTCTCAACTTTCTGACACACCGGGTAATTCTCCCAATCTGTTAGTGCCTTATGCCAGCCTGTTTTTGTAAATCCTCCTTGCTGTCTAAAACTGTTTCTCCCTTCTTCCTATTCCATGACAATCCTCTCAAGATCCCACCCCTCAAGGGAAAGCCTATGTCTTTAGTAAGTATATTCTTATTAGAGGCAGAAGGTTTAGCATTACACCCTTGTGAGTCCCAGCTTCAAAAAGGGGTCAGCCATTTTGCCCAATATTGATGAAATGATGGGAGTGTGCTGTCCTTGTCCTGTCAGGATGGCTCCTTAAACTTTCTATGTGGTTTTAGAGTTCAATGCCTCCTGCAGCAGGAATTTGGCAGGTTGGTACATAGGAATTGCACCAGGGCCTGGGGGTCCATACTGGGTTCTGGCAGGTGCTGATCTTGGATCCTGTTTCTGATAAACTCTGTGACTTGGGAGAAGTCAGTTACCCTCTTGGAGTCTCAGCCTCCTTAGCAGTACATGAGTTATTGTGAGGTTGTTGGTAGTCATAGTGTCAATGTAAGAACGTCTAAACCCATAGAGAGTTTTTATAAGTTTTTTTTAGTCCAAACTATTGACAAATACTGAGAAGCAAGATCTCAAATGCTCTGAAGAATTACAGTTTTGCAATTTCTTTCTGTTGTTGTTAATCTTTACCCAAGGATATTTCTTGGGAAAATATGTTGGTACGAGCAATAAAATAAAAGTTAAATTTAACTAACAGTCTTAATGTTTTAGTTGAAAAAACTTGTCATTTAATGCTTTAACAGCTCCTGAAAAATATTAACTTAAATGATTAATCAAAATCATTTTTTCCTATACAACAAAGTCACACATTTATTAAATCAGTACAATTAATTACATTTCATTGGGAAATCATATTGACTTTACAGGTCTGGAGTAGATTTGAAATAGCCCTGTTGCCAAAGGCATTAACTCTTGCCCTTATTTTATTTAGTTCATTAATCCTCACCCAAGGATATTTTTTCCATTGAGGGAGGTGGGGGGTAGGAGGCTGGAGAGAGAGAGAAAGAGATCTGTGAGAAACATGATCAGCTGCCTCCAGCACGCACTCCAATGTGGGATCGAGCCCGGAACTGGGACATGTGTCCTGACCAGGAATCAAACCAGCGACCTTTGGGTGCATGGGAGGGTGCTCAACCAACTGAGTCACACTGGCCAGGGCCCTTCTATATTCTTAAAATATGAGGGTCCTGATAGAACCCTGGAGCACATCACAGATTCCTTCCTCTGGAGTGAATTTGATCCAGTAATTAAAGTTCTTTAGTCTGGTTCTTCAAAGTTAAAAAAAAATCACATAGCTTTTTAATGTCTCTCCCTCCTAAGTCAGGTTTCCAGATACCCTGGAATTTCACTATCCTTCGGCTGATGGTTTTGTTCCTTCTTTAAACAATTTCCAAATATGATTTTTAAATATCTATTAATGCAGTGAACTTAATTCCTTTTCCTGGGGACTGAATTTGGGTAAGAAGGCAAGATTGATCCTTCAACCTGAGTACAAACTGACCACTGACTCAGCCCAAGGCCTGACCCCGGCCGCAGCAGCCCTAACCCGGACATGTATTTTCAGGTGGAAGTACAATTCAGGAGTGGGGAACCGGAGAAGGGAGGGGCAGGTTGAATGGGATTCCCAAATGATTTGTCCTGGCCGCCAGCTTCTCCATCTGCACATGCTCAGCAAGCTACTCCAGGCCTGGGGGAGCAGGACTCCGCCCAGAGGCGAGACCCGTGCAAGGGGCAGGCAGAAGGCTGGCTGGGGCTGCGGGGTCATGCGCAGAAAGATCCGTTCGCTCTCGGGACGAGGGCAGCGTGCAAGGGCGGGACACCGGCGCGGCCCGACTCCTGATTGGTCACAGGCGCGCAGAAAGGGGTGGGGCCGGGGAGGCGCGCGCTCTGAGGCGCGTGGCCAGGCGGGCGTGCAACGGCCGTTAGGAGAACCGAGGGAGGGAGTCGGCGCCGGTGGCCGACGTGGTGGCCGCAGTTGGTGTCCCTGAGTGAGGTGTTTCGCCGCCTGCTTTCAGGCCCACGTAAGTCCTCCTCCTCTCGGGCCTTCCGTCGGATTGACAAACCCTACCCACCTTGGGGAGCCTTGGAGAAGCCTCAGACACGCACGACCTATCTACCTCTCGGGATAGGGGGGGCGGGGATGGCGCGGCTGAGCGAAAGCGCATGCGCATGGCAACTAAGCCGTCCCCCTTGGTCTCACTAGCTGGGTTTCCTAAAATAATGCCCCACACACGCCCCTTCAAGTTTCTCGCCTTGCTTTCTACTCCGTCGTCATTCACGCCACAGCAGTCGCTGTACCTAAGTGAAGGGCCTCAGGCCTGTGCCAGGTGGACGGCAGGAAGCAGGGTCCTTGCCCTCAGGCAGCGCACAGTCCCGGGAGAAGGTAGTCGTTATTAAGCGGACTATTACTCAGTAGGGTAGGGTGGAGTACGAAGCACGGAATCGAAGTCGCGGGTGTAGTCTGAAAGGGCAGGGAACCCTTCCTGATGAAGTTGGAGCTGAGATTCGAAGAATGAATAGATTTGGGGGACCGAGAGCACTTGTGAGGTGTGAGGGCTGTAGGCTAAGAGTTTCTGAGGCGGGGCCGTTTTGCTCCCCACGGGATTTTTGACGATCACAACTCAGAGTTTGCTCCTGGCATCTAGTGGTTAGAAGTCAAGGTTGCTGCTAAATATCCTACCGTGACAGCACAGCCTTCCACAACAAAGACTTTTCCGACCTAAAATGTCAGTAGTACTGAGGTTGAGGAACCCTGCTTTAGACAAGGAGGAGCTGTTGGCATTTAGTGTGTTAAAACTTATCTGTTCAATAGAGGGTAGGGCACTTGCTTCCTCACAATAAACGGAGGATCAGGGCTCTTGTCTTTTTAAAAAAATATATTTTTTATTTATTTCAGAGAGGAAGGGAAAGGGAAAGAGAGGTAGAAACATCAATGATGAGAGAGCATCATTGATTGGCTGCCTCCTGCACGCCCCCCACTAGGGAACGAGCCCACTACCCAGGCATGTGCCTGACCGTTGAGCGTTGACCTCCTGGTTGGTAGATGGATGCTCAACCACAGCCAGGCCGCCGGGCTCTGTTTGTCTTTTACTCCAATATATTTTCACCACGAGGTATAGAGGTAGGCAAATACGAGGCACTCAGTAAATTTTGATGGATGAATTGAATAGTGTGCTCTGTAGGGAGGAGTGGTGATACTAGGCTGAGTAAGATAAACATGCCTCATTACTTGCCCTTAGGCCTTGTCTGTTTTATAATGGTCTGCTGTTGTGTGTGCTTCAGGACTTGTTCTTTGTCAAGGCAACTTTTTGGCAATGGTTTGGCTTCTCTTTAGAGCTGATTTAATGAACTATCAAGGCCATGAAAACTGTGATGGTGTGAGATTCTTAATGTCTGTGTCAGCTGTCTGTATTATCCCTTCAAATTCTTTCCTCTCTTGATGTGGTTCTCTCAACAGCTGCCCAGTGCGACGTTCCACACTAAGATTGTAATTCTTCAAGAGGAGAAATACAACAGTAAAAATTTAATTTTGGGTAGCAACTTGGGAAATAGAGCCTGGGTGGTTATCAGGGGCAAAGTGAAGAAATTATATGAGCTATCCCCGTTCCTTACTGCTCTGGGGCTTGCAATTCTGACTGTATTTGAGGCAGAAATTTCAACTTGTAGTGGCTTAGAACTTCCTTTATTTCTCTTTGTCGTACACAGAAAGAATGCTGATTAGACTCCTATAGCATTAGAGCACAGTCCTGGCTGTGAAGGCTCTTCCTAGCCATCTGATCTTCACCTCTCTCAATTTTCATTTCTTCATCCAGAAAATGAGCATGAGCATAATAATGGTAACTACCTCATAGGTTTGATGTGAGCATTAAACATAAGACATGATACCTACAGAGTGTTTAGCTCAGTGCTTGATGGGTAGTAAGCACTGAACACATGTTAAATTTATTGAATATTTCTGTAGTTTAAAGGGCTTTGAAGATAGAAGCCATCAATGTTGGGTGCTTTTTTTCTGTTTCTATTCACTCCTACTTTTCCTTTTTTAATATATTTTATTGATTTTTTTACAGAGAGGAAGGGAGAGTTAGAAACATCAATGAGAGAGAAACATCGATCAGCTGCCTTCTTCACACTTCAAACTGGGGATGGGCCCGCACCAAGGTACATGCCCTTGACTGGAATCGAACCTGGGACCATTCAGTCCGGAGGCTGATGCTCTATCCACTGAGCCAAACCGGTCAGGCCACTCCTACTTTTCTTGGCTGTATAATGGATTGTTTGTGTTGCCTCTCATACCTTTTTTTCTCTTTTATTTTATCTCAGGAAATCTCTTATCTTCAGTAGTCCTAAAAATTTCCACCAGTAGCCCTTGTACTTCTGAAGTTAGTGGGAAAAAGTCGCAGAATTTTTTATGCTGTACTATTTTACTCCTTGTGGGAGTTCTTAATTTAGACGTAATTCACATATCATAAAATTTGATTTTGTTTGTGTATAGTTTAGTGGTTTTAGTATATTGACAGGGTTGCTGCAGCCATTATCACCATCTAATCTCAGAACATTTTGATCACATTGGAAAAAAACCCCATATTCATTAGCATTCACTCCCTGTTCCCCCATGGCCCTCCTCTTAGTCCCTGGCAACCAATAATCTACTGTCTCTATGGATTTGCCGATTCTGGACATTTCATATAAGTGAAATAATACAATATGTGGCCTTTTGTGTTTGGCGTCTTTCATTTGGTATAATGTTTTCAGTGGTCATCTATGTTGTATTATGTGTCAGTGCTTCATTCTTTTTTATTTTTTTGCCTGTGGACTATTTATTTTTTTAATATATTTTCATTGATTTCAGAGAGGAAGGGAGAGGGGAATAGAGATAGAAACATCAGTGATGAGAGAGACTCATTGATCAACTGCCTTCTGCACACCCTATATTGGGGAGTAAGCCTGCAACCCGGGCATGTGCCCTGACCGGGAATTGAACTGTGACCTCCTGGTTCATAGGTTGATGCTCAACCACTGAGCAACACCGGCCAGGCTGTACTGTATGTTTAAAAGTAAAATACTTCAGGCAATCTGCATGACTTGCAAGGTTGCTTTCAGTTCTTTTCAGCAAAATGTGTTGAGGTTGATTACGGTGCACTGTGCGGGATGGGGTGGGGGCTATAGGTGCAACAGGTATCTGGAGGAGTAGATACAGTCTCTGCCCAGGAAGATGTCTGGGTTCAGCATTCAGGTTGGGAGCAATCAGGCTAAGAAATAAGAAGTTTGGAGAGTGAGGGTGGTGTGTTTTAAGTCCTCCAGTTCTTTGCTGTGACATATCTACAGACTTCGGCCTTGTCATCGCTTTCTATGGGAAACTTCCTTCCCATCCCATGGCCTCGCTCTCTGCTCTGGTTTATGGTGTAATTCTCTTGTTGTGACTGTAGTGTTCATTTCTTTTTATTTTATTTTTTTTCCTTTTTCAGGTTTTTTTTATTTCAAGAAAAAACAATTTTAAATATAATGTTACATGCAATAAACCATAATATTACAAGAAAAATTATCTTTAATATAATATTGTTACATGCAATAAACATTAATAACTCGAAAAACTATTTTAAATATGATAATGTTACATGCAATAAACACCAATTATTCAAGAAAAATGATCTTACATATAATACTAAAGGCCTGGCGCATGAAAATCGTGCACTCGGGGGAGGGTGGGTTCCCTCAGCCTGGCCTATACCCTATCACAGACTGGGAGCCCTTGGTGGATGTCCGACAGACGGTGGGGAGTAGGCCTAAGCCAGCAGTGGGACCTCCTTAGCACTGCTGCGTAGGTAGGAGGGGCTCCCGCCACCACCGCTGCACTCGCCAGCCCAGCTCAGGGCTTCTGGCCAAGTGGCGCTCCCCCGTGGGAGCACACTGACCACCAGGGGGCAGCTCCTGCGTTGAGCATCTGCCCCTGGTGGTCAGTGCATGTCATAGCAACCAGTTGCTTGCCGTTCGGTTGATTTGCATATTGGCCTTTTATTATATAGGATTACATGCAGTAAACATTAATATTTCAAGAATAAAAGGATTTTAAGCATAATAATATTACCTACACCGTGCCAGCACGGCCAAGGGTCGGTGAGCCTGAGGGGGGCCAGCAAAGGATGTAGAAAAGACAAAGAGAATAAGCTGGGTCTAGGTGGATCTCTCCTCTGCCTGGCTGAGGCCACAGAGAGAGATCCAGAGGCAAGCTGAGCCTTTATTTTATAGTCAGAGGTAAACAAGGTAGTGGTCACCATAGTTACAGTATTCTTGTGAGTTCCACTTGTTTTGGCAGCACTTGCTGCACCTCCCACAGCCCGTTAGCTACCCAGATAAGATCTAGGGAGGGCCTAAGGTCAAGCTTAATTATGCTAAGAGGGCTATGCCCTCTAAGCTGGGACTTGTTTGTGGCTTTGCCAACAGGTCAGTCTGAGGCTTAACCCTGTAGCTGCTCCCTACAATTACCAAAACTGTACTAACATAGTATGGTATCACAAAAGTTGTAGGAAATATTAAAAATCTGTAAATAACAGGATTACTTCTATTATATTCTAGTATATTGTTTTCCCCTCCGGCTCTATTTTGGTTCATCAGTTTATGTTGTTCATCATATTCTACAAATGAGTTGAGATCATATGATATTTATTTTTCTCTGACTAGCTTATTTCGCTTAGCATGTTGCTCTCCAGGTTCATCCATGCTGTTGCAAATGGTAAGAGTTCCTTTTTTACTGCAGCATAGTATTCCATTGTGTAGATGTGCCATAGTTTTCTAATCCACTCATCTGCTGATGGGCACTTAGGCTATTTCCAAATCTTAGCTATTATAAATTGTGCTGCTATGAAGATAGAGGTGCGTATATCCTTTCTGATTGGTGTTTCTGATTTCTTGGGATATATTCTAGAAGTGGGATTATTGGGACAAGTGCGAGTTCCGTTTTTAATTTTTTGAGGAAATTCAATACTTTTGTGAATGATCCATGTGCTCTTGAGAAGAACGTATATTCTGCTGCATTGGGGTAAAATGGTCTATAAATGTCTATTAAATCCATCTGATCCAGTGTGTCCTTTAGAGTCTCTGTTTCCTTGTTAAGTTTTTGTCTGGAAGATCTGTCCAGGGAAGTCAGAGGGGTGTTAAAGTCCCCTACTATGACTGTATTGTTGTCAATCTCTCTGTTAAAGTCCTTTTTTTAAACATATATTTAGGTGCACCTATATTGGGTGCATAAATGTTTACCAAGGTTATATCCTCTTCTTGGATCGATCCCTTTAGTACTATTCTTTATTGTCTCTTATGATGGCCTTCATTTTAAAGTCTACTTTGTCAGATATGAGTATTGCTACTCCAGCTTTCTTTTTTTCATTTGCATGGAAAAATTTTTTTGCCATCCCTTCACTTTCATCCTGTGTGTGTCTTTTTTTTGAGGTGGGTCTCTTATAGACAGCATATAGTGGGGTCATGTTTTTGTATCCATTCAGCTACCCTACACCTTTTGATTGGAGCATTTAATCATTTACATTTAGGGTTATTGAGAGGTACTAATTTAATTTATAGCCATTTTAATTCTGTATGGCTAGGTTTCTCTTTCTTTTTCTCAACAATCCCTTAATTATTTCTTGTAATGCTGGCTTGATGGTGATGAACTCCTTTAGCTTTTTTTTTTTTTTTTTGTCTGGGAAGCTCTTTATTTGACTATCTATTTTGAATGATAGCCTTGCTGGATATAGTAATCTTGGTCTGAGATCCTTGCTTTTCATTACCTTGAGTACTTCATGCCATTCCCTTGTGGCCTGGTAACGTTTCTGATGAGAAATCAAGTGTCAGCCTTATGGGAACTCCTTTGTAGGTAACAGTTTTCTTTTCTCTTGCTGCCTTTAAGATTCTCTCTTTGTCTTTAATTTTTGGCATTTTAATTATGATGTGTCTGGGCATGAGTCTGTTTGGGTTCTTCTTGTTTGGGGTTCTCTGTGCCTCCTGATCTTGTGTGACTTTTTCCTTTACCAAGTTAGGGAAGTTTTCTACCATTATTTCATCAAACACCTTCTCTATTCCTTTCTGCCTCTTCTGGTATACCTACTATTCTAATATTGTTACATTTCACTTTGTCCCATAGCTCCCTTAAGCTGTCCTATTTTTTCTTTTTGCTTCTCTAATTGAGTGATATTTTCAACTCTGTCTTCTAATTCACTGATTCGATCCTTAGCTTCTCCTAATCTGCTGTGTAGTCCTTCCAGTGTATTTTTTATTTGTGTTACGTCGTTCTTTATCTCAGACTGATTTTTTTTCATAGTTACTATATCTTTTTTCATACTGTTTGAGCATTTTTAACATAATTACTCTGAACTCTGTTTCAGATAAGTTTCTTATCTCTGCTTCATTTATCTCTTCTTCTGGAGAATTCTCTAGTTCTTTCATTTGGGTGTTGTTTCTTTGTTTCCTCATTTTAGTTGTCTGTTTGGGTTTGTGACTATGTACTAGGTAGATCCTCTACACCTCTCAATCTCTAATGCAGAACAGTGTTAAAGGCTGTTTCTGACTAATTGGATCAGGCAAAGACTCAAAGCCTTCAGAGACTGCCTCTGTCTACAGACTAATAGGATTCTGACTTGAATTGCCCCCAGGCAATCGTCATCAGGTGTGGCGAAAAGTTTTTTCAATAGGGTGGGGCAGTTGCTTCTGCCTGGAGGCTAATTGTTACTTTTAATCTCTTAAGTGGCCTTAGGGCAAAGTGTTTTTCAATAGGGTGTGTAGACTGTCTTCCCTCCAGGCAAGGCAGATGTCCTCCTCTGTGTGAGGGAATGGCTCAGCCCAGGAATCTTGGGGTGTCTGCCTTCTGAGCTCTATCCCCAGAGTCCCCAGTCCTGGGTTCTGCTCTCTCAGCTCCAGTCCACTTCACCCTCCCTCTGCCGGAGCACAAGGTGGGTGGCTCCACAGGTAATTTCTGTGCATTGGCCCTTCAAGAGGGTGCCCAAACTTTCAGCTGCCACTCCCTGGCAGACAGCGCCCCACTGCTTTTCACAGATGTTATGTGGGTACCCTCCTCAGATTTGGTGCTCTCTGCTGGGCAGCCCAGCTTCAGAATTAGATCCCTGAGTTCTCAGTGGCACCCCTTCACAGCTGAAATATCTCTCTGGGACTTCAGTTGCCATCTGTGGGTACTTGGCTAGCCCTTTTGCTCCTCTGCCCATCCTACCAGTTTCTATGCAGTCTCCACCTTCGGTCCTTGGGTATCAGGGTTCTCTCCTGTGAGCTTTCCATTGACTATTCAGGAAGCCTTTATGTATTTCAGTTGTAATTCCAGCTTGTTCCTAGGAGCATGTCTGTGCTGCATCCTCCTGCTCTGCCTCCATTTTTAATCTCTCTCTGCTTCATTCTTTTATATTGCCACATTTATCCATTCATCAGTTGATGGACATTTGAATTCTTTTATTTTTTGGCTATTATAAATAACTAGAGGCCCGGTGCACGAAATTCCCTCAGCCCAGCCTGCCCCCCTCACAGTCTGGGAGCCCTCAGGTGATGTCCTACTGACAGCTTAGGAGAGCTGGGAGCGGGGGAGCGGGCCTAAGCCGCAGTCTGGCCTCCCTCTGCAAGAGGTGACCAGGTGGGCAATTGGGATGGCGCCAGCCCCCATTACCCCACTGCCCCCCACCCCATCACTGTCCCCTCCCTCTGCCCACTGGCATGCTCCTTGGTTGGCCTGGAGACACCTGTTTACTGGCCCCATCCCCCACTGACTGGTTGTTGCACCATTCGGTCGATTTGCATATTATACTTTCATTATATAGGATGCTACTGTGAGTATTTACATACAAGTTTTTGTGGGAGGCCTATGTTTTTATTTCTTTTGAAGAGATTATATACCTAGAAGTGGATCTGCTGAATCATAAGGTAACTCTTTGTTTAACTGAAAGTTCATTGTCATTCTATTTTTTAATTTATATCAACTTGGAAAGATCTTAGAATCCAGTGGGCCTGTCATTTTGTTCTACTTTAAAGAAAGGGATGGTCCTAACCAGTTTGGCTCAGTGGATAGAGCGTCGGCCTGTGGACTGAAAGGTCCCAGGTTCAGTTCCAGTCAAGGGCATGTACCTTGGTTGCAGGCACATCCCCAGCAGGAGGAGTGCAGGAGGCAGCTGATCGATGTTTCTCTCTCATCAATGTTTCTGACTCTATCCATCTCCCTTCCTCTCTGTCAAAAAATAAATAAAATATATTTTAAAAAAAGAAAGGGATGAAGAAAAGGATTTTGATATTGAATGTTTGATATCACTAGTAGGTAAGTAATCTAATCCTTCTGTGTTACCA
The DNA here is from genome assembly GCA_026230045.1 of Corynorhinus townsendii. NCBI lineage: Eukaryota > Metazoa > Chordata > Mammalia > Chiroptera > Vespertilionidae > Corynorhinus > Corynorhinus townsendii. The sequence continues at coordinate 205,773,156 of JAPDVU010000002.1, read as the reverse complement.
TTAACACACTGAATGATACTAGCCATAAATTGAAGCTTTTATTACTGAACAAACTTCTCTTACTCAGTATGTGAAGACCTGGGATTTCTGTTGTAAATGCAGTGAATTAGTGAGGGTTTGGTTGCTGTTACTAAAAGAAAACTGTAGAGGTCAGTAAAGTATATTAGAGATATAGTACCGGATAGCTTCTTTTTTTACCCTCCAAAGTTTTAATTTCACTTCTAAGAGTTTGTCCTAAACTCTTTGTAGGCTCTTATGAATTCAGTTGTTCCAAATTTATACTTTATCCTCCAGGGACCAAACTGCCACATGTAATTAAAAAAAAATTAACAAAGCACTTAATATCTTTCAGGCACTGTTGTAAGTTAATTTTATTTTTATTTATTTTTATTTTTTTAATATTTTTTCTTCAGATTATTACAGTTGTTCCTCTTTTTTCCCCCATAGCTCCCCTCCACCCGATTCCCACCCCACCTTCTGCCCTCCCCACCCTCCGCCCGCTGTCCTCATCCATAGGTGTACGATTTTTTTTTAAATATATTTTATTGATGTTTTACAGAGAGGAAGAGAGAGGGATAGAGAGTCAGAAACATCGATGAAAAGAGACATATCGGTCAGCTGCTCCCTGCACACCCCCTACTGGGGATGTGCCCGCAACCAAGGTACATGCCCTTGACCGGAATCGAACCTGGGACCCCTTGAGTCTGCAGGCCGACGCTCTATCCACTGAGCCAAACTGGTCAGGGCCATAGGTGTACGATTTTTGTCCAGTCTCTTCCCGCACCCCCCACACCCCTTTCCCCTCGAGAATTGTCAGTCCACTCCCTTTCTATGCCCCTGATTCTAATATATTCACCAGTTTATTCTGTTCATCAGATTTTTTGTTCACTTGATTTTTAGATTCACTTGTTGATAGATACGTATTTGTTGTTCATAATTTTTATCTTTACCTTTTTCTTCTTCCTCCTCTTCTTAAAGAATACCTTTCAGCATTTCCTATAATACTGGTTTGGCGGTGATGAACTCCTTTAGCTTTTTCTTATCTGTGAAGCTCTTTATCTGACCTTCAATTCTGAATGATAGCATTGCTGGCTAGAGTAATCTTGGTTGTAGGTTCTTGTTATTCATCACTTTGAATATTTATTGCCACTCCCGTCTGGCCTGCATAGTTTCTGTTGAGAGATCAGCTGACAATCATATGGGTGCTCCCTTGTAGGTAACTAACTGTTTTTCTCTTGCTGCTTTTAATATTCTCTCTTTGTCCTTTGCTCTTGGCATTTTAATTATGATGTGTCTTGGTGTGGTCCTCTTTGGATTCCTTTTGTTTGGGGTTCTGTGCGCTTCCTGGACTTATAAGTCTATTTCTTTCACCAGGTGGGGGAAGTTTTCAGTCATTATTTCTTCAAATAGGTTTTCAGTATCTTGCTCTCTCTCTTCTTCTGGCACCCCCATAATTCGGATGTTGGTACGCTTTAAGCTGTCCCAGAGGCTCCTTACACTATCTTCAAATTTTTGGATTCTTTTTTCTTTTTGCTTTTCCAGTTGGGTGTTTTTTGCTTCTTTGTGTTTCAAATCTTTGACTTGATTCTTGCGATCCTCTAGTCCGCTGTTGGATCTCTGTATATTATTTTTTATTTCAGTCAGTGTGTGCTTAATTTCTAGTTGGTTCTTTTTCATATCCTCGAGGGTCTTGCTAAATTTATTGGCCTTTTCTAGAAAATTCTTGAAAAACCTTATAACCGTGGTTTTGAACTCTATATCCAGTCGTTTGCTTTCCTCCATTTCTTTCATTTGTGACCTCTTTCTTTGTCTCCACATTTTGGCTGCTTCCCTGAGTTGATAGATGGCTTTGCATGCTAGGTGTCCTATAGGGCCCAGTGGCTCAGCCTCCCCAGTTACCTGAGGTGGACACTCTTGGTGCACCCCTTTGTGGGCTGTGTGCACAGTCTTGTTGTAGTTAAGCCTTGATTGTTGTTGGTATCACGGGGAGGATTTGACCTCCAGGCCAACTGGCTGTGAGGATCAGCTGTGTCTATGCTGGGAGAACTTCTGTGCGGGAGACACCCTTATAAGACAAGACTTGCAAAAGCCTCTGTGCTCAGCTTGGATGGGGTGGAGTCTCAGGGCGGAGCAGACAGCAATGACTTCCCGTCAGCCCTGCCCTAAGAGGCCCCTGTGTCTCAGTGTCCCGTGGTAATCGGTGCAAGCACCTCTGAGAAAAAGCCGCCCTCGAGTTTTACCCGCTGCCAGACAGTCCAGTTTCTCCCCGAATGAGTCTGAGTCCCCAGAGTCTCGCCCAGAGCTGGAGTTCAGAGCTGTCGGGAGCTTTTGTCTCCCTCCCGATTGAGAAAGCCCGCCGCGTACTCAGTTGTTGGCCTTCTCCGCGCGTGCGCCTCTGTACCTCTGCCTTCTGCAGCTCCTCTGAGTCTCAGTGTGCTTTTCTCTTTCCTTCTAGTTGTAGAATTTCCACTCAGCCAGCCTTCCTGTGGCTCTGGATGATGTCCGTTTTGTCTTTTAGTTGTAGTTTTGAAATTATTGTGCAAGGCAGCAGTTTAGGTGTTTACCTATGCCACCATCTTGATTTCTCCCCCTAATTTTAAAAGAATTAGTGTGAATTTGGTGCTGTCATTATCCTCATGTTTATATAAAGGAACTGAGGTGCAGAGATATTTAAAAAATTGCCCTCCATATAAAACAAATAAATTGCTAAGCCAGACTTCAAACCCAAGCTGTCTGATCAAGAGTCCATACTGTGAACTCTGGCTGGTGTAACTCGGTTGTGCATCTTCCCATGCACCGAAAGGTCTCTGGTTCAATTCTCAGTCTGGGCACATGCCCAATATTTGAGCTGGATCCCCAGTAGGAGGTATGCAGGAGACAACCCATCTATCTTTCTTTCACATTGATATTTCTCTATCCCTCTCCCTTCCTCTCTCTTAAAAAAAAATCAATAAAATAAATCAAGTATTAAAGAGTATTATAGAGAAATAGAGTTCAAATTGTGAAACAGTTCTCTGTACTGCCTCTCAAATATTAGGCAAATATAATATATTACTACTTGCAGTTACAGTTAATTAAAGCTTTTGTTTACACAGATTATTATCAGATAGTAATCAGATTTCTGCTGAATTCTCAGAACCTACATTAGAGTAAATATAAATATTTTAAGGAGTGGAGAAATGAGAAGAAATTCTCATGTTCCCCCCTAAGGACTGGGATTCTGCTAACGACCAAGAATTCTGTCCATCTTTGTGCATCACGTGATTATTGAAAGAATAAGGGAATTTTGTTTTATGTTAATCATAATTGAAGTCATAATACTTTATTGTTGGTTTGGTTAATTAGTTCTTTTTCCATCCCATCCTCCCATCCTGTCCCCATGGTTAAGAAGATCTATGGCAGCTGAAACCGGTTTGGCTCAGTGGATAAAGCGTCAGTCTACGGACTGAAGGGTCCCAGGTTCGATTCCGGTCAAGGGCGTGTACCTGGGTTGGGGGCACATCCCTGGTGGGGGACGTGCAGGAGGCAGCTGATGGATGTTCCTCTCTCATTGATGTTTCTAACTCTATGTCTCTTCCTTCCTCTCTGTAAAAAAAATCAATTAAAAATATTATTAAAAAAAGATCTATGGCATAATTTAATTAAAAGTAATATTATTTTTAATTTTTGCAACAATTGAAGGGGTTCTAAGACCATATAGGATCAGTGTTGGGAGCCTCTTTGAGCCTAGTTTTTTCTCTCCTTACTTTAGGAAGAAAAGTGGGGTGGAGTATTGGAAATTGGTTTGCCTTAAAAAATATCCTTAAGAGTAAACATGTGGAAGAATACTTGCATCCTCTGTGTGATTTTGATTATTTTAGTTGAATGGAAATGAGTTATGGGGAATTAAAAGATAGTGGAGAGATCTGACTGGTTATTCCTTCATTCTAGAGTTGGCTCAAATAACTGTGTTGATGGCCATGCAGGAAAAATATCCAAGTGAGAGAAACTCTCATCCCACTTCACCAGGTGAGTAGTCAAAGTTTCCTGTGTAAATGCTGACCTTTGTTCTGTTATTTTATAACAAATTTTCTTTAAAGGACAAACTGAGCAAGCAAATATTTGCTGAGATGCTGGTATTAATACTTAATTGTTGGTTTTGTTATTGAGTTCAATAACGGTGCTATATTGAAAGGAAAAAGAGGTCTCTCCAAGATTGTTTATGTCTGGTCCTACATGGCTTACAACAAGACCACGTGATTGATTGAGATAGGAGGACACATAAAGGAGTGGAACAGAATGACTTTGGAACATAGTGCTATTTGAAATCAGAAAAACACAGCATAAATTACTGTGTTCTATGTTGTCTTTGTAGTTCTGTGAGTGGGTCAGTCATCTGCTAGCCCACAAAGATTGGAATTCTTCTTGAATGCCAACAGTCTCAGTTGTATTATCACTAGAGACTCAGGAATTTGTCTCTAGAATGGATAGATGTTTTGAAAACTCAGTAGATATACTAAAAGGATGTGTTAAGTATATATATTAAATCTAGATAAATATATACACACAATACACATTAAATAAATATGGTACATTTAAATAGGAAGTAGCATTCCAAAAATAACTTTTTGAATTCTGTGGTATTTATGGAAAAAAGGACATATTTTATTCAGTTAAGGGTATGTTTTATTTAACTTTAAAATCCCACAGTGCCTTAAAACAGACATTTGGTAAATAGTTGTTTTATTCGCCTAGGCATGCTGCCTTGCATTATAGTAAGCACTTTGAAAAGCATTTGCTGAATCAATTTAAGATTCATTCAACAACTATTTGAACATCCATTATGTGCCATGCACTGTCTTAGGCTGGATTGTACAGTCTATAATAGTAATCTATAATAATACAGATTATTAATAATGCTAATTAGACCAAACGTCCTTCCAGATGAAGCCAGGGCAGAGGAAAGCCCGAGTTCCGGGTGCCAGAGGGAAGCTGGTGCCAGCAGCCAGTGGAAGGAAGGCCTACTCTTGCACAAATTTCGTGCATCAGGCCTCTAGTTTCTTACAACAATTATGTGTATAATGCAAGTTTCTGGAATGTAGCAATTCCTAAGAAAGCTCAACTTCCTTTTATGGTTTTGTCTTCAGTACTTTTTCATTTCATTAATAATGGCTAAAGTTTGATAAGGATGCTACTGATAGGACATGTGAAATGAAAATTTTAGCTTTCAAACTTGAATTTTGAAATAAGCATAAGCCTCTATACATCAAACATACTTTTATTTTAGCAAATATGTCTTTACTTTTATTTTAGCAAATATGTCTTTACTTTTATTTTAGCAAATATGTCTTTACTAGTAGAATTGATATATGGAGTGGGTGCATGAGAAAAGTGGTTAGTGGTGAAGAATGGAAGATTAGTAATAGTAATAACAGGGACTGGTTTCTAGCAGGAGGCCAGGAACATGGTAATACAGATCCTCAATCAATTTTTACTATTTCAAAAGGCCTGGTAAACTGTACACTGACTAGAGAGGTAACACTATATAGACTCACCAAGAGGTCAAATTTCTTTGCTTCTGGCTAGAATTACACTAATTTAGTATAGTTAACACTGGCTAATCTTATGCTGATCAGAAGATCTGATTGTTGGTTATGTCTTTTATTAAAGACTAGTGGCCCGGTGCACAAAATTCATGCACGGGGTTGGGGGGTATTCCTCAGCCCAACCTGAACCCTCTCCAATCTGGGACCCCTTGAAGGATATCCTACCGCCGGTTTACAGGGATCGGGTCTAAACCAGCAGTCGGACATCCCTCTCACAATCCGGGACTGTTGGCTCCAGTCGCTCGCCTGCCTGCCTGCCTGATTGGCCCTAACCACTCTGCCTGGTGGCCTGCTCGCCCCAACTGCCACCCGCTGCTGGCCTGCTCACCCCCAAATCCCCCCCCGCCAGCCAGATCACCCCCAACTGCCCCCCCTGCTGGCCTGCTCTCCTCCACCTTCCCTCCCCACTGGCCTGCTCACCCCCAACTGCCCCCCTTCTGGCCTTCTCACTCCAAACTTCCCCCCTCCACTGTCCTGATCACCTCCAACTGACCCCCACGAACGGCCTGCTCACCCCTAACTGGCCCCCCTGCTGGTCTGCTTACCCTCAATGGCCCCTGCCGTCCCATCCTGGCCTGATCACCCCCCAGCAACCCAAGGTCCCAGCCCCTCCTTTTTTTTTCTTTTTTTTTCAGCGCCTCCTTGAGCAGAGGCCAGGGCCAGCTGGAAGCAAGTATCTAGGATTTATTTATCTTCTATAATTGAATCTTTGTAGCCTTGAGTGGAGGCCAGGGCTGGCCAGGGCAGGCGGGAAGCTTGGCTTTCTCCATTGCTGGGGCAACCCAAGCCTCCTGCTTGCTCCAACTCTGTGGCCAGCTGCCATCTTGGTTGGGTTAATTTGCATACTTACTCCTGATTGGCTGGTGGGTGTGGCTTGTGGGTATAGTGGAGTGGTGGTTAATTTGCATGTTTCTCTTTTATTAGTGTAGATAGATTACTAGAGGCCTGGTGCACGGATCCATGCGCGGGTGGGGTCCTTCTGGGTGGTCTGCAGGGATCGGGCGGAAACCTACAGTCCAATGCCACCTCCCAAGGGGAGTGACCTGTGGGATTGGACTGAAACCGGCTTTCCGACATCCCCCAAAAGGTCCCGGATTACAAGAGGGCGCAGGCCAGGCAGAGGGACCCCACCAATGCACGATCAGGCAGGGTGAGACCGTGGCAGGGCTCCAGGGTGTGTCTGGCCCATCTCGCTCAGTCCCAATCAGCTGGACCTCAGTAGCAAGCTAAGCTACTGGTCGGAGCATCTGCCTCCAGGTGGTCAGTGCACATCATAGTAAGCAGTTGAGCAGCCTTAGCATATCATTAGCATATTAAGCTTTGATTGGTTGTTCGGTTGTTCTGCCATTTGGTATATTTGCATATTACACTTTTATTATATAGGATTACATGCCCTGACCATTGTGGTTGGAATGTTATCCAGTACACCAAAAGGTGGTGGTTTCGATTCTAGATCAGTGCACGTGTCCCAATTGTGGATTCAGTCTCCAGTTGGGACATGTACAGGAAGCAACCAATTAATGTTTCTCTCTCATATCCATGTTTCTCTATCTCCCTTCCCCTCTAAAAAAATAAATATAAATAAAATACTTGCATTTTAAAAAAGATTATTACACATTACTGCGTGTATATAGATTCTTTCAAATCAGACAGTTCACTGTGACCCAAAGGATAAAAAGAGTCTTTGGATAAAATTAGGTTTTCTTCAGTAGAATGCAGAAGTAATGGTAGCAAAAAAAGGAGCACAAGTAGAAGAAATTAGGTGCCTTGGAAGAAGGGAAGAAGATGATTTGTGTTCAAATATTATTGGCTTCCTGCTAGGTCAGAGACTCTGTAGAACCATATTTTCTGATTTCAATTTAAACTCTGATACTTTAAAGAGTTAAGTAAAAAAAAAAAATTTAAAATAACCGTCATTAACTTTTTTGGTTGTTTTTTTGTCTTCTGTTTTTGCTTTATTTCTGTTTTGTTACATGAGTCATCAGTTACAATTTAGAAAAATTATAGTAGTTTTTAAAAAAGAATTTGAGCCCTGGCCAGGTAATCAGTTGGTTAGAGCATTGTCCTGATATGCCAAGGTTGCGGTTCCATTCCCGGTCAAGGCACATACAAGAATCAACCAATGAATGCATAGCTAAGTGGAACAACAAATCTGTTTCTCTCTCAAATCAATAAGTAAAAAAAATTTTTTTTAATAAATAATTTGGACCAGAGAAACCAAGATGGCAGCATAGGTAAACACCTAAACTGCTGCCTCGCACAACAATTTCAAAACTACAACTAAAAGACAAAACGGACATCATCCAGAGCCACAGGAAGGCTGGCTGAGTGGAAATTCTACAACTAGAAGGAAAGAGAAAAGCACACTGAGACTCAGAGGAGCTGCAGAAGGCAGAGGTACAGAGGCGCACGCGCGGAGAAGGCCAACAACTGAGTACGCGGCGGGCTTTCTCAATCGGGAGGGAGACAAAAGCTCCCGACAGCTCTGAACTCCAGCTCTGGGCGAGACTCTGGGGACTCAGACTCATTCGGGGAGAAACTGGACTGTCTGGCAGCGGGTAAAACTCGAGGGCGGCTTTTTCTCAGAGGTGCTTGCACCGATTACCACGGGACACTGAGACACAGGGGCCTCTTAGGGCAGGGCTGACGGGAAGTCATTGCTGTCTGCTCCGCCCTGAGACTCCACCCCATCCAAGCTGAGCACAGAGGCTTTTGCAAGTCTTGTCTTATAAGGGTGTCTCCCGCACAGAAGTTCTCCCAGCATAGACACAGCTGATCCTCACAGCCAGTTGGCCTGGAGGTCAAATCCTCCCCGTGATACCAACAACAATCAAGGCTTAACTACAACAAGACTGTGCACACAGCCCACAAAGGGGTGCACCAAGAGTGTCCACCTCAGGTAACTGGGGAGGCTGAGCCACTGGGCCCTATAGGACACCTAGCATGCAAAGCCATCTATCAACTCAGGGAAGCAGCCAAAATGTGGAGACAAAGAAAGAGGTCACAAATGAAAGAAATGGAGGAAAGCAAACGACTGGATATAGAGTTCAAAACCACGGTTATAAGGTTTTTCAAGAATTTTCTAGAAAAGGCCAATAAATTTAGCAAGACCCTCGAGGATATGAAAAAGAACCAACTAGAAATTAAGCACACACTGACTGAAATAAAAAATAATATACAGAGATCCAACAGCGGACTAGAGGATCGCAAGAATCAAGTCAAAGATTTGAAACACAAAGAAGCAAAAAACACCCAACTGGAAAAGCAAAAAGAAAAAAGAATCCAAAAATTTGAAGATAGTGTAAGGAGCCTCTGGGACAGCTTAAAGCGTACCAACATCCGAATTATGGGGGTGCCAGAAGAAGAGAGAGAGCAAGATACTGAAAACCTATTTGAAGAAATAATGACTGAAAACTTCCCCCACCTGGTGAAAGAAATAGACTTATAAGTCCAGGAAGCGCACAGAACCCCAAACAAAAGGAATCCAAAGAGGACCACACCAAGACACATCATAATTAAAATGCCAAGAGCAAAGGACAAAGAGAGAATATTAAAAGCAGCAAGAGAAAAACAGTTAGTTACCTACAAGGGAGCACCCATATGATTGTCAGCTGATCTCTCAACAGAAACTATGCAGGCCAGACGGGAGTGGCAATAAATATTCAAAGTGATGAATAACAAGAACCTACAACCAAGATTACTCTAGCCAGCAATGCTATCATTCAGAATTGAAGGTCAGATAAAGAGCTTCACAGATAAGAAAAAGCTAAAGGAGTTCATCACCGCCAAACCAGTATTATAGGAAATGCTGAAAGGTATTCTTTAAGAAGAGGAGGAAGAAGAAAAAGGTAAAGATAAAAATTATGAACAACAAATACGTATCTATCAACAAGTGAATCTAAAAATCAAGTGAACAAAAAATCTGATGAACAGAATAAACTGGTGAATATATTAGAATCAGGGGCATAGAAAGGGAGTGGACTGACAATTCTCGAGGGGAAAGGGGTGTGGGGGGTGCGGGAAGAGACTGGACAAAAATCGTACACCTATGGATGAGGACAAGTGGGAGGGAGGGTGGTGAGGGCAGAGGGTGCGATGGGAACCGGGTGGAGGGGAGCTATGGGGGAAAAAAAGAGGAACACCTGTAATAATCAGAACAATAAAGATTTATCAAATTCAAAATAATAAATATAAAATAATAATTTGAATTTAAGTCTTTGCTAGTAAAGTCAAATAAATTTCATCAGCCTTATATCTTACCCACTCAGAAACTTTAGTGGTTTGTTTGGTTTGGGGTGTGTGTTTGTGTTTGCATTACTCTCAAAAGCTCTTCAGGTTGACTTTCAAGACTCACCTTGATCTGGATTCACACTACTCATGAGGGCACTATGATTCAGTCAAGCAGTGGTTTTCCTATTACCCTAGGGAGCATTTGGAAACATACTGGGTAGTTTCAGGTTGCACAGTGATAGTAGGATCGAGTGGGCTACTCCAGGCATTACGTGGATGGGGACCAGGAATGCTAAATCATCCTTTATACATTGAAGAATGGTCTTGCCCAGAAGGCTAACAGCACCTGTTGAGAAACCTTGTAAGAAGAAAGAATATGGGCATTGGGATTAGAACAACCTAGGTTCCAATCTCAGTTCTATTCTCTGTAAAATAGGGGTGCTAATATGATAATACTTTTCAGTAAATAGGTAAATGAGATCATATTTATAAAGTGCGGTGGCTTCTAGATTTCAGAAATGGTAGCTACTATCGAATATTATTGTTTTCTGTCTCAGTACTCCTGGATTCCTGGTAGGTCTTGGTTCTGTCTTTGAACATTCTCACCTCTCATGCTATTTCCATTTAAAATTAACAAACTTAGAGTTGCTGAAATAGCATCCCAGGCCCTTCTCTCTGCACAGGAGAGAGAAGGGGGTGGGATGCTACTATTTCTCACAAGTTTAAGTGATTTTTAAAAAACAGTCTTGTGGGGTTGCATCAGCTGGTTCACTCTAAAGGTAGAAATGCTACTTGTTCCAGGTTCCATTGTGATTAAGAAAAGCAGTTCTCTGGGTTGTGAATGGCAGACTCCAGTTATTTCGGAGGCCTTTCGGAGCCGCTTCAGCCGCTGTTCCAGTGTTACTGACAGTGGGGACACAGCCATTGGTACATCATGCTCAGACATGATGGAGGGTAAGTTTGGATTAATTAATTTGATTACCAATATGTGTTGTCATTTTCAGATTATGTTCCAGGTGTATTGTCATTTCCAGAATATTCATAAGTCAGTCCACTAAGTCTGCCTGATTCTTCTTATTCCATGCTTCCCACAGCTGGTTCCTTCCTTTCAATTTCCACTGTTTGTCCTATCACAAACAACTTCTAATCGTTCCTCAAATCATTTCCTCTTCTGCCAGATTAATCTTTCTAAAAGCCTGATTTCATAATTTCCCTTTTCTGCAATCCTCACTTATTTCCCTTATTTACAGGATAAAATTCAGAGCCCTCAGTTCTCTTGTGATCAGGCCCTGTCCCACCTGTGTTTTTGTTGTTTGTTTGGGTTTTTTGTTCTTTTGCTGCAAAAAGCTTTATTGTTTCCATTTGGTCACTTCATGGGAGAGGGTTTTCAAGGTGGTTAAAAGAATGGCTAGTAGTTTTCGGAGAGAGTCTCAGATAAAAACCAGCCTTCTCTAAATAAAAATAACATATCCCATATACTAAATTTTGAAAGCCTATGAAAATTGTGCAAGGTAGTGAGCCCTTTCAAAATAAGTGCTTCTATTTTAAAAACATACTTCAGGTCTAACTTTCTAGTATTTTGTAAGAATCAGGCAGTTTCCTTAATATAAATAAACCCAGTAGACAAGTGACAAATGCTGACAAAGACTTAACTTCTGTCATCCATAGGTGGACCACACTCACCAAGAAATTAGAAAAACTATATTCTCCTGGGTCAGATAGTACCTTTTGGCTTTCATTTTGGCATTACTACTTCGGGTGTTATGGGCTCAAAACAATTTGGTGAGTCTAGAGAGAGAGTGGTGCTGTGGATGGAGAATGGAAAGAGGTGTTAACTAACTTCAGCATATTAGCAGACCTTCGTAGCAGTCACTCTTCTGTTCCAAAATTATATTTTGGGAGCAGGAACTGTTGGTGAGAGTGGATACTATTGTGCTGTTATGGAGGATTTTTAAAAATATATTTATTTTTTTATTTCAGAGAAGAAGGGAGAGAGAGAGAGAAATATCAGTGATAAGAGAGAATCATTGATCAGCTGCCTCCTGCACGCCTCCCACCAGGAATCAAGCCTGTAATCCAGGCATGTGCCCTGACCAGGAATCGAACCATGACTTCCTAGTTCATAGATCAGCACTCAACCACCAAGCCACATCGGCCGAGCGTTATGGAGGATTTTAAGTAGAGAGCTTCCTAATCTTGGAAGTCCTTTTTAAAAAATAATTTAAACAGTATTATTCACTATTAAAATGTTTCACAACCTACATATTTTATTTTTTTTAAATGTGTTTTTATTGATTTTTTTTTTTTTTTAGAGAAGAAAGGAGAGGGAGAGAGAGATAGAAACAATGATGAGAAACATTGATTGGCTGCCTTCTGCACTTCCCATATTGGGGATTGAGCCCACAACCTGGGCATGTGCCCTGACTGGGAATCGAACCAGTGATCTCCTGGTTCATGGGCCGAAGCTTAACCCTGAGCCACACCGGCCAGGCTGGTCTTAGAAGTCTTCATCATCACCAGTCTACCTGTTGACTAGTTCTATATTTAAGTTGTGGGACATCAAAAACATTCTTTGACTGAAATGTCTCTCTCTCTTCTTGGTCCTGAGAGACTAACGCATATTATTAGAAATTACTTGTTTTTTGTTTTGTTTGCTTGTTTTTAGTATGGCCTTTTATATATCCCTAAGATCATCTGAGTATAGGAAATTAGATACTCTGCATACATTGTAAGGTGTAATTTGGCTTGCCTGTGTTTTTAAAGAGCTGCTTACAAACTCATATGAGAAGATGGTCGCTCATCTGTACTCATATAATTCTAGGAAAGGTTATAGTATCTGTCCTTGGTAGCTGAGTGTGTTCTGTGTTGGTTGATGGAAAGAAAAAAAGAAACAAATTACTAGTCCACTCTTTTCATGGTAGATGTGTTTGGTTTAGAAAAGAGTACTGGACATAATTGAAAAGGGAAGACATTTATATTCCTTGTCCTCTTACTCAGTTTTCTGTCTGAGTAAGGTAACAGGTGTGTTTTCTTACTTGTTTTCTTGTAGCCCACTACCCTGGCATGTTAGGTACTGTGACCTTGTAGTCTTCTTCAGAGTAGCACTTAAAAGTTGGAAATATGAACCTTCTGCGGCAGGGCTAATAAGAGTTGTCCTCCAAGACTAGGAAAGAGCTAAAAGAAACGTAAGTCCAGTCTGAGGGAAAAAATCACAGTTGGATACAAACAAAGGGGTAAGTGAAAGGCAAAATATAAACTAGAGCATTTCAGTGTGTACCCACTTGAGAATGCTCACTGTGCTAGAGTGAAACCTGAGAGTTACTAAGAATAACTTCACATATCCAGGCAGTCGCTTCTGGTGTGTGGGAGAGAGAACAGAATCTTGATTCAGATGCTGTATTCCCTGCTTTGGATAGAGAGCGGCACTATCCAGTTTGCCTTATTCTTCAGATGGTTTAGACTCGTTCCTCACCTTCACTGGGGAGCTTTTGGAGGTCACAGAAGATCTTGAAGATCTTGGAAAGGATATTTTTATTAGATTGGATTATAGGTTAGAGGTACCCAGTTCCCAGAAGAGTAGGACCTAATCAATTTCCCTTAAGTAAGTGATTTTTTTTTAAGTTTTATTTTTCTTATTTTTTTAAAATATGCTTTTATTTATTTCAGAGAGGATGGGAGAGGGGGAGAGAGAAACATCAATGATGAGAGAGAATCATTGATTGGCTGCCTCCTGCATGCCCCCTTACCGGGGATTGAGCCCACAACCCAGTCATATGCCCAGAATTGAACCCGGGACCCTTCAGTCTGCAGGCCAATGCTCTATCCACTGAGCCAAACCAGCTAGGGCTGATTTTTTTTTTTAAGTTCAGTTTTCAGCTTTGTTGACTGGCAAGATTTTCTATTAAAATACAAGGGATAGAGTGTAAATTGAAGCCAGTGTTGCCTTTTGTTGGTTTACCTTGTGAATAGCATTTGAGAACCTAGAACACACATCTCCCAATTAAGCTGTCTTTTTGCCTGATATTTGTGATGATAATGCCTCTCTCCTTGGTCTCAGGATAGGCAGAGAACGTCAGACATAGCATTTCAACTCAACCAAGCTTGCTGCTTTGATTTTGACTTATGGAAGACTATTCTCTCCACAGATTTTTGCAGCTCAAGTAGCAGTCCGTCTTTCCAGCCCATCAAAAGCCACATGACCATTCCAACAGCTCATGTGATGCCTTCTACTTTGGGGACCTCTCCTGCCAAGCCAAATTCTACACCTGCCAGACCCTCTTCCTCCAAAATCCCTTTGTCAGGATTGGCTGAAAATGTGGGAATGACAAGAAATGGAGACCTCGGTGGAATGAAACATTCTCCAGGCTTATCTAGAGATTTCATGTATCATTGTGGTACTGCTGGAGAAAATGGAATTGAGCGGTCTTGGTTTCCAGCAGTGGGCCATGAAAGAGAAGAGGAGATGAGGAAGTTTGATATTTCCAGTATGGAGTCTACCCTTAATCAGTCGGCAGTGATGGAGACACTTTATTCAGATCCTCGCTACAGAGTCCACTTCCACAACCTAAGAACCGACCCAAACAAGGAGTTATACAAAGGGTTGCCTGAGACCAAGAAGACACCAGACAGTGGTGTGGTATGTGAGCGGAATGGACTACATCCTAGCAGCAGTGGGTTGCTCCCTTTGGGACTCCAGCCTGCTCCTGGACTCTCCAAGCCTCTATCCTCTCAGGTGTGGCAGCCAAATTCTGACCCTTGGCATCCCCGAGAGCGGTCTTGTGAGCTCAGCACTTGTCGGCAGCATCTGGAGTTGATTCGTTTACAGATGGAACAAATGCAGGTAGGTAGAGGTGCTCCTTTCCTTGGATTTTGGGGTTTGGTACAGATCTTTGAACTTGTGTAGGTTGTGTAAGTTTTGACTCTAAAGAAAACATTTGTAAGAAAGAGGTGAAATGTTTATAGATAGGAAACAAAGGCTTGTGGACACCATTGAATCTGTTGGTGGTCTAATTAAACACCAGATAGGTTCTCCAAAGTAGAGGGTTACAAGAGAAGACCCAAAAAAGTCACTAGGCTAGGTACTTTTACATACAGAATCTTACTCAATCCTTATAGCATCTTGATGAGATATATGTAGAAATTTACCAGGTTCTTAGACTAAGTAATTTGCCCAGGGTCACAAAGCTGGTTAAGTGACAGAGCTAGGGTTTAAAAATTGTCTTTAGCCCTAACCGGTTTGGCTCAGTGGATAGAGCGTCGGCCTGCGGACTCAAGGGTCCCAGGTTCGATTCCAGTCAAGGGCATGTGCCTTGGTTGTGGGCACATCCCCAGTCGGGGTGTGCAGGAGGCAGCTGATCAATGTTTCTAACTCTCTATCCCTCTCCCTTCCTCTCTGTAAAAAAAAAAAAAAAAAAATTGTCTTTGAATCCCTATGCTTTTCCCACTATACCATTTTGTGTTTTTTAAAAGTCCATGTGCTACTTAAGAGTGGGAAGGAAAGAAGCTGAACATACTCTTTTTTCATAGTTGTTGAGGATATCTTAGCTGTTGGTTTGCTTCTGTTGCCAGATAATGAAAGATAATTGACCTTTTCTTAGAAACTAGAGCCTTTCTGAGCTGTGTCCAGTTGGATGAAATCTCCCTGGCAGGTTCTTTCCAGTCATGCATCAGAGCTAAAATTATTTCGTAAACACTGGGCCTTCTTGGTCTGAGCCAAAATGAGCCTTGACTACAGACCGAGGGTACTGCTCAGGTATTTTCAGGTGCCTGTGAGTCAAGATCAAGCCCCTTTGGACCTGCTTGTCTTTCAGCTTCAGAATGGAGCCACCTGCCACCATCCTGCTGCATTTGCTTCTTCACTGCCCATGTTAGAACCAGCACAGTTGGTCAGCATCTTGAACAGTAATGAACACCTACTAAAGGAAAAGGAACTCCTCATTGACAAGTAAGAGAGCCAAGGGTACCTGTAATAGACCAACTTCTGTTCTCTCAGCCCCCACTTAGGACACTTAATGAATTCTCCTCAAGGGTAGTACATTCCCCTCTGTTTATGTTCACTCCTTACCTCACGGTAGAGCTAGGTTGATAAGCAGCCTAGTCCTCTAGCTGACTAATGTGATAGACTAATTGTGTATCTGCAGGGGCTCTGGGAGTGCCTAAAGTAGGCAATGGGTTCTTTGCAGCTGATCTTTCTTCATTTCCCCTCAGTCAGCTTTCTCATTTGTTCCTCCTCCAGCAAAACAGTACTGCCCAGAATCCAATGTCTCTTGCTTATATAGTATCGATTGTACCCATCTAAGGAAAGTGGGGGCTTATATTTGCAAGTTGGTTAGAATCCTGGACCCTATTCTTCTGGCTTTTGCAGACAGAGGAAACACATCTCTCAGCTGGAGCAGAAAGTGCGAGAGAGTGAACTACAAGTCCACAGTGCCCTTTTGGGCCGCCCTGCCCCCTTTGGGGATGTCTGCTTGCTGAGGCTGCAGGTAAGCATTGGCAATTGGGTTGGCATTCTGCTTGTATCTTAGCTATGCTTGACACTGTTAGGTATCCAGGAGATAAAAAAGAAACCAAGTGACATAAAGTGTCTCTTCCCTCAAAGAGTAATAAACATCCTAATTAAAAAGCATCTCTTGTCCTGTTCATGTGGGGGCAGAAAAGGTTTGGGGGTAGAATCAGGTGGAAGTCCAGATGCTTTGGTGTCAGAACATACTTGGGAGAAAAGGAAGGCAGAGCAAGGTACATTGTAAGGTCCTAGAGTTGGGTGATGTTCTAAGAAGTCTTAATCTACCAGCCCTGGCCAATGGAAGGAGAGGCAAATGTAACGGTGTATTTAGAGCCATTTTAATTTTTATCTTTCATGTGTAGGAGCAACTAAAGTTCCGAAACCATATTCTCACTGAGGTCAGTGGCTCTAGAAGAAGCCAGCTTTGTTGGCCAAGCTTCTCTGCAATTTGGGTTTTTGAGTGATGGATATAGGCAGATTATAGTACTGGTTTTGCCACCTAGTGGGCCTGTTAGACTGTTCCATCTTATAGAATCAAATCTATATATATAAAAGCCTAAGTGACCATTACTGCCAAACAACTGGGACGACCGGTTGACCAGTTGCTATGAGAGGGAAGGAGGACGGGGGGAGGTGGGGAACCATGCAGTGGTGGTGAGGTGCTGACATGGCATTGGCATCCAGTGTCCATTCCTCCCACACCTGACCCGGCGACCATGGCCTCCTCTCCTGACCCTGCTAGGGCCTTTGGGCCCCGGGCTGGGACGGGGAACTGGGGGTAGGTGGTGGTAGACACAGCCCCTTTCCCAGGGGGGCCAAGGGCCGGCTTCCTTCTTGGGGGCCAGCGGCCAACCTCTCACGGTCCCTTACTCCCATCCCTTCCTCCAGCTGGCAGGCCCTGATCAGCCAGGCCCCAATCGGCCCTGATGGCTGGCCAGGTTTAGGGACCCCACCCATGCACGAATTCATGCACTGGGCCTCTAGTTGTTAGATAAAATCTAGTTCCGTTTTCTAATTTACTGATGAAAAAATTGAGGCCCAAGAAGGAGGAAGATCCTTTAAAGAAAGAGTGCAGGACAATCAGGCCTTGAGTTGAGGTCTTCTGATATCTTGTCCTGTGTTCCTTCTGTTATAACTCCTCAGGTATTGCCTTACGGCAGTGGTTCTGAAATGTGAATGTGCATCAGAATCACCTGGAGTGCCTTTCTAAAAAGATTTTTTTAATTGATCTTCAGAAAGAGAGAAGGAGAAACATTGTGTGAGAGTGATATATAGATCAGCTGCCTCCTGAATACCCCCTCCCAGGGATCGAGCCCACCACTCGGGTGTGTGTCCTGACTAGTAATCTAACTGGCAACTTTTTGGTGCACGGGACAACACCCAACCAACTGAGCCACTCCAGCTAGGGAACCTGGAGGGCTTTTTAAAACACAGATTAAGACCCAACCCCAGAGTTTCTGATTCAGTGGGTCTTGGAATGGGGCTCAAGAATTTGCTTTTCTAACAAATTCCCAGGTGATACTGATGCTGTTAGTCCTAGGATCACATTTTGAGAAACACTACTTGAAATTTTCAGAGAAAGATAATATTTGACCATGAAGTCTTCTGGAATAAGTAAATTACATGGGACTGTAAGAGTAAGAAATAGATATATTAAGAATCTTTCTTCAGGAATTGCAGCGAGAGAACACTTTCTTACGTGCGCAGTTTGCGCAGAAGACAGAAGCCTTGAACAAGGAAAAGATCGAGCTTGAAAGGAAACTTTCTGCTTCAGAAGTTGAAGTCCAACTCATCAGAGAATCTCTCAGAGTGGCATTGCAGAAGCATTCAGAGGAGGGGAAGAAACAGGAAGATAGGGTGAGCTAAGGAGCTAATAGCTCTCTAATTCACAAAGGAGTTGACAGTCAGCCTTCTCCTGCCAAACTCTAAGCTGTTTCTTGGAACCAGGGGGAGCCAATTGGGTCAGACCCTGCATTGACTTCTCATGCAGAACTGGTCTGCTAGAAATGGAACTCCTTCTTTCTGTTTCATCTCCACAAAACTATCACAGTATAAGCCCTCACTGCCCCAGGTTGTGATGGGCCATCAGGTGACCTGGGTGGAAAACTGGCCTGAGCAATCATACCAGATGGTACTATTGCATGATGTTTAAATACCTATGGTAAATTTGCACCATTTAGTCTGGTTTCTCTTCACTCTACCTAAAAAGGAGAAGAATTCCATGTGTGCAGCCAGCTTGGGAGTTTTTACATTTTTGCCATTGCTCTTAGAATTGTCTTTGGGTGAGCTTGGTTGTCATAGAAGGAGCTGATCGTAAATCTATTTTTTTCTTTTTTTTCTTTTTTTTAAGAAAGAGTGGAAGGGAAGCGAGGAGAGAGAAACATTGATGTAGAGAAACACATTGATTGGTTGCCTCCCACACGGGCCGGAGAACCAACCCAGGTACTTGCCCTTGACCAGGAATTGAACCCACGATCTCTGGTGCATGGACTGCTCTCTAACCACTGAGAACACAGCCAGGGCTGATTTAAAATCTTTTGGTTCTATTCACAGCTTTCTCTAATGCAGATGTTCTGGCAGTGGGGGGCAGTTTAGTAATGTTTAGTTCTGGACCATCTACATCAAAATCAACTAGAGCATTGCTTAAACTTTAATGTGCTTAAGAGTCACTTAGGGTAGGTTTAGAGTTGACTCACGTATAGGGCTAGTTTTAAGGTTAAGTTTAGGTGAAAGTTAAGTATAGTTTAGGTTTAGGGTTAGCTTGGGCTAGGTTTAGGGTTATGGCTGAGGTTAGATATAGGGTTAAATTCTGTTAGGGTTAGGGTAAGATTTAGGGTAAAGGTTTGGTGTAGGGTTGAAGCTTGGTACAGAGATAGGGTTAGTGTTAAGGTTGGATTTCAGTTTGAGTTTAGGTATAAGGTTAGTGTTAGGATTAAGTTTAGGATTGAGGTTAGGTATATTGGTGGAGTTAGTGTTAGAATTAGATTAAGGATAAAGTTAAGATACAGGTTTAGGGTTAGGATTTATATTAGGGTTATAGAGAGGGTTAAGTATAATATTGTTATGGGATTAAAGTTAAGTATGAAAGTTAGTATAGGGTCAGGATTGCGGTTAGGTATAGCATTAGGTTTTGAGTTAGAATTAGGGTTGAGTTTGGTACAGGGTTAGGGTTAGATATAGTATTAGGGTTGAGGTTGGTTTAGAGACAGGGTTAGGGTTGAGGATAGTATAGAGTTATGTTTCTGGTTAAAGTTAGTGATAGAGAGTTGAGTTAGGTCTAGAATTAATATTAGGATTAGTGTTGGTAGGTATAGGTTTGGATTAGGATTTTGGTTAGGGTTAGAGTTATGAAGAGGATTTTATAGTGTTGGGATTAGGTTAGGATTAAGTTTAAGATTAGGTACATTGTTAGCATTAGTGTTATGGTTAGGGTGAAGTTTAGGTATGGAGTTACTGTTAGGATTAGGTTTAGGATCACAGGTTAGTGTGGAGTTTGGGCTAGTATTGAGGTTAAACATCAGGTTAACTTTTGTGTTAGTTTTAGGGTTAGTGTTGAAGTTAGCTATAGTGGGTAGGGTTGGGTTTAGAGTTAGGGATAGGGTTGAGTTTTGGTGAAGGGTTAGTTTTAGGGTTAGAGATAAGTTTAGGTATAAGGTTAGGGTTTCACTTAGTGGAAGAAGTTAGTTTTTGGGTTAGGGTTTAGTATTAGGGTTATTAAGAGGGTTAGGTATGATTTAGTGTTAAGGTTAGGTTTAAGTTGGGCCTAGGTATATGGTTAAGATTAAGAGTAAGGTTAAACTTAATTTCGGTTAGGGGTAGGAAAAGTAAAAAAGAATTACCTGACCCTAGCCAGTTTGGCTTAGTGCAGTGGTCAGCAAACTCATTAGTCAACAGAGTGGCAAACCGTGGCTCACGAGCCGCAGTTTGCCGACCACTGGCTTAGTGGATAGAGCATTGGCCTATGGACTGAAGGGTCCTAGGGCACATATGCAGGTTGTGGGCTCGATCCCCAGTAGGGGGCATGCAGGAGGCAGCCGGTCTCATTCTCATCATTGATGTTTCTCTCTCTCCCTCTCCCTAAAAATCAACAAAAAAATATTTTTAAAAAGTTACTTGGCGATCTTGTTTAAAATGCAAATCCAGCTTCAGTAGTTCTGGGAGGGGAAGAAGCCTGAGAGCCTAATTTTAGCAAGCTCCCAGGTGATATCGGTGCCTCTGGTACAACTAGGACTTTGAGAGGCTTGTTATGAAAGAAACTTAGCCTGGCAGGCGTAGCTCAGTGGTTGAGCGTCAACCTATGAACCAGGAGGTCACGGTTCAATTCCTGCTCAGGGCACATGCCCAGGTTGTGGGCTTGATCCCCAGTGGAGGTCATGCAGGAGGCAGTCGATCAATGATTCTCATCATTAATGTTTCTCTCTCTCTCTCCCTCTCCTTAGCTCTCTGAAGTAAATAAATATATGCTTAAAGAAACTTTTAATCTAAATAATACATATATCTAAGGTAAATAATGAAATACCAATAAGTTTATAATAAAAGTTCGTAGTTCTATGCCTGGTCCACTCCATAAAGGTATTCACTTTCAACTCTTCTCTTTCTCCTGATATATACCTTCACATATATGAATAGTATTCTTTTTTTGTTCTTTTGCTGTATTTATTTACTTAAAATTTTTTTTTATTGATTTCAGAGAGAAAGGGAGAGGGGGAGAGAGAAACATCAATGATGAGAGAGAGAGAATCATTGATTGGCTGTCTCCTGTACACCCCCTACTGGGGATTGAGCCCACAACCCAGGCATGTGCCCTTGACTGGAGTCGAACCTGGGACCCTTCAGTCTGTAGGCTGACGGTCTATCCAAACCAGCTAGGGCTTATGCTGTTTTTATTTCATGGATGCAGTTAGCTTATTTATTTGATTATATTGATTATACCTTTTGGGATATCTGCACCTACTTATAGTGTTTCTTGTTTCCTTCAGGGCTTTTTATTTTGCTTGGTGACTTTCATGTTAGAGTCTTGGTGATCCTTGAATAAATGGATATTCATATTTAAAAAGGAAGTAATTAAAAGGTGGATGGAAGCTCTGGGTTCATGGTAGTTGCCTGATAGACTTGTCTATAGTATGTTCAGACTTAAACTGTCATCTCTCTTGGGAACCTTCAAATATAAGTGTCTGCATGTCTTATCTCTCTCTAGAAAAGAATCTTCAGCCTGTTCCATGGAACAGCTGGGAGCAGGAATGCTTTTAGCCGTTAGGTTCTTGACACTGAGAACAAGTTTAGGTTTAGAGTCCCACAGTTCTGTACATTGATTTTTACTTGTACTTATTTTCAGCTTCACTCTCTGCCTGCTGTGATTGATATTCCCGAGTCTGGAATCTCTCATTTAATTTCTCCAGAAATTAAATCTCCATTCTCCTGTTGGGAAAACCTAGGGTGAGGATGGTATCCAGCTAATTTGTATATAGACTTGCAGTAAATCCCCCTATTTTTCAGATCTATGGCTGATAACCTGCCTCAGGAGTACCTGGTGCCTTCAGTACAGAGGTCATTGGGAGTTGTGAAGAGCACATTGTTTTCTAAATTTTCATTCCCGCTGCAGATTATAACTCCTCTGCTCCAAGTCATTTATCCCTCCATCCACTTTCATCTTCTGAAAATATATTCAAATCTCTCATATACTTTGTCTCCTCCTCTGTGGACTTTTTTGTTTGTTTGTTAGTTTGTTTTTATTGATTTATTTAGAGAGGAAGGGAGAGGGAGAAACATCTACGTGAGAAACATTAATCGCTGCCTCCTGCATGCCCCCTACTGGTGATTTGTGCTCTGACCAGGAATCAAACTGGAATGCATGGGACAGTGGCTAGGGCCAGACAAATTATTTATTATGCAGAAGTACTTGGGCAGTTTTTGAAAACAGCCCAAGGAGCTCTTCTTCCTTGTCTCTGATTGGAAAGTTCAGGTGTGTTAACTCTGCACTTTATGCCCTAATCTCAAATGGCAAAATTTGAAGCACTTCCTGCCTTCATTGTAGTAGAAAAATATTTACAGCTCTAAGGACAGAGATAGTGGTCAGTTAAAAAAAAGTTTATGTTCAGGTTCCTGGAGGAGTCTATGGAGACAGATTCTAGACATTTCTTTCCCTAGGTCAAGGGTCGTGATAAACATATCAATAATTTGAAAAAGAAATGTCAGAAGGAATCCGAGCAGAACCGGGAGAAGCAGCAGCGTATTGAAACCTTGGAGCGCTACCTGGCTGACCTGCCCACTCTGGAAGACCATCAGAAGCAGAGCCAGCAGGTAGCAGCAATGTCTGGGCATACCTGGGCAAGCAGGGAGTGGCCAACCCAGGTGGACTTTCTCCGCCTTTGCTGCATGCAATTACCCCTTGGTTTCCTGAATGGAAAATCCCCAGTCATGTCAGGACACAGCTGGACTAGTTTTAAAAGACCCAGACAGTCTTTTTTAGTTTGTTGACCTAAGCATGAAATCCTGTCTCTCAGCTTAAGGATTCTGAGTTGAAGATCACAGAGCTGCAGGAGAGAGTGACTGAGTTGGAGAATTTGCTGGAGGAGACCCAGGCAGCCTGCAGAAAGAAGGAGGTTCATCTGGAAAGTCTGAGACAGACAGAAGCAGAATTCTCCACTGGACATAGGTAAAGATCCCTATGAGGTTGAGGAAGTGGAGAGCTAGGTTCTGGTCCTGGCTACTCCATACTATTTGTGTGACTGCTCTAATCTCTACTTCTCTGAGCTTCATTTTGTTTGGATTGTGAAAAATAGAAAAACAACTTATGTCTTTGAGATGGAGTATGGGGGACATAATGGTACAGTGGGAACTTGTCATTTTATTCTTTAGAAGGGTCCAACTCAGTGCCTGCCATAATAATGCTAGATAATAATCCTTGAGTATTTGTGTTGAATGAATGAAAGCACTTTATAAACTGGGAAATAAGTTGTCTGTATATTTGCAAAAGGAGATCCTGGTGCTGAGAACTGGGGGTTATCCACATTTTGAACCTTGTAAGCTAAAGACTACCAGCAGAATCTGTTTCTCCTTTGCACTAGGGATTGCTCTTGATTGCCACAACAGGTTCCAAGAACAAAACAGAATACCATAATGTACTCTCAGGGTGTCTTGGGAGCCTCCTTTATATTAATAGCAGTTTCTGAAAATGTGATGGCTGTGTTTCAACAGCTTCTTAAATCAAATCCAGTTTCTAATGGGATGGATTGGCTTTTTCACCCCCATATACCACAGTGACCCTGTTGTTTATCTTAGTAGATGAGCCATGATGAAAGTGACTGTGGGGATCCATTGGGGGAGATCATTGTTTGGAGTCATAAGTGAAGTTAGGGGACAAAGTTGATTCTGCCCCAAACTATACATACCAAGAAAAAAGGAGATTTTTTTTGTGTTTTTCCAAGGTTCTACAGTATACATGTATGACTTTTATCATCTAAATACATGTGATGAATGTTTATTTTTAGATATCAAAACAAAGAATAAAAGCCTTGGGCAGGTGGCCATTGTATAGATATTGGCTTCTATGAAAGAGAACTCATATAGACTTAAGTAGTTTCAGTGTGGCACACCTTCCATTACAACAGACCTAATGTATCCTCAGCTGTGGCTCAGAAGGGCCTAAGTGTTTTGTCCCAAACATACAAGCAGATCAGGAGTCAGAGCCACATCTCTCTGACTTCAAACTTCTTGAAGAGGCCACTGTCTTTCAGCCTGCAAGATAAGCAGTGTGTGGAGGCCAGTGGAGAAGGTCCAGCCCAACAGGAAGAAGGTCCAAAAGTGGAAATGGAGTCCTGGCAGAAAGAATGTGATTCTCTCCGAAAGGTGACTGAGGGTATCCAGGCTGTAACAGGTGGTAGGCTAAGAGGAAAGAGAAATGTGTATATTGGGAAGGAACCATGAATTTCTGGCCCTGGGCCATCTATGTTACCCAGAGCTTTTCCCTCTTTTCCGAGAAGTCACTCCTGCATAATAAGTTTGCAGTTTAGGTTATTCATCCTTATGACAGGTAAGAAAGTGAGGGGAGGACATGCCTCTGAACATTCAGACTGGATGCTCCAAAATGGTGCACTTCATTCATTGCTTCAGCCCCCTACAGAATCTCTGGCCTGAACAGAGGTCTAAAAACTGATGTGGCCCTAATTCAGCAGAGAAGGAGCAGTCCAGGGCCTGTTGGTGAGACTGGTCACAAATCAGCAAAAAAGAAGACCCAAAAATAGTTCAGAGAATACCTGAGGTCTCAAAGAACAGGAAACTGGGCCTATTCAGGTCCTCTCCTTCAACATTCAGTGTGAGAAGGCTGTAAGTAACAAACATCACAGCCCTGGATAAGGCAGGTTTTGTTCAACTGAATCTTTAGTCATGTCCTTGACCAAAGAACAAGAATGTATCCTGGCTATATATAAAGTTAATTCCACTGGCCTGTCATCAGGGTGAGGTTGTCTCTCACCTCAGTAGTAATAAATCCACACTCATTTGTGTGTGTGTGACTGGAGCACAGGAGTGTGAAGTTGGTTAGCCTATTGGATAAGGAATCTGGGTTATATTTCTGTAGGTAGAGTTAACTTGTCTTCACCCTGATCTCACTATTGATTGGCTGGCTGTAGCCAGTAGGGTCCTAGTGTAGCCTCTTGCCCTCTTGCCTCCTACCTCAACATCAACCTGTGCTTATAGCCTTCCTTGATAACTTTGCCTTTCAGATTGTGGAAAAGCAACAGCAGAAAATGGGTCAGTTACACTCCCAAGTACAGGTGAGCTGGAGTCCTTGGGATATGGTGGGCAGAACTTAATAATGGAATCTCTAGAATTCAGCCAGCACTGTTCTGTTCTCTGCCATACAATTTGTTCAGTGTTAGGAATACAACAAGAATGAGATCCAATCAGTGCTCTTAGCCTACAATCTTGTTGGGAAAGGGTTTCAGCACAATACTGTTAGAGCAATGTTCATGTTACCCTTGGGGAGCATAGAAGAGTTGGTTGGGGAGGAGGAGATTGGGTTTCTGGAGGTCATGACCCTTGAGGGAGGAGGAAGAATTAGGCAGAGAAGTAGAGCTGGAAGAGATGGTATTGGAGCTCCATATAGAAGGAACAACACAGGTAGGAACATGGAGGCACGAAACAGCAGGGCTTTGCACATGAAGCTGCAAGCATTACTATATTAAAGTAAGATGATGAATGGAAAACTGGGCTATGGGAGGAATTTGTCTCTCCAATTAAGTTAGCTTTTTTAAAAAATAAATGTTTTTATTGATTTCAGAGAGAGGAAGGGAGAGGGAAAGAGAGAGAAACAAACATCAGTGATGAGAGAATCATTGATCAGCTGCCTCCTGCACGCCCCCTACTGGTGATGAACCTGCAACCCAGGCATGTGCCCTGACCAGAATTGAACTGTGACTCCTGGTTCATGGATCCAATGCTCAATCACTGAGCCACACTGGCCAAGCTCCTCTTTTTTTTTTTTTTTAATTTCAGAGAGGAAGGGAGCAGGAGAGATAGAAACATCAATGATGAGAGAGAATCATTGATCGGCTGCCTCCTGCATGCCCCCTACTGGGGATCAAGCCCACAACCCAGGCATATGCTCTTGGCCAGAATCAAACCTGGGACCCTTCAGTTCGCAGGCCGACGCTCTACCCACTGAGCCAAACCAGCTAGGGCAATATATTGATTTTAAAGGGAGAGGGATAGAGAAAAACATGGATCAGCTACCTCCTCCACTCCCCCTACTGGAAGATATCTTGGTTCATGGGTCGATGCTCAACCACTGAACCACACCAGCCAGGCGGCTTTTATTTTTTATGTAGGTGATGGGAATCTTCTAAAGCAGTGGTTCTCAACCTTTCTAATGCCGTGACCCTTTAATACAGTTCCTCATGTTGTGCTGACCCCCAACCGTAACATTATTTTCGTTGCTACGTCATACCTGTAATTTTGCTACTGTTATGAATCGTAATGTAAATATTTGTGTTTTCTGATGGTGTTAGGCGACCCTGCTAGCGATTCTCAACCTGTGGGTCGCGAGAACCGCTGCTGTAGAGCCTAAGACCATCGGAAAACACAGATATTTACATTACGATTCATAACAGTAGCAAAATTACAGGTATGAAGTAGCAACGAAAATAATTTTATGGTTGGGAGTCAGCACAACATGAGGAACTGTATTAAAGGGTTGCGGCATTAGAAAGGTTGAGAACAATGGTTCTAAATCATTTAGTTGGAGTGTGGTGTGGTTAAGTTAGCAATTCAGCCTTTGGTATGAATTGCACTTGGGAGAGAGGCAAAGCAGGAGACCAGTGAACTGTTGTGAAAATCCTAGTGAGAGATGACGAAGGAACCTGGCATATGGCAGCATTTCCGTGAATTTTAGGAGGCAAAATTGAATCAGCAACTGTCAGAATGTAGCGGGTTGAAGAATAAGGAAAAATCAAAGAGAACTCTTGGTTTCTATCTTGGGCCAGAGTGGGCATGTCCTTAATTGGGTTCTCTAAGAAATCCTAGATAAAGCAGGTTCACTCAGGTTCTTTGGACTCTAAAAGAGGTTTCACACTAAAATGGATAAAATGCACTTACTCTGAGGAGCAACAAAAGCTGCAATCCCGCCTTAGCCATTATGTGGGTCAGGCGATGCCTATTTAGTTGACCTTACTCATATTTCAAGTCCTATTAGAATATAGTCAAACCAAAT
This sequence comes from Corynorhinus townsendii, assembly GCA_026230045.1. Classification (NCBI taxonomy): domain Eukaryota; kingdom Metazoa; phylum Chordata; class Mammalia; order Chiroptera; family Vespertilionidae; genus Corynorhinus; species Corynorhinus townsendii. The sequence goes on along the minus strand of JAPDVU010000002.1, from coordinate 205,746,131 downwards.
ATAGTTAAAGTCTTGGGTTTTTAGTAGAGTTTTAGGGGCTCTATGTTTTCTGGAACCCTATGTTCCACAAAGGTTGCAAAAGCTTAACATGTTAAATGGTACATTTAGCCATGAGGAGACTAATCAGGCAAATTAGGTGAATTTGCTGGAATTATGTGGATTCAGGATAGTTGCATTGGGTATTTCATGGTGATGAGATGTTCTCCTGGGAAGTTACATGTTTTTATTAATACAAATGGAAAAATTCAGATTTTTACAATATTTATTTGAATCAGTTACAAAATTGGGGGGAAATTGGAATGAATGGACTAAGAGGCAGAAGATAATAAGTATAAATACTTCCCTCCCTCTGGCTACCCCTGCACGCACACACTACACACACACATTACTGTCTAGATTTGGTGCCTGTGGGAGTGTTCTCCTACCCCTTCTCATCTGTGTTAAAGCATTTAAAACAATATTCTGAGGGGCTTGGTCTGTGAGCTCCTTAAAGAATGGCATTCTTTTCAGTACCTCAGTGCATGTCATAGTCATCAGCAAATATTGAATTCAACCTAATGGTTGTTCCCTGCCATCAAGAAAGTAATTGTTTGCCCAACAGGCGTGGCTCAGACCTGTGAACCGGGAGGTCACAGTTAGAATCCTAGTCAAGGTACATGCCCAGGTGGTGAGCTCAATCTGCAGTGCGGGGGGCGTGCAGGAGGCAGCCAGTCAATGATTTTCATCATTGACATTTCTCTCTCTCCCTCTCCCTTCCTCTCTTGGAAATCAATAAAAAAATCTTTTTAAAAAAGAAAGTAATGGTCTAGGCCGTGATCAGCAAACTGCGGCTCACAAGCCACATGCGGTTCTTTGGCCCCTTGAGTGTGGCTCTTCCACAAAATACCACAGCCTGGACGAGTCTATTTTGAAGAAGTGGCATTAGAAGAAGTTTAAGTTTAAAAAATTTGGCTCTCAAAAGAAATTTCAATCGTTGTACTGTTGATATTTGGCTCTGTTGACTAATGAGTTTGCTGACCACTGGTTTAGTGGAGGGAGGAATCATGTGCACAACCAACAAAAGCACTCATGATCTCTGAGGGAGGTATGAGTAGCAAGGTGAGGTTATGATTAATTGAATCTGATTTGCAGATTAAGGAAAGCTTGGGTGGCCTTGGAGGAGGTTTCCTGGGTGGCAGGCAGAACAGAAAAGTCTGGGTGAAAGGGAAGAGGAGTGAGCTACAATATTGAAGCTGGAACCTCTGGGGATGAAGGCCAGCCAGTTACTCAGTGTGGCTGAAGTGGAGGTTGCGTGGAGGGTAAAAAGAGATACAGCTGTAAAAGTAGGTAAGGGCTAGACTGGCCTGGAATGCCCAGCTGAGGAACTAGCCTCTCATTTTGTACATCAGAGGCCTGGTGCACGAAATTCGTGCATGGGGGCGGGGGGTTCCCTCAGCCCAGCCTGCACCCTCTCCAATCTGGGTCCCCTGGAGGGATGTCCAACTGCCCTCTCATTATCCAGGACTGCTGGCTCCCAGCTGCTCGCCTGCCTGCCTTCCTGATTGCCCCTAACTGCTTCTGCCTGCCAGCCTGATCACCCCCTAACCACTCCCCTGCCAGCCTGATTGATGTCTAACTGCTCCCCTGCCAGCCTGTTTGCCCCCAACTTCCCTCCTCTGCCAGCCTGGTCACCCCTAACTGCCCTCCCCTGTGGCTTGAGTGCCCCCAACTGCCCTCCCTTGCAGGCCTGGTCCCTCCCAACTGCCCTCCCCTGCTGGCCATCTTGTGGTGGCCATCTTGTGACCACATGGGGGCAGCCATCTTGTGTGTTGGAGTGATGGTCAATCTGCATATTACTCTTATCAGATAGGATAGAGGCCTGGTGCATGGGTGGGGGCCAGCTGGTTTGCCCTGAAGGGTGTCCCAGATCAGGGTGGGGGTTCCCTTGGGACGTGGGGTGGCCTGGGCAAGGGGCATGTGGTTTGTAGGCCGGCCACGCCCCCTGGTGACCCAAGCGGAGGCCCTGGTATCTGGGATTTTATTTATCTTCTACAATTGAAACTTTGTAGCCTGGAGCAGAGCCAAGCCTTCTACGCGCGCGCGCGCACACACACACACACACACACACACACACACACACACACACACACGGCAGCAGCCATTTCTGTTGGGATTTATTTATCTTCTCTAATTGAAACTTTGTAGCCTTAAGCAGAGGCCTGGGCCGGCCAGGGTGTGCAGAGAAAGCTTGACTTTCTCCGTCACCAGGGAAACCCAAGCCTCCCTCCTGCTCTCTCTCTGGCTGCAGCCATCTTGGTTGGGGTTAATTTGCATACTCTCTCCTGATTGGCTAGTGGGTGTAGAGGAGTGATGGTTAATTTGTATATTACTTTTTTATTAGATAGGATGGTCACTGGCTATAGGAGGTTTTCAATCAGCGCTGTTCTAAAATAATCTCTTAGCAGCAGTGTGTAGGCAGGGTAGGGCTTTACTATATAGTCCAGGCCAGAGGTGATATGGTCTGAACCAGACTTGTTACCCCTGGTGTGTTCTCCCATCACTCCTTGCCATGGAATTTAGAGCCTAGAGCAGCAAGTGGCTCAAGAAGAAGGAACAAGCCAAGCCCTGAAAGAGGAGGTCCAGCAGAGGGAGACAGCCTTGCAGCAGCTTCGCACAGCTGTGAAAGAGGTGAGCAGCATCAGCTAGTCCTTCTGGTACTCTCTCTACGTACCCTTCCCGCCCCTACTCCCACATGAGCTCCCATGTTTGAAAGGTGCCTGCTGAGGGTTTTTTTGTGTTTGTTTTTTTTTTTTTGGCAGAGGAATAAGAAGGGACATTGCATCATCCTTTATATTAAAGGTCCTAAGCCTGTCTTAGAGTGGCCATAATTACCCAGGAATGCTTTTTGTATGTGGAAAGTCACTCTCCCTTTGTCTTCCTACAGCCACAGATTTGTGGGGTTGGGAGGGGAAGGGTTCAAGAAGACTGAGGGTTTGGTGGTCCTCATAGAGTAAACAGTCATCAACTGGGGGGCAACCAAGATCAATGGCCAAGTACCTAGGAAGGAGTCTGCCATTGCAAGGATTGTCACATGGCTCACTGTGGGTGAAGGGCTGGGATCAGAGGGGCAATTGTTCAGTGTTTTTAAAATAGAATAGAGATAGGGAGGGAAGCAGAGTAGGTTAAGCTGTTCAGGGTGAGAGAAGGAAGGAGATACAGGTAATATGTGAGTAACTGGTCTGTGTAGTGAGTCCAACTCCACTGAGGTGAAGGTCCGAAAAGGAAGGATAAATTCCAACACTGTGTTCTCCAGGACCCCAGCCTCTCCAGCTCCCCACTCAGTGTCCACTCACCGTCATGTCTTTATTGCTCCTTTTATTTCTCTGACACCCTCTGATCAGACTGGCTGGTGGCCACTTTTGTCAGGGTGGCAGGGAGAGATTGAAACCAGTGTCTCCTCAGATTTCACAGTTCACATTAAGCCTTCTCTAATAACCTGGCTAACAGTGTTGGCTGAGGGACTGGCTTCAGATAGAGTTCCGAGGGGCGGGAGTATCTTCTCTGGTTCCTGACCAGAAACCTAGAGGCTGATGACTCAGAGTCTTCTAGGGAGTGGTTTCCTCTCCAATTTGGGAGTCCTGTGGGCCTGTCCTGCCTACAGGAGGAAGTAGGCCTGGTATGGAGAAGGGAGTGGGAATGCTAAGTTTGTAAGTAGGGATGGGGAGGAGGGACATCACCTGATTCACACCCTTCACACACATGTATATCCACACTCAGTTACAGATACACTGCCTTTCTCTGGGCCTGGGTTAATATTCTTGCCCATCTATCCACTCAGCTTTCAGCACAGAACCAGGACCTGATTGAAAAGAATCTGACACTCCAGGAACACCTGCGCCAAGCTCAACCAGGGTGCCCATCTTCACCAGACACGGCCCAGCTGGCATTTGAGCTGCACCAGGAGTTGGCCAGTTGTCTTCAAGATCTGCAAGCTGTCTGTAGCATTGTGACCCAGAGGGCCCAGGGCCACGACCCCAATCTCTCCTTGCTCCTGGGCATTCACTGTGAGTCCTCAGACCAGTCAGGGACCCAGGAGAGGGGGAATGTCTTTCATTCTCCTCTCATCCACCTTTCCCATCTTTATGGTAACGTGGCAACAGGGCTATGGAGGCTTGGTCACTGCCCTCTGAGAGTTTGTGTTTTATAAGTAGATGCTCAGAAAATCAATTTTGGAAATAGGCATCTTTGGGGGTGGGGGGTCCCTTGGTACTAGACAACCAAAAAGTGGCCCTTAAGCAGCAAGTTTTCAGCCCACTATCCCCAGCTGCTTTTTTTAAAGTGCTGTGTCTCAAGACCATGGGCCTTACTCCCTCCACCTGAAAGCTTCCCTTGACTAACATTCTCTCAAAATGCTGTCCTCCCCAGCTGCACAGCACCCAGGGACTCCACTAGATTTACAGAAGCCGGATGTAATCAGGAGGAAACTAGAAGAGGTTCAACAGCTGCGCCATGACATTGAGGATTTAAGGACCACCATGTCAGATAGATATGCCCAGGACATGGGAGAAAACTGTGTCACGCAATGAGGAATGCTGGGCATGGGAGAGGTTGTATTCCCCAAGGAAGGATCTGGTGTGCTGAGAGCCCAGTCCAGCAGGTCCTGCCCTGACAATCTCTTGCCTCCTGTTTGCTGCTATTCCCAGAGAGAAGGTGTAGAAGGGAGGTAAGAGCCTGATCTGGGGCCAGGGGCTGACTAGGGAACTGGCTTTGCCTTGTTGGATTGCATTTGTCCTGTCATCTTGATTCATACTGTGAGGGTGAGTTACTAATTAACTTTCACAGGTCACCTGATAAGTCTTCACAGGCTATTCCCAGCCCCAGGTTGATGTCAAAGACAAACAGGCTGCTCACTTCTCTTCTCCATCCTTTGGGGTGGATCCACATTCATTCCCACTCCACACCTTGGTCCTCCTGTTGCCCAGAGTTCATTAGAGGGGCCTGGAAAGGCTGAGTACAGTAACAATGGCCATTTAAGAATTCTCAGGCCCCAGTACCAGGCTTCCTGGGAGCTGAGCTGGCTTTCTGGGCTTACTTAGGCCCAGTTCCACTGCTGCTTTCTCAGGGCTCTTGTCACAGACACCTCAGGGTGATCTATTCGTTAACACAGTGCCCACATAATTGGAGGCCTAGTGATTATAGCCAGGGCTCCGTTGTCTGTGCCATTTTATAGGAGACCCCACTCTCCAGCTGCCCTGTGGCCTTGGCTTCCTTCTTGGTTTTCAGGCCACTCAGGTAGCTCTCTTCTTGGATTTTGAGTGCAAACTCTTCCCTGTGGTTCTGGGTTTAGGCAGGATTTCCCCCCAAATACCACAGGCAACTGTCAAGCTGCTGATCCCCTCACCTGGGGCTGCGGCCAATGCCCAGCCCTAATTTGTGCCTCTTTTGTTGCGGGGGGGGGGGGGGGGGGGTTCCTGTTAATGCTCTGGGCTACTTGAGTTTGGAGTATCCAATACAGGTTAGCTTGAAGGTATAGTTTTCAGTGTTTTCTGGGTTTTTTGTTTGTTTCTCTGGGGCCTTGGAACACTCTGCTTTCGGTTTTTTCTTGCCTCCTCATTTAAGGAGCATCTATCTCACAGTTGTTTGCATCTGATTACCCAGCTGGCCCCAGGCCCCCTCAAGAGCTGGAGCCCAGCCAAGTGGAGGCCATGTGTAGGTATGGGGAACACTGAACAGTTACAGGAGCCTCAAACAGCAACCCTGAGATTCTTGCTAAGCTTTGTGCTGTCAGGGCAGTATCCTAGACCTCACTCCTGGGTCTGAATGAGACTCCTTAAGTGTTTTTACAAGTTGTGTTTTATTTATGGAGTGACTTATCCCTTCCATTCAGAGCAGCCCCACCCATCCATCCCCTTAGCCTCTGGGCTCCTGCCTCCGCTCCTGAAAGCAGAACCACCTGGTTGGTCTCCACCCTGTGTTGGAAGCCCAGCCACCATGCTCACGGGTATTTTTCCTCATAAAGTTTATAAGCAGTTATTTATATGAATTATTGTTATGTCAACTGGTTTGTATTGCCTATTTTGATTACAAAATAAAAATTTACAGACTCCTCAGTTTTCCATTGCCTTCTATCACCACAGTTTCTTACTCCACCCCTTATTTTGGCTTGTTGAAGTCAAAGCCTGGGAGTTTAGCCAACTTCCCAGACAGCAAGGAGGGACCATTGGCAGGTCCAGCCTCATGTCTGTATCTCTACTTCTCTATTGTTCTACGGGAAAAATTAGATCTCTTCCCACACAACTTTCTGTTGGGCAAAGCTGCCGTGAATCATAGAACAAATTTGCCATTGGAAGGAGTCAGTAATCCTCTGAGAGAGGAAGTCAACTGCCACCATGAGGAAGTGGCTTCCCCAGCGCGAGACAGGGCGCGAGACAGGGCGCTGTTTGCTTCAGGGAGCTAGGATTGCCTTCCTGGGGGGACTGCTCAGGGGCAACATGCCCAAGCCCAGGCAGATAGCAATCTCTGAAGTTGGGTTGGTTGCTGGAGTCCGCTCCCTCTGAACCCCCTGAATTTTTCCTGAGAGTAGGAGTGGTTTCAGAGTGCCATCTGCAGCTGGAGTTGGGATTGAGCTGGGTTACCTCAAGATCGGCTGTGGGTCTTTTTTGTTTTGTTTTGTTTTTATTGGTTTCAGAGAGGAAGGGAGAGAGAGAAACATCAATGATGAGAGAGAATCCGGGATCCTCTGCCTCCTGCACGCCCACACTGATGATCAAACCCACAACCCAGGCGGGTGCTCTTGACTGGAATCAAACCTGGGACCCTTCAGTCTGCAGGCTGACGCTCTATCCACTCAGACAAACGGAGCTCGGGCAGCTGTGGATCTTTAACAAGGAGTCCTGACACTAACTTCTTTCCAGAACTAGCAGCCTCTTGGCCTCCATCTGGCTCCTTGAGGGTGTGGCCCTGTCTTCTGCCGCCACCCTTGTCTAAACCTGCTTGAGTGGAGAGGAACTTCGGGGCAAAGCAGGGGCTGTCCCTGCCTTGGTGTGCCTCCTATCCTGGCGGGTTAGCCATATTTGGTATCTCCTGGTGGACTTTGTGGAAGGGCCCTTGGGAGCCAGGTTCCCTAGCTTGGGAACTCCAGGTTTGAACACAGCTTTTAAAGTTCAAAGCCCAGAGCTGCGCTGCGCTACGCTGTCGTGGCACTGGGGGTGGGTAGTTGGGTGCGGCAAACCCAGGCGAGGCTGTGGAGGCAGCCTTTGCCAAACCCTCGCCCCTGCCCTCCCGGCCTTTCCAGCCATGGGGCCCTCCCCAGCCTCACACAGTCCTGATGAGAGAAAGGACAAAGCGGGCAGTCCAGTGTGGGACTGGGGTCTCCGGAGCACCCAGCCCTGAGGGGGAGGGGAGGGGACTTGTGGTGAGCTGGGCGGGGTAGCGCAGGCCCGGCCCCGGCCCCGCCCCCGCCCGCGCCGCTCATTGGTCCCGAGCGCGGTGACTCCCGGGCTGAGCAGGAAGGAAACCGCTCCCGAGCGGCAGCGTCTCCAGGCCGTGCAGCTGCAGCTACCGCCGGTTCTCCGCCAGTCCGTCCTCCCACAGCATGAGCGGCCTGCGAGTCTACAGTACGTCGGTCACCGGGTCACGCGAAGTGAGTGCTTGCCGGGGGCCCACTCTGGGGGAGAGCGTGGGTGCCGGGATCCGCCCCCAGGACGAGGGCGGGGCGGGGGCCCCCCGAGCCTCCGGGCACGGCCTCCTGGGTCGGCTCCCACCATGGGCCTTACGGCCCCAACGTGAGAGTCTTCATCGCGCATCCTGGGGCCTCAGCAGCCTCAGCATGAGCTAGCTGCCTGCGCCCATCCTCCGTCACTCGGACGCCCATTCTCTGCACCCCCTTCCAAGCGACCCAGACCACGTCCTTATCTTGCCCTTCTCTTTCACCGTGTGTGGACCTGGGAAGGGGTGGTCCCTTACCAGCCTCTACCCAGGCCTACACTGCCTCCCCACCCTGAGCTTGATCCCACTTCCCTTCATTCTGATTTCCCTCTCCATGGTTGGTGGTCCCTCTCTCATCCTATACCACTGCAAGCCTGACTCATCCTCAAAAGTCCCAGTGGTCAGGACAGGGGACAAAAGCTCCTCGCCACACTCCCTGTCTGCCCAGGGTTCCTTTCCTCCACCCCAAGTCCTCCAGCTTGCTCATAACCCCTGCCCACCTTCTGCCCCCAGATCAAATCCCAGCAGAGCGAAGTAACCCGCATCCTGGATGGGAAGCGCATCCAGTACCAGCTAGTGGACATCTCCCAGGACAACGCCCTACGGGATGAGATGCGAGCCTTGGCGGGCAACCCCAAGGCCACCCCACCCCAGATTGTTAATGGAGACCAGTACTGTGGGGTATGGGCCTGGGGGCAGGGGGTGGAGGGAATGTCATAGATGGCAGAGTCAGACCTGAGACAAAGCACCAGCACTCAGGTGACCACCTCTCTCATCCCTCCCCCAGGACTATGAGCTGTTTGTGGAGGCTGTGGAGCAAAACACGCTGCAGGAGTTCCTGAAATTGGCCTGAGCCAAGCCCAAGCTGGCCCACTGCATTCCCTCCCCGCATTCCCCCAGCCCCCGCCATGGTGGGCCAGGAAGGACCTTGTGACCAACTCCCTGTTATTCCTACCCTGCTGACCTTGGAGCCCTGTCCCCCAACCCAAGCCTCTCCTCCTCCCTTTAACTGCAGCCCCCTCTCCTCATTCAGAGGCAGCATTCCTGACACAGTAGTCTCAGAAATTGTCTTAAGCAAAAGCCCAAGTGCTGGCTGTCTCAGCCTGGCCCTGGGCCTGCCACCCTGCCTGGCACTGGCTAGTGGGCATCTTTGTTGGTTCCATTAGCCTGGGCTCTGCCAAAGGCCCCGCAATCCCCAACCTGGGAGCGCCCTAGAGACGATTAAATGTCCCATTGCATTGGTGCCTTGTCTGTTTGGTGTTGCCTAGACATCCTGAGTTCCTGCTCTGAGCAAGGCCGGTGGGTGTAAGTCGGCTGAGGCTGTGCTCCTGTGGGCAGGGCAGGTCGGTTAAGCTGTACCCCCGTGTGGCACTTGTGTGTGACAGTGCATGTGATTGGATATGTGTCCAGCACACACATACCTGTGTGGACCAATGGTTTCTGGAAACTGTGGGTGGGTCTCCTTCCAGTTCATATGCATGTGATAGTTCATGACACACCTGTGTCCTGGTGTGTACTGCACATTTGCATGTCTGTCAGTAATGTGGCTGGGCCACGTGGCTGTCTGCCTGTGTTCCAGCAGGTCGGCTTAGTGTGGGTGTGTCATGGGAATGGGTACACAGCTGTCGTTCTGCCAGTTTGGAGGCCGGCCTTTGTGCATAGTGTTGAAATGTCCCCACCTGCTTGTGGTTCTGTGCATATCTGTGTACAGGGATCTGCTGGCTGCCCCAGCTGAGCCTGTGCTGGGGCCCACCTTCCCTTCGCTGGATCCATCCGCTTAACCCTTCTGTGGAGACAGAGGAACCTAGAGGACAAAGACCCAGCAGTCAGGCCTGCCAGCTGGGGCTCAAGTTACTGAGAGGGCAGGTCGGCGCCGCCCCCTCCCTGGCCCAGCTGAGCCCCAGCCTTCCCTGGCGCCCAGCGGGGCTGCCCCACAGAGGAGCCTCAGGAAGCAGCTGGTGTTGGGGGCGGGCTCTTTATTTGGGTTAGGAGCTTGGTTGGGGTCCGGTGGCGGGCGGCAGGGCCCGGCTCGCCCGCAGTAGCAGAGCTGCGTTGGGCACCAGTCCAGCGGCCTGCAGCGTGAGTTCATCCTCGCGGTAGACTTTGGGCGGGAATGCACTGAAGATCTCGAAGGCATTTGGGTCTATGCCCCTGGGGACCGGGCAGAATAGATCAGGTCAGGTCATGGGACCTGGGACCAGAGACCCACTGCATCCGCCATTCTGGCCCTGCACCCACCTGGCCTGCGCTAGCAGGGCTCTCACATCACCGACAGTGTCCTCAGGCCACATCATTAGCAGAAAGGCCTGCTCGCCGTTCTCAGACTTGATGCGCAGCATGGAGAGCGGGGGCGCAGGTGACTCAGGAGACTCTTGGCTCCTGCGGGCCCAGAGGCCTTCAGTGCCCCCACAGCTCAACCCCCAGGTTCTCACCTCTCCACTCTGCCCTCACCTCTCACGCTCAGCAGCCAAGGCAGGCGTCTCCACCATGATCTCCTGGACCGGAAGAGGCCATGGGCAACAGTTCTGGAAGGCATCGGTGGAGTGGACAGAGCCCTGAATCCTGCCAGTCACACCCCACCCCCACCCTTAGAGGGGACTTGTTCATGACGGGGAATTTATTAAATCAATGAGCCTAAGGGAGAGGTGGGGTGTTCCGTGTGAAGGAGAGTGCAAGCAGAGGCAATGGAACGGAAGCTTTGGGACACTGCGCCATCATTCCCCCCAAGAAGACGAGGTCCCTGAGTCTAGTGGGGGGGACAGAACCCCGCTCATGATGACCAGGCTCGATGCTGAGGCCAGTGTGGGTCAGGGAAGATTTCCCTAGGGAAATGACTGGAGGAAGAGGAGTCCTATGAGATGGAATGGGGGCAAGGGTATTCCAGGCAGCAAGGGAAGGTCCCAGGTCAGGGAAGACTTCTGAGAGGAGATAATACTTTGGGGAAGTGTCAGTTTGTGGGACGGAAGCTGGGAATCAGGTTGGACTGGAAGAAAGAAAAGGTTAGGAGGGGGGAGAGTGAAAAGACAGGACTTACCCAAGAACCACCAGCGGGTTCAATAAAAAGCCAAGATCCAGTTTACATTTTTAAAAGGAGGCTGGTTAGGGGAGGATGCTTGGCAGGTCAGGAGTGGACGTGGGAGGTTAGACCACCGCAGTTGAGGGGGAGAGACATTCTGGAGCCTAGACTAGGATGGTGGGTCGTGGGAATGGAGAGAAGGATGGACCCAGGAGAAGTTCTGGGGACCAACAGATCGGATAGGACTTGGCAATGTGAGGCAGACGAGGTGGAGTCCTGGGAAACTGAGGTTGCTGCCTGTCACAGGTGGAGGCATAGGAGGAGCAGGCTGGGGCGTGAGGGGGAGGATGAGTAGTGTGAGGGCCCAGAAGGGCTCTCCAGAACTGAACTGGCTATTTTGGGCTGTAACTTGAGGGGGCAGCCTAGGCCTCGGGCCCACCTCTGGCCTAGATTCTGACTTTTCCCCCTCTTACAGCCACACCCTTGCCAACCCAGCTGCTCACTCAGTCCCAGTCCTGAGCCCTCACCAACTCGTTTCTAGAAGACAGTGGGACAGATCTGAGACACCCATCTCTCCATCTAGACCAGTGGTTCTCAACCTTTCTAATGCCGCGACCCTTTAATACAGCTCCTCATGTTGCGGTGACCCCCAACCATAAAATTATTTTCGTTGCTACTTCATACCTGTAATTTTGCTACTGTTATGAATCGTAATGTAAATATCTGTGTTTTCCGATGGTCTTAGGCTCTACAGTCGCGACCCACAGGGTCCCCAGGCCTGGATGATCCCCTGACCCCCTCTGGGCTCCTCACTACCCCCTTCCCTGACCCCCTCTGAGCTCCTCAGGTCATGGGACCTGGGACCAGAGACCCACTGCATCCGCCATTCTGGCCCTGCACCCATCTGGCCTGCTAACCGCTAACAGGGTCGCCTAAGACCATCGGAAAACACAGATATTTACATTACGATTCATAACAGTAGCAAAATTACAGGTATGAAGTAGCAACAAAAATAATTTTATGGTTGGGGGTCACCGCAACATGAGGAACTGTATTAAAGGGTCACGGCATTAGAAAGGTTGAGAACCACTGCTCTAGACCCTGCTCAGGGACCCCAGGGTCTGGGCCTCCACACAAACACTGCCGTGGTAGGCGGGGCCCGGGTTGATGGTAAAGCCCCCAAGAAGGTGGGGAGGTGCCCTGGCCGGTGTGGCTCGGATCGGGGGCATGCTGAAGGCAATTGGTCGATGTTTCTCTCCCTCTCTCTCAAATCAATTTAAAAAAAAAAAAAAAAAAGGAAATCTTGCCTTTAAAAGAGAGAGAGAGACTGGGGGAGCTAGGGTTGGCCTCACCTGCAGGGCATCCCGGATGGGGCCCCGGATGTCAATCACCTCGCCTTGACGGATCACAAATTTGGGGAGCCTGTTCAGAAACTTCTCGGGGGTCATCTTGGAACCTGTAGGGAGGGCAGTGGGAGCCTTGTAACAGGGAGGGACTGTGAGTGATGATGGAGGAGGCCACCTGAACCTTGTCCTGTACAGCACCCCTGCAACCTGGCTCAGCCTCAGGGCCAACCTCACCTGGGTGCTCCATCATGAGTGGGGGCTTTCGAATCTTCTGCAGGCCTGTCACTCGGCCCTCACCTGGGAATGGGTCCAGCCCATCCTCTGGGTAAACCTGATTGCGCAGGTCACTCACCTGACAAGAAGGGAGACAACGGCGGCAGGACCAGATCTTCACTGCTGGCTCCACCCCTACCCCTGCTTGCCCAGGCCCCAGGAATAGGCCCAAGGGAGAGTCTGATGCAACCCCTGGGACAGAGCAAGAGAGTTGTAGTTCATGCTGTTGCATACATGGCCCCTTCCTGCAAGCCCTCACTGGAACCACACTCCAGATATCCTCCTCAGAAAGCCCCTCTCGGGAGCCTGCAGGGAGGGGAGGGATGAGGGTGTTAGGAGAGGGCAAAGCCCTTGCTGCCTATAGTTTGCAGTGCAGGCCCCACCATTGCACATATCACCTCGCTGGTCCCCATGAAGGCAGGCACACCTCCTGAGCCCCTGTCTTGACATGGTCCCCCAATCATGACTCCCACTATTTTCCCAACCATGGTGATACACACTTCCTCACATGCTCTTATTGTGCAACTAACACACCACCCTCTGGGACATCGCCCCATGTGGTCCCATCACAGCGCTCTTCATCTTCCACACCAGCAGGGACCAGCTCCATCTCATGTGCTTTAGCCCCAATATATTCCTCTGCCCTGCCCCTCCCCCCACGATGGCACTACCTTCCATCACAATCAGATGGCTCCCGGAGCCTCTAGGGGGAGCCCAGCTACTTTTGCACAGACTCCTCAGGGACTCCAGGGCAGTCAAGTTGTCCCAAATGCTGGAGGAGGGGCAGTGGTTGAGGGCTGTGCCTTCAGAGTGCCAGCAGGGGAGCGCTGCCTGCTGCTCAGCTACAGGCTGTCTTGGCTGCTGATATGTCAGCTGTGGCCATGGCAGCCTCCCCACTCCCTTCCCAGCCCGGCTTCAGGCTCACCTTCCTGAACTTCCTCAGATCGGGTCCCCTGAAGTGGGGATCTGCTTCAAACCTCAGACTGGGTGATGCCTGAGGAAACTGTTTATCCCCACCACCTCCAACATCCCCACTTAGGGAGTAGCTGACTGGTTTGAGGAGCAGCTCATCACCTTAAAGGGGACCCCATCAGGGTACAGGCGCTGGAGCTCTTCAGGGAAGAAGCCGTGCAATATATCTCGGAGGCAGCTCTATAGGGGGGAGAGGAAAGGTAAGGACTGGGCCTCAGGCTTACCCAGTGGATCGTTCTCTGGCCCAGGACTTAGCAGTGGTGGGATGGGAGCTCTGCAAGTTTTGCATAGGACTGAGTGCCCATAGAGGGTAAACTGGGCCCCACCATCTCCAACTAATGATGAACAGAGGCCTGTCTTCCCTTCTCCCACCTCTTACCTGTGTGGAGGGATCATGGAATGATCTGAAGGGCCCATCAAATATCATCATGCCATTCCGGTACAGCTTCAGTGGGATGGGCTCAAGATCATGGAGCCGTGCTCCACCGGGCGTTGGCGTCACCTGGGTGTCACTATCTACCACCAGCTCACTGAGATCCTTCAGGCTGGCCAGCAGCCTGTCAAAGTCCACTTCAGGGGGCACCAATGAATCCGCTGGTAGAGAAGATAGACACCCATGAGCCTCTCTTCTTGGCTGCCATGGGCCCTAGCAGCCCTGGCTTCCATGCCCTCTCCCATAATGAGCAGTGGCTTTAGCATCTCCTTAAGTGACCACCTAAGGAGGTGGGAAGAAGGAAGGACAGCTAACACTAAATAATAACAGCTATCTTCTATTGGACACATACTTTTTATTATTATTGATTTTAGAGAGGAAGGGAGAGGGAGAGAGAGATAGAAACATCAATGATGAGAATCATTGATTGGCTGCCACCTACACACCTTACACTGGGGATTGAGCCTGCAACCTGGGCATGTGCCCTGACCAGGAATCGAACCGTGACCTGATTCATAGGTGGACGCTCAACCACTGAGCCATGTGGCGCACTGGGTTATTGAATGCATACTTTGTGCTAGGGGTTTAATATCCATTATCCCATTCTCTCTTCCTCCAACCCTGTGCTATAGGGCTATAATCAGTCCATTTTTCAGATGAAGAAACTGAGGGTTAAAGAAAATTAATGGCATGCTTAGGGATGCAGAGAGTAAGAGGCAAGAGCAGGATCTGATCTGTCTGTGTCAGGTGCTGGGTTAGCAGCTGGATTCCAAGAAGATGACCATGTAAGGGCTAGCTGGGAACAAGCACTCTGTTCAAGTTAGCTATTGTTACCAACTCTGCCTTGCAAAAAATGGACCTGAGGCCAACCCAGAGGCTATGAGGCAGGGGTTATTTATCTCCACTGTACACATGAGGAAACAGGCCCACAGAGATAAAAAAATGACTTGCCTCAGGCCCCCAGGCGAGTTAGAGGAGGGGCTGACTCTAGCGTCTGTTTCTTTCACCCACCTCCACTATCAGGAGAAAGAGGTTGCAGTAAGGACAGATGGCTACTAAGGAAGATGTCCAAACAGCTGCTGGGCAGAACAGATGTGGGGCAGATCTTGGGTTGCGCAACTATTTCTGGGTCACAGACCCTCTGAGAAACTGACAGAAGCCCTGGCCCCCTATTCTGAAAAACTGTGTTGCATATACAGCTGAGCACAAGCTGCAGGGGGTGCAGAAGGGGTGGTGGGACACCCGTGACAGATGCCAGAGCAGAAAGGGCAGAAGGCAGGGGCCTGTTTTCAGTCCTTGAAAGGACCTGGTTGCCCAGTAAGTCACCTACTAGCTGTGATCCTCACCAAACGGTGACTGTTTGGCCTTCTTGGAAGCTGTTTTTCACCAGGACAGCCACCCTGCCACAGGAAGTGGGTCAGGGCTCCAGAGACCTAATTCCTTTCCCCACAGTATTACAGTGGCTACACCAGGGGAAGTACAGATGTGGGTGGCCATTTCCTGTTGCCTTTGTGCTGCTGAAACAGTAGGCTCCTGCTGTCCTTCCCCTCCCTCTCCTTCCCTTCCCTACTGTTACAGGGGCTGCACTGCCCCGGCTCGTCCTGGCGTCCCTGAGACTAACAAGATAAATTCACAGAACACAGCATCCCTCGTATGAGTCAGAACCATGGCAGGACGCTGTCTCCCTACTTTCAGAACACATTGGTAAACCTAAAAATAGCAACAGAAAAGCTCAGCTTCAACGTCTGCCCTGATCCCTATATTCTTACAGGTGGGGAAAGCGAGGCCTGGAAAGGTGAGGCCAAGCCGACTTGGCCCAAGCAGACCCCGGCAAGCAGGGCCAGGAAGACCATCAGATCTGCTGCCGGATAGTCCAGCTGCCTCCGGGGACCAGCGGGCTTTTTCTGGGAGCTGACAGGACATGGGGTGTTTGCCAGAGGAAGAGGCAGGCAGAAGCCCAGGGAGGGATCCAAGAAGATATGAGGGTGTCCCGCCGATGTGGCTTAGTGGTTGAGCATCGACCCATGAACCAGGAGGTCGTGGTTGGATTCCTAGACAGGGCATATGCCCAGGTTTTGGGCTGGATCCCCAGGAGGGAGTGTGCAGGAGGCAGCCGATCAATGATTCTCTCTAGAATTAATGTTTCTATCCCTCTCTCTGAAATCAATAAAAATATTCATAAAAAAAATGAGAGGGGGAAAAAAGTTTGCTGAGAAAATCAGCCCAACAGGTCTCAGCCCGTGGCTAGTGAGTGGAGAAGTGAAAGCAGGGTGGGCAGGGCAGGTACTGGGTGAAGCTCTGCGCAGGTGAGGCACGGAGTCCCTGAGAAGGAACCGCAGCTTTGGGGAAAGCAGGGCTGAGAGGATAAGGCAGGAAGAGCCCGTCGTAACCAACACAAGCAGGCAGAAGCCTGACCCAGTGCAGCCAGGTGACCAGGGATAAAGCGGATTAGAAGTCAAGTGAGGCATTTCCTCTCTGAGCTGTAGCTTTCCTCTGCATGGAATGGGCAGGTAAAAGGAATCGTCATCCTACCCACAAAATCCAACTGTCTACCCAGATAATGACTCAGTGTTTACTTCACATCAAGCACCAGAGCAGGTATGCCACTCCCGTTCTGTGGGTGAGGAAGCTGCGCCTCGTAAGGCACCATGCCCAGGGCCATGCAGCTTGTGGGATCGGGTGACTCTAAGCCTTTGTTCTCAGTGACCACACGCTGCTTCTCAGTGTTGGTTCTTCGGACACTGCTCACTGGGGTCCCTTTCCAAGGAGAGGTGCAGCAAGATCATCTCTGAGGCCTCATTCAACTTTGAGGGCCCATGGTTTTATTAAAAAGGGTAGTAGGTAGCCCTGACTGGTTTGGCTCAGTGGATAGAGCGTCAGCCCGTGGACTCAAGGGTCCCAGGTTCGATTCTGGTCGAGGACATGTACCTTGGTTTTGGGCACATCCCCAGTAGGGGGTGTGCAGGAGGCAGCTGATTGATGTTTCTCTCTCATCAATGTTTCTAACTCTCTCTCCCTCTCCCTTCCTCTCTGTAAAAAATCAATAAAATATAATTTAAGAAAAAAGGGTGGTAGGTAGGCATGGAGAGCCAGTCCAAACTCCTTGGCCCAACTCTGGGGACCTTCAGAGCCTGGGCTCCCCAGACTCCTCTCAATATGGTCTCGCTTCATGTTCTGGAGCCACAGTGCCAGGGCTACTGCTTCCAAGCTGTGTGGCCCTGGGCAAGTGGGCCAACTTCTCTGGGCCTTTTCCTCTTCTATAAAAGAAGAACAATAGCAGTCCCACTGCACAGGGTTGTTTGAGGAAGTGCTGGCAGGTGCTGTTGTGTCACTAGCCCCATCCTCTTGCTCATTGCTGGGCTTAGGGTGCTCTTTCACCACCTGCTCTGAGAAGCCTTGCCGGAAGCCCCGTCCCCTGAGGCTGGGCCCTGGTTCCCCGGGGGTTCCTGAAGCCCCTGAGCCACGCCCTGTCCCTTGTCACAGGTGTCACAGGCTGTTGTAATTTGTTTGACTTTCTAACCACACCAAACACTTTTTTTTTTTTTTTAAATCTTCACCCAAGGACATGTTTTTACTGATTTGAGAGAGAGAGGAAGAGAAGGAAACACCAATGTGAGAGTGAAACATCAATCAGTTGCCTCTAGGAGGTACCCTGACAGGGGCTCAAACCTGCAACCAGGATATGTGCCCTGACCAGGAATCGAACCCGTGACCTTTTGGTGTGCAGGAGGACACTCCAACCAGCTGAGCCACACCGGCCAGGGCCCAAACACTTCTCGAACCCAGGCTAGAGCATCCAGCCCTGGGCCTGGCCAAGAGAGGCTGCTCAAGAAGCAGCTCAGGGAACATGTTAGGCCCAGAGAGCCATGGCTATGCCCATACCCAGAATCCTGTCCTCCTTGGGTCCGTACTTCAGTGAAGGAGACAGGGCACCCATCAGTGACAATGGCATTGGTAAGTGCCATAGTCGGGGCTAGAGAGCCCAGAGAGGGCCAGACCGTCGCTATCAGCAGATGAGTGGTGGGCCTGCATTGAGCTGGTTCTTGCCACCTTCGCTGGGAGGGCCATCTGCTGCCATGAAAGACAAGCTAGTGCCCACCATGTCCCATCTCCACCTCGGACTGTTGAACAGGAAATGGACCCACTATTTCCACAAACCTGCAAGTCACGCCCTGCTCTGGGGACTTTACCCACATTCACTACTCTGCCAGGGCCACCCCCAAATCTCTGGCCCCTGCTGCTGTGCATCGCCGTCAGCTTTTCCCAACGTGCTCTGATCATCCAGGCCTGGGCACCTGGGTACCATGCACCAATCACATGCATGTGCACATGCCAGGCCCATGGGCAAAGCACTGTGCTGAGCACTCCGGGGCATCACAAAGCTAAGCAACAACTGGCTTATGGTCATTATTCAGCTACCAAGTGTCAGCCTGAGGAACACTCCACATGCACTATGGCATTGATGCTCTCAGTGGCCTAGACGTCAATCATTCTACAGATGAGGACGCTAATGCACAGCCCCTTCCCATGTGCCCGGGGGACGCTGCAGGCGGCACAGTGCCTGGCACAGAGCGGGCACTCCGTGGGCATTTGTTTAAGCTGAGCCTCAGGGGGGAGAAAAGGGGACAAGGCGCTTCAAGGGACACAGCACTGGCCTGAAGGGGAAGTGAGGGTGGGGAGAATGTAGGCTGCCTGGGGTCTAGGTAAGGCCATTTCCAGGGGCTCAAAGGCAGCCCAAGGACAAGCCACGCTGCTGCAGCCCATGGAGTCTGGGGCTGCCTGAGCAGGGGAGGGAGGTTCCCACATAAACAAAGAGGCTGGAGTTTGGGAGAAAGGGTGGTAGGGAGAGGTGGTAGCTGGCAGGGGGAGGGGGAGATGTAGGAGGGCATGACTGGATGGCGGGGGATGAGGAGCTCAGTGCGGGATAAGGGTGGGGGCACTGATCAGAGGGGGACAGGAAAAGGGGTAGTGAGGAGCCCAGAGGGGGTCAGGGAAGGGGTAGTGAGGAGCCCAGAGGGGGTCAGGGAAGGGGTAGTGAGGAGCCCAGAGGGGGTCAGGGAAGGGGTGGTGAGGAGCCCAGAGGGGTCAGGGAAGGGGTGGTGAGGAGCCCAGAGGGGGTCAGGGAAGAGGATAGTGAGCTCAGAGTTCACTGGAGCTCTCAGCCCTGAGGCTCAATACCTGTTGTGACCAAAGCAGGACTGTCCCTTTCATGTCTCCGAATACCCTGAAGCACCAATACCTGAAGCACTGGCAAGCTTCCATTTGAGGCTCAAGTACTGGTGGGGAGGGTGAATCATCCAGCCGGAGGCCAAGCTCTCCCAAGGCTTCCCCCCTGCTGGCCCTCTTCCCCAGGGCGAGAGTCCAGGCTCTAGAACACTTGAATGAGCCCCAGGACAGAGGCCCTGGCTCGCCATTTACTGGCCAGCTGCCCGGGCCTATAGGACATGGCGTCCAATCTACGGAGGGAGAACCAGAGCATCAGGGCCAGCAAGAGGCCAGCCTTGTGGATCCGAGGGGCCCTTCGGGGAGGGGCAGGCTGGCATCTGGGGACAAGGCAGTGGAGGGGAGGATGGAGAGGAGCCAGGAGGGCAATCCCAGGAGCAAAAGCTGCTATAAATGAAAAACATGGTGTTCATGGAAGGCAACAGCCTTCCATTCTTCGAATAGACCTGGCTTTCAGAAACTGCCAGTTCGTTCTATGACCCCAAATCCCTCTGGATATTAGCAACCGAATTAAAAATAAAAAGTGGTGCCCTGGCCAGTGTGATTCAGTGGTTGAGCATCAACCATGAACCAAGAGGTCACCGGTTCAATTCCCAGTCAGGACACATGCCCAGGTTGTCGGCTCAGTCCCAGCAGGAGGCAGCTGATTGATGTTTCTCATAGATGTTTCTCTTTATCCCTCTCCCTTCTTCTCTAAAGTTTAAATATATACTGGTGTATGTGTGTGTGTGTGTGTGTGTGTGTGTGTGTGTGTATATATATATATATATATATATATATAATATTTTTCTAATAAAAAGTGGTTTCCTGGCCGGGTAGCTCATTTGGTTAGTGTCATCCTAATACACCAAGAATTAACCAATGAATGCATAAATAAGTGAAACAACAAATCAATGTTTCTCTCTCTCTCAAATCCATTTAAAAAATAAAAAAGTGCTAAGTCCCATAGAAGCAGGTAGATTCCAATGGTCTGGCTATAAATGAACCTGGAAAGGGAGCCCAAAGAGGGGGCTGAGCCTGGAACTGAGGGCCAGCATCCAGAGCAGAGAGATGGCTTTTAACAGCAACAACTTCTGGATGGATGGCATTTTGTAAACTATGGTGCCTGAGAAAAATGAGGTCTTATTACATCTTATGTCTCTGGGTCTTGGAAAGATGAACAAGCAGAGTCTGAGGGGAGACCAGAGGAAGAATGTGGCTGCAGGTGAGGGTCAGTGATCGAGGCCGAGGCCTTTCCCGCCTGTCCGGGGTCAGTGGCAAGGCGTGGGGTGTCTCAGGGCACCTGTGCGCGGAGGCAGGGGCAGGAATGAGGTGGCCTCTGGATGCTTCTGGCCAAAAGGAAGCTGTTGGAGAATTCCCTTTGTAGGAGGGGTTGGGGTGAACCCCCTACTCTACCTGGCTTCCAGAACTTCTTGGCTATCATCCAGTCCTTGTCATCCTCTGAGCTTGTCATGTCCTCCGAGTCCTCATGGTCCCTGGGCTCGCCCACCCACTGCAGACCATAGTCACCGAGGAACCGCTGGAGGGGGAGACGCCGGGGGCACTGTCAGCTCAGTCCCTTTCCAGGAAAGAGGCGGCCTCGGCCCAGTCCCCAGCCTCAGGCCTCAGCCCCCAGAGCTGCTGGGCAGAGGGGTGGGCTCGGAGTCTGGGCAACTTGGCTGTAAACTTGGGGAGCCATTTCACCCTCTAGGGCCTCGGGCTCCTCCTTACACAGCGGAGATGACAGCACCTGCCCAATGAGCTTGGGAGGAGGACTCAGCAAGAAAGTCCATATCAAGTGCCCCGCACAGTGCCGGGCGCAAGAACTCTGGGGGCAGCCATGAGGGCGGTGGGGAGCCAGGTGGACCTGGCCGGATTGGGAGGGGGGCAGGGACACCTGCTAGGCAGGACCGGGAGGATGTAGCCACCTACCTACAGCCTCCCTAGGCCTGGCTCTCACAACTCTGCCACAGGAAAACTTGTGAACTGTCTGCACTTCCTGTTGCTAGTTCCTCATCTCCCTCTCTCCTCAGCCCATTGCTCAGGTGCAGCCTCCAACAGCCTGCCTGGCGCCAAACCCCGTGGGCACTTCCATCTTCATCGCTTGTGACACAGGCGGTTCCTTTTCGGTGCCACGTTGCCAACTGTCCCCACTGAGATGTCTAACAGGCATCTCAAGATGAACTTGACCCACAGGCTCACCACCCCCTGCCCCCACCTCCCAAACCTCTTCCCCTCCAGGTCTTGTGCATTCAGCCAACAGCACCCCTCCACCTAGGCCTCATCCATGACAGCGCCTCTCCCTGCCGCCCCTGTGGGCTCCACCTCCCAGGCAGCTCCAATCTGTCCGCTCCACTGGTCTCCTCTGCTGCCATCCTCGTTCGGGCCTCCGTCAGCTCCCTCCTGGACAATTCAGGCTGAGCTTCTACCTGCCCCTTCCCCGACCCACTCCTCTAACTGAAACCTTCCTGTCCTTCCCCATTCCGACAGAACAGAATCCAACCCCACTCTGTGGGTGAGCCCCCTGCCATGTGACCCCCACAGCCTCGCCTGGCTCTCCCTCTTGCTCCCACAACCACCCACAATAAACCAAGTTTCTACGGTGGGAGGTGGAGCTGCTCATCTCTTCAGCCTGGATTCTCTTTCCCGGATGTCCCCTCACAACCTCTAGATCTCTTGCCCAATGTCACTCGCAAGGTGGACCAAATCTCTATTGTGTCACCCACTGAAGTGTCATCATATCTGTGTACTTGTGTATCTTTCCATGTACTTGCTTATGTCTCTTCCAGACTTTCAGCCTCATGGGGGCGGGACCACGTCTACCTCCCAGTGGCTGGGAAATAGGAGATACTTTGTATGAGTTCGTTAAACTAATGAAGCAATAAATGCGTGAATGATATGACCAGAGGGGCTGTGATACCCTCTGCCCTGTGGCAGCTGCGCAGAGGAGCCCCACAGCCAGGTATGAGCAGGCCCGGGGGAAGGGCGCTCAGCTGCGGCCCGGCTTGTGGGTTTGCTGCTGTGGCCTTAAATTCGGTTGGGGCTTTGGAAACCAACCCTACGTGGAGAGGGAGAGGTTGGACCCCAGGAAGAGCTTCTGGTGGGGCCAGCGAGAGAGTGGCAGGCACTGACAAAGCATGCCCCCAGGACCCTCCCTGAAATGTGGGTCCCTCCTGTGTGAGCCTTGCTGTGCGAATGCGGGCAAGGAAAGATGCCACGTTCAATTCAGTAAACACATATGGCCAGGTATCATGCTAGGTCCTGGGCGGACAGTAACGGACAGGAGGGTGGAGGTTCCTCCCCCATGGAGCTCGAGGTCCCCTCGGGGAGGGAGGAGAGAGATGAGGCCCTAAGGAAGCACGGGACACAGAGCCTGCCCTGCTCAGTCGGAGAGGGGCTCCTGGGGAGGGCCCCACCTTGATTTAGACTGAGGATGAGTGAAATCTCGCTAGGGGAAGGTAGGGGAAATATTGCAGGCAGAGGGATCAGCATGGCCAAGGTCCTGAGGTGAGAAATTGCTCAGTGTAGTCAAAGAACCAGAGGAGGGCCCGGGGCTGGAGGGGAGTGTGGTTCAAGGTGAAACTGAAGCGGAAGCCCAGGCCCGAAGGAGTGTGCCCCACCCTGGACACCTTTCTGGCTCTGTCAGCTCCAGGTTAGTCCTGCGGAGGGAAACTAGAGCAGGGCCTGGTGCGGGGTGTGGCAAGGGGGCCAGAGAGGTGGGCTCTGACCCCGTTCCTGAGGGGCAGACCGCCCTGGCCGCTGCCTCTCACCTCCATCTCCCTGACCTGCTGCCGCAGCTGCTCACACAGCACCTCCAGCTCCTCCTGCCGCTGCAGGGACACCTTGCCTTCAGGAGAGATGGGGAGGGGTTCTGCTGCCCCAGCATGGAGGCTGCCAGGCTACCTGGACCAGAGCTCTGCCCTGAGGGTCATCTGAAGAAGCTGCCCCTTGAGAACTCTGGGGATCCCCTGAGAATGGCCTCGAGCCCCTCTCCCTGACCCTGACAAGGGAAGCCCTCCTGACCCTGAGGAGGTCGCCACCCTCCTGAAGCGAGGCTCCTGAGGCTGCGCCTGCCCTCAGGGGACTCAGTCCCACGTTGGAGGGCACCATCCCCAAAGTGTCACTGCCCCTCTGGGCTCAGCTGTCCAGACCCCACCACCGGATGCCTTGGAGCCCTGGTGCCCAGGGGCCATCGGCCCAGGGGAGGTACCATGGGAGCGCCAAGCAGCCACTGAGAGAGCCTCTTACCCTTCTGCTCCTGAAGGATCTCCACCAACTCCTCAAGGGTCTGTATTTTCTCATCCTGCAGCAATAAGACAGGGAGCCGGGAGGGGAAGTGCGGGGGGCAGGCAGGCCTGGTGGTTCCAAGAACCCAAGGGAGCCCCTTCCAGAGGGAAGATCTGGAATCTGTGCCTCTGTGGGGCACTAGGGAGCTTAAAGCCCCCGCCCCCCTTCGGCATAACCACTGCTCCTGCACCTCAGATGACCCTTGAGGTGCCACCATTGTAGGTGTGGAGGTCCCCTGAGTGCCCCAGAACTCTGAGGTCTGCGGGCCTCGCCCAGCTGTTGCAAACACCCCTAGCCTCTCTACTCAGGTCACCGGGACCCATCAGTCTCAGGCCACACCTGGCCCTCACCTGGGCAGTTCAGGGTGGAGACAGTTCTAGAACCCACCCACCCTGGCCTGCTGCAGTAGCAGCCTCACTGGTCACACCAGCCTGGACTCCCCCCACCCTTCAGACTGGACCCTGGCCGTGTCCCCACTGGGGTCCCACCTTGGATAGCATCTGGTCAGCCTGGGTCTTCACCTGCTCCTCCAGATCCTGCACCTTCCTTGTCATGGTGGTCAGCAGCTCCCCGTTGTGGGATGCAGCAGCTGCCAACCAGACAGAGTCCTAGAGCCCATGGCTAGAGCTGAGGCTGAGATATGGGGGTCCTGGGAGGGGGAGAGGGATCCCCAGGAGGGAAATAAGAGTAATAACAGCTGTCGCCTAGATAAGAGGGGCCACTCTAAACACTTCCATGTCAACTCGTGCAATCCTTACAACATTCCTCTGAGGAAATGCTGCTTGAGGAAACTGAGGCACAGAGAGATTCAGTAAATTGTCCAATGGTACGAGTGGGTGCTCTGAGGAGGGCACAGCAAACCATGTGGGCTGTTCTGTGCAGAGAGGTGAGAAGACAGGTGAGCCCTGAGGGCACAGACACTGGTGAGAAGTGAACGGAGAGCAGTGACCGGCCCTTTAAGTGGAGGAGCAGCTGCTCGCTGTGATCACTACTGAGAGTCCCCCGCGGGGAGGACACTGGCTTTGTGACTGAGTGGCTGTGGGGCCAGGCTCTTTCTGCCTCCTCTTCCATCTCAACTCCCCTCCCTACCATTTCAGTGGCTGGGTGTTTCAGCACATTCACTCAACATGCTGACCTGGGTGTCCCCAGGCCCAGGTCACAGAAGAGGGGATAGAGATGCAGAGAAGGAAGTAGCTTATCTGAGATACACAGCTAGTGGAGAATTCTAACTGCATCGCCGCTCCGACCCTGCCCCTGCCCAGCACTCTGCCCAGCTCCTCCTGTCTGCAGGTCTCCCCTTTGCCAGGCCTGATCTATCTTACCTCCTCTGGAAAGTTTCCCTGATGAGCCCTGTCCCCCTCTAGGCACCTACATGATCGCAGTGTCACCAAGCCCTCTGGGGTGGTGTGGGCCAGGCGAGGAGGGCTACCTAGGGGACTTTGGGCCTTGCCCAGAGCCTGCAAAGCAGGAAGCACATAGCTGAAGGCAGAGCTTCACCCTCAGGCCCTTCACTCCTCTGACCCTGGATCCTGGTCACTCTGACAGTACACCTGATGACTCCAGCCAGGTTCACTCCAGAGGCACTAGTCACAGCCTGGCCTGGAGCGTGGCCACACCTCCTGAGCTAAGAGTGGGGCCCAATTAGCTTTATGCCAAACCCAGCCCTGGATGGGTCTGAGCGGGGAGCGGGCAGGCCCATGGCCATGGTCAACCAGAAATGGGAATAGCTGTCCCAGATCCAACAGGTGGGGGAGTAGGTGCATGCCCCTCTGGGCTTCTCCTCTGGGGCCCTCTCCTGCTGCTGGGAACCCAGACCCCTTTGGGCCTCTGCTCTCACCTTGCCTACCTACAGGAGCTCCTATGCCACCATAGCAGGAAGGGATGGAGAAGTTTTCCTCTGAGTCTTGTCCATCATTCAGCACATTCACTGCATCTTCTGCAGACACAGAGCCCAGGTCACTGCTGGGGCTAAGGCCCAGAGCAAGCTGGGGCCCTGGCCAAGATGCAGTAGCCTGTATTCTGTTCCCCTAAACCAGTGGTCGGCAAACTCATTAGTCAACAGAGCCAAATATCAACAGTGCAACGATTGAAATTTCTTTTGAAAGCCAAATTTTTTTAACTTTTTTTTACAAATTTGTTAAAAAATTTTTAACAAATTTTTTGAACTTCTTCTAATGCCACTTCTTCAAAATAGACTCGCCCAGGCCGTGGTATTTTGTGGAAGAGCCACACTCAAGGGGCCAAAGAGCCGCATGTGGCTCGCGAGCCGCAGTTTGCCGACCACGCCCCCAAACAAACGAGGACAGAAAATGGGATGTTGGCGAGCACGAATCCAATGAGAACAGGTCTCTTCTTAGAGTTCTCCCAGCCTGGCTCCTGGGGGAATGACGGTGGGGGCAAGAGTGGGGTTGAGATGCAAAGATCTAAGCCTGCAGGAGTCAGAGAGGTGATGTGAGGACAGGGGTTCCAGGAGAAACGGGTGTTATGGGCTGGAGGAGGCTGTTTGGGGAAGGAGGGCTGGGGTTTGGCCCCCTCTGGGTTCTCAGCACTCACCAGTCAACCCCAAGGTGAGTGGAGGGGTTCAAATGTTAGGGGTGACATCTCTGCTAGGGGTGTGGGGCCTCCTTCGGAGAGCTGCCAAGAGGAAGCCCTGTCCTCAGGAGGGGTGGGAGCTGCAGGTAAAACTGAGGCTGGGCCAAGCTGCTCTGGCTGACAGAAGTATTCATGGTGCCTTCTCTGCATCTGCCCAACCACAAGGAGATGTGGCCGACGGGCGGTGCAGAAGACACAAGGGCAGAGCCCTCACTTACCGTTTCCGTAGAGTTTTATCCCTCGCCTCCTGGGAATCCGGGCAGGAAGGAGAAGGAAGACAGACACGTTAGGAACCCCTGGAATGTCATCAGGGGAGAGGCCCTGGGCACTCAGCTAAGCACAAAGGAGATGGAGGGTGGGCCTCTACCTGCTGAGGACACCCACCCCCCCAATCCCATCCTGGCACTGGGACGAGCAGGCTTCAGGGGATCCACCTCCTCCCAGTGGAGGACAGGGAAGAGCTGGAGGGCAGAGTCTTGGGTGGAAGACACAGTCAAGGAGCCCAGCCCCAGCTCTGCTTTAAAATGGTTTGGGACCCCAGGCCTGTCACTCAACCTCTCTGGATCCCCTTGGTCTACGAATGATCCAAGTGATGTTCATAAGAGCAACAAAGTTAAAAAAAATTATTTGGTTCGGCCAGTGGCTGATTGTCAAGCTATGAACCAGGACGAATTCCTGGTCAGGGCACATACCTAGGTTATGAGTGCTATCCCCAGTAGGGCGTGGGCAGGAGGCAGCCAATCAAATGATTCTCTCTCATCATTGATGTTTCTGTCTCTCTCCCCATCTCCCTTCCTCTCTGGAAAGATGAAAATGCTAGACAGATGTAAAGAATTCCCTGTACATGGCAGGGCCCCGAGCAGGTACACCACCAGTGTTTGCACAATTAATGCGAATGAATAAGGAGATGGATGCTAAGCTACTCGCATGGAGCCCAAACCTTACTAGAGGGCACAACCCAGTGTGTGCTTGGCAACGGAGAGCCTCTCAGAAGCTAGAGAAGGATAAGGTGGTCAGGGAAAGCTACGTGAATCCTCATTGCTCTCCCCAAGACACTAGGAGTCATTCCTCTTGTCCATGGGAGGAGCAAGGAAGAAGCGGGGGCATGGACACAAAGGGCCCGGAGGCCAGCCTCCTACCCTGAATTCACAGTCTCCGACAGCAGGGGCACTTTCCGGGTCTTGCCAAGGGAGGACAAAGGTGAGCTCATAGTTCTTCTAGATTTCAGTTGTCAGGAACTCCCTGAGTAGAAAGAAAGAAGTCAGACCGAAGGGTCAAGGGTTCTATTCCCAGTCAAGGGCACATGCCTGGGTTGTAGGTTTGATCCCCTGGCCCAGGTCGGGAAGCAACCAGTTGATGTGTCTCTCTTATATCTATGTTTCTCTCTTTCTCTCCCTCCTTCCCTCCCTGCCACTCTTTCAAAGGAGAAAATATCCTTATGTGAGGATTAACAAAGGGAAAAAAAAAAAAGAAGTCAGCCCTTGGAGTCACTCCCTCGGGACCAGGAAGTGGCCTGAAACTTTCTCTTCCTTGGTTACGTTCCCAAAAAGGAACAGTATCCAGGGAGTATCAGCTCACTTCTTCCCACTGCTCCTGCTGAGGGTTCTGGAGGCAGCTGGGCCTCAGGATCCCTGTGAGTAATATCCACCTGCTCCTCCAGATAGCCCGCTCTCTGCTTGGAACCCAGAGGCCTCTGTCTGGGGAACAGGCATTGGGGATGGAGTAGGCTGCCGAAATGTGCCAGAAGCCTGGGACTTGCCCAAATTTAGAGTCCAGTCATGAGACTACCCAAGACGCCTGGGGCTTTTGTCCCTCCATCAAGGAGCTGGTCAACACAAAGTTTAGGTGTCCCCTCTCCTCCCACCAGAGCCCAGGTGCTACCCCAACATCTCAGAGCCAGAGAGGGGCAACCCAAGGGCAGGATTCAACCAAGACACAGTCCACATGGCAGGGAGGTCAAGAAGCCAGGCTGCTGGCCCTGGCCAGGTAGCTCAGTTGGTTAGAGTGTCACCCCGATGCACCAAGGTTGCAAGTTTGACCCCCAGTCAGGGCACATACAAGAAGCAACCAATGAATGCAGTCATAAGTGGGACACAAATCAATGTGTTTGTGTGTGTCTCTCCCTCCCCCTCTTGAAAATCAATCAATAAATTTTTAAAAATAAATAAAAAAAAAGAATCCAGGCTCTAGACAGGTTCTGTCATTCACCAGTGTAACCCCCACCTTGGTTCCTTTGGTATAAAGTGGGGATGGGAATAGTATCAGGGAGGGTTACCCATGGGATTCAAAAATAACATACATATCGCAGAGTTTTAATCACAATAAATTTTAGAGCATTTTCATTATTCTAATGAGCCCTATGCACTGTGCCTTTAGTCCCTAAAACAGGCCTGCATAATCTGCCACCAGACCTGATTATCCCTGTCTTCTCCAAATTCTCCAAACTAGTCAAAAAGATAGAAATTGGAGTGGGTGGAGGTGGAAGAGGGCATAGAGGCAATAAATGGTGTAGGAAAAAGTAAAATAAAATAAGACAGAAATTAAGTCTTGTTGAGGATGTAGGGAAATTGGATTGTAATTTGTTGGGCTGTAAAATGGTGCAGCTGCTGTGGAAAACGGTATACATTCCTTTAAAAGATTAAATACACTTACCTTATGGCCTAGCAATTCCATTCCTAGGCATATACCCAAGAGAAATGAAAACTGATGTCCACACAAAAACGTGTATACATGTTCACAGCAGCATTATTTAGAGCAGCTAAAAAGTGGAAACCCAAATACACATCCATCCATGAATGAACAGACAAATGTGGTGTAACTTTATAATGGAATATTATTTGACAATTTAACAAAAGGAATGAGGCCCGGCTGGCATGGCTCAGTGGTTGGACATTCACCTATGAACACAGGCCAGGGTTGCGGGCTTGATCTCCAGTGGGGGGCGTGCAGGGGGCAGCCAATCAATGATTCTCTCTCATCGTTGATGTTTCTCTCTCTCCCTCTGCCTTCCTCTCTGAAATCAATTAAAAAAAAAAAAAGGAATGAAATACATGCTACTAAGTGAATGAACCTTGAAAACATTATGCTGAGGGGAAGAAGTCAATCACAAAATACTACATATTTTTATGGTTCCATTTATATGAAATGTCCAAAATATGCCTTTCATATAGCGGCCAAGTAGATTAGAGGTGGCCGTGGGCTGGGGGCTACAGTGGAGTAAATGGGAGGTCACTGCTAAAGGGTACAGAGTGTCCTTTTCGGCTGATGAAAAGTTCTAAAATTCATTGGGGTGATGGTTGCACAACCCTATGAATATACTAAAAACTACTGGAATTTACATTTTAAAGGGGTGAATTATATCTCAATAAAGCAATCATGGAAAAAAGGGGGGCCCTCGCCGGTGTGGCTCTGTGGATAGAGCATCAGCCTGTGGACTGAAGGGTTCCGGGTTCGATTCCTATGAACACACGCCTGGGTTGCGAGCTCAATCCCCAGTGTGGGGCATGCAGGAGGCAGAGGATCAATGACTCTCTCTACATTGATGTCTCTATCTCTCTTTCCCTCTTCCTCTCTGAAACCAATAAAAATATATTTTAAAAAAAGGGGGAGGGGGACCTAGCCCCCAAACCAAACCCAACATCTTTCCCCTTCTTAATGGGACCTCATCATCCAACCACAACATTTTCCTCTCCTTCCTTCTCTCTTAAGCCCATCCTATCGGGTACCAAACCCTGTAGGTAAAACTCCGATGTTTCTCACACATAACTCCTCCTTCCTATGCCCACTGTGGGCCATTCTAGCAGGGCTTTCCCTGTCCTTCTTTGGGGCTGTCACAATGGCCCACAACTGACTTCCCTTTTTCCACTCTCACGCCAGGCCAATCCAACAATGTCTCCAGATAAATTTTCCCAGGATTTTAGGAGACCCCTGAGAGCAACTGTATCTTTCCATCAGTCTGGGCACTCCTGACCGCGGAGCTGGGTCTCCTATTCCCTCAGACCCGGGGTCCCTGAGGATAGAGCCATGTCACTTGGGGACTTCCCCGGGAGAGGGGGGGGGGGGCGGCAAACTGTGTCTCCCCGTCAGGCCTGGGACGCCTAAAAGTTGCACTGTTTCCCCCTTAAGGCTTGGGCTTTGAGGGGAAAGCTGTGTCCTCTGCCTCTACACCTTTGGGACCCAAGTCAAGCCTGTGCTTGGCTGACATCTTTCATCACTACTCGACCTGTTTGTTGGCTCCCCCAAGTCCGGGCGCTCCCAGTGCGTGTCGGCCCGGAAAGCTGCACGCCAGCACTCCCTAGATCCCCAAATAATATTCCACCATAGGGACATACCACATTTGTTCATTCATTCATTCATTCATTCATTGATGGACATTTGGGTTTCCATTTTTTATAGTGCTCTCGGAGAGACCAATTTCATCACCGAACCCCGCCCTGAGAGCCGCGTCGCCTCCTCCACGCGTGACCATGGTTAGGTAGGACCCGAATCCGACCCCAGGACGCGGGGGGCCTGCTGAGGGAGCCGGCCCGCTGGGATCTCTGGGCCCTCGGTACTCTTGGGGCGAGGCCCCAGAATGCGTGGAGTACTCCGCGGGCAAAACGACCCTGGTCGGCACTCACCAGGCAGGGCCAAGGAGCCGTCCCGCGGCACCGCCATCTTGTTGTCACGCGGTTTCCCAGGCGACCAGGCTCGTCTGCTTCCCATTGGCTAATTCGAGGGAGGCGGGGTCTCTGCGCAACTAGCCGGCGGCGGAGGCGGGTACCTAATGCAACCTTTTTTGCTAAATTGACTTGAGGGTGAATTATCCCCCTTAAGCCTGTTCCCCCCTCTAATCCGTACAGTATTTGGAGGGGGCTATTTTGAGTACGAATTGAAATGATGCAGGTACTTAATAAATGTTTCTTACATCTGAATTTCTCTGAAAACTTCTTGACCAGACGGAACTCTGAAGGGACGCTCATATTACAGTTCCTTTATGTACAAGTCCGTGTGAGACACTTCCCTTCCCTGAACCTCATCTGTAAAATCAAGGGGTTAGATTAGAGCAACTAGGTAGTTAAGAGCATGGAACATGGACTTTGGGCTGGCTCCTGCCTTGTGTGCCCTTGGGCAAGTTACTCAGCTTAGTTTCTTAACCTATATAATGGGGATAATACCCACTTTACGGAGTTTCTATGAGGAATTCATACAAGGTACCTGTCCCAACACCCATGCAGTGTAAGCTTTAACTGCCATCATCTTTATCCCTCAACCTTCAGTTGTGATGGTCTGGGATTCTATGACTGCTGATCTCAGGCACCCATAACATGGGCTCAACCACCAAAGCCCTTTCTCTGTGTGTCTCAGACTGTACTTTTTAATATTTTCCACTAAAGGCCTGGTGCACAAAATTCGTGCACTGGAGGGAGGTGGGTCCCTCAGTCTGGCCTGAACCCTCTCACAGTCCAGGAGCCCTTGGGGGATGTCCGATTGATGGCTTAGGCCTGTTCCCCACTGGGAGCAGCAGTGGGACATTCTTAGTGCTGCTGCAGGGGCAGGAGCTCTGCAGCTGTAAGCCAGGCTTCTGGTTGAGTGGTGCTCCCCCTGTGGGAGTGCACTGACCACCAGGGGGCAACTCCTGCATTGAGCGTCTGCCTCCTGGTGGTCAGTGCACATCATAGCGACCGGTCGTTCCACCATTGGGCTGAAACCAGCTCTCTGACATCCTCCGAGGGGTCCTGGATTGTGAGAGGGCACAGGCCAGGCCTAAGGGCACTACTGGTGCACATCAGGGCCAGGGAAGGACACAGGAGGTGGCCAGCTGGGGAGGGACCACAGGAGGGCTCCAGGCTGTATCGGGCCCACCTCACTCAGTCCTGATGGGCCAGACCCCAGCAGCAAGCTAACCTAGCGGTTGGAGCATCTGCCCCCTGGTGGTCAGTGCACATCATAGCAAGCAGTTGAGTGGCCTTAGCATATCATTAGCATATTATGCTTTGATTGGTTGAACAGATGACTGGATGCCTGGACACTTAGCATATTAGGTTTTTATTATATAGGATTTGATTTTCTAATCTACTGTATTCAGGGGAGGGCAGGCTCTTTGAGGCATTCTTGACACACCAATTGGAGGCTGAAGGAAGCTAGCTACCAATTAATGAGTGCCTTCTGAGTGCCCAATGCCAACATTATGAGGTTTCCAGAAGAGAAAACTGAAGCACAGATAAGTGAAGTGACTTGCTTAAGACTATGCAGGTAGGCCCCACCCGCGTGGCTCAGTGGTTGAGTGTCAGGAGGTCACAGTTGGATTCCTGGGCACGTGTCTGGGTTGCGGCTGGATCCCCAGTGTGGAGCATGCAGGAGGCAGCCAATCAACAAATCTGTCTTATCATTGATGTTTCTATCTCTATTCCCCTCCCGCTTCTCTGAAATCAAATTAAAAAAAAAAAGACCATGCAGGTAGAAAGCAGTAGAAGTAGATTAAAACCCAGAACTGCCTGTCTCTAGAGTCTGGAAGTTCCCACTTTAGTAAAACAGGCAGGCAAAGGTAAGGCAAGTTGTAGCTGGTACATGCCCACTGCCAAAGAAGGGGTTCGGATAGAAAGTGTGACCGGAAGTTGGACCTGGGGGAGTTCTCTTACTGCGGAGCTGCTCCCAGAAAATTCTCTGAGGCTTGATGTATGAGATAAGAAATTTCAGGTCATCCTGGGGCCAAGTGTTTTTGGGTGGGTTGGAGCCATGGTCAGGGGATTAGCAACCTTATACTGTTTGTGACCTTGCTGTGTTCCTTCGGCAAGGACCAACAGCATGGGAATTGGGGGGTGGAGGGTGGGGAGGACTCTGGCCTCATGAGACCTGCTGTGTTCTGTTCACTGCTTCCTGCCCCAGCACGACTGGGAAGCATGAATTGGCATATACCTAGGCATCAAGCTTTACCACCTACCTTCCTCCTACCCAGGACTCTGTGATATCCTGAAGCAGGCACTCAGCAAGCATCTAGTTTGTGTGAGGGACATGGAAGCCCTTGAACCTGGCGGGCCATTTTATTTTATTTCTTTAATAACATTTATTGGGGGAAGTCAGGGCCTTATTATGAAAGTATGCATTTTCATTGTAGAAATTTGGAAAATAATAATAGCTATATTATGGGTCATACAGGAGACTATATTATGGGTCAGCATAACTTAAGTCTATGAGGCTGGGCTCTGTCACTTTCTAGCTGGCTGTTCCTGCTGAAGCGACTGCCCTTTTCTGAGCCTCAGTTTCTGTATCTGTAATAGAGATTCTGATAAAAACCTACTTCAGCCCTGGCCGGTTTGGCTCAGTGGCTAGAGCGTCGGCCTGTGGACTCAAGGGTCCCAGGTAAGGGCATGTACCTTGGTTGCGGGGACATCCCCAGTAGGGGGTGTGCAGGAGGCAGCTGATCGATGTTTCTCTCTCATCCATGTTTCTAACTCTCTATCCAGCTCCCTTCCTCTCTGTAAAAAAATCAATAAAGTATATTTTTAAAAAAACAACAACCAAAAAAAACCTATTTCACGGGATAATTGTGTAAACTAAATTTATCATAACCTTGCCACATTATTATTTTTAAAAAGGTGTTTCTCAAAAGCAAAGTTAAGAAAACAGAAGAGTCTAACCTCATCTAATTTATTTGTCTGGCCTGTACGTCTTTCTCTATGCCCCAATTTAAAGGGTTCTGAATATCTTTCCGTGGTCTCTGGGTTTATAGCAGATTTGAGTTTTGGGTGACATTGGAGGTCAATTTCTCCAGCTTCCAAGTTCACCCAGGATTCCCTTGACCTCTGGGATGGTGGCCACTGGCCTCTTCTTGATTCCGGCCCACAGTGG
The DNA here is from genome assembly GCA_026230045.1 of Corynorhinus townsendii. Classification (NCBI taxonomy): domain Eukaryota; kingdom Metazoa; phylum Chordata; class Mammalia; order Chiroptera; family Vespertilionidae; genus Corynorhinus; species Corynorhinus townsendii. The sequence goes on along the minus strand of JAPDVU010000002.1, from coordinate 205,712,494 downwards.
ATGCCCACTGCCTGACAATGGTGGAGAGGTCCTGGACTGGGAGAAGGGAGGTCCTAAAGGAGGATCTTTCCAGGCCTGTATTCCCACCTGTAGGAGACCCCAGCCCTGGAGTTAGAAATTCCTAGTCTTCAGAACAGACATAGTCCGCTTTGCTTTTAGGTAATTTCCTGAAAGATCCTCATCAGTCATGACCCGTTTGGGACTAAAGAGTTTATTGAGACCTAGCAGCTCAGGAGGTAAAAGTAAATAAAGGACCGACAGGTTCTCTAAGCTCATGCATTTCCTCAGAATAAACAGCTCTCTCTCCCACCTTCCTCCTCTTCTTCACTCACATCACTGCCCCCTTGGATCAATCCCTCATTTAGCATGACATTTCAGGCCTTTATGTTATGAGTTCTGCCCTCCACCCTTCTCAATGTTCCAGAAACTATCATGCTATGTTCAGGCCTCTTCTTCCAGCGGGCACATCCTCCTTTGCTTTTTCCCCTTGGGAACAGCCTCCTCAATCCTTCAAGAACCAGCTCAGATGTTCCCTCCTCCATGAATACTCCCCCACCCCGCAAGCAGAACTACACTCTACATCCTAATAGCCCTGCTGCCATTAGAGCATTCCTTATTCAGGTTTGTGATTTTTTTCAGCATGTGTCTCCCTCTTGGACTATGAACTCCTCAGGGAAGGGACTCTCACTCATTCATCTTGCCTGACACCTAGTAGGTATCAATAAATTGCGTGAACTGGATGGATGAACAGACCGATGGATGAAGATTTATCTCGGAGAGCTCGGGGAGGTGCCATTGGATCACAGCCCTCTTTCAGTGGGGATAAAAAATGCAAGCAGATCATCCTGTAAGATATGCTGCCACCCCCTTCCCCTCCCTTCACGCTTGCAGTATTCCATTCCATCATTGAGCTCAAGGACACATTGAGCACCTGCCCTTCGTGGAACTGTGATGGGCCTTGGGGACAGTCATCAAAGAACACCGTGAAACTGGGACAGGGAGTGGGATGAGTGTTTTGCACGCTTAGGTCCCTCTTGTTCTGCAGGTCTCAGCACACTTACTCTGAGTAGTCTCTCCCAAACATTTACCTAGATTATGTTCTCTCATTTCTCTTTTCTCACGTTGGCTTCTTCATTGCATTTACTGAAACCCGAATTGCCATAATTCTTTATTTGTCTTCCCCCATTTGAATGTCCGTTCCATAAGCACAGGAACTCCGCCTTTTTGTTCACTTCTATATACCCATTGCCTAGATCAGTACCTGACACAGTTTGATCACCATGGTAGGCACTTAAGAAATATATTATGCTGTAATATTTTCTCATGATCTAGCTTCCACTTCACTAATTTTCTCTTCATTTGTGTCCAATCCGATGTTAAACCTGGTTACTGAGTTCTTAATTTCTATTATTGTGTTTTTATGTTCTAGAAATTCCATTTGGTTCCTTTCAACAATTTCCAGTTCTCAATCTTGTCTTATGTATCTTTAAGTATACTAAGCATTGCAATTTGAACGTTTAGTTCAATTCCATTGTCTGGATCTTCCATGTAATTGTATTATCATTTCTGTGAGGGCTGGGCTGTTGTTTCCTATTCACTCTCACTCCTCGGATGTCATCTTTCATGGTCCCAACCCAAAGCTTAGTTGGGGGTGAGGGACTTTACCTTTTCTTAGTGGGTCTTGAACTATAGTTTTTCTACCTCTCGTCCCATACATTTGTAGAAAGCTCTGCCCCTCCCTCTGCACTTCTTGACTTCCTCTCACCAGTGGATTCTCAGTTTTTTGTAGCCAGGGCTAGAGGCCCTTAAGGTCCTACTCAGGTTTTTCTGAGGCTTGCAACAGGAGGTTTGCAACAGGAGGCCCAAAGGGAAATGAGAGGGGGTTTTCTTTTACTATTTGGTATGCAAATTAGGCACAAAACAGACTAAGAAAAGGAGAGTAGGTGAGTTTGGAACTGGGCTACAGAACCAACATCTAGATCCTCTGGGATGGAAATTTACAGGGAATCAAGACATCTAGGCAGCCCTATAAGTTACATACATGAATGTAGTTTCAAGCAGACCTGGATTCAAGTTCAAATGAGACTAGCTCTACCATTTATTACGTTGGACAAGTCAGTTTAGTTACCTGCTTGTCCCTCCACTAGCCCCCCTTTCATCCATCCTAGATTGACACAAACAACCCATCTGCTATATTCTTTACCCAAATCACAAAATACTAGGTCTGAAGAAACTTCTGAAATATTCACTATAGTCTTCCTAATTGAAATGAAAATATGAGGCTGAAAGGAAATGGGCCTACTAGAAGCTATATTCCCAGATTACTAATATAGTGTTCCTTTGTTTTCACAGAAATCTACTATCCCACCCCCAGTCCCAAATATTAATGTTCTGGACCTATGGAGCCACATACAACCTTACCTCTAAATCTAAATCTATCCCAACCTTTTCTCTTTTAGCTCCTGTACCCTGCCTCAATCTTATTATTTTTATTTTTAAATATATTTTATTATTTTTACAGAGAGGAAGGGTGAGGGATAGAGAGAAACATTGATCAGCTGCCTCCTACACACCCCCAACTGGGGATGTGCCCGCAACCAAGGTACATGCCCCTGACTGGAATTGAAGCTGGGACCCTTCAGTCTGCAGGCCAACGCTCTATTCACTGAGCCAAACCAGTTAGAACTATTCTTTTTATTTTTATTTATTTGCTTTTTTTATGAAAAGCATTTTTTTGTATTTAACTGTTTTTCTTTTCTTTTTTCATTGTTTAAAGAATTACACATAGTAGTGCATATATCTCCTTTTTTCCCCCCATTGACCTTCCCCCAGCCTCCCCTATATTATTTTTATTTTTAATCCTCACCTGAGGATATTTTTCCATTGATTTTTTAGAGAGAGGGAAAGACAGGGAGAAATATCAATGTGAGAGAAACACATCAATTGGTTGTCCTCTTCATGTGCGGCCGGGGAGGAGCCTGCAACAAAGTACATGCCCTTGACCAGAATCGAACCTGGGACCCTTCATCCACAGGCCCATCCTCTACCCATTGAACCAAACCGGCTAGGCATTTTTTTTTTTTTTTTAGTATATACTATTTACTATGTGTTCACACGTTTAAATGGGTTATACTGCACTTAATCCTATGGCTGTTCTTTTGTTAAAAGCTCAGAAAGGTACAGTTTCTGACCTTGGGTTGCAGAGTTGATAGGTAATTAAACCAAGATTCAATCCCCAGTAGGCATTACTCCAAGCCCAGAGCCCTGTGTGCTGCCCCACAGTTGCCCCTTGTTTGTCTACCTCCCATCCCTTGGGATGTGTCTGGGTCCCAACCCAGAATGCATCGTCAGCCAGGGCCCTAGAACCTAGGGCCCAATGTCCTCAACCCTGAAATCTGTAAAAAGGAAGCAACACCCCACCCCATAGGCCCTCCTTCCTCTCCCTTTCACCCCGCCTCTCTGATTCAAAAACAGCGCACCCAAAAGGTGCGCTGCAGACAGCCCTGTGCTCATTTCTAAAAGCTGCTACCAAGATCCTCCCAAGATGAAGGGCTTCTACTTCCTCCTATTCACCATCAGCTTCCTGATTATGATTCAGGTAAGAGCAGCGCCCAGCCCTTGGCACCACTGCCCAGAATTCACCAGACCTGCCTGCATTGGAGGAAGGGACACAGACTCCAGGGCACCCCGTCTTCTCCCGCGAGAACAGAGGCAGAAAGGCGCCAGTAGGCAAACCGAGGACCAGGGGGCTCTGGCTCCCAGCCTTCCAGCCCTTCTGGCTGTGTTCAGACTACTTGAGGCTGCCCCCCCCCCCCCCCCCGAACAGAAGCCTGTCATTGAGGCTGGGAGCACGCTCAGGGTGCCAGGAACACTGAAGCACCCAAGGGGCACTGTGGAATCATGGTGGATTTAGAGGCCTGGGAAGACAGCCCCGAGTGAGGGTGGCATCAACCCACAAGGAACCTTGGGCAATGGTTTTATTAGACGGGGCCAGGAAACGTCCGTGCGGAACCTGATCCTTTCTGGTGGTGGCAGGGAACCCCAGGGAGAAAAGCCTAGGTGTTCCGAAGGTAGAAATCACCCACTCCAGAAATAGGCCAAGTCTCAAAACCAACTGCTATTCCAAGGAGGCAGCTTTAGCAGCATCCCATACCCAGAGGGCTCTAGTCGGCGTAAGAGCTGGGAGCCATCAAGATCTTGATCAAGAGCAGCTTGATCAAGCATCAGGAACAGCCTGAGCGCCATCAGAAACAGCTGTATCTCCATCCAGAGCAACTTCAGCTGCAGCTTGGTCAAGCATTGAGAACAGTTTGATCACCATCTGGCCATGTCCTCAGGGAGGAAATTGTACTCTCCCCATCTTCCATCTCTCCATCCACCCACCCACACTTTGGCAGGTGCCTTCCCATGTGACCCCCAACCCCCACCCCCTCAGCTGTAATGTGCTCTTCTCCCCATTCAGAATATGAGCCAACTGAGGCTCAGATAGGTTAAGCCTCTGGCCCAACTGGTAAGGTCAGGGGCTGGTGGCCACAGCCTCCCCTGTCTTCCACATGCCGGAGGAGCTGGGGGGTCTGGAGATGACAGGAAGGTTCTGTGGGAGGTGGGCTAGGGACTGCGTCAAGGCAGGAAGCAGCCAATCATCTCCAGGGGAACTGGTGGCAGAAGTCATGATCATGGGACAGAGAAGTGAAAACTATTGTATGGGGTAGGGGACCTCTGTCTCTAAACAAACATGAGATTCAAAAGCCCCCTGAGCTTGCCCCACTTCTCTTGCAGATACAGAGTGGAATCTTGCAAAACATTTCCAAACCTACCACCACTTCCACCACCACTTCCACCACCACCGCCTTCACCAAGAAAATCAAGGGCGGGGCCCCAGCACTCAGCGGCCTGGGCAGCGGCAGTGTCCTTATCTTCTTGACCAACACCCTCATCCAGCTCTTCCACCTCAGCTGAGGTGACATGCCTCAGCCCTAGCCCTGTGTCCTCTGAGACCTGGCGAGAGAAACTCCCCATCCCCAGTCCTTGGGAGGGGTTGATACCAGAGATCACCAGTTGTGGAAATTGGCAGAAAACGCCTTGGGGGCAATGGCCTACATAGGGAGGTACTGATGTGGAGTTGTTAGCATCACCCAGCTGGGGTCAATAAAGTTGTCCTGTACCTGGAGCTGGATCCTATGTGTGTCACTGACATCAGGGGACCCCAAACGCCAGGTTTGCAACAGCACCAAGAAGCCACTCAGGCCCCCATCAGCAGGAGGTGGTGCCAAGGGAGCTCCCACTCCAGCTTCCCTGATCCAAAGTCCAAATGCTGAGGCTCCTCCCCTTAGGATCACCTTGCAGAGACCTGACATTTCATCATCAGAATCCTCCCCTGGATCTGTGAGTTCCCTGAGGGTGGGGCCAAGGGGCTTGGTTCCTGCGTGTGTCCTCACAGCCCGGTGCCAGACCTGGCTCAGAGCAGGCTCTAGGAACAACACTTCATTTGGGGTGACTGCATAAAAGTCCACACTCACCAGTTAGTAAGTCTGGACCCAGGGCTCCCTCTGGCGGCAGAAGGAGGCCTTACAGCTGAGCCCCAGACCAGCTGGGAGGGAAGAAGCCAGCCTGGATGTAGGGTGACCCAGGCAGGTGAAGGAATCCTCACCCCACTCCCCACTAGCAAGTGCACAGAGAGGAGGATACCCAGGAGGATATTAGAAAACGACTCATGTTACATAGCAACAACACAACACTTATAAAAACATTTCATCCCGGAGAAAGTCTCCAGGGCTGGGAGGGTGGGGTGTCAAAGCACATGAACGGTCCAGATCTGGGAAGCCCTGTCCTTGGCCGGCTCCCACAGCACCACATGGTCCCGGTCGTAGCCCCGGCCACCTGGGCAGGAGTAAAAGATGGGGAGAGAGATGGTCAGGGCAGGCTGGAGACTCCACTGCCCTCAGGTGCCTTCTCCCCCACACATCCCCACCTTACCCTTCACATCCAGGATCCGACCTTCGAACATCTGGCTGCAGATGTGGCCCAGTTCATTGATGCTCCACGTCTGACGGGGCAGGCGGCTCTCGGCCCACAGCACCACCTTGGAGCCTGCGCTGGGAGGCCCAATCACCTGCAGGCTCATGGTCGGGGCCACCTGAGGCCCCAGGACGTCATCAGGCACTGTTCCTCTCCACAGGGACCCCACCAAAAAAGACACCCCTGACATACCCAGCTTTAAATCCTTACGGGTTGTGACCCTGGGCAAATCTCTTAATCCTCCTAAACTTTGGTTTCCTTGGAGATGGGAGCCCCCTGCATGCTGGTTGTTGTGCGGGTGAGAAGTTACAAAAGGGCTGGAAAACGGTTCGTTCCTCCAGAACTCCTTCCATGACTGACTCGCAAAGCACAGGCGGTGGCATCAGACAAGCCTGGCATCAGACAAGCCTCAACAGACACACCTACGGGCTGTGTGACGTTCAGCCACTGACTTAAATTCTCTGCACTCAGCTTTCTGTGAAATAGAATCTGCCCATAGCACCCTCTGAGGATTAAAGAGGTATGCCTGTGAGAGGCTTAGCCTGGCACCTGGTACCTAGCCAGTGTTCCCTTTCATTTGAAGTCAAAGACAAACCCTTTTAATAGCCTGTCAGGATCCGCACTCCCATAACCTTTCTGACATCATCTGCTACTTCCTTCTTCACTCCCTTCATTCCCGTCACTCAGGTGGCCTTGCCAGTCCTAGGAAATGCCAGGCAGGGTCCTACCTCAGGGCCTTTGCACTTACAGTTCCCTCTGCTTGGAACACTCTTCCCTCAGGTACCCGTATGGCTGCCTCTTCGAACATCATCGTCCCAGAAAGGGCTCTCCTTGTCAGAGCTATTGATATTTCCTATTCCTTTTACTCGCTTACTGTTTCTCTATTGCACCAATTTTCACCCGGTGTATCGCAAGGGTTTTTGAAACATGCAATACCTGACTATTTAGTCAGGAGCACTGACCTCTTTTCCCTTAGGTTGTCAAATAAAAAATGACAACTGCCAACACAACCATAGCCATCTGGTGTGAATGCCCTGTCTAAAACCATAAATATATAGATCAGATAATAGAGTTGCATCTGATTGGCCAGGCCACATAACAAGGTTGCCTTCGATTCCTCAATTCTTGATACCAGAAACCCTTAGATACAAGTATAGGCAACTGTGTGTGTTTTTTAAAAAGTCACTTTGGAGCGAAAAGGATAGGTAATTACTATTATTATTATTTGTTGGTAAATCAATCAAAATGATATCTATTTTTTTGTCAGATCAGCAAGAAACGTATTTTTTGGTGTGCCACAGAATTTTAGTAGTTTATGTGTGCCGTGAGGTGGAAAAGGCTGAGAATCGCTGTTCTGTTGCATAATCTATGGTGCTAAAATATTTTACTCAGTTGAGTTGTTTCTGCCACTCCCCACTAGGATGTTCGCTTCAGGAGGGCAAGAGTCATTTCTGTCTTCTCAACGCTGTATTCCCAGCACCTAGAACAAGGCCTGGTGCATAACAGGTGCTCAGGAAATGTTTTGGAGTGAATCTAGTTCTGTCACAGGATTTCAGAGCGGGGAAGTCCCTTAGAAGCATCTGGTTCAATGCCCTTGTTTTGCAGATGAGGGACCAAGGCCCAGAGAAGAGTATAATTGCCCTGGGGTGGATGCACAGCCTGCATTCTCCACTCCCCAGGGTCTTGGTGTCTGAGTGTGTCTCTCTGACCCACGGGTGGGCCCTGTTACTGGCTGGGCTGGCACTCCCCACGGTGAATCTGTGCATCCCCGGGGCCCTGGTGCCCTTGTCTCAGCCACCAAACCAGTACCTGGTTCTTCAGCAGCCCATCTTCGTAGTACCAGATGCAGCTACCTCCAGCTCCAGGTTCAGAAACCACCACACGGCCCGCCTTCATGTCTTCCACGTGGTCTGGCACTGCCAGGAAGCCCCCCAGTGCCCCATTCCAGAGGCGGAAATAAGCCCGGCGCTGGTGAGTGGAGGGAGCTGAGAGTCAGGGCTCCTGGGGCAGAGATGCTCCCACCTGGGCTCCAACACCCACAATTCTGGACCCTCCAGCATCCCAAGCTCCAAAGCCCTCATTCCTGCCCCTAAACCACCCTTGGCGCTCCTTTAAGTCACCCCTTGTTTCCCACACAAATACCAAAGCCCCACCCAGAGCACACACCCACACCCATACAGTTCCATGTCCACCGATACCCACAGACGTGCGCAGAGGGACACGCTGGCCGATACACCTAAGGTCCACGTGGTTGCACAGAAGTTTGCAGCAGAGACAAACACACATATACTCAGAGCCACGCACACTCACACATCCTAACCGATGCACGGGTCCCCCAGCCTACTCCGCACCAGGCACCTATGTTTGCTAAAAGGATGGATGCATGTAGGTAATCAGAAGTGCACCCCCACCCCCACGCTAAAGAGGAACCATGGTGCGGCAGACACTCCACTGTCAGCTGTCAGGTCAGGCTCTGCCTCTAATCGGCTAGAGACCTCGGATACTGGTGATGGCCCTAACCGTAATAAGAATCGCAGCTAATGTTTGTTGGGTATTTACCCAGTCAAGCACTGTACTTTACATACATTGTTTTTCTTTAGTCCTCAAACCAACTCCATCGTATGTATTACCCCATTTTAAAGATGAGGGAACTGAGGTCCATGGAAGTACAGTGCTTGCCCAAGACTGCAGAGCAAATCCTTGTCCACTTCTCTGGGCCTTTCTTTCCCCATCTGCAAAATGCAGGCATTGGACATAACCTCCAAGATTTCTTCTAGCACTGATGTTCCAAGAGTCCGTGAATGTAGGGACCACACAACATCCTCGCCCAAAGACACACACACTCTCAACAGGCCACAGGCACGTGGAGTCAGAAACACACAAACCACAGGTCACCGACACAGACACATGGACACAAATGACTGCACAGACACAGAAACGCCCTCCGACAGCACGTGCACACACACACACACACGCAGATCCCAGGGCCATGCCTGCACATTAACACACAGGTAAGAAATCAGACAAATGGCCAGACATGTGGAATCAGTGTTGCCCAAAATGAGGTGTGCTTCCTACATGAGATAATTTTTACTCCTACATGGATAAACTTATTGTTAAAAATTTAATGGCAGCCCTCCCTGGTTTGGCTCAGTGGTTAGAGCTTCAGCCATCAGACTAAGGGTCCCAGGTTCAACTCCGGTCAAGGGCACATGCCCAGGTTGTGGGCTCAATCCCCAGTAGGGGGCGTGCAGGAGGCAGCTGATCAATGATTCTCATCATGGATGCTTCTATCTCTCCCTCTCCCTTCCTCTCTAAAATCAATAAAAATATATTCTAAAAAAAGTTTAATGGCAGTAAAAAAAAAATGTTAATGATAATGTATTTATTATACTTCCTATTAATGAAAAATCATCCATCCACATCAAACCCATGATTTTATGACTATTATTCCTTAGGATAAGGATAGAGTAGGAACAAATGGTGCTGATTTTGAAGACAATATTAAGTAGATAATGGTTCAAGAGGAATGACGATGTGGCGAAAACTGTGGCAAAGGCACCAAAACGCTGAGTTTGGGAAACACACAGACAGACACACACCCAGACAGGCCGTCACGGACACACCGACCTGACATGCTGCCCACCTGCTTGATGGGGTAGAGGGAGCCCACCCTCTGAGTCCCACTGTAGGTCAGCCAGTTCGTGATCTCGCAACTGCCCACCAGCCACTGGCGGCCCCGGAAGTCGCTGTGTTCACACAGCACCCAGCTGGGCCCAGCAAGTGCCAGAGACAGACAGACAGACAGACAGACAGAAAGGTGGAGAAGAAGGCACAAATGTCAGAACTTTCTCCACCTCCCTTTCTCCCCTGCTGGGACTCCTTTGCCTGGGGTTAGGGTCCCAGGGTGACTGGGAAGGCTGGGAAGTGGATTGAGGTTTGCAGGGCAGAGGAGGGTCCTAAAGAGCCCCTTCCCCCCTGGGCTGGGGTCCAAGCCTGAGAATCAAAGACCCTCCTCAGTCCACCTCTCCCTCCCTCCTGGCTGGGAGGGGAGGGAACCCACCCTCTGAGTCCCCTCAGGGAAGAAACCTGGAACCAGCCTTCACTTACTAACAGCCCCCAACCCCCTTGCCTCCCCACAGCCCACTCACGTGCCCCCCTGGATCCGCACGGACAGCACGTGGTTGTTGAAACCCTCGGCTTGCAGACTCCGCACCTCTCCCTTGAGCTCAATCTCCTTCCCCTCGAAGCACTCCAGTCCATACAGAAAAATGGAGGGCTCTGAAAAGTGCTGGGGGTCCAGGGCGTTGGGAAGGTTTGAAACCACGGCAGCCCTGGCCCCAGACTCAGCCCCCTGACTCTCAGATGGGTACTCGGGACTTCTTCCCTCCTGGGCTGCACCACACATGGATCCTGAATCCTGTACACTGCTGGCTGGGTCCCCCAGACTCTCAGATACAGCATGTGCCAGATTAGGCCCCCCAATGCCCCTCAGCCCTTCTCCCCAGTAAATGGCATGTCAAAAAATAGTATACTAATAATATTGTTAATTACAGTAGTTCTCGTATATTTGAGGCTTACTTCCTGCCAGATTCTGTGCTAAGCACTTTACCTGATCTCATTCTAACTTCTCAACAATCCTATAAGATAGGTGCTGTTATCATCCCTGCTTAGCAGAGGGGAAACTGAGGCTGGAGAATATTAAACCCCTGAAGCGGGGCTTCAAAACCAGGACTATCTGCCCTCAGAGCCCAGAGAGTAGTTGTAAAGAGTGTAGACTCAGGAGCTGGGCTGCCTCAGGGAGAACCTGGCTCTGCCTGTTACCAGCTGTGTGACCTGGAGCAAGTCACATGACCTCTCTGTGCCTCAGTTTTCACATGTGTAAAAGGGAGATGGGAACAGTAACAAACCGTATAGGGTTGTGGAATGAATGCCTTAGTATATGGAAAGCCTTTTAAAAAAACATATATATATATATATATATATATATATATATATATATATGGGATTCTATATATCTATATATATATATATATATTTTTTTTTTTTTAAGAGAGGAAGGGAGAGGGAGAGATAGAAACATCAATGATGGGGCTGCCTCCTGCATGCCCCACAATGGGGATCGAATCCAGAACCTGGGCATTTGCCCTGACTGGGAATCAAACTGCAACCTCCTTGTTCATTGCTTTGATGCTCAACCACTGAGCCATGCCAGCTGGGCTGAAAAGCCTTTTTTTAAAAGCCAGGAGCATGGGCTTTGAGCATGGAGTGTGTTCAGTAGACCTCACATGGATCCTGAATCCTGTACACTGCTGGCTCGTGCTGCCACTGCTGGCCCACCCAGGGCTGGTCACCAAGTCCTACAGACTTGAGCTCTTTAATGTGGCCTGTGTCACTTCTCTACATCTCTCCCCTGGTCCAGGACATCATGATTTATTCTGGCTTACTGTCTTGACCCACCCCTGCCTTATAATCCTATATAATAAAAGAGTAATATGCAAATTGACTATCAATCCAATACACAAGATGGCCGCCCCCATGTGGTCAAAGATGGCTGCCCCCATACACAAGATGGCCTGAAAGGGTGGGCAGTTGGGGCGGGGGGGACCAGGCCTGCAGAGGAGGGCAGTTGGGGGGACCAGGCCTGCAGGGGAGGGCAGTTAGGGGCAATTGGGCCAGCAGGGGAGTAGTTAGGCATTGATCAGGCTGGCAGGGGAGTGGTTAGGGGGTGATCAGGCTGGCAGGCAGAAGCAGTTAGGGGCAATCAAGCATGCAGGCAGGTGAGTAGTTGAGAGCCAGCAGTCCTGGATTGTGAGAGGGATGTCCAACAGTCAGACATCCCTCGAGGGGTCCCAGATTGGAGAGAGTGCAGGCTGGGCTGAGGGACACCCCCCACCCCGTGCACGAATTTCGTGCACCAGGCCTCTAGTAGTATTTTAACAGTGTAACAGTATAATACTGTCTTAACCCCACTGCCTTGACCCACCCCTCTGCTCTCCCCACAACAGCAGAGCCATCTGTGACCCGTGTCACTTCTCTCCATCTCTCCCCTGGTCCAGGACAGCATGATTTATTCTGGCTTACTGTCTTGACCCACCCCTGCCTTGATTCTTGAAGGTGGGGCTGTGTCCAATTTATGTCATTGTTCCCAGGACCTATCTTGGCAGGTACTCGAAAAATCTCTAGTAAGTTGAACTGGCTTTGAAGCCCTGGGGTTAGAGGGACCTGGGGTAGTTCTGAGGAAGACAGAATTCAAGCCCACTGCACAGTGAGAAGAGGCCTGGGACACCCCTAGCAGCACCCCTTGCCTCAGGGACTGCCTGGAACTGAACAGGGCTACTCACCAGGGGTACCTTCCGGAGGGAGCCCAGGACTGTGGAGGCCAGACAGCCCATGGCCGTGAGAGTGGGGAACTCGCCCTCGGAGAGAATGTGCTGGTCACCCTCAAAGTTCTTCTCATCAAAAAGGATCCAGCTGGGGAAGGGGAAGGGTGGGGGACATGAGTGGGTAGGGATTTGAGCCTGCCCAGGCCCCCAAGATACAGCAGAGTGGATGCAGACTTGATCATGACACCCTGATCCAGGGGAAGCCAAGGATGAACAGGCATTGCAGCAGCAGTGACTAAGGTCAGACTTTAAAAAGGACTGACTGAAATTATACTGCCCCTAAGAAGGGAAATTCGGTAACATCAAGCAAAACTATATATACAATTACCCAGTCATCTTATTTCTTAGAATCTACCCCAAGGACCCCTCCAAAAACATAAAATGACACATGCCAACACGACCACTCACTACAGCACTGTTTGCAAAAGCAAAGAGTGGGGGCAGCCCAAATGTCCATCAGTAGGGGATTATTGAACACACTAAGAATGTGGAGTACCGCCCTAGCTGGTTTGGCTCAGTGGATAGAGCGTCGGCCTATGGACTGAAGGGTCCCCGGTTCAATTCTGGTCAAGGGCACATGCCCAGGTTGCAGGCTTAATCCCCAGTGTGGGACAGGTGGGGGCAGCCAATCAATGATTCTCTCTCCTCATTGATGTTTCTATCTCTCTCTCCCTCTCCCTTCCTCTCTAAAATCAATTTAAAAAAAGAAAAGAATGTGGAGTATAATATAGCAGTAAAAAGGAATGAGGACGATCTCTTAAAGCAGTGGTTCTCAATCTATCTAATGCTGCAACCCTTGAATACAGTTCCTCATGTTGTGGTGACCCCCAACCATAAAATTATATTCGTTGCTACTTCGTAACTGTAATTTTGCTACTGTTATGAATCGTAATGTAAATATCTGTTTTTTCGATGGTCTTAGGCTCTATAGCAGCAGTTCTCAACCTGTCTGTGCATGAACCACAGGTTGAGAACCGCTAGCAGGATCACCTAAGACCATCGGAAAACACAGATATTTACAATACGATTCATAACAGTAGCAAAATTACAGTTACGAAGTAGCAACGAAAATAATGTTATGGTTGGGGGTCACCACAACACGAGGAACTGTATTAAAGGGTCGCGGCATAAGAAAGGTTGAGAATCACTGTCTTCAAGATATATAAAGTAATATACAAAGTTTTACGTAAATTTATGAATGTATATTTACTTATATCTTCAAAATGAAACAATGGATGAGTAAACTAAACACCAAAAATAATCATCTAGAGGGGAGGGAAGGGAAAGGTGGCAGGGACAGAGACAGAAGCTGATGTGTGTTTTTCGTTCTTGTTGTTTTTTAAAGATATTTAAATGTAGCCCGGCCTATGTAGCTCAGCGGTTGAACGTGGAGCCAGGAACCAAGAGGGTACATGCCCAGGTTTTGGGCTCCATCCCCTGTGGGGGCAGGCAGGAGGCAGCTGATTGATGAAATTTCTCTCTCAGTGATGCTTCTATCTCTCTATCCCACTCCCTTCCACTCTCTCTAAAAAATCAAAAAGTATATATATTTTTAAAGATATTTATTTTTTTTAATATATCTTATTGATTTTTTACAGAGAGGAAGGGAGAGGGATATAGAGTTAGAAACATCGATGAGAGAGAAACATCGATCAGCTGCCTCCTACACACCTCCTACTGGGGATGTGCCTGCAACCAAGGTACATGCCCTTGACCCGGAATTGAACCTGGGACCTTTCAGTCCGCAGGCCGACGCTCTATCCACTGAGCCAAACCGGTTAGGGCTAAAAAAGATATGTAAATATATATTTATTAATTTCAGAGAGAAAGGACAGGAGCACTGTAAATATTTTATGTAATTAAAAACAGAATTAAATAAAAATGAAAACTATTCCTAAAGATTAAAATAAACATAAAATAAATGAACCTAACTTTATACCAGAAAATCCACACATGATTTCAGATGTCTTAAAAACACAATATTTTGAACTGTACATGCCAAATGGGATGCAGGTGAATGTCCTGAGGACAAAAAGAACCACAGAGAAACCTCAAACAGCATTCACTGTTTTTCACTGTTAGTATTAATATGAATATTATAATTTTAAAACATTTAGCATGCAGATTTTGATCTCTAAATAGTTATTTCCTACTAAAAGAAGCCAGAGTTCCTTGGGAAATGGCTGATTCCAAATGTGTGTGTGTGTAGGGGGGCGGGGAGGGGGGGAGAGGGGGAAGCAAAATTACCCTGGAGCATCTATTGTATCAGAAAAACAAGGAAGTTATTTTAAAAAAACCTAATGGGATCATATGAAAAGCACCCAGGAGGCCATTTGTAGGGGTTCCCGTTTGCCAGAAATGAAACAATTTTAGCACACAAAAGAACAGTGACTCCAATGGATTAAAGTGTTTCAAATACATAAAAATCCATGAGTTCATAGCGATACCTAAAAAAAAAAATCTTCATTGGTCAGCTTTGGAGGTTGCTAGGGCACCAATTCAGAAAGTATTCTGAAAATTTATTAAGAGAAAGGGGCAAACATTGATCCTTGGGAAAAATCAAACTGCCTTTTTTTGTATAGGTAAACAAATAGTTGAAAAGGGAAATCTTTAGTATTCCAGCTAAAATATGTAGGAAGTATTACAAAAATTTAAAAAATCATCATTTTGGCCCTAACTGGTTTGGTTCAGTGGTTAGAGCATCGACCCATGGACGGAAGGGTCTCGGGTTCAATTCCAGTAAAGGGCACATATCTCAGTTGCAGGCTAGATCCCCTCAGGAGCTCGTGCAGGAGGTAACCAATTGATGTGTCTCTCTCACATGATGTTCCTCTCTCTCTGTCTTTCTCCCTCCCCTCCACTCCCTCTAAAAATCAATGGGGGGAGGGGGAAAAGAGGCAGGGGAGGAATATATCCTAGGATATATTTTAACAAAAAAGAAAATCATCATTTTGTAACTTCTAAAGAAGTAGGCAATTTGTAACTTCTAAAGAAGTAAGATCTAGGCAATTATCATCAATGGATACTAAACCCATTAGGTGAATGGTAAATGGTAAATCTTATGATGTTGGGATCTTAGTATCTTTATAAGTAGGACAAGCAGCCCTAGCCTGTTTGGCTCAGTGGATAGAACATCGGCCTGTGGCCCGAAGGCTCCCGAGTTCAATTTCCGTCAAGGATGTGTACCTCGGTTGCGGGCTCCTCCCCGGTCTGGGCCCTGGTCAGGGCTCATACAGGAGGCAACCAATCAATGTGACAGAGCATCAATGTTTCTCTGTCTTTCCCCCTCTCTTCCACGCTCTCTAAAAAAATCAATGAAAAATATCCTCAGGTGAGGATTTAAAAAAAAAAGGTGGGACAAGCAGACACAGGTCTGATGCTATGCAGTGGGAAGCACACAATGCCATCTAACATCCTCAATCTCCTCAGGCCTCCCTATCTGCCAGTTTACAGCAAATATTCGGAACAGAGGAACAAGTTAAAAGACACCCCGAGGAAGCAATCAGCCAAATGCAGAGGATAGGAGTTGTACAGGACAAATGACGGGGTTTCTTCAAATAAACAAGTGGTTAAAACAAAATGAAGAGGAGCGGGGCTTGTCATACACGGGAGACCAAACTGACCAAATGCAATGCGTGGATCTTGTTTGGATCTTCGGAAAAACACACCAACTTTAAAAAGCATTGCTTGAGACAACAGGAGAAATTTAAACATGGACTGGGTATTAGATGTTAATTACTGTTAATTTTATTAGATACTATAATAACTTGTGGTTATATGTGTGTCTGAGGGAGGGGTCCTTTCTTATTAGAGATACATGTGGAAGTATTTACCTGTGAAATTTTATGTTGGGGCTGGAATTTTAAATACTCCACTAGAAAAAAAAAGGCAGAGGTACGGATGAAACAAGATTGGGGTTCTTTATACTATACTATCTAATAGTTTTACATTTCCATTAAAACTTCACTTTGCTTTGTTTAAGAATGAATGCTTTAGGACAAAAGAGCTAATTTCCAGGAAGCCAGAGTAAAGACATCGTTTGAAATAAAGGCCCTCTTCCTGCAGCCTGGATTTCCAAACTGAGTGAAAGCTTCAGGGCAGGCTCCTCCTGTGTCCGCACTCACCCCCAGCACCTCCAACCCTCCTCCTCACCCTCTCCCACATCCTCACCTGCCACCCTGGACTCGGCAGGACTGGGGCTGGAAAGAGGCGGGCAGAGAGGCCTGATCATCCTCGAAGGAGATGTGGTCTCCCAGGAAGTCGAGGCCCGAGAAAAGCTGAATCTGAGGGCAGAGACGGGAATAGATGAGCGTGAAGGAGGGGCGATGGAGTGAGCGGATTAAATGGGGAACAGGGAGAGAGATTTGAAATGAGGGAAGAGAAGGCATAGGGCCCCACCAGCTCCTCACCTTAGAGATAAAGTGCAGATTTTGCTCCTCGACCTGAAGGGAGAGACCAAAGTTTCAAGACTTAAGGAGGGTACCAGCCGCTAGCCTCAGTTCCTCTGGTTTCAAAATTCCCAACGCCAGCTTGGCTGGCTTGGCTCAGTGGTTGGGCGTCAACCTATGAACCAGGAGGTCATGGTTGGATTCCGGTCAGGGCACAAGACTGGGTTGCGGGTTCCATTCCCAGTGCGGGGCGTGCAGGAGGCAGCCTATCAATGATTCTTTCTCATCATTGATGTCTCTCTCTCTCTCCCTCTCCCTCTCCCTTTCTCTCTGAAATCAATGAAAATAAAAAAATAAAATAAATTTCCAAACCCAGCCCTAGCTCTCCCAAGTTTGAAATCTGCATTTAGCCCCGCCCCTCCTCCGAGGCCCCGCCCCCTCTGCGCAGCTCGGAGCAGGGTCCCTCCAGTACCAGAGCTGAGTGGGCGCATCCCAGACTCCAAGCCCACCCTCCCAGAAGCCCGGCCTTCTGCGACCGCAACGCACCTGCAGCACCGGCTGAAGCGAGGCGAGGGCGCTGTTGCCTGCGCCCCAGTCGTCGCAGTTGCGGTACACTCCCTTCTCCAGCACGTACTGCTCCCCGGAGAAGCCCACCTCCTGATAGGCCACCCACCTACAGAACGGGAGCGTGGATCAGCCGGGCGGAGCCGGCACCTCCGCTGGAACCGCCCCCGGCCCGCCCCGCTGTCACTCACACGCCGCTGAGCACGTGGATAGCCTGCGTGTGGGGGCCGTGTCCCGCCAGCTCCACGTCCGGCAGTGCCTCGCTCACCTCTGCGCCGTGCCCCTCGAAGTCCATGGCCTCAAACAGCACCACGGCCGGGTCCGCGAAGTCCTGGGCCCCAGGGACAGTCAGGCGACTCCTGCCCACCCACTGAAACCCCTGGGAGTTACCAGACCTCAGGGAGGCAGACCCAAGGGACTTTGGGGTGAGGTGACCAGTGTGGCCTGGGGAAAAGCAGCAGGAGGGAGAGAACTAGACCTCAGGGAACACTTCAGGCGCTCTGGAGAACAGGGAGATGGAACATAGATTCTTCTCTCAACAAATTGAACGGGGCGGGGCGGGGCGGGGAGTCAGTGGGGAGGATATGGCTGTGGCTGGAAGCAGAGGAATGGCCCTATTGCCCTAGCTTACCGTCCGGATGACCCGCAGGGAGGTCATCTTCTCATCATAGCCTCCCCAATGTGACCAATCAGGGTATTCCCCCTCCTCCAGCAGATACTGGTGGCCCCGGAAGCCTTCCTTCTCATAGCCAACCCAGCTTGGGGAGGGCGGAGGCAGACAAACAGACTCAGTCACAGGAGGCCCCTGGATGTGTAAGACAGCTGCGCCACTCCCAGGCAGCCCAGATCACTCCCCACTCCCAGGGCAGAGGCCAGCGGGGAGGATAAGGTAGAAGGAAGGGTCCTGAGTCCTCACCAGCCTCCAAGAACTCGAAGGGACCCAACAGAGGCCAGGTGGGGGCTGTGGCTGTCCTCTGGCTGCTGAAGGTTGTAAATGTCTCGGCTCACTTCCCAGCTCTGGCCTTGGAAGCCTGGGGCCTCATACACCACAGCCTTGGGGAACGGGATGGTGATGTCAGTGCGGAGTGATCTAGACCCAAACATACCCAGCCAGCCCAGGATGGCTCTGCCCTGCATCAGCCCCTAGCCAAGCCCTCCCACTCCCTCACGGAGCTCCAGGCCCTAACTCCCATCTCTTCTCTGACCTCTGACTGGTTCTTACACAGCAAAAGCCATTTCCCAGTGAATCCATCAGGTTCCATCCTCCAAGCCCCAGCTTCTGGCTCCCAGGACCCTCCTCTCCTGGAGGCAGCTCAGGCCACAGTAGCCACCACACCCATCCACACAACCCACCCAAAGGCCCTTTTTAACCCAGAAGCCAGACTCTTACCTTGGGCTCCCCTGGCTTCTCCACTCTTGGGCAGCCCTGCAGAGGAGACAGAGCTGAGCCACCAACCCAGAGGTGGGGGAAGGCAGATGGGGCTGGTGGCCTAGGATTTGCTTGATCCTGAGACTCCTAAAAATGGCCAAGTCCCCACCTCTTGGGGTAATCCCACCTCCCCTCCAATCCCATTCCTAGTAGGAGCTCCCAGGCCCTGCCTTTCCCTCAGACTGCAAGACAAGGCTACTTCGTGCCACCTATTCCTTACCAATCTCAGGGGTTTCAAGGAGCCCACGCTGGGGTCTGATGTACCCCAGTCCTTGGAGGTGGGATACTCTCCAGGCTCCAGGATGCAGGGAGTGTCTTCAAAGAAGGGTTTGGGGTACAGCAGCCACCTGGGGGAGGCAGAGAGGTGTCTGAACCCCAGATACCCAGGGACACAGGCTGGTGGATGGGAGGGAAGGTTTAGAGCAGAGATGGAGGTTTTGAGGGAGAGGCCTCTGTCCAGGGGACTCTGGAGGACACTTCAGGCGCCCATAATCTCACGCAGTAGCCACTCCACCAGTGTCTCTTCCTCTGGCCTGGCCCTCCCTCATTTCACACAGCAGCCAGAGAGTTCTTTCTAGTGCACAGACCTGCTTAAAGGTCCCCAGTAATTTCCTGTCGGCCTCTCAATACAGCCCAGCTGCACAAAGAGGCCCTTCCGTCTGTCCCCCTACCTTCCTCCTGGGCCTCACAGCTCCCTGTTTGCTGCTTCCTCTGACCAGACTGAATTTTCAAAGCTTAGATCTCTCACCTCTGGGCCTTTGCAAGTGTTGTTCCTGTTTCTAGAGATACTCTTTCCCCTGTTCATTCAATCAACAGATATTTAGGGGCATCCATCCCATGCCAGGCTCTGCTTTAGGCAGGAAGGACTCCGAGTGAACGATACATGCACAACCCCTACCCTCAGGGACCTATTCTTCTGGGCCAACTCTGCCCAGCAGAGGCGTCTCCTCCTGGAAGGCTTCTGTGACCTCAGGCTGGTTCGGTGCTTTTCTGTGCTCCCACAGCTCCATGCTCCCCATCCTGGAACCCTGAATTGCCGCTGTCTGCTTACTTCCCTGTCCCCACCAGTAGCCTGAGCACTTCCTGAGGCCAGGAACTGTATCCTTTTGCTTAGGTGTCCCTAGCACCCAGCACAGTGAATGGTAAACGAAGGGATTCTAGAACAGCCCAGACTCACAGTCCTGCAGACACAGTGGCAGATGCCACCTGCAGAGGCTTCTTCAGGCTATGGGGGTCCTCCAAGGACTTGGTTAGCTTCACTTGCTCCCCCTGGAGACCCTCCTCGGAGTATAGGCTGATCTCTGGGGTAACGTAGCCCTGCAAAAGAGGGGTGGGAAAATGAAGTGTAAAACGCCACCCCTCAGAGACTACCCCCTTCCGTACCTGCTTCCCCACGTCTGCCCAGCCGGGGCTCCGGGGAGGGGGCTTCTGGGAAAACTTTGTGACTGTCTCCCCAGAAGCCAGGAGATAGACTGGGACCTATTTTTAAGGTTGACCAGACAACTCAAGACCAAAGCCCTTGCTGGTCCCGCCCTGAACCTTGGGGATCTGAGACCAAAGTTCTCAGCAAGAGCCTGCCAAGTACCATGCCCTCCGCCTTCCCTCTGGGTAACCTGGCTTCCAGCCTGGTGGAGGGATAGGTGGGGTGGACAGCTGCTTCCAGAGGCCTAACTTTGACCATTCTTTTATGTACGATCCCTGCCTCTGTTCAGACCGGCTCTACCTGCACCTCCTCCCAGCAAGCAGCAGGTACTCTCTGCATTCTGGGTTGTTTCTTCCTCAGCAGGACCATGTTCATGGACTCACTCCTTTATCAGGTGTTTATGAAGCATCTACTGAGTGCAAGGCACTGTGCTTGGGGCACGTCCTACCCCATCTCACTGCTCTCAGAGGGAATTACTACTCCATTCACAGACTAGGAAAGTGAGGCTCAGTGGCGTTACGCAGCCTGCCCGAGGGACACAACCTGTAAGTAGTAGGGCCAAGAACAGAGCAGTTCAGGTTCTGTTCGCCCAGCACCTTCTATGTGTCCAATGCTGGATTAATCACAGGGATCCAGGTCCACCTGCCTTCAAAGCACCTGTTTTTTCTCTTGTACCTCATTACCTCCCACACAATGATGACTTTATTGTGAGAAGATCACAATAAATTGTCCACAAACATTTCTGCGTTTCTGGGGAGGCTTTGAAAACGCCCCTCCTTTGCATGGTTGGGCTACTGCCCTCGTTAAGAATCATCAGCTCTCGTATTCCCTTACCAGGAGGGCTGCAGCAGCTGTGGACTCGGAGTTATTCCTCCTCCCATTAAAAACAAAGCAAAACAGCCAGCCGGCATGGCTCAGTGGTTGAGCATCCATCTATGAACCAGGAGGTCATGGTTCAATTCCCGGTCAGGTCACGATCCCCAGTGGGAGGCATGCAGGAGGCAGCCAGTCAGTGATTCTCTCTCATCATTGATGTTTTTATCTCTCTCCCTCTCCCTTCCTCTCTGAAATCAATAAAAATATATTTTAAAACAAAACAAAACATCTGATTGGCCCTGCTTTCTCTTCTGGTTCTCCCTAGCAGCCAAGATGGTTTTGTCCAACTTAATTTTGGTAGTTTGTAAACTATCACTTTACAAATATGACACTGTAATATTGACGATGCCTTTACAAACCACACACCCCTCCCTCAAAATTCAGAAGGGCTCCTCGGCTGGAAATCACAGCCCTTCCTGGTCTTCCTGCCTCTGGGATCCCCATCCAGTCTCTTCTCCTGTCCTGGCAGCCAGAGGGGTGCTTATAAACTGCTAATCTGATTATATGGCTTTCCTGCTTCGAACCCACGCTGAGACCCTAGCCTGACCCTGAGTCCTGCAGGGCAGAGGTCAGTCTCCTCCACCCTTCATTGCCTGGCCTGGTGGCTGGCACACAGCAGACATTATCAAGCATCCTTGAGCCAATGAAGGAACAATCGTCCAAGGCACCTTGGGTCTTACTGTGGGCCTAAGAGCCCTGGGCTCTGAGGGTAGGGGAGCACCCATATCCACTCCCACCTGTTTCTGCTATTGTAGCGAGTCCTTCTCCAGAGGCAGCTCAAACTTCCTCAGGCTGCTTTCCCAAGCTGGGGCTTGCCTCTGCCTGCCCCTGCCTCCCCAGCCAGGCTAGCACTCCCCAGTTGGCTCCAGGTCCGGAATCTATAGGTGAGTCCATAATAAGCCCTCTTCTGCCCCTACCCAGCATGAGGTGGAATCTCTCTTCTCCGGGAGAAGAGACTCCATGGCCGGGGGCCCAGGGGAGACAGGACAACACCTGGCTCCCAACCTCAGCCCACTCACCCGGACAACTCTCCTGAGGGAGCCGATGCTTTGGATACTCCATGCGGGCCCCGCGGCTCTGAGTTCCACATCTCCTTCGGGCAGGACCAGCTTCTGGCCCCGGAACTCTGGCTCTTCATAGAGCACCCAGCTGTGGGCACAGAGACCCAGGGTCACTGGGTGGAGAGGATGTGCCCACAAGGCAGGATCTCTGGGTAGCTCAGGGGGGTTCTGCCAGGTTGGCCTGGGCACTTCTCGCTGGGCTTGCTGCCCTAGGTTCCCAGGCCGGCCCCTACCGCTGGGGCACTCTGCACTCACCAGCCTCGGACCACTCTTATGGAGGCCACGTGGGCCCAGCTGGAGGCATCAGCAATGTCTTCCCAAACCTCCCTGCTGCTGCCTTGGCAGCCGGGCTCTGAGAAGAGGATCACCTGGACAAAACGCAGACGGAGGTCCTCAGGCTCTGTTTTGAACTCCCACCTCCTGCTGCCCCTGCCACACACTTGCCCTCCACCCCCTACCTTTCCCGGCCTGGTGTTCAGCTTGCCCTGGGTCTTCGATGCCGGGCTCTGGAATGGAGGCAGTGATAAGAAGTCTGAGAGGTTGCCTGCTTACTGCCTCCCACCACCTGCCATCCTAGGCATCCCACATCCTCCCTATGAGCCTCCACCCCCACAGAGGGCACCACACTTGTCCCAACCCACCCTGTCCAGGAGCTGGCCCCCTATCACTCCCCTTCTCCAGCTTCCAAGAGATTGCAGCCATTAAGGTCTTTGGAATCGACCGTGCAAATGTCCTCTGTTTGGACAGGGAAACCGAGGCCCAGAGAGACGTGGCTTGCACAGGATCACACTAAGCCATACCTCAGGCCCAAACTTCTGCATCTGAAGACTCTGCCTCCCAGTACCATGGTCCTCATGCCACCCATACCCTGGTGAGGCCTGGCACCCTCCCTGGCCACCCACGGCCTCACTCACCCAGCCCTCAGGGGGCCTGGTGCATGGGGGCTTCTCTGGCGGCGACCTTTCACTGCAGAGCAGGGGCAGCTGTCCTGGCACCTTTCTGAGCCCTGGCGCCCCATGGGGAGGCAGAGCGGATAGTTTTGTGCCCAGTGATTCCGAGGTGGGGGCCTCCTTGGTGGCAGACACCATACCCCCAAAGAAAAGACTGCCTTCAAGACGGGAGGTGGGCCTCGTGCCCGCCTGCCGCTCTGGCCCTGGCTCCAGGTGGGAGCCCTTGGCACATGTGACATGCTTCTTCATCATCTCCAGAGGAGAGTAAGAGGCCTGGGGGGGCCTGGCAGGGAGGAAGTCCCAGGAGGGCCCAGGCCCAGCTTTCTCCTGCCTGCGCTGGAGCTTCTCATCATCACTCAGGTAAGGGTTCTCTGGCTCCTCCTCCTCCTCCTCTTCCTCCTCGTGTTCCTCCTCCTCCTCATGTTCCTCCTCATGTTCCTCCTCGTGTTCCTCCTTTTCTGTCAGTGCTGGCACCTCCTGGGGGCTGGGTCCCAGCACCCAAGGCCTGGACTGGTCCTCCTCGATAGGAGGCAGCGTGGCATACATGGCCAGGTAGGAGGAGCGGGGGGCTCGTGGCAGCCGGTGAGTGCGGAGGATCTCAGGGGGCTCCATGCTCCGCAGGGTG
Organism: Corynorhinus townsendii; assembly: GCA_026230045.1. Taxonomy (NCBI): domain Eukaryota; kingdom Metazoa; phylum Chordata; class Mammalia; order Chiroptera; family Vespertilionidae; genus Corynorhinus; species Corynorhinus townsendii. Next base: position 205,688,774 of record JAPDVU010000002.1, on the reverse strand, counting down.
TCCAGGAACATCTCCAGGTCAGCCGCCAGGACCAGCTCCTCCTCCTCCCTCGATGGCTCCGGGAGCAGCTTGTCTTCAGTGGAGTCAGGGATAAGCCGTGACTCTTGGCTGGCCTCTGCTTCCATTGGCACTGGGGCAGAGGGGCCTCCTGGGGTGAGGAGCACCTTGCCCACTGAGGAGGAGGGGGCAGGGAGAACAGCAGGACCCTGGACAACCATTTTTTGGGTGGGAGATGAGATGGGGCTCCCTTCCGGGCCCTGGACGACCGTATCCTCCTGGGGTAATGGGATAGCAGGAGCAATCAGGCCTTGAACGGACTCTTCCTTGGTGAGGGAAGCACCAAAGCTGCCTTCACTACCCTTGACAACCTCTTTTTGGGTGCTAGGCCTGTCTTCTGGGCCCTGGACAACCTTGGTTGGTTTGGGGGATGAGGCAGCGGGAGCACTAGGAGCCTGCACAACCTCTTTCTGGGTGGGGGAGGGGTCCGCAGGAACATCACGGCCCTGCACTATCTCTTTCTGGGTGAGGGAGAAGATAGGGACATTTTCAGAGTCCTGAACAACCTTATTCCTTGGGGAAGATGGAGCAGAGAGATTGCCTGGGCTAGAGACAGCCTTTCTTCTTGTAGGGGATGGGGGGTCTCCAGAGACCATAACAACCTCACTCCTTACCCTGGGCGTGATGGTGGCAGCAGGGCTATCTGTGAGCTCTTCCCTTTTTACAGAGGGCAGAGCCTGGGGTCCCCTGAGATCAAGAGTAAGCTGGGCCCTGGGGTGAGTGGGTACCACAGGCTGCTCAGGAAGGTGGTCTAGTCCCAGGGATGGGGGATGGATCTGGATTCTGGGAGAAGAGGGCACTAATACATGGCCCTGAGAGGTGTGGAGAGGGAGCTGTGTGGGGTTGGAGGCCCCCTGCACCCTTGGGACCTTATGGGCCTTGGCATCCCGAGCTTGTCCCTGGTCTTGGTCTGGATGGGCTGCAGGGGGCTCTTGGTTCTGAGGTGGGTGAGCACCCTCAGGGATGCCTGCAGGGGCCAGGGCAGATCTGCCTTTTGGCTCTGTTGTCCCCTTCTCAGGCAGTTGCCCCAGGGCTGTGCCCTCTGTACTGCCCAGACCTGGACTCCTTGACACAGAAGCCATGGGCCTGGGAAGCCGGCTACTCAGCAGCTCCAGGGCCTGACTGCGGCTGGGCGAGCCCTCAGCCCTGTGGCTCACCACCACTGCCCGGACAGCATTGCGGCCCCTTGGCCGGGCCTCGCCCGGGACCACTGGCTCCAAGGTCACAGAGCTGGTCACCCTTCGGTCCACATGCCCGCCTACCACCACAGTGGTCCGCACAGTGCGTGTCACCCGCCGTTCCTCACGGCTCACACATGGGTGGGGGCTCGGCTCACGGGGCCCAGGCAGGGGCACCAAAAGCTCCGTCCTGGCCATGGCTCCCAGGCTCGGTGGCTCAGTTCTAGGGCCTTGGGAGCTGCCGTCACCCTGGTCCACAGCCTCTTTGAGCCTCCTCACCGGCCTTTTCTCCTTGGGGGGTAGCGTGTACTTCTTGGAAAAGATTGGCCCATGGCTCTGGCAGCCCTTGGAACCAGCCCCCATCGGGGGGGCTTGACGATTCACAGTCTCTTCTCTCCTTGCAGCGAAGCCATTGACTTTCTCTCCTCGCGGGCTGTACTCCAACGTCTCCTCCTGGGCGGCTTCCATTCGGGCCTCTGACACCAGAGACACCTTGTGAAAGTGATGTCTCACCTCTTCCTTGGCAGGGGGCCGTTGTCGCCATGTCAGCCTGGCACTCACCACCCGGGCCTCAGCCTGAGCTGGGGGCCCACCTGCCTCCTCCATGTTGGGCCCCAGCCACCTGTCCTGTAGGGTCCTTGGCTCCCTGTGGCCCAGCTCCCTGCAGATGGTGCCAGGAAAAAGAGAGACAGGGTCAAGGGTATGAGGGTGGCTCTCAGTAGTCCAGAACAACTACCTCTGCCAAGGTCAGGCTGGGTAACCTCAGGCAAGACATTTCACCTTTTGGACCTTTGTTTCTTCATCTGTAAAATGGGCATAATACTCTCAGCCCTCTCCCCACTTTCAGGGGACCCCCTATGCCACCGTCCTTCCATGGGTGAAGCTGTAGCCTGAGCCTGGATGGAGAGAAAGGCATATGGTCTGACCCACTGGTTTATAGAGGGGTCTGGGACTCTAGTCCTCCAGGAGCCCCAAACAGAAAAACCAGGAAGCTGAAAACTAGGCAATTGTCTGACCCTGTTCCTGCCATTGTAAGGAAAGCGAAGGAAAGGCGGACTTTGGCCTTGAGCAGAGCTGGTTTCCCCTGGCTCTGCCACTCACTAGCTAGATCACCTTGAGTGGCCACTCTTCCGGTTCAGGCATCAGGGCTCCAAGCCACAAAATCTATAATAATAAAAGCGTAATATGCTAATTAGACCAGATGTCCTTCCGGATGAAGCCGGGGCTGCAGGAGAAGCCCGGATGCCAGGTGCCAGAGGAAAGCCAGTGCCGGCAGCCGGGGGAAGGAAGGCCTACTCTTGCATGAATTCCATGCATCGGGCCTCTAGTGTTATAATAAGAGTATGTGCTTCATAGGGTTATTGTCAGGATAAAAATAAGAGAGAAAGAACAAAAATTCATCTTATAAACTAAAATGCTGGCTCATAAACTTCGCGGTGTCCCCTCGGAGAATTGTGAGCAAACACCAGCAGGTGTGCATGTGTGTACTAGCACCAGCATGTGGTGTGACCTTTGGGTGCACCTGCGGGTCTCAGTGACACTCCTCGGGACCCAGCACTTTGGACTTGCATGCACTCTCCCTCCATGTTCTCCTCTATGAGTGTTTCCCTCGTTGTGCAGACGAAGAAGCCAAGGGTCAGAGAAGAGGAGTGACTGGCCCAGGGTGATGCACCTGCAAAATTGCTAGCCGGGGTTTGAAGTCATAGCTAAGTCCATGCCTAGGCTTCTCCCCGCCTGCTCCCCAGGCCAAGGTTCTGAGCACATCCAGCTCTGCCTATGGTTCTCTCCCACAGAGCACATCTTACCGTCACTCTTTTAAGGTCTTATTTCTTTTCTGAACCTCCCTGATCTCTGGGTCTCCATTACCTTCTTTCTTAAATAGGGGGTGATAGTAACAACTGTCTGAGGAGACGTCTGAGCTCCCTAGAAACTCTCTGGTGAACCTGTTTTAATAGTGACAGCAACAACAACAGCCATCTATTGAGGGCTTACTCTGAGCCCAACACCTTGCTAACCCCTTTACGTTCGTTGTCCTATGGAATCCTCAAAAGAACTCCATGCATTTGATAACTCCTAAAGAATAAGATATTAATAAGTTATGAACAAACATTCCTGTTTTGCAGATGAGGGCAGGGGGAAAGTTGAGAGGGGTCAAGAAACTTGCCCAGAGTTACACAGTAGCAGAGGCAAGACTTGAATGCCAACGCTGGGTGCTTAATCACCGTACAAAACTCCCTAATGTATTTACCTGGTCAATTGAGATGCAATGGTTTGGAAATGTGCTTTTAAAGGGGGTTACAGCAGGCCTGGAGGGGCCATCCAGCCCCCACTCTGACTTTCCAAGTCACGCTGACCAGGGCAATCCTATTCTCAGGCCCCAAGGACCAGTGAAGTCAACCTGTCCATCCCCAGCCTCAGGCCCAACCTGTCTTCAGGTCTGCTCCTCCCCTTGACTAGGCATCCCGTAGACCACTGTAAAGGAAGTTACGACCAGAAATGGACCCATGCCGCCAGCTTCCCTCCCCCATCTCTATCTTCCTCTCTACTAAGCTGGTGGAACCCAGAACTTTGACCTTGTCCTGTGGCCCCAGCAGTGACTCAGGTTTTATGAGGGGCAGAGATGAAAGGGGCTGAGGCCTAGGGAAGCCTGGCCTGACTCAGGGACCCGCTGGTAGCTATGACAGCATGTGGCCTGGCCCAGGACAGGGTCTGAGTGGCCCCAGAAAAGCCTTGTGTATGGGAAAGGTGGTGGGCCGAGATGGAGCCCCAATCCTTTCCCCAGGCAGGATTCCTGAGAGCAGGACACAATCAGACACCTTAGGCCCTGGATTCGTAGCCCTTCTCTAAAGCCCTGACCTTCTCCCTAAGGAGCCCCCCTTTTGTCTAACAGAACCCCTGTCCTCCTTGCTGAGATTTCCCCCACATGGAGCTTCACCCCCTCACTGAACCGCACCCCTCCCCAACCCACCCCGAGTCTCTTCTTCATTTCTGAATAACAGTAATACCAACTGCCATTTTCTGAGATTCCCTGTCCCTAATGGCATTAATAGTAAGGGGCAAAGCCTGGGCTCTAAGTCATTTATTCGTTCACTCACTCATTCACTTATTCATTCATTCAATGCTAATTGTGTTAGGTGATGCCCTAGTCCCTGATTAGGTTCATCCAAAGCCAACTTTCCCATGAAGAGCTCAGGGAGTCCAGGGGTCAACAAATTAACATAAAAACAGGAACCACATTTGGAAGGCCCCATAGGCTTTGGCAAAGCAACAGGAAATCCGCTTCAAAGGAAGCCATTGATAGTCAAATTAGGTATTGTCAGTGACCTCCCAATAATCGGAATGCAGTGCCTCTTTCAACCCAACCCAGCCCCTGGACAACACCCCTGATAGACACTCATCCCACAGGCATGTGGTCATTCGCTTCTGCTTGCATACCTCTAGGGATAGGGAGGTCACCATCTGACAGTTGACCTGACCAATCCCTGGACAATCATGACTGCTAGAATGTTCCTCAAACTATGCTGGAATCTGCCTGCATATAGCTCCCCCTTTCTGTCCTTGCTTTGCAAACACACCCCAATGACCCAGGATGTCTTTCTTAGGCCAGCAGAAGTGCGCATTCCCTCTCTTCTCCAGGGCCCCATATGAGAAGTGAACTTGTTGGCAGGATAACCTGTGACCTCCACACAAGGTGTGGGGCTGGGAAGGGAGAGGCTGAGGAAGGGGTGGAGGGGAGTGTGGGAAAGAGCCTTGTCTAACCCAACAAGTCCTGGATTCTCCCCGCTTACCTGTGAGTCACCCCCAAACTAGGCCAAACCAGTCTACAGGCCCACATCCCACAAACACATGCTGCGTCACACCAGCACACACTGTCACCAGCACAGACCCAGGGAGTAGCACAGGCACAAAAGCACAGACCCTTACTAGTATGCTGTCTTACACAGTCAAACACACAAACACACGGAGCTACAAACACTCAAGAGACACAGCAACACACAAGTCACAGACACGATGGCACAAGCACACGTTCACAATACACGCACACAGTCAATTCACAGCCTGCAGTCAAGCACAGACACAACCTTGAATGCATAGGCATTCCCACTTGCAGTCCCAACTGTGTCCCACCTTCCCACCCTTATATTTGCCAATCCTGCCCCCAGAAACCCTGGGCACCTAGAAGGGTGATGTCCCTGGAAGTCCGCTTCCTCCTCTCTAAGGGAACCCTAGCCTTCTGCCAGAGTCGGTCATTATCTACCTGGACCCAAAACAGCCGGGGCGTGGCAGGTACAGCCCCAGCCCCCAGCTAAACCTACTGCTCTGCCCTCTCTGCAAGGCCTTTCCCCTCCACCCCTTCCCTCACTCCGCAGCCCTCCTCCCCGGCTGGGTCACCGAGCAGGTCGGAGCCAGCCAAGGTCCCACATTCCCTCTTCCTTGTCACAGGACCAGTTACCCTGCCTCCCATCCGGAGGCCTGGGCATCCCTGGCACAGCGCCGCCAAATCCACCTCCACAGGGTCAGAGAAAACCCTGGAGTCCGCACAGCAACCACACTCAACCCGCCCCTGTCTGCCGGGGCCAGCGAGGCCTCTGAGAGAGGCAGGACGGAGCAATGATTAGAGCACAGGCACCTGCACTCAAATTCAGGCCCCCTCGCTCTAGTGGACTTTGAGCAAGTGATAGAACCTCTCTGAGCCTTAGTTCCCTATTGTAATCAGGGTGTAGGGGTGTGGAGCAGGAATAGTCCTACTCCATGGGGCTGTTGTGAGGATGAAATAGGATTACGTTTACAAAACAAACCATAAATGACAGTCACCACCATCATTAGGAACTTTTCAGAGATCTGTTTGAGGCCCGGTGCCCCAGGGCCATATTCACCCCTTCTTAGGTGAGCTGTAGGGAACCCCCTCTTTCACCTCGGAGCCCACCAAGCAGATTTGGGAGAATCATTTCAAAACAAATAAAAACCGAGACTTGGGAATCTCAGTGCCTGCTTCTGGGGCCGCTGACACAGAGCCTGATAGGTAATTATTGCTGTGGCTGAGGTGTTATTAATAAGCATCCCTGCTATTTTGGCAGCCCATCTCTCTGGAGTTCAAAGCATGACCCTGTAACTACCTCATCTCCAGCTACCAAATCTACTGCACAACTCAGGGACCAGAGAGGGTAAGCAATTGCCCCAGGACACCCAGCACCTTGGCTTGTGCCTATTCCCAGGTGGGTTCTGTGGTCGCCTGAACAGAAGCAAGGAGTGGTGGGTATGGCTGAGGAGAAGGTGACCCCTCTCCCAGCCTCTTCATGAAGGATCTCCCCCTCCTCAGATGGACGGGGGAGGAGAGCAGCAGTGGGTTTCAGGAGGTGGACTGTGGGGAAGGGGAGGGAGAGGAAGGCAAGGTGAGTGGGGAGGAGATGGCAGAGTCGGTTCATGCGCAGGGAGCTGAATGAATGGGCCTGGAGTTGAAGAAGTCTGGAGAAGAGGCAGAGACCCCAGAAAGGGAAGCCGGGCTAGCTTTTCCTCCCACAGCCACCCCATGTACTCACCGTATGTGTTGGGACTCAGGTGTCCTGTGGGCCTGGATCTCCTGCTGCTGGGCCTTGCTCTTCTGATGCCGTGGGGCTCTTAGCTGGGGCTCCTGGGGCGGGTCAGTTGGGCACCCCGTGATGGGGCGGGGCCCCTGGGGAGAATTCAGCCAGGCCCTGAATTCCTCAGGGCAGAAGGGGTGAAGAGCTGGTTGGGCCGGTTTGGGCTCCCCACCCTCCCCAGGTGTCAGCCCACGCCCCTGCAGGATGACAGTGATGTGGTAGCGGGTCCTCCTGGCAGAGGGACGCTCCGGTAGGATCTGGGCTGGCTCTGGCAGTGCTGGCCCTGGGGTGGCAGGCTTGCCCTTTGCCCCCTCTGCCTTGGGAAAGGATGCTGGGCGGGGCGGCATGTCTTCCATGGTGCTGGGTGGCTCAGGATTCAGAGGGACCTCTTGGACCATGTGTGGGGGTTGCAGGCAAGTGCAGTCTGGGGTTTCCTGTTCCAAATATCCAGGCACTGGCACTGGGCATGAGGGGTGCCTGGCACCAGTAGGGTCTGCTGCCAGTGCTGGGCTCTCCAGCTCCATGGAGGTATAGTGGGCCATGTCAGAGGCGCTGCCCACAGCTGGCCTCTGTAGGCGCCGCAGGGGCTGAGCAAGCCCTCCTGAGCTGTGTCGTCGCTTCCAAAGCCAGGAATCTCGGCTCCCTTCCTGAAGGTCCCATTCTGAGCGGCTCTGGGCTTGGGTCTGAGGGAAAGCAGAGGCAGGGGCCTGGTGACAGCATCTTCCCCTGCCCTCCAGGCACCCTAATCACCCTGATTGCCCTCCTTGCACAGGACAAGCAGAGCTGCCAGGGCCGTGAGAGCTGGGCAAAGGGGCAGAGCTCCGGGAAGGCCCTTTCACACTCAACTCACCCCTCCCATTCTACAATGAGGAAAGCAATCCAGAGAAGACACCATCATGAATAAAGTTACACATGAGGGCCCAACTCTCAGGTCAACTGCTGCTTCCCCAGCTGCCCTGGGGATGAGGGGCTCGTAGGCATGCCTGCCTCAAGCGCCCATGGCCTCTGCCTGCAGCCACCTCCCCAGGACCCTCCCACCTGAGATCCCCAGGCACACCTGGGCATAGAGATGTACCTGGGACATGAGGGAGTCAGGGAAGAGGGTTGCCCTGAAAATGGGACAAGCCTGACCTGTGTCTGCTTTCCCCTGGGGCCAAATCTGGCTGTGGGGGTAAGAGGAAAGGGCCTATGATCCCAGATCCATAAGGACATTGCTCCCTTTGTCCCTCACCCCCCCCCCCAAAAAAAAAAAAGTTTTCAAGGAGGTATTTATGCTCTGGCAACAGAGAGGCCAAGTCTGGGTCAAAATTCCTTCTAGCAGGGACCCTTGATGCCAAATGTCTCCATTTCCTCATCTGTGAAATAGGTGCAGCCAGGGGCTGAACACCTCGAGAGACAGAAGAGGACAATGATTCATGTGGGGGCCTGGAGCGAGGCAACCCGGGCTTGAATCCCAGCTCTGCTACTTCCTAGCTGCAATACCTCTTGCATCTCAGTTTCCCCATATGTAAAACTGGCATGATAATAACAGTACCTGCTTCCTGGGAGTACTGCGAAGATTTCATGAGATAATCTATGCAGAGCACCGGCACATAACGAGTACTCAGTTACGTGTTAGTAATTACGAATGGTATTCAGGACCACAGAGAGACACACGGCTGCTTGAGCCAACTCCAAGGGGAGGACACCCAGTGCTGCCCAATCCGTGGCTCAGCCGGGAAAACTGTGGCCAGAAGGTTAAGTCACTGGCCCTGCATCACCTGGGGGCGGCGGGGGGGGGGGGGGGGCGGGAAGGGGGTGTCCATGCCAGGAAGCGGGTTAAAAGGACAAAAGATGAGAGGGAGGTCTAGCTAAAGCAGGAAGTGTGGAAAAGGGGGTCCTGGGAACAAACGGAGACCCTACATGCCTCCCTGGGGCCGGGCATTAGGAAGCTCATGTTTCCTGAGCATCTAGACCCCATGCTGGATGTTCTACGTCCATTACCTCATTTCTCACAGCAGCCCTGAGAGGCATTATGGTCCCCATTTTGCAGATGGAGAAACTGAGGTTCAGAGGTGCGGAGTGATCTGCCCAGGTTCACCCCATGAGTAAGTGACAAAGGGAGCATTAGAGAACTCCAGTTGCCTGACTTATGAGTCAAGGTTCTCAGGGCCTGCCCCTCCCCCACCACCCCCTTCCCAGCCTCCCCTTTGCATTCTCTCCTACCTTGAGGCTGACATTGCTAGTGCTGCCCTGGCCTTGGGCCAGGTCAGGGCAACTCTGGCCACCCCAGGGCCTGAAAGGGAAGCACAGGGGGAAGGGAATGAGGTAGCCTTCTCCTCTCCCATCCCAAGACTTGACCCAGCGGCCTCCCTCACTCTCTCAGAGCCCACAGCCTAGATGAGCTCCTGAAATCTGGAGAAGGGGAAGCCTGTACAGCAGCCTTCTCTCTGTTCCCTCCCACAACTGTCCACTCCACCCCCAAAAGACAGAGAAAGAGGGATGGGCTTGGAGAAAAGTGAGGACTTGGCCTGTATCAGGGCCAGAATACAGAAAAGGGACAGTGCCCCGATTATTTGCTGAAGCACTCCCTATGCCAGGCTTAGCACTGGGTATTGTGCCTACATGATCTCCTTTAACCCTCAAAATAACCCTAAAAGGTGGGTATTAGTGCCCCCATTTTTCAGGTAAGGAAACTGAGGCCAGAGAGGTGAATCCTAGACTCACACGACTAATGAGCCTTGGAAGTAAGATACTAGGACCATCCCACTTCAAAGGCTGGTTGGACAGCACCACACTAAGGGGGGGCAAGATGAGGGTGTGCCTTGGCTGCCTCCTCCATGCACTCTGACCCCCACCCCGGGAAATTGGCAGGAATCAGAGGCTTGTGCCTCAGTCCCATTCTCACAGCTGCTGAGAACTGAATCCAAGTGCACACATGGGCTGTGTCAGCATGCTACTGCAGGAGCCTACGCAGTCCCTCCCCTGCCCTCCACATCCCTGAATCACCGACACCCCAGCCCCACCTCCTCTCAAGTGGGGAAAGGGAGGAGCAGAGCCACCTGGCCTATAGGGAGGGTTTCTGTCAGGCAGGGTAAAGGGAGAGGGCGTATCTTCCAGCAGGGTAAGGCATGGCACTAGCAGGGTGTGGGCACCCCCCCCCAGGTCACCCAGGTTTCCCAGCATAGGGTGGCTAGGCCCTCCCTGCCCCTCCCCTCTCTCTTTGGGGTGAGAGAGCAGTACAAACTCTTCCCCTCACTCTGCCTCCACCACGCCCCCATTCCTCCCAAGGTGAGCTGAAAACAGTTGTGTCATGATAAGATCAGAACAAATTGCTGGGTAACTGAACAGCACAGACACACAAACACCCCACCCTCTTCTGGGATATAGGCCCAGCAGCTACTGGGGTCCTCGACTCCCGTTCCTAGCCATACAGAGCCTTTTTCCTCCCATTCAAACATCAGCTGCCAGTGAATGGGCTCGGAGAGATGAATTCATTTGTTCCGGGTCACATGGCCAGTGGCACTGAGGCTAGGACAGACGCTGGCCCCCTTGCTTGCAGGCCTTCAGTTTCTCAAGGCCACAGAGCAGCGGGGCTTCAGGATGTGAGCTCTGGAGTCAGACTGCCTAAGCTTGTACTCCAGCTCCACCACTCCCCAGTCGGACGGTGGACCAGGCACTTTGTCTGAACCTCCATTTCCATGTCTGAATCACACCGAACACCTGTCTCATGAATCTGCCGTAAGGATGCAATGAGATCACTCAAGTGAGGCACTAAGCAAGTGGCAAAGAAAGGCTGATAACTATTGCGATCTGGGATGACAGGGAAAACCTCTACATGGCACCAAGGGCAAGTGCAGGGCAGCCTAAGACAACTCGGGAGCCGGTCACACTCCTAACAAAGGGTCAGGAAGACCAGAGGGAACTGGCCTGTTATGTGAGAATCAAAGTCCACACAGGCGGAAGGAGTGACTGCGTTTGCCTTTAATCTCCTCCGTAAAGAAATTGTCTGCAGGCAGCTAGCCTGACTTAAGGAAATCGCAAAAGTTGTTTTAAAGTTTCAAAAGAGCACAGGGACTTTATAAAGACCATCTTCGCATTTACATATCCAAAACCGACACATTTTTATGCTCCGAGACACTCACATCTCACATACGCCTATTTTAATACCTACTACAATCTCAGACAGCAACACGCACACACACGCACACACACACACACACACACACGCTAGGGCACCCCACGCGGCCCTCCTCCATCCCTCACCTATCCCGGGCTCTGGCCTCCTCCGGGGTCCGCTTGCCCCTGCGCACCCCTAACCCGGCCAGGCGACGGACCAGGCGGACCCCCAGGCCCTCGCGCCGCTCGGCCATGGCGAGGGCAAGGCCGGGGCTCGGGACGTCGGGGCACCCGGATCCGCTCTTTAGCGGAGAACCGCCTACTCCGGCCCGTCCCCCAGAGCAAACAGCGGTCCCGCCCGCGTGCCGGCGGGGACCCACCCAGATGCTGCCCATACCCGGGGACAATAAGTGCGCTTTGTAGGGGCCGCCCGGACCCCGGCGACTGACCCCTTCTCCCTCAGGCCCTGCCCACGCGTCTTTGGGTCCCCTGGAGGCGCCAGGGCCCACAGATACAGCCATCCCCCAAGCTGGGTCTATACGAGGTGGGCGGGGACATAGGGATCAGGGTGAGCTGGAGCCAGGAGGCGGGGCTGAACGAAGGGTCTTTCCCTCCCCCACGAAGGAGGAGCTAGAATACAGGGGTGGGGCCGTGTGCTGGAATGGGCGTGGTCGCGTCGACTGGGCGGGGCCTTACCCAGTGGTTGTCACCTGGGGGGCGGAAGGTAGGCCAAAGAGGTGACTGGGTGGAGAAGCCGACCCTGCCATTGTCTGCCGTGGTGGGCTCCCTGTGAGAGTTCTGTGTCCTGGAGATGGCCACAGCCATAATCTCCACCAGTACCCGGTGGGGAAACCGCTCTGAAACCCACATGGTTGGGGGTGGAGCCCTGCTGGAAGATGTCCAGCTATTGTTGATTAATAACAGCTACTGTTTGCTCTGATATAGCCTGGACCTTCTGCCTCCCAGCTGCTGCCTTCCCACCTGCTGCTGCCTCTGTAACTCTCGAGTGCGGGTAGGGGACACCTTGCACCTTTGAGGGGATCCTCTAGGACCGCAGAAAGAAAGGCCACCAGGAGGGTCCCAGTTCCCCAGGCTCTCTTTGCCAGTTCTTCTCTGCCTATAGTCCTTGCAGGGCCTCTACCCCTTCCCTGAGCCCAGCACCTCCTTAGCCCTTTGCCCTCTGTGGTGACTGGTCCTGGCATGGGACATCATGCTTCTGGGTCATGGTAGACACTGACATCCTGTGTTTCTGCCCATCTACCCACACAGGGGGCTCAATCCTGGCATGTACAGGCCATGCATGGCAGGGAGTAACCGGTTGAGGGGCACCGTGGCCCCCTAAGAACTAAGACAAGAGGTGGTGGGAAGCAGCAGACAGACATCTGGACAGATGATAGAGCAATGTGCCCCTTCTTGGCAGCACAGTCTGCACCTTGCAGAGGCCTGGAAGGCTGGATTGTCCATCGGTAAGCTGAGATGAAGGACCTGGTCCCAAGAGGGAGCAGAACCCAAACCCAAGCCAGAGGTAGTGACTGCAGGCACCCACTCCATGTGTGGGCAGCACAGGCTCTTCCTGCCTGTCTTGACCTGCCCCAAGGTGAGTTGTGAAGTCTGGCAAATACACAGTGGCTTCCCCCTCCACTGTTGAAGCTCAAGAGGCCTCAACTGGTTATAGAGAAAATCCTTTAATAGCTCTGCCCCTGCCCTCCCCAGAGCAGTCCTGACACCACTACTCAGGCTGGCTGCCCTTGCTTCCCCTGAGATGCTGAGGACACCTTAATCTTGTCAGCTTCCTGGCCCACCTGCCTCTCTGATGGCACCATCACAAGATCTAGTGCCCCTTGGTGCCACCCGGCAAGGCAGGTGAGAGATGCCAGAGGTGGGTGGGTATGAGCCAGGCTGCAGGGCAGTGGAGCGTGCAGCCAATGGTGCAGCTGCAGGTGAACGTTCTGGGTGAAGCGACTTGGGCAGACACTGCACGAGGAGGGCCGGACCCCTGAGTGCAGGCGCAGGTGGGTCTTGAGGTTGCTGGAGCTGCTGAAGTGCTTGTGGCACATCTAATGGAAATGAGCATTGGCATCAGTTCTGCCCACCCAGCTGGCTCAGGATCTCTGCTTCCCTCCCCTACTCCCTTCCCCACTTCCCTGTAATACAGACTCTGAAGCTCCCACACACACACACACCGCCCCAGGATTCCACCCTGGGACCCACAGTGTCTAGCACATTGGAGCCAGGCAGACCTGGGTTGGTATCCTGGTTCTTTTATTCCCTGCATGATCTTGTATAGGAGACTTCCCCTCTCTGAGCCTTGTACACCTTATTGGTAACATGTGACTATTAATACTTAACCTCATCGGTATGATAGACTGAATGAGATAATCTCATGCAACCTTTGTGAGTGGGGCTGCTGCTTCAGTGCGTATAATTAACATTTACTGGGATCAGCCACAGGCTAGGAATTGGTCTCATGGAGTCTCCCCCAGGATCCTGAGGAAGCATGACTAAGTATTAGTGCAACTCCTATAAGACAGCGAGAAAGCAGAGGCTCAGCGGAGTGAAGCCACTGGCCAAAGGCCACACAGCAGGTTGGAGACACAGCAAGGATCTGAACCCATGCAGCTCAGACTCATAGCCACTATGCTGCTTTCGTTTCTGTTTGTGTAAAACAGGGAAGGAGTCCCTGCCCTTCTGACCACCCAAGGGCAGTGAGGAGGCTCAAAGAGGGAGAGAGCCAAACTTGAGCTGATGTTATTTATATGCAGTGTTTGTATACTTTGTATACATTATGCCATTAACTTCTCCAGCAACGCTGGAAAGAAGGTAATAGGTATCCACCCCCAACTTTATTATCCTCCCGCACAGACTTGCACCTCTATTCCCCACTCCAGACCCCAGGAGTGACCTCCAATATCACTTCCTGGCCCTTCCCAGCAAAGAGGGGTCTTTCTCATCCTCCTCCACCTCCTTCCCTGCCCCCACCCTCGCCTCCTGTCCAGTCTCTGCTTGCTCAGGAGGATTGGAAATGGAGGCTACAGGGGCCCTCCCCCCAGGGTCTGGAACTCGGTCCTCACTTGCCTGCACTCCTGCAGGAGGGGAGAAGGGTCTCACCAGACACTTGTGGGGCCGCTCCCCAGTATGCACCAGGCGGTGCTTCTGCAGGTGGGCGAGCTGGATGAAGCTTTTCTGGCACAGGGCACACTGAAACGGGCGCTCCCCACTGTGTACACGTAGATGGACCTGAGCCAGGTGTGGGAGAAATGCTGCCAGCAGCCCAGGGCCCCAGCAGGGCCTGGGGTCCTCTCTGAACCTCTACCCACATCTCCACAGGAACTCATTCCGCATCAAGGCCTCTCCATCCCCTCACCTCTCTGTCCCCCTTAGGGCCTCTCTTCCATTCCTCAGATACCCCCTCTTTCTGTTGCCCTGAGGGAGGGAGGTGGCAGTGGTCAGAAGGCCAGGTAAGGGCAGTGCTTCTCAAAGTGTGGTCCACAGACCAGCAGCATCAGCATCATCCAGAAGTACATTAAAACATTAAAAATGTAGATTCTCAGGCCCCACGCTGACCATCTGAATTAGAATCCCTGGGCTGGGGCCTAGGAATCTGCATGTTCACTAGCTCTTTTGGTAGTTTGAGGCTCTTTAACGTTTAGGAACTCATGCCCTCGGATCAAGAAGGTATCTCCCCCCAATAATCATAACCTTTCCTCAACTTCAGCAGTGCCAACTTATGCATAGCTGCCCATCTTCGCTGACATGGAGGTGTGTCCATGGTCGCCCCCTGGTGGACGCCAACGGCACTGGGCGCTGGTTTGTGGGATCCCACTTGAAAAAGGCTGGTCCTCAGTTCTGTGGGAGTCACTACGATCTACTCCTTCGCCCACTGAACTTCAAACAAACAAACACGAGGAGGCTTAACTGGGAATCTAGAAGGAATGGCTGTTCAGGAAAGGGCTTTGCCCTAGATGCTGAGAGACCGAGATCAAGGCCTAAATCCACCATTACATTAACAGATGTTTGGGGGCTGGGGGGCGGGCAGCGGAGCCCAGGAGGCCGATACCTTGAGGTTGGAGAGTTGCCCAAAGCTCTTGCTGCACACGTTGCATTCGTACAGGATTTTGCCATTCTCTCTCTTCAGCGGGTAAGGCAGGGCTGCTCGGGATCCCAATGGGGCCCGCCTTGCTGGAGCCGCCCGGCCAGCGCGCTCTGGCCTTGGGGAGTAGGTCCTGGCAGCTCCCGGACCTGGAATCCGGGCCTGGGACAGTGGGGTTTGACCAGAGTCTTGAGAGGCCCCTGGGTAGGGACGCAGGGTCTCCCCCCAGGAGCTGTGGTGCCCAGGCTCATGGACACTCATCAGCACACTGGGCACAGCCCTGGTGGGGTAGGAGGTATCTTGGGGCAACATGAAGAAAGGGTGGCATTGGACAGAAGGTGGGGCCCCATAGGTGAACAGATAAGGTGGGGGCAGGAGAAATGGATATGCAGGGCAGAGGGGGTGAAGGCAGAATGGGAGTTCTTGGGAGATGGGAATGGGTGGGGGGCGGGAGCAGAAAGCCAAGGATGTGGAGCACTTTCCACTCTGCCAGGGGCTTGGGGAAGAGCTGTTGTGAGGAGCGAAGGATGGGCAGGGGGCCTCCTCGTCCGCTCTTTCCTGCTGGCTCCCCATCTTATCCCTGCTCAGAGGGGACGTGGCTGTGAGTTTGTCATCATCGGTGGAGGCGGCATGTGGCCCCGGTGGCTGGCGCTCTGAGGAGAAAAGAGAAGCCAGTCAGGGCCCCACAGGCTGGGCCAAAGTTCTGCTCCCATCTAGCCTGTCCCCTGGGGTTGGTGACTGGGCGAGACCTTTCCCCTCGCTGGACTTTCCTGCCTGCGGTCACACTTGCCAAGAAAAGCGGCTAGTATGGGTGCCGTGCGGAACAAGTCCAGGGAGAGGAGGCCATGGAAGACGCCTGTTAGCCCCGTGGCGCCGTCAAGTGGGCGGCTGGAGTTTCAAGGCGAGGTCCGAGCTGGAGATATACATTTGGGTGCCAGGGGCCCAGATGGTACCACCTGAGGATGACACTAGGTCTGCTGTGTCCAAAATGGACACCTGAGACGTGTCCACTCTGAAATTAATTAAAATAAAGGCAATAAAAAATTCAGCTGCTCAGTGGCACTAGCCACATTAAAAAGGCTCAATAGGTATCAGACAGCACAGGCATAGAACATTTCCATCATCGCAGCAGGTTCTAGCACCCCGTGCCACTCTAAAGAGAACAGGAGAGCAGAGGGAAAGAGGAGGAGAGAGGAGAGGAGGGGAGAGGAGAGGAAGGGAAGGGAAGAGGGCTCTGGACTGAGTTCTGGAACAGGTGAATATTTAGGAGGAAAGTAGAGAAGAGCTTTGCAAGCGGACTGAGGTGCAAGAGACAGTGAGGTAGGAGCTAATCAGGAGTGATATGAAGTAAAAACAATATATATCTATTGTCTGCTTGAATTCTCATTCATTTACTCAACCAACGTTATACTGAGCTGTTTTTCTCTGTGCTCTGGCAGGGGGTGGGGTAGGTGATAAAGAACACAGCCACACAGTCCCTGCTCTCCAGAAGGTCACAGTGGCCTAAGGGGATGGTGTATTAAAATGGCTGGTTTGGCTCAGTGGATAGAGCGTCGGCCTGCAAACTGAAGGGTCTGGGTTCAATTCCAGTCAAGGGTGCATGCTCAGGGGCTCAATCCCCGGTGGGGGTCATGCAGGAGGCAGCCAATCAGGGATTCTCTCTCATCATTAATGATTCTGTCTCCCTCTCCCTTCCTCTCTGAAATCAATAAAAATATATATATTTAAAATAAAATAAAATGCAACAAGCCTAGAACATAGGGATAGTGAGAACTGACTTTTATTTTTTTATATTTTATTGATTTTTTTACAGAGAGGAAGGGAGAGGGATAGAGAGTTAGAAACGTCGATGAGAGAGAAACACCGATCAGCTGCCTCCTGCACACCCCTACTGGGGATGTGCCTACAACCTAGGTACATGCCTTTGACTGGAATCGAACCTGGGACCCTTCAGTCTGCAGGCCTACGCTCTCCACTGAGCCAAACCGGTCAGGGCGAGAGCTGACTTTTATAGAAGAAACTGGCCTCAGTAATGTTCCCAAGGTCTTTGAGCTAAAAGAGCAGCACCGGACTCCACCCCAACTCCCAGTCAGTGCTCCTCACTCAGGATAAAGACTCCTCTAGCTCAAAGAGGTAGGCAAATGCCATCCTCACAGCCTACACCAGATGCCACTGCCCACCTCTTCTGGCTCAGGTGTCACAGCCTTGAGAGCCCCCTGCACCCCTAGGTCAGAACTCCAGGCCAAAGTGTGCTAGTCAAGTGTGCCTGAGGCTCTGTCCTTACCAGTGACACTGGGTCCCCCCCCCTTCCACCCGGAAGCCTAACAGTGCCCCTACCTCAGGCTCCACCAAGTGCAGCCCTGGGGCCTGGACTTACTGGTGTTCAGGGAGTCTTCTCTGAGGCCCTGTGGGGCTGTGCCCGGGGGTGCCGGCTGCAGGGACATAGGTAGAGATCCAGGCTCTGGGGGCAGGCCAGCAGGGCAGACCTGGCTGGTGTCAGTGGCAGGGGGCACAGTCAGCTGGCACAGGATGGGCGGTGGATGTCCACCGTGTCTGGAAGCGGCCTGCAGGCTGGGAAGACCTGGAGGGCAGGGGGCAAGGGGCTGGGGGATGTGACTCCTGGGTCCCTGGGATGATCCCACCCCTAGTTTGGTTTCCAGAGCAGGAGGAGAAGCTATATCTGTCACTCAAATGGCTTCCCTTTCCCTCACTCAGAGCTTCCTTTCCCCGGGGACTTTCATGCCTACCCAGAATTACCTTCCCTCTGCCCCTGGAGCCCCTTACCTAGCATTCTTCTTCCCACCTCTCTTCCTAACCACCCTGGTCCCACCAAGTCTCAGACCATCTACTCCGTTTTGAATGGAGCCAAGGACAACTTGAAGAAAATCCTCATCAAGACTGTAAACCCACCCTAGCCAGTTTGGCTCAGAGGTTAGAGCGTCGGCCCGCAGACTGAAGGGTCTCGGATTCGATTCCAATAAAGGGCATGTACCTAGGTTGCAGGCTCAATCCCCAGCCCCAGTTGGGACGAGTGTGGGAAGCAACCAATCAGTGTGTCTCTCTCACATCAATGTGTCTCTCCCTGTCTGTCTCTCCCCCTCCCTTCCACTCTCTCTAAAAATCATTGGAAAAATATCCTCGGTGAGGATTAACAACAACAAAGACGATTGCAAACCTCACAAGATGGGCCCTAAGGCCAAGGCCACAATCATACAGCCAAGCCTCCGAGTGGCCCTGCCCCTTTCACGTGGCCCACAGGAGAGTCTGGGCCCCAGGGCACGGGAGAGGGTGTCTGGCACCTCAAGGGTCCATCCCCATGATGTGCTGGGGTAGGGGTGCTCAGGACCAGGGGACAATGGGAACCCAGGTCCCTTCAAATGTCCCCCATTTCCTCCTAACGTCCCCTCCCTCCATACGCAGGGCTGCGATTCCACCTTACCTGGTCGTCTTGACAGGACTGGAAGCCCAGGCTGGGGGACAGGGAGCTCCCTGTGCTCCTCAGGGGCGTGGTCTTGTGACAACCCAATTCTGGAGCAGGTCCCCCCTTCATACCACCACTACCTGCTGGGAAGACGAGTCAGTTACAGGTGAGCAGTAAAGGTCCTCCAAATGGCATGGCTTCAAGGGCTGGCTTTCCCATTAAACCATCGAGTGACCTTGAGCCAGTCACTGCCCTTCTGGCCTCAGTTTCCCTATCTGCAAAACGGGCGGGTTGGACCATTTAATGTGTAATGACTTTCTCAGTGCTGACATTTAGAAGCCAATGGTGTGCTCCTGGCTTCTGTAGCCAATCAGAGGTGAGGAGCAGAGCCAGGCTGATTCCCATTCCTGGGGAAGAGAGGAGCGAGGAAGGTCTTTATGAAGATTATTCCCAAGTGAGCTCAGAGATCTGAGGGAATATTCCAGACTCCTTGGGGCCACAGGGAACTGGGAAGCCACTCTCCTCCATGCTGGGAGGGCCTCATGACTGCACGACTACTTACCACAGGCTCCCGCCAAGGGAAACTGTCCACCAAGCAGAGCCCTGCATCCGCTCACCCACACAGCTTTTCTGGGCAGCTAAGGAGGTCCCAGATCCTGCCACCCAGCCTGCCCCCCAGCTCTCTCCCCAGGGTCTGTCTCAAAGAGTGGCCAAGTGTGGCTCCGGTCCCCTGACTGGCCTGCCAGGAAGATGCCCTGAGCTCAGCTGTCTGCTCAGTCGTCTACTCGCTTCTCTGCCATCTTTCACTGGTCACGAAGCAAGGGACCACCTCAGCTCAACACATGTCCCAAGGCCCTTCCCCTTCCCCTCAGTAACCACCCTTCCCTCTTTACCCCACGTGTTCCTGAGCACCCCAGCACCCACCAAAACTCAGACTCCTTCCCTTTTCCCCAACTCCTTCCAACCCTGCCCAGGTCTCAGAGCAAACCCCCAAAGGAGGGGCCTCCTGCTTGAGGCTCTTCACCTGGCTCTGCAGTCCCCTCTGGCTGGGGAAGGGGGGAGGTAGGCTGGCTGCTGGGGCAGCCGCTGCCTGTGGCTGAAGCCCCAGTGGCTGCAAGAGATGATGGGAAGGTGCTACATTTGACTTCCTCTTTATACGCTGCAAATAGGAAGAAGGGGGCAGGCAGGCAGCCTGGGGCCCTATGAGACCTGACAAGGGGGGCCGCCCGCCAGCCTTTATCTACACGTAGCAACTCTAGAGGACACCGTGATGGTTTTTGTTTGTTTGTTTTGGTTTTGGTTTTGGAAACGCATTAGGGATGTATTGAGCATCCCTTCCTGTTTTCACATCACGTTTCAGTTCTAAGTCAGTGGTTCTCAGTTGGTCGCTAAGTACCCCCTCAGGGATACCAAGTTATGACAAGGGGTCAGAGGTACTTTATGTGCATCAAACACTTCCCGTAGACTGAATAATAAAACGACTGGCATAGAGATCTACTCTGTCCAATTGGATGTGTTTGTCATTCATTGAACATGCTGGTTTTTTGGGCCACTGTGAACTGGGCCCCTAAAATTTCAGTATGTGAGGGTGAGGCTGGAGTAGGGGGTTGCTATCTGGTTCTCAGAGAACCCTGAGCAAGAGAGGGACAGACAGGGCTCAGAGGTTGGAGCTGAGGTCATTCTGGGGACGGGGCCCAACTGAAACAGAGATGGACAGTGATGATGACAGGGAAGACAGATGACAGCAGGGACAGGAACAGGCAGAGATGAGAGCAGGCAACAGAAGGATCCTGGGTGAGACAGAGAAGACAGCAGGAATCTGATCTCACAGAGGAGAGGGCAGGAGGCAACAAACACGTCTTCCTTCCCTGTTCCATCTCTGATCTCTCTCTCCTGGAAATCCTTTCTCTAATCCAGATAGAGTGTGGAGGCCCCAAGAGATAATTCAAGAACACAGAAAAATGATGCTTGTGAGTCATGAATATATAAAATAAATAGGGATTTTTAAAAAATGGAAGCTCCCCTCCTTCACAATTTCTCAGCTCCCCTCCTTCAAATTTTTCTTTGTTTTGTGTTTATTCTTCCAGACATTTGTCTATGAACCTGTGAACAGGTAGATGGACTTTTAAATTTTGCTTTAGATAAAAATGGATTGTGCAATGCATATTATTCTTCAGCTTTTCCTATCCAACAATCTACCATGGCCATAATTTTATGCCAGAATATATCTGCCTCCTGCTTTTTCTGTGTTTTTTAAAAAAACATATTTTTTTATTGTGTTCAGAGAGGAAGGGAGAGAGAGATAGAAACATCAATGATGAGAGGGAATCATTGATAGGCTGACTCCTGCACACCCCCTACTGGGATCAAGCCTGCAACCTATCATGTGCCCTTGACCAGATTTGAGCCAGGAAACCTTCAGTCTGCACGCCGATGCTCTATCCACTGAGCCAAACCAGCTAGGGCTGCCTCCTGCTTTTTCTTGACTATGCAGTACTCTTTTGCAGGAATGGACATAATAGATAGCATTCCGCTATTGGTGGGCTCTGATTTTTCTCTGTTCCACACAGAACTGGAAAGGGCCTCCATTCAGAGATAATACGCAGAGTGGTTAAGAATATTAGCTCTGCTGGGTTTAATCCCAGCTCTGTGACCTTATGGCAAGTCATTTAACTTCTCTCCTCATCTGTCAAATGGGGATAATAATCGTTTTTATCTCACAGGGCTCTTTTGAAGATTCCTCAAGATAATTCACATCGAGCTCTGGTCCATAGTAAGCACTTGACCAATGTGGCTTATATTGTTGTGTGTGTGTGTGTGTTTTAAAATATATTTCTTTATATTGATTTCAGAGAGGAAGGGAGAAAGAGAGAGAGATAGAAACATCAATGATGAGAGAGAATCATTGATTGGCTGCCTCCTGCACACCCCCTACTGGGGATCAAGCCCACAACCCAGGCATGTGCCCTTGGCCGGAATCAAACCTGGGACCCTTCAGTCCGTAGGCCGACGCTCTATCCACTGAGCCAAACCAGCTAGGGCTATATTGTTAATATTGGACATCAATCTTTGCCTAGGCAGGCAAGTATCGGCAAGTCAAATTGTAAAAGTGTTTACATTGTGATGGGTCTTTCTGGCTCACTTTGGAAGACCAGGACGTGGGCAGCACACTCTTTTAGAGATGAACTACATTCCGTTTTACTGCTTTGTTCATTAACGCCTGGTTGGAGACTATTGGTCCCACCCAATGCAATCTTCCCCAGTCTACACATCACTATAATAATTGCTCTAAGCATTCCACCCTTGCCATGTGCCAGGAACCCTGCCAAGCATTTCGACATGCTTTGTTTAACTCAGTCAGCACAATGACCCTGCAAAATGGATGCAATTATCCCTGCTTTGCAGGCAAGGAAACTGACACTCTGAGAAGGACAGTGATCCACTCAAAGTCACATAACCTAAGTTGGGGCTATGACATCCCCGGAGGGGAAGGAGAGCTCAGGGAAGAGTTGCTGGAGGAGTACCTCTGAAGAAGTAAAAAGGGCCACAACTGTGGTATAGTATGGTCTGGATTCCCTTCAGGAGCCAAAGGACCCCCAGGAAAATCAGGATGGACGGAGACCCAAGTTAAGGACTGGGGAAACGAACAAGTGGAATTAGCATCGGGCACCCTGCAAGCACTTCAAGAGCCTGTCATTCATTCATTCACTTGTTCATTCACATATTTCTTTCTTTTATTTATTTATATATATTTTTTGGTAATCCTCACCCGAGGATATTTTTTCCCATTGATTTTTAGAGAGAGTAGGAGGGAGGGAGAAAGACAGAGAGAGAGGGAGAGAGAGAGAGAGAAACATCGATGTGAGAGGGACACATCAATTGGTTATCTCCCACACGCCCTAAACAGGGCCAGGGATCGAGCCTGCAACTGAGGTACATGCCCTTGACCAGAATTGAACCCGGGATCCTTCAATCTAAGGGCTGATGCTCTAACTGCTGAGCCAAACTGGATGGGGCCATTCACACATTTCTTGATTGCCAACTATGTATCTGGCATTGGAGTAGTTGTTCGGAACATAGCCCATAGGAACATGACCCAGACCTTGCAACGTACAATCCAGTTATCAGAAGGCTTGCTGGATGTTGCTGAAAGAGAAAGTGATGTACAAGCATCAGGGCGTATTATTTTTGGGTGTGGGTTCAGGAAGCAAAATAGAGCCAAGGGTGTCAGGCTGGCTTGGTCAGTAATTAAGAGAAGGCATAAGGCTACAGGCAGAAGCCTTACTTCCTTTTTGAAAACCTCAAAAACTCTCCAACCTATAGCCACTGCCACGCCAGTCTTTTTTTTTTTTTTTTTTATTGATTTCAGAGAGAGAGGAAGGGAGAGGGAGAGAGAGAGAAACATCAAGGAGGAGAGAGAATCATGGATCAGCTGCCTGCTGCACGCCCCCTACTGGTGATGGAGCCCACAGCCCGAGCATGTGCCCTTGATTGGAATCATCCCGGGGCCCTTCAGTCTGCAGGCCGACGCTCTTTCCACTGAGCCAAACCAGCTATGGCTGTCACGCCAGTCTTGAGGCCAGCCAGCTGTGCTACCGGCCAGCTTAGTGTGTGGGTCACAGAGCTCTGTTGCATGGATATTTCTGAAGGGCACCAGAGAAGGAATCCAGGAGGGGGTCTGGGTTCATCATTGGTCCACGGTTAAGGGGCTGTGTGGACTCTAAGGGCAGGGCTGAGGGTGGGGAGCTCAGCCCAGCCCACAGTGCTTTCACCTCACTTTGCTCTGTGGTTGACACCTCCCTCCCTCTGCCTGACACCCACTTATATCATCTCCCCATCTGTCAGTCTATCAGATGCAATGAGTTGGCCTTTGGCTTCACACCCTAGGGTGGAGAGATCCTGAGATAGGGTGTGCCTGCTTTCACATTTGCAGAAGGGGCCTCAAGACTCTTGCATCTTCCCCTGCACCCACCTTGACTTTCCAGTCTTGTGGAAAAATTTGCAGGTATGTCTTCAAATGAATTCTGAGGTCATCCCATCCATCCTCTCATCTCTACCATTCTAAGATAGGAGGTAAAAAGAGGTCACAATAGCTGGGATTCAAATCCACTGAAGCTAATATACTCTTAACTACCATGCAACACTGCATACCATGTACATGGATGCTCTTTCTAGCTATGTGTGAAAGAGGGAACATTTGAAGTCCACATATATATCCACCATTAGAGGATATTATGTATAGCAATGAAATAAAATACTATACAGCCAGCAAAAAAAGCAAAGGGTAGGTTTATTGAGTGCCTCCTATATGCCAAATGTCTTTATAATTATCTAATCTTTCTTAAAATCTTTCATGGTCAGAATTATTAATGTCCCCGTATTTGTTGTTGTTTTGTGTGTGTGTTTGTTGTTGTTTTTAAAAAATATATGTTTATTGATTTCAGAGAAAAGGGGAGAGGGAGAGAGATATAGAAACATCAATGATGAGAGAGAATCATTGATTGGCTGCCTCCTGCCTACTGGGGATGGAGCTTACAACCCAGGCATGTGCCCTTGACTGGAATCAAACCTGGGACCCTTCAGTCTGCAGGCTGATGCTCTATCCATGGAGCCAAACCAGCTTGGGTGAAGTCCCCGTTTAATAGATGAGCAAACAAATACTCAGTAAAGGTAACCAGGTAGCATCAACTCAAACACTTACAGCGGCCATGCAGTTAACATAAATTGGTCCAGGAATAAATTTGGTACAGATGGTACAAAACACTCAGGCTTGATGTCAGGATTCACATGGAAGGATGGGGACTGAGGCAAACGAGGGACCAGGGGCCATTCACCATGACTCAGCATAATTAGGAGCCAGCGTTGCCAGATTCTGACTTTTCTAGAGAATTTTAAAATCAGGATTTTTATGTGAAATTTCTATATATTTTTCAAAGTTGGTTCAAATGATTTAAAATACTGTGCCCGCCAATCAGGACAGATCTGTGCGCCAGATTCCACTGCCTCTGCCTCAGGTCCGGGACGCCCAGGACTTTCCATGTTTTCACCTGTCTCCAAAGGTAGGACTCAAATGGAGTCTACCTAACATTCAAAAAATTAATCACCATTCTTTACAAATTCTTCCAAAAAACAGAAGAAAAGGGAACACTTCCCAACTCATTCTATGAGGCCAGGATTGCCCTGATTCCAAAACCAAAAACATCACAAGAAAACAAGACTAAGACCCCTTAGGAATATGGATGGAAAAATCCACAAAAGAAGGATTATATACCATGACTAAATGGGATTTACACCAGAAGTGGTTTAACAGCCAAAAATCAATTAATGTAATACACTATGTGAATAGGATAAAGGACCAAAACCACATGATCATCTCAATAGATGCAGAAAGTGCACTTGACACCCTTTCATAATAAAAACACTAACCCAACTAGGAACAAGAAGTTTCCTCATCCTGGCGAGAGGTCATAGCAGGGATTCAAAGCCACTGGAACTAGAATACTCCTAACTACAAAAAGCACACCACCACCACCAACGTTGTACTTAATGGTGAAAGCCTTGTGGCTTTCACTCTCAGATCAGGAACAGGACTAGGATATCCACTCCCACCACTTCTATTCAACATTGCCTGGAGATTCTACCCAGGCAATTAGGTAAGAAAAATATTTTTTAAAAAGGCATCCAGATTAGAAGAGGTATGGAAATGTTTGGAATTAGATATAGGTAGTGGTTGCACAACATTATGAATGTATTAAATGCCAGTGAATTGTTCACTTTACTTTATTTATTGAATTTATTGGGTGACATTGGGTAATAAAAGTATACAGATTTCAGGTATACAATTCTACAGTACATCATCTGTATATTGTATTCTGTGTTTACCACCCCAAGGAATTGTTTACTTTAAATGGCTGGCTTTATGTTATGTGAATTTCACCTCAATAATTTTTTTTTAGCCAAAAGACGACCTACAGAATGGAAGAAAATATTGCTAAATCATGTATCTCACAAATAACTTGTATCCAGAATATATAAACAACTCTTACAACTCAATAATAAAAGACAAATCAAAATAAAAGCAAAGTAGTAGAATCACTGTATTGTATACCTGAAACTAATATTGTATGTCAACTATCCTGTATAATAAAGATGTGATATACAAATTGACCATCATGCCCTCACAAGATGGCTGCCTATGACCAGGCCTACAGAGGGGTTAGTGAGGGACGACCAAATGACTGAACAGCAGGCTGCATGGGGTGACCAGGCCGGCAGGGGGGGGGGGCAGTTGGGGGCGACCAGGCCAGCGGGGGGGGCAGTTGGGGGAAATTAGGCTGGCAGGGGGGGCAGTTTGGGGCAACCAGGCAGGCAGGCAGATGAGAGATTAGGAGCCAGCAGTCCAGAATTATGAGAGGGATGTCCGACTGCTGGTTTAGGCCTGATCCCCTAAAGGGCTGAGGGGACCCCCCGTTCCCCGTGCATGAATTTTGTGCACCGGACCTCTAGTACTTTAATAAAAAAGAGAAATCCTAGCCCTGCCGGCATGGCTCAGTGGCTGAGCATTGACCTATGAACCAGGAGGTTGGGGATCAGTTCTCAGGCAGGGCATATGCCCAGGTTTCAGGCTCGATCCCCAGTAGGGGGTGTGCAGGAGGCAGGCAATCAGTGATTCTCCTCATTGATGTTTCTCTCTCTCTCTCTCTCTCTCTCCCCCCTTTTCTCTCTGAAATCAATAAAAAAAAATTTTTTTTTAAAGAGAGAAATCCTAGAAGGATATATAAGAAGCTATTAATAGTGGTTACTTGTAGGAGTAAGGCTGGAGATTAAAAAAGGGAAAACTATTTCTACTTTTTCATTTTACTTTTTATTCTAGTTTTCTATACTCTTTAATTATATACATATGTTCTATTTATAATAAACGTTTAACACTTAAAAATTATTCCATCTACCAATTCCTAAAAGGTCTATTGAAGTTGTTTTTTAAAAAAGGAAAAAACAACAACAACAAGCAAAGTATATGAACAGACATTTCTCCAAAGAAAATATACAAATGGCACATAAAAAATATTCCACATAAGTAAGTCATTAGGGAATTGCAAACCAAAACCACAATGAATTACCATTTCACAACCACTAAGATGGTTATAATATTTTTTAAGTATAATAAAATACAAGTGTTGGTACAGAAATTGGAACCCTTATACACTGCTGTTGGGAATGCAAAATCATGCAGCCACTTTGGAAAAGTCTGAGAGTTTCAAAAAGTTAAACAGAGAGTTACCATATGGCCCCACAATTCTACACACACACACACACACACACACACACACACACACACATCAAAAAAATTGAAAACATGTTCATACAAAACTTGTACATGAATGTGCATAGCAGCATTAGTTATAATGCTAACCCATAGTATCTGAACCTCAGTAGACTCTACATCTGCTCTGGCCCCCCCAAATCTCCCAGTCTAAGGAGAAAAGAGCCAATAAAGGATAATTCTGAAGACCTTTAAGAGACAAGGTGTTGCCTTGGCTGGTGTGCTTCAGTCGGTTGAGCATCATCGCATGCACTGAGAGGTCACCGGTTCGATTCCTGGTCAGGGCACATGCCTGGGTTGCAGGCTCACTTCCCAGTAGGGTGTGTGCAGGAGGCAGCTGATTGATAGTTCTTGATCATTGATATTTCTCTCTCTCTCCCTCTTCCTTCCTCTCTTTCTCTAAAAATCAATAAAACCTTTTAAAAAAGAGAGAGAGCCTAGCCAGTTTGGATCAGTGGATAGAGCATTGGCCTGCAGACTGAAGGGTCCCAGGTTCGATTCTGGCTAAGGGCACATGCCTGGGTTGTGGGCTCAATCCCCAGTAGGGGGCATGCAGGAGGCAGCCAATCAATGATCCTCTCTTATCATTGACGTTTCTATCTCTCTCTCCCTCTCCCTTCCTCTCTGAAATCAATAAAGAAATATGTTTTAAAATAAATAAATAAAAATAAAAAGAGAGAGAGACAAAGTGTTGAGGGAGCACAGAACACAAAAAAGGAGGTTTGTTCTGTCTGGACCATGGCAGGGAAGGTAATTGCACCATGTCGCTAACCACTCAAAATGCTTCAGTGGCTCCCAGACCCCCTTATTTAGCCTCTGAGGCCTCGACTGATGCAGCCTCTGCTCAGCTTACCATTAAAATGCACAGGATCTCACCGCCTCCTTCCAGAGGAGGGAGCGTCTCTATTTCACAGGAAAGGAAATAAGGCTCTGAGATTTTAAATGCCTTGCCCAGGGTCACATAATGAGCTAGAATTTAAACCCAGGCCTAACTTCAGAGCTTGTGCTCTAAGAATCACAGGGTCATTTTAAGCTAAATGAACAATGTGTGAAAACACCTTGAAAAGTGTACAAGAGACATTTGAGACACCATTCATGGCAAAAGTCTTTTGAGTTAACTTGAAAATATTCTCATCTTGAGCAAACCCCCCCAGACATCCAACCATATCATCACACCAAAGGAGACCAAAGGGGTCAACATGAAATGGCTTACAAAACCGAGGGTCTCCTCTAGGGTCAGGGTGGGCAAGCACAGATTCTGAAAGACTTGTTCCCTGTGGATTCTGACAAAACCAAACTCTGCTCTGCCCTCAGCCAGAAGGAGCTGTCTAAAGCCCATTGCCTTGAGCAGATTCAGGAGCTGAGAAGGTTCGCAAGTTTAAGGTAGGTTCAGGACAGCCATTTTATTTTATTTTATTCATTTAATTGATTTCAGAGAGGAAAGGAAAGTGAGAGAAAGATAGAGACATCAATGATGAGAATCATTGATCAGCTGCCTCCCGCACGCCCTCTACTGGGGATCATGTGCCCTGACGGGAAATCGAACCTTGACCTCCCGGTTCATAGATGGATGCTCAACCATTGAGCCAGGCCAGCCGGGCCCAGCCCTTTTCAAACTCATTTCCTATGGAACACTTATAAAGTAAGAATATATTAGCAAAACCCCACCAGAAGGTCATCTCCTCTAGATTAAAGGAGATAGCCAGCCTCTCACAAAACAACAGAGGTGTCACAAGTTAACTGCTACAAGAAGTGATCAAAAATTGGTTCTTATTTTGTGTGTGTGTGTGTGTGTGTGTGTGTGTGTGTGTGTGTGTGTGTATTTACTGATTTCAGAGAGGAAGGGAGAGGGAGAGAGAGATAGAAACATCATTGATGAGAGAGAATCATTGATTGGTTGCTTCCTGCAAGCCCCTACTGGGGAGGATCGAGCCTGCAACCTGGGCATGTGCCCCAGCGGGAATCGAACCTGGGACCCTTCAGTCCGCAGGCCAATGCTCTATCCACTGAGCCAATCCGGCTAGGGCCTGATTCTTATTTTGAATAGACATGCTGAAATAATAAGACAAGTTGTAAAACATAGTAAAATTATCAAATATCTTAAGTCAACTCAATATGTGGTTGATGAATTCATTAATATGAAATTGAAGAATGTCTATTGAAATAAAAGAATGCATTTATGCATTGAAGCATAGTTCATGAATATTGTAGGAATTCTTTTTTTTTAATTTTATTCTTATTGTTGAAATTATTACAGATCCTTTCCTCCTCCCCCCATTGTCTCCCTTCACTTCACTTCCATCCTCTCCCTGGCCTTCCCCACACTGTTATCTATCCATGGGCTATGCATATAAGTTCATTGGTTAATCTCTTGTAGGAATTCTTTCTTTTGAAATATTTTTATTGATTTCAGAGAGGAAGGGAGAGGGAAGGAGAGACAGAAACATCAATGATGAGAGAGAATTATTCATCTACAGCCTCCCACAGTCCCCACACTGGTGATGGAGCCTGAAACCCAAGCATAAGCCCAAGACTGGGAATCGAACTGTGTCCTGTTGGTTCATAGGTCGATGCTCAAACACAGCCACACTAACTCTTGTAGGAATTCTTAATGTGTTAATTCAGGTCCTCTGAGAAGCAAATGTTAAGAGGGAATTAGATGCCCTAACCAGTTTAGCTCAGTGGATAGAGTGTTGGCCTGCTGACTGAAAGGTCCCAGGTTCGATTCCAGTCAAGGGCATGTACCTTGGTTGTGGGCACATCCCAGTAGGAGGTGTGCAGAAGGCAGCTGATTGATGTTTCTCTCTCATTGATGTTTCTAACTCTCTATCCTTCTCCCTTCCTCTCTGTAAAAAGTTAATAAAATATATTTTTTATTTTTTATTTTTTAAAAAAGGGGATTAGATGTGGGAGGGGTTTATTGGAGAAAATACCTGGGAGGGGAAAATGGACAAGGAGCCAGAGGAAGCTAGGAATGC
This sequence comes from Corynorhinus townsendii, assembly GCA_026230045.1. Taxonomy (NCBI): domain Eukaryota; kingdom Metazoa; phylum Chordata; class Mammalia; order Chiroptera; family Vespertilionidae; genus Corynorhinus; species Corynorhinus townsendii. The sequence continues at coordinate 205,659,047 of JAPDVU010000002.1, read as the reverse complement.
TGTCAGATCATGGTGTAGGTGACACCTCATGGAGAACAGAGGAAGGAACGGAGGTTGGGCAGAAAAAGTCTTAGACTGCAATTCTAAGAAAGTTGCAGCAGAGCCAATGGGAATGCCTCTATCCAAAACTGCCCGCCAGAGGACTCCCTCACCTCCTGGGATGACCCTGCATTCCTGTCCGTGCCTGCTCAGTCTCTGCCTGGGAGTAACTCATGGGAAGTGTGGCCTCAAAGAGAATGTGGTGGTGGATTTCAGCCATTACAGTTGGGGCATGCACAACCCTTGGAACAGCATACCATTTATTAAAGACAATAATTATGTCATAACAAGACCAATCAAAGGAATGTATTTAGTTTTTATTATACATGTATTTTCCAATAAATGTTATTAGAAATTGTGTTTCTAGCCTCGATCTATGAACCGAGGTCACAGTTAGATTCTGGTCAGGGCACATGCCTGGGTTGTGGGCTCGATCCCCAGTTGGGGGTGTGCAGGAGGCAGCCTATAGATGATTCTCTCATCTCTCTCTCCCTCTCCTTTCCTCTCTGAAATCAATAAAAATATTAAACACACACACAACAACAAAATAAATTGTGTTTCTAGAATATTCCATGAAGTCTCAGGAAACATTTGGGGAAATTCTGGATTCCAGGGATTCCTGGACAAGGGAAAATTGGGATTGTGAGAAGATAGGGTAGAGCTGGGAGGTCTGGGTTTTAGCCCAGTTCTGTCACTAACTTGCTTTGGGAGCTTCTTCAAGTCACTTCCTTGGTTTCTCTGACTTAAAATGGGTGCGAGGAAGAGGAGCGCCTGTGCATCTTGGAAACCTGTCATTCAGTGCCCCCCTTAGAAACAGACTCTTGGGCAGAGCATTCTCGGTCAATGTGGCTGCTTTTTGTGGCATCAAAGCCTACTGGCCTTGAACCCCTTACCTGTGCCCACTTGGATGTGCCACGCAGGGGCCTTGTTCCCCACCTCTCTCCACCGCTGGCTTCTCCTGATCAGACTAGCTCAACTTCTGGTCTTGTAGTTTCCCTCTGCCAGCTGTCAGCAGCTGTGGGTGCTAGGAGGTGGGGAGGCTCTCAGAGGAGGCTGTGGTAAGCAGAGGGAAGGTGTTACCTTCCAAAATAGCCCCTGAGGGGAGCCTGTGGCCACTCTCACCACCACCCTGTTTCCAGGAAACCCCCAGAGGTCGAGTGAAGGAGTGGGGGCGGGGGGTCTTTTATAAAATGTAGCCCAGTGCAAGATCACAAGGCCTCCCAGCTTCAGAGCCAAGGCTCTACCATGTGGGTCTGAGGGATCAGTATTACCGAGTGCCTGACAGGGATGCACCCCTCTGTCAGAGGATCTGTGCTAAGAAATTACATCATTCATATCCTTCTCACACACCTCCACCCTACATCTCAGAACACTTAACAAGTCAAGTGCACCTCCTCTCCTTGTTTGCAGCACTCCCTGGGAACGGTCTGTGGAGATGCTTCTGACTCAGGCCTAACACACTTGTGAAGTAGACATCAAAGCCCCCAAGGCCCTTTAGAGCTGCTGGATGGGTCAGCATGACGAAGGAATGAGCTAATGACCGCAGCACCCACACAGACTCCTATTTCAGCCTAAATATCCTGGATAGTTCCAGTTGGCTCCTCTTCTGGGGACAAACTCAGGAGGGGCTGAGGAGGCACAGCTCCAGCTTTCTATAGTTCTCAACATGCTTCTCCACAGGAACTACAGGGCTCCTTCTCCCCTTGGCATCTCTCTTACCCATCAGCACCCACCAGGGTAGGAGAAATAGGTCAAAGAGAGAAGAGACCACCGACAGGTTAAGGTCTGAAGCCGGTGGACAGGGTTCTGGAATCCCACTTGGACAGACCCAGGTCTTATTGGGCCTGGAGCTTTTAGAATTTAGGAGGCCCTCTTGAAGAAAAAAGGAATATAAACCCTGGCTGGGTAACTCAGCTGATTGGAGCATCATGGCAGATGCACCAAGGTGTGGGTTTGATCCCCTGTCAAGACACATACAAGAATCAGCCAATAAATGCATAAATAAGTGGAACAACAAATTGATGTTTCTCTCTCTCTCAAATCAATCAATACAAAAAAATTTAAGAAAAAGAAAAGGAATACAAGGTTATAAATATAAAATGTGTACCCCAAGTGAATGTTTATTAAGAACAAGAAAAGACATGATGATAAATCACAAGTTTTAAAAGCTGAAAAAATACCATAAAACATATTTGTATTCCTTTCATTGCCTGGCACACCTCTGTACTACGTATTAACAGACCAGTTGCTGATATTTCAAATTTCAAACTGTGATTAAAATATCTCACTTTTACACATTTTATCAAAATGTGTGAGCATAGGGCTTGGTTCCCCCCATATTCTTGGGAGAGGCCCTAGAGCGTAACCTAAATAGTCTGTTCCACGCCTTCTGGACAAAAAATGTTGAATTTAGGAAGGGGGTGAACAAGTTTGGTTTACTCTAGAAAGGTCCCAAAGACCTGCTGGTTCTCCTTCCCTTCTCAAAATAACTAACTAACTTAATTAATTAATTAATTAAAATTTAAAAAATCAATTATTAAGAAAGTAAAACCTTGGGGGGAAATGTGAAGGCTCCAGCCGTGTGTGGGCTCCACTGTAGAAAGGGTTAAACCTCTGACCACAGCTGAATCAGATACAGGCAGGCTCTTCCCCTTCCCTCGGAAAGGGCCCTCATCTCTCCTGCCTGTTGCTGCATTTTTGTTCCCTCTGCCCGAAACACAGCCCCTGCACACCTCTTTTCCACATCATCACCTGGTCAAGATTTAGGCATCTGTTAAGTCTCACTTTAAGTTTCTCAGGAGGGCTTTGTCTGATCCCCTATCCCTTGAATTAAACCACTATAATTATTTACTATTCACTACCTGGAAAGCACCACAAAGCCTGGGACCTTGTCTGTCTCATCCATGCTTGCATTTTTGCAGTCCGTAGCACAGTGTCTGGTGCACAGTGCCTAGTACACAGTGGTACTCAAGCAGTATTTTCGAACAAAGAAACTTAGGCCTAATGGGTGAAGAGAGGGGAATGTGGGGGACAGAGCGCCCCCTGCTGGACACGGAAAGACCCAGGACCCAGGACTCCTCTGAGCTGGGAGGAATAATGGGGTAGTAAATTTCCTACTGTGGGTAGTCTTGGAGACCCAAACCTAATGCCAAACTCCTGCTGATTTATGCCTTCTCACTTCTATCATCCCCACTACAACTCTCCTTCCAACCTTCAGAGCCACTGTATCCATCCTCCCTCACACTGCTGACCACCTCACCCTCAGCTTCATAGTGACCATCCCCTGATCTTCCCCACAATTAATATCCCTCCCTCCTGGACCTTTAGCTTTGACTAACAATAGGCCTAGATTCTTTCACTGATTCTCTTTCCTCCTCCTCCCTAATCAATCAATCAGAATTGATTGGCTGGGGCAGTGAGGTGGATATGTGGATGAGGGGAAGAAATGGTGGGCAGAGAGCCTGGAAAATTGCTGAGAAGGTGTGGGGTGGGGATGGGGGTGAGTGTGTTTCTGAAACAGGATTTTGTTAACATTATGGCCAGTGGATTTGTTCTTAGGGGGCTTGGGGAGGAGGGGCGGGACATGGGGCTGAGAAGTTACTTGGAAGTTATATAGAAAATGGTGAATGAGGAATTCCTGTCTACTGCCTTGAGTGAAAAAGTGTAAAATGCCTCCAGATTACACAGCACAAGGGGCGGGGGGAGGGAGGGAGGCGCTCATAGAAGAAGATTGGGCTAAGAGAAATATGGAGTTTCAGTGAGGGAGGGAGGGGTGCAGCAAAGGGGATGATCGAACCTCGGAGAGGAGGGTGGGTGTTCAGTGAGGGGAGTTGGGGCTCCATGCGAAGGATGTAGGAGGGGACAGAAAGGTTAAGAGGAAATCTTGAGCAAGAAGAGGAAGCGGGGATCAAGGAGACATAGAGGTCGATCCTCCTCTGGTGGGGAGGGGCAAAAGCAACCACACCTGTGTGCCTCTGCCGCGGTTTCCATCCCTGGCCCCTCCCCCATCAGTGCCACAAGGGGGGCTGAGGAAGAGTGACAGTTACTTAATGACCCTGAGTCCTGCTAGCTCTTCTGAGCAGCCTGTAGTCACTGGAGGGCTAAAGGGGACTGAAGCCAACGTCCAGGTTATTGATCTCTGGCCCCAAAGGTCAGCTTCAGGGGCAGAGGGAGTGGTGTTGTCACAGTGGGAGCCTTGAGGGACCCCACAACAGTGGGGCCAAGCTGCACAGCATGGTTTTCACGTCTACATCCTCCCCCACCAAGCGCACACACGCCTCCATCCAACTCTGCCTGAAACTTGTACCTGGGAGAGGTCTCAGAATAGTTTCTTGGTGTCTGAACTTTTGAGCGCTAGAGAGCATGAAAGCAGGGACTTGGATAAGGTTATTGACTATTACTCCCCCCGCAAGACAAAGGCCGGGGAGTCCCTGTGCTCTGAAGTGACCTCAGTGGGAAAGCACCAACCTGCTAGTCAGAAAGGACGGCCACAACTTGCTGTATGGCCTTGGGCAAACCACTTAACCTCTGTGCATCTTAGTTTTCTTATCTATAAAATGAAGGGGTTAAATCAGATGAGCTCTAACATTCCTTCCAGACAAACAATCGAAGATTCTAGGGAATTAAGTGGGGACAGGTGCTGACAGTGCAGTTAGGGGCAGGCATTAGCTTAGGTTCAGAAGATTGTAAAAAGAATTCTTGGACTGAGAAAGAAAACCTGGATTCTAATTTTAGCCACCATTAACAATGGACTGGTGGAAAGTCATTCATTTATTCATTCAACAAAAACTTAATAAGCAATTACTCTATTCCAAGCTTTGTGATATGTGCTGGTCAAACAATAAACAAGACAGACATAGTCCCTAGCCTCATGGAGATTACATTCTAGTAGCCAGTGGGAGAGAATGACAAATAAATAAACGTAATAAAGTGGGGCAAATACTCCACTATAGAAGTGCAGGGTATATAAGAACATGTGAGAAGGTGTTGGGTAAGTGAATGGGTGGAGGCAAAGAGATCCCTGAACAAAGTGGCATCTATGTTGGAGCCTAAAGAATGAACAGTAGCCCTCACTGGTTTGGGTCAGTGGATAGATGTTTGGCCTGCAGACTAAAGGGTCCCAGGTTTGATTCCTGGTCAGGGCACTTGCCTGGGTGGTGGGCTCAACCCCCAGTGGGGGGGGGGGGTGGGAGGGGCGCAGGAGGCAGCCTATTGATGATTCTCTCTCATCATTGGTGTTTCTATCTCTTTCCCTTCCTCTCTGAAATCAATAAAAATACCTATTTTTTAAAAAGAATGAATAGTAGCAGGGTGGAGGGGGGCAAGAGGGAGGATGGGGACAGCTGTAATAGTGTCAACAATAACAAAAATTTTTTAAAGAAAGATTATATGAAATAGTCACAGGCACAAAAAATAAAAAGTAAGAGAAATGCTTTGGGGCAGAGGGGTAAGCAGAGGAAGGCACCAGGAATAAAGAAAGAGCAAGGCATGTGGAGGCCCTGGAATGCTAATGGGGACATGAGTAAGGAGTGTTACCTTGGGAAGTAAGTCTGGTTTGGAAGCCGAGGCCAGCATCACTGGCAAAACTGAGATAACCACATGTCCTCTCGCCTCCTTCCTTTTCCAGCAGCCCCATTTCCCAGGGTCTGGTGAGAAATGCATGGGAAACGCTGTGGTAGGAAAAGCACTGTACAAAGTAATACCCAGACAATGGGAAGAGATTGTGGAACACTGAGGATCAAGCTGGGTAAATCTGGCCTTCGGTCCTTTTCACAGGAACAGTGGGAAATGAATTAGAGTTGAAACCATTGAGCCTCTAACGAAGTTGTCCAAGGTCACACAACTAAAGAACCTGGGACTAGGGTTTAAACAGAAAGCTTGACTCTGGAGTCTTTGCAGAAGAGGGAGGGAACTTGTTCTAAAGAACCAGGGGGCCCAGCAGGCATTGCTCAGGGGTTGAGCATGGACCTATGAACCAGGAAGTCGTGGTTGGATGACTTGTCAGGGCTCATGCCCCGGTTGTGGGCTGGATCCCCAGTAGGGGGCGTGCAGGGGGCAGCCCATCAATGATTCTCTCTCATCATTTTTTCTTTTTTTAATCCTCACCCAAAGATACTTTTCCATTGATGTTTAGAGAGAGTGGGAGAGGGAAAGACAAAGAAATATTAACCTGAGAGAAACACATCGATTGCTCTCTCATCATTGATGTTTCTCTCTCTCTCTCTCCCTTCCTCTCTGAAATCAATAAATATACTTAAAAATAAATAAATAAATAAATAAATAAATAAATAAATAACCCAGTGGATAAAGGCTATAGAAGTCAGCTTCAATTCAATGGAAAAAATAACTTTTCTAACAATCACAATTATCAGGGGTTGGATAAGGCTTCAGAAGCAATAAACTCCCTGTTGCTGGAGATTTGTAAGCTGAGTCTAGAAAGTGGTCGATATCAAGCTTGGGATCTCAGAAGGAAGCAGCTGATCCCCAAGGTCCCTTTTGACCCTAAGAGTCTTGGAATCAGGATTCTGGGTCTCCCTCCTCTTGGCTCTGTAGCCCCTCTAATAGACCAGCCGTGGAGGCATCTCTTCTCAGAAGCCCAGTGCTGCTTGCATTTGGAAGGAGCTGGAGGGGAGAAGAGACAGCTTCCATGCATCTGTCCTATCATCCTTTCTCACCATGGCCAAACCACAGGGGCCCAGTGATGAGGAAAGGAAAAAGACAGGCCCCTGTCATCTGGAGGCCTAGTTTCCAGAGGGGCTTATCTGAGTTTGGTGCTGTCTTGGATGGCATCACTGAGATGCAGTGTAGTTTAGTAATTAGGAGCACAGACTACAGCATCAGACACTTCCTGTGTCCTCATCTTGAAAATGGAGACAAGAACTCCCACATAATGAATTTGGTGGGGCATTACGTGACCCAATTTAGGGTCTTGACAGAGTGTCTGGCATATGGTAAACATTCATATGTGGTTTTGCTTTTGTTGTTGTTACTTGCTGGGAGAATTCGAGGACATTATTCCAATCGTCTGAGCTCTTCTGTTAAATGGGGAGACAGCACCTCCTTCATAGAATGGTTAAAGAGGGCTATGTCCAGCACATAGCAGAAATTACCAGGTGTTATTTTCCACCATACTCTAACAGAGGGGAGTCAAGGATTATTCGGCACCCTTTGCTTTATTCTCTCTCAGATGGCATCACTGCAGCAAGCAGGAGGAGATCTTACAGGTCATAAATCTCCTCTCCCATTTGACAGAAGGGGAACTTGAAGCCCAGAGAAGAGATTTGCTCAAGGTCACACAGCGAGTTAGTGACAGAGCTAGGACTAAAACCCAGAACTTTCGGGCCATGTTATTCTATCTCAATTCTTGATAAAATGTTGAATGAATGTGTGGTTGAAGATTGAATGAAAGGAATACAGGTCTCTCTGTATGTCTCCCCAGGGACATGAAAGACTTGCAATTGTGGGAACCAAACTTTGTGGCTTCTTCTCAAACCAGCTGTTCAGTTTCAAGCCTCCTTGTTTTCATTTCTGCTGTTTCTTTTCTTCTGGAATGCCTTGCCCTCTCTGTTTTTCAAAATCCTATGTAAGGCCCAATGCAATGCCACCTCCCCTTTGAAGTCTCTAAACATATAACACTAGAGGCCCGGTGCACAAATTCATGCACAGGTGGGGTCCATGGGCCTGGCCAGCTATCAGGGCTGATGGGGGGCTGCTGGCCAGGAGGAGGGACCACCAGAGGTTGGCCAGCTGAGGGAGGTTGGCTGTGGGAGCCCACTGACCACCAGGGGGCAACTCCTGTGTTGAGAATCTGCCCCCTGGTGGTCAGTACACGTCATAGCTACTGGCCTGTCATCTGGTTGTCCAGTCATCTGGTCATACCAGTTGCTTAGGCTTTAATATATATATAGATGAGTCAGCTTTCCTTGTTTCACAGTGCATTATACATGCCCCTGTTAATGTCCCAATCTGATAGGACATATATCTTCTATATCTGTCCTTTCCATTAAACAGACAGGAAAACAAGGTTCAGAAGCCAATTCTGAATTGCAAGCCCTATTCCCTGATTGAAAGGAGGATCCTGGGAGACCTGGGTTTCTAGTTCTTGTTATTAACCAGCTATGGAACTTGGACAAGTCACCTAGATTTTAGGTTTTATTTCCATATTTACAGAATGGGGTGGGATGGAAGTTAAAGTCTGAAGATACTAACGTCTGACCAAGCCACTTTTAATGGAAGAAGTGTAGATTATGGAATCTTGAATGCTGATTCTATCAGGGTTTGAATTCTGACTTTATTACTTATTCTGTGACTTTCACCAAGTTACTTAACCCCTCTGTGCTCAGCTTCATCTGTAAGATGGGAACATAACCATGCCTATCTCATAAGTTTGGTGTGAGGATTAAGTGACATAATTTATCTATCTAAAGCATTAAGCACAGTGCCTGGCACATGATGAACCTTCAAAAGGCATTAAGAGGAGACATGCTCCACTGCACCCAAATGGCTTATGGCAATGTGGGACTCTACACATGGACTAGTAGACTTGAACACCAGACTGCAACGTGGGAAGGAAGCTCTGGAACACTGGCCTGGCCTGGAACTTCAGCTGCACCTTTTCAGTACTGGCTTCCCTCAATAAACTTTGCCTCTATTTTTTTTTAAAGCATTAACTATTGTAATTTTTTTTTAATATTTTTTTATTGATTTCAGAGAGGAAGAGAGACAGAGAGAGGGATAGAAACATCAACGATGACAGAGAATCATTGATTGGCTGCCTCCTGCACGCCCCACACTGGGGATCAAGCCCACCACCCAGACATGTGCCCTTGACCGGAATCAAACCCAGGACCCCTCATAGGTGAATGCTCAACCACTAAGCCACGCTGGCTGGGATAACTATTGTAATTTTTATTCTTCTTATAACTCTGTGTTTACACCTGATAATTTTGGGGTGGGGAAAGCATCTTCACTTCAACGTTCTCAAAGCAAGTCAAGTGTCTTTCTTCATCTTGCTAGGAGTCAACATAGCAGAATGGTAAAGAGTTTGGCTTTGAAACCATTAAAAGAGTAAGGGCAAAAACAAACAAACAAACAAACAAACAAGGAAACATGCTCAGACTTAGAAGATCCAGAAAGTTTCCCTCCCATGCACCCTTTCTTAGGATGTGCTCCTCACGGGTGAACCACGAAAGAGGTTGACCTGGGATCCAGGAAACAGTGACTCTAACCACTGTAGAGAGAGGAAGCCCCAGAGTGATAGCTGGGTAGCAAGCCCAGAGGGTAACCAGGAGGGAGAGCCTCAGGAAAGAGGCTCTGGGGAAAAAGAGGGCTTAGTGGAACCGATAATATAAGAAAGTCCTTGAAAATAATAGGGTATTCCAATGACAAAAATTTCAAGAAAGAAAGAAAGGCAGGAAAAGAAAACACAGTGTAAGAAGGGAAATTTTTTCCTAGGTTACTACTTGGCAATGCAGTAAACATTTCAGTAGTCATGACAGTGTAAACATTGTTTATCAGCTTAGTTGAAAATTGTGATTTAACTGTACTGGTGTACTGGGAGGAACAGGAGAGGGGAGGTGGCCCTGTAAGAGAGGTAAGTCCTCATTTACCATAACAGGAAATCAATAGATATCTAAAATGAATAAATCAAGGAACATAGGTAAATGATTTTTTTTTTTTTTTTTAGTGATATGGAAATATCCTCCAGAAGAAATGACTCAAAGAGTGTTTGCCTCATGGGAGTGGAGGGGGTGGTGTGGTCAGGAGACTGTTGTTTTTCATTATAATTCTTTCAATACTGATTGATTTTTTTAAACCACATGCATTAATTACTTTAACTCTAAAAAAAAAAAAAAGTAAAGAAGAAAAATATGGGAGTGAGCTACACTGCAACGCACCCTTTGTGATTTGTGAATCTCAGTTTCCTCTCCAGTACAGTTGAGGACAGAAAGAGGCAACACACACAAAGCACTTAGCGCATGCCTGGTTTATGATAGACTCTCAGTAAACAGTACGCGCCCGTCAGGGAAGATAGGTTACAGAGCTAGACTAAAACAACATTTGGGAAATGACAGCATTTGGTTAGACACCCTGCCTCCTGCCTCCATGGTACATGACAATCACTGGACACACACAAATGGACACCAGGTGAGTGACAGCTGGATGAGCTGTGACCCACCCACGGGCCCGGGAAGAGTCACAGTGAGGATCGCTGGAAAGATGGCAGCCGTGCGGGAAATGACGATTGGGCGTGACAAGTTCCACTGCAAGAGGACACCTGGAGAGCACAGTCACTGGACAGTGTGCGCTTGCAGGCTCATCATTCCCTCCTCTTGCCTGTACCTTGTGGGGGATGTGTCAGAAGGAAAAGATTTAGAGGCTGTTAGGGTGAGGGTCAGAGGTTAGCTGGGGTCAGGAAGTCTATTTCACTGAGGTCACTCTCTTCTCCTTTCAATGTAATGAAGCCATTATTGGTGAAAGCAAGTGCCCAGCATCTTGCTCTGTGAAGCAAGGCCCGCATGGGGAGCACGACTGAAAGAAGGAAGGGGACTCCCTTGGCTCATCCTCCTTCTGCCAATTCAACAGGCCTAAGAAGTGAGAGGCACACAATTCTGCTTGATATAGGAAGCCCTAGTCCTTAGAGAGGGATGAAGATGACAGCATGGGGCAAAACCTGATTGTTTCTCCGTGTAATTAGTAAAGGGGTCTCTCTTTCCTCTCTCTCTCTCTTTCTCTCTTCTCTCTCTGTCTCTATCTTACACACACACACACACACACACACACACACACACACACATCATTATGGCTTTAGAATGTCAGAAGTAGAAGAAACATTTGTCTAACAACTAATCCAATTCTGTCATTTTGCCCTTAAAGGGTAAAACCAGGTGCCTTTCTTGAGATCATAGCACAAATTAACAGGCTAAAACTGTATATACTCTACATTTTACTTGTTTGTTGTCTGTCTCTCTTCTCTAGAATGTAAGCTCTATGAGGACAGGGATTTCATATGTTTTATTCACTGATGTATCCCTAGTGCTTCAAACAGTGCCACCTGAACACATAAGATGCTCAATGAATATTTGTTAGGTGACTGAGTGAATGAACAAATGAGTGAATGGAAACACTGCACACACTGGATTCCCTTCCTGATGAATCAGAGCATATTACCATAATAAAGACTTTCAAAAGTCCTGCAGAGGAAACCTAGTTAACACACCATTTCCCAAATTATTTCTCTATAGAAACTTTTTTAAAAAATGGTGAGATGTGTTAATCATCCCATGGAACTAGTATTCTGAGGTACACATTGTGGGCAATAGTTTTCTTAAATAGACACCATCATTTATGTTAGCAGATGGTCAGGGTTTTAACTGCAAATAACCACCCTGGACCCCACCACAGAGTTCTTCAAAACACTTCATAAATGTGAGCTGGGTGTGGATGATTGCCCCCAAGAGCACCTGCATGTATGCATTTAATTATTTATTTAATCCTCACATTAGGATATTTTTCCCATTGTTTTTTGTTTTTGTTTTTGTTTTTGTTTTGAGGGAGAGAGAGAGAATGGAAGGAAGGGGGAGAGACAGAGAGAGAGAAACATCAATGCAAGAAAGACAGACACATCCACTGGTTACCTCCCATACAACTAAGAATCGAGGCTTCAACCAAGGTATATGACCTTGGTCAGAATTGAACCTGAGATGACTTCAGTCCGCAGGCCAGTACTCTAACCACTGTGCAAAACCAACTAGGGCCAGCTCTTTGATTTAGAAAGCCAAAGAGTTTTTGAGAAGGTTATCAATAGAAATGGCAGACTAAATCTTTGGTCCAGGGAACAGGAATCAGATGCTTTACTAACCATATTGAATACATGGTCTCCCTCTATAGTCTTTTTTTGTTGGAAGCTGCCAATTGTCTTCACTAGCAGAGAGGTGTGGACAAGGAGCCTGGAATGCTGGTGCACCTTGAGCCCTGGCATAGGTCAGAGCTATGCACTGACTGTTTAGTCAAGACAATGGTAGCTGAAGCAATTTCCCGACCAGATAGTCATGTAAATCCTTACTGATAAGATAGTCTGTCTGGTTCTGGAATCACCTGCCTAAGGGCTAAAGGTGTATCCCAAACTGAATAAAAGGATGGCAAGGTCTGAGCACAAGTGGAGTCCTTCCTCTTGCATTGGGCTCCCACCTCACCGCCCAATTTCCAAATTATTATTTCTTATCTCATCTCTGTCATTTGCATGCAGCCCTTCTCCAGAGTCCGAACCCTGAACTACGTGGAACATGGGTCATCACACTTTTTGCTTACACACATCTTGTTCCTCATTGGTAAAACAGGGACAGTACCAGTCATGATAACAACATAGTTGAACTGTGGAAACAATGTCAGCACATGTGAGTTCAAATCTGCCTCTGCCATGTATTAGCTGAACTACACTAGGAAAACTACATTGATTCATTAAGCTTCCGATTCCTCTCCTGCAAGGTGAGAATATTAATACCTATCACTCAGAGTTATTGACAACTTTGAATGTGATAAGAAAAGTGCCTGTATTCTTTTTATTTTTATTGATTTTTTACAAAGAGGAAGGGAGAGAGATAGAGAGCTAGAAACATCGATGAGAGAGAAACATCGATCAGCTGCCTCCTGCACACCCCACACTGGGGATGTGCCCTCAACCAAGATACATGTCTCTGACCTGAATCGAACCCGGGGCCTTTTAGTCCGCAGGCCAACGCTCTATCCACTGAACCAAACCGGGCAGGGCAAGTGCCTGTATTCTTGATAAATAGTTGCTATTGTTATTACTTATCAGAACACAAACTTCACAAAGGTGGAATTTTTGTTTGTATTTTTAAAAATGTTTTTTAATTGATTTTTAAAAATTTTCTTTATTGATTAAGGTATCACATATTTGTGCTCATCCCCCCATTCCCCTCCCAAACCCTTCCCCACACATGCCCTCACCCCCCAGTTGTCCGTGACCACTGGTTAGGCTTATATGCATGCATACAAGTCCTTTGGTTGATCTTTCCCCCTTACCCCCACCCTCCCCTACCTTCCTTGAGGTTTGACAGTCTGATCGATGCTTCCCTGTCTCCAAGTCTGTTTTTGTTCATCAGTTTATGTTGTTCATTATTTCCCCTAGATGAGTGAGATCATGTGATACTAGAAATACACTTATAAGAACCGAAAATGGGACAAGCAATAATGGTTATGCTGAGAGGCAAATGAATCAGTCTGTAGTGAGTTTCTTTCTGGGCCAACAGTTCTTTTGAGTCCCAATTTCAATGTCAAACAGTTCCTTATGTGTACATGTCAGCAATGATATTTCAGTTCTGGGTGGTGGACAAATGGTGGTAATGCAGGTCCAACCCGCTATGGTTTGGTCCTGGGCAACCTGCAGCAATGCACAACTGCTGACTGCTAGTATGGCAAGACATCATCAGCATCTTCCATCTCTGGACTGTTTCTCTTCTGTCTTCATGGCTGGAGCAATTCCTCTCTATTGCAGGAATCCACATGGTCTTAGAGTTGTTTTCTGAAAATATACAAACATATTCTCAACCAAAAGTTAATAAAGGAATCTTTTCTATAAATTTCACTTGGGATCCTTTTTCATTTTTTTTGCCCAAACGATTTTCCTTTGGCTTGTTTTGACACCATGTGTGTTTTTCATGGGTGTCTTGCTGTTAGCATTACAAATGGAAGTTAATTTTCTAAAGTAAAAATTTTCTAGACGTAATTTACTTACAGGATATTTTTCCTTACATGATATTCTTCTACTATCCCCCCCTTTTTTTATTTAAATATTAGGAGGCTTTTGGAAATTTTATAATGTAGTCTTGATAGCTTTTAAATTTTAATGTTTTGCACTAAAATATAACTGCTTTAGGTTCATTACATGTTATGCAATTTTACCATGAGATGAACTACCCATAAAAATTTTAGTTAACACTTTAGGAACAGCTTTTTGTCCAGTACCATTAATTTTTCTAAAATATTTGCTTATTTCAATTAGCCAATTTAAATTAGTCTGAGAACTTGACTACTTTTTACTGTCAAATTTAATACTCTATCAACAATCTTATTTTACCCTGTAAATATTAGTGGGAAGGATTATTTGCCTTCTTGAGTAGGCCCTGAGCATTCCTGGTGCTAGGCTGGATTTAGATATAAAAAATCCACTTCCCCACACCATGGGTACAAGACAACTCAAACAAGTCTTGTTGCAGTGAGAGGGCAGCTGCTGTCGGCCAAGTCTCTGTCTGTTACCTGGGTCCCGATTTGAGCTGGGCATGGGAAGCGAAGCAGCCATGGAGGCAGGAGACATCCCTCAGAAGGGGTGAGAGTTCAGACCCCTGCAAAGTTGCGGGGGGTGGGTGGGGTGGGTGGGTGGTGTGAGGGTCTGTGCTCCACCTCTGTTGACTCCCAAGTTCTCTCTTGATGGCCCCTCTGTGACTGTGCCTGTCTTAGGTTGTTCTTTCCTGAGGAATCTTACCCTAACCAGCCATCCTCCAGGGCCAAGCAGGGTGATGTGGTTTTTTTGTTTTTTGGGTTTTTTTGAGAGAGAGGAAGGAAAAGGGGTAGAGAGGTAAAAACATTCATGAGAGAAAAATATCATCAATTGGTTGTCTTCCACTCACTCCTTATTGGGGATCAAGCCCGCAGCCCAGACATGTGCCCTGACTGGGAATCAAACCAGTGATCTGTTGGTTCGTGGGTCAATACTCAACCATTGAGCCACACCAGCTGTGCTGTATTGTTTTTTGATGTATTCCCAATGTTTAGAACATTGTCTGCCATAGAGAAAGTGCTCAATGAGTTGAATGAGTAATTATTATTACTAAGACCTCTTTAATCTCTTTCTTTTATGGAGATGTAAGCCTACACAAGAGGAACTTGGCCAAGTATTTTATTTTTATTTTATTTTTTTGAAATTTTCAAATTGAGTGGAATAAGAGTTTTTATGTTTTACTTATTTTTATTTCTTAATTTAATAAAACTTTATTGTTCAGATTATTACAGTTGTTCCTCTTTTTTCCCCCCACAGCTCCCCTCCACCCGGTTCCCACCCTCTGCCCTTACCTCCCCCCAACTGTCCTCATCCATAGGTGTACGATTTTTGTCCAGTCTCTTCCCGAACCCCCCACACCTCTTTCCCCCTGAGAATTGTCAGTCCACTCCCTTTCTATGCCCTGATTCTATTATATTCACCAGTTTATTCTGTTCATCAGATATTTTATTCACTTGATTTTTAGATTCACTTGTTGATAGTCATGTATTTGTTGTTCATAATTTTTATCTTTACCTTTTTCTTCTTCTTCCTCTTCTTAAAGAATACCTTTCAGCATTTCCTATAATACTGGTTTGTCGGTGATGAACTCCTTTAACTTTTTCTTATCTGTGAAGCTCTTTATCTGACCTTCAATTCTGAATGATAGCTTTGCTGAGTAGAGTAATCTTGGTTGTAGGTTCTTGCTATTCATCACTTTGAATATTTCTTGCCACTCCCTTCTGGCCTGCATAGTTTCTGTTGAGAGATCAGCTGACAATCCTGTGGGTGCTCCCTTGTAGGTAACTAAGGTAACTAACTTTTTTTCTCTTGCTGCTTTCAAGATTCTCTCTTTGTCTTTTGCTCTTGGCATTTTAATTATGATGTATCTTGGTGTGGTCCTCTTTGGATTCCTTTTGTTTGGGGTTCTGTGCGCTTTCTGGACTTGTAAGTCTATTTCTTTTACCAGGTGTGAGAAATTTTCTGTCATTATTTCTTCAAATAGGTTTTCAGTATCTTGCTCTCTCTCTTCTTCTGGCACCCCCATAATTTAGATGTTGGTACGCTTGAGGTTGGCCCAGAGGTTCCTTACATTATCTTAAAATTTTTGGATTCTTTTTTCTTTTTGCTTTTCTGGCTGAGTGTTTTTTGCTTCTTTGTATTTCAACTCTTTGACTTGATTCTTGCATTCCTCTAGTCTGCTGTTAGGTCTCTGTATATTATTTTTTATTTCAGTCAGTGTATGTTTAATTTCTAGTTGGTCCATTTTCATATCCTCGAGGGTCTCATTAAATTTATCTGCCTTTTCTAGGAAATTCTTGAAAACCTTATAACTGTAGTTTTGAACTCTATATCCAGTTGTTTGCTTTCCTCCATTTCTTTCATTTGTGATCTGTTTCTTTGTCTCCGCATTTTCACTGCTTCCCTGAGTTGGTAGAGTAGCTTTGTGTGGTAGGTGTCTTTTAGGGCATTGTGGCTCAGCCTCCCCAGTTACCTGAGTTGGACACTCTTAGTGCGCCCCTTTGTGGACTGTGTGCTCAGCCTTGTTGTAGTTAAGTCTTGATTGTTGTTGGTATCACTGAGAGGAATTGACCTCCAGGCCAATTGGCTGTGAGAATCAGCTGTGTCTACGCTGGGAGAACTTCTGTGCTAGAGACACTCTTATGAGACAAGACTTGCAAAATTGCAAAAGCCTCTGTGCTCAGCTTGAATGGGGCAGAGTTTCAGGGCAGAGCAGATAGCCTTGGTTTCCCGTCAGCCCTACTCTATGAGGCCCCTGGGTCTCAGTGTCCCTCAGTAATTACTGCAAGCACCTCTGGGAGAAAGCCACCCTTGAGTTTTGCCCGCTGCCAGACAGTCCAGTTTCTCCCTGAATGAGTCGGGGTTCCCAGAAACTTGCCCAGAACTGGAGTTCAGTGCAGTTAGGAGCTTCCAGCTACCTCCCGCTTTAGAAAGCCAGCCACTCACTCAGCCTCCTGTGCATTCAGCAGTCAGTCCTCTCTGCGCTCGTGCGCCTCCAGACCTCTGCCTTCTGCAGCTCCCGAGTATCAGTGTGCTTTCTTTTTCCTGACAGTCCAGATTCCCCCCGAATGAGTCTGGTTTCCCAGCATCTCGCCCGGGACTGGAGTTCAGTGCAGTTGGGAGCTTCCTTCTCCCTCCCACTTTAGAAAGCCAGCCGTGCACTCAGCCTCCCGTGCATACAGCCGCTTGTCCTTTCCACATGCAAGTCTCCGTACCTCAGCCTTTTGTAGCTCCTCTGAGTCTCAATGTGCTTTCCTCTTTTCTTCTAGTTGTAGAATTTCCACTCAGCCAGCTTTCCTGTGGTTCTGGATGGTGTCTGTTTTGTCTTTTAGTTGTAGTTTTGATATTGTTGTGCAAGGCAGCAGTTTAGGTGTTTACCTATGCTGCCATCTTGGTTTCTCTGTCTGGCCAAGTACTTTAAGAGGAGATATTATTTGTGTTGATATTAGACATCTTTGTCTTGTCTAAAAAGTGTTTCTCTTTCCCCCTCCCCCTAGATATTACTTTTAAAAAAATACACAAGAAATTGCAGTGCTTAACTATATCAGGTCTTGTCTTCCTAAATAGACTGTAACTTCTTGGAAGGCAGAGAGTGTTTTTTCTTTACTTCTTTGGGGGTAAATTTTTGACATTATGCTACTTAACACATATTATTTATCTGATTCCTCCACCAAACTTGTGAGATCGTACCATGGCTGGATAACAGTGGGTACCTAACAAGTTTTCACTGAGATGGGGACCCAAGAGAGGCAGAAGGTTTGGTCAAGAGTCCTCATCTCCCACTTGGAAACAATCCATTGGGGATAAAGAGTCAGTTGTGTTGGGAACCATGTCTTTCTTCCTAAAGAATCCTTTGCCTCTACATATGCACTTTATGAGGTCCTTAGCCCCTGCTGAGTTTGTATTGTTCAGACTCATGAGGAGCAGCCTAGGAAAATAAGTATTATGACTATTGTAACAATGTTTATTATTTTAATTAAAACTTATTCAGGAAACACTTCTTGGGTACCTTCTGTGGGCCAGGCACTGTACTAGGTACCAGTAAAGATGTGGGAGATGATGCAGAAAGAAATAACACATGCATGGTCCCAGTCATTATTAGTAATTATTTACATTAAGATGTAACTAGCTTAGCCAGCATGGCTCAGTGGTTGAGCATCAACCAATGAATCAGGGGGTTTCAGGTTTGGTCCCAGGTGTGGGACTTACGGGAGACAGCTGATCTCTCTGGTCATTGATGTTTCTATCTCTCTCTTCCTCCCTCTTTAAAATCAATATATATATATATATATATATATATATATATATATATATATATATATTTAAAAAGATGTAACTATATGTCAGGCACTATTTTAAATATATATTTTATTGATTTTTTACATATATATTTTATTGATTTTTTACAGCAAGGAAGGGAGAGGGAGAGAGAGCTAGAAACATCGATGAGAGAGAAACATCAATCCGCTACCTCCTGCACACCCCCCACTGGGGATGTGCCTGCAACTAAGGCACATGCCCCTGACCGGAATTGAACCTGGGACCCTTGAGTTCACAGGCTGATGCTCTAGCCACTGAGCCAAACCAGTCAGGGTTGTCAGGCACTATTTTAAAAGTTTTATCTACAAGATCTATCTCCTTAAAAATTGATTTTTAAAGAGAGAGGAAGGGAGAGGAATAGAGATCAGCTGCCTCCTTCGTGCCCCCTACCGGGGGTTGAGCCCAGAACCTAGTCAAATGCCCTGACCTGGAATTAACCGGTGACCTCTTGGTTCCCGGATCGATGCTCAACCACTGAACCACACCTGCTGGGCTGCACAATCTATCTTCATCCTTATAATAATTCTGAGAGTAAAATATTTTCATTATCCCCATTGGACAGAGGAGGAAATGGAGGCATATAGAAGTTAAAGAAGTTACCCCATGTTACAGAGCTGTAAATAGTAAAGCTGATCGCTAAACATGGGCAAGATGACTTCAATGCCTGTGCTCCTATGAAAAGTGCTAATAATTAGGGAAACAACTTGAAAACAGGATTCGTTTTTTTATGCTCTAGTTTATTTTGAATCAGAAAATATCACCTCTTTCCTCACCCTCATGGCATGTTCAGTTATACCTATTTTTCTGGAGAGGAGCTTGAGATACCTGTACTGCCCTCATAGGACCATGTATTGATGGAAATGCCCTCTTCAGCATTCAGGAGAAACTTTTCATTCGTCTCAAGTCTATCAGGGTCACAGCGGGGATGAGAAGAATCAGGTTTTCTGGAAAGGACTTGGAGGTGGAGACTCAAGAAGGTATTCTCAAAGCTGGGAGCTAGCAGAGCGAGGCTTAATTCAGCACCGTGGACAGAGCTCCCGGAGTGCTCAGGACCCTGGACAGAGATACTGGTGGCGACTGCCCGGAGAACAAATCTCACGTGAGAGCGGATCAAGGGAAACCAGAACACTAAACTCCCTACTCTCAGAGTCTCTTTTCTTCAGCCACTCTTCAGTTAACCGAATTCAGTCATTCCTGAATATTAGGAACAGAGGTACAGGGAGTGAACATATTTTTTAAGGGCGCTAGTAACCGGAGGAGATAAGACTGTTAGGTGGGGAGGAGTAGGAAAATAAAAAAAAGACTTAGGCTGATTGTTCTCAGAAAACTCTTGCAAGATCTAAATGAGGGTTCTCAGCTGAGAGCAGGGGGTGCTATGATATTTGTTGATGGTATGTATTTTTTAGGCTGAATAACAAAGGGCCACTGTTGTCCTTTTTATCACCCAAAGTCCTTCCCTCATCTCTTACACTCAAGTTTTAGTCTCTTGGGCAGCACCCCATGTAGGAAAGAGAGATAATCTGTCCACAGTCCCTTGCTCTCCTCGCCACCTACCCCTTCCCTGCCACCACTCATCTCCTTTCTCTTCCCCAAATGCACATGTGCGCGCGAGCACAGGGGCGCAGGGTGAAAAGCAGTTGAGTTTTTGCACACTTAGTGGAGAAAATTGAATTCAGAGCAAACGGAAGCCCCCGAAAGCAGGCTCTGTCCCTTTAAATGGGTTGCAGCAGTGGGGGAGGGGAACTGGCCGGAGCTGGCATTGTCCAGTTTGAACCGAGCACCGGAAGTGAAGGGGCAGGGCCAGGGCCGTGCACTGAGCCCCCGGCCATTGTCCATCTCCGACCAGGGCACTAACCACCCCCCTGGCCAACCCTCTTTATCTCCTACAAGGGGAGGCTGCTTCTTAAAACAAGGAGAGCCCCAACTCTAGTTTTCCCACCAACCCCACTGTGGGGAGGGAGCACGCTTTAGGATGGGATTGAAACGCGGATGGTCTGGGAACCTAAGAGTGTCCGGAGACTGGAGGAAATGCCTGGTCCCACGTACCCACCTAGTTCCTCTCCCGGCAACTGATAGGGAGAGGATGGGGATGGGGGTAGCATGAGGGCTGCTGGTGGAGAGAGGAACACACTTCAAGCCTCTTTGGGTTCCTCCTGCTCTGTCAGAAAGCTCCACCTGGGGTCAACTTTAGACACAGATTTGGAAGGAAAGAAGAGCGGATTCTTTACACAGAATCAATTAGAAGCGCTCTGAGACACTCAGAAAAACTCAGTCGGTACCTCAGGGAAGCAGACACTCAGAGACAACGGACTTTGAGAGGCAGCGCCTTGGTCTAGACTGGAGATCAGTCCTTCGGGGTCTCCAGCCTCCCCCCCCCCCCCCCCGCCCTACTTCCCCATCCCAGGGTTCCTTGTATCGTGAACTCCAGGTCTATCGAAGCACACGGGGGTGGGGGGTGAGAGCGGGTCAGCGCCGAGCAGCCGGGTCAGCTCCGAGGCCCGAAGGGGAAGGGAGGGGGAGGGGCGCTAGAAGGCTGGGGGAGGGGGAGGGCTCATCCATTTCTCTCTTGACAGGTGGTTTGTGTCTCTGATTGGCCAGCGCTGCCAGGCTCACACCTCCCTTCCCCAACTCTCTGGAATGTATAATTATCTGCGCGGGGGGTGGGGGTGGTGTGTGAGTGTGTGTGGGAGCAGTCACATGGTTTTAAA
This sequence comes from Corynorhinus townsendii, assembly GCA_026230045.1. Lineage (NCBI taxonomy): Eukaryota > Metazoa > Chordata > Mammalia > Chiroptera > Vespertilionidae > Corynorhinus > Corynorhinus townsendii. The sequence goes on along the minus strand of JAPDVU010000002.1, from coordinate 205,638,182 downwards.
ACTACCCCCCCACACACACGCACAGGCGCGCGCGCACACACACATACACACACACACACACACACACACACACACACACACAGTACCCTCACCTGTATGCTGCTTTGGGGCCCGGGGCCCCCCTCCCCCCCAATGAGTCCTTAAAGTGAAGAATTTCAAATTCCGAGTACTCAATACTTCTAGGGCTGACGGCCCCTATTTCCAGATGTGTGTGGGGAGGGGGTGTCAAACCTCCAGGTTCTGAGAAGGGACACCCCAGAGGTGTCAGGGGACGCAGAGTGGGGGAGGGCAGGAGCTGGAGTCAGAGGGAGAGGGAGGGGAAAGACGAGGGAGGAGAGGGGAGGGGGCTGCCCGCGGGGGGTTGGGTCATTGTCTTTTAGAATTTGGGAGCCTTTGAAAAGCCGTGGGCCCTCCCACCGCTATTGTGCTGGGGAAGATGTAGCAGCCTCTTCTCAGAGCCACCCCTTTGCCTCCGGACTTCTCTGGGGCCAGCAGCCGCCCGACCTGGGGCCCGGGCCGCGGGCCTAGCCGACTACCATGGGCTCCGTGTCAAACCAGCAGTTTGCAGGTTCGAGCTTGGTACTTACTGGGGACACCTTAGGCTGCAGGGGCGCCCAGCTACCACTTAAAAGGGAGGTGGGAAAGTGTCCTCCGGGCTGGCCGAAGGACCCCAAGTCTGTGTGGCCTCCTGCTTCAGGGGGCCATGCCTGGAGCAAAGAACGCTGGTGTCCCCGTGGCGTGCACACAGAGGCTGCGGGGGCAGAGGGAGAGAAGAGGAGGGGCCTGTCCGGCGGTCTGTCCCGGGCAACGTGTTGTGGGAAAATTAGCAAAACTTTCGGGGCACCTCTGGCCTCTGTGTAAGCTTGGGGAGCGCGGGAGGCAGCCGGGACAGGTCTTTAACCGCTGGCTGCTGAGTAGCTGCAGCCTCCTGGGTGTGCACCCACGGGCTGGACAGTCCGGTGTCCCAGCCGGAACTCTGAGGGGGTCCTCCAACTCCGTGGCCCCCCAGCTGAGCGCCCTCCGCATTTCCAGGTGGCTGCGCCAAGGCGCCAGAGGAGGCGCGGGAGGATTCGGCCCGGGCGGCAGAGGAGCCGCAGCTGCTGCACGGAGCCGGCATCTGTAAGTGGTTCAACGTGCGCATGGGGTTCGGCTTCCTGTCCATGACCGCCCGCGCGGGGGTCGCGCTCGACCCACCCGTGGATGTCTTTGTGCACCAGGTGAGACTGATTCTGGTAACTTTAGCGGGAAGGGGATATTGGCGCGCATATTCAAGGGTGGGCGGCCACGCTGGGCCATTGGATTGAGGGAGATCCAGGGCCCTCATTGTGCGTCCCCATCTGTGCGGTAGTGCCCCTGACCTGAGTCCTGGTAACTCCTACAGGACGGGAGTGAGGGGCAGAGCCCATTATCAGCACCTCCCACCCCCTTCCGGGAACCCTTCTGGCTTACCACGTGTTTGTTACCTCTTTCCCCTGGGACGGAGGCAGGGGCAGGGAGGTGACCCCATGTGGCAGAAACTAAGGTCGTATTGTGCTTGCCGGTGGGGGGAGGGCGAGCAGGCCGGCCAAGGAAGCACATGCCTGGCCATAGCGGGGCCCTCAGCGCCAGCGCGTTTCACTAACTTGTGAGTGGAGCTCCCCCGGGGAGAGGGAGGGAAACCTCTCTGGGACCCCAGGAGGGTAAAGCTACGAAGTCAGTCCGATCTCCTAAAACTCAATCCCTGCGGCCTCGGTGGCTTTGTCAGATCCTTAAAAGGGTCTATTTGGGGGCTTGAAACCTTCTCCAAACGACCAGTCTCAGGCATACAGTTTACCAACTGGGTTTTTTGCTGTCCAGTTCCTACCAGAAAGGAAAGCGAAGGAACCCAGGCCTTAGATTCCTGGACCAGGCTGGGAGGGAGTTAGGTCGCAACCCCAAGTTCTCAGTTAAAGCAAAGCAGCACCGTGGGGGTGAAATTCAGGGTCGCAGGGCATGGGGTCGAGGGAGGCTAGCCTCTGGATCTATTCTCAACTTGTCATTTATGGCCCCAGACAGCCATTCATGCTGTCCGAACATTTCCAGCCTCAAACAAGGCGCCAGGGACTACAGGATTCCCCCTTCCTGGCCTCCCTCTCACCTCTTCCTAAATATCTCAGAAGCCTTCCGTTGGTCCTGGGACACCAGCTACCCCTAACACGGAAAGAAAGTTGCTGCCTGTGTCCCTTTCACTTTTGGAGGTTTGGGGTTGGGCCTGAGAAAAAGAAATTGCTAATCCCAGACCAAGTAGGTTGGCACCGAGGCCGGGCAGGGAGGGGTTACTTCAGGATGGTTGGCTTTAGGAGCCATGGGGGAGGGGAAAGGAGGATGTGGGGATTAAGGGTTGGAGCCTGAGGGATGGTATTCTGGAGGGGGAGGGGTGGAGAAGGGAGATGCTGGGTGGACTGGTTGGAAGTCCTCATCGTGGATGTAGAGTGAGGGGAACAAGGGGGATAGAGGATGCAAGGAGATGGGGACCTGCCAGTTAATGCTGGTGACTTGGGGTCACTGGACTGCTTGAACATCTGCCAGGAGGGTCTGCCACAGGTCGCTTACCTACCCCCTTATAGCACTTTCTTACCCGCCCCCCCAACAGACAACTAGTTCTAGTTAGTGACATTGCCACCTTTCCTGTCTCATTTACATATGTGTTTGATAACCATAGGAAGTAATTGTGGGAGAAAGAAGGGAATTGGCCTCTTTAGATCTATTAAATCACTTTATTACAGGAACCAGCTTTGAATGGCCCTCCTCAGCAGGGTGCCAGCCCCCCCCCCGCCATTTATCTGATCACAAAGAGATTATAATCCCTCCTGGTCTGGAGATGGACTAGACAGCTTCCCCAATTTTGGGAGTCTTGGAGAAAGAATCAACCAACATTTTCCTGCTTTCGTGCCTAAGGCTGCTAAACAGGGAGGGATTTAGGGGAATGTAACCCCCTCAAGAAACTTTCCTCTACCCTCAAGGTTCTTTTGGCTGGTCTAATCCAGTAGACATTAGACAGATTAGTAAAACAGAATAACTGAGTTTAATATATATGTATGGGAACCCGGCATATAGGAGAGTCAGAGACCCCACACGCACAAGAGGCTTAAAAATATAAAGGGAACATGGGTGTGTAAGACATTCTGAGCTAAGGATGAGGTAAGGTGCCCTGGGGGCTTCAAAGGTTATTGCAGTACAATAAAAGCAGATGTTTAGTAAATAGAAGTTTGTTCTGCTCTGTAGATAGGTCAGTGAGGTCATCTCTGATAAATTCTTACTATGGGCAAGGGCCCTAATTCAAGTTCTTATACGTAGGGGCAGAAGTCTCTTGAGCCTATAGCTTAATCTTGAAAACAATCCACATACCACAGAGGTACATCTTGGTGTGACTAGTTCTGAACTCCCACCGTGATAAAAGCCCGGGGAAGGTTTTCCTGAGCAAATGGATCTATGCCTCAAGGCACTTAACCCTAGGATCGAAAGCAACTAGAAATATTAGATGGCATCGAGGAAAGCAGGAACCTTTCAGGCTTGGGGAGTGGAGCCCACACCATCCGTTTCAGATGAGTTATTCAGGAGATGATCTGGACTTCAGAGTTTTGGAAGGACATTCCACAGTTGAGTTATCTGGAGGGAGTTTAGCTGGGATAAGGAATCAAGAATTTATGAACAACAGTCATGGGACAGTGACTGAGCCTTACTTGTTGGGTCTTGATAGCACACTGCCTGGGCTTGAATTAATCCTCAAACCCTATCATAGCAGTAAGTTAGACTAGTGATTTCAGTCCCTGCACTTGAGAAATGTGAGTTATTTTTTGGAAATCTAGTATAGAGGAATTAAGTAGTTGTAGGATGATCCCTAAATATTGCCATGGGAGAGGAAAGTGTTCCCAAAGTGGAAGGGTAAGACATTTCTCTTTAAGAAGAAAACCACCCCTTCTTTGGCTGCTGGTGGTGGGCACCCTGGAGTTGGGGTGCAGGTGGTGAGAAGGATATAATTGTTCTAATGAAACATCTGCTGGGAGGTGGTCTGGGAGCCCCTTTTTAAGGAGAGAGGAAGGCGGGGGGGGGGGGGGAGCAATTTAACATTTTCTTTTCTCTTTCCAAGTGGGCCTATTTAGTGCCTAACCGCTACTGTTCTTATGCCCCCTCTCACTTTATGCCCCCCAGGTGTGAATGAGTGAGAAACAAAATTCAGCCTTAGCCTTTAAAAAATTAAAGCAGCCATTTCTCATCAGCCCTAGGTATTTGGATCTGGAACTTTGCCTCCTGCACATGCCCCCTACTGGGGATTGAACCCACAACCTGGGTATGTGCCCTGACCAGAAATCGAACCCACCACCTTTTTGGTGTATGGGATGATGCTCCAACCAACTGAGCCACACAGGCCAGGGCCCAAATATTTAAGAAATAGCTTTCTGGCTAAAGGGCTGTATTAGAAGACTTGAAGGCAAAAGAAGAGCCCTAATTTGACCTAGGGACTGAGTTGGGGGTGGGGGGGAATAGTACGTGTGTAAAGGGATCTTTCACCTGGTTTATAACATTTCTGGTGCCTCTGATTACTCACCTCATATCTAGTTTAGTGATGTACTTGTCTTATCCCCTCGCCTAACCGGTAAGCTCTTCAAAGAGAGGGACCTGCTAGCTAGCTGTCTGGTTAGTTTTCTAGTTCACAGTTGGTAGGCTGAAGGAATGAATGCAAAGAAGCATGGGACTCCTGAGGAATCTGATACACAAACAGTTTGGGGTTCTGGTCAGCAGAAGTCTTCCTCCGGAGCAGAAGACTGGAAATGGGGAGGGGATGTTAACTGTTGGCTGTTCTCTGGATGGGTTTGGTGGTCATTCATTAGTTATTTCATTTCCATCTTCATAGGGTAAAACAGATTTTGACTTTCAAGGAAGTTGGTAGAGAAGTACCTGGGTTACTTTGAGCATTATGGATTTTCTTGGGTCCTTTTCTATCTGAGGAGACATGCTTACTTTACTGCACAATGTCCTCAGTAAAGGCTGAACCACCATCCTGAGCAAAGCTTCCACGATGACAAATTTAGAACTTGTATTTGGTGACATTACTAGTTGCCCTGTATGTCATTTTCAGTGACTTTCCCCAGGGCAGAGATAGATTCTGGAACATTCTTAATCAAAGTATATCGCCATCATTCCGGGTTAAATTTGGGGGTGGGGTGGAGGGAAAACCTATACCCCTCCTTCCTTCGGGCATGAATAGGAATTGCTTAATTACTATGTGTTAAGTCTTAGGAGGTCAAAGAAGGTGGTGGGGGAGGAAGAGGAAACTTTAAAGAATAGTACATAATTAATACAGGCTAATTTTAAATTATCTCAGCTTGGAGTTAATTTCATTTAGATGAGAATCCGAAATCCAAGTTAATGGCTTTTGTAAATGGCACAGGAGCAGGGTTACTGCCTTAAAACTCCCAAGATTCTCTCTTCTGCGCTCTGAGTGGGAGGGTGGGGGCAGGGTGAGGAGTAAGCACCCCACCTAATCGGGACTCACCCTGGACAGGTCCTCATCTGAGTTCAGTCCCCTTGACACTCCATTTTCCTGAAGACAGAAAAGATGTGCACCCAAAGTCTCTGGGAAGAGAAATGTAGGCGAACACTTCTGTTCACAGGCAGCTCCTTCCTGCTGCTGGTCTCCCTCTGGTTGCCTTTGTACCAATGGGCTGATGAGCAGCACCACCTGGTGGAGAACTCCAGGCAGGAGCTGTGGTCCTGGCTACTGTGTCTGAGCAGAAGTGATTGTGGGGGCGGTTCTGGGCAGATCTTTCCTCATCCTCCCTAACAAATAAACTATCATAAACTGGAGAACCAGTTGGTTTGTTCTAGCCCCTCCAAACCCTCTACTTTCAGAAATGAAGCTCAGGTCCAACTCTGAGAACACCACAGGACTGAGTCATTAAAATTAATTTCACCTGCTTTTTACTTTTTTAAATATGTTTTTAAAAAATATATCCTTGTTGATTTCAGAGAGGAAGGGAGAAGGGTAACAAGTCTATGTGGCTTGCATTACAGTGCACAGCGCTAGTTCTAGAGTCAGGCTAGTTGCAATCAGTCCAGCTGTGCCCCTCACTGATTTGGGCTAAGTGCTTAACCCCTTTGCCTTCATGATGTCAGCTGTTCAACCGGGGTCATAATAAGGCTTGGCTTGATTCTCTCTCATCATTAATGTTTCTATCTCCCTCTCCCTTCCTCTCTGAAATCAATAAAAAAAATTTTTTTTTAATTTAAAAAATTAGTAAGAATAAAAAGGAGTGGTGTGGCAAAGAGGGCTATGTTAGAGCTGGCAGGGACCTCGTTAAACAAATTGGGAAAGGAAGATTGGAGACCTGCTTCTCCCATTGCTTTTAAAATAATTTATCTGAATAAGTAGCCCTAATTCTGGTTCCTGTGTAAAGGATTTGACTGAAGGGCGGGGGGAGGAAGGGAGGAGCGGGAAGAGAAGGGAGTCAGATCCTGTTTAGTTCCATCCCTGGAAGTGTGGGGTGGCAGGCTGGAGAAAAGAAAAGATGGCTGCTGGGGGTGACTGGCAGACCCAGCCAGCTTGACTAGGGAAGATAGGGTATCTCCACACCCATTTCTCACACAGTGGCCATAACCCCAACGCGAAGAGGAAGGAAGGAGCGGTGAATGTGGTGGGTGGGGGTCGTGGGGGTCGGGGTGGGGGTGATGTGTGGAATCTGCAGCCTCTGGAACTCCAGGAATCTGACCATCAGAACCAACCCGTGTCAACTCTTTGTTTCCTGGGGCTGGGCTCTATTGGGGGAGCTCCAGCCTTGCCCCTCCCCCCAAGCCTTTTCTTTTTTTGGAGGGGTTGGGGAGAGGCGGGCCCTGCTTTGTGTGTGGTTGGGGGCGGGGAGGGGGTGGTAGCAAGAATTTCTGGCTCCTTTCTGATGCAGGCCCTGTGAGGCTGGCTCAGTGGGGCTGCATGCTGATTACCTATCTGATAAGAGAGGAATTCAAAGTATGTGTTTTAGGAAGGGGCAGAGGGGGCAGGGAGCCACCCCTAGAGACCTCCAGTCCGAGACCGGTTATGGTGAGGTGCCTGCAGGGTTTTTTTTTTGCTGTTGATGTTGTTTTTAACTATTTGAAAGTCTTAAATAGACCTCAGATCGTCCAGTGATGGAGTGGGTGACCTGAGCGGACCAGTGAATTTCATATTGTCCCCATTTATGTTATCTCCTTAAGCCTATGAGGCATAGATAGGAGAGTTGTCCTCTGTAAATTGAGCTCAGAGGAGATAGTTTTCTGGATTTCCACTGCTAGTTAGTGATAAAAACCCAGAGTTAAAGTTCCCAGCCTCTTGACACTTGGGTTCCCACTGTTACCCTACCCTGATCCAGTTTGAAGAGGTTGATAATAATTGCTACTCAGTGGAGATGTATGTGTTAATTAATTCTCATGCATAGAACCTCTCAGCACTACCATAAAATTAGTATTTACTTCTATTTTGTAGGTTAGAAAGGAGGAAACAGGGCCTCAGACTCCAAACTTGTTCTTAATCACTTATCTGCTGAATCACAGCCAGGCCTGGGGGTGTATCAGCCTAGGAGAAGCTGGTATTGCTTGGGCCAAGAATGCTCTTGGTTCAACTCCTCCAGTATCTTCTCATTCACTCTGGCTTGTCCCAGCTCAATAAAAGACAAGGCAAGCCTAACTTCAAATTCAGGGTAGTCACTGTGCAACGGTAGAGCCTTTTGGTAGATGCCGAGGATCTGAGGCAGAGGTGAATGGTTGACCACGGTCACTCTGCCAGATATTGGTAGAAGCAGCATTTCATGAAACAGGATGTGTCTGGGACCTGAGCCTGTGCTCTTGATTTACTTCTAAATTACTTCGATGGAAGTTTCGTCTTAAGCAGTACCATGTAGATTAAAACAAAAATGTAATTAACTGATGAACTGGGGATCCCACCTGGCTAAAGAGCAGGTTTCACCTGAGACCCGGTTTGGAATAGTCTACGCCCACCACCAACAGCATAAAACACTACTCGTGCTAATCATGTTCCCTCCAGCCGCAGGACAAGGGGCACGGACAAGGGGCACGGTGATTCCTTTTGCTTCTCTGAGCCTTGTTTTCTATGATGATTACACCTTGCTGACATTTGTCAATGTAAATGGAAGAAGCTGTAATGAAGTTTCTTCTGGGTAGGGTCTGGGAGGGACTGTCACCTGCAGTAAATGTATTGTTGTTAAGCAGTTAAGTGGCAAGGTGGAATGGGCTATGAGCTTCAAAGCAGAAGCCCTAGGTTCTTCTGACACCGGGCTTTGCACTCAACTAGCTGTGCGAATAACTCCCACTTTTTTTTTTTTTTTGAAGGCTGCTAGGTTCTTTGCAAGGGTCAATATTTTTAAATTTTGGTACCAAAAATGCAGTTTTTGTTGTTGTTTTCAGCATCAGGCCATCCAGACTTCCACGGCCAGGACGCTGGGTAGGCGAGCCTCTCTCCTCTCTGCCACAAAAATGCAGTATTTTAATGGGATTGCTCCATACGTTATTCTAAATCGTTTTTCCTTTAAAAATATTTGGACATTTTTCCAAGTCAAATAATTAAAATCTACTCCTTGTCCATTAATCCAAAAACGTGTGAGGCATTATTTATGTGCAAAATGCAGCAGTGAACAAAACAGGGACTTGACATTCTTTTAAATGGTTGCATGGTTGACTATTTTTTTAAATTTTTTGTTTTGTTAATCCTCACCTGAGGATAATTTTTTCATTGATTTTTAGTGAGAGGCAGCCAAAAAGGAAGGGAGGGAGGGAGGGAGGGGGAGACAGAGAAAGGAAGAAAGAAACATCATTTGGTTGCCTCCCACATACGCTCCCCCTCCCCCATCAGGGCTGGGGATCAAACCTGTAGCCCAGGTGCTCGCCCTTGACCTTGACCTGGAATCAAGCCCACCACTCTTCAGTACTGATGTTCTAACCACTGAGCACACCGGTCAGGGTGTTGTGTTTTTTAAACCAATTCAGTGGTTCTCAACCTTTCCAATGCCGCGACCCTTTAATACAGTTCCTCATGTTGTGGTGACCCCCAACCATAAAATTATTTTCGTTGCTACTTCATAACTGTGATTTTGCTACTGTTAATGAATCGTAATGTAAATATCTGTGTTTTCCGATGGTCTTAGGTGACCCACAGGTTGAGAACCACTGCTGTAGCGCCTAAGACCATTGGAAAACACAGAAGTAGCAACGAAAATAATGTTATGGTTGGGGGTCACCGCAACATGAGGAACTGTATTCAAGGGTCGCGGCATTGGAAAGGTGGAGAACCACTGAAATAGAGAGCTAATGTTCTCCACAGTATTGTTGAATTGTTTTTCTCATCTACTGATTTCCCCACATATGCTTGGTTCTCCTAGTGGTCTTTCCCTTATAATCTTCTGACCCATCTGTTTGGATCATACAGTCTTTTTCTTTCAACTTTTAGTTATTTGATATAATTTCAAACTTGGAAAGAGGTTGCAAGAATACTAAAAATTTCCATATAAGCTTTATTTTATGATTTTTATATTTGTTGATTTCTTAAATGCTATGTTTAAATTTTTCCCTTCTATTTTACTTAGAAATTTATATGAGAATAGCTGTATAAAATGTAATGGCATCTGTTTATATAACAATTGTTCTTTGTTAATGTTATGTAGATTTCTTGTTCAACATTAAAATCTACCGTGTTCCCCTTCCCCAGAGTAAACTGCACATGGAGGGCTTCCGGAGCCTGAAGGAGGGTGAGGCAGTGGAGTTCACCTTTAAGAAGTCCGCCAAGGGCCTGGAATCTATCCGAGTCACTGGCCCTGGTGGGGTATTCTGTATTGGGAGTGAGAGGCGGCCAAAAGGGAAGAACATGCAGAAGCGCAGATCAAAGGGAGACAGGTATGGATTGGAAGTTGGCTTGTGTGGACATGCTGAGGATGGGGAGAGCTCTCTCGATCTTGTCTCATTACTTGGGCCAGGTTGCCATTGACCCATGAAGCAGGAGGCCACTGTTGGGCCCAGTTAGGGCACATGCCTGAGTTTTGAGCTCAATCCCCAGTAGGGGGCGTGCAGGAGGCAGCTGATCCATGATTCTCCTTTATCACAGGTGTTTCTCTTTGTCACTCCCTTTCCCTTCCTCTCTGAAATCAATAAAAATATACTTTAAAAAATAAAATAAAATGAAGCTTATGGTCCCTGGCAATGTCTAGATGGTTGGGGTACCTGCTATAGATGTGGAAGATGAGAAGAGGGCAGTATGTGAGGAGGGCGTTCGAGAAGTAATTTTGCTCTGTGAGCTCTAGACTCAGTTACTAAATGGGAATAGTGATATTAACCTCACATGATTGTTTTAGAACTAAAGAATGATATGAAAGTGTAAGTTGTGGGGACAAGACGGTGTGTCTGTACTTGTTGCTTCTTCACGGGGTCTCCAGGTGACTGGTCTCATTCATCGTAGCTTTGTGCTCGAACAGATCATAATCTGACTCCTTAGTTTTTTTAAGGGTATGTTAGAGTCTTACCTATCCACCAAATAGCAGTGCTCATTTGGGGTCTGTGGTTTCTATTCTTGGCATTTCAGTATTTTCTAGATGACATGAATCTGAAGATCATCCAGACAATTACAGGTTTGGAAAGGATTTCAAGATATCTAGTCAGCCCCAGCTGGTTTGGCTCAGTGGGTAGAGCGTCGGCCTGCAGATCCATACCCCTGCCCTGCTCCCCAGGTTCGATTCTGGTCAAGGACATGTACCTCGGTTGCAGGCTCCTCCCCTGTCCAGGCACTGGTCTTGGCGTATGCAGGAAGCAACCAAATCGATGTGTTTCTCTTACATCAATATTTCTCTCTGTCCCCTCTCTTTTTTCCACTCTCTGTAAAAATCAATGGAAAAATATCCTTGTTGAATATTTTAAAAAAAAAAAAAAAGGCATCTAGTCAGATTTCTCCTTTTATACGTGGAGAAATTGGTCTCCAGGAAGGGAAGAGCCCAAGTGTCCTCACTCAGAGAAAAGCTTCTGATCTCATCTCACTCCTTTCTCAACTTTACCATCCTGCTTTTTACCAGGTGCTACAACTGTGGAGGTCTAGACCATCATGCCAAGGAATGCAAGCTCCCACCCCAGCCCAAGAAGTGCCACTTCTGCCAAAGCATCAGCCATATGGTGGCCTCCTGTCCACTGAAGGCCCAGCAGGCCCCCAGCTCACAGGGAAAGCCAGCCTACTTTCGGGATGAAGAAGAAGAGATCCATAGCCCTGCCCTGCTCCCAGATGCCCAGAATTGAGCCACAGTGGGTGCCGGGGGCTATGCTTTTGTGATCAGAAAGTTTCAAGAAGCAGGCATCAATCGGCAGATCGGAGAAAGTGGGGACAGGGTGGGTAGGGGGCAGCAGGCACTGCCATGTATCTCTGGCAGGGTTCCACAGCATCACCCCCTCTTCCCTCTTGGCAGGGGGGGAGGGGTGAGGCAAAGGAACTCCAACTACACTCGATCCAAATGCATGTGAGGGCTTTGGAGGAAACTCCCTCCCTACATGCTTTATTTGAGTCTCCACCCCCAGAAGCTCCAGCTTTTGCAAGTGGCCTGGATATAGGGAAGTTGTTTTCCTTTTAAAGAAGGATATGTAATAATAGTATTTCCCCTGCCAAAGTGAAAAGATTAACACGAGACCAGAACCCAGACCACAAACAACTGCATTCTGTGGGAGGGAATCTCTCAGGGGTACGGCAGGGTTTTTCCACATCTTGTCTCCTTGTAACCCACTCTTGGGATAGGGTGCTGAGAATTGTCCCAAGCAATGGGTTGTGACGATAGGCAAAAGGGATGGTTGGGGAACAGCCGCAGACCTGCTGCTCCTAAGCTCACTCCCACCCCATTTCTGGACCAATACAGTTTTATTTATTTGGTCCCTTGGATAACTGCACCTTGGGTCCCACTTTCTCCAGGATGCAGCTGCACTAGCTGTGTGCGAATGACGTATCTTGTGCATTTAGACTTTTTTTTTTTTTTTCATAATATAAATATTCTGGGTTTGTATTTTTGTGTATTTTAATCTACAGCCCTCATTCCTGCACTGTGTTCTCAGGTACATGAGCAATCTCAGGGATAAGTGGGCAGGAGCTCCGGGTCTGCACAGCAGGAATACTTTGTTTTTTATCATCAGGGAGAACATCTATTTGGAGTGTATAGTCTATGGAACTACCTCATTTTTGCCAATGAGAGCTGGCTTTTCTGCCATGGTATCCTCCTGAAACCCCTCCACCTTCAATGTTTTATGGAAGACTAGAATTGAATGAGGTGGCCTCATTACTTGATCTCCTACTAGAAGATTGGAAATGGGTCTGAACAGGAATCAGTGGTTGGTGCAGAGGTTAGGAGAGGCTGGGCTAGGTGAAAGGGGCAGAGGGGAAGCCAAGATTAGATGCAGGATGTCAATATATGCGTCACCAAGGATTCCTGTCCCATACCTGTAATCCCAGGGGGTTTGGGACCACATTACATACCAGATCCATCCCTCACTGGATTGGGCCAGGCCTACCAGGCACAACAAGGTGTATGTGTGTGTTGATAAAGAGAGCTTTTAAGAACACTACCTCTACCCATCTTGAGCTGCCCAGGGATGGATATATGAAGCAATGACTACATTCCTTAACCTTTAAAAACTCTTTGCTTTTTCTCTTTGGCTTCCAGAGACACCATAAGCAATGGCTTCTTTGTGGTACTCAGAGCCAGTGTCCTTCCCTGCTGCAGCAATGATTAGTGTCTTAGTAGCTAAAGGAGAAAAGCGGGTTTCGTTAACATGCTGTGAGATCACTGAAATCCTACCTCACTGTGTTGAAACGGGGCAAATGCAATAGAATGCATTGGGTGATGTGTGTCTGATCCTGGGTTCTTGTCCCCCCAGTTGCTGCCCCCTCTAGTTATTGTGTTTGTCTGGGCTTTGTAGGACTTCACAGTAGCTGATTTGGTGATTGCTAGGTGGCCTAGTCTGTGTAAATGTGTTGGTCTTTCTCCATGTTCTTTTGGGGTTTTATTGTTTACAACCTTCTTTTTTGTATTGAGAAAAATAGCCAAAGCATCTTTGACAAAAGGTTCTGCACCAGGCACAAAGGATCTGAAACATAACCTTGGGAACACCTCTTCTTGAAGTGGAGGTCTTGAACCATCCTTTCTTTTGCTTTCTCTTCCCCTATTTCCTATTTTGGACCAGATCTTCTGTCCTTAAAATTTGACTCTGACCCTCTTCTATCCGCACCCCAAAAAGCCCATTTTCCACACGCATACACATTTAATGTGTGGGGTGTCACCCCATCTCTTAAATGATTTGTGCAAAAATCCTGAAGAAGTTAAGAATGCTCCATCCCTTCTTCCCAATATCCTGAGTGAAGACCATTCCTTGCTATGTGATTCATGCCAAACGTTCAGATTGCTATGTTTTAATTTCTAAGCCTAGGGTAGAGAGCAGCAATGAGGGGGCCTTCCCTTTTGGAAACGGGGTTGGGAAACCAAGAAAGGGGAGATGAATATATCCAAGTCGCTCAGGAACTTTTATGCCGGTGCAAAAACACTTATGTCAAAGTAGCCACAAGATTGTTTAATAGGAGACGGACGAATGTAACTCCATGTTTACTGCTAGAAACCAAAGCTTTGTGTGAAATCTTGAATTTATGGTGTGGGAGGGAGGGAGGGTAGGAAAGCATGTACCTGTCTGTTCTTTCCCTGATTCCTTCTCATTTCTAAACTGCAGGGGACTGAGCCGCCTTGGGCTTTGCTGACCTCCATCACTGGGGACTGTGTATTTGATGGTTGATTTTGCTGTGCCGGGTTCCTCCGCTTGCTATCATTTTGTAAAACACATGCTGACTTTTCCCCTCCTCCTCTTTTCCCTGGGAAAATAAAATAAATGAATAAAGACTTACTCCTACTGAAACTGTCATCTCCTTGTTAAGATATTTAAGGTGCTTTTCTCCTCCCATAATTCTCACCTCCTCGGATTGGGACTCAGAAGTCACAGAAGAACCACTAAGTTTTCTTGGTTCAGTCATTTTGATTTGATAGGAATGAATCTTGAAAGTTCCGTCTTCTTAGCACCTCATTACAGTGGGTTTTTGTTTCTTGGTAGGCCTCTCGTCCTTCCCTTGGAAGTGGCCACATTCAAGAGGGGATTAGGAGCATGGCATGCATAAGAATGGGTTTGTCTGTGCCACTGGCTGGGATGAAAGGATGGGGCCATGCCTTGGGGCATGAGACCCTAATAATACCTTGTCCCTTGCTCTTCAAATCCCTTTACAAATCTTAATTAATTAACCCCCTGAAGCACCCCAGGGAGGCAAATAATGTGGAACTGGGGAAATTGAGGCCCTAAGAAAACACATTAACATTTTATTTGAGCCCAAGTTGGTTAGCTCGCTAATGAACAATGCTTCTTAAACATCTAGCCTTCCCCTAACGGAAAGAATTTAAAAAGGAAAAATATTTTATTCGAAGGCATACCATCTATTCCTGAAAGTGACAGAAACAGGAGAACAAGGATAAGTTTTATACATCCACTCCAGGGACCTTGTACCAGCAGTCTTATTTTTTTGTTAGTCCTCACTTGACATTTTTGCCATTGATTTCTAGGGAGGGGGAGAGAGAAACCTCAATTGGTTGCCTCCACACCCACTCCTAGGGGGCTGGGGAACCTGACCCTTTGGTCTGTGGGCCGACACTCTAACCACTGAGAAAACCAGCCAGGGCTGTACCAAAAGTCTTAAAGCAGACTGTTGAAGCCTGCTAGGCTGAAGCAAAGCAGAAAGAATGGAAAATACGACTATTGCCCATATACTACCCTTTATCTCTTTGCACACAATATGCCACAATTGCCTAATCCTCACAACTTCCAACTACACGGTAACATTTAGTCTAGTGCCTAGCCGGTTTGGCTCAGGCTCAATGGATAGGGCATTGGCCTGCGCCCCACCCCCCCCCCTCCCTGTTAGACTCAGTTAAGAGCACAGAGCACGTACCTTGGTTGCAGGTTCCTCCCAGGCTGGACCCTCGTCTGGCCATGCAGGAGGCAACCAATAGATACGTTTCTCTCCTATCCATGTTTCACTCTTCCCACTTTGGAGAAATATCCTCGGGTGAGAATTAACAACTTAAAATACTGCTATTCATGGGTGGGTTACTCATCTGGAGGACCTGATAAAAGTAACTCATCAGAAAGAGTGGAAGGCACAGTGAATTGGGGATTTACTAGTGCCATATTTCTTGCCTTGATTCCTTGGTGAGAGAAACTACAAGAAGGTTCTTTGAAAATTGTAAAGGTTTCTTTTGCTGCTTTTTTTTTCTGATAATTTCATTGCATACCATATTTCTGATGACAATAATTACAGCAACAATAACATGTGCTTAATGTTTTATAATTTACAGAACACTTGTATACATATTCTTGAATGATCTACAATATCATTATATCCAGATAAGGAAACTGATTCTGAATGGTCAAGAGACTGACCAAGTGTCAGCACCACATGACATACTGGAAAAAGATTGTGTACTTTATTTTTTTAAATTTCTTTATTGATTAAGGTATCACATATTTGTGCTCATCCCCCCATTCCCCTCCTGAACCCTTCCCCACGCATGCCCCCACCCCCGTGTTGTCCGTGACCACTGGTTAGGCTTATATGCATGCATACAAGTCCTTTGGTTGATTTCTCCTCCTGACCCCCACCCTCCCCTACCTTCCTTGATGTTTGACAGTATTATCGATGCCTCCCTGTCTTCAGGTCTGTTTTTGTTCATCAGTTTATGTTCATTATTTCCCCTAGCTGAGTGAGATCATGTGATACTAGAAATACACTTATAAGAACCGAAAATGGGACAAGCAATAATGGTTATGCTGAGAGGCAAATGAATCAGTCTGTAGTGAGTTTCTTTCTGGGCCAACAGTTCTTTTGAGTCCCAATTTCAATGTCAATTTTTGCTGCTTTTTTAATTTTGAGAGAATTGAACTCCCAATTTCTTTGTCAGTGCCTCAGATTACTGCAACAGTTTCCCGGGAAGATTTTGTACAGAGCTAATGCCCTTTTTTTTTTTTTCTATTAGGGTTAACGGATGGCCTTTCTGTTTTTTAATATTAGAGCCCTTAAAGCAGAGCTCTTTCTGGCTTCAGAACTGTTTTCCTTTGTGTCGGTCCTGAGAATCTGCATATCCTGAAAATTGAGTGCCCGACATCAGCACAAATGGATCGGTATAAAGTGCGTCTGTGCGATTACCTAGGGCTGGGAACTTCCCAAACGATGAAATCCACCTAGACCTGTACAAGGGGCTCTAAAGCCCAGTTCTGCGGCCTCCCAAGGTCTTCCGACCAGCAGGACGCTGCCTTACACCATTTCTCAGCAGGCCTAAATGCCACCAGCAGCTGAGAAACCCTGAATTCTTGCCGTGGGGCCTAACCCCCTTGCGGCCTACTAATGTAGGTCTAACGACCTCTCCGCTCACCGCGGGGGCCTCGACTCCGCCTCCCCCAGCGCGCGGCCTGGAGCCCGGCCGCCCACCCTATGCGGTCACGTGAGCGCGCATTCCTCTGGGCTCCGGGGGAGCGCAAACTGCGGCCCGCACGCTGGAGCTGCTCCGCCTCCGAGCCGGCTGGCGCCCGGAAGGACCACGCCCATTAAGGGGCGCGTCCGATTGATCTGCGATGACGTCATCTTCCAGCGCCGCGTCGTGAAGAAGTGTCTGTCCTCTGGGGCAGTTGGAAGGCGCCGGCAGAGCCGAGCAGATTCTGTGTTCGGTGGGCCGACGAGAGGAGAGGTGAATGGACGGGGAGGCAGCCATGGGAATGAGAGGGACAGACAAGTGAGGGGATAAATAACTGGGAGACCCCTGAGGTAGGAGGTAACGGGGGTGACAATTAAAGGGGTTAGTACGTGGGAGCGCGGAGCGTGGGAAACGGCCTGGGGGAAGTTGGAGAAGGAAGGAGCGGGGAAGCATCGGCGTGTAGGCACTGTGACACGGCAGGAAGCAGACTTAGAGGTTCGGAAAAAGCCAGTGCACATGCCGAGGAAAAGGGGATGGGAAGAAGGTCCACCAAGCCAGGAGAAGCAGGGAACGCCCTCAGCCCCAAAGGCCCCATTCATTGGCTTATTTATCCACTCCGTGGTGAAAGATGGGAGGCTTAGACCAGTCTTTGGATTCTCATGCTGCTGCTCTCCACTGCCCGGGCGAATCCCTACAAGTCCGCCGTAGCTGTTTGCAAGCCTTGGTGACTTCTGTTTCTCTTTCTTGTTTATCCAAGGTTACCCAGTTGATAACTTCGTATTCTGGGCTTATCTTCCGCTGGGGCAAGAACTATGTCATGGATCAAAGAAGGACAGTTGACACTGTGGGAGCGGTTCTGTGCCAACATCATAAAGGTGAGCCCACAGCGCCAGTTGACCTGGTCAGTTGTGTAATCTTGTATCATAACCTGTTATTCAAATTGAGTAATCCACTATGCTGAGTAGAATTTAGCAATGTAGGGTAACTTCTAGGTCTACATTGCTGCCAGATTATTGTCCTAACGCACATTTTCAGGAAACCCAAGTCCTAATATCATTGGGCAGCATGGACTGTTTTCCTTATGGAGAACTGAAATCTATTTCCCTGAAACTTTTAACTATTATTCCTAATGCTATCCCTCTGGATTTAGAGAAAATAACGAATCTTTCTTTGTAATGATTGTGTGTTGGTTTTGGGAACAGACAAAACAACAGCAGAAGCCCAGCTAGTCAATCATTTATGAGCCATGTGACTTTACATGTTGTTTTTTGAGGGTTAAGTGAAACATACATAGAAAGCGGTTAAGCTCAGTGTCTAGCAGATGCATGTGTTTTTTCAAACTGTAAGAGAGTTTGTTCGGAAAGTCACGGGTAGACGTGAACAGTAGAAGAAACGGGCTCAGGAAAGAAGTTATAGAGGCACAAGCATGTGTCCTTGGAGCTTAGGAGAGAGAAGGGTAACGGTACTGCGCCTGGGGAAGAAGACCTGGACAGAAAGGCATGGGCATGCTCCGGAGAGGGAGAAAGCCTATAGCAGTTCTTAATTACCCTTGTTACAGGGGCTGACTTTTAGTCGTGTGAAGACTGCAATCCCTCTATTTCCTATACTCTCCCTTGCTTTCCTAAGTCTTCCCTCCGCTTGTTCTCTTTAAGATTCACAACAACGTTATATACTCTGCATGTGATAGGTTTGAGATGGAAGCTAGTCAGCTTGCATTTGTTTTTCAGCCACAGACTGTCAGGTAGTGGGTAGCAATGAACTTATGAGTCAGTAAGCCTTACCCCCACTCACACGCTAACACACAAATACCAAGGTTACTCAGGCAGGCCAAGATAGGGAACTATCTCCTCAGGCAACCATTGCAGTCATGTGTTGGGGAGAACAAGCTGCATGACTTGATTGGCATTTCTTTTAAAGGCTGCGTGTGGATCCCAGCCGGTGTGGCTCACTGGTGTGACCCATGACCCATGAATCAGGAGGTCATAGTTTGATTCTCACTCGGGGCACATGCCTGGATTGTGGGCTTGATCCCCAGTAGAGGGCGAGCGGAAGGCAGCCGATGGATGATTCCTTCTCATCATTGAAGTTTCCATCTCTCTCTCTCCCTTTCTCTGATATTAATAAAAACATTTTTTTTAAAAAAGGGGCTACATGTGGAGACAAAAGTAGAAAATGGTGGAGAGGTGTGGGGGAAGCAGTTTGTGAAGAGCCCTTCCAGTGACGAAGTGGCTCCTGACATTTAATCTTTTACAAAATTCCCGAGTAATGGCATCGTTTGTAAAATTAGAAGATCCAACAATATTAGGCCCCATTTCTGTGTGTCAGCAATCGGGTAGAGCTGAGGAGTGAATGTCCCCATTCAACCACACTGTCAGTACCCTTCCTGGGCCTTCCAGTTGGAGACTAACGAAACCAAAGTTGTGGTTAAGAACGTATGGTTAAAAGACGAAACCTGAGTTTAAATCCCCCCTTTGCCTTTTAGATGTGTGACTTGTGCAAGTCACTTGACCGCTCTGAGCCTCAGTTTTTCGCCTGTAAAATGAAGCTAATACTGTATATATACTTTATAGATTTTGTGTGATAGAAAGACTAAGGTGAGGTATAAAAAGCCTAGAACAGCGCTTGGCATGTAATAAGTGCTTAATAAACACATAAATAAAAATAAGTAACCTTGGTCCAGCAGGCGTGGCTCAGTGATTAAGCTTTGATCTGTGAACCAGGAGGTCATGGTTCCATTCCCGGTCAGAACACATACCCAGGTTTCAGGCTACTGGGGCAGGCAGGCGGCAGCTGATCAATGATTCTCTCATCATTGATGTTTCCTTCTCTCTCTCTAAAATTCATAGAAATATATATTTTAAAAATAATAATAATAAGTAGCCTTGGTTGGTGTGGCACAGTTGGTTGGAACATCATCCCGTGCGCCGGAAGGTTGTGGGTTTGATTCCTGGTCAGGGCACCTACCTACTTTGCGGGTTCAATCCCCTGTCAGGGTGCATATGGGATGCATGAATACTGATTCATGTATTTCTCTTACATCATGCTCTTACATCAATGTTTCTCTCTCTCTTTCTCTCCCCCTGACCCCCCTTCTCCCTGTCTAAAATCAATTTTTAAAAATAAATAAATAAGTAGATTGCGTCATACCCAATTCCCTTCCTCAGGGCTTTTATCATCTAGCTCAAGCCTCTCAGCTCAGGGTGTAATGTCTTCCTTTATCTTTGAGGGGTATGTGATGTGTTCACCATTTGTCTTCTTACTTCACAGGCAGGCCCAATACCCAAACATGTTGCATTTATAATGGATGGGAACCGTCGCTATGCCAAGAAGTGCCAAGTGGAGCATCAGGAGGGCCACTCACAGGGCTTCAACAAGCTGGCTGAGGTGGGTGTGGGTGGCAGAACCCACGTGAACAGTGCAGAAAATTGGATTATAGCTAGAAAACCTGAGTTTGCTGTGGTTTGAGAGTTTTTGTTTTTTTTTCTTTTTTTGAGAGTGTTTTGTATAGCTGTTTGTTTTATTGCTTGCTTGCTAGCTACAGGTCATATATCAACATTAATAAAAAATTGAATCATCCAGACACATCACAAAATATTAGAAATAAGAACAAAATTGCCATCTCTCAGCACCTTTAACCCATCAACAGTTTATTTTTTCTGTGCCTGATCCAAGTCCATCTATGGCTTCAATAACCTTGTTTTTACTTGACATTTTGGCAACTATTTTTTCTAGGTTTATATATATATATATATACACACACACACACACACATACACATATCCTTTCTAACTACACATTTTAATGACTGTAGAGCCTGTTATCATCATAAAGAGCTGACAATTTGTTTAGCTGCTCCACTATTATTGGACATGATAAATAGTACTATTTTAGAATGAATTCTAAGAAGTGACATTTCTGGAGCAATAGTAAAGTGACTGCTCTTTCTAGTTTGCCTGAGTCTGAGGGTTTCTCAGGACACAATTCTTGCAGTGCTTAAACTGGGAAAAGTGCCAAACTGGGACATCACTTTAAGCAAAGGTCATGAATATTTTATGGTTCTTAATATCTGCTGCAGATTGGAAAACATTGAGCCTAACAGTAAGATCGGAATATGTTAATTCTTGTGAAACTAACTTTAAGAAGAGTAGAAACATGGCCTCTAGCTTCCTGGCACAAGAACATGGCCTGATGCTAGAGCAGTGATAGTTTTTGCCTTGAGCAAGTGGCTGTGGGGTTCTCTTTAATACGTGTGGAGGTCTTTAGGTTTGTTGACCCCAGCTTCTCTTTTGTGATTAATTAAGAGACAGTTTTGCCTGGTGCTTAGGAGCTTAAGCTCTGGAGTCACTCAGAACTCATTGGCACCCCTGCTCTGCCACTTCCTGGCTCTCTGACCTGCAGGGAGTTACGTCGTTCCCTTTTTCTTACCCTAGTTTCTTGATCTGCAAAATGGGGAGAGCAATAACTTCTACCGCAGGAGATTATGTGAGGATTAAACAAGATGGTAAAATGAAAAGCATGTGGCACAGAACCTGGCATAGGGGAAGTGCTCAAAAAATTGAAGCTGTTGCTATTAGCATCTTTTTTTCTTCTTCTTCTTCTTCTTTTTTTTTTTTTTTTTAAGTGAAAGAGAGTTTATTAGTGAAGCATTGAGACAGAGTGGCTACTCCACAGGCAAGCAGCCTTTTGACATCTATTTTGAGTGAGGTCAGTGGTGGATACCAACCCAGATGTACCAGCGAAGACCCTGTAAGGTCCAGCTTGACCCTACTCAAGTATCAGCATTCTCACTGGTGATCTTCCTAAGGTGATAATGAGTTGGTTTGTGTTTATGTCTATGAAGGGATTAGTGTTAAGACAGGGAACCTTGAGGTTAAAGGTAAGGGGTAGAAGACATTTAAACAGAACTAAAGAAACAAAGCTGAAGAGGTATCACTATACATTAGTATTTGTTCATATAATGGATTCATTGTGGACTTTTTGACACATTTCTTCAATTCTCTGAGCCTCAGTTTTATCATCTATACAGTGGGTATGAAAACAATAATGCCAGTCTCAGGGGGTTGTTTGAAGAATCAGTTGAAATAGCATATGTGAAAACCCTTTGCAGACACAAATGTTGCTTTTTTTCTTATAACCCATTGGCCTCTCTGTCTACCAGAATAATGAAGTTACATTGTGAGTAATAATAATACCTTGTGTTTTTATACTGTTCATTAGCCACTTTGTGAGGGATGGATTGTAATCTCTTTTTATTTGCATTTTTATTTTTTAATATATTTTTATTGATTTCAGAGAGGAAGGGAGAGGGAGAGAGAGATAGAAACATCAATGAAGAGAAAGAATAGTTGATTGGCTGCCTCTTGCACGCCCCCTACTGGGTATCGAGCCTGCAACCTGGGCATGTGCCCTGACTGGGAATTGAACCATGACCTCCTGGTTCAATGATTGATTCTCAATCACTGAGCCACGCCAGCTGGGCTCTTTTTTTTAAAGATATATATATATATATTTTATTGAATTCAGAGAGAAAGGGAGAGGTATAAACATCAATGATAAGAATCATCGATTGGCTGCCTCTTGCACACCCCCTACTGGGGATCGAGCCCGCAACCCGGGAATGTGCCCTCAACTGGAATCAAATCTGGGACCCTTCAGTCCGCAGGCCAACACTCTACCCACTGAGCCAAACCAGCTAGGGCTAGGCAGGCACTTTACTATTGCTCCAGAAATGTCACTTTTCTGAGTCAGGGCCGAGGCATCTCTTATTTCCCTTCCTACTTTTCCTTGCACCTTAGCTCCTTGTCTTCTCCCTTCTCAGACTCTGCACTGGTGTTTGAACTTGGGCATCCGAGAGGTGACGGTGTACGCGTTCAGCATTGAGAACTTCAAACGTTCCAAAAGTGAGGTGGACGGGCTAATGGATATGGCCCGGCAGAAGTTCGGCCGTTTGCTGGAAGAGCAGTAAGATGCTGTCAGTGGGGGAGGGTGTTCTTCCAGGACCTCCAGCCTACCCTAACCCTCAGCTCGCTCTCTCTCTCTTTTTTTAATTGTTTGAAGTATTACAGATGTCTCCTTTTTCCCGATTGACCCCTGGCCCCTGCCACCCCCCAGGACAAACCCCCACCGCCCCAATATCTGTCCATTGATTATGCTAATATCCATCAGCTCTCTTATCTGGGGCTTATTTAAGGAACTCTGCACCCTTTCAATGTCAGTCAGATCTCTAGAGTGGCAAATATGACAAGCTAGTTGTTCTTTTTTTTTTCTTTTTTCCAAAGCGAGCATTTACCTGAGAATATAGAGGTATTTCACAGAATTCAAGGACAAGTAAAACCAGCCTAAAATGTGTCCATTTTAGGATGGTTTGACTCCGGGCCACAGACGTTGCTCCCTGGTTCTCAGCAGAGTCCCTGTGGCTCAGAGTTCACACTCAAGGGGCTGGAGATGGAGGCATGAGGGCATATTCCAGGTGTTCAGATTTTTCTGTACTGCACACTAATCTTAGCTTTTTAAAGTACTCATAAGGCCTTGAACCTAACATGTATTCTCACTTAATATTTACATTACCCTGTGAGAAAGATACCACTCCAATTGTAAAGAGGAGGGAAGTGAAGACTGAAGGAGTTTAGGTGTGTATCCTGAGTCACACAGCTATTGGAGAGGCAGAGTCAAGACAGACAGGATCTTTCTGACTCCAGCTCTAAGCTGTTGTCTACGTTAGGAGGCAATCTTACAGTTCCTGAAAGATGAAATGCATGGTGGTAGAGGTGCTACTGAGATTACGCTCATCAGTCAGTAGTAGAAAAAACAGCCTTAGGTTACGAAGTCCTGGACAGAGCAAGAAAAAACCCTAGTGGTGGTTTTCCAACAATGTGAGATAGAACCCCAGAGTTCTAGGAGTGGGTGTGCAAAGAACCCAGAGGGAATGGGGTATGGGGTGCTGGTTTGGTTCTGTTTATGATTTGATTTGAAGAAAGAGTACTTTGGCTAAAATAGGGGTAGGGAACGTTTGGCCCGCAGGTTGTATGAGACTTGTGAAATTGTTTGGTCTGGCCCTGCCAAGGCAACCACAGGCCAGACTCGAAATTCAATAAATCTAGGAGCTTTTTTCCTAGCAACATAAATTTATATTAAGTGAATTATAGTAAGCGAATCCTATATAATTAAAGGGTAATATGCAAATTGACTGAATAGCAGAATGACCGGTTGCTATGATGTGCACTGACCATCAGGGGGCAGACACTCAATGCTGGAGCTGCCCCCTGGTGGTCAGTGTGCTCCCCCGCTCAGCCACAAGCCGGGCTGATGGCTAGCGAGCACTGTGGCAGTGGTGGCTCCCACCTCCGCAGCAGTGCTAAGGATGTCCAACTGCAGCAGGGGAGCAGGCCTAAGCCGTCAGTTGGACATCCCCTGAGGGCTCCTGGACTGCCAGAGTGCAGGATGGGCTGAGGGATCCCACCCCTACCCCCCATCCCAGTTCACAAATGTTGTGCACCGGGCCTCTAGTGATGGTATAAATATCTAAAGGGCCCTTGGCAGAAAAACGGTTCCCCACCCCTGGGCTAAAAGAAGGTTGGAAAACCACTGGCCTAGTTCAGCTTCATCAGTTGGGAAGCTAACCCCTAGTGAGGAGAAGAGAAAGGC
Organism: Corynorhinus townsendii; assembly: GCA_026230045.1. Taxonomy (NCBI): domain Eukaryota; kingdom Metazoa; phylum Chordata; class Mammalia; order Chiroptera; family Vespertilionidae; genus Corynorhinus; species Corynorhinus townsendii. The sequence continues at coordinate 205,614,018 of JAPDVU010000002.1, read as the reverse complement.
TTGCCCATGGTCTCACTGCAAGCTAGTGGTAGAGCCAGATTGTGAACCCAGGTCTCCAGGTTCCTCACCAGGGCTTTTGCAATAACCTCTACTTTATTATTATTATTTTTTTTTTTTTAATCTTCACACAAGGACACGCTTAGAGGAAGAGAGAGAGAGAAATAGGCAGACATTGATGTGAGAAAGAAACATTGATCGGTTGCCGGTTGCCTTCTGTGTGTGCCCCAATCGGGGACTGAACCCACAACCCAGGTATGTGCATTAACCTAAAATCGAATCAGCAACCTTTCTGTGCACAGGACAATGCTCAACCAACTGAATCACGGTGGCCAGGCTGCAGTAGCCTCTACTTTATAGACCTCGCTCAAGTCATGCACCTGGTGCCTGAGAATAAGCACATTCATATGTTTTTTCTCACTCAACACAAGCTGATACTGAGACTATGGCAGGGATGGTTACCCCAGTTTACAGAGTGAGGGACACTTGGGCTCAGAGATGCTAAGGAGTTGTGCAAGATTGGCTAATAAGTATTGGTACTAGGACTTAAGTCTAGGTATTCTTATTCACGTTTTGCTTTGATTTGTGTATACATTTGTGTACTGTAGCTTCAATGGGTTCTCAAAAATAGGTGATTAGATCTTGTTTCACCCTTAAAGAAATGTGGTTGAGGGTTAAAGGATGCATTGGCTGTGGATGTGGCCTTCTGCTCTGGATCGGGGTTCTCTAGGACCTGCCGGATACCTCCACTCTACAGTATACTTGTTGTTATTAAGCTTCCATTTCCCAAACATTAGTTGTTCAGTTTCTCCATACCTTCCCGGTAGAGAAGCTGGCTGGGTGACAGTGAGTTCATGCTCACTGCCTTTTGGGAGTTGCTGTATAGAGGCAGTGGAATGTCAAGATGAGGAGGACAGGCTCTGGAACCAGACTCCCTAGGTTCAAATTCTGGCTTTCCACTCACCAGCTTCTGATTTTGAGCAAATCACCCAACCTCCCTGTGCCTTAGTGTCATCATCTGTAAAAGGTGAATGATAATGATATCTGCCTCCAAGGTTGGTGTAAGGATGGAACGTGCAGATGTCTGAAAAGTGGTTGGACCATTGACTGGCACTTAGTAAACATCTAATATTTTAGATGTCACGGTTATTACCGTATTTTGCCAGAAGATACAAAGTAACCAATAGTACAGCTCCTGCCCTTGAGAAGTTTATTTAGTTGTCAAAATGGGACAAATATAGCACAGAATATGTCAAATGCAACTTGCCGACGAGGACACATGAGGCGACGTCCTGTGTGGTAAAGAGTTGGTATTTTTGGCTGGTCAGTGTGGCTCAGTGGTTGAGCATGGACCCATGAATCAGGAGGTCACGGTTAGATTCCCAGTCAGGGCACAAGCCTGGGTTTTGGGTCCAATCCCTAGTAGGGGGCGTGCAGGAGGCAGCCAATTGATGATTCTTTCTCATCATTGATGTGTCTCTCTCTCTCTTCCTATCTCTGAAATCAATTAAAAAACAAACACATATTAAAAAAAAAGAAAACAGTGTGGATTTTCAAATCAAACAAACCTGAGTTTCAATTTTGACACAGCACTGATGTCGGTATGATCTTGGGCGGTCTCTGTCTGACTATCCTATCTGAGTGTCAGTTTCCCTCTGTAGCATGGAGACTGGGGCGAACTCCTTTCAGAGTTCTTCGGGGGGATGCTGTGAAATAACACATGTAGGACAGTGCCTGACATGCGGGAAAGCACTCAAAAACTGCTAATTGAGTATCATCTAAGCACCCTGCTCTCTCCAGCTCAGCAGGTGCTGTGTCCCAAACCTGCCTCCTTTTCCCCAATCAGGGAGAAACTGCGGAAGCATGGAGTATGTATTCGGGTCCTAGGTGATCTGCATTTGTTGCCCTTGGATCTCCAGGAGCTGATTGCACAAGCTGTGCAGGCCACCAAGAACTACAACCAGTAAGTTTTCGGATTGCCCCGTGGGGACCTGAATTAGTTTTTGACTCCCTCTACTGGGAGACATCCTTGGTCAGAAACAATGAGGGGGTGGTTTGGGATGCTTAGAGACCTCCTCCATCTGCAAGGCAGACCAGAGACGATTCTGCAGTACTATGTTGTATGTGTGTATACCAACTCGTACAGTTTCCCATCTTCTTCCTCCTTCATTTCATGTACCTCTTCCCCCCAACTCCCAAGGGATGGGGTGGGAATGCAGCAATGCTTATCTCTGTCTCTGAAGACAATTCCTTTCAAGAAATTTTTTTTTGTCCCACTCCTTTAACCACAGATAGGATGACCTTGGGAGTTGGTGCAGATGCAGAGGGTAATAGAGTTTAAGAATCCAGACTTCATTTTGTGTGGCTTTGGAATATAGTGTCTGCTTGGCAGTGGATTTGTTTTGCATCAAATTTCCTTTCTGATCTCCTTGTTTGTGGTACGTGCCCTTGACCCCTAATATCTCAGTGGATTCCCTTCCTCTGAAAGCTGGTTGGTAATAGAAGTGGGAGAGGACTAGAAGGGAAATAAGTCATTTAGTACTTGTCTTATTACAAAGCTAGTAACATGTTTATTTCAAGAAAACGTGGAAAAAAATTCATAACCTTGGGGGTGAGAGGGAGGTGGACGAGGTTATAGGGGGAATGAATGCTGATGGAAGGAGACTTCACTTGGGTTGGTGAACACACAATGCAGTGTACAGATGATGTGTTGTGGATGTGTTCACCTAAATCTGTATAATTTTTTAACCATTGTCACCCCAATAAATTAAATTATAAAAAATTCATAATCTGCCCTAGCTGGTTTGGCTCAGTGGATAGAGTGTCGGCCTGTGGACTGAAGGGTCCTGGGTTTGATTCCAATTAAGGGCACATGCCTGGATTTCAGACTTGATCCCCAGTGGGGGGCATGCAGGAGGCCGCTGATCAATGATTCTCATCATTGATGTTTCTATCTCTTTCCCTTCCTCTCTGAAATCAATAAAATATATATATTTTTAAAAATTCATAATCTGACCTTTCAGAGGTGTCTACGGTTAACATTTGGTGTTGTGTTTTCTTCCAGGGATAGGGTGCTCTGGAATAAGTGGTTTCAATCCTCAGTCTCTGTCCTGTTTTGGTAAATTATTCTGTTCTTCCTTCTCAGGTGTTTCCTGAACGTTTGCTTTGCATACACGTCCCGTCACGAGATCAGCAATGCTGTGAGAGAGATGGCCTGGGGAGTGGAGCAGGGTCTGCTGGATCCCAGGTATCCCTAGTTTAGCATGGTAACTGATAGGCAAACCAGGCATGCACCAAACCATGAAATCCCTCCTAAGCCGTGTATTAGGGCCAGAAGTCAAATCAGGCAAGCATGTGGAAAGATTGGGGGTGTCCCCTTGCCTCAGAATTTCTCTGTGTTCACTGCACACCAGGAAGCCCCAGAAAAATGGCTTAACAGGTAGACCTCTGTGGTATTCGATAAAAAATGATATCCTCCTGACTCTTTGGCAGTGTTTTTTCAAAACTTTTTCAGGAATGCAGTTTGTTGGGGGAATAATCTCTTGGGTCTCTCGTGTTACAGTTTTATGCAAGATTGAGGTATTTTTCAAAAGGAAAATTGCCCATCGTTAGCAACATAATAGAATCCTAATTATTAGAGCTCGGAGAGACTTTAGAAGCCACCTGGCTACTCAGTTCCTCTCATATTATTAAACTAATAAGAGCAATAGTAAAATAATGGAAGCAAAAAATAACCCAGGCAATCTGTTATTTGTATTTTATTAAGTCATTAATCTCATATGTGAGAGACTTGAGTCTTTTCTCCATGTAATAGATGAGAAAACTGAGCTCAGCATTGAAATTATTTTCCCAAGGTCATTCTGCTAATAATTGCCAGAGCCAGGACTCATCTCTAAAGCTACTGATTCCAAAGTTCTTGTCCTTTACCTCTGTTATATGGGATCTTGGGTCTGAGGAATTTTTCTGATCCCCTTCTGACGTATAATTCAATTTACCTGGGAAATGAAATTAAAAATCAAGAAGTTGCTTAGTGAGAATGGATTTAGATAAGAAGAAAAGGAGACTTTTTTGTTGTTTTTTTTTGTTACTCTTCATTTGAGGTATTTTCCTATTGATTTTTAGAGTAAGAGAAAGGTAGAAAGAAAAGCCAGGCAATCAGTATTGCAGAAGCCAAGAAAAGAGGGTCAGGTGTGGGTCAGGAGGGGCCTGGGCACTCTGGGAAAAACTGTCAAATACTGTAAGGAAGTCAGTTAAGATGTGGATTGAAAATTATTCAGCCTGGCCGGGTAGTTCAATTGGTATTGATTACAGCATTATCCCAATATGCCAAAATTGTAGATTTGATCCCCTGTCAGGGGACATGCCAGAATCAACCAATGATGCATAAATAAGTGAACAATAAATCAGTGTTTCTCTCTCTCCAAAAATCAATCAATGAAAAAATTTTAAAAAAGAAATTAAAGCCCTAACTGGTTTGGCTCAGTGGATAGAGCATTGGCCTGCGGACTGAGAGGTCCCAGGTTCGATTTCGGTCAAGGGCATGTACCTTGGTTGCGGGCACATCCCCAGTGGGAGGTGTGCAGGAGGCAGCTGATCAATGTTTCTAACTCTCTATCCCTCTCCCTTCCTCTCTGTAAAAAATCAATAAAATATATATATATATAAAAGAAATTAAAATGAACTATTGGAGGAAAAATTGAGATAGTAAGTTGTCAGGGTTAGGACCAGGCAAGAAGATGAGATATATAAGTAGAAACAAATTATTGGTAATTTTCTAATTCTTGGCGTGGGGGGTAATTTCATAATTATTCATTATAATATTGTGTTTTATAATTGACGTTTCATATAGTCTTTTGTGTGAGTGAAATAATACAGTTGATTTTTCAACAGTGTGTTGGTGGGTCAGGGCCATCTACCACCCACATAGTTGAAAATCCATATATGATTACAGTCAGCCCTCCACAACCTTGGGTTCCTAACCATGGTTCGAAAATACAGTTGACCCTTAAACAACACAATTTTGAACTATGCAGGTCTACTTATAGGTGGAATATGTCAACTGTATATTAAAAATAGTAAGGGATACATGGCCGGTGTGGCTCAGTGATTGAGCATCAATCTATGAACCAGGAGGTCATGGTTCGATTCCTGGTCAGGGCACATGCCTGGGTTTCGGGCTCAATCCCCAGTAGGGGGTGTACAGGAGGCAGCCAATCAATTATTCTCTCTCATCACTGATTTTTCTCTCTCTCCCTTCCTCTCTGAAATCAATTATATATATGTGTGTGTGTGTGTGTGTGTGTGTGTGTATTTAAAACCATAATAAAGGATGTATAAAAAACAGTAAGGCACAAATGTTTATGCTAGAAAGAAAGCTATTTAGCAAACAGATATAATATGCATTCCTGCCTAAGACTAGCGTTCTGATCTTAACTCCTAAATTCAGGGCACTTTATACTCATACCACATTCCAATAACTACTGACCTTTATCTTCTTTCTGCTTCTTGTCCAGCAGGTTTCCTCATGTCCATTTTCTCTGCGCTGCATGGTTTACAACTTGCCTGTGTGGGGTTGGTCATGCAGACATGGTGTAGGCTGGGCAGGGTCACCAGTGTAAGGAGGCTGATGTCTCCACCCACCAGCTCAGGAAGCTTGGTATTCAGCTAAGCCTGGTTTAATCAGGACCTGAGGCAGTGCTCTTTACATTATTTAAATTTAGACAAATCTGCATTTGTAACAGAGTCAATGAATTAATTACAATTAGGCTCTACCCTTCCAATAGCTATAACCTTTCTATTCTCTCATTACCATCATCCAACTCTTCATTTTCCTTTCTTCCAGGGTATATATATTTTTAAACATATTAATATTAGATTGGTTTTTGAATCTGGAATTACAGAAAAGGGATTAGTTTGAGCATAAAGGATAGTTAATGAACTCTTTTTCACTGAGTTACCTTGATCAGGTTACTTGACCCACTGTAGGTCTCTCTTTCTCTTAAAACAATAGTGTTAATAATACTAATAATTGCTAACATTTACTGAGCATTTACTCTTTGCCAGGCATCTGCCAGGTATTCCATATATGTTTATTTTACTTAACCCATTAGAGGCTATGAGGTAGATACTGTTTTTATCCCCGTTTTTAAGATGAGAATATTGAGATACAAGGAAGTTAAGTAACTTGTTCAAGCCCACCTAGTTGGCAAAGCTTGGTGCCAGGATTTCACCCTGGCTCCAGAGCCTTGCTCTTTCATTCACTACTAGAAGCCCAATACACTGGTGGGGTCCCTCATCTTGGCTTGTGGGGATTGGGCCAAAACCAGCTTTCCAACATTCCCTGAGGTGTCCCGGATTGTGAGAGGGCAGTTCTTCGGTAACACACCCCAGAATCAGGCTCCCTCCTCTCTGGTTCTAGGTGCGTCACCCAAGAACTGCCACTGCCAAGTCACCGCAGCTTGGCAGCTCCTGCTTTGAGTGTCTGCCCCCTGTTAGTGCGCATCATAGCTATTGGTCAAACGGTCAGCTGGTCGCTTAGCCTTTTATATATATAGATGGTGTACTTAGAGTGCCATATATAGGAAAGTTAACATGAACAAAAATGCAATATAAAAATAAAAGTTACTAATATTTATTGGATCTTATTATGAGGTAGGTACTAGACTAAGAGTTTATTACACATATTCTCATTTCATTTTCATATAAGGTAGTGACTATTATTTGCCCCATTTTATAAGTTCAAATTAACTAAGGTTTAAAAAGGTTAGTTGACCCACCCAAAGTAATGTATGCTGTTAAATGGAACAGCCTGGACTCCAGTCAACTATATCTACCTCCAAAGTCTATGCTGTGTTTGTTTGTTTTTAAGTATGTTTTAATTCATTTCAGAGAGAGGGAGAGGGACCGAGAGATAGAAACATCAATGATGAGAGAATCATAGATCAGCTGCCTCCTGCATGCCCCACACTGGGGATTGAGTCTGCAATTGGGCATGTGCCCTGATTGGGAATTGAATGAACTGTGACTTCCTGGTTCATAGGTCAACACTCAACCACTGAGCCATGTTGGCTGGACTGTTTTGTTTTGCTTTGTTTTTTTATTTTTATTTTTTAAAAAATGTATTGGAGTGACATTGGTTAATATGATTATACAGGTTTCAGATGTGGGTTTCTATGTTACAAGATCTGTAAATTGCACTGTGTGGCCACCACCAAAAGTCAAATCTTCTCCCGTCACCATATATTAGGATCCCTTCATCCCTCACCCCTTCCCTCTGACAACATTGCTGTTTGTGTCCACAAGTTTCAGTTTTATATCCCACATATGAGTGAAATCAGATGGTTCTTAGCTTTTTCTGACTGAACTATTTCACTTAGCATAATATTTCAAGGTCCACCCATGTTATTGCAAATGGCAGTATTTCATCCTTTCTTATGGTTGAGTAGTATCCATTGCGTGTATATGCCAGTGTATATCTAGTAGTATCCATTGCGTGTATATCTAGTCCTCTATCACAGGATACTTAGGTTGTTTCCATGTCTTGGCCACTATGAATAATGCTGCAGTGAACATAAGGATGCATATATCTTTGAAAATACCTGTTTTCAAGTTTTTCAGGTATAGACCCAGGAGAGGGATTTCTGGGTGGTATGGTAGCTCTATTCTTAATTTTTTGAGGAATCGCCAGGCTGTTTCCACAGTGATTGTACCAGTCAATAAAAATATTTTTAAATTTAAAAAAAACCCACAAGATTTTAAAACAAAATGAAAGTACTTACTACACTTTGTCAATTATCACTATTCTACTGGCTCACAAATGAAGTATTTCTAAAATATGTTTTCATTGATTTTTAAAAAGAGGGGAAGGGAGAGGGATAGAGAGATAGAGACATCACTGAGTGAGAAACATCATCTATCAGCTGCCTCCTGCATACCCCCTACTGGGGACCTAGCCCACAACCTGGGCATGCGCCCTGACTGGGAATTGAACGGTCACCCTCTTGGTTCCTGAGTCGATGCTCAACTGCTGAGCCACACTGGCCGGGCAAAAACAAGATGTTATAAGTGAAGACAGCACATTCTAGTGGGTGCATTTGGTTTTAGGCCTTTGGCTCAATGACTTTGGGCAAACTAATCATCTTCTTCGAGCCTCAGGTTCCTTAATTAATTTATTAAGCATTTTTTGAGGGCCTCTGTGTACTAGGTAGTATTGACTAATATATTTGATGGTATTCTGTAATCTGGGAAGCCTTATGTCTCCCCGAGAAAAACCCAAAAAGAGGTGTGTGCTTACCTCCGTCTCTTCTCCACTCCCTGTAGTGACGTCTCTGAGTCTCTGCTCGATAAGTGCCTCTATACCAACCACTCTCCCAGTCCCGACATCTTGATACGGACTTCTGGGGAGGTGAGGCTCAGCGACTTCCTGCTCTGGCAGGTAGGTAGTTTCTAACCACCGTTGTGTTAGTGTTAGCTGAAAACTGCATTGCACCCACAGAATGGATTAGAGGGGCTCATCCCCACTTCCTGCCATGCAGACACAGAGAACCTTGTGGGGGAGGAGAGCTAAAATCTAGAGAAATGTTCATGTTTGCTATCCCTTTCTTATCTATCCCTGGCTATGAGAACCTGTGTTCTTACTCTCTAACGTGCCTAGAGGACAAAAATCAAGGCTAGTCAACTGCGGTGAAAACTTCACCCGTGCCCATGTTCAAGGAATTGGACTTCTGACTCTTGTTCCTGAGTATAATCTCCTGCTCTGGTACCCCAGCTCCTCTGGGATAGAACCTTGCTTTGCAGTTTCTTGTCTGTCTCCTTCAGAATAAAGGGCTGCATCTATTCTATTCAAGCATAATCCACAGGGGATATAAGCTAAATGCAAACTGTTTCTTAGGGGCCACTGTCTCTCAGGCCAGTTCCCCCAGTGTAGGTAGTCCCCCAAAAGCTCAGAGTCAAATAAGTTTGCCTTTGCTCAAAAGTCTCTTATCATTTGTTAACAGCTCCTGGGTACACATCATAGGGAAAGGCTTTGTTTAAGGAGAGGTTGGAGGGAGAGACTCAGCTTGGAAGCAAGTCACATGATAAAATTCTAGAAATCCTAATGGTCCATAGTCTTAAAAGTGAAATAACAAGATTTAGCTACTGAAGATACTTTCAGTGTTTGGCTATATTGAATGAAATGTAATGTGCCGCTTATGGTTCTGTGGCCTACTCTGCTGGTCAGATCATGTCTGGAAAGTTTATTTCTGGGCACTCAGTTTTAAGAGACTACTTGGTAAACTTAGAGGACTTACCAGAAGAGGCCAACCTGGATGGCAAGGAATCTGGAACTCACATCTTACAAAGAATGAGTGAAGGATAGTGTTGTGAAAAGGGAAGCATGATGACAGTTGTTTCCCTGGGGGGAAAAAAGATTGAGTTCCCGCTTTGTGCTGGGAATGTTACAGTGACCAAGTCAGAAATAATCCCCACTATCTTAAAATTTATAGTTTGTTGGCAAAGACAGAGTGAACAAGTCATTACAACCTTGGCAACAGATAACAATAGGCAGCTCTACCTTAGCCTTCAGGTATTTGAAAGAATGTCACTTTGAAGGAGAAACAGACTTGTTCCAGAGGAAAGATCTGAGACCACGGTAGAAGTTCCAGGGAAGGTGGCATTGGTGGCATCACAAGCTGTCTGGACACTGAAGTTATCCCCCAGGAGGCACTGGATTTCTGGGTGCCCTAAAGCTCTCCACAGGGGCTGTCAAGAATGTTCCAAAGGGACTCTCCCATCAGTGGAGGTTACTAAAGTTCATCCAGCTCTGCTCTGACTGCTTTCTGTACATTAACTTGTTTAATTTTCATAGTTTTTAAAACCAGGTATTTTTATTACCCACTTTTACAGTTGAGAAAACTGAGGCCCAGGGAGGTTAAGTAACTTGCCTCAAGTCAAATAGAAGGTAAATGGGAGAGCCAGGTAGTCTGGCCCCAGAGCTCATGCTCTTAACCACTGTGCCACATTCTGCTTCTTAAAAATAACAATGGCAGCCCTAGCTGGTTTGGTTCAGTGGATAGAATGTCGGCCTACAGACTAAAGGGTCCCAGGTTTGATTCTGGTCAAGGGCTCAGTTGCAGGCTTGATCCCCGGCCCTGGTTGGGGCGGGTGCAGAAGGCAACCAATACCTCTCTCACATCGACGTTTCTCATGGAAAAATATCCTCGGGTGAGGATTAACAAACTAATAAATATTTTTTAAAAAATAACAATGGCTGCTACCAATTGTTCACTGCTGACTTTACCAGACAGTGTGTTTCCCAGATGACCTCTAAGGGCCAAGAGCCAAAATAACATAATCCAGATGTTATTTCATAGTCCTAAACTTGGGTCCCAGAAAAATCCGGGTGAAAATGTTGGTCTAGTGCCGTGGTTGGCAAACTGTGGCTCGCAAGCCACATGCGGCTCTTTGGCCCCTTGAGTGTGGCTCTTCCACAAAATACCACAGCCTGGGCAAGTCTATTTTGAAGAAGTGGTCTTATAAGAAGTTTAAGTTTAAAAAATTTGGCTCTCAAAAGAAATTTCAATCGTTGTACTGTTGATGTTTGGCTCTGTTGACTAATGAGTTTGCCGACCACTGGTAGTGTTTTAGTTCAGTGTTGCTACAGGCAGGTGATCTAACTGCCTCAGATGACTCCTCCCCTATTAGTGAGTGAATCAGGGCTGGTAGCAGCAGCTGCAGCTCAGGATGCCTGTGCGATCTCATCTCTGGGTTTCTGGGTCCTGCTCAGCCTCCTCCTTTGGAACCCTGCCCAGGGATATGCCCAGCAACATGTTACTAAACTAAATTATTTTCCTCCTACCCTTTTCCCAGACCTCCCACTCCTGCCTGGTGTTCCAGCCTGTTCTGTGGCCAGAATACATGTTTTGGAACCTCTGTGAAGCCATCCTGCAGTTCCAGATGAACCATAGCATGCTTCAGGTTAGTTCCAGGTGAACCACAGCACTCTCAGGTATGGTTCTAGAGGAACCAAAGCATGCTTCAGGGCTGGCCTGACGGAGGGGATGGAAGAAAAGGTGAGCATTGATTGACCATATACTGGATATATATTAGACACCAGCTAATAAGTATGTTAATAATGATGATGATAGCTTTCACTTACTGTGTACTTACTATGTGTCAGGCACTGTGAATATTTTATATGCACTATTTCATTTAATACTCCCAAGAACCCAATGAGATAGGTATTATTAGCCCCATTTGTGCAAATGTACAAATCAAAATGATTTTATTAAGGACACAACCAATAAGAGATAGAACTCAGATTCAAATTACAAGTCTTTAATCTCTTTACTACAGCAACCCCAGAAAGACTTCTCAGAGAGCTAGGCCATTATTCCCCGAAGGTATTAGCTTTGATCACCAGATCTTGAAACAGGTTTCATTAGGAGGCCGAGCCACCTGCATCTTATTAGGACTCCTAATAATAATGGCAGTGTGTGTGGTGGTGACAGCTAACATACTTAGGTGTTTTCATGTGAGTTTTCTTATTTAACTCATCTGAAGAAGCCACCTTTGTGGAGACACCAAGGGAACTTCAACCCACGTGTGACCTAGGCCAAGTCCCTTCAGCCTTTAGTGTCCTTGTCTAAAGTGATCCTTTAGGATCTCCCCTGACTCCATCATCCTAACATTGATTTGCTGATTCCTGGCACATAGGGGCCAGGCTTTGCCTTAGCTGGAGCCTCCCTGCCCAGCACTCAGACTGGGGCTGCTATTTGGAAGAAGTCTGAGCTTCATAGAGCAACTTTAACCAGCTCTGTATTCCTTCCCTCTGTGGCTGGGTGGCCACATCCTTTCTGTCCTGCCAGAACATAGCTCATTTACCCATAGCCACAGGTGGTACTGATAGAAGAATAGCTAAACATTAATAGCAGGCACCAGGTTGGACCTATATTCTCACTTTTCCTCAAACCACCCTGTGAGGTGGATACTGTCATCCCCATTTTGTAGATAAAGAATTAGGCTTAGACAAAAGCATTTGGCTCAGATAAAACTCTTATAAAAATATATTTTTTTAAAGAATTGGGCCTAGAGGTGAGAATCCTTTGGATATGAACTTCTTGAGTCCCAGAGCTCCAAGAGGACTCACTCTGGCCTGATCAAGCTCTTCAATCAATTTCATGTGTCTTTGCTCATTGTTCTATTACCTGATATTCTCCCCCGACCATACACACCCCATCTTTATCCAGCTGCTCCCCATTGGTTAAAGAGCAGCTCAAATATTGCCTGTCCATGAGGTTTCACTGCTCCTTGACCTTCATGGCCACAATTTTTCTCTCCTCTGCGCTGCATGGCCTTTTCTCTTGCCTCCTTGATGGCCCTTACTACATCCTACATATAGTATGGGACTTTGTGTGGAGATCTGTGTCTTAATCAGCCTGTAAGTATGTGGTTGCTTAGACTGTATCCTGAGCATCTCCCTATCCCCACATAAGGTCATGTACATAGGACCCATGGTTTCTCCTGACCAAGGCAATTTCTCAAGCCCATTTTAGTCTTCATAGCTCCACGTATGAGTTCATTATCATAGCAGAAGAGTACCATTGAATACCTAGAGGAGAATATTCCAGAATTTTCATTTATGCAGTAAACTTTTATTACTGAGAGGCCTTTAGCAAATCACTTTCCTATTCTTAATCTCCATGTCAGTCTCCAACAGAAAGAACCTTTCTAGCTTTGTTGCAAGAGTCAAGTGCTTGTGCACATGGAATATACAGTGGTACCTTGGTTCTTGAACTTAATTCTATCTGGAAGGCTGTTCAAGAAGCAATTTGTTTGAAAACTGAATATAGTTCCCATTAGAAATAATGTGAATTGAAGTAATCCATTCTAGTTCCTCAAATGATTCCATTTTAATCTATCTCAATTGCTTCTGATCATTGTTTCGTGAGCACTTTCACTGCCTTAGCAACATCAGCACTCTTGATGGCCTCTTAATGTTTTAAAATTGTTCTAATCGTCAATTTTGCCATGCCAAACTCAGTAGCCTGATTAGACATGGGAATACCTCTATCATACTTTGCAATACTTTTCTTTTTTAAATATGTTTTTATTGATCTTAGAGAGAAAGGGGGAGAGAGAAAGATAGAAACATCCGTGAGAGAGAAACATCAACATCGATCAGTTGCTGCCTGTACACCCCCTAACAGGGATCAATCCCCTAATCTGGGCATGTGCCCTGACGGGGAATCAAACCAGTGACTTCTTGGTTTATGGGTCTACGCTCAACCACTGAGCCACACTAGCCGGGCTTACTTCCTTTTTTAAGCTCTATCATTGTTCTCACAAGTTTCTTTTTCAACATTGCTGCTATCACTAAACTTCTTAGGACCCATGGTGACTTACTGTATGTATTTAATAATAATAATAAGCAGAAACAAAAGCAAAAATATACAAAAATATTCACAGCACAATTTCCTAAGATGTTAACAACAGGAGGTTTAGTGGTAAACTGACTCATACTCTTGAATTCTCTTTGTTTGTCACATAAGAAAACTGTGAGTGATCATACAGGTGGTAGCATGAAAGGGCTGTCAGATTGAAATCCAAGTTTTGTTCAACAACCAAGACATTTCTTTCATGAACAAAATATTCGAGATGGGAGACGGTCGAGAACTGAGGTTTAACTGTATTCCTTAAAGGATGAAGACAGCAATCCAGATGTTTACAGGCTGTAGCACAGAGACATGTACAAAAATACAGGAATATACGGTGGAGTTATGTGGTAAGGGTTATCAGAGTATAGGATACCAAGTTGGCAGCAAAGCAGTTTCTCACTTGGCTTTGGCACGAGGTGCCCCTTAAAGTGGCAGAAGCAGAGTGCATCAGTGAGGAACAGAGGGCCTTGGTTCTGCTCCAAAGGGATTTTCCCCTCCCCACAGCCATCCTCCATGCCCTCCTGGGATCACATGGTAGGTCAGTTGAGTATTTCACACATATAGGATGCCCCAAGTGCCAGAGGAAAAGCCACAGTTTCTGCCCTCTAAGAGTTTATGATTTATTTGTCTGGAGACACAGCGTTTAAGAAGTGCTGCTGGGAGTATGATCGCCTACCTGAGGGCTCAATGGAACCTTCAGGGGCTTATTTTCTAACAGGAAAAGTAGACTGTGGACTATGGACATTAATACTTACTCTACTAGGCAGAGTAAGTGGCTTAAGAGTGCTGAATAGAAAGATCATTTGCTGGAAGAATCAGCTGGTCCCCATACAGTAGGCAAGTCTGGAGCCCAACTCTGAAAAAATAGCTTAAAGAATTAGGAGAATGGCATCCTTAGGGGTGACCTGGGAAACCAAAGGAAATGATGCCATGGATATGCCCCAAGCAGGAAATAGAACCTTCCTTACAGTAGAGAATAGGTAGTAATAACAGTAAAATTGCTGTTTGTTTGAAAGCCTGCTAATATGCTAGAGAGGGTTTTGCATATATTAGCTCTAATCCTTAAAATCACTCTTCAAGGTAGGCACAACCCCCCACTTTAAAGATGAAGAAATGAGGTTAGGAGAGGATTTACTCAAAGCCACAAAGCTAGCTGGGGAAACCAGAAATCAGATCCATATTTTCTGGTTCCCTAAGTGTAAACCTGAGAATTTCAAGAAATACAGATGCTTCCACCCAAAACAAACCAAGATGGACCCAGAACTTCCACTATCCTCCCTGTACAACATGGTCACCACCCATCACACACCTGCCTAACCTTTCCAAACCTTGTACAATTTCCCCACTGTTACTTAACTTGGCCTGCCCTGTGCCCCGCCCACACCCAAAAGTGATCTCCCCGGTGATCTCCCCCAACTCCCACTTTTCTTTAGCAGAAGGCCCGAGACATGTATGCAGAGGAGCGGAAGAGGCAGCAGCTGGAGAGGGACCAGGCTGCAGTGACAGAGCAGCTGCTGCAAGAGGGTCTCCAGGCCAGTGGGGACGCCCAGCTCCGACGGACACGCTTGCGCAAACTCTCAGCCAGACGGGAAGAGCGAGTCCAAGGTTTCCTGCAGGCCTTGGAACTCAAGCGGGCTGATTGGCTGGCACGTCTGGGCACTGCATCAGCCTGAGTGAGGCTGGCCTCCTGCTACTTTGCCCTGCCCTCCACCACTAGGGCCCCACTCCCCTTTCTTTTCTTGAAGGGTACCTCCCTCCTGATGAATTGTGTTCCTTTTGCTTGGCAGGGAGCCCAGTTTATGGTGGCCATAGATACCTTTGGGTTGCCTGGGACAGTGGCCCCTTGGGAGTGTTGAGGACGAGTCTCCAACAAATACACTAAACGTAGCTCTCATCACCAATAGGTTTGGAGAGCAGGGAGCCCCAGGTCTTCTGCTGCCGGCTCCTTCCACCTTTGCCACCTCTACCTGTGCTTCTAGATGCACTCCTCCTCCCTCCCCGCCGGCCCCTCCCCTCACCCCCCCCCCCCCCCCCCCCGCACATCCTTCAACACCCAATTGTGGGGAAGAGGTCTCCCCAGACCCTCACCCTTTACCCATCCATCTTAGCTTTCCATCCGACTTTCACAAAAGATTTGGCTCCACCTCAGATCTGCTGGTAAATAGCTAATGGGCAGCCAGCGTCATTTGGGCAAGGAAGGAGAGATGGAAAGAAAATTTGCCCATCTGCTGGTCCTCCCCCTTGGCTCTCCACCTGGGATTTGCTATTGAATCTCTACCCCCTCCCACCACGCAGTGCTGATTGCTCACTGAAAGGCTCAGCGCCCCCAATGGCACAGAAGCCTGGCGGGTGATTACAATCCAATTACCTATTGTCGACTCAGCCCACACAAGCTTTCCTCCTCCTGTAGGGCTCGGGCCAGGCTCCAGGGTAAAAGAAGGGCCTTCTAGGCCCTGGTGAATCTAGTCCAGCACAGGCCTCTTGCCTGGAACACATCAGAACCAAGAACACAGAACCACTTCCCAAATCACTGTCTCCTGCTCTCACCACCTCAGACTCTCTCCCACCTTCTGTCTTTTGAGGCCTGGCTTCCTAAATAGGCCCTGAGACCATTTATTCTTAGCATGTCAGAGTGTCAGTTTGTGAGGGCATGGCTGCCCATAAGGAAGAAGAGGGTTGAGTCAAGAGCTGTGTCATTTCCCTTACCTCTCCTGCCAGGCCTCACTGCATAGATGCTGAGAGGATTTGTGCCTTTGAAAAGCACAACTCTGCTTCAGGTGCCCCAGAGCAGCCAGCACCAGCCAGTAATACCAACCAATGGCTACTCCAGTCTTCCCATTTTACTTTCTGCAAACTGTTTCTCCACCTCCCTCTAGGGGAGGGTTGGCGTCTTGCAAGCAGTGCTGCCAGTATGCTCTAACGTTAGAGTCTAACCCCTGACTTTCCTATATACTCTGGTCTCCGCCTTCCTCTGCCTAAATACCTGGTACCAGAGAATCGAGTTTAAATGGCAGACACTGCGATTGAGAATTGGATCGATGCACCCTTTGGCAAGCCTCCCTCACACCTGGCACAGGATTCCCAGAGAGCAGGTGCTGTGCATTTTGCATCTTTACAATGGGGCAGTTGACAGCCTTAATTAGGGAGGCATGAATTATGGGGCTATAACGCGGAGCCCTACAGTTAAGGGAATGGGACTGGAGGCAGAAGCGGAACCTGCCCTGTGAACATGGCTGAGTCTTGTCTCTTCTGGGTTTCCCCTAATATGATTGGGGTGCAGAAGTGATTAATGGGGCTGGTATCTCTCTTTGTCCTGAGGTCCTGTATTCTGGGAAAGGTACGCAGAGTGGGATGGGCAGGGGATGCCCCAGGAGCACTATAGAGGTGGAAAGAAGAGACGAGCCTGTGCTGCCCAGAAGCAGGGGATGCAGATAGTTGATTTGGCCGCATTGTGGTTGCTTTCTACAGATATTTGTACCAACCAGCTTCAACACTTGCCTCAATAAACTAGGTGGAACCTATTTAAATGTCCTCCCACCCGTGAGCTAAGCCCCCACTTGAGGATATTGATCGTGTTGTGTTCTCCTGGGTGTCACATAGGAATTTAAGAACTCTTAGATGTAAAACTTGTTTGCTAACAGTGTGACACAAGAACACCTTGTTTTGCTGCTGCAATTGTCTACCTTCCCTCAGGTGCACCTGGCTACCTCCAGGATCCTTAGCTTTTGGGGCATGTGGGGTAGGGGAGCCAATGGAAGAACCCTTTTGCCATCACACCACCTGTTCCTCTATTTGTTTCCTAATCGCGGGACGCTTTCCTCCACCCTCCTTTTCCTCGCGCAAGTGAAAGGAAGCCAGCCTGCCAGTGTGGAAGGAGGGATTTCGCCAGCTGCGTTTGCAGCGCCCAGGCTTGGTGGCCGCGTCGGGTGGGGGCAGCTGAGCTTGCTGTCTCCGAAGCGGGTGGAGCGTAGGGGGAGGGGAGTGCTGGTAGGCAGGCGGCGGATCTCCATCACTCAGTGACAGGGTCCTGAGGTCGGGAATATTGGAACCTCTAGGAGCTATCCGAGGCTTTGATGGGGGGCTTCGTTGATATTTGGGGAGGCTGCAGGGCAACGGGTGCTGAAAGGACAGCTCCCACCTGCCCCACTGCACCCGAAGTAACCTCTTCGTGTAGTCTCCCTACAAACTCCCACTCCACCTTCCAGGTCCATGTTGGTGGGCTGACTTCCAGGTGAGATGCACGGAAAGCTTCCCTCGAGTGGTAGCTTGGAACGATGCACGTACGGCTGCGCCAAGCTGGCTTCCCCGCTCTTTCCCACTTCGGCGTTAGCTTTGGCCTTGGGAACTGCAGCCTGTGACTCCCAGCCGCGCGCTTTCTCCCGCCTCCGGCGGAGACGGGCGGTGCGGCCAGGCCTTGAAAACCCTTCTTCTGGGGCCCCCAGCGGGAACAGGAAGGAAAGCGGCTGAGATGGCTTTAAGTGTCGCACAGCTTGGAGAAGTGGGTAGCTCGGTTGCATAAGGTGGAAGGAACTTGGTAGTTTGCAAAAGCCGGCTCTTGAGATACCGAAATCCAGAGGCCGCGGACTCACCCCCCCTCATTTATTGCCTTCGACACGCGCCTCCCCCACTGCGCCCCCACCCCCAAAGCGCGCCACCGTCTCGCGCGCCCTCCCCCTATACCCCCCTCTTCACTCCCTCCAGAGGAGGTGAGTTTAAACCCCGCCCACGTGACCCCAGCTGGGCCAATGAGCGGCGGCGGGAGGTGAAATCCGGTTCTAACCGGTCCGGGGCTCCCAGCGCTATAAAAACTTTATAAACCCCCCGGAGCCCTAGCAGTGTGAGGAGACGAGATCGACCCCCGGACCGAGCAAGGCCCGCGCGCTGCTGCATCCCTGCGTCCCGCTCGGACGTCCCGCCACCATCGCCATCATGCCCAAGAGAAAGGTACGTGGCGCGAGGGCCCCAGGCGCCGGGCTGCCACTACCGCCGCCTTCACCGCTGTCGCCGCCGCCGCTTGCCCAGCCTTGGGGCGCGAGGATCGGCGCTGGGCTGGAGCAGGGTCTGCCCCCACCGCCGGCACTCGAGACGGTGTCAGGCGGCCCCCGGGTAACCCTGCGCGTCTCGGCTGCCCGCGGGCGCCAGAGGCCATATTGGAGGAGCGGCGGCCGCGGCAGGAGGAGCCATGTTGTGGCTGTTTACCCCGCTCCCCTCGGGCTAGACGTGCCCGCCCCGCGCCCCCTCCCCCATCAGCACCCCCCCTCCCCGCGGGCGGGCAATTCAAACCCGAAAAGGCGGGAAGGCGGTGCTTGGGGTTGGCGGGCGGGGCAACGTGCTGCCGCCAAAAAAACCGCCGCCGAGAGGAGGCGGGGCTTCGCGGTGTAGCCCCGCCTCCTCCCACGGCCGGAGCGCACGGGACTCGCTACGCTGCCGCCCACGAATTCCCCGGGCTGTGCGCGAGCCTCACGTCTCCCGCCCTCGACGGCTGCCATGGCAACGGCGCTCGGGCCCCGCCTCCGAACGGGTTTGTTTGCACCAGCTGCAGCTGTTGCTTCTGCTTCTGCCTGGTGCGGTGGCGCAGGCTGCGCTGCCCTGCACTCCTCGCTCCAGCTTACCGCGTTTCTCTCGGGCCACTTGGTGGAGACTCTGGGAAGGCTGAGGTTCTGACACCCTGCGAGCTTTGGGCTGGATTGGGCATGATGTGTACACAAATGAACACGCCCACAGTTTCTAAGCACTTCGGGTATTTGCATAGGAGGCACGGGTGCTAAACACTGACGATTTGTGTATCCTGCAGAAGTTGTGTGCAAGACTACTTTTAATTTTTTTCCTTTGGACTGGGTTAAACTTAGTGAGTCATTAAAAATTGCCTCGGAGGCTGCAGGTTTCTGAGTTTTTGTTTTGTCTTTTATAGGCTGAAGGGGATGCTAAAGGAGATAAAGCCAAGGTGAAGGACGAAGTAAGTCTTGTTTATTCCCTTCTTTTGGAGTTTTACAAAGCTGGGTTTCTCTGGTGGTAATTAACCATACCCCTATTCCTAAATTTGCCTAAGTTCTCTTCCACATCCTATAGTCTAGAACAGATTGGCATTAAGACTTGTTTTTCTTAAGTGGTTAGACCATTTTATTTCTAACTTTCTCATTTTTCTATTTTTTTAAATAGCCACAGAGAAGATCCGCCAGGTTATCAGCTGTAAGTATGTCTGCTTTTAAATTTTCACATTTATTCCTGAAACTAGCTTCCCATGAGTGATGGTCGGTGGCTGGTTTTAATGAGCTGCTGCTACACTGTGGACTCGCACCCATTTGAGATTCACTGGTTGGGAAATTATCATGGCTTATAGTCAAAGTGGAACACTCCTGATTGTTACTTGAGTGGGTTTCTGAAGATTGGAAGTCGGCCACAAAATCTTTATGAAGTATGGGAAATCTCTAACTTGGTGGTACTGTGATTTGGTTGTTGTTTGTTTTCTTTGGCTCATCATACTAATGTTGTCTTCCTCTCTCCTCCAAATAAAAGAAACCTGCTCCTCCAAAGCCAGAGCCCAAGCCTAAAAAGGCTCCTGCAAAGGTGAGTGGGACGGGACAAGGTGTTTCTAGGGGTCATAGAAGGCTGAGCAGGATTTCATGTTTACAGGAGGTTTGCTATATTAACAACTTCACCTGTTGGCACCAAGTGGAGATATGACAGCTAACAGGACTGGGCCTTATAATTATGCCCTAATTGTTCACTTTCACAGAATGAGGACTGTCCTTCAGTATCTTAATGCAGCATAATGGTGACTCCATTAATGGATATTCTGAATTGCTTTGATAGCTTGACTTATCCCTGAGATTTGTATATCAGGAACTATCATTAGTTAGAGAAAATTGCACATCTTCGGTATTTAACATCCAAGTTTTAAGCTATCTTATTCTATCCTATTACTTATACTCAGATAAAAAATTCTGTAAACTTAGGACCACAGCAAATTATAGATCATTTAGTGTAGTTTTGATCAGTTGTTTTATCAGTGGGAGAGGGTTTATAGTTTGTATGTTATCTTTAATAAATAATCTTGCCTTGTACAGAACTTAGTAGACCACACATTGGGAATATGAAATTAGGAGAAACCGTTTTTTTCTTTCTTCTGTCTTTTAGAAGGGAGAGAAGGTACCGAAAGGGAAAAAGGGGAAAGCTGATGCTGGCAAAGATGGGAATAATCCTGCAGAAAATGGAGATGCCAAAACAGACCAGGTACAACTGCTACCTCGCTTTTTGCGAAGCCTTACTCATTTGATTGTTTACTGATCCCAAGAGTTCTTAGTTGCCTATTTCATGCATCTACATCATTCCAAGTGTATCTTTCAGTCTAGAATTTGCTTGTGATTTCCTATTCGCTTAAATCCTGGATTCCTGGAGTCTTTGCTATTCAATAAAGGGCACTGTGGTGTTGATCTTTGTCCTATTAGGCGTCACACTTGCTACCCTACAGAGTTTTGAAGCTGAGAATAACCTCAGGTCCAGTGCTGATTTGTTCCCTACCCTGATTTTAGCAAAGTTTCCTACCAAGTCATTCTCAAAAGAAGTACTAAGTCCAGTTTCAAAGTATCTGAAACCTGAACTTTGGCCCAAGAGCAAAATAATGTTAAATATGGGATATGAGTGAAGATAGTCTCAAACTCTTAAGTGTTGTACTAATCCGTCTATTTTTCTTTTAGGCACAGAAAGCTGAAGGTGCTGGAGATGCCAAGTGAAGTGTGTGCATTTTTGATAACTGTGTATTTCTGGTGACTGTACAGTTTGAAATACTATTTTTTATCAAGTTTTATAAAAATGCAGAATTTTGTTTTACTTTTTTTTTTTTTTTTTTAAGCTATGTTGTTAGCACACAGAACACTTCATTGTTATTTTTGGGAGGAAGGACATATAGTACTAATAGAATGTCTCCAAAACTGGACTGACATGGGGGGGATACCTTTCCCTTCTAGTTTTGAGAAACTTCCTCTTGGTTCCTGGGAGGAGGGATCTCTTGATGTTGACACACATTAGCCATCTTGGCACAAACGCCTTGTCGTGTGGTAAAACTGAATTCGTTTTTATGTCCTTTTCTCCCTCTCCACGTTAAGCATAGACTTTGGCTCTCTTAAGCCCAGAGAACTATTGGGACCTGACCCCCAAAAATTGATTTCCAGTATGTTGGGCAATCTGGACTTTCCAGTGTCACCATTG
The DNA here is from genome assembly GCA_026230045.1 of Corynorhinus townsendii. Classification (NCBI taxonomy): domain Eukaryota; kingdom Metazoa; phylum Chordata; class Mammalia; order Chiroptera; family Vespertilionidae; genus Corynorhinus; species Corynorhinus townsendii. The sequence goes on along the minus strand of JAPDVU010000002.1, from coordinate 205,592,398 downwards.
AGATGGCATTCCTCAAAAGAGCAGCAGTTCCTGTTTAGATTGTGGATCTACAGATTGATAGTCTCTGCCATTTTCATTTCATTTCCTGAAAGTCAGGGTCGGCTTGTGAAAAGTTGTTAAACAACATGCTTAATGTGAAATGTCAACCCTCACTCTAAACTTTCCCTGTTCAGAGCATCAGATGAAGACTTCATTGGGTTTTATAGTGGCTTTCTGATTTTGGTAGTTCATTGAAGAAGGGAGTTTGAAAATTGTTGTATACTGTTAACGATTGTCTGCCCATGTCCTGCCTGAAATACCATGATTGTTTATGAAAAGTATCTTTAATAAAGCTGGATACAGTTTGGCTTGGAATGCTGCCTCTAATCTTTTCCCATTAATGAGGGAGCCTAGTTCCTCCAAGTCTAAGGACAGGACCATTCCGGTGTGAGGTGTAAAGGTTCCATGTACAGTCCGTCTATAATAGTGAACAGTGCTTCCTGTGACAGAATACAGTTCGAGGTGGAGTTAGAAAAGGTCCCAGAAGCAGCAAGGAAACCAGTGGTGCAAAGCTGGGAGCCCCGGCGTGGTTTTGTACTTGTCGTGCAGCATTATCTGCGGTGTACTCTTTTGGCAGCTGTAAGATTTCAGCCTGGTAGTTAACAGCAAAATAGCCTCTACAGTTAACGTTTAAAATTTCTATAAAATTAACGTTAATAGATCCAATTACAGTCCTTGTGTCAGGAGAAAGTGCTTCTGTGTCTGTATACACTTGACCATAAGATAAAGGCAGATGGCAGTCTGCTGTCAAGCAGACCTGCGAGTCTTCTGTGAATTGATTAAACTCTTGTCATTGGTGAACTGTGGCTCCAAAAATGAAGCCATTAATGGAGACTTGGATTGCTTTAGGTTGGAGATTCTGCAGAGAACCCCCTTCCTCCAGGGAAATAGGAAGTTAATCTGTTAGGAAATAGAACTTGTAATAAATTCATCACAAATCACTTCTATTTTTTTGAGGGAATTAAGTAAGTTGAACATTGCCTATACACACACACACACACACCTTTACATTGCTGGGGTGTTGTTTTTTTTTATCTGCTTAGTCAAAACTCATACCAGTTAAGCCCGTCCTTGTAGGTTTTGTATCTGATCTTTAGTCTTGAGACAATTGTGTAATGTAAGTTAACACCATTTTTATGGATGAGGAAACAGGCTCGGATGAAGAAACTTGTTCAAGGTTACGTGTACATCTAATGAGTAGTCAGGATTCAAACCCCCAATTGTGTCAAAAATTTCTGACTTATACTTGGGAGGCCCCTTTTGTATGAAGTATAATTTGTCCACTTAAGTAATTTTCAGCCATTTGCCTTCATTCTTGAAACAGTTTTAGGTTGTAATGATTAATTTTTATTTGGTAGTGGTGGGGTGGTATGTTCCAGAGAGGAACTATTACAGCTGTTTGGAGTAGGGGTTCAGTAGCTTGGTATTTGAGCAGAAGTTGCAGGATTTGAGGAAATGGGGGTTATTTTATCAATATTTGTATGAGTTCAGATTCAGTAAAATATGGTGAGCCTGTAGACTATGTTAGAAGCTCTGCCATGTGCTCATCTAATGTTTAGGTCAATCCTATGTAGATTACCCTCATTGTATAATTAAGAAACAGACTCATAATTGGCTGAGATTAAACTCATGAGTAACTCTCTTTTTCTGTTACTTAGAAATTAGGATGGGTAGGGTGAGCTTAGGTTTTTTTTAATATATATTTTTATTGATTTCAGAGAGGAAGGGGGAGAGGGGGAAAGGGATAGAAACATCAACAATGAGAGAGAATCATTGATCAGCTGCCTCCTGTATGCTCCATATGGGTTCGAGCCTACAACTCAGGCATGTGCTCTGACGGAATCAAACCGAGACCTGGTTCATAGGTCGACGCTCAACCACTGAGCCACGCCGGCTGGGCTGAGCTTAACTTTTTGTTGTTTTTACTTCTGGAAAATGTTTACTGATTTGACTGGCTGTGGATCACAAGAATAACCTAGGCTTAAAAACCAAGAAACCAGACATGAAAATATGGTAAGGATATTTAATACAGCCATCATAGCCCTAATCGGTTTGGCTCAGTGGATAGAGCGTCGGCCTGCGGACTGAAGGGTCCCAGGTTCAAGTCTGGTCAAGGGCATGTACCTCAGTTGCGGGCACATCCCTAGTAGGGGGTGTGCAGGAGGCAGCTGATTGATGTTTCTCTCATCAGTGTTTCTCCCTCTCCCTTCCTCTCTGTAAAAAATCAATAAAATATATTTAAAAAGAAAAAGACAGCCATCATAGTATGCTCAGTGCCGGCCCTGACCTGAACTAAGTCTGGTCATAGAAAAATGTGAAAGTGGACTCCCCCTCAGTCTGGTCTCAAGCCCGTTCTTACCCATCTCAGGAAGAGTTACCAGTAACTTACATTAGAATGCTTTGGGGTGGGGGGTGGGGGGCACTTAAGGAGGATTTATCTTAAGACAAGGTAGGGTTCTTCAAACCTTTGTCCCCTGCTGCCCTCAGTACGTCCACCTACCTCACCAAGTCTGCTGCGTCAGGCCTCAGCTTGACAGAAATGTCCAGAGGCAGAAGACTTCTTTCCCTTTTTTCTCTCTTAAGAATAGTGAACCCTGCCCTAACCCGTTTGGCTCAGTGGATAGAGCGTCAGCCTGCAGACTGAAGGGTCCCAGGTTCGATTCCAGTCAAGGGCATGTACCTTGGTTGTGAGCACATGCCCAGTAGGGGGTGCGCAGGAGGCAGCTGATGGATGTTTCTCATCAATGTTTCTAACTCTCCCTCTCCCTTCCTCTAAAAAATCAATGAAGTATATTAAAAAAGAACAGTGAACCCTTGCTGGTGTGGCTCCATTGGGTGTCATCCTCCTGCGTTGAAAGGTTGCTGGTTTAGTTCCCCTTCAGGGCACATGCCCCACAGCCCATCAATGTTTCCCTCCCTCCCTAAAAAGCAATTTTAAAAATCTTTTTAAAAAATTTCCCAGAGGCGCCTCAGCCACCCAAGTTTGACTAGGCAGAACTGAGTTGCCTGTGTACTCCTAAACCAATCAGGGCAAAAGAGATGAAACCATAGAGTCTGTTCACGTTCAGACTTGGAATTAAAGGAGGGACAGATGATGGACAAGATGGGAAGGGCTATCTTAACCCTAACTGAGTGGACAATCTTCCTGCCATGCTCGGATCCCATGCTCTGCAGGCCTCACCTTGTTTGGCTTCACTGCAGCATTTACCACTGCTGAGCACAGGCCCCACGCTTTTTTAAAATTGAGCTATAATTCACACCATAAAATTCACTATTTTAAAGCATACAGTTGAATGGTTTTTAGTATCACCACCAATTCCAGGATATTTTCATCACACCAAAAAGAATTCCCATACAAAAAGTAAGTCACTTGTCCTTGCTGGTTCGGCTCACTGGATAGAGCATCCGATTGAAGGGTCCCAGGTTCGGTTCCCGGTCAGGGCACATGCCCGGGTTATAGGTTCAATCCCCAGGAGAGTTGGTGCAGGAGACAGGCGATCAATGAATCTCATCACTGATGTTTCTCTCCCTCTCCTTCTCTGAAATCAATAAAAAAAATTTTTTTAATTAAAAAGTCACTCTCTTGTCCCTCCTCCCCCCAACCCTAGGCCACTACTTAATCTTTCTATATAGACAGGCCTTTTCTGGACATCTCATTTAAATACAATATGTAGTCTGTTAAGTGGCTTTTCTCATCCATGTCATAGCAAAATGTCTGTTAATATGGATAATACCATATTTCATTTACTCATTGATTAGTTAGGTGATGGACATTTGCATCATTTCCACTTTTTTTTGGCATTTATAAATACTACTAGAGGCCCGGTGCATGAAATTCTTGCACGGGGTGGGGGTGTCCCTCAGCCCAGCCTGCACCCTCTCCAATCTGGGACCCCTCAAGGGATGTCCGACTGCCATCCCTCGGGCAGTCGGACATCCCTCTCACAATCCAGGACTGCTGGCTCTCAACTGCTCACCTGCCTGCCTTCCTGATTGCTCCTAACCACTTCTGCCTGCCAACCTGATCACCCCCTAGCCACTCCCCTGCCAGCCTGATTGATGTCTAACTGCTCCCCTGCCAGTCTGTTTAACCCCAACTTCCCTCCCTTGCAGGCCTGGTCACCCCTAACTGCCCTCCCCTGCAGACTTGATCACCCCCAACTGCCCTCCCTTGCAGGCCTGGTCCCTCCCAACTGCCCTTTCCTGCTGGCCATCTTGTGACCATTTTGTGTCCACATGGGGGCAGGATCTTTGACTACATGGGGGCAGTCATGTGTTGGAGTGATGGTCAATCTGCATATTGCTCTTTTATTAGATGTGATAGAGGCCTGGTGCATGGGTGGGGGCCAGCTGGTTTGCCCTGAAGGGTGTCCGGGATCAGGATGGGGGTTTCCTTGGGGCGTAGGGTAGCCTGGGCGGGGGGGCCTGTGGTGGTTTGCAGGCCGGCTACGCGCCCCCCCCCCCCCCCCCCCCCCCCGCCGGGGCCCAAGCAGAGGCCCTGGGATCTGGGATTTATTTATCTTCTACAATTAAAACTGTAGCATTGAGCGGAGCCAAGCCTTCTGCTCACTGGGTGATGGCAGCCACTTCTTTTGGGATTTATGTATCTTCTATAATTGAAACTTTGTAGCCTTAAGCGGAGCCCTAAGCTGGCCAGGGTGTGGGGAAAGCTTGGCTTCCTCCATTGCTGGGCAAATGCAAGCCTGCTTCCTGCTCTCTCTGTGGCTGCAGCCATCTTGGTAGCATTAATTTGCATACTCACTCCTGATTGGCTGGTGGGTGTGGCTGGTGATGGTTAATTTGCATATTACTCTTTTATTAGGATGAGTATTACATATAATTTTTTTTTTTTTTTAGTATAGCAAAGATAGAGATTTATTGAACAAGAAGTACAGACTCCCATGTGGGGAGAGGGGAAGAGTCTCACAGGATGGACTCCCACATAGGGAGGGGGAAAAGGTCCCTATTACATATAATTTTCATGTGGACTTATTTTCAATTCTTGTGGTCATAGATCTCAGAGTGGAATTGCTGGGTAATAGAGTACCTCTGTGTTTAAATTTTGAGAAACTTCCAGGCCATTTTCCCACATCATTTTACATTCCTACCAGCAATAGATGAGGGTTCTAATGTTGTGGGCTTGATCCCCAGCAGGAGGCAGCCTATCAAAGATTCTCATCATTGATGTTTCTATCTCTCTCTCCCTCTCTGAAATCAATAAAAATAAAAAGTATTTTTTAAAAAAACTGTTCTAGACTGCTTTCTGGGCCTTCCACTTTCTAAGACATCGTTTGTCTAGTTCTAGGCTCTGTGACCCTTCCTCAAATCCCTTTGAAATCCCTTCTCTACAGTTTCTCCCTGTGATGTCACTCAGTGACACATTTTCATCTCCTGCCCACATCTTGAGTTCTGTATTTCTACCAACCTGTGCAGTCCCATGCAGATGTGCCTCAGCACCCAAATTTAACATAACCAAAATGGAACCCATCTTGTTCACAAACCCACCTCCCTGTTTTCCTAGATCTAGTAAAAAGCACCACTATTGCCCTAGTCAGTTTGCACAGTGGTTAGAGCATCAGCACGCAGTGAAGGGTCCTGTGTTTGATTTCCGGTCAAGGGCACATACCTCAGTTGCAGGTTCAATTCCCCAACCCTGGTCGAGATGCAAGCAGGAGGCAACCAATCGATGTGTCTCTCTCACATCAATGTTTCTCTCTTCTCCCCTCCCTTCCACGCCCAAAAATCAATGGAAAAAATAACCTCACTCCTCAGCACCATTCCATCCCTCAAGCAAGAAACCTGAAAGTTACCCTAGATACCTTGTTTTGCATGATCACTCATTTCTAGTGAATGCCTAAATCATGCTGACTTAGGGGGGAAATTTTTTTTCCGTGGAAAGTTTCAAGTATGTGTAAAGGTAAAATATAATGAACCTCCATGTATCTATCACAGCCTCTACAATTATCAACTCATGGCCAACCTTGTTTAATTTTTTAAAAATATTTTTATTGCCCCAACTGATTTGGCTCAGTGGATAGCATCAGGCTATGGACAGAAGGGTCCCAGACTCGATTCCGGTCAAGGGCATGTGCCCGGGTTGTCTGTGGGTTCGATCCCAGGGAGCATGCAGGAGGTAGCCTATCAATGATTCTCTGTCATCATTGATGTTTCTATCTCTACCTCTCTGAAATCAATAAAAAACATCAAACCCTGACCTCCTGATTCATAGGTGGATGCTCAACCACTGAGCCACATAGGCCAGGCAAACCTTTAACCTGCCATATTTCATCCATAAATGTTTATATATATTGATTTTTTTGTTTTTTATTTATTTGAGAGAGAGAAACATTAATTTGTTCCACTTATTTATGCATGCATTGGTTGCTTCTTACATGTGCCCTGACCGGAGACTGAACCCACAACCTTGATGTATTGGGACAATGCTCTAACCAACTGAGCTACCCGGCTAGGACTATATACGGACTTTTAAAACAATTACAGCCCTAGCTGGTTTGACTCAGTGGATAGAGCATCGGCCTGCAGACTGAAAGGTCCCAGATTCAATTCTGATCAAGGGCACATTCCCGGATTATGGGCTCAATCCCCAGTAGAGAGCGTGGGGGAGGCAGCTGATCAATGATTCTCATCATTGATGTTTCTATCTCTCACTCTCCCTTCCTCTCTGAAATCAATATATGTATATATAAATAAAACAATTACAATAGCATTAGCATACCCCAAAATTAATATTAATTCCTTAATATGAAATACTCAAGTTTAATTACCTGTTTTGTTGTGTGTTTTTTTGAAAATTCAAACAGGCTCTAAATAATGCAAATGCTAGTCACCATTGTCACCCCAATAAATTCAGTAAAAATTAAGAAATAGTAATAATGCAAGTGGTTGGCATGTTTCTTGGAATCTCTTTGAGCTTCATCTCTGTTTCCCAGTCTGGATTTTGCTGTTTTATCTCTACAGTGTCATTTAACAGGTTTCTCTATCCTTTGTATTTCTGTTCATTAAGAAGATAGATGTAATTGCATTCAGACTTAGTGGCAAAACTTTATATTGTTGTATGTTTTCATCAGGAGACACATCATGTCTTTTTTTTTTTTTTGTATGTTGCAGCCTTTGAAGCTAAAGGCCTCAATCCATTAATTTATCAAAGGCTGCAAAATGTGATCTTTTAATTATTCCATTCCTTCTTCATGTAATACCTGAAATACCTATAAAAGAGAAACTTTCACTCATCTATCTGTTATTTGGTATCCAGAGTTACAGTTTATTGGAAAAGATAAATGCCTAAGTCTTTTGCCAGTTTTCAAAGTGATGAGTTGGCTTATTAGTGTCCTCCAAAGTGACCAGTGGATGGGTGTTTCGGGTGTTAGCATCATGATCACTGAATTAACTTTATCATGTTTTTCAGTTCATTGCAGTTATTAAACTTAATGATGCTCAAGTTGTCCTTATTTTTGTCCCGTGGAGGCCTCGTCACTTTGGCTTGAGTCCTTTTGATACAACCCTTTTGTATTTGGTAACTTCCTTGCTCCTTGCTGTCAAGTATAATAGGATGTTCCTGACTTACCTTGTGCATTTCCTGCTCCAGATCTGGAGTCGACTATTTCTGGGGGGGGGGGGGGGGGGGGGAGGGAGGCGGGAAATCCTGGTTTCTTTGAGTGGTGAATGGCATTGCGATACCAAAATCTAGGATCTAGAATGCCCATTGCTGCTGTGTTGGTCATGTTTCTAGCCTTTTTGGTGCACATCACAGAGCTAGGATATGTTTAAGATAAAACATCTTTTTAAACATAAAACACATTGATATTTTCTATTCAAATCCAAGACTTCAAAAATTTTTCTGAACTCTTCTCACATCTGTATATTTCTCTCAGTGCTAAGAATCCCAGTTCTCATATGTATCCTGAATTATAAAATTAGAACATCAAAGGTACTCGATGGTTTTATCCCATGTTACACAACAGAATCAGAATAACAAAAGGCAGGTTAAAGTTTTGTTTGCAGTTCTTTTTGTTCTTGGGAGTACAGTCTTTCCTACTGGGCCCCTTTGCTCAATGTACTGTGACTTAAACCTACTTAGTATGGCTCCTCTCTGTGTGACTTGCTACTAACTGGGTACACATTTATGTTAACCTGTTTTTTTTTGGCGGGGGGGGAGGGTGTTTGTTTTGGTAGTCCTCACCCAAGGATATTTTTTCCATTGATTTTTAGAGAGAGTGAAAGGGAGGGAAGAAGGGAGGGAAGAAGGGAGTGGATGAGAGAGGGAGAGAGAGAAACATCAATGCAAGAGAGACACATGGGTCAGTTGCCTCCCACACACACCCCGACCGGGTTTGAGGATTGAACCTGCAACCCACGTACATGCCCTTGACTGGAATCGAGCCTGAGACCCTTGGTGCTTGAGCCAACACTCCAACCATGGAGCCACAGTGGCCAGAGCCATTTAACCTGTGTTCTTCTTCCATTTTTAAGAATTTCTTACTCTGGTTTAATTTTTTACTTTTTATATTTTTTATTTCAGAGAGGAGGGGAGAAGGAGAGAGAGAGAGAAACATCAGCGCTGACCAGTTTGGCTCAGGGGATGGAGCGTCGGCCTACGGACTGAGGGGTCCCAGGTTCGCTTCCGGTCAAGGGCATGTACCTTGGTTACGGGCACATCCCCAGTAGGAGGTGTGCAGGAGGCAGCTGATCGATGTTTCTCTCTCATTGATGTTTCTAGCTCTCTGTCCCTCTCCCTTCCTCTCTGTAAAAAATCAATAAAATGTATTTTAAAAAAGAGATAGAAACATCAGTGATGAGAGAATCATTGATTGGCTGCCTCCTGCATACCCCCCACCGGGAATGGAGCCCACAGCCCAGACATGTGCCCTGACCTGGAATTGAACCATGACCTACTGGTTCATAGGTCAATGCTCAATCACAGAGCCACATCAGCTGGGCTTGTTTAATTTTGATCATGTAAAATATGGACACATTTCCAAGTCTGATCTATAAGACAAGATATAGTCAAGTCTATTTCTGTCCTTTGACGTGTTCTCTCCCCAGACCTTTTTTAAAAATATATGTTTTCTTTTTTTTTAATATATTTTATTGATTTTTTTATAGAGAGGAAGGGAGAGGGATAGAGAGTTAGAAACATCGATGAGAGAGAAACATCGATCAGCTGCCTTCTGCACACCCCCTACTGGGGATGTGCCTGCAACCAAGGTAATGCCCTTGACCGGAATTGAACCTGGGACCCTCCAGTCCACAGGCCAACGCTCTATCCACTGAGCCAAACCCGTCAGGGCAATATATGTTTTCTTGCTTATAGAGAGAGAGAGGTAAGAGAGAAAGAGAGAAACATCAGTCGGCTGCCTCCCACATACACCCTGACCAGGGATCTAACCTGAAACCTAGGCATGTGCCCCGACCCAGAATCAAACTAGCAACCCTTCAGTACACTGAAGGATGCTCAACCAACTGAGCCACACTGGCCAGGGCAGTAGCCATTTTTATTTTACTTAATCTTTTCATTTTTAAAAAATTTAAACAGATAAATATGTTATGTCTTTATATGTCTTTATTATATAAAGATAGAATACTGTACATTTCTCTACCTTGCTTTTTATTTAACAATATATTTTAGAAATTTGTTATAGAGATTCCTCAATCCTTTTACAGCAGCATAAAATGATAAATCTGTTTGACCTTGATTCCATCATACCGTTTGTTTGTTTTTAAGAGTGGAATGAAGGGGGAGAGATAGAGAGAAACATTGATGTGAGAGAGACACATCAATTGGTTGCCTCGCACATGTGCCCCGACCAGGGCCGGGGATAGAGCCTGCAATGCCCTTGACAGGAATTGAACCTGGGACCCTTCAGTCCTCGGGCCAACACTCTATTCACTGAGCCAAATCAGCTAGGACTAGGCTTTTTTTTAATTAAAAAATTTTTATGGTGACATTATTGCAGGTGTCCTCCTCCTAAACCCTCTCCTTTCTTCACTTCCCTCCCAGCATATTGTTTTATGTTATATGTTATATCTGTAGGTACTCCAAGTCTTTTACATCTGGTCCTTCTTGTGTAGTTATTTTCTCTCTCTCTCTCTCTCTCTCAATGTTTTCTTAGCTGTTTGGTATTTAGAAAGGTATATTTTTGTTCAGTGGTTATCTTTATATTAATGCCTGTATGTAGATATTCTTAGTCTCTTCCACCTCGCTGGGCTTCCTAAAAGGCTGGTTGAGCCCTAGTTGGTTTGGCTCAGTGGATAGAGTGTTGGCCTGTGGACTGAAGGTCCCGGTTTGATTCTGGCCAAGGGCAAATGCCCAGGTGCGGGCTCCATCTCCAGTGCGGGGTGTGCAAGAGGCAGCCCATCAATGATTCTCTCTCATCACTGATGTTTCTGTCTCCCTTCCTCTCTGAAATCAATTTTAAAAAATCTTTAAAAAAGAAAAGAAAAATATCTTCGGGAGAGGATTAACAACAATTACAACAAAATACTTCATCTCCTCTTAAGTCCTCCACCAGGGCTGGAGGGTTTAGCTGAGCAAAGAGTAATTCTTTTTAAAAAAAATATATTAACATCAATGATGTTTCTATCTCTCTCCCCCTCTCCATTCCTCTCTAAAATCAATAATATATAAAAGGCCCAGTGCACAAAATTCGTGCACTTGGGGGGTGTCCCTCAGCTCAGCCTGCGCCCTCTCGCCGTCCAGGAGCTCTCAGGGGATGTCCGACTGATGGCTTAGGCCCACAGGCCTAAGCTGGCAGTCAGACATCCTTAGTGCTGCCGTGGAGGTGGGAGAGGCTCCCTGCCACCTCCACTGCGCTTGCCAGCCCTGGGCCCAGCTCAGAGCTTCTGGCTGAGCGGCGCTCCCCCTGTGGGAGCACACTGACCACCAGGCAGCAGCCCCTGCATTGAGTGTCTGCCCCCTGGTGGTCAGTGCACGTCATAGCGACCGGTCGTTCTGCTGTTTGGTCGATTTGCATGTTGGCCTTTTATTATATAGAATATTTTAAAAGTCCTAGCTGAAAAAAATAAAAGCCCTAGCAGGTTTGACTCAGTGGATAGAGCATCGGCCTGTGGACTGAAGGGTCCCGAGTTTAATTCTGGTCAGGGGCACATGCCCGGGTTGTGGCCTTGATCCCCAGAGTAGGGTGTGCAGGAGGCAGCCAATCTGGTTCTCTGTCATCATTGATGTTTCTATCTCTCCCTCTTCCTTCCTCTCTGAAATTAATTTAACAATACTAAAAAGAGAGAGAGAGAAAGATATAAACAAGTGGATGAATATACCGTGTTCATGGATTGGTAGAATTAACATCATTAAAATGTTCATACTACTCAAAGTAATCTACAGGTTCAATGCAATCCCTATTGAAATACCAATAGCACATTTCAAAGATTTAGAACAAACACAAAAAATGTATATGGAACCAAAAAAGACCCCAAATAGTTACAGCAACCTTAAGAAAGAACAAAGTTGGAAGGGTCACAAAACCAGATATCAAGTTATACTACAAAGCCACGGTAATCAAAACAGCCTGGTACTGGCACAAGAACAGGCATATAGATCCATGGAACAGAACAGAAAGCCCAGAAATTGACCCAAGCCATTACACTCAACATTTGACAAAGGAGGCAAGAGCATTCAATGGAGTAAAGACAGTCCCTTCAATAAATGGTGTTGAGCCCTAGCCGGTTTGCTCAGTGGATAGAGCGTCGGCCTGCGGACTAAAGCAGCAGTTGCCAACTGGTGGTCCGTGAGGTCTGAAAGGTTGGCGACCGCTGGACTAAAGGGTCCCAGGTTTGGATCCGGTCAAGGGCATGTACCTCGGTTGCAGGCTCCTCCCTGGCCTGGGCCCTGGTCAGGGCATTTGCCGGAGGCAACCAATCGGGTGTTTCTCTCATATTGATATTTCTCTCTGTCTTTCCCCCTCTCTTCCACTCTCTCTAAAAATCAATGGGAAAATATCCTAGGATGAGGATTAAAAAAAAACACAAAGATTGCAATGTTAAATTAAAACTTTACATTTAAAAAAAATAATAATCGTACACCTATGGATGAGGACAGTGGGGGGGAGGTAAGGGCAGAAGGTGGGGTGGGAACCGGGTGGAGGGGAGCTATGGGGGGGAAAAGGAGAAACAATTGTAATAATCTGAATAAAGATTTATTTTAAAAAATAAAGTAAAAAATAATAAATGGTGTTGGGAAAATTGGACAGATACATGCAAAAAAAATTAAACTAGACCACCAACTTACACCACACACAAGAATAAACAAAATGGATAAAAGATGTAAATGTAAGTCATGAAACCATAAAAATCCTAAAAGAAACCATATACAGCAAAATCTCAAGCATCTCTCGTACCAATTTGCTTACAGATACATCTCCTAGGGCTGTGGTCCGCAAACTGCGGCTTGCAAGCCACATGTGGCTCTTTGGCCCCTTGAGTGTGGCTCTTCCACAAAATATCACAGCCTGGGTGAGTCTATTTTTAAAAAATATATATTTCTTTATTGATTTCAAAGAGGAAGGAAGAGGGAGAGAGAGATAGGAACATCAATGATGAGAGAGAATCATTGATTGGCTGCCTCCTGCACGCCCCCTACTGGGGTTCGAGTCCGCAACCCAGGCATGTGCCTTTGGCCAGAATCGAACCTGGTACTCTTCAGTCCGCAGGCCGACGCTCTATCCACTGGGCCAAATTGGCTAAGGGTGGGCGAATCTATTTTGAAGAAGTGGCGTTAGAAGAAGTTTAAGCCCTAACCGGTTTGGCTCAGTGGATAGAGCGTCGGCCTGTGGACTGAAAGGTCCCAGGTTCTATCCCAGTCAAAGGCATGTACCTTGGTTGCAGGCACATCCCCAGTAGGAGGTGTGCAGGAGGCAGCTGATGGATGTTTCTCTCTCATCGATGTTTCTAACTCTCTATCCCTCTCCCTTCCTCTCTGTAAAAAAATCAATAAAATATATTTTTTTTTAAAAAAGAAGAAGTTTGAGGAGAATCCAAGATGGCGGCGTAGGTAAACATCTAAACTGCTGCCTCGCGCAACAATTTCAAAAATTCAACTAAAAGACAAAATGTCTATCACCCAGAACCATGGGAAAGCTGGCTGAGTGGAAGTTCTACAACTAGAAGGAAAGAGAAAAGAGCATCGAGACATGCACGAGCGCTGAAAAGCTGAGGTACTGAGGCGCGTGATCCGGGCTGGCGGCGGGCGTTGCTTTTTTCAACCCAAAGGGAGACAAGCCCCCGATTACTCTGAAATCCAGTTTCTGGGGAGACGCGGGGGACCCAAACTCGTACCGGGAGAAGCTGGACTGTCTGCCAGTGCAGGTGGCTTGCTTGCAGAGCTGCACGCAGGAATAATTGTTTACGGCACTGGGGCACGGGACTCCGGCACGCCCTTGGGGACACAGAGCTGGCTAACTAGCAGCCATTGCTGTTTGCCACGCCCTAACCTAGTGACGCTCTGAGGCCCTGCCCTGCACAACCTACAAACCCACCCAAGCTCCAAGCAGCAGCGTTAGCAGAAGAAAGCCCTGCCCTATCGCAGCTTAACCTAGCAAACTTGCAGCCTGGGTCAGACAGCTCCAAAACCTCCAAACCCCAAGCAAAGAGGAGAAAACTGTAGCTCTCACTGTAGCTCCTGCTGGATGGCCTCAGACAGTAGCTGACCTGCACCCCATTGGAGATCCAGAAGCCAGTGTACCTAGTGGTCAGAGTGAGACACCAGATTTCAACTCCTCACATCCATAAGTGACACATTCAAAGGCAGACTCAGTGAGCACCAAAGCCCCACTGAAACAAGTCCTGCCCCATAAGTGTGTCTTCAGCGCAGCAGTTCTTCCATTATAGACACAGTGAGTGCTCACAGCTAATTGGCCTGGAGTTCAATTCCTCCCAGTATACCAACAGCAATTAAGGCTTTAACTGCACCAAGTCTTTGCACTCAGCCCACAAAGGGGTGTACCAAGAGTGTCCACATCAGGTGATTGGGGAGGCTGAGCTACTGCCCCCTATAGGTCACCTACCACACAAAGCTACTCCATCAACACAGGGAAGCAGCCAAAATGAGGAGACAAAGAAACATGTCACGAATGAAAGAAACGGAGGAAAGCAAACTACTGGATGACATAGAGTTCAGAACCGCATTTATAAGGTTACTCAAGAATCTTCTTAAAACCGCTGAGAAACTTGATGAGACCTTCAAGGAGCTTAATGAGAATGCCAAAAAAATGGAAAAGGATCAGTCAGAAATGAAGCATACACTGTCTGAAATAAAGAATATACAGAAACTCAACTGTAGATCAACGTACCCCAAGAATCAAACCAAAGATCTGAAATATGTGGAAACAAAAAACATCCAACCAGAAAAACAAAAAGAAAAAAGAATCCAAAAATATGAAGATAGTGTAAGGAGCCTCTGGGACAACTTTAAGCGAACCAACATCCAAATTTTTGGGGTGCCAGAAGAAGGGAGAGAGCAAAATATTGAAAACCTATTAGAAGAAATAATGACAGAAAACTTTCCCTGCCTGGTGAAAGAAATAGATGTACAAGTCCAGGAAGCGCACAGAACCCCATACAAGAGGAATCCAAAGAGGACCACACCAAGACACATCATAATTAAAATGCCAAGGGCAAAAGACAAAGAGAGAATATTAAAAGCAGCAAGAGAAAAACAGTTAGTTACCTACAAGGGAGTACCCATACGACTGTCAGCTGATTTCTCAACAGAAACTATGCAGGCCAGAAGGGAGTGGCAAGAAATATTCAAAGTGATGAACAGCAAGAACCTACAACCAAGATTACTCTACCCAGCAAAGCTATCATTCAGAGTTGAAGGTCAGATAAAGAGCTTCACAGACAAGAAAAAGCTAAAGGAGTTCATCACCACCAAACCAGGATTACATGAAATGCTGAAGGGTATCAAACCAGGATTACATGAAATGCTGAAGGGTATTCTTTAAGAAGAGGAAGAAGAAGAAAAAGGTAAAGATGAAAATTATGAACAACAAAATGACATCAAATACCTACCAACAAATGAATCTAAAAATCAAGTGAATAAAAAATCTGAAGAACAGAATGGACTGGTGAATATAATAGAATCAGGGACGTAGAAAGGGAGTGGACTGACGATTCTCAGGGGAAGCAGGTGTGAGGGGTGCGGGAAGAGATTGGACAAAAATCTTACTCCTATGGATGAAGACAGTGGCGGGGGGTAAGGGCATGGGGTGGGGTGGGGAATCAGGTGGAGGGGAGCTATGGGGGAAAAAATAGAGGAACACCTGTAATAATCTGAACAATAAAGATTTATTTAAAAAAATAATAATAAATAAAATAAAACAAAAATAAAAAAGAAGAAGTTTAAGTTAAAAATATTTGGCTCTCAAAAGAAATGTCAATCGTTGTACTGTTGATATTTGGCTCTGTTGACTAATGAGTTTGCCGACGACTGAAGCAAAGAAAACTAAGGAGAAAATAAATAAATGGGACTACATCAAAATAAACGCAACAGAAACCATCCCAAAAGGGAGCATTTGCTGGCATGCAAGGTTTCAAAGGCGTGCTCTCCCTCCCAGGAGCACACCCGCACCTTTCCTCTAGAAATGGAAAAGGTCACCTCCCCCACCCTTTCCCCCAGGAAACTATTGGAGTAGATTCTCCACCAAAAGGATGGAGTAAATCAAGAAAAAAGAATTCCAGTATAGGAGTGAGGCGAGGGGAATCCCTAGGATGATTGTGAAGAAGACCCCAGGGTCAGAGGCAGGCTTTCTGAGAAGCTCCTACAGTCTAAACTTCAGGTTCCAGCACTTCCCCCACCCCTGTGAGGGCTAGGGATTATAGATGGTTCTAGGCAGGTAGAAGTCAACCAAAAGGCATTTCTGCCAGATTACCCAATGAGATCTCAGAAGCAAAGCCGAGACTCCAAAGGCTCTGAAGCTCCAGGAATTTATTGATTTATCAATCTAAAGAAATTATACCTAATTTTGTATTTTTTAAGGGCCCCCAACTTGTACAAACTTTAAACCCAACAAAATCTGGATGTTTCCCTGTCCAGAATAAAGAGCAAACACTCCAGCCTGGAGCAGAGGGAAGACTCCAAGGAAAGTTTTTTCAAGAAAATGAAATTGACAGAATACATGATGTGGTAGTCATGGAGAGCCCCCTTAAGAAGGGATTGCTGCCCTGGCCGGTTTGGCTCAGTGGATAGAGCGTTGGTCTGGGGACTGAAAGGTACCAGGTTCGATTCTGGCCAAGGGCACATTCTTGGGTTGTAGGCTTGATACCCTAGTAGGGGGTGTGCAGGAGGCAGCCAATCAATGATTCTCTCTCATCATTGATGTTTCTATCTCTCCCTCTCCTTTCCTCTCTGAAATCAATAAAAATATGTTTGGTTTTTTTTAAAGAAAGAATTGCTGCCCACTGGGGGCTTTTGGACAGCAGACCCGCTTCCAACTGTCAGCTCCTTCAGAGATAGCCTCAGATGCAGAAAGCTGTCTCACCCAAGATCATACCTTCCCCTGGGACAGCCTACACTGGGTGACTGAGTCAGGCAGGATATGAAGGCCTGGCCATGTCAGCTGGGCTCAGGACATTCTGATGGGCAATGCTTGCTCCAGAGCTCTCTGCTAGGTTGGTTGGCAGAGGCTTTTGCAGGCCTCATTGCAGTTGGACTTCTCCCTCTGCCCAGGCCTGCTTTCACCCACTTCCTTTCACAGGTGTTGATCCCTAATAAACATCTCTATCTCCACGTCCACTTCCAGAGACACCCTGTGGAGAGCTGCTACAGTGTTTGGACAGGTTCAAGCCTCGGACTAATGAGAGGACACAGTCCTCTCATTGCCACGTGCAAGTTCCAGCTTGGAGGGCAGAGCCCTCCCAGCACAATTAGAGCCAACAACTAGAGTTGTAAGCTTGAACCTGTGGTCCCAACAGGCGGCCCCATGTGTTTGAGTGACATGGGCTTGATAGAGTTCAGGTGCATGTAATTGAGTAGGATGGAAACCCACGAGAATGTTGTAAACATCTTGACCACTCCCTTACTTTGCCTCGTGGCAGCTGCTATAAAATAAAGACACGGCTTGTAGTCTGTGGAGCTGTCTCACTACACGAGAGAGGGCAGCGTCCCACCGAGACCCAGCTTTCTTCTCTTGTCTGTCTTTTCTAATCCTTCACTGCCCCCACTCAGGGTCACCAAACCTGGCTGAGCTGGCATGGCACATAAGGTGCCCTGGGGCTGAGTATGCCATGGCCGTGCCAGCTCGCCACAACACCTGATTTGTATGAACTTCTTGAGAAGAGATTTAGATAACTGGTGGAGAGTGGAGAACATAAAAATTAAGCAAGTGACAAAACAGGACAATATTAACTCTGGGGAAACAAGAAGTTGTATAGAAAAGGAAAAGTAATCGTGTCTTACATATAGCAATGTCAACAATGACTACTGAACTAACCAAAATTACATTGGCAGTTGGGGGAGGTGGGGGTTATGTGGATGGTGGGGCAGGTGATGGGGAAAGAGAGTTAAAACTTTTATCTCCCGCCCTGACCGGTTTAGCTCAGTGGATAGAGCGTCAAACCTGCGGACTGAAGGATCCCGGGTTCGATTCCAGTCAAGGGCATGTACCTTGGTTGCGGGCACATCCCCAGTGGGGGGTGTGCAGGAGGCAACTGATCGATGTTTCTCTCTCATCAATGTTTCTAGCTCTCTATCCCTTTCTCTTCCTCTCTGTAAAAAATCAATAAAATGTATTTTTTAAAAAAACACTTTATCTCCCATAGTAGAACATCAAGAGGTAGTGCTTAAAACAGAAACATCAAAAATGGCAAAGCATGTTACTTAGAGATAATGGAGATAACTATATAGTCAGCTAAAAGAATTGAAAATAGATGTTTCTGGGAAAATGGAAATGGGGGAAGAGGGACTGCCTTGTTTTTACAGAAACCCTTATACTTGTTATTTCTTTAAACTATGTGTATGTATAACGTAGTTTATAAAAGAAGACTATAAACCTCCTGATGGCAGGGACCAGGAGTCTTTTTTTTTTTTTTTGTCCTTTGAGGCATTTTATTTCCACATATGTATTACATCCCTAGAAAAAGAATCCCAGGGTTTTCCCTCCTGTGTGTTTTCGTCTTGCTTCTTCATGGTCCATGATGCCCGCTGAGATTGTCAGTACAATGAAACCAAACTGACGGGACGGAAGCAAGTTGTTCTGCCATTTTTCTAGATCTTTGAGTTGCACATCAAATCTGGGGCTGATTACTCCACACTTGTTCAACCTGCCTGTGAGGTTCACAACAATTTTCCCAGCTCTGTGGTCATCAATAATTTCAAATTCGCCAATGTAACCATGCTTCATCATCACAGTCAGAAACCGGACGATGACTTTGGAGCACGGCCTAATGAGAACCTGGCGTTTGCCTCGCTTTTCGGCATTGTTGATACTCTTCAGAGCATCAGCCAGGACATTCATGCGCACCATTGTGGCGGCACAGACCGATGGCGGAAAGAGCAGGAGTCTTATTACTGTAAAATTCCCAGCCTTCTGCACAGGGTAGGTGCTCAAAGAGTGTTTGTTATTTGGGTAACTAACTAGAAGTCATTCCCGTACTTGAAACTTTAAAGAGCTCCCCACAGGGCACAGCAAGCAGTTAACATCTGTGAGGCCTCCAGGGACCACAGGCAGGAACTGGCCTCCAGAGCTCCTCTCCCTGCCTCTGCCTCAGGCCTCGTTCAAGTGCCCACATGTACACTGTTCCTGCCTCAGGAACTTTGCAATCTGCTTCTTCTACCTAAAAAGCTCTCCACTACCATCATCTGGATCTCTCCCATAAATCTGTTGGATTTCAGCTCAAATGTCACTTCCTCCAGGAAATCCTGTCTCCCATCTTCCTTTCTTCACCAGCCTGATTAGGCCATGGTGGGCCAATCCTAGGGTCCCAAAGGACTTTTGCGAGCCATATTAAGGCATTTACGCTTCATCCAGAACAGAAGGGGAGCCACCAAAGCATTGCCAAACAGAAAAGATAAGGTCTGATACCCTGGTAGGTCTGAGGGGTCAGAAAGAATTATGAAAAGCAGCAAGCCCTTTACTTGGTACATAGATGAAACTGGCTCAACAGTGACCTCATCCTACCTAGCCAGGGCACCTTCACTAATTCCCTCTGGTGGTCTTTTCCACAATGGGGTATGACAACCACTGGGGTCTCTAGTGATGGTTTTAGTGGAATATGACCAGATGTTTTAAAATAGTACATATTTATTTTAAAAAATAAAACTTGCATATTAAACCCATTATTTCATTGGCTTTATTGTTTAGGGCAAGCAAATGAAGTTGATAATCATTTTATTAGCTAAAAATTTGGGGCCTCTTCTCAAGTCAAACTCACCATACCTTGAAAATCCCTCCATGCCTTTTTCTGTATCTACTAGTACAACTTTCCTGCCTAGAATACCTTTCACACCCCCTGCTATAGAAATTCCATATCCTCCAAAATTCCATACCAGGAAAGTGGCCTTCAATTAGAGGAGATTGGCATAGTGGTTAAAAGCCAACACTTATGAGATGTAAAGTTTAGACTGGGTGATAATGAGGTGTCAGAGTAAGTTCATTAACTGTAACAAATGCACTACTCTTGTGTGGGATGTTGATAGTGGGCAAGGGGGTATATGGAAACTCTCTGCATCTTCTGTTCATAAAGTCTATTAAAAAAAAACAGAAATCGGCCTGGCTGCTGTGGCTCAGTGGTTGAGAGTTGACCTATGAATCAGGAGGTTGAGGTTTGATGCAGGTCAGGGCACATGCCTGGGTTGTGGGATCCCTCCCCAGTAGGGGACCTGCAGAAGGCAGTCAGGCAACTGATCAATGATTCTCTCTCATCATTGATGTTTCTATCTCTCTCTCCCTCTCCTTTCCTCTCTGAAATCAATAAAAAAAAAATTTTTTTTTTTTAAAGCCAAGGCTTAGAAATTCCATTCTTAGCTAGCTGTGTGACTTTGAACAAGTTACTTAACTTCTCTGGACCTCAATTTCCTCATCTGTTAGATAGGAATAATAGTGCCTACCTTTAGAGGATTATGGTTAGAATGTAATGCCATCATGCATGTAAATGTACTCAGGAGCCCTGGCTGGCGTCGCTCATTTGGCTGGGTGTTGGGTGTAGTCCAGTGCACTGAAAGGTTGCCACTTTGATTCTGGTCAGGGCACATTCCCAGGTTGCAGGCTTGATCCTTATCTCCGTAGGGGCGGTGCAAGAAGTAGCCTATCAATGTTTCCCTCAACATCGATGTGTGTCTGTCTCTCTCTGCCTCTCCTTTCCTTTCTCTCTAAAAAATTAATACTCAGTAAATGCCTAGCATACATTAAGTGCTCCTTAAATGTTGCCTGTTATTTTCACGAAAACGGGGAGGCAAGAATATGAGAGGACTTTCCCTACTTGTTTATTCATTTTGTAGGTGCTTAAAGCTTTTTGATTGTTTGGGTGTTGGAGGCCTTGCTGCCTTTGAGAGGGATCATTCTCATCCACAACTCGGTGACCTGGTTGGGGGCGGATGCTGGGAATCCACACGGTCCCACGCGGTCCTGAGCAGGATTCACAGCGGCCAGAGGATAGTGCGGGGATTGCTCCATCGTCGCCTTAGCAACCGCAACCCCAGTCCTGGAACTGGGTTAGATAGCCGCGCGGTCTCCAAAGCGGGTCTTCCCAGGGGAGCTACGGGGGCCAGTCAGGCGCTGCTCCCCTCCCGCCACATGGTGGCGGCAAAGAGCTGAGCTCCACGTCCCAGCCGGGAGACTGGGGAAGCAGTGCGCCATCGTTTGGGCCTCCTGGGCCCTGCTCCCCACTCCTGCCAGGTCAGGTCACCTGCATCCAGGCCGAGAAAACTGCTGGGTCTGAGCTCACCCCAGCTGGGCCCTGGATTCCCTGTTCTAGGTCGGGCGTTCCCAGCTCCACCCCACGACTGCTCCTGGGGGCGCCCCGCTCAGACTCGGCTCCGAGCGCTCCGGGCCAAGACAGACGTCCCGCTCCCAAATGCGCCAGCCGGGGAGAAAGGAGGTGGGCGTGAGCTATGCACCCTCCCTACGGCTGCACCTTCCCTAACTTCTCTGAACGCCACGATCCTCGCCGCCCCCAAGCCTTTCTAATGCAGGCCGGGGGAGGTTGATTAGGGTCAGGATTGCAAGGGGGTAGCCCCGCAGACCCCAGAGGTGGACGGAGCACGCGCGAGCACGTGCAGGGCCGGGCCTAGGAGGGGGCGGGGCTCTGGGCTCCGGTTACCACGGGCCAAGGCGGTACCGGAGGCGCGCGCGGGGTGCTGGGAGCGGGAACTGTGCGGAAATCGGGCTGGGGGAGGCGCAGGCCAGGGGGGCAGGACCGAGGTTTGCCAGGGGTGGGGCGGGCACCGGGAAGGGGGTTTAGGAAGAGAAGGGCCAGCTAGACCTGAGAGCTGAATGGGCTAGCCCTGGGGTTGGACTAGGGTTTGGGGGCCAAATGCAAGAAGGGCCGGGGAAGTGAGTGGGAAGGGGGAGGCAGGAACCCCGCCTCCTTTCCAGGCAGGGTTCTTGGAATCTGCCAGGAAATACTGGGACTTAATCTGGGGACTAGATCTGGAGGCCATAGTTTGTATAGAGACGGCTGGTAGGGGCCCCCAGTGTGTCATCGCGCTCACTTTCCCCACATTCCAGGAGCTGCTCAGGCTTGTCCCCCAAGTGTTGGAGGACTCGGCGGCTCCCTCCTGCCGCACGCTGCAGGGCGGGTCCCACCCTGAGAGCCCCGCAGGGCTCCGCTGTCTCTCCAGAGCCCTTCCTCATCTTCAGTTTCAACAATTGGGGGAGGGGAGAGTCTCCGGGGCCACAAGCCTCGTCTAGAAAAATCTACAGGCTCCTGTTCCTTTTCTAACCCCTGCCCTCATCGTGGCTCCAGCAAACCTTACTCTCCTTAGCGGAGACATTAGAGGGGGTCACCGCAGGGAAGGAGGAGGGAGCAACCTCAACCGGCTCCTTTCTGTTGCAGTCTTTGCAAGAGAGGACACGACCTTGAGGGCTGAAGACGGGGTGCGGCTAACCCCTCCCTCCCAACCCAATAGCTGGCTGGAGCTCAAACTGCAGAGATAGACTGAGGTTCGGAGAGTCTTGGAGTCCATTGCCGGCTGCCGTGCTTGTTCTGCCGACGGGACCTGGGAAACCCTCCCTGCCTGCTTTCCCCCCTTCAAATTTTTCCTTTTACATCAAAGTTTTTCATGCGTCTTATTTAAAAATTAAGCCTTAAAAAATAGATTAAAAAAATGAAAAACCCTCATCTTCACTGCTGAGATAGCTGTTGAGTATCCTTCCAGCACTTCTTTATTTATATATTTAACATTTAAATATACATATAAAAGGGTCACACTACATATTTCATCTTGCAACTTGCTCTACTGTGGACATTTTTCATGTCATTATTTATAGGCATACCTTATTTTTAACAAGTTTATAATATTCCAGAATATAGGTACCCCAGAATTCACTTAGTCCTCTACTGATAGTTTGTGCCTGTGTTTATAATAATCCATATGGCATTTTATTTTAAATTTAAAATATGTGCTTATTTGTAAACATTTGTTAAAATCTTGATAAAGGCAAAAATATTGATAAAGACAAAATTCACCATGTTCCTATCAACTGAGAAAACTCCTTTATTTTGTCCGTTACACTTTATGGAACACTATGTCACATACCAGGCTCAGTAATTCACGGAGCAGCAATCTGAGGTTTGGAGAAGTGCCTCCAATGAGGCTTGCCCAAGGTCACACAACTAGAAAGTGGCAGAGCCAGGACCTGAGCCCAGCTGATTCCAAGTTCTGCTGGCCGCTTGCGGTTAACATGGAGGTGTATTTCCTTCCAATCTGTTTTTCTATACAACAGGGCGAAAATACTCACATGTAAATATTCATGGCTTTTCCTGCTTCCCAGACTCCGCTCAGGAGTCTGTAAGGAGAGCGGAGGGAGAGGAACACACCTAAGCAAAGGAGTGCAGTGACTGGAGGAATTCCCTCCCAGTCCCACTGAGGAAAAGCTAATGCTTAGAGAGGGGAGGGGACTGAGCTGGTAGTCTGGGTGGTCAGGAATTGGGGGGGAAAGGAGTTTTGGGAGCCACTCTGATAGCGTGGAACTTTGAGCAAGAAAGAAAATTTAGGAGGGTTTTGAAAGGATGTCTTGCTGTGAGGTATGCTGTGTAAAATCCCTTCGCAGTGTCCTCAAGGCCAGCAGGAAACGAAGGTCCCTTGAGGACAGTGCTCTTTGGAGTTAGATCGATTTCTTTGGGGGGAAGAGGGAGCAAAAATAAGACCGGCTTTATTCGGGTTCACATACATTTTGTATACTATTTTTACTTTTACGAAAATGACAGCCTCTCTGCCCTTGCTCACGGAAACCTTCCACCTAAGGTGACCTGCCTTTCCCCAGTCTTTCTCTATTTCCTCCTTCCTCTAAGCTCCACCTTTTTTACCCCTCCTATTGGCCCCAGGTCTTTGCAAGTATAGCCCAAATTAGGACATGTGATTGGCCTCTCAACTGGTGATCTGGTAGGCCACAGTAAGAGGGACTTTTGTTATCACCAGAATCTCTTTCATTAGAAGAAACTCTTCTGATTTGTTGGTTTTCTAAATCTCTTGGTGTCAAGCTGAGGACTGTGCACCGGCTACCAATCCCAGGGGAGGTCTCTAAGACCTTCTAACCCATTACATCTTGTTATCTGAGTCACCAAGGAAAACACAGGTAGTCAAGCACTGGATAGAACAACACTCCAGCTATTGGCAACCTTTGTCATCTCATGGCACACAAAACCTAATTACTAAAATTCTGCGGCATACCAAAAATATGTATTTTCTGCAGATCTGACAAAAAACAAAAGGTATAATTTTGCTTCATTCATACCAGATGGCTATTGTTGTGTTGGCTCTTGTCATTTTTTAATTTGACAATCTAAGGGAAAAGAGGTCGGTGCCTATGACTAAATAGTCAGGTCTTGCATGTTTTAAAAATTCTTGGAGCGCACTAGTTTGCCTGATACAGCACACTGGTTGAAAATCGCTGCTTTACTCACATAGAGAAGAAACAGAGCAAGATCAGCTTCAGGTCCAGCCAGTGTGGTCACAGTTTTATTTCTAGTCAGGGCGTGCAGGAGGCAGCTGATTGATGATTCTCTCTCATCATTGATGTTTCTAGCCCTGTCTTCCTCTCCCATCCTCTCTGAAATCAATAGTATGTGTAAGATTAGCTTCTTGGGCATTGGTCCCTCATGGCCAGCAGATCTCTCCTAGTGGCTAACACAGACACTTTGCCTATGCTCACCTTTTTCCTGCCACAGTGGAAGGACCAACTTTGTCATCTCCCAGAGAATAAATATAGCATTGGGGTTGGCCAGATACTGTATGACTGACGCACATGCTTTAAGCAGAAACAAAAGAATACCCATTGCACCTAAAAAACAAGGAAAGATATTCCCACACAAAGAGTCCAGCACAGGTTGTATGGACTCTGTCTTTTGGTTAGGAGGTGTTACAGGCCCAGGGCCCACTCCTATGCAGCAGAAGGCGCACGTGTGTGTGTGTGTGTGTGTGTGTGTGTGTGTGTGTGTGAAAGGACTGTTGACATGAAACTGCCCTTCTAGGCTAGCATGATTCTTGTTTCCCTCTCTGCTTTGGATACTAAAAAGCTTTCAACTTTTCCATTTCTTGATCTCTATTTTTCTCTTTGTTCCAATTTTCATAATTACTTTTACCCTTAGAAAATGTTTTATTATGGAAAATTCCAAACATACATAAAAGTAGAGTGAATATAATCCATTGTCCTGTACCTGTCACCTATCTTCAATAAGTATCAACATCTGCCAATTTTGTTTCATCTACCTCCCCAATTTTCCCTGTCTGGTATCATATCATTTCACCCAAATTATTTCCTCATATATCTTTAACAGGGCTTTTCCCAACATAACTATCATACCCAACAAAATTAATAGAGTTCCCAAAAGTCATTTAATACCTAGTTTATGTTCAAATTTCTTGAATAATTTGGTTCGTTTCAATCAGGATTCAAATAAGATTTACACATTTCATTCAGTTGATATGTCTTCAAGCACCTTTTAATCTGTAACAGTTCCATTTTTCTTTCTTTATGCAGGCTATTTATTTGTAAAAGAAATCAAAGCACGTGTCCTGTAAAAGTTCCCCTACCAGGAGGTTGGGCTGAGTACTCCCTGTTGGGGTAGTTTACTTGTTCTTCTGTCCCTTGCATTTCCAGTATACTGAAAGTTAGACCTGGAGGCTTGATGAGACTCCGGTGTAATATTTTTGGCAAGAATATCTTATTAGAGATGGTGCTATGTACTTATTATAACATTACCTCTGGAGGCATGTAATATTTCATTGAAACGTTTTTACTGATTGATCCAAGGGTTCAGGGCTCTTAGCCAGCTCTCTTCATTATAAAATTCCCCTTCAACTTTTTATTGGTTTTTAGCACCCACTAATGATCCATTATTTCTTTTTTTAATTTTATTGATTTTTTTACAGAGAGGAAAGGAGAGGGATCGAGAGTTAGAAACATTCATGAGAGAGAAACATCGATCAGCTGCCTCCTGCACACTCCCTACTGGGGATGTGCCTGCAACCAAGGTACATGCCCTTGACCAGAATCGAACCCGGGACCCTTCAGTCCGCAGGCCAACGCTCTATCCACTGAGCCAAACTGGTTAGGGCTGATCCATTATTTCAGTAGGTGTTACAAAAACGTTAATTTTCTAATTCTGTCACTTTTTGCATTCATTAGTTGGAATTCTATAAAAAAGAACTTTTCCTCATTCATTATTTGATTTTTCTGAAATAATTTATAAGACAGGATAAATACTTGATTCCTCTTATGTATTTTTAAAATTTGCCTGAACTCCTTTGTGAAACAAGGTGTTAAAAAGGGGAGGGGGAGCCCTGACCAGTTTGGCTCAGTGGACAGAGCATCAGCCTGCGGACTCAAGGGTCCCAGGTTTGATTCCGAGCAAGGGCATGTGCCTTGGTTGTGGGCACATCCCCAGTGGGAGGTGTGCAGGAGGCAGCTGATTGATGTTTCTCTCTCATCGATGTTTCTGGCTCTCTATCTCTCTCCCTTCCTCTCTGTAAAAAAATCAATAAAATATATATTTAAAAGAAAAAAAAGGGAAGGGGGGAGGGGGAGAGAGGCAGGCAGAGCAGTAGAATGGAAAGAGCACAGGTCCTGGATTCAGACAGAATCCTGACTCCATCACTTATTACTTGTGAGACCTTGGGCAATCCTTCTAGGCTTCAGTCTCTTTAATTGCAAATTGGGGAAACTGACCCCCAGCTTGCACAGAAGTTGAGTAGAATCATTTCAAGGCCTAGATCAAGCAGTTCCTTGTACAGGAAGTAAAATGTATTCATTGTAGGAAATTTAAAGGATGCAAGTAACACAAAAAGGGACTTTACGCTTGTAAAAAGCATCTAGTACATGCCTGGCATATAGTAGGTATTTTTTTGTTGTTATTAATCCTCACCCAAGGATATTTTTTCAATTATTTTTAAAGAGAGTGGAAGGGAGGGGCAGAGACAGAAACATGGATAAGAGATATATCTATTGGTTGCCTCATGCATATACCCCGACCAAGGCCTAGCATCGAGCCTACAACTGAGGTACGTGCCTTTGACCAGAATCGAACCCGGGACCCTTCAGTCCTTGGCCGCACTCTAACCACTGAGCGAACTGGCTAGGACTGTAGGTGTTTTTGATAACTCCCATTTGGCTCTCAGGCTGCCCTATGTCAGCATCCTCCCGGAGGAGTGCAGATTTCGCCAGGATGACTTCAGCCTCAGTCCAAGAAATCCCTAAGAAGAATGAGAGGGATCGAGAGGGAGGGAACAGGGGGTGGATTCCTCTGGTCTCATGTCAAGAGCTTATGAACTGAAGTTAGACAGATCTGCCACAAACTTGCAGTGAGATCCTGGGAAAGTCACCTAACCTCCCGAGCTACAGTTTCTCACCTGCAAGATGGCAGTTGTCAAGACTCACCTGCCAGAGTTGTTGGGAGGACCGCGTGAGATGTGGCTCTAGAAATGCCCACCTCAGTGACAGCCCGTGGGAGGTGCTCAGGAAATGGGAGTTAGCTTGATCTGAGTGAGAATTCACTGTCTGAGCTCCCATCAGCTGTGAAGTCACTCGCAATTGTCTCCTGTCACTTATGGGCTGTGTGAGGCCTGGCTTCAAGCCCAGCTTTGTCATAAAAGTGCTGCCCTAGCCGGTTTGGCTCAGTGCATAGAGCGTCGGCCTGTGAACTGAAAGGTCCCAGGTTCGATTCTGGTCAATGGCACATGCCCGGGTTGTGGGCTTGATCCCTAGTGGGGGACTTGCAGGAGGCAGCCGATCCATGATTCTCTCTCATCATGGATATTTCTATCTCACTCTTCCTTCCTCTCTGAAGTCAATAAAAAAAAATATATTTTTTAAAAAGTGCTATTGAGTAGGGTAAGCCTCTTCCTTCCTGAGACTTGGGTTCCTCCATCTGTGAAATGGTCAGATTAGGGGTCCAAATCCAAATGCCCCCAGGAGGAGCCAGGTAACAAGTGAGTGAAATGGGTGAGGAGTTGAGACGGGAGGGGATGGTGGGGATATGATGAGCATGCCTTATCTAAGAGAGGCTGCCACTCCATTGCAAAACAGGAATGTGAGCCTAGGTGTAATGGCAAGTTATATGAAATATTTAGTGACCTGGAGGGACCAAACAAAATAAATGTACAGCAGGGCGAAGAGCATGGGCACTGAAGTAGGAGTTCATGTGCCAGCTCTACCACTTAATAACTGCGTGTCCTTGAACAAATCATTTAGCCTCTCTGTATCTCACTTTTCTTATCTGTAAAATGGGAGTAATTACTGTACCGACTTCACAGGATTGTTGTGAGGATTAAATGAGCAAGGATGGCACCAGGGTGAGAGGGTAATAGAGTGAGGTTAATGAGGGTGCATTTGGGTGCAAAACTTAAGAGGGCACCAAAAAAATCTCAACATTCAAGATAATTAACATTTTCATGTAATATTTTATTTTTTCATGTAATATTTTAAAAAGTGAAAATTAATGCAAAAAAAGGTGATTCTTTCTCTGGGGAGCCTTACCTTTCCCCTTCTGCCCCCCACCACCCCGCATCCCACACATTACCTTTGCCTTTCTCTCTAAACTCCAAGGGCCCTTCTTTTGCTTCTGTAAACTGTTTCCTGAGCCTATGCAGCCCAATTGGCTAACTTCTACTACCTCTGTAACTTTCTAAATAAACTTTCTCTTAGAATTTGAAAAAAAAAGTTATGCATAAGAAATATCCATGATGAACAAAAAATATCAACATTCTGAAGAAAGACAAAATCTGACCTTACACTGACGTGGCCTAACAACTTCACGCTAGTCCTGGCCCTGTGGAATTCTGTCTATATATATATTTTAAAATATATTTTATTGACATATGAAATATTTTAAAATGAGATGACACACAAGGAGAACCCCATCCCACCTCCAGGCTCAGAGGTTCAAGGGTAGGAGAGAGAAAGCATTTGACTTTGTTCACTGCCACATCCCCAGCACCTACAATGGTGCCTCGCACATGGTGGGATCCTAATCTTTGTTGAATGAAGAAAAAAAGGGAGAGAGAGAGATGAAACATGCTGAACCTTAGAACAGTGCCTGACACCAAGTAGGTGCTAATAAAATAACAATAATTATGAGTGAGAAGATGATGTCATTGGGTCCTATTCTGTCTTCAGGCCAATGGCAAACCTAGTGTATTTGATACACAGAACAGATCATTTGTTAATGATCCCAACATGACAGAATTATCTTCAATAATCGTGAAATAAAACAAAATAAAAATAATGGCCCTGGCCAGGCAGCTTAGTTGATTGGAGTGTTGTCCTGTATACCTAAAGATTACAGCTCTGATCCCAGCTTTTGGTGCATACGAGAGGCAACTGATCAATGTTTCTTTCTCACATCAAATTCTCTCTCTCTTCCACCCTCTCTAAAATAAATTTTTAAAAAAATCCTCGGGTGAGGATTAAAAAAAATGGTCAGAGAAAAATACATTAAAATTTTTCTTTTATTGAATGTCATATAAATACTCCTTCATGTATACACTTCTTATATATATTTAGATCAATAATTTTTTAAATTTTTATTTATTTATTTTGTATAAATATATATTTTTTATTGATTTCAGAGAGGAAGGGAGAAGGAGAGATAGAAACGTCAATGATGAGAGAGAATCATTGATTGGCTGCCTCCTGCACACCTCTGCTGGGGATCAAGCCTGCAACCCAGGCATGTGCCCTTGACCAGAAATGAACCTGGGACCCTTCAGTCCGCAGGCTGATGCTCTATCCACTGAGCCAAACTGGCCAGGGCTGTTTACTGATTTTTTAGAGCGAAAGAGAGAAACATCAATTTGTTGCTCCACTTATTTATGCATTCATTGCTTGTTGGTGTATGTGCCCTGACTGGGAATTGAACCCACAATGTTAGGGCTCTAACCAACTGAGCTACCCAACTAGGGCTGCAATAAAATATTTTAAGTAAAATAAAAATTACAGTATAAAGGGGGAGAAATAGACTAATACTTTTTACATTTTAAAAAATATATATTTTATTGATTTTTTAAAGAGAGGAAGGGATAGGAATAGAGTTAGAAAGATTGATCAGCTGCCTCCTGCACACTCCCCACTGAGTATGTGCCCACAACCAAGGTACATGCCCTTGACTGGAATTGAACCTCAGACCCTTGAGAAGGCCGACGCTCTATCCACTGAGCCAAACAGGTTAGGGCTACATTTTTTTTCTTTTTTTACAAAGAGGAACACACACACACACACACACACACACACACACACACACACAGAAACCTTTCCAAAAGAAGCACCTCGACAAGGTCCAGAGAATGATTTGCACAGAGAACAAGAGAACTGCAGTAACTGGTTTTGTTCCTTTGTTTTTACAATCACTGGGCTGTCATTGCTGATTTCAGATCTGCTATATAACTGCAGGAATACAGGGACATGAACACTCCCGAAGTGAGCTTAATGATCCTGACCTGCTGTGAACTCTCCAACTGAAGGCATATATTGGGGCCAATTGTGTAATGGCAGGTTCTCCAAATTAGCTTCCATTTAGAATATATTATTTATTAAAGGTTAGGTGATAAAAATGTCCTCATTTGAAGCTTACATATCCTATCCTATATAATCTATAATAATAAAAGCCTAATATGCTAATTAGACCAGATGTCCTTCCAGATGAAGCCAGGGCTGCGAGGGAAGCCCACGTCCCAGGTGCCAGAGGGAAGCCGGTGCCGGCAGCCGGGGGAAGGAAGGCCTACTCTTGCATGAATTTTGTGCATTGGCCTCTAGTCCTATATAATAAAGAGCTAACATGCTAATTAGACTGGACGGTGGAACGACCTTCCGGAATAATCTGCCAGAACGACCAGTGGGCGAGGGGGTGGGGCCAGCGAGCCTGTGCTGCCAGGCCAGCCATGGCGGTCCCGGCGCTCCCCCCACTTCCACAGAGGTGGCAGGAGAGGGGGCTGTGTGGTCCCAGATCCCCTGAGGAGCAGGCCTAAGCTGGCAGGTGGACATCCCCAGAGGGGTCCCGGACTGAAGAGGGTGCAGGCTGGGCGGAGGGACCACCCCAAGTGCACAAATTTTCATGCACTGGGCCTCTAGTATATTATATTCATAAAACTCACACTAATTCCAGCAATTATTTAGAAGTTAGACCAACAGAAAGATCTCTTTAAGAGGATTTTATCATCCACCTTGTTTACAATTGCCAGAGCATGGTGAAAATAAAAAGCAGACCCACCCAGTTTCATTAATGTTTTTAAATTCTCTACAGACAATGCAGGCCTTGTTTCTTGCACATGGAGGATTTGCCACCCTTATCTGATTCACCTCTGCCTCAGGCCACCAGTTTTCTTCCATCTCTGGCTAAGAAGGTCCCAAAGGCCTTTCCAAAGCTGACATTACTTTACTTTCTAATCCTGGCTCTGCAAGCTGTTTCAAGGGGTGTGATTCTGGATAAACCAGGTCATTTCTCTCTGTCTCAGTTTCCGCATCTGTGAAACGGGAACAACAAACCCAACCCAGGCCTTACCCCTTTAAGAGCTCCAGGAGGTAGCATGGAAGAAAACTTTTTATAAAGGAGCCGCACAGGTGGCAGGTAAACAGGTGACAGGCCTTGATGACAAAGGTGATGATAATTTTCCTTTGAATAGCATACAGGAGTCCTTCCTGGATCAAGGATCTGGGAGACGGGACGGGGAATCCAGTGGGTGCTGGAATTTGCAAGTCACGGAGTGTGACTGTTTCCTTCTAGGAAAAAGGCTAGATCCTCTTGATTTGGAGGCAGAGGGCTGATCACAATGCCCCCAGCTCCTCTGCTACTGTACTTTAGCCCACCTGGATGGAGCACTTCCTTTCCGAGGGAGGGTGGCTCAGGCAGAAGCAGGCTGTGAGGAAATGCGGATGCCAGCTGGCACTTGTCCTCAGAAGCACCCTGCAAGGCACTTATCTGCTTGTTTACTGTCTCCCCAAAGAGAATGTAGGTTCCCAGAGCAGGGGTTGACAAGTTTTTTTTTCCCTAAAGAGCCAGCTAGTAAACACTTTAGGCTTTCCAGACCATATGGTCTCTGTTGCTGCTACTCAACTCGGCTGTTGTAGTGTGAAAGCAGCCGTAGACCATACGTAAACGGAGCATGGCTGTGTTCCAATAAAACTTTATTTGTGGATACTGAAATTTGAATTTCATATAATTTGCGCATCATGAAATAGTCTTCTTTTGACCCCCCCCTGCCCCCCAATCATTTAAAGATGTGAAAACCATTCTTAACTCACCGGCGTACAAAAATAATAGCGCAGATTTGGCCCACAGGCCGCAGTTCTCCCCCCTCCCCCCTCCCCCCCCCCAATCCTAGAGAACAGGAACCCTCTCTGTCTACTCCTCTCCTGTAACCCCAGTGCCCAGAATAGTGCCTGGCACATAGCCAGTGTCTATTGATGACCAACTGCTTCCTCTTCTGTCCCTCTACCTGCAATTCCATTCCCTTCTCCTGCTGCTACTGTACCTACCTCTATGGCCACCTCCCATCCCTCCCTAACCAGTAGCAACAAGCTTCTGCCTCGCCCCCAGCCTCCAGGTCGGTGGAGGAGCCCTGGGACTGTCCCACCTGTGTGCTCCCGTTCCTCCTCACTGCTTCATCTTTGGCTCACTCTTTACCAGCCTCGTGACCACAGTCATGGGAGTTCCTTCAAGCTGAAGCCTTCTCACATCGTCATCGCCCAGCAATGGAGACCCTTCCCAGTGAACTCTACAAGCCCCAGTCTCCAGCCCTCCCCATCCTTTGCAGAGGGAAGAATTTGGAGGGAAGGGAGAGAGCCTATGATTGTTACCTACCATTTCTATTGAGTACCTACCATGTGCCAGATACCACAGAGATATTTTATTGCCCAGTCTCACTTAAGGCAGTTGGTCCTCCATATCCATGGGTTCTGTATCAGTGGACTCAACCAATTGTGGATCGAAAACATTTGGGAAGGGGGGGAGCCAGATTGCTCGTGGTTAGAGCGTCAGCCTGAGTACTGAAGGGTTGTGGGTTCGATTCTGGTCCAGGGCACATACCTCGGTTGCAGGCTCAATCCACAGCCCTGGTCATGTTTCTCTCTCTCTGTCTCTCCCGCTCCCTTCCACTCTCTCTAAAAACCAATGGAAAAATATCCTTGGATGAGGATTAACAAAAACAAACAAAAAAGAAATATTTGGGGGGGAAATGTTGTTACATTGTTGCTGAGTGTGCCATGTAGTTAGGCCTACCGTGGTCGCATCTGTACTGAATTCCTAAACAATACAGTGTGACAACTATTTATATTGTATTAGGTATTGTAAGTAATCTAGAGATTAGTTAAAAGTATACAGGAGGATGTAGGTATATGCAAACACTACCCTATTTTATACAAGGGACTTGAGAAGCTGCCGATCTTGGTATCTGTGAGGGTCCTAGAACCAATCCTCTGCAGATACTAAGAAATGACTGTACTCAAAACCATCCCTATTTTACAGATTCTCGGAGAGACGAACTAAAATGCTCAGAGTCACACAGCTAGGAAGTGGCAGAGCCAGAATTAGAGGCCAGGTTGGTGTGGCTCCATTCACAAGTATATACTGTGGGCTTGAAATATGTCAGACGTATCCAGGAATACAGCAGTAAACAAAATATGTAAGTCCTGTCTCATGGAACTTTGTTCTAGCGGGAGGAACAAACAATAAACAGGTAAATATATGTGATTGCTGGTAAAGAGGCTTGCCATGAAAAGAAGATAACATAGGTAACACCGTTCATGGGGACTATTTTAGATAGGGTCAGTCCTTTCTCAAGAGGCGTGAATTTGAGCAGACGTGAATGGAGTAAGAGAGTGAGCTCTCAGGAGAGTTGGAGAAGAGGATGTTCCAGGTGGGGGCACAGCAGGAGCAAAAGCCTGAGGTGAGAGGTACCTGGCATGTCAATGAGCTGCAAGAATGCCTGGTAGCCCAGGGCAGCCGGTGAGTGGTAGGAGAGGAGATGCCAGAAGGAGCAGGGGACCAGGTCCTGTGGGGCTTTGCAGGCTTGGCAAAGATTTTGGCTTTTGTTTGGAGTGTGGTGGGGGAGCCACAGGAGGGTTTCGGGCCAAGGGCATGCTGTCACCTCCATCCCTCAGACCTGGATAAAGGCAAACAAGAGACTCCACCCCTTCACCTTTTTATCACTTCCCACTGTCTGTAAACTGAGTACCCTTGCACCCCCTTCTGGGCTCCCCTTGTAGTGAAGTGATTGCGTCGGAGACAATTGGGTTCCCATCCCAGCTGCAATACTCACTGGCTGTCTGATCACAGGCAATCCCACCCATCTTGGAGCCTCAGTTTCCTCATCTGGAAAATGGGAACAATAATTTGTCTCATGATGTTGTTGGGATGATTTGCTGAGCTCTTGCTTGTAAAACAGTCAGCCCGAGGCAGGTCACATAATTCTCTCTCAATGAGCCCTCATAGTTAGTGATGATGATGATTATTTAAGTACTTAGCCAAGTTTTGGCACTTTGTTGTAATTACTTGTGAAAGGTAACTACCATTATGATTATTCCCCTCATCCTGTTCCACCTGCTGTCAGGAGACACATGTGCCAAGACCCTCCTTTACATGAAAGATCAAGAAAGAATAGCCCGTTTGGCTCAGTGGATAGAGCATTGGCCTGCAGATTGAAGGGTCCCGGGTTCGACTCTGGTCAAGGGCACATGACAGGGTTACGGTCTTGATCCCTAGGAGGGGCATGCAGGAGGCAGCCGATCAATGATTCTCTCTCATCATTGATGTTTCTATCTCTCTCCCTTTCTCTCCCTCTCTGAAATCAATAAAAATATATTAAAAAATAATAATAATGACAGACCCTTTCCCCAGGAACTTGAACATTATAGTAAGCACATGCCCAGACTGCAATAGAGGGACCCAAAACCCAGCCCTTAGCCACGGTGAGTACATCCCCCTGCTCTGTGCCAGAACGATGTCTTCAACAGGATACAGAATAATAATCTCATTTGTGTCCAGCAAAGCCCTTTTACACTCATGAGTCACTCATTTAACAAACACCTCAAGTGACTTCCCAGAACAGCCCTTTCTAACCCCATTATTAATAATAATAATACTAGCTAGAATTTGTCAACTACTCAGTGTAGTATTTCAGAGCATGGGGTTAAATTGCCTGGGTCTGAGTCCTAGATTTACAATTTCGTGGCTAGGGGATGCTGGACATTTCATTTAGCTTTTTTGAGTACTTACTATGTGCCAGGTGTCTGGAAAACAATGAAGAGACAAGAAAACATGACTGCTGCCCTCTCAGAGCTTACTGTCTAATTAGAGAGCCAGATGTTAACCAAATCACATAAACACACATAAAAGTACAATCTTAAGAAATGCTAAAGAGAAGTATCCATTGCTATGAATATATATATAACAGGGAGGCAAGGGAAGTGATTGTGGAGATAAGCTGGCCTGAGGAAGAGGGGAGACAGTCTCAAGTACAAGGAACAGCATGTGCAAAGGCCCTGTGGTTGTAGCCTAGAAAGAAATAGAGAAAACTGTGAGTTCAGACTTCAGGATCAGCACATTGCAAACTGTGGTTTGGTTTCTATAGCTCTCTACTGAGTGACTGCTATCCCTACAACACTTATGGGCAAGCTGACCTGCCCAAGCTGCCCAAGGAGGCAGGGCCCAGGTGTGCTCTGGACTTCCTTTTCCAGCATGACCCACTCTCTTTCCAATACCTTTGGGAAAGGAGACACAGGAAGTAAAACATTCATAGGAAAATACTATCACTACTCAGTCCTTAAATTGAGATGATAGAAAATCCTGTCCTGTGAGAAGGGGAAGAGAGGGCTAGGGGCCACAGGAAAGGGCCAGACTAAAGGCAAAATCACTCCTGCTTTCCCCTCACTTACTCCACTCCCACCCATCCACCCCATCTCCCTAGCGGTCATTTGCCCTCAATCTCTGGGTCTCAGTGTCTCTTCCTAAATCTAATTTCAATCTGGCTTGTAGCCAGATATTTGGCATCTGTCTGCAATCTGCTCTGAGCCCTGAGTAGGATTACTAGATTCAGCGAATCGAAACAGAACACCCAGTTAAATTTGAACTTCAGATAAACAGCAACTTTTTAGTCCAGTGGGGGTTGGGGTATAAATGAACTGGGTGATACCAACACTTAATGGTAATAATGGCTGCCAACTCTAGTCCTGGCTGCCTCCAGTTTAGATCTTGCTTTTCTCATCAGGGAGGTGGAGAGTGAGTGAATTAGAGAACAACGTTTGGGTCCAGGGTTGTCTTTCAGCTCTGCCATTTTCCAGCTGTGTAACCTCGAAGGTCCTCAGAGAATGAGATGATTGACTTCTGTCTGTTTCTTCTTCTGTACACTGGAGATAATAACAAGACCAACCTCATAGTGTTGTGAGGCTTAAATGAGGTTATACAGGTAAAGTGCTTAGCACAGTGCCTCGTCCATAGTAAATGCTATGTTAGTGTTAGCTGTAATTACTTAATCACACCAGACTGAATGTAAACTCCATGAAAGCAGGGGATTTGTTTTGTTTATTGTTTTATCGTCAGCATCTAGAAGTAGGCCTGGTTTACAATACATTCTCAGGAAGAGGGCCTGGCATGTAATATATAGCCATTAATCTTCATTGAATTAAAGTGAATTTAGTCCTTAGCATATTCCTGAACACTTGGGATAATTTCCCTTTTACAGACAAGGAAACAGGTTTAGAGACATAAAACAGGTTTCCCAATGTTAAGGAGGTAGCAGACTTGGGATTCAAATCCAGATTTGTTGGGTTCCTAAAGCATTTTTGCTAAAAACTCAATTCACTTCAACAGCTACCCTGGGAACAAGGAACAAGGGGAGCTCTGGATTTAGGAGAAATTCTCATCCACTTTGATTTTTGAAAACCTTAAACTGTTCTTGACTTGCTGTGTAGTTTTGGGCAAGTAATTTCATCTTTCTGAGGCTGTCAACTAGGTGGTGGAGAGGACTCAAGGAAATCACACGTTGGTGGAGGCTAGTTCACAGAAAGCTTTTATTTTTTAGAAGGCTTTTTTAAAGAAGATCTTTTAAGTTGATTTTTAGAGAGTGAGGGAGAAGGAGAAGGGGAGAAGAAGAGAGAGAGAAACATCAATGTGAGAGCGAAACATCAGTCGGCTGCTGGCAACCCAGGCATGTGCCCGGATCTGAATCAAACCTGAAACCTTTTGGTGTACAGTATGCAAGATGGATGCCCAACCAATTGAGCCACACCAGCCAGGGCCACAGAAGGCTTTTGACAAACAATCCTTTCCATCCCCCAGCCTTAGAACAGTTCTGCAAGTAAGTGGCCATTCTTTCCCACCCATGAACCTGCAAGCTCATCCCTCCACTAGCCCGCATGTGAATAATTCTCACCACACCTGGACCCCGAACACTTCTTTAGATGGAGGCTGAATCTCTCCAGGGGGAATCCTCCCTGGCTTTTACTCCATGTGCAGCCCAAGTGTTGGTCCAGGTCCATCCTGGAAGCCTGGTCCGTGTCCTCAGAGGGGGAGCGACTCCAAACCAGCCCAGATCTGGGCCTACAGCGGGAGAGATTCTGGGGAGACTGGGCTTGAAATGAGCCCCTCCCCCCTCCAGTACAGGTTGCAAAAAATGTGTATTAAGAAATCACTCTGGCGGCACTGTGGGTTCTGTTGGTGGTGACGGTGTTGGAACTTACCTGGAGATGGATCGCTGAGATCCCAAGGGGATCCAATGTTGACTTCCGGAAGGGGATCCCTAGGGCTCCAGAGAGGGGTGGGAGAGTTCATGGGACTTGGGCCCAGGCTCCTTTCCAGCTTCTGCCAGGGTCAGGCCCTGGGCTTTCTGTGTGCGTGTGCGTGGGGAGCGATGGGGGTGGGAAACAGGAGGGAATCCCCTGTAAGGTGAAGGAACATCTAGAGATTCTGAACAAGGTGAGTGGGGAGATAGCCGTGGACCTGGCGGAGCCAGAGCGGGGTGCGGGCGGGAGGCTTGTGGGGGGTTAGGGAGATGGGACAAGGTTTGGGAGGGAGGAGCCAGGAAGGCTTTTTCTGGGCTGAGCGGAGCGCCACGCAGGGGCTCGAGGTGGAGGCGGGGCCAGCGCGCCCCGCACGGCCGGGGCGGGGGTCCGCGCCGGGAATGCCGCCCGCAGGGGCGGGGCTTCTTCGGCCCCGCCCCTCGCGCAGGTAGCCAATGGACGCGGCGGCGCCGGGTGACGGAGGGAGCCGAAGTGCGAGTGCCGCGGCTGCGGCGGCGCGGCGGCCCAGCCGGAGCGCGAGGGTCTCGGAACTGGGGCGCGGGGGCGCAGGGGCTCAGAGTCGGGGACCCCGGACCCCGGAGGCGGCGTGGCCAGGGCCGCCGGAGGAGCGCGAGCGGCCCGGCGGCGGCGCGATGCCGCTCGCTCAGCTCAAGGAGCCCTGGCCGCTCATGGAGCTGGTGCCGTTGGACCCGGAGGTGAGCGAGCGGGGTGGGGAACCGGCGCCGGTGGCCGACAATCCCGGGTCCCCGCAGAGGCGGGGCAGCTCGTGGCGCTTCTGCAGTGTGGCGGGTGCCCGCGAGGGCGCGAGTGCCCTCCGATCTCTTGCCCCTTCTTCGGCTCCACCCCCCTCTGCCTCGGGTGTGTGTAAGAGAAGGACAGTTCCGCCAAGCGCCAGAGAGGGGATCCGGTGGGGCGCCGAGCCCTGGCCTCCCTCACGCCGCACACCTAGGACCCATGCCGGGAGCTGTCGGGGCTTCCTCCATTAGCGCAGACGGGCAGGGCCGGGGTGCCTGATGTCTGGGATTCTGTGAGACAAGGATCATGCCCCCTCCACCCCGCCCCCCCTCCTTCTCCTTGACGTCTCCCAGAGCCCTACTCCTCCCCGCTTCTCCGCTGCGGACCCTAGAAGGATTGTTCCTCTTGTCTCTTGGCAGTTATGGGATGTGAGGTGACACCGCTGGTCTG
This sequence comes from Corynorhinus townsendii, assembly GCA_026230045.1. Taxonomy (NCBI): domain Eukaryota; kingdom Metazoa; phylum Chordata; class Mammalia; order Chiroptera; family Vespertilionidae; genus Corynorhinus; species Corynorhinus townsendii. Next base: position 205,553,759 of record JAPDVU010000002.1, on the reverse strand, counting down.
GGACTGAAACTCTTGGTTTTCTTTGCCCCGAGGCTAGGGCCAGAGGACAGCTGTGTCCCCTGCCCCAGGTTGCGGAGAAGCGAGTGGAAAAAGCTCTTCGACCTTGTGAAGATTATTCCTGGAGAGGGGGAGGACCTTGGTGCCTGCTACCCTCTGGTGCCCCTTCCCATAGGCAGGGCCCCTGGGCCCCTGGATAGTTTGGCTTCTGCCAGCTTAGCCTCTCCCAGAAGCAGCTCCTGCCCTGCTCTGAGGATTCTCTGGTGCCAGGCCCTAAGCATGCAGGAGGCCAGCTCTTCCTGTGCCCTTTGACCCCAGGGTCAAGGTCAAGCCCCTAAGCCAACAGGTCAAGAAAATTTTCTCTGCAGCCTCAAGTTGGGATGGAGGCAGGTGATACTCCCTTTCCGAGGGAGATGGGGGAGATGTGCAGGGTGGGTGAGAAGACCTCACTGAGCCTGGGAGCCAAGGCGATTTTCCCCTGCCTAGGTTCCCTTCTCTGCCCTCTCTTACTTGGGGCAACCACCAAGGGCCCTTTCCTCCAAGGTGTGCTGCCCCTTTAAAGGGATGGTCATGGCTGACACTGGCTGTTGGAGGGTGGGTGAGGCAGGATTAGGTAAGCAACCTGAAGGCGCAATTTGGAGTAAATTGCTCTGGGATCCCTGCCACAGGGTTTTTACAGGCCCTGCATGCTCTTGGAAGTTCTCTCTTGCTGACTCACCTTACACTGCCTTCTGCATCCCCTATTACTCCTTCCCCACTATCCCCAGGTCTGGGTCACTAGGGTCTGGGGAGGGCGCTCTGAGCTGGATTCCTTTGCCTTGGCCTCTCTAGAGGTAGGTAGATTGGGAGAGGCCAGAGGAACTTAACCCAAGGACTTACCTTGGAGATAGGGAGGGCAGACACCTAGGAGCCTGATTCCCAGTCCAGGGCACAACTTCCTGCTTCCCTTAGGGAATCCTGGGGCAGGGGCCAGCTTCATCAGGGGGCCAGGTTTTTAATAGGAAACTCAACTCAGTTTTGAATACTACTGCATTTGAACTCTGTGAAAGGAGAAGACTGGCTTAGTTCCTAGGATTGGGGCAGGAGGTTGGGGGGGCGGGGAGTGGGGGAATGATTTTTCCAGGAGCTTTACCTTGGAAATGCTGTGTGACCCTTAGTCAGTCCTTAGCCTCTCTGGGCCTCTGTTTCTTTAGTGACCAGGGCTGGGTTTTTGCTTCTGCTTCCTGGGTACAGAGCCCTGGGTACTGCTGCCCATTCTCCCCCTCCCCCACTCCATGGAGGTGCCAGGCAACTGTTATTGTTTGGGTAACAGGAGCCATGGGGCAGCCAGGGCATGGGTTGGGCTGTTCTCACTGGAGAACAGGGCCTCCCTGTTCTTAGCCCAGGTGACATGTAAGCGATACAGCAGCCTGACCTGCAGGTATAGGCACTGCCTCTGGCTCCTGGACGGGAAGAAGGTAGACAAGGGGCTGGCGGGATTTGGTAGAGGCCTGGGATCTGGACTGCCCTGCCCTCCCAATGACGCCGCCTTAAATGGGCTGCTGGGAGGCAGGGCCTGGCTCAGGGTGTGGCCCAGGTGGAGCAAACTCATTGGAAGTGCGGGTGAGGATTCTGCCTGGGCCTTCCTTGACTTTGCTGAAAGAAGTAACCTTGTCCCCAGGCCCAGCCCTGCCCTCTACCGAGCTTTACTGTGTGCCGCCCACCCTGCTTCATAATTTAAATAATTCTCATAACAACTTCTCAAGGTCGGGAATATATTTAAATAATTCTCATAACAACTTCTCAAGGTCGGGAATATAACTCCCATTTTCATACGAGACAACTGAACGCAGAAAGATCTGGCCTATGCATTAATGTCAGAGTTAGTATTGGAACCCAGGTCTCTCAAGTGTGGGGAGGCTTAAGGATGGGGAAGGGTTGGGATCAAACTGGCCCAGGTGGATGGTACTCCAAGAGAGGCTCCGGATGTTGGCAGGCTCTCCTCATCCTGAAAAGCCCCTGTCCAGCCTTTGCCGAGGATAGATTGTGCCAGCCAGCCCTGGCACCTGGCCCCCAGCCTCCAGCATCGTGCAGGGCTGCCAATGCTGGGCTCTGAACCCAGCTCCTGGGGCTGCTTCCTGCCTGCGGGACACGTGCTGTCTTTGTCCATCTGCTGCCTGGCTTCTCTAGACACTGCCCTGGGCCCTTCCTCCCGAAACAGAGCTGCTTGAGTGGAAGGAAGAATGCCTGTAAGAGCCTATCTCTGACTTCTTGGGAAGGGGTACAGTGGTTGGGGGCCCTAGGCAACTGTCCCCATGAACAGTGCTCTTTGAGCCCTGACCGGTTTGGCTCAGTGGATAGAGCGTCGGCCTGTGGACTCAAGGGTCCCGGGTTCCATTCTGGTCAAGGGCATGTATCTTGGTTGCAGGCACATCCCCAATAGGGAGTGTGCAAGAGGCAGCTGATTGATGTTTCTCTCTCATCAATGTTTCTAACTCTCTATCCCTCTCCCTTCCTCTCTGTAAAAAAATCAATAAAATATATTTTTAAAAAAAACACCAAAAAAAACCCCAGTGCTCTTTGAGAAAGAGGGAGGAGGGTGTATCTCCATCCTCTTAAGAAGCTGAAGGGTCCTTCCTGTATCAGACTTTTTTTTTTAATCTTCACCCCAGAATATGTTTTTATTGATTTGAGAGAGAGAGAGAAACATTAATCGGCTGCCCTCGCCCCCTCCTCCACCCTATATGCATCCCAACCAGGGATTGAACCTGCAACCTACGTATGATCGGGAATGAAACCCACAACCTTTTGATGTACAGGACAATGCTCCTAAACCAACTGAGCCACCTGGCCAGGGCAGCTGTACCAGACTTTTTAGACAAGGTCCTTCATTCAGTATTCTGCAAGGTCAGCATCATTGTCCCCTTCCATTCATTCATTCAGCAAATATTTATTGAGCACTTACCATGTGACAAGTACTATTCCAAGCAGCAGGATGCAGCTGTGTATAAGACAGACCTGCTTTCACGGTATAGCCGAAGGAACTGAGGCCCCAAGAAATGACGTGACAGACCCAAGGTTGGAGGGCGTGGCTGGCAGAGCTAGGATCAGCAGCTGTATCTTTGTGGCTGCAGGGCGGTGTTCTTTCTGCCACCCATGCAGCAGTCAGGTCAGGACAAATGAGCCCCGTCGTCCCTGTGTGGACCCTGGCTCTGAGGGGGAAGGTCACCTGCGGGTCTTTTTTGTACTGCTCGTCTTTTCTCCAGGGCTGCCATTCCCTTCTAGAGACTTTATGTATCATCTCTTACAGATGTGGGGTTCCATGAGGATGCACCCCGGCCAGAGACCCTGGGACTGGAGGCAGCCACACAGGGCCTGTGGGTCCCCTGAAGCACCCAGGTCACTGCTCAGTAAGCCCATACCTCTAGGTACACCCACTGCCTCCTCCCTTCCCTCATTTGGGAGGGGACTTTGGGTTATGGCCCCAGGTCTGTTGCCTGCTAACTGAGGGACCTCAGGTGGTTCCCTTCACTCTCTGAGCCTTGTCTGGAAAATGGGAGTAATAGAGCCTACTCTGGCCTCCCTGCTCTCTTTGCTGGGTTGAGGGTTTTTTTGTTTGTTTTTTTAAATATATTTTATTGATTTTTTACAGAGAGGAAGGGAGAGGGCTAGAGAGTTAGAAACATTGATGGGAGAGAAACATCAATCAGCTGCCTCTTGCACACCTCCTACTGGGGATGTGCCCGCAACCAAGGTACATACCCTTGACCGGAATAGAACTCGGGACCCTTCAGTCTGCAGGCCGATGCTCCATCCACTGAGCCAAACCAGCCAGGGCTGGGTTGAGCTTTTATTTGACATACTGCATGTTGCATCTTGAGCTGGGTGTCAAGGATATGATGACAGACAATCCAGGGCTCCTTCCTGAGTTAACCTGCAGCTTCCTCAGTGCTGTGGGATGCAGAGGAGAAAGGAAAGCACTCAAGGCTGTGTGGACAGAAGAGATGGCATTTGAAGTGAGTCCTGGAAGAAGACCAGGAATTTGCCAAAGTGACAAGGCAGGAAAGGTTTTCTTGGTACAAGAAGTGAGCCATCATGCAAATGCTTAGCAATATGAAGTAAGCTGGCCTGTTCAGGGTCTCAGGTGGTTCCGTTTAGCTTCAGAATAATCATGACTATTGTTTATGGACCCAGTACATGCCTGCCAGGTATAGATATTCATAGACTATTTTGTTTGCTTCTTACAGCCACCTGATGTGGTACATTACTCTTATCCCCATTTCACAGATGAGGACTGAAGCCCTATGAAATGAAGTAACCTCAGGGTGATGTAGGTGGTATGGAATACAGAATTTGAACCCACAAGGTTAGGTTCCAGAGCTCATGTTCTTTTTAATTTTTTTTTCTAAATATATTTTTATTGATTTCAGAGAGGAAGAGAGAGGGAGAAACACCAACGATGACAGAGAATCCTGCACGCCCCACACTGGGGATCGAGCCCACGACCCAGGCATGTGCCCTGACCGGGAATCGAACCGTGACCTCCTGGTTCATAGGTCGACACTCAACCACTGAGCCATGCTGGCCAGGCCTGAACTCATGTTTTTAATGACTAGTGTTGGGTTGTTGGAAATGATAGCCCTGAATGCTGTGCCGGGGAGCTGGGACTGTATTCTGCAGGCAGTGGGAAGACATGGAAGGGTTTGGGGCCTGATATATAGCAGGTTCTCAATAAGTAATGGTTGCCGAAACCGGTTTGGCTCAGTGGATAGAGCATCAGCCTGCGGACTGAAAGGTCCCAGGTTCGATTCCAGTCAAGGGCATGTACCTGGGTTGTGGGCACATCCCCAGTAGGGGGCGTGCAGGAGGCAGCTGATGGATGTTTCTCTCTCATTGATGTTTCTAACTATCTCTCTCTCCCTTCCTCTCTGTAAAAAATCAATAAAATATATTTAAAAAAAAAAAAAGTAGTGATTGACCGAGGACATTAATGGCTCAAGTGCAATGCTCACAGTTGAGTTTTAGGAAGGATGAAGGTTTGAATGGGGGAAGGCTGGGGCAAGGGGCTGGTGTGTGGGCTGTTGAGACCATCTGTGGGAATATTCTATCAAGAGTCTAGACTGCTGGGCGAAGTGGAGCTCAAGCTACAGATGCATCCTGCCTCCCCCTGGGCCCTGGTCAACCTGGCCCTTCTCCCCAGGCTGCTGAGAGATGACAGCATGTATGTGTATGTGTGTGTGGAGGGGCCTGCAGAACACTGGCCCTGGGGAGGATTAGGGGCATTAAAGGGGCTCAGGGGGCAGGATGTCCTGGCGGCAGCGGAGGGAAACTGTTCCAGGGGCAGGGAGATTATGTAATGGGCAGAACACAGCTGTGCCTGCTGCTGCCAAGCAAAGCCACAGCTGCCCTGTGGACCCAGCCACTGGCTCCAAAGTCCTGCCGTGCCCTAGGCTGGGTCTTCCTAGCTGTTAGGAGCCTCTGTCTACCTCACCACACTCTTGCTCTGCAAGGAAGAGTGGGGACAGATCCGTTCAGCTCCCCAAGTTCCAGATAAAATTAATCACCTTGTATCACAGGCTGGGCTGGGTTTGTTGGCTGCGAGTTTGACATGCTTGCCCTAGGGCAGTGGTCAGCAAACTGCGGCTTGCGAGTCACATGCGGCTCTTTGGCCCCTTGAATGTGGCTCTTCCACAAAATACTACGGCCTGGGCGAGTCTATTTTGAAGAAGTGGCGTTAGAAGAAGTTTAAGTTTAAAAAATTTGGCTCTCAAAAGAAATTTCAATCGTTGTACTGTTGATATTTGGCTCTGTTGACTAATGAGTTTGCCGACCACTGGGCTAGAGTGAATATGCCTACCTGAGTGTGAAGCCTGGGGACTGGAAAAAGCAGGACTGCCCAGAGATTGGCTCCAGTGTCCACCCCTCTGCAGGAAGTTCCCTGCCTGGGATGTGGGCTGCTCTTTAACAGACCTCTTTTGAGCATCTCCTGGGTGTCAGACTAAAATTTGAATCCTCACTTATCAGTTCTGTGACCTTAGGCCCCAGAACTGCTAGGCCCCTTGGCCTCAGTCTTTTCCTCTGCCAAATGGGGCTAGGGCTTCCCTTTCGGGTCCTGAGGATTTAGTGATGCCACAGGTGTGAGGCACTGAGCCCAGGGCCTGACATGTGGGAGGGGCTCGGAAGAGAGCAGCTGTTAGCACGGAGCCCTAATTTCTGCCCTCCTGGCACTCCCATTTATTTGGAAGGGCAGGCCTGTGTGTAAATAGTCTCTGCAGCCCAGCTGGTGTGGTTCAGTGGTTGAGCATCAACCTTTGAATCATGAGGCCATGCTTCGATTCCCCGTCAGGGCATATGCCTGGCTTGTGAGTCCCATCTCCAGTGGGGTACGTGCAGAAGGCAGCCGATTGATGATTCTCTATCATCATTGATGTGTCTATCTCTTTCTCCCTCTCCCTTGCTCTTTAAAATCAATAACAATAGACCCTGCAATGTGACAAGTGGTACAATGAAGGAATGCAGGGGCAGAGTGGGCCAGCAGTGATTCCGCCTGGCAGGATAGGGGTCTCAGAGGGGGCAAGGCCAGGATACTTTCCCAGACTTTGTCTCTTTCTACCCTTGCAGCACCTCTCGGAAGTGGCTGTAACTATCCTCATGTTACAAATCAGGAAACGGAGGCTGCTTGCAATTGGTACAAAGTTATACAGTTTGTCTCTGGCGGAACTGGCATTGGGAGGAGATGACATCTAATCTGGGCCTTCAAAGGTAGATGTTTGCAGGCAGAGCTGAGGGAGAGAGTTTCAAGAAATGCACTACCTGGATGTTGAGAGACTGTTGCAGGAGGGCTTGGCACCTGTGCTCTCACTGTACAGCTGGAGTTGGGAGACCCATTCAGAACTCCTGCCCCACCTCCATGTCCTCCCTAGCTATTCGAAACAGTCAAGGATGGGGGGACCCACGGGTCTATCTTTGCTCTGTCCCACGCTGATAAACTCTGACAATGTTCGTAATCTCTCTTCTCTTTTCCAGAATGGACAGGCACCTGGGGAAGAAGCTGGCCTTCAGTCATCCAAGGTGAGGGCCAGGGCTAGCATCCTGGGCCAAGTTCTGTGAGGGGAGCCCTGTTTGCCTGGCCATGGAGGAGGAGGGAGGGAGGCCTGCCCTCATCCCACCTGGGGGTGAGAGTCCTGGCCTCTCCCTTCTTTCCCAGCACAGCCTTTCTTCTCTGGTCCCAGTTAATCCTCGAGGCAACCCTGTGCATGGAGATTGGTTGCTCCAACCTTCCTGTTTCTTAGGTGAGAGGACAGTGGCCCAGACAGGGTCAGAGCAGAATCCATGCTAGAACTCTGGTTACCCATCACCCAGGCTAGGACACTTGCTTAGTTTACTTACTCTTGGCATCTGGGCTGACTGTGAGGAGAGGGCTGAAGGGGTGTGGGGAGAGGCTCAGGTCAGGTGGGCCTGACAAGGGCCTGAAATCATCTGGGCATGTGATGCTAGAGAAATGGGCACACAGATCATTTCTCAGGGCTCCCAACTCCCAGCATGAGGCTGATCCCTCACCCCTGCTGTCTCTGCTTCCCTGGGTTCCTCCCATACCCAATTGTGCGGAGTCACAGAGCTGTTCTCCCCCATTATATATGTATTTTATTGATTTCAAAGAGGAAGGGAGAGAGAGAGAGAGAGAAACATCAGTGATCAGAGAGAATCACTGGTTGGCTGCCTCCTGCAGGCCCACACTGGGGATTGAGTCCAAAACCCAGGGATGTATCCTGACTGGGAATCAAACCATAACCTCCTGGTTCATAGGCCAATGCTCAAACACTGAGCCATGCCAGCCGAGCCCCCCTATTTTTCCTTAATGTTTTCGAGAGAGAGGAGGGGAAAGGGAGAGAGAGAAATATTGATCGGCTGCCTGAGGATTGATCCCACAACCTGGGCATGTGCTCTGACCAGGAATCGAACTGGCGGCCCTTTGGTGCATGAGATAGCGCTCAATGAACCGAGCCACCCAGGCCAGGGCTCTTCTTCTCCCTTCTGAGTCTTAGTTTCCTCATCTGTGCATTGGGGATAGCAGTGCCTACCCGTAGGTGTGATGTGAAAAACATGAGATAGTCACTGCCTGGTACACAGTGACTTTAGCTCCATCCGTATGAATGCACCAATGCCTTTCTCAGCTCCACTTCTTACTAGTGGCCACACCCTCCAGCCCGGGTCTGCCTGGGCACCAGACCTGCCATAGGCTTGACCTTTGAGATCTACCCATGAGATCTGATGCCCATGTTTGTCTTGACTCAGGCTCCTTAGATAAGGTTGCTGAGCTGCTTGAGGTAGGGCTGGGTGAGAGAAATAGGCTCTTACCTCCTCTTCTGGTGGTTACTGTGGCAACCTTGGGCCACCAGAAGCCAGGCACGTGGTGTGAAGTGGGCCCCTTGGTTTGCTCAGCCCCATATCTGCACAATCTCCTCCCACAAAGTAGCTGCCCAATGTAGAACCAGGATGTACATATCTTGGAGCTAAGATTCTGTGGTTGCAGCTTTGGGGATGTTGGTGGTAAGTACCGCTTCTCATCCCAAGAGCTAGAGTGGCTGGTTAGGAGAGGACAGGAGCTTACCCAGTTAGGAAACCTACATTTAATCCCAAGCCTATGACTCTAGCTCTAGAGTAGAAAATTCTGGGGTGGGGTGATGAGGCTGGAGATGGAGAGTGTGGGGAGAGCCTCGAATGCCACTTTAAGGAAGAGAAAGAGCTTCACACACACCTGGCACCACACTAGGAACTTTCCCTTTAGTTTTCACAACGGCCCTGGAGGTAGATATTGTTAATAATCCCATTTCACAGATGAGAAAATTGATGCCCACGGTCACATAGGTGGTGGGCAATGTAGTCAGATCTTGCTTGACCACACTCCTCCCAGCCCAGGGAACACTCAGTGCTGAAGAGGAAGAACATTGGGTCCCCATGACCCCCAAGTTCCATTATTCCTAGGAACCTCCTCATCCATCTTCTCTGTTGCCCCAGAATGTCACAGTATGCCCAGTGCCCACTTCTGGGCTCAAACACCAGGGGGCGCTCAGTCTGTGTTCAGGACCTCATCACTTTGAGTAGTGGAATGAGCTGGCAAAGAGCTGGTGTATCATTTGCTTCATCAAACTTTCAGGGCACCCTGCTGTGCCCCTGGCGAAACCCAAAATGAAATCAACATCCCCACCCTCAGGGGCAGGTGGAGACAGGAAAGCCATGTGATGGGTGCTGTGATGGGGAAGAACATGACTGTAGGCATGCAGAACTTCCATTCTGTGCCAGGCCCCATAATGGGCAGAGAAATGACCACCTTCCAGTGCCCACATTTCTCTCAGTAGCAGGGTGATGTGAGCACGCCAGTGGCATCTGAGCTTAGGACTGAGCGTGGACCAGATGGACAATCACTGCCAGGGATGGCAGAGGAAGAAACATTGGGTGGGCTGTAGGGTACCAGGCCATCTTCCCTATAGAGCTGGCATTTGGCTGGGCATCAAAAGGCAGGATTTGGGCACTTGGAGAGATAAGTGGGTCTTCCAGCTGGAGAAGAGGTGGGAGGGGGACTTGGGAGTCAGGCATTCTGAGTTCAGAATCCTGCCCCTCTTTCCTGTTTGCCTCATGACCTTGGGTGAGGGGTTTGCTCTGAGGCGCAGATGTTTCTCCTGTATGAGGCTATCCAGAGGAGGGCATGGGATGTGTATAGTTAAAAAAATCTAACCAAGTGTGAGGCACAATGTTGGTGTTCAATACTTATTTTATTTTATTAGTTTCAAGCAGAAAGGGAGATTTGGGGTTTAGCAGCCACAGTGTGGACAAAAATCTATGGTGAGAGCTCCCTGAATCTTTTCAGTACCCAGGGTGCACCTGGTGTCCTCAGGCACACTGGGGTTCCATTCATCCTCCCTTCTTTCCTGGGGGTAGGCTGGGCACCCAGGCCCCCTCCCCTGGCTATCTCCGGAGCTGGACCCCTTTGAAGTGCCTGTGGGTCTATTTTGAGAGCTGAGCATCTCCCCCCTCCCCTCCTCTCTTCCTGTTTATGAAACCCTGATCCCTCCGGATCCCTCTGGCTCCCCTGGCCGGAGCTCAGGCAGGATGTGACTGTGGACTTCAGGGAGCCTCAGGTGTTGGGGGGAACTTCCCTTAGATTGGCTAGGGCAGGCTAGCCCACCCTCCCAGCACCTGGGACCCTGTGGTGGGGCTCTGTCCCTTCTACCTGCCCAGAGGAGACGCAGCAGCAGTAAGACGCCCACTAATCCAGGGAGTTCTGTTGACTATGTTCCTCTGCCTCTGTGGCCCATTTTGCTTCTAGAAACAACACCTCGTTTTAACCTGTTTTACATAGGAGGAAACAGAGGCTCTCAGCTAGAGAGAGAGTTTGCTTGGGAGCGCTCAGCTAGTGAGTGAGCAGTTCTTAACTTCCCTCCCTGCACTCCTGGCCTCAAGCCTCTTTTCACCCCGGTCTCTACATGATGTGCCTTTTTCCCCCTCCTTCCTGCCTGGCCGACTCCTGTTCCTCCTCAGGGTCCTGCTGGGCTGCCCCCTCTCTGGAAGGTTTTTAGACCTCACCCTGGCAGATAGTCACCGCCTCTGGGCATCCACAGCACCTAACTGTCCCTCTGTCGCTGGCAGTTGTGTTTGTTGTTATCATGTATTTATTTTTTGGAGCTACCTGAGATCAAGGCCGGCATCGGCCTCAATCCGAGTGCTTCCTAGTGTGTGGTTCCTGACCTGGGGATAGAGCAGGGGGCCAGGAGCTGTGGGGGATGTCCACATGGGAGGCTGCTGGCTGGCCTTGCAGGGAGGGCCATGATGACATGCTGAGGAATGTAGGCTTTGGAAGCAAACAGACCTTGATTTTGCTGTTAGCTCTCTCTCCCTTTCTAACCATGTGGCCTTGGCCAAGTCACTTTCTGAGTGCAGTTTCCTCATTTCTGAAATGAGACTAAGATACAGGGTGTGGCAGACTCCACACCAGCAATGATTGAAGGAAAGAACAGTCTTACTCAATAAATGCTCAATTTATTGGAGGCACAGTTCTCATTGTCACTCCATGCCAGTCCTGGCCTAGTACCTGAGGCCAGCTCCCCCATCAAGAATGCCTGGAAACTATGGAACCCTCCTCACCTGCCCAGAGGCATGCTGGGAGACAAGTCGGGGGACATCTGTCCTACCAGAGGGGCAGTGCCTGGGAGGCCCTGCCGATGCTGCCCACTGGGAAAGGGGCTGTTGATGTGTGTTAGGGCCAGGGGTTGCTAGGTAGGCTGGTGCTGTAGCTGGTGGAGGGAGGCCCAGGGTGAGGATCCTAGGGACCAGCGATCAGGCGGGGTCTCTGGTCTTCTCGCCCAGCTGCCTTGTGGGAGGAAATAAATAGAGGAAGTATCTATGGGGGACATGGGGCAGGGACCAAGGGATGTGGTCTGGTGCCTGTCCTACCCCTTGTGCCATCCAGAGGCCTCACGGGCCCTGCACATAGCCTTCAGCAAAGGCACTTCTGAGACTGCTTCCTTCCTGTTGCCCCTTCTTGTGCCCTGCTTGCCACAGATCATCCCAACCTCTAAACTCCTGCCTGAAGAAGCTGGGGTGCAATGAGAAGCCTCAGTCTAGGAGGTCTTTCACACGCCCAGCAGGCATCATCAAACTGTTTTATTGGAGGCCTGTGAGGACTGGAAGGGGAAGTCCGTGTGTAGTGGGGGTGTGTTTCCACATAGGGGATGTCTGTGGAAATGGTTTCCGATAACGGCCTGTGTGTGTGTGTGTGTCAGTTCCTGTGGGTATACTGGGGTGAGTGATGCGGCAGGGTCACGTGCAAGGGGGCTGGGCCTGGTCAACCCCTGCCCCAGGCTACCTGCTCCTCCTCTCAGACCCCTGTGGGTCCTTGCCAGGCCTTTGCCCCCCTTGCTCATCCCAGGGCCCTGGATGGTCAGTCTCTTCAGGGCCGGGCTTGGTGTGGCGGCGCCTGCTCTGTGGGCTGTCATTTTGGGTGGGCCTACCCATGGATTGGTCACTGTGGGGGAAGGGGTGTCTGTGACTGGGACACTTAGAGCCCATGTCTTGCTGACCTCTGCCCCTCATTCTCTCAAGGAATGTTTGTGGGTCCCAGGTGCCCACTGTGTCGGTGCCTTATCACCTGTGACTCTGTCTGAGTTCCAGTCTCCCCTCCTTAGGATTAGAGGAGACAAGTAGGGGTGTGTCCCTGCCCCCTCCCCCCATAGTCATGGGCTTGGGGTCTATAGTGTTCCCTCCTCAGCAAGGGAGCCTGACCCATCTTCTGTCCCTCCTCCCTGCAGAGGGGGAAGTGAGAAGGAGGGGGTCAGGGACCCTGCCTTCTGGGCTAGGAAGGCTGAAAAAGCAGAAGTAAGGGGAGTAATGGGGCCCTCTTGCCACCGGCTTGAGCCCCACCATGCAGACCCCGGCAGCTTTCTCCAGAGTTGAGAGAGACTCACTCTCCTGTCCCAGAAAGGTGAGCGGAGGGTTGGCCTGCCTCCACCAGTGTCTGTCACCGTAGCTCTGGGCAAGGAATGGGTTTGGGGTAGCTCTGTCCCCTGGGGTTTCCGGGTGACTGCCTCTGCCTTCAGGGAGTGTTCTCAGTCACAGACAGACAGACCTGGAGGCTCAGGGTGGGATGGGCAGGGGTTGCTGTGTGGCTCTGCCTGTCCCACCCAGGGTTTTAGGCGGAGCTGATTAGCTTGCAGCTTTTTGTGACTGTTCAGTGCACCATGACGATGGGGTTGGCCTCTGAGGGTCAAGACCTGGAATGGGAAGTTCCCGGACTGACCCTAGTACTGAGAGAGGGGCGGGCTTGGATGAGAGGACATGGCTCTGGGTGACTTACCTACCCACCCTTTCCTGGCACTTGAGGCCTGCCAACCGCAGGCGCAGCAATAACCAGGGGAAGGACTTGGGTTCTGCCACCACTTCACTTTGAGCCTGGGTGAGTCACTGTCCTCTAGGCCTCAGTTTCCTGTTCCTAAATGGGCATAAGAGCTTTGGGGATATTTGGATCAGAGTCCAAGTCCTCAGATTGCACTCAGATGGTCCCCTTGGCCCACTGTCTTCGTCCTGGTCCCCCCTCAGACATGGAGGACCTCAGAGATGGGTCTGCCACAAATACTGGACTGTCCTCCCAAGTGCTAGGGGTTTGCAGGTGACATCCTCTCCCCCAGGCAGACCAGCAAGAACCAGAGCTCTGCCTCTGAGTCCAGGTCTGACTTTCTGAGTGTCTGGGTGTCTTTCCTGCCTGTGTATCTGCCCTGGGTACTTGGGTCTCACTGACCGGCTGTCTCTGTCTGCTGCCCACCTGCCTCTGTTGTTGGGCTCCTGTCTCTGTCACCGCTTGGTGAGGGCCTGGCTTTACCTGTTGGGTACACGTCACGTGTTAGATGTCTGTTGGATCATGTCCTCTTCTGTTTCTGCCTGTTGAGTACGTGTCCCCATCTGTCTCCACCTGTTGGCTGTAAGTCCCCATCTGTCTCTGCCGGTTGGGTCCCCATCTGTCTCTGCCTGTTGGGTTCATATCCCCATCTATTTTTGCCTCTTGGATGGGTCCCCACCTGCCTCCTGTTAGGTGTGAATCTCTGACCACCTCTGCCTGCTAGGTATGAGTCTCTGTCCACCTCTGCCTATTAGTTATGAGTCTCCTCCTGCCTCTGCCTGTTGGATATGTGTTCTTCCTACCTCTGCCTATCCATCTCTGCCTGCTGGGCACATGTGCCCTCTGGTCTCTGCCTGTTGGATGCCCACATTCATTAATCTTCACCTGTTGGGTGCCAGTCTCTGTCTGCTGGGTGCCCCTCTTTATCTGCCTTTACATGTTGGGTGCCTGCCTTTGCCTGTTGGGTGTCCCTCTTTATCTGCCTCTGCATGTTGGGTGCCTGCCTCTGCTGGTTGGGTGTCCTTCTTTATCTGCTTCTACATGTTAGATGCCTGTCTCTGCCTGTTGGGTACCTATCTGCTCCTCAGCAATTGGGTTGGCATGGGTCTTTCCCTTTGCAGGCCCACAGGGAGAATAGGGTGGAGGGCCAGAGGGCAGCCCTCAGGCAGTGGGGGAGAGGGAGAGGAAGGGAACGCGGTGGAGGGTGTGGGCCTGGAACTAGGAAACCACAAGCCCTGAGTGATTGGCGGCCCAGGCCCAGGCCCAGCCCCCGCCCTCACCCAGCACATCCGCCTTGGGCCCGGCCACCTCCAGGCAGCCCCGGAGGCTGCCTGCTCCTGCCATGGTGCCTTGGCCCTGCTGGGCGGATGGAGCAGGATCCCAAGCCGCCCCGTCTGCGGCTCTGGGCCCTGCTCCCCTGGATGCCCAGGAAGCAGCGGCCCAGGATCAGCCAGACCTCTCTGCCTGCCCCTGGCCCTGGCTCTGGCCCCAGGCGGGACTCGGTGAGTGTGGCCGGGTGAGTTGTCCTGACTGAGGCCCTTGGAGCAGGTGCCCAGGCAGCCAGTTTGGCCTCAGCTGGGCTCTCGTAGCCCAGGCTTGGCCCTGCTGGGTGACTGGACTCTGCCCAGACTTGCTTCCTGGGGAAGTGAGGAGGCACTTCAGGACTCCAGGGTGATACCGGAAGATTGGCGTGATGGCAGAGGGTCCTAAAACAGCCGTCGCCTGGCGAGGGGTTTCTGGTAGATTTGTATGAAGGAACTTTGGGAGGGTGGGGCACGGAGCCTCTGGCCTTAGCTCCTGCCCACCCAAATTGGCATTTACTGGGTTCATTTCTGGTGACTTGTGGGTCCCTATGTATCTCAGTCTTGTCCTTCTAGCCAGTGGAATCCTGTCATCCATCCTGTCTAGGAACAAAAACCCAGTTCTGCCAACCCAGTATGAGAACAAACCCTACTTCCTATTGTGGCAAAACCAAAACCTTTATGGCAGGGGGAGGGGAGGACCTGAGGCAGGTTTCTGGGCCTCAGCCAGAACGTGGGGTTGGCTCAGCGTGGCCATGTCTGGGCATCCGTTTGGGCCCGAGCAGGCGGGAGCATCAGGAGCAGTAGGAGCAGTGCCCCATCTGACCTGCACCTTGGGAGTTTGACCCTTCCTGGCCTTTGAAGCCCTTTGGTATCTATGAATCTGGAGGCTGGTCTTGTCAGGGCATTTGTCTGTTAGGGCCTGCAGGGCTCTGTCTGCTGAGGTCTGCTGGGAGTAGACTTGGAAGGGGGTCATGCCCTGTGTTTGCCAAGATGGGGCTCACCGTGCCCACCAACTCTATCTCTCCATCAGGATGAGGGCGTCCTCAAGGAGATCTCCATTACACACCATGTCAAGGCTGGCTCCGAGAAGGCTGACCCGTCCCATTTTGAGCTGCTCAAGGTTCTGGGCCAGGGATCCTTTGGCAAAGTGAGTCCTGAGCCCATACCTGGGAACGCAGCACTGGTCATGCCCGGGGTGGCAGGAGAGCTCACCTTGGGGCTCTGAGGACCAGAGGGCAAGGGTGGATGGGCCTGAGGGAAGATGAGAGGTCACCTTAAGACCCAGGGAGGGCAAGAGGTCAACATGGGGCTCAGGGAAATGAGAAGTCAGCCTGGGACCTGGAGGATGGGGGCTGGGTCATCCCCAGCTTCTCCTCTGCTTTTCCCACAACTGCCTTCTCAGGTCTTCCTGGTGCGGAAGATCACCCGGCCTGACAGTGGACACCTGTATGCCATGAAGGTACTAAAGAAGGCAACACTGAAAGGTGAGTGGAGGGCCCTGGCCAGGGAGCTTGGTTGGAGCACCACCCTGATGTGCCAGGGTTGCGGGTTCCATCCCTGGTTAAGGCGCATGTAGGAGTCAGTGGGTGCGTGAATGGTGGAGCAGCTGATCGATGTTTCTCCCCCTCCCTTCCTCTCTCTCTAAAATTAATAAATGAAAATTATTTATCCAGGCTGGGCACAGGATCAAGGGAGACAGACCAGCTCTCCAGGGCCTTGCGTCCGATGGAGGAGGTCAGCCACCCCTTCCCCCACATCCCACCTTCTAGAAAAGACAGGGTCCATTCAAAAGAAAAGACTTCTGGGGTTAAACTGCATCCCCACTCCCATGCCCCACACCAAGTGCCAATGGCCATAACTGAAGGCGAATGCCTGGAAAGAAGCAGGTGGGCACGCAGCCGTCTGTGGTGGGGCCTTCAGATATCAGCGTCAGATTGCTTGGGCAGAGCCCTTCTGCCAGCATAGTTACTTCGTGGTGGTAGGAGAGTCTGAGGGAGACCTCTCGGGTGGAGAAGAGTGTGAGGCCGCTGAGTGGGTAGGAGAGGTTGAGTCAAAGCAGGGGCACAGAGATGGGTGGCAGAGAGGTTCAGAAGGGAGCCCGAGGCAGGGCTAGAATTCCAGGATGTAGGAAGGGCATGAGGATAGTTGGCACAGGCTTTGGGCTGGGCAGTGACTCTTTGACCAGCCTGGGAGCCAGTGTAGCCACCGATCAGATGCAGTGGGCCTGGGGTACGGGGAGAGGGGGTTTGGAAGTGTTAGCCTGGGGGACATTACAGTCAGAGTTAGTCTTGCGGCCCATGAAGGGCTGTCTGTGGGGTGATGTAGCTTTGGTGCCCCAAGGCCAGCCTGCGAGGGTGGGAATCATTCCCCAGGAGGGATGGTGGCGGCCACATGAGAGGAGAAAGATGATAAGACTTGGCTCCTGCTTTGAAGGGGCTGGAGAGGCCGAGCAGCCCTGCAGTGCCGTGTAATCATTGCTGAGACCGGGCATCTCAGGGAAGGGGGGTGCAGCCTCCTGCAGTGGGGGTGGGCTCACATAAAGGGTAGCCATTTGAACTGTGCCTTGCAGGATGAGTTGGGAGTTCTCCAGACTGAAAATGGGAAAGGAATGGGACCCCAGGAAGGAGGAACTGTTTGCCAGAGCTATATTGTAGGGGCGGTTTGAAAATGTAAGGCGTATTTGGGAAACAGTGACTGGACTAGTTTACTCCAGCATGGTACCTGTCCTGTCTGGTGAGGGAAACAAAAACATTAAAACAGGGCGAGAGGTGCTCTGAGGGGGAAGCAGAGCACTGCTAACTCAGCTAGGCAAGTTCAGGAAGACTTCCTAGAGGAAGTGAGGCCAAAACTGAGTCAAAGAAGAAACTGTTGATCAGAATTGCCTAGGAACTTTTTAAAAAATATATATATTTTTATTGCTTTTAGAGTGGAAGAGAGAGAGACAGAAATAGAAACATCAATGATGACAGAATCGTTGATTGGCTGCCTTCTACACACCCCACACCAGGGATCAAGCCCGCAACCTGGGCATATGCCCTGACCAGGAATTGAACTGTGACTTCCTGGTTTCATAGGTCGATGCTCAACCACTGAACCACACCAGCTGGGCGGGACATTTAGTCTTTAAAAAACAAAAGTATGTAGGGGCTGTCTGCTCAGACCCATGAGTCTGAATTTGAGGCCCCAGGAATCAGCCTTTATAAGTAGCTCCCTAAGTGAGTATTCTTACCAGCCCCAGACTGGCATTGGGGATTTTTACACCAGATGGAAAGGGGGCTAGGAAAGATACCCTGGGGGGCCCTCGGGGCAAAGGCAGAGGGCACACAGAGGAACGGGTTGCTCAGACTGGCTGCTTGAATCGCCCTCATGGAGCATGGTTGGAGATGGGGCCAGAGTGTTGGGCAGGGCACCAAGGGCCCAGCCCTGGGCACTGCCATGAAATGTGAGGAACAGGAGGAAAAGAGAGCCCTTCTTAGCCAGGGGCCGGGAGTGGCTAGACTTGATGACCTCCTTTCTCCTCCTGCCAGTGCGTGACCGTGTTCGGACCAAGATGGAGAGAGACATCCTGGCCGATGTGAACCACCCATTTGTGGTGAAGCTGCACTATGGTGAGACTGCAGACCTTCCTGAGTCCCACTCTCCCTGCCAGCCTTTGCCCTTGCCTATGGGCTGCTGTCTTCCCTGTACATTGCCAACCTGCCACCTGGCAGGCCAAGGGAGCGGGGGGCAGAGCAGCTGGGCCCAGCTGGCACCACCATTGCCTTTTCCCTTCTCCCCAGCCTTCCAGACTGAGGGCAAGCTCTATCTTATTCTGGACTTCCTGCGTGGCGGGGACCTCTTCACACGGCTCTCCAAGGAGGTGAGCTTGCACCCCACTACTAGAGGAATCAGGATGGAGCTGGAGGAACAACAAGGCCTCCCATGCCAGGGCTCTGTGTGGCCTGGACCTACCCTGGGACAGAGTTCACACTCTCAAAGCCTCTGAGAGTTTTGATGGGTTGAGGAGGAGGAGGCCTTGGGTCTGATGCCACCACAATGCTGGGGAGCTCAGTGTGGCTATTACCTGTCCCCCTCCCTCCATTTTTCCAGGGCTGCCTTGGGCTGGGCATTGAGAATGGGAGAAGCCCAAATTCACCCAGAAAGCTAGATATTGTAATGTTACATACCATGTGTCAATCAAAAGGGTTTTTAACTGATCTAAAACAATTGTAGCCAGGTATAAAAATGGCCATTAGTACAATTCAAACTGTAGAAGAGAACCAGACTTTCAATTTTTAAAATGTTATTTTAATGTTTGAATAGCTGATACATTTATATGATTGAAAAGAAAAATATTCATTGAGAAGTCTTCAGCCCACCCCACCCCCCTTCACCCCACATAAGTAAACATTTTTTAAAAAATATATTTTTATTGATTTTAGAGAGGAAGGGAGAGGAAGAGAGAGATAGGAACATCAATGATGAGAGAGAATCACTGATCGGCTGCCTTCTGCACACCCCCTACTGGGGATTGAGCCTGCCCTTGTGCCCTTGGCCACAATCGAACCTGGGACCCTTCAGTCCGCAGGCCGATGCTCTATCCACTGAGCCAAACCGGATAGGGCCGTGGTCGGCAAAGTGAGTGTTGCCAGCCCCATGTGGCTCTTTGGCCCCTTGAGTGTGGCTCTTCCACAAAATACCATGGCCTGGGTGAGTCTATTTTGAAGAAGTGGCGTTAGAAGTTTAAGTTTAAAAAATTTGGCTCTCAAAAGAAATTTCAATCATTGTACTGTTGCTATTTGGCTCTGTTGACTAATGAGTTTGCCGACCACTGGGTTAGGGCAATAGGTAAACATTTTTATTGGTTTCTTATTTAAGCTTTCCATGTCTCTTTGGAAATACACACCATTCTGATATATGTTCTGAACCCCAACCCCCACATTTTTACATAAAAAGAACTATTCTAGCTCTGGCTGGTGTGGCTCAGTTGGTTGGAGTGTCATCCAGTACACCAAAAGTGCATTGCAGGTTCGATTCCCAGTCAGGCTACATACCTAGGTTGTGGGTTTGGTCCCCGGTTAGGGTGCATACGAGAGGCAACCAATTGATGTTTCTCTCTCCCTTTCCCTTCTTCTCTCTAAAATCAATAAACATATCCTCAACGAGGATTTAAAAAAAAGGAACTATTCTGTGATACTGTTCTGTACCTTGCTTTTATTCAAGACTAGAGACCCAGTGCACGAAATTCGTGCATTGGTAGGGTCTCTAGCGGCTGGTGGCAGCCAGCTGGGTACTCCTTCCCTTCCCCCAGCCGCCTGCCACCAGCCAGGGCCTCCCTCCCTTTCCCCGGCTGCCTGCCGCCCCTGGTTGAACTCCTGGAAGAACTCCTGGTCGAGGGGACAATTTGCAGACTACGCTTTTATTAGAGAGGATAGTATATCTGAGAGATCGATCTGTATCAGACCATGGGGAAACTTCTTTTTGTAGTTGATGCTGCACAGCACTGGATCTGCAGGGAGAGGCATTACTCCCGTCTATTGCTTGACCCTTGGGCTGTTTCCAACCTTTTGCTATTTCCAAGCAATGCCACAATGAATGACATGTATATTATTCATTTCACACCTCGAACCCCTTTATAAAGAGCAGCGTGGATGGTACTGGGGTCTCTTAAGGGTCCTCCTCAAGGTGGACCCTCAGGACTAGGAAGCTGCTGACTGCCCAGTGCCCCTGCTCCTGAAGAAGAGGCGATCCCAGCTGAAATCCCCTCCCTCCTGTTGCAGGTTATGTTCACGGAGGAGGACGTGAAGTTTTATCTGGCTGAGCTGGCTTTGGGCCTGGACCACCTGCATAGCCTGGGCATCATTTACAGAGACCTCAAGCCTGAGAAGTGAGTGCAGCTCCAGCCTCACCCTGGCCTCCCTGGGGAGTGCAGAGGCAGGCCCTGGGGCCTCTCCTAGGACAGGGCCACCCCAATGGGAAGGGTGTGACTCTCCCCAAGAAAGTTCCCGTCCCATGAGCTGCCCCGTGAAGGGGTCGGTACAGTGGAGTGGTGGTGGCAGCAGGCTTACCTTGGGAGCTGTCTAATCACTAGTGTTGCCATTACCAAGGGCCAGGCACCTCCATGAAAGTACATTGCCTATCTTTTTCCTAATCCAGGATGACATCTAAGATGCTACCATTAAAGGTCATTCCTCGATATGGCTTCTCTAGAATTTTCCTTAACATCTAAATATCCTCAAACGGTAACTTGGGAGTCAGGGGTAGGTGCTAAGGTGGAATGAGCTCTGGCGTTAGAGTTAGTCAGACCCAAATTCAAACCTTGTCTCCACCACATACTAGTTCTATGACCATGGGGAGTTCCTTAGCCTCCTTAGGCCTTAGTTGCCCCTTTGTTAACACACAGTGTTTTAAGGGTTAGCAAAGAAGGTGGGCAGGCAGTACACCTGCATACCATTGCCAGCACCCACCCCACCCACCCATTCATCAGATGCATCTGGGTGGATCACCTCTGGGCCAACCCCGGCAGCCCCCATGGTGTCATCAGAACCCGTAAGGAGCCACAGCTGAGGGGCCCTGACTCTTCTCTCTTCGTTACAGCATCCTTCTGGATGAGGAGGGCCACATCAAACTCACCGGTGAGTGGAGGGCACCCGCCCCCTCAGGTCCCAGGGGAGGGCAGGATGGGCTCTTACTGGACTTGGGCTGAGTGCTAAGGATCTGTTCTTCCTGAGAGGCTATACCAGGCACTGAGATGTGGTCAGAAGCCCAGGTCCCAGACTTTGAATGGCCTGAGTTTGAACCCTAGCTCCCCATTGTGCAAGTCTCCCATCCTCTCTGGGACTTAGCTAACTCTTTTTTAAAAATAAATTTTTCTTTATTTTAAAGAAGGGAGAGGTGGGGAGAGAGAGAGAGAGAGAGAGAGAGAGAGAGAAACATCAATCAGTTGCCTTCCATACCCACCCCGACCAGGGCCTTCAGCTTATTCTTGAATGTCCTAGGGGTGATGTCCTAAGGCCTCTGGGCAGGGAAGCTGGGGGTGCAGGGGATGATGGCAAAGAAGGCAGGGGTGGCCTAAAGATGTGTCCTCTTGCCCTCCTTACCACAGACTTTGGCCTGAGCAAGGAAGCCATTGACCATGAGAAGAAGGCCTATTCCTTCTGTGGGACGGTGGAGTACATGGCCCCCGAGGTCGTCAACCGCCAGGGTCACACCCACAGTGCAGATTGGTGGTCCTATGGGGTGTTGATGGTGAGTACCAGGCCATGGTATCCGACCCAGGCCTCAGGCCTCAGCTTCCTCATCTGTACAGTCAGGGGATTGGTGCTCTTTAAGGCTCTTCTGTCCTCTCATAGCCAAACTGGCCTCCCCCTTCACCCAGCTGCAGTTCCCTTCCTTGAAAGGATTCCAGGCTTGTCCTCACCTGGGGGCCCCAGCCCGGGACTGGGCCTCTCCCCAACCTCGGGTCCCTAATACTGCTCCTGGTGTTCTGACTGACAGAGGGGAGAGGGACAGACACAGTTTTGATCCAGGTGAACCTCTAGCGAGCCAGCAAGAATCCTGGGAATGGAGCTGAGTGGCTTGTGTGGAAGGAGGGGGGGGCCATGGGAGATGGGACCAGAGCCTGAATGGACCCTTGTCTTCTGCAGTTTGAGATGCTGACGGGCTCCCTGCCCTTCCAGGGGAAGGACCGGAAGGAGACCATGACACTGATTCTGAAGTAAGCACCAGCTCCTTCCTGACCCCTCAGGGTCTCCTCACGCCTGGCCCCAGTGTGGGGGCCACAATAAGACCCTAAACCTGCCTCAGGTTCCCCCGTTAAAGAGACACTCCTCTGGGTGAAGCATTGTGCTTTCCAGGGCCCCTTGTTCGTCCACCAGGGCCTGTGGGAGGCAAATCCCAGAATTCTCTGGGAGGTGAGCTAGTGGATGGTTTGTCTGGCATGAGCTGGAAACTAGACCTGGACAAAAGTGGGAGGGGAGATGGGGCCTCTGGGGTGGGGCTCAGCCCTGATGAGACCCGGGGGCTGTTTCAGGGCGAAGCTAGGCATGCCCCAGTTTCTGAGCACGGAAGCCCAGAGCCTCCTGCGGGCGCTGTTCAAGCGGAATCCTGCCAACCGGCTCGGTAAGCAGCCCCAGCTCAGGGGAGGGGAGCGGGTACAGCTGCGGCCTAGGCCACGGGGCCATATCTGGGGCTGAAAGGGACCGTTGTCCTTTGTGTAGGCAGACAATGCTGCTGGCCACCCTCCTTTTTGGCTCCATGTGTGGTATTCGGGGCAGCGGGGTGACCTGTGTGTAGGGGAAGGCAGGAACTGAGTCATCCTCACTCCCCCTGGGACAAGGACAGAGGCCCCCACACAGCTCCTCGCCAAGGCTGCTGGCACAAGAGGGGAGAGCATGAGCTCAGGCATCAGAAGGCTCAGGTCCCAATCACAGCCCCATGCCAGGTTCCCACTGCCTGGTTTGCAGTGGTCCCTCCATAAATATCTGTTGAACAAATGAGTGCCATTTATGAGCTATGTGACCAAGGTAGTTGGCTTCACCTCCCAGTGCCCCAGGTCCTCATCTTCAGATTGAGGATGATCTCAAGCCCTGTTGACTAAATGAAGTCACATGAATGTGTCTGGTGTGAACTCGTTGCTCAATATATCTTGGCTCCTGGGTTCACCTGAATCATGAACCAGGTCCTTGGGATTGAATGGAATGAGAGCCTGTCTGGTGACTGACCAGGGCAGTGGGATTAGAACAACAGAGATGATGCCTGGCCTGGGAAGGAGGTAGAGGCCCTCTGCAGATCTTGGAACAAGTCCAGCCTCTGTCCTGTGTGGCCTTGGGCAAGTTGCTTAACCTCTCTGGGCCTTCCTTCTTTTATCAGTCACATTAGAGCTTGATCATAAGGGGCCCCAGAAAGTGGAAAATGCTGAGCGGGCAGGAGGCCTTGTGATAGCTGGGTGGATTTGGGGCAGGGTGAGCCCATCCTTCCCAGTGCTCCCAGTGGACTGCTCCAGCTGCTGGTTCCAGACCAGTGAGGTTGCTCTGTGGTGGCTGGAGGTGGAACCATCTGCAGACCCCTCATCTGGGCTCTTTCAGGCTCCGGCCCCGATGGGGCAGAGGAAATCAAGCGACATGTCTTCTACTCCACCATTGACTGGAATGTGAGTGTGCCTGTCACCCCATCAGGGCTTTAACTGTTGGGGGAGGGGCTTCTACTGACGAAGGCCTTAAATGTGGAGCAGGGGTGCCAGCATGGCCTGGGCAGCAAGGGCTGACCTTCCAAGGGCAAGCAGTTGTGCCCCTGTCTGCATAGCCTGTGCTCTAGGCCTGTCACCTCTGCATGGGGCTCCCAGCAGGCTGTGGGGGTGCTGTGGTGACCGGAATGCCCACCCCACTTTTCAGAAGCTGTACCGTCGTGAGATCAAGCCACCCTTCAAGCCCGCCGTGGCCCAACCCGATGACACCTTTTACTTTGACACCGAGTTCACATCCCGTACACCCAAGGGTGCGTCCCTTGCCTGATTTGTCTTGGACTGGTACAGGAGGGATGCAGGGGTTGTAGGACTGGCAGGCGCAGGTGTGTGGGCAGACGGGCGGGTGGGTCTCTGACTCCCTGTCCCTGTCTTGTTCTGCCTGACTCTCCCACTCCAGGGCTCTGTGGGCTCTTTGTGTCTGGGTGAGGGGGTGGAGGAGAGTGGGTGGTTAAGGCCACAATAGAAAAGTCAGGACCCCTGCCCCGGGCATCTGCCAGCCCACTGGGAAGACCAAACCCATCAGGCTCACACTCACGTCAGGGGTAAAGAATCTGACCCAATAAAAACAAGGTGGAGATGGTCTGGCAGAGCAGAGGTGACAGCGCCCACAGGTCAGGGGCGAATGTGGGGATCTGCTTTGGCTGACTCTGACTGCCAGGCCTCCGTGTATTCATCTGGAGCATGGGTTTAGCCACAGGTCTGCTCAGTTCCTTCTTTCCTGGTAAGAAGCCAAGGGCTTCTGGGAGGAAGTTTGGTAAACCCTAACATTTTGTCCAGTTATTGGGGCGGGGGGAATGTTAGTTCTGGAAGGAGGTTTTAGCAGAAGGGGTGCTTTTCTCACTGTGCTTGTACATCTCTGATGATAGAGAGCTTAGCATTTCTCTGAGCATTTTGTCCCTCTTTCTTCATTTATATGACAAATATGTACCTAGTCTCTACTGTGTGCCAGCCATGGGGGGATTGATGGTGAACAGGACAGACAGGCCCTGCCTTTATATGGCCCAGACTCTAGTGGGGGGAGAGATGTGAAAACAGCTACTGGGCAGTGTGACAAGTGCAGCTTAATAGGGGTGAAGGGCTAGAGGATCAACCTCAAGCAAGGCTTCTCCAAGGAGAGAGTGGATGAGCTGAGCCTCGAAGGCTAGACAAAGAGTGAATTATGTAGTGAGAGGGAACAGCATGCACAGTGGCTGAGAGTCTCCTTTACGGATCTGAGAAGTCTGACCTGCTGAGCTGTGGAGTGAGGGAGAGGAAGCTAAGAGCACAAGAACCTGAGGAGTTGGACTTTTCTTGCGGGCAGAGGGAAACGTTTGAAGGGAAGGGTACAGGGGTAGATTTGTGGTCGGAACCATCTTTCTGGCTGCTGCACAGAAGATGGACCTAAAGGAGCAGACCTGAGGCAGGGAGGCCAGGAGGAGGCATCCAGGAAGGGATGAAGGGTCTTGGCCTGTACTGGACACTGGATATGGAGGGGGAGGGGTCTTTCATCCTTGTGTATCAGGGCTGGGCTGGTCTAAACACACATGAAGAGATGGGCTGGCTAGGGGCTTGGATAAGGAGTTCTGTCCTACCCAAGCTCCCACCATCCATGGCCAGCTGCTGAGGCAAGCCTGAGAGCCCCATAGTCACACTTGGCTGGGCTGCCTCGGGATCAAGGGCACCTCCTCAGGCTCACATCCCCTTCCTACCCCTGTAGACTCCCCTGGCATCCCCCCCAGTGCTGGCGCCCATCAGCTGTTCCGTGGCTTCAGCTTCGTGGCCACCGGCCTGATGGAGGATGACGGCAAGACTTGGGCCACACAGGCACCACTGCACTCAGTGGTACAGGTGAGAGGCCAGTTGTCCTTTTCCACCTCAAAGCCACAGGCAAAATGACTGAGAATACAGGCTCTGGAGTTAGACAGGCCTGGGTTCAAACCCTGATCGCCACTGTGTAGTCATTGAGCTTCCAAACCTCCTTGAGCCTCCGTTTCCCCATTTGTAAAAACAAGGATGACAGCATGGATATAAATTTTCTGGCACAGCCAGGGACATTGTAGGGCCTGAATAAGTGCAAGGGGGTGCCCAGGCTGGTGGTGCTGGGAGGTGGCTGTGAAGTCCCCAACAGGGATGGGTAGCAGGGGGCTCATGTCTCCTCACACTTGTTACCCATTTGCACACTTTCCCGGCTCCATGGAAAATTTGGAATCGAGAGGCAAGAATGTAGACCCTGGAACTCATTGCCTGGATTCAGAACTTCCAAGTGAGGGACTTGATTGAGACACTTACCCGCCTGATGCCTCAGTTTCCTCATCTGTAAATGAGGGTGATGATAAACACTTTCCATAGGGTTGTGAGGATTATGTAAGTTGATATGTGTAAAGTTAACATGACTATGTAATTTATTATCCAACTGGACATCTTTGTCCAAGACGAATGTTAAACCAGACTGGATGTGAGAGCAGCAGACATAAACCAGGGCTGTCCCTGAGCTGTGTGGTCACCTGGCAGAAAGTGCCTAGAATAGTACCTGCCACACGCTAAGCATTATCGAAGCATTTGCTGTTATTAATGTCTTGGAACTTTGGGATATCTTATGAGGTGGGCTGTGACACCCCAGAAAGGGAAGGCAACTCACCCAAGGCCACAGGAAGTGGCGGCTCCTGCATGCCTCTCAAGCCTACGCACTTCACTACCCTCTGACTGCAGCGTGGGAGCCAGTGAGTGTGCCCATCATACCGTATAGGTCCAGAGAGGGGCAGATTCTTGCCCAGGGTCACACATCCAGCATTCTACCCCAGGCCTGGCTGCTGCCTGGTACCACCTCCACGGAGCCCGGGCCTCGGGTGCTGGGGAATCTCCCTTGCATTCTAAAGCAGAAGTCCAGCCCACCTTTTGGTCTCCTGCAGCAGCTGCATGGGAAGAACCTGGTTTTCAGCGACGGCTACATGGTAAAGGAGACGATTGGTGTGGGCTCCTACTCTGTGTGCAAGCGCTGTGTCCACAAGGCCACCAACATGGAGTATGCTGTCAAGGTGGGCCTCCAACCATGTATCTGGGCAGGGGGTGGTGGGGAGAGGGTGGCACGGAGGCCAATGTAGCCTTTGCCCTTTGGCAAGGAGGGTTGGTGCCTGAGGCTCTGGGTGGAAGAAAGGTGTGTGGCTGGACGCTAGGCCCTGCAGTGTGGATGCAGGAGGAAATGCTGCTACATGCATCCTTTTCCTTCAGGTCATCGACAAGAGCAAGCGGGATCCCTCGGAAGAGATTGAGATTCTTCTGCGGTATGGGCAGCACCCCAATATCATCACTCTAAAAGATGTGAGTGGGGGTCCTTGAAATGGGTGAGGACTGAGGCACTCAACTCGAGGATTTGTCTCGGGTCTGCCATTCTTTTGACTTCTGACCCTCTACCCATGGGAGAGGGGGCCCCTTGGTGCCTCTGGCCTGCCTGCACCCCAGGAACCCTTCATTTCAGACTTGGGCATTGTTTGAGAGTGTCCTGCCCATCAGGAGACAAGTACCAGCATCTTCTTGTCCAGGGAGAACAGAGCCCAAATATCCGAAGGCCCTGAGCAGAGCACATGTCCCGCTCATGTCATTCTCTCCTGGCCTGGTGAACAGTGACCAAGGGGTCCAGTCCTGGCAGTGAGGGGTGGGGCCTGATGGCACGGTTTTTGGCAGGTGTACGACGATGGCAAACACGTGTACCTGGTGACAGAGCTGATGCGGGGTGGGGAGCTGCTAGACAAGATCCTGCGGCAGAAATTCTTCTCCGAGCGGGAGGCCAGCTTCGTCCTGCACACCATTAGCAAAACCGTGGAGTATCTGCACTCCCAGGGGGTAAGTCTGCCGTAGGGAGCACCGAGTGGGGGGGCATACCATCAGCAGAGTACATGACCCATGGACTTGGCCCAGGCAGTGGCAGTCTTCAACAGCCAGACAGATGTGGTGGGTGAGTGGATGGATGGAAAGAAGGAAGGGAGGGAGGGAGGGAGCCAAATTGTGAGAAGGAACATTTATCAATACCCACTACGCTCTTTCCTTACATTATCTCCATTGATTTTCACAAAACCTTATGGTGCTGTTATTGGCCCACGTTACAGGTAAGAAGCCTGAGGCTCAGAGATGTGAACTTACTTGCTCAAGGTCATACAGCCAGGGAAGAATGGAGCTAGTATGTCTGGCTGACGAGTTTGGATGGGGAGTTGCAAACAGGGAATGGTTTTTTGAGTTAGGAAGCAGCAGGGTCACTGTGGGGGCGCTCAAGGCTTCACGGAGGTGTATCTGGCTGTGGTTTCGGCTGCTAGGACAGAGGAAGTGGATGCAGGAGGAAATGCTACTGGAAACACAGCAGGAGCTACCGAAGAGGGGGATGTCCAAACAGTAGAACTTGGCCTTTATCACTGCACAAGGCAAAGATAGAAAAGTTCCTTGTAGTGTATTGAAGTCAAAATAGAGTTAGCATGAATTTCTAGAGGAGATGATGTTTTAGGTGCTTCCAGACAGACAGTGTGAGGGTTAAGAATACAGGCTCTGGCCCTAGCCGGTTTGGCTCAATGGATAGAGCGTCAGCCTGCGGACTCAAGGGTCCCAGGTTTGATTCCGGTCAAGGGCATGTACCTTGGTTGCGGGCACATACCCAGTAGGGAGTGTGCAGGAGGCAGCTGATCAATGTTTCTCTTTCATTGATGTTTCTAGCTCTCTATCCCTCTCCCTTCCTCTCTGTAAAAAATCAATAAAATATATTTAAAAAAAAGAAAAAGAAAAAGAATGCAGGCTCTGGCCCTAGCCGGTTTGGCTCAGTGGATAGAGCGTTGGCCTGTGGGCTGAAGGATCCCGGGTTCGATTCCGGTGAAGGGCATGTACCTTGGTTGCAGGCTCCTCGCTGGCCCGGACCCTAAACAGGTCAGGGCTCCTGCAGGAGGCAACCAACTGATGTGGTCTCTCACATCGATGTTCCTCTCGCTGTATCTTAACCTCTCTCTTCCACTCTCTAAAAACCAATGGAAAAATATCCTAGGGTAAGGATTAACAAAAAAAAGAATGTAGGCTCTGGAATCCAGCTGGCTGTGTATAAGTCTTGTGTGTGAGGTTGGGAAAGTCTCACTTCTCTGATCCTCTCTCACCTCTCAGCTGCAAACTTCCAGTAACAAGACATCCACCCCACAGGGTGGAGGCGGCATGAAGTGCACTGCACTCAGAAAGTCCCATGGTCCAGTGCAGGCCCGTGGAAGAGGCCACGTAAACATTAAGGGGAAATAGGACCAGATCGTTGCTATGCCTTTTTTTAAATTAACTTTTTGTTATAGAAATTTTCAAGGCTATCCCAAGGCTATACAAAACTAGAAGAATAGATGATGAACCCCCAGATACCCATCACCCATATTCAAGAATTATCAAGATTTTTCTCGCTTCCTTCCCTTCTTTCCTTTCTATCTCCTTTCCTCCCCTCCTTCTCTCCCTTTTCTTTCTTTTGTTCTTCCTTTCTTTTTTGTTGTTACTGATGTATTTTTCCAACTTTTTATTGAGAGAAAAGCTAACCTATAGAAAAATTTAAAAAATAGTATAATGACAACCATTTCCCTTCTAGTTTCACCAGATCTTAACAGTTTGCTACATTTTCTTTCTCTCTCTGTTTCTCCCCCTCCCTCTCTCTCTCTCTCTCTCTCTCTCTCTCTCTCTCTCTATATATATATATATATATATATATATACATTTTTTTAAAGAGTGTATTTGAAAGGAAGTTGCCAACTTTATGACCCTTAACCTATCAATACCTGTAATTAAAGCATTCTGTGCATGAGTGTTGTCCCAGGCATGAAAGGGTCACAGATTCGATCCCTGATAGGGGTGTGTACGGGAGGCAACCGATTAATGTTTCCCCCTCTCTCTCCCCCTCTCCCTTGTCTCTCTCTAGAATCATTGAAATAACACACAAATATCCTCAGCTGAGGATTAAAAAATTAAAAAAAATAAAGCATATCACATCATCTTTGTTATGTATCTATAACTCTTAAAAAGGCAAATATTTTCTTTCACAACAGCTAACAAAATGGATGGTTACTTGTTCTCACATAGTACCCCAGGCAGTGGCAGTCTTCAACAGCCAGACAGATGTGGTGGGTGAGTGGATGGATGGAAAGAAGGAAGCAAGGGAGGGAGCCCCCTTTCTTATACCACTGTCTTGTTGAAGAGTTCTACTGTTGGGACATCCCCCTCTTCGGTAGCTCCTGCTGTGTTTCCAGTAGCATTTCCTCCTGCATCCACTTCCTCTGTCCTAGCAGCTGAAACCACAGCCAGTAGTGAGCCTCTCCACTGGCTCCAAGTACAGATATGTGTTCCCTATTGATTGTCCTTGTAAATATATCTTTTTGTGATTGGCTTATTGGAATCCGTCTCTGCAAGGTCCACACTTTTTATTCACTTATTATATCTCTTAAGTCTTTTTTCTAAAACTACAATAAAATTTATACACAGTAGATCTTTTATTTTTTTATTTATTGATTTGAGAGAGTGAGAGAAATACCAATTTGTTGTTCCACTTATGTATGCAATCATTGGTTGATTCTTGTATGTGCCCTGACTGGGGATTGAATCCACAACTTGGTGTATTGGGATGACACTCAGCCAACTGAGCTACCCGGCCAGGGCCTGCACACAGTCAATCTTAAGTCTACAGTTTGATGAGTTTCGTTAAATGTGGGCATCCATATAACCTCCACAATAAAAGCCCCTTTTCTTATGCCGCTGTCTTGTTGAAGAGGGCATCTTTATGTGGAATGTGACTGTCTGCTTCCTCGTGGTCTCATTTTAACTGTTTCTCTGTTGTCTGCATTTTCTATAAATTGTAAGTGCTCAGATATCTTACTTAGATTCGGCTCCAGCTTCTTTTTGGGAGCAAGGAGCTAAAGAACTCTTCATGGGAGGTGTAGTGTGGCATCACTTCCTGAGCAGCATGTCACGTTGTCCCCATTAGTCATTAATCATGTCAGGTGGTAACAGCCTAGGGATGGGGGACAGGTGGCTGCAGTGGGTGGGACTGACGATCAAGATCCTCAGCAACCGCTCCCACAATGGTTCCGTCCTTTCAGGATCCCTGCCTGAATCAGTTATCAGGGTTTGCAAAAATGGCAATGTCTGCTTCTGTCTAAGGTATTAGGGCGGGTTATTTTGTAAAAAAAGAACTTGACCTCGTAACCAGAGCTTCAGTTTGGTTACCACACGTACTGTTATGGTCATGTTCGAAGTGGTTTTGGTTTTTGAAATGGCCAGTTTCCACGGACTAATATTTAAATATGGCGGGTCAGACAGTAAATGTGTTTCCTTTTCCTACTTTGTCAAAGTTACCCTCAAGAAGATTTAGAAGACAGGGCCGGAGCAGTGAGTTTCCAGGGGGTCAGAATACGGAAGGTCTTTCTAGAGTGAGAGCTGTTTCCAAAGTAGTGAGCCTCTCCGCTGGCTCCAAGTGCACCTCGGCTGGGGGTGTCTCCAAAGCTTCTGGCCCTTTCCCAAAACCAGGGGCAGATGCTAAGGAAATGGGAAGTTCTTGTTGAGTCTAAATATGGAGGGAGATGCTCTTGGCTGTTTACATATTGGCAGCATCTGTGGTCTAGAAGCTGGGAATCCCATACGAACCAAAGGATGGGAAGGGCATAACTGCGAGCAGGGTCCACTGGGATCTCTTACATCTCCATTGAAATATCACATAAACACACATTATGTACAAGTCAGTACATTTTCTTCAAAAAGTGAATACCTCCTTGTAACCAGTTCCCCTTCCAGTCCCTGCCCCCTCTCCAAAGATAAGCATTCTACGCTAACTTCCAGGAGCTTAGATTAGTTTTGCCTGTCTTTGAATTTTAGACAAACATGCTCTTCTATATCTTCCTGGCTTCTGCCACTCAACATCCTCTCTGAGATTCATCCACATTGTCGTGTGGCTGCAGTTTACTCATGTTGTGTAGTTTCTACTGTGTGAACAGACCACATTAATTGTGCAGTCTACTGTTAGTGGACATGGGGTTGTTCTCTTGCCAGTTTTTGACTGTGACAAATAATGTTGCTGTGACATTCTAGTACTTGTCTTTTGGTGACCATCTTTTTAATCATAGCTATTCTAGGTGTGGGGTGGTATCTCATAGTGGTTTTAATTCGCATTTCTCTGATGACTAGTGAAGTTGAGCACCTCTTCATGTGTTTATTGCGTTTTATGAGATGCCTGTTCAAGTCTTTTGTTCATCTTTAAAAATTGGGTTGTCTGCCTTTTTTATCCTCTTTTGCAAGAGTTCTTTGTTTAATACATGAATCCCTTTTAAGTCTCTAGCTTCCCTCATATTGTTTCTGTAAGGGCCCAGCGTGCCAGGGACAGCCTGTTTGAGAACTTAGTAGAAAGTCGCACTTTGGCTTCTCTGTGTAACAGATAATTTACATAAAAGAAAGCCACTTTTTATTTTCTGGCTGCTCACGGGCACCTAAATGAACATCCTCCAGTGATGCTGATGATAACAGAGATGCTACAGCTGCTAATGACAGCTGGCACTACATAGCACTTTCCACAGGCCAGAGTTCTAAGCACTTACATACAAACTCATTTAAGTGTCCCGTGGACCTATGAAGCAGGTATTATCATCACGTCCATTTGAGAAGCGAGGGTCCTGAGGCTCTAGGAGCTTAAGTAAAAGTCACATAGCTAATCTGGCTCCAGAGTCTCTGCTCTTGACTGTGTGGATCAAATGCTGCTGTGAACGGCACCTGTCTTTTATTTTTCACATGTATTTCTTTTTTATTTCAGAGAGGAAGGGAGGAGAGAGACAGAAACATCAATGATGAGAGAGAATCATTGATCAGCTGCCTCCTGCACGCCCCCTACTGGGGATCAAGCCCGCAACCCAGGCATGTGCCCTTGACTGGAATCGAACCTGGGATCCTTTAGTCTGCAGGCTGATGCTCTATCCACTGAACCAAGCCGACCAGGGCGGCACCTGTCTTTTAATTGTCCTGTCCTTCCTGTCCTCTAATTTTCAAAATAAATATATTTTTATTGTTAGGAGAGAGAGAGGAAGGGAGAGGGAGAAAGAGAAACATTGATGTGAGAAATATCAATCAGCTGCCTTTCATATACTCCCCAACCAGGGATCGAACCCACAACCCAGGTGTGTGCCCCGAGTGGGAGTCAAACCAGCAACCTTCCAGTGCCCAGGACAACACTCAAGCAACTGAGCCACTCTGGCCAGGATTGTCCTCTAATTGTTTATTTTATTTTTTATTTTTATTGCTTTCAGAGAGGAAGGGAGAGGGAGAGAGGGATAGAAACATCAATGATGAGAGAGAATCATTGATCAGCTGCCTTCCATACATGCCCCACACTGGGGACCGAGTCCGCAACCCAGCATGTGCCCTGACCGGGAATCGAACTGTGACCTGGTTCATAGGTCGACACTCAACCACCGAGCCACGCCGGCTGGGCTGTCCTCCAGTTTTTAAGTGCACTTGGCAAGCAGTCACTGTACCTTAACATCAAGCGTGATGGTGGGGCTCAGCCCTAGGGCGTGCTGGGGTGACTGTGACAGCAGCTGCCATTTCTCAAGCTCCGTGCTAAGTATTCCTGGTAAACAACTCAAGTGCTCCTTCTTGCAGCCCTGGGGGCTCGGCATTATTGCCAGCCCCATTTTCCAAGTGAGAAAACCGAGGGCTAGAGAGGTTAAGTGACATGCCCACGATCACCTCTGGTAAAGCCAGGATTCTCACCATGGCCTGCCTGACTCTTGACTGAAACCACAACTCTGCCTATTGACCCAGTGGCTACATTTGGCTTACAGACATTTAGTTTGGCCTACAAGATGTGGGGTGTTTTTTTTGGGGGGGGTTGCTTTGGTTTGGTAATTTGGCTGCTTTTGGAGCCAGGGCCCGAGTTGTTACACGGAGACTGTCAGCTGGAGAAAGTAGCAGATGCCCCTTTAGACTGGTTGACGTGGCTCCCATTCAGCCTGGCTTCGCTCATTGCTTGTCCAGCCTATTGTGCTGTTCAGTATAGTGAGACATGAGAATATGCTCCCCCCTCTCCCCACATATGACCTGGGGACAGGTATCATAATTACTTATGGGGCTACCTGCCATGGTGAGCCACAGTTCCCTGTAGGATTTGTTGTTTCTCTATGTTGTGCTAGGGAATAAAGATGAAAAACTTTCATATCCCTGTTTCCCAAAAGTGTCATCTGTGCTACACTAAACTAGAAAGACTGGAATTAAGGTCAGAACTGGGATCAAGTCTTATCTCTGCTTCTTACTTAGACGAGCAAGTTGATTCTCCTCTCATTGCCTTGGTTTCCTTCTCTGTAAAATGAGCCTACAGTCCCTGCGCTGCACACTTTCCAAGTACAATGGGCCCCATGGAGAGCATGGCGGGAAAGTACGTGGTAAACCAGGAAGATTACTTGTCTGGCAGAGTCGATGTCCGCAACCAAGCTGGGCATCCCTGACATCTGAGCAGCTTGGCTGGGCCCTCTTCAGGGAGAAGAGAAGAGCCTACATTCTGAGGGTCTGGTCTTATCCATATGACAGTGTTAGGGAGGAGAGGGCCCCAGGAAGGGGCTTCCCCATGGCCTGGATACAGTCATAGTGCAGCTGGGACCACTCTGCCAGTGTAGCCCTTTCCTCCTCCTCTACCGGACACTTCCCTCTGTGGAGCTGGACTAGCCTGGGTCATGTCGGTCCTCCAACCTGCCCACCTCGTGGCACCTGCTAGAGGGTTCAGGGCTCAACTGGGACGATAAAAGGACCATCTCATAAAGGCAAGTCATCAATGAGGTGCAGCGAGTCTAACCTGCAAGGTCGTCCGTGTTCCTTCACTGGACAGAGTTCATTTAGCATCTGCTCTGTGCTGGGTGCTTGAGGTGAGCAGGCGTTCCGCAGACAGACAGGACTGTTTGCGGCCGAAGGATCCCCGCTGGACTGAGCTCAGGGCGCTTGAGGAATGCAGTGGGTGATGAGCCTGGAGCGGGATGAGGACTTTATCGTGTAGGCAGCAAAGAGCCATTCAAGTTGTTTGACAATGCCTAGGGAGGTGCCATGAGCTCATGGGAGGAGGAGCAGGAGGGTGAGAAGAGCTTGATCTGGATTGTGTTGGGTGTGAGGGTCTGTGGAGTATGCAGTGGTTACCACCTGGTAAACAGCTGTGAGAGCTTGCCCTCGGGGAAGTTCCGGGCTAGGATCAGAGACCTGAGTTGTCGATAATTAGGTGATAGAGGAGTGACTGAGTAGAACCATGTAGAGGGATTGGGGAAGATGAAAAGTGGAGTGGCTCAGTCCTCTCAGGTTACAAATGAGCACATGGGGGCCAAAGGAAAGTCATTTGCATAAGGTCTCAGTAGTAAGTGTTATTCATCCATTCATTCAACAGATATTTATTGAATACCTACTATGTGCTAGAACCTTTTTAAAGGCTGGGATATAGCAGTGAGCAAAATACTCATGGAGCTTACATTCCTGTAGGTGGATTCTGAAAACAACTAAATATGTCACATGGTAGTAAATGCTCTGGATGAAAGTAAAGCAGAAGGAAACCAGGAACACTTCTCGGTGATGGCTATTTTATATGGAGTCGTCCAGGCCTCACTGATACGGTGACATCTGAGCTGAGACCTAAAAGAAACAGAGAATGGACCAGGCAGATGCCTGAGGGAAGAGTGTTCTAGAAAGAGGGAACGGCAAGGCAAGACCTGGAGGCAGGAGTGTGCTTGGCATATGGAAGGAAGAGCAAAGAAGCTGGTGTGGCTAGAAGACCAGAGAGTACAAGGGATGTGGGTGCCGGGTAGGGGAGAGATCAGGTGGGGCCACGTAGGCCGTTGTAAGGACTTTCCTCTTGAGAGGGGAAGCCTTCAAAGGTTTCTGGCTGGGATGACATGATCTGACGTACATTTAACACTATTCCCCTGGCTGCTGTGTTTAGAACAGACTGTAGGAGGTGAGGGTGACGCAGGAAAGCAAGGTGGTTGCTGTAATCCAGTGGTGGTGGCATGACGGTGGCTGGAATCAGTGCTCCTGGTAGAGGGGCTGAGAAGTGGTTGGGCTCTGGGTATGTTTTAATGGTAGAGCCAATGGAGCTTGCGATGGATTGATGGAGGTATATGAGAAAACGAGAATGCCTCTTAAGATTTTGGCCCAAGCAATTGGAAAGATGGAGTTGCCA
This sequence comes from Corynorhinus townsendii, assembly GCA_026230045.1. Lineage (NCBI taxonomy): Eukaryota > Metazoa > Chordata > Mammalia > Chiroptera > Vespertilionidae > Corynorhinus > Corynorhinus townsendii. The sequence continues at coordinate 205,518,201 of JAPDVU010000002.1, read as the reverse complement.
TTAGGTAAGATTGTGTGAAGGGCAGAATTGAGGGGAGAAGAAGGGAGCTGAGTGTGGATAGGTGACGTCAGAGCTGCCCTGTAATCACGGACTAGAGATTTCAGGTGGGCAGTCCCAGCAGCATGAAAGGCCTCATTTCAGCCCCTTCCCCTCCTTTCAGATTCTGCTTCCCTAAGTCCCTCTCTCTGGGCCCATCTTCCGAAGTCTCCCTCCCCGGCAGTGGATCTGAGCCACAGCCGCCTGCCCACACTGAGAACTGACCGCCCTCTGCCCCCAGGTTGTGCATAGGGACCTCAAGCCCAGCAACATCCTCTACGTAGACGAGTCTGGGAACCCCGAGTGCCTGCGCATCTGTGACTTTGGCTTCGCCAAGCAGCTGCGGGCTGAGAATGGGCTCCTCATGACGCCTTGCTACACTGCCAACTTCGTGGCGCCTGAGGTGAGTGGCCTGACCTCCTCAGCTGTGAGTGAGGACGCGCAGTCTCTGTGGCCTTGGCCCAGGATCAAGGGAGGGTCCAGCCCATGGCTGGAGCCCCTGTCCTCCCCTTTGGGGAGTAGCAGGCAAGCACTTATCACTGCCCCTCAGACTGACCACACTCCCCTGCCCTCCTTCCTGCCAGGTGCTGAAGCGCCAGGGCTACGACGAAGGCTGTGACATCTGGAGCCTGGGCATTCTGCTGTACACCATGCTGGCGGGGTGAGTGCCCCATTGGCCTGGGCCCCCTCCCACTACCCAGCCCTAATGTACAGGCTGGGGTGGTGCTTGTCTGATGGGAGAAACTCAGCCCTGCCTCAGGAAGGTCTGAAGTGAGGGACGTGGCCCTAGCTTTGGATGCTTCACCTTGAGGAGAAAGATGCTGCCCTTGGGAATACGCAGTCTGAAGGGGGAGACACAGCCCTCCACCCCGAACCCCAGGATGGAGTCCGGAGGCAATACCCAGATTGGGTGGACTTTTCTCCAGATACACTCCATTCGCCAATGGGCCCAGTGACACACCCGAGGAAATCCTGACCCGGATCGGCAGTGGGAAGTTCACCCTCAGTGGGGGAAATTGGGACACGGTTTCAGAGACAGCCAAGGTGAGTCTGAGGCTGGACCCAGCTCGTTTGGGGTGGGGAGGCAGGGACCATGCGAGGGCTTTTTAGCAAGTCACAGACAGGTGACCTGAAGCCTCATTTTTCCAAGTGGAAGATTCCCAGGCAGCCTGCCTACACACACACACACACACATACACACACACACACACACACACACACACCTTGTTTGGTCAACTGGGTAATCATTCAGTGGCTCTTCTGGTGTTCTGGGCCCGCAGGGGACAGAGAGCTGTGATTATGCCTTATGGGAACTTGCTGTGGGGGGAGATACAGGCTTGCATATAAGGAACAGAGATGCCAGGCAGTGGGGAGAAGTGGGTCTTCCTGGCCAGCGGTACAGGCCGTAGAGGCACGGAGCAGAGCTACTGACCATGCCAAGCAGAGAGGCCTTCTCGGAGGAGGGAACGTTTGCGCTTTCAATGTGAGCAAGTTTGCAGTTACGGCGCCTCTGGGCTGGACCCTAGGTTGAGCGCTTCATGAGCGGTACACCTCACCTCAGCCTGAGGAGGCAGGTATTGTTGTTCCTGTTTCTCGGAGGGGACACTGAGGCTCAGAGAGTTGAAGTAAATTGCCCAGGATATTCAGTTGAGCAGAAGAGTCACATTTTGAACCTGAGTCTGCTCAACCCCAACCTTAGGTTCTTTCCCCTTCCTGCGTGGCTTCTAGAAGATGCAGGAGAAAAAGAAGTGAAGAAGTCCCAAAGAATGGCCTGTGCTCAGGGAGGCCCTGGAGCAGTGGGGAATGGATCGCAGGGAGGGGCTACTGCAGGGTTTAGGCAGGAGAGGGTGGGAAATGGTTGCCTTGCCCATTCCCCATCAGCGGGACACAGCTGTATGCTCCCCTTCTGGCCCCTCCCACCAACCCCCTTGCCCACTGTGTCCCCAGGACTTGGTGTCCAAAATGCTACACGTGGACCCCCACCAGCGCCTCACAGCTAAGCAGGTCCTGCAGCACCCATGGATCACCCAGAAGGACAAGCTTCCTCAGAGCCAGCTATCCCATCAGGACTTACAACTTGTGAAGGTATGGTCATCCCAGCTACTGGGCATCCAGGGCCCAAGGCAAGTTTTCCTGAGCAAGGACTTGGGGTGGCAGGGTCAGGAGACGTCTGTCTGTCCTGGAGCTCAGGTCTAACATGCAGAGGTGTCAACAGTACAGTCCCAGGCCTCCGGGGGTCACAGCCCCCCACATCTGATGTAAGAGGCAGGGCTACTGACCAAGGCTGGATTAACAGGGGGCTGGGCAGGCTGGGGAACACTGGGAGGAGCAGGCCTGGCCCTGCCTGGAGCACGTGTCCTCCCGCCTGTACCACTCCATCATCGTGAACTAACCTCCTACCTTCTCTCCCAGGGAGCCATGGCAGCTACCTACTCTGCACTCAACAGCTCCAAGCCCACCCCTCAGTTGAAGCCCATCGAGTCATCTATCCTGGCGCAGCGGCGGGTGAGGAAGCTGCCGTCCACCACCCTGTGAGGGGCCAGGGCATCCAGGCTGCAGGGCAGTGCTAGCTCGATGGAGGCGCGTCTTTCCCGGAGACAGCAGGCCTGAGCCACAGGACCAGAGGGAGCAGAGCCCCGAGGGGCTCCGGAAGCAGCCAGCCCAGATCACCCCAGTGAGGGTGTGAGAAGTGCCTTCTCCTTCCCGAGGACGGACTCTTCTCGGCTCCGGCTCTGCTGGTTGAAATCGATTCACTGTACAAACTCTTATCTTTTTTTTTAAGGAAAAATGACATCAGCCACCATGGATTTTTACAAGATCCATTTGCCTTTCTGGGAGCAGAAATAGCCCCGTGCAGCCCCAGGAGGGGCACTGAGTCACACTAGGGCTCGCTGTGGCTGAGACTCCTTAGAGCAGTTTTGCAGTCCTACCCTGGGGACCCCACGATTGGCCTTCTGTAGCCATCTGCACCCACCTCCGAGGCAGCAACTTCCAGAGCCTTTGGCTGTTTAGCAGAACTTGCTCTATCCCCAGTCAGCCCTTTTTCCATACTGTTCTGCTGGGGAGTCTGGAACCACTTCCTGCTGGAGGAGAGGACCAAGGCCCCGTGGCGCCCAGTTCCAGGCACCAGCATCCACATCAGCCCCAGCAGTGGGTCCCCTGCAGTTAGGATGGGCCGCTGTCAGAGGAGGATCCGGAATGCACTTTTTGACTGACTTCTGTTGGAGTCTGCCACAGGACAGCACCCAGGAGGCTGTGGGGTGGGCCAGGCGGGCAGGGGCTTTTTTTCATTTCTTCCTCAGCTGGTAACTCAGGGTTCACCTGTCCATGGCCTTTCTAATAAATTTACAGTTGAGTTGAAGTACGCTTGCCTCCACTTTTCAACCCTGAATTTGCCCCCTCTCTGCTATCAGGAGGTGAGGACTTTGGCAGTGGCGGACGAGTAATGGACTAGGGCTGATTAGCCCAGCTACTTGGAGCTCAGGTCATTTGGAGAGCATGTGGAGCCCCGCTGGCCCTGCTCTCACATTCCTGCCAGGGGATTCCATTATGCTATTTATAACAGTAATGGAATTATTAGCCATCGATTGGTGACCAAGTGCCAGGCACTGTGCCTGGGCCTTACCTGTATATCTCATTTAATCTTTTTTTAAGATTAAATATATTTTCATTGATTTCAGAGAGAGGGAGAGATAGGAACATCAATGATGAGAATCATTGATCAGCTGCTTTCTGCATGCCCCACACCGGGGACCGAGCCCACAACCCGGGCATGTGCTCTTAACTGGAATCGAATTCGGGACCCTTCAGTCCGCAGGCTGACATGCCATCTGCTGAGTCAAACCAGCTAGGGCCATATCCCATTTAATCTTAACCCTGTGAGGTAGATGCTATTTTATCCCTGTTTTATAGATGGAAAATCTGAGGCTCAGAGAGGGAATGACATTGCCTTACATGATAAACTGCTTCTGAGTACCTGTCTGCCCTGCTTCAGTGGCTGGTGAGCCAAGTAGAAAACAAGGTCATTGTTTTCATGGGTCTTGCCTCTGGTGAGGAAGCCTCCTAGAGAAAAAATGGACAATTAATAGACCCAGGTCAACTGCCGTTAAGACATACCGTGTGCAGAGTTAAATGGGGGTGATCAGGGAAGGCCTCTCTGAGGACATGACCCAGAAGCTAAGATCTGAATGATGAGAAGATGCCAGCCAAGACCAGGAGGCAGAGGGCCGAATCAGGATAAAGGCTCCCAGGGGACACCGGCTGGGCTTGCTCAGGAAACAAGCCGAAGTGGCTGTGATGTCAGGTTCAGGCGGTGGCACAAGACGAAGTTAGGAAGGAGGGCAGTCATTCTAGGCTTTTCAGACCAGGGTGAGGAGTTAGGGTTTAATTCTCATTGAGATGCAAGGCCTAAAAGAACTTAAGCAGGAGAGTGACAGGATTTTTAAAAGATTGCTCTAACTGATGTGTAGAGAATTGATGGGGATGAAGGCGGTGGGCAGGAAGAGCAGGTCGGTGGCTACTGCAGGAGCTCAGACAGTGTTTGTTAATCCTCACCCAAGGATACTTTTTCCATTGCTTTTCAGAGATAGCGGAAAGGAGGGAGGGTGGCGGGGCCGGGGGGGGGGGGGGAGACAGAGGACAGAAACATCAATGTGAGAGAGACACATCCATTGGTTGCCTCCTGCACGCAGCCTGACCAGGGTGGGGCTAGAACCTGCAACTCAGGTACATGCCCTTGACCGGGAATCGAACCTGTGACCCTTCAGTGCAAGAGCTCACACTAACCATTGAACAACACTGTCCAGGAGGGGAGATGCTTTTTAAATATCTAAATAGAGCTGCCAACTAAGAGTAATGAGAAGTCAGAGTTCTGGAGAGAAGGCTGGATGGGAAGGGTAAATTTAGGAATCATTAATTTGGAGAAACAAGAGGCTGGGCTTTTCAAAGTGTGGTCAGTGGGCCAGCAGCATTATCTGGGAGCTTATTAGAATGTAGAATCTCAGGCCCATTCTCAGACCTGCCTATAGGTAGAATATATATTTTAACAAAATCTGCATGTGATTTGTGTGTACATGAAAGTTTGAGAAGTGCTATTGTAGGGACTGAGAACAGAAGAAAAGGGGAACAGTGATTGAGTCCTGGAGCATTTAAAGGCAGTACCCCAGCCCTGGCTGGTGCGCTCAGTGTTTAGAGCATTGGCCCACGCACTGAAGGTTCTTGGGTTCAATTCTTGGTCAAGGGCATGTACCTCGGTTGCAGGTTTGATCCCTGGCCCTGGTCGTGGCACATGTAGGAGGCAACCAATCAATGTGTCTCTCTAATATCAATGCTTCTCTCTCTCTCTTCCTCTCCCCCTCCCTCCCTTCCACTCTCTAAGAACCAATGGGGGGAAATATCCTCCAGGATTAACAACAACAAAAAAGACAGTACCCCAGGGGCCCTGGCCAGGCAGCTCGGGTGGTTGGAGCATCATCCCTATACTCCAATGTTGCAGGTTCGATCCCCAGTCAGGGCACATACAAGATTCAACCAATGAATGCGTAAATAAACAAAACAACAAATCCAGGCTTATCTCTCCCTCTCTGTCTCTCCTCCAAAATCAATATTAAAAATATAAAAATAAAGACCGCACTCCAGGAGGGAGAGCTAGCAGGAGACTGTACTGTGAGAGTGGGGAACCAATCTGGGAAGATTCAAAATCTTAAGGCCCAGGTTCTTTGCTCCTGTTATTTCTCAATCTCTACGGTACAGCTTAGAAAGCCAGGGCCTGAGAGGTGAATACGTCCTGTTGTAAGGGAAGGAGATCCTGACACGAGCGGCTCAACTTCAGAGCTGATGTAGGTATGAAGGTTCTGAGCCAGTGACTGCCCCACAGGGGCAGGGAAAGCTGTCTTGTATCCCCAAGGGCTGAACACCCACTGCTATACATGGTACCAAGCCCCTGACTTGGGTGTATTATACGTCTCTGAGGCTCAGTTTACCCCTCTGTGCAGTGAAGCCAACATTTCCTGTCCCACCCACCACCCAAGGTTGTCTACGCTGGACCCCAGCTGAAATTCTGAGCGTCATCCTGGACTCTTTCCTGTGCTTACCACATTCAATCTGCATCCCGGCCCCATCAATTTTTGTCTCCTATATATTTTTGGCACTCATCCCCTCCTCTCCTTCCTCCTTGTCATAGTTGTGTGTTTTTTTGCCACAGCCTTCTGACTCCCTCATCTTTTGGGTCCCCAACATCCTCCATTTAGAATCAAGTCTGCTCCAACATCTGCCTGCAGTGGCTCCTCGTCTACAAGACAGAACCCAGCCATCCTAGCCTGACAGTGTCCCGTGTGATCTGGCCCCTGCTGAGCCCCAGTATCAGCTCTCATAGCTTGTCCCCAAACTGCTCACAGACCTGAACTTGCCATGCTCCTCCCTCCACTGGATTCTGCTGCTGCATGTCCTGGCTAACTTCTACTCATCCTTTAGAAAAGTTCAAATGAAGCCAACCAGGACACCCCTGGCAGGGTTGGGCAGCCCTCCTTTGGAGTCCCCAGGCCCTCTCATTCTCCATCTCTTTGTACATCGCACTGTTTTAGAAACAGCTGATGATGTGTTTTCTCCCCACCAGCCTGTGAACCTGAGGCTGTGTTTTGTTCATTTCTGGAACCCCAGCACCTAGCACCAGGCCTGGCACACAATATTTTGATCCTCAGCTAGTGCTTGTTGAATGGGTAAGAGAGAATGCAGGACCCATGAGCTTGATGGTGCTGCGGGAAGCATCGACACTGCACCTCAGAGTGGCACGAGCCTGGGGAGGCATCTGGGGAGTTAGGAAGGGAAGCTGGCGCTCTGAGGCGCAGAGCAGTTAGTGTCTTGGCCCAAGCACCAGAGGGAGGACTCAAGAACCAGGAAACAGTGATGGGTGGAGTGGGACTCCACAGGTGCTTTCTTTTCTTTTTTTTTGGTCTTTTATTTATTTTTTCTCCATTTATTTTTATTAAGGTATTATATGTGTACATATCTTACCATTGCCCCCCCACCCCACTCCCATACATGCCCTCACCCCCCAGTGTCTTGCGTCCATTGGTTTTGCTTATATGCATGCATACAAGTCCTTCGGTTGATCTCTTATCTCCCCCACCTCTCCCTAGCCTTCCCGCTGTAACTTGACAGTCTGTTTGATGCTTTACTGTCTCTGTATCTATCTTTTTGTTCATCAGTTTATAATGTTCTTTATTATCCATAAATGAGTGAGATCATGTGGTATTTTTCTTTCATTGACTGGCATATTTCACTGAGCATAATGTTCTCCAGTTCCATCCAGGTTGCTGCAAATGGTAAGAATTCCTTCTTTTTTATAGCAGTGTAGCATTCCATTGTGTAGATGTACCATAGTTTTCTGATCCAGTCATCTGCTGACGGGCACCTAGGCTGTTTCTAAATCTTAGCTATGGTGAATTGTGCTGCTATGAACATAGGGGTGCATATATCCTTTCTGATTGGTGTTTCCAGTTTCTTAAGATATATTCCTAGGAGTGGGATTACTGGGTCAAATGGGAGTTCCATTTTTAGTTTTTTGAGGAAACTCCATACTGTTCTCCACAGTGGCTGCACCAGTCTGCATTCCCAGCAGCAGTGCACGAGGGTTCCTTTTTCTCCGCATCCTCGCCAACACTTGTCGTTTGTTGATTTGTTGATAATAGCCATTCTGACAGGTGTGAGATGGTACTGCATTGTCGTTTTGATTTGCATCTCTTGGATAATTAGTGACTTTGAGCATGTTTTCATGTCTCTTGGCCTTCCTTCTGTCTTCTTTCGAAAAGATTCTATTTAGGTTCGTTGCCCATTTTTTTATTGGATCATTTATCTTCCTTTTATTAAGTTGTATAAGCTGCCTATAGATGTTGGAGATTAAACCTTTATCAGTGATAACATTTGCAAATATGTTCTCCCATACAGTGGGCTTTCTTGTTGTTTTGTTGATGGTTTCTTTTGCTGTGCAAAAGCTTTTTATTTTGATGTAGTCCCATTTGTTTATTTTCTCTTTAGCTTCCATTGCCCTAGAAGCAGTATCGGTGAAGAAGTTCTTTTGGCATATGTCTGAGATTTTGCTGCCTGTTGATTCCTCTAGTATTTTTATGGTTCCCTGTCTTATGTTTAAGTCCTGTATCCATTTTGAGTTTATTTTTGTGTATGGTGTAAGTTGGAGATCTAGTTTCATTTTTTTGCATGTATCTTTCCAATTTTCCCAACACCATTTATTGAAGAGACTGTCTTGACTCCATTGTATGTTCGTGCCTCCTTTGTCAAATATTAATTGAGCATAGTGGTTTGGGTCGATATCTGGATTCTCTATTCTATTCCATTGGTCTATATGTCTGTTCTTGTGCCAGTACCAGGCTGTTTTGAGAACAGTGGCTTTGTAATACAGCTTGAAATCTGGTATTGAGATCCCTCCTACTTTATTCTTCTTTCTCAGGATTGCTGTGGCTATTCGGGGTCTCTTTTTATTCCAGATGAATTTTTGGAGAGTTCATTGTCATTTGTTGCCATGATGTTTTTTATTTCTTCCGTGATCTCTCTGGTAACCCAGTCATTGTTTAATAGCATGCTGTTTAGTCTCCATGTGTTAGATTTGTTTGGATTGTTTTTATTGTAGTTCATTTCCAGTTTTATGCCACTGTGGATCTGAGAAGATACTTGGTATGATTTCTATCTTCTTGAATTTGAAGAGACTTTGCCTATGCCCCAGCATATGGTCTATCTTTGAAAATGACCCATGTGCACTTGAGAAGAATGTATATTCTGTGGCTTTGGGGTGAAATGTTCTGAATATGTCAATTAATTCCATCTGGTCTAGTGAGTCATTTAGGATTGATGTTTCTTTGCTGATTTTTTGTTTAGAGGATTTGTCCAGTGGTGAAAGTGGGGTATTAAAGTCTCCTACTATGAGTATATTGTTGTCAATCTCTCCCTTGATATCCTCCAGGAGTTTTTTTATGTATTTGGGTGCTCCTGTATTGGGTGTGTATATGTTTACCAGAGTTATTTCTTCTTGATGGATTGCTCCCTTTAGTACTATGAAATGGCCTTCCTTATCTCTTGTTATATCCTTCACTTTGAGATCTAATTTGTCAGATATAAGTATTGTTACCTCAGCTTTTTTTTCATTTCCATTCACCTGGAAAACCTTTTTCCATCCCTTCACCCTCAGTCTGTGTGCATCTTTTTTTCTGAGGTGGGTTTCCTGTAGACAGCAGATATATGGGTCTTATTTTCTTATCCAATCCGTTACCCTGTGTCTTTTGATTTGGGCATTTAATCCATTTACATTTAAAGTTATTATTGATAGGTACTTATTTGTTGCCATTCTTATTCTTTACCCCTGTGTTCCTTCTTCACTTCCTATATTTTTTTTTACAGCAGACCCTCTAGCATTTCTTACATTGCTGGTTTGGTGGTGATAAATTCCCTTAGTCCTTTTTTATCTGTGAAGCTCCTTCAATTTTGATTGATAGCCTTGCTGGGTACAGTATTCTTGGATTCAGACCCTTCCTTTACATGACTTTGTATATTTCATTCCATTCCCTTCTGGCCTGATGAGTTTCTGTTGAGAAATCAGTCGCTAGTCTGATGGTAGTTCCTTTGTAGGTAACTTTCTGTCTCTCTCTGGCCGCTTTTAAGATTCTTACTTTGTCGTTGGTGTTTGCCAATTTAATTATAATGTGCCTTGGCGTCAGTCTTTTGGGGTTTATTTTGCTTGGGACTCTGTGAGCTTCTTGGATTTTTGTGGGTTTTTTCTTCCCTATATCAGGGAAGTTTTCTGTCATTATTTCTTTAAACAGGTTTTCTATTTCTTGCTCAGTTTACTCTCCTTCTGGAACCTCTATTATCAGGATGTTGTTTTGTTTCGTGTTGTCCCAAAGTTCCCTTAGGCTCTCCTCCTGCTTTTTAATTTTTTTTTCTAGAAGCTGTTCCAATTGGGTATTTTTCCCCACCTTGTCTTCTAGCTCACTGATGTGGTCCTCTGCTTCTTCTAGTCTACTCTTGATGCTTTCTATTGAGTTCTTTACAGCAGTGATGTCATTTTTCATTTCTTCTTGGTTCTTCATTTCCTCTTGGTTCTCACTCCTATTGTCGAATTTGTCTTCCATTCTTTTCAGCCACCTAATGACCATTTCTCTGAATTCTTTCTCTGACATGTTGCTGGCTTCTATTTCGTTTACTTCCTTTTCTGGTGATGCCTGCTTTTCTTTCATATGCGGGCTGTTTCTTTGTCTCTCCATGGTCTCTCTTCTCTGGATGTCTGGTTATGTAGTTCTCTCTCTCTCCTGCATTGATTTAAAGGCACAAAATACAAATACAACACAACCAGGTACAAAACACAAGGCACTGAACAGAAATGTATTCACGATATTAATAACCCCCAATAAAGGTGACCACCAGAGAAAGGCAACTTAGGGGATAAGAGAGCAAGTAGAAGAGGAAAAAGAAAAAAGAAAAAAGGAGTGCCAAAATGTAACTGGGAAAATGAAAAAAAAAAAAAAAAAGTAAGAGAGAAAAGAAAGAGACTAAGAAAGAAAAGAGGAACAAACTATATGTATGGGGAGAAAAGTCCAAGAGAATAGCCACTAATCCCAGCAAATGCCCGCAACAAGTACCTGAAGATTAATACAAACTACAAACAGCAACTAATATCAAGCGAGGCGAGGAAAAACAGAAGCAAAAAACAAACAAAAACAAAGCAAACAAAAAACAAACAAACAAAAAAAAAATAAGCAAACCAATCTCACAAAAAAGTATAAAGAATCGATATAGTCAACATTCAAGCAACCAACAGCATAAGGACAGAGAGAAAAACAATTTTTTGGATACTTAAGACAGAGAAGAGAGAGGTGTGTATGGACTTGGAGCAGGGGATTGAAAATTAGATATATAAGTAGGGTGAAATTTTAAGAGGGGGTAAACAGAAAGAATAGGGAAAGTCTAAAGCAGGAAAAGGATAAGAGAAACAGGTCACCAGAAGGGGAAAAGTTAGGAAGAGAGTGATGGCATAAAGGTAGAGTTGAGATAGAGTAAAACGATGCAAAAGGAAAGATGAAAATAGAATGTAGAACACTAATCCCAAAGTAAAATAAAGAGAAAATAAAATGGCACTTAAAAAAAAAAAAAGGTAAAATAGTAGTAGTAATAATACTGATTGAAAATAAAAATGTAATAATTAAAAATGTAAAATCAACTGAGGAAAAAAGAAAAAAATTAGTTTCTTAAGTAAAAGATGAAAAAGAAAAAAATAATAAAAAATAAAAACGTGCAGTAGTGAAGGTCATTCACTTCCTCTATTGTTCTGTTTGGCATGCCTGTTTCCCAGTCAGGACAGTGTTGCAGATCCCTGCATTCCCCTGCTCCTCAGTGTTGTAAGCCAGTCCTGATTTTTAAGCAGGCGGTGTCTTAATTTCTCATATTCCTTTATTTGTGATTACACAAAAGTCAATTTGTGATTCAGCCCCTGGGTGGCAGTGTTTCTGGATTGACTTCTGGGTCTATATATGGCCTCTCTAGCCTGTGTTTAGAGCCTTCTTTCCCTGTGGCACTCAATACTGGTTTGTGGGAGTGGGCTGGCTCTCCAACGGTCACTCCCCGCTCTGACCCCCAGGTTCCAGAAAAACAACTTTCCCCTGCAGTCTTCCAGGGTGTCCCCAACTGGGTGATCCTATGTATTGGGCTTAGTGATCAGAAGCAAGGATTTGAAGAGGAGAAAGCCCAAGTGTGCGAACAGGGGCTGCAGGCAAGTCTGCGCAGTCTTCCTTTCCCCCTTGGGTCTAAGCAGCCGGCACACTTTTAAGATTTTTAGGCTTTTCTTTTGTGTCAGGACAAAATGGGTTGCTTTTCAGATATCCCTTCTGTTAGCAGTTCTGAGGACCCCCTTTCACATTCACAGATCATGCCAGCCCCAACAGCCACAGATTTTTTTAGGCACAGACTTTCCTCGGTCCTCCAGCTCCCACAGTGCGCGTGTTCCTCTCTCCTGCCGGGACCAGAGACCTCACCTTATCCCAGGCGAAATCTGAACTTTCCGTGGTGGAGTGTAGAGCTCCTCTGAAACCATGTGTTTGCGTCAATTGGGGACCGGTGCTCTGGGGCTCGCAGCTGTTCGGTGGTTGCCGCAGTTGTAGCTTTTTAAGCTTCCGATAAGATCCACTTTCCCCTTCAAGATGGCACGGTCTCTGCGTCCTAGCCGGTCACTCTAAGAGGGAATCCAGCTGCAGTGGGAGCTGCCCGGTCAGGGGAACCCCGTCCAGCAGTCCCCCACCTTCTCCTGGAGTTTAGCTGTCCCTTAACTCGCCAACAAATACTCCCCGTGCGACCCTCAGCTGTTCTTTCTTTCTGCTCCGGGACAAGGCTCGGGACCCGTCTGTCTATTCCACGGCCATTTTCCATCTCCCACAGGTGCTTTCTTAGCAACTCAACCTCAAAACCCAAATACTTACCTTCTCTAAGCCTCAGTTTCCCCACTTGCTAAATGGAATCATAATCCACACCCATCTCCCAGTGAAAATCAAATGAACAAGTTTAGGAAACTAAGTGCTGCTTGTACGGTTAAGCTTTTCCTCATTTTCACAAGTTCAGGACAGTCCCTCAAGAACTCAATAGACTCCAGAAACAGTCCCCAGCTGCCAGCATGTCAGACAGGAACCTCCCTCTCTGTGGACCAACTCCCTGAGCAAAACCCACTAATAGAAGTAACCCAACTTAGGGAAACAAATTGCCAATCCAGATAGCCCCAAGTTCCAGGGTCACTATTCCCTTTAATGTTCAAATAATAATCCCTGAGCTCCGCCCCCCTCCACCCCCTGAGAATGCCCCTTCCCAAGGAATATTGGCTCCAGTCTATTACACAAATACGATGTGGAGATGCTAGACACCAAGTGTTTTCTGTGCTTATTTCATTTGGTCCTTATGTGAGGCTTGGAGATGAAGTGATTTGCCCAAGGTCACGGCTAAATGGCGAGAACGGAACTCAGAACGACACCTGTGTGATTCTGAAACTCACTCTTCACCAGGGTGCTGTCCCACCTCTCTGCTTCTGAGAATGCCCAAGGTCTACTTCAATGTTCCACAGGCCTGGCTGGTTATCATCTTTCCCTCAGTCAGCCATGTGGTCATAAATGTTCCTATAACATTGGCCTCTGGTCTCATTTAGGGGTTAAATTGTTAGAAAATTACATTTCCCAGATGGCAAACAATAGAGAATAAGCTGGGAAATTGGGAAGTTTACTATGGACAGTCTCAGAAGGCAGTGAGTTCCCCATAACCTGGGCTGCACACGCAGAGAACTAATGAGATTTGTCAAGTCTTGGAGATTCCTGATCCCAGTCTGGGATTGTTTAGATGACCTTGTCAAAGACTCAGATTCTCACTTGTCAGCACAGGCATTAAAGTCCCTCAGCGTATCTTGCATTTTACCCATTTATGTATTGTGTTTTCCAATATTATTTCTGAGACAGGCACTCTCAGAGAAAAGCAGGTTTCCTACATATGTTAAGTATGTAAACATTTGTTTTTTGGTTAGCACATGGATTTAATTCTCTCACCCAGACCTGTAATAAAAGGCCACCATTCATTTAATGCCTATAATAGTAGGCATGATTTATTGAGTTCCTGTTTTACATTGGGCACAATATATACATCATCCCCAATGCTCAAAGCAATCTCATGAGGTAGATCCTATAATTTCCATCGTATACAAGGAAATTGAGGCTAAGAGAAGAATCTTGCCCACAGTCTCCCAGCAAGGACGTGGCTGAGCTAAGTTTTGAACCCGAATCTATCTGGCCCCAAAACTCATACTATACCACCGTTATCCCACGGTGACTCATAAAACCTCACAGTCAGAAGATCAGCCCTAAAGGCTGATCTCCGCCCAGTACAGGAATCTCCCATAGATGGTTATCCGGTTTCTGCTCAAGTACTGCCTGCAACGGAGACTCCACCTCATCACAAAGTAGTCCCCACACAGTTGGAAAGTTCCTCTGCTTTGAACTGAGGTCTTCTGAGTAGCTTCCATTTCTTGGGGGGTTCCCACTAACTCCAAAGAACTCAAGAGAGAAATGACTCAACAGTAACAGGAGGGAAACCTAAATGAGCACCCCCACCAGCACTCCAACCCCGCCCCCCACCCCTGTGGAGGTACTTGCAGGTAGTACAAAGGTGCTAAGGCTATGCTGACAAGGGAGCAGGAGGCCTCCTGGGCCATCCCTATTCCCCAGAAACCTTCAGGTAGCCCCCACTATCTCTTCCGGCCTCAACTCCTGCCCAGCTTGCCTGGGAAGGCAGCAGTGAGTGGGTAGTGGGAACAGCACTGTCAGATATCCCAACCCCTATGCTGACCTTCTGGGTGACCTTGGGCAAGTCAAGTCATTTCATGCTTTGAGGTTTTCTCAACTGTCAAACAGGGCTACTGTGATCATTAAAGGAGAGGGTGTGTGAAGCTTCTATAGAGCTGCTCAGTTATAAGCAAACAGCAACCAGGATGTAGGAAGCTATTTAGAGTTGTGGTTAACTGCAGACTCTGGGGTTAGGCTGTCCTGGTTTTATGTTTAACTTTTTTCTTGAAGTATAAGCAGTCCTGGGTTAGAATCCAATTTTGACCATTTGCCTGTGTGACGTTGGGCAAACCATTTAACCTCTCTGCCTCAATTTCCCCATCTTTAAAATGGGCTTATAGTATTACCTACTCTTTGGTGAAGGTGAAACAAGGCAATGCATCAGGACACAGTCTCTCTCTCTCTCTCTCTCTCTCTCTCTCTCTCTCTCTCTCTCTCTCTCTCTCTCTCTCTCTCTGTTTAATAGAGGGAGCCACGCCCAGAGCCTGAAGAGAGGTCAATTCATCTGAGCATCTTTACCTCATAGAGAAAGGAGGGACCTCTCTCATAAGGACCTTCTTTTTCCCCCTCCTACTCCAGAGCCTTTTTCTGAGTTTTAAGTCATGTTTATGACTCAATCTGAAACTTCTTTTTTTTTTATGAAGTAATTTCCTCCGTTTCTCTTCCCTCTTCTGCTCCACCTCACCCCCCAAGCTGTGGGCTGAATTGAGAAATCGAGGGGCAGATGACACATGTTTGAGCTGGGCATGAGACCTGTTCCTGGGATGAGCCTGGAGTCACTCACTCACCCATTGCAGAATGTTCTTACCAGGCTGGATTTGGGCAGTCATTCCTGCTGTCATTATAGAGCTTTATAGTTACCAGCCCCTTTGCATAGGATTCCAAAAGTACCTGAAGGGAACTAAATTCTCACCTGAAGGAATAAGTAGAGGGTTGGAATCAGAGGCATGAGATTGAAGTCAAATCTCAATACTAGCCATGACCAGCTGTCACTTGGCCTTTCTGAGCTTCATTTTCCTCATCTGCAAACCATCCTCAGAGGGTTATGAGAGCAAAGGCTCTAGCAGAGATTAGGTGCAGAACAAATGGTAGCTGAGCTGCAAGAATGCTTGACAGAACTTTCAAAGCTGAGTAAGGCCTCCAGAACCAGGGGATCTTAACATGGGCTCCCTCTGGCCTTAGGGATGTACTAATAAAATGGTGTATATACTAGTATGTGTATTTTTCTGGGAATAGAGGATATAAAGTTTTCATCATATTCTTTTTAAAAAATACATTTTTATTGATTTCAAAGAGGAAGAGAGAGATAGAAACATCAATGATGAAAGAGAATCATTGATCAGCTGCCTCCTGCACGCCCCCTACTGGGGATCAAGCCCGCAACCCAGGCATGTGCCCTGACAGGGAATTGAACCTTGACCTCCTGGTTCATAGGTTGACGCTCAACCACTGAGCCATGCTGGCTGGGCTATTTTTATTTATCTTTTAATATCTTTTTATTGATTTCAGAGAGGAAGGGAGAGGGAGCGAGAGATAGAAACATCAATGATGAGAGAGAATCAGCGATCATCTGCCTCCTGCACGTCTCCTACTGGGGATCGACCCCACAACCCCGGGGCATATGCCCTTGACCAGAATGGAACCTGGGACCTTGCAGTCTGCAGGCCAATGCTCTATCCACTGAGCCAAACCAGGTAGGGCTAAAACTTGCACTTTACAAGTATGTAGACCAGCCTTCCTGTCCCAGCACTGTGCTGCTCATTCGTAGACACATATGTTCCAGGCACTGGAGGTGCAAAGACGAATGCTCCTTGCCCCTCCGTAGCTCTGAGCTTCAGAGAGACGGAGTGATTTCATCAGAGTCACATACTTCTGAAGGAAGCTGACTGTTGGGCTTGGAACCCCGGATCTCTGACTGCAAAGCTGGCCACTTTATATCTCAGAGGGGCCCTCTAAGGTCCAAGCTCCCTCTGGTCAATGAAGACTAACAGGATGAGCATTCATTCCATAAGCAAGGCCCTGAGGTCACACCGAGGGAGCCAGATTGGAGCCATCAGCACACCACCTGGGCGTGCTGATGCCTTGCCTGCAGGTGGCAGGTCTTAGTCTATGGCTGGTCCTATTCTGAGTTCACTCCTAAACTCTTACACAGGCCACAGACCATGAGGGAATTCCACAGATATATTTATATCAACTATATTGAGGTTTCATTTACATACAATAAAATGCATAGACTTTTAAGTACAAGTGGGTAAGTTTTGACAAACTCATATGCCTGTGAAACCCATACCACTCTCAAGATATATAATATTTTCATTACTTAGGGAATTCCCTCATGTCCCTTTCTCAATCTTCCCCAATGTCAGAGGCAGCCACTATTCACTATCCTGATTTTTGTCACCATAAATTAGTGTTGCCTGTTTTAGAACTGGTATCAACGGAATCATACAGTTTGTTCTCTTTCCTGTCTGACTTCTTTTGTTCAACATAATCTCTGTAAAGCTTCATCCATGCTATTGCCTGTTCATCCCTTTTTGTTGATGAGCAGTATTTATTGGGTAAATATGCCACAATTTGTTTAATCTGTTTATCTGTTCATGGGCATTTTTTCCAGTTTTGGCTAATGTAAATATTTATGTAGGATCTTTGTGTGGACGTATGTTTTTATTTCTCTTGGGTAAATACATGGAAATGGCATTTCTGCACACAGGATGGGTGTATGTTTAACTACATAAAAATTACTGAACTGTTTCACACAGTACATGAGAGTTCCAGTTGCTTTGTATCCTTGCCAATCTCTGGTATTAGTCTTTTTAACTAGTCATTCTAGTGGGTGTGAAGTGGTTTCCCTTCATGGTTTTAATTTGCATTTCTTTAATAACTAATAATACTGAATATCTTTTCATGTGCTTATTGGCTATTCCTATATATTCTTCTGTCTGTTCAAACTTTTTGCCCCATTTAAAAATTGGGTTATTCATCTTATAGATTTTAAAGAATTATTTATATATTCTGGATATAAGATCTTTGTCAGATATATGTATTGCGAGTATTTTCTTCCAACTTATGACTTGTCATTTTATTTGAAGAACAGAAGTTTTAGTTTTTAATATATATATATATATATATATATATATATATATATATATATATATATATATATTTTGATTTTAGAGAGAGGAAGAGAGAAAGAAGGAAGGAGAGAAAGAGGTGTGAGCAATGTGCCTCCCATATGCACCCCAGCTAAGGATCAAACCTGCAACCCGGATATGTGCCCTGACCAGGAATTGAACCTGTCACCCCTTAGTGTACAGGATGATGCTCCAGTGAACTGAGCCACCACTGGCCAGGTCATCCCACAGTGCCTTTAAAAAATATATATTTTTTATTGATATTTTACAGAGAGGAAGGGAGAGGGATAGAGAGTTAGAAACATCGATGAGAGAGAAACATCGATCAGCTGCCTCCTGCACACCCCCCACTGGGGATGTGCCTGCAACCAAGGTACATGCCCTTGACTGGAATCGAACCTGGGACCTTTCAGTCCCCAGGCTGACACTCTATCCACTGAGCCAAACCAGTCTGGGCCCACAGTGTCTTTTTATTGGCGGGAAATTGATCCAACTTAAATTACACCAATGAGGTAGCAAATGCATATAGTACAATATACAATGGTATGTATTATACTACGATATGTGAATACAGTTTCATTTGGGAAAATTATTAAGAACATGGGGAAGTATTCATAATATAATGTCTTTTAAAAAACAAGTGTTTAAGTAGAATATAAGATCAATTTATTTTTAAATGGTATATGTATAAAAAACACCTAAAATGGTAGAAACAAAATATGGACGATGTGTCTTTTTTTGTGTGTTTTTTTTCAATATGTGACAAACTTTCTAAAGTGAAGCTATGAATTTAGAAAAAAAAAAAAGCCACAAACTCATACATTTTTAAAAAACATGTGTGTGTGTGTGTGTGTTTCCACAGCCCAGTCCTGTCCCAAGCATGTGTCCTAAGAATTGAAGAGGTGGGAAAATTCAGAAATAGCTGGCTGTACCCTTGACCATAGCCTTATACAGCCACCTTCCTGCCTTCAGGATCTCAAAGGAAAGCCTAACAAATCCCCAGAAACTTTGCAGGGGTACTAGAAGCTAGAAAGCCTGAGTAGGGACAGGTGAGTATTTTAATTGCTTAAAAAGCAATGTTTTAGAAAGATGAAATTTATTTATTACACTATACATTGCAGTGATATTGGCATCATTGCAGTGATATGGGCATCTACTCATTTGTCAGTTAAAAAACATTTCCTGGGCACCCACCTATCTAGCATCTGATTTTTTGGAGGAAAAAAGCATGACTTTGGTTTGATGTTTGTTAAAGAGCAAGCTTTGTTCCTCCCTCCCATTTACCACACACTTGGCACTTTACTGGGGCCTTAATTGCTTCAGTTAATTTAATTATCAAAATCCCAGCACAGAAGATATTAATATGTCCATTTACACATGAAAATAATGGAACATCAGAAAACTTAAATCAAATGAAATATCAAATAACTTAAATCCCTTAATCAATAGATCATGTTTTTTTGAGTGCTTATCTGGTACCAACCACTGTACCAAGCACTTTATAGGTTCTAGTATTACTAGAGGCCCAGTGCACGAAATTTGTACACTCGGAGGGGGGGTCCCCTCAAGCCCGGCCTGCACCCTCTTGAAGTACGGGAGCCCTCGGGGGATGTCCGACTGATGGCTTAGGCCTGCTCCCCATTGGACATCCTTAGCACTGCTGCAGAGGTGGGAGAGGCTCCCACCACCACCAGGATGCTGCGCTCGTCAGACATCACCCCGGCTGAGCGGCACTGACCACCAGGGGGCAGCTCCTGCGTTGAGCGTCTGTCCCCTGGTGGTCAGTGCACATCATAGCAACCAGTTGTTCCGCCATTCGGTAGATTTGCATAGCCTTTTATTATATAGGATTGCCTTTACTTACTTACCCATGAAGTAAATGAGGGGAATCCTGTAGTAGGAGGGGGGGAAAAGGTATTTTTTGTCTCTTACCTACTTTTGCCACTCAATCTGACATTCCTAAAAGTTTGCAAATTGGCAAATAAGTCAACCAGATATGTGGATAAACATAAAAAATAAAAAGAGTTCCTACCAAATGATTTTACCTTGCTCAGTTTTCACAATGAGAAAAACACTGAATTTTGAGTCATCAAGACATAGTGGAAAGGACACTCCTTTGGAGAAAAATAACTAGATTCAAATTATTGACTCTTGCAACTGCTGTGTGACCTTGGATAAATTACCCAGCCTCTCTGAGCCTGTTTATTCAGGTGTAATAAAAGTTAAAAATAAATACTTTATTTATAGAGAGTATGTGAGAGGTAAATAGACTAGCTTTTGTAAAGCACCTAACATATAGTAGAAATTAAGGACATGCTTAGTGAATACCTGGGGAGCCTCAGAAACAGACCCCAAAACAAGGATTCCTGGGTAAGAGATTTATTAAAGAAGTGCTCCAAGACATTAGTAAGGGCATAGGGGAAGCCAGTCAGGGAGGGGGAAGAAGTCAAGCAAATATGAGATTTCAGGCAGTCCCAGAGAAGGTAGTTCAATTCCTCAGGGAACTCAGGAGTATAAATTCCACTGGAGACAAGTGAACTGGACTTTTAAACTCCCATATCCTATTAGTCACTTGCTGGAGACCAGGGGAGAGGGAAGGAAGGATCAAAGCGTTCTGGTAGCCTGAGGTCCATCCTCCTCAGAAAAGCCTCAGGTACCAGTTATTGGAAGCAAAAGCAAACATCAGCCAAGGGGAGGGTAGGAGGAACTGGTAAGAGATCTGAGAAGATCTGGGATAAGCAAGAATAGTATCTACTTCAGGGTCTGGGTTTTCCTTTCTTTTAGAAAAGTTGGGCTTAAGTCCTTGCTTTGCTGGTTACCAGGATCAAATGGAACAATATAATGAAAGCCTTTTGGAAGTTAACATGTTAGATGAATTCTTTCCTTTCTTTTTTTATTTTATTTTATTTTATTTTATTCAATAAGCATTTACTGAACTTTTACTATAAACCAGGCACCGTAATAGGTGTTAGGATATATACTTTAATATGAGATTCATAAACTGTTAAGGATCTTTTAATCTAGTGAGGAAGTCATAAGGAAATAGAGAATTACCTGACTGTGTGATAAGTGATGTTTTTGAAGCATAGTTTCCTGGGAAGGGGAGCCAGTGGTACAGGGCAGGGTGTCAGGGAAAGTTTCAAATGGAGCTGATGCCTAAACTAAGTCCCAAAAGATGGGAGGGGTTTGTCAGGCAGACAGCCAGCAAGGGCATTCCTGGCAGAGGCAATGGCACAAACAGAATCAAAGAAGTATGAAACAGCCTGACCTATAGGAAGACTTGAAAGTTCAACAAGCCAAGGAGTTTGAACTTAATCCCATAAGGCAGTGGGAACCATTGCAGGATTCTGAGCTGGGGAAGGGCTTGCCCAAGTTTGCATGTTAGAATGATCACTCTGGCAGGCAGTAGTATAAGCAAAGGAGAGATCAGATGGGAGGCGATTAGGCCAAATCAAGAGCTCAAGGGAAGCACCCACACCACTTGGATTACTGAGTGGAGAGCGATGCCCTTGAACCAAGATTAGAAATTATTATTTTGCCAAGGGTGAGGGATTGATCCGAGGCAGGAAATCAGGGATATGGGTAAGACTCGGGAAAACCTGTAGACAAAATAAATTATTGATCCTAAATCATATGGATATCAGACTCTTCAAAGTATAGTACTTTCACAGCTGTTAGAAGGTTGATCCTGAACAAGCCTGGGAGAGGAGGGAAACAATTGACAGATGAAAGGCTTGAGCCCCAGAGAGGCAAGGTTTGTTGCCTACAGTCATGCAGGATTTGCTTATTTGATGTAGTTTAGTAAAGTATGGATTTAGAACCCAGGCATCTTTTAGGGAAAATAAGTTTTTCCTTCATTACCCAGATTAATATGTGCTCATTAAAAATAATTTGGAAAACACTAAAAAGTAGGAAAAAATGTTTAGTCTCTCATGGCCTCACAAAAAACTACTGGTAGTATTTTGGGGTGGCTTTTCCCCCCTAAAATAGTATTTTGATGTGGCTTTTTTAAAAAAAATATTATTTTCTATGCTTAGGTTTTAATTTGCTCTTTTAATCTGTTTTCTTTCCCCCCACTTTTTGCTCAATCCCGTCCCAGTCCCCTCACACCCCCGCGCCCCCCCCCCCCCCCACACACACACCAGACCTGTCTGCCTGCTCTCTATCTATTAGTCTGTCTCTATTTTTATTTTTTGGTTAATCCTCAACCGAGGATATTTTCCCCCATTGATTTTTAGGGAGGGTGGAAGGGAGTGGGAGAGGAGAGGCAGAGGCAGAGAGAGAGAAACATCAATGTGAGAAAGACACATCCATTGGCTGCCTCCCACATGGGCCCCAACCAGGGCTAGGGATTGAGTCTGCAATCCAGGTATGTGGCCCTTGACCAGAATCGAACCCTAGACCCTTCAGTCAGCAGACTGACACTCTATCCAATGATCCAAACCAGCTAGGGCTAATCTGTGTTATTTTTCATGTTGCGTTATAAAATAAACACTTTGTCATGTAGTCTTACATTTTTAAGATAATTTGTTTAACAGCTTCAGACTATTTCACCAAGTTTTAACCATTTGCTAATTGGTAGACATTTGGGTTGCTTCTTTAAAAAAATTTTTTTTTCTCACCCCCGCCGGTTGGGCTCAGTGGATAGAACACTGGCCTGTGGACCAAAGGGACCTGGATTTGATTCTGGTCGAGGGCCCGTACCTTGGCTGTAGGCTCCTCCCCAGCCTGGGCCCTGGTAGGGGCTCGTGCAGGAGGCAAGCAATTGATGTTTCTCTCTGTCTTTTCTTCTCTCTTCCATGCTCTCTAAAAATCAATGGAAAAATATTCTTAAGTGAGGATTAACAAAAAAAAGGGGAAAATTTTTTTCTCAATATACAATTATTGTGATGAGCATCTTTTAACACACATGGCTTTCTCTTAATTTTGGATTCATCCTTTTGAACAGGTTTCCAGAGTAGAATGACTAGGTTTTAATCTGCTCATTTAATCTGTTTTCTTTTTTTTTTCAAGGTAAAGAACATTCTACCACTCTTTTTAAAAAATATATTTTTATTAATTTCAGAGAGGAAGGAAGAGGGAGAGAGAGATAGAAACATCAATGATGAGAGAGAATCATTGATTGGCTGCCTCCTGCACGCTCCCCACTGGGGATCGAGCCCACAACCTGGGCATGTGCCCTTGACCGGGATCGAACCTGGGGCCATTTAGACCGCAGGCCAACACTCTATCCACTGAGTCAAACCGGCTAGGGATCTACCACTCTTTTTTTTTTTATATTTTTTTAAATTGATTTCAGAGAGGAAGGGAGCGACAGAAACATCAACATCAGTGATGAGAGAGAATCATTGATGGGCTGCCTCCTGCACACCCCTCATTGGGTGCCCTGACTGGGAATCAAACCTGTGACTCCTGGTTTATAGGTGGACACTCAACCACTGAGCCACTCTACCACTCTTGATACAAGATTGTCAATTGTTTTCAAACAGGATTGTATCCACATTTTTTTGGACCCTCCATCAGGGCTCTTGCTATTAATCACATTTTCTCTCCCTCACAATAATAAAAATAGAAAGTAATACCCTTTAAAGAAGGAAGATTTAAAAATATATATATATATATATTTTTATTGATAAGAGGGAATATTTTACCAGTACCAAACTCTTACCTCGGCCATCCTGTTTCTCTGCTGTTGTTTCTCTTTTGAACAGCAGATGGCAGGATAATCCCACAACAGGTGGTCATGACAATTTAATTGCAATGAGGAAAAATTGCTTCTTTTCCCACATACATTTCTTTCCTGAAATAAACAGCATACAAGGCATCTGCCTCTTTATTGAAAGTCAGATATGTAAGGAAGTGGATTTTCAGCAAGGGATATAAAGGTAGCCACATAAATCCTGAGCTTTAGGTTATTAGAGTCCGTGCACAAACAAATTTCTCAGAAAGAAGCAAATGGAGGTTGAAAGTCGATTGTTAAAATTCCACATATTCTAGATTTCCCCAGTTAATAATCATAAAAACTTTATAGCCAGAAAGTCACAGAGGCCCTTCTGTTGTAATCGTTAGAGTTTAGAGTCAGTGGAAACACCCTTCTCACCCAGGGGATTTTAAAAGCCAATCCCACCCCCTCCCCACAGCCCTCTCCCCTAGCACTCATTTCCCATCCCTTCACAAAATTGCCAGGGTAATTGACTCTTAGATGAGATGAGTTTGACTTTCTACCCTGATTTTGTAACAGAAGTTCTTTTGGTGAGGTCCTTTGTTTGAAAATGCACAATAAAAATGGCTTTAGAATGACTTCAGAGGACCCTTTCTGGTGCCAACAACAGATTCCAAAGCCGCTATTATTCGAGATGGGTGATAGGATCCCTTGAGACTGTTTGAGTATCGGTTTTCAAAGTGCTTAGGAACCTGAAATGTCCTGTATGGTATATTTGCAGGTGCATAATTAGCCAAGTGCTCCAGGGGTTATAAAGACTGCCTTCCTGTAGTTGAAATAGACAGATTTAGCCTCTTACTGAAATTGAAGGCTGCAATTTCGATAACAAATCTGATTCTAACTCTCCCGTGTCACTGCAGCCCAAAGGTGCCTTTGTCTCCCAAGAGAAAGAGGTTGGAGGTAAGTGAATGGCCCTTAACCAGACCCATGTAGAAAACATTGCTAAGAAAAAACTTTTGTCCTGAGAGTGTAGGTTTAGGGCTGTTGCATGCGAGGCCAATTTGCTTTGTGCATAGCCAACCTGCCTAAATGCAAGTATTGCAAGGTGACCGGAGCTGTGGAGCAGCAAACTGCTTTAAAAGCAGGCTTTCAGTGGGAAACTCTAAGCATACAATGGCTTTATTTTTGTTAGACATCATTCTCCAACCTGGCTTTTTTATTGCACTAACCAAAATAAATCCAGGCAACCTTAAAAGGCTGCCTTGATGTCAGAAGAAAATGGATATTGTCTCTCCTGAACATGGCTGAGTGGTCGTACATAATCCTAGCTACATCCAGATAAGACTGCACCTCCTCCCATAGGAAGCTTTCCTGGATCGTAATATCACCAGGAGTGTTCACTTTGGGGCTTGATGCTTCCAGGCTGTCTTACTAAACACTTGTAAAGAAGTAGTTTGCCTGTTCTTTCACTCTTCCATTTGTAGTTAATCCTTGTGTGTACTTAGTGGTGTTGTGAACTCCTTTTATATCTCAATGCCCCTGGCATTTGATGATACCTGGGCAGCAGGAGCTTTCATCACACCAAGTACAGGGTGATGTTTAGTGGAGAAGGGTCCAGGAGGGAGGAGGGAAAAAAAAGTATGCTCTTTCCTAAGTCTTAGAAACCCAGTGGGCTCCTTTTAAGCTTAACTGTGTCTTTCAATATTAGGATCTCCAGTTGTGAAGGTATGGGTGGAACTGCTTCCATCAGACAAACCTGAAGTAGAGGATGTAGGTGTCACATTCAAATCAAAGAGGTGCCTCTCAACAGGAAAGATTTAATCAGCTTTCCTTCCCAGGATCAGCTGCCAGGTTTGAACATTTACTTGTCTATGTTCCAGGCAGGAGACACTGCTAATTATGGGAGCCATTCCCATGGATACAGAAAAGAATTGTCTGAGCTGGGGAGTCAAAGCTCTGACCAAGAGGGAGCTGAGAAGAAAAATGCCCTCAACATTCTCAGAGAAAAGTCCAGAATTGCCCAGGGTCCTGCCTTTTCTGCGGGAATACCACTATAACTGGCCTTTGAAGATCTGGAAACATCCTTTCCTTTACCTTCCTAACTCATGTGTTATCCGACACCCCCCCCCCCATTTTTTTAGAAATGGAATTTTAAAAGTACTTTATTTTAGTCAAACATTATCTCATAAGATTATCTTGAAAAAACACACACACAAAAAAAACGTCTTTACCAAGAGTGATTCTCAGAAATGATAGTACCTGAAAACAAGCCGACTTGGCCATCAGGCCAGCCAAAATGGCACAAACATTTGGAACCTGTAGCTTTACTCTTGGCAAAGACACCACTGAGTCCTTTCTGTTGTATGTAAAGTAAGCTGTGGCAAAACTTACCTCTTATGTGGTACAAAATCTAGACTCACAAGGGAGCTTCTACAACATCAGTTTGAATTTATATTCTGCCCCCTTCTTTCTCCATTATGCAGAGCACCTGCTCCCTGTCCTTCCCCCACTCCTCCAGCTGTCTGTCTGTCTCATTTGTGTCAATTAAGAATTCAATACTGCTTAATTTAATTGAATGACTTTCCCTGCATAGATCCCATCCACGGATAGGACACCGACCATCTCTCCCATTGCCCAGAATAAAAACTCTAAAAAAGCCAAATGCATGCAAGGGTGCCTTAGAAAAGAGAAGAGATCCGCGCTGGCTTTGCCAGTGAACTGGAGAAGACAAGAAGGGCAAGACTGAGTTTCCAGTTATGTATTTGCTGGCCTACCAACTGTCAGCACTGCATAAACCAAGATCATTTGAGTTGACTCCACTTAGCTAAGGCTCTTCAGAAGTGGTTCTTAGGCTTAGAAACCTAAGAACCAAGTAGAAGAAATAAACCTCTATACCACTTCCTAGTTTACAAAATGCTTTCCCATCCTCAGAATGACTTTGTCTTTCTGTTCATTCAGTCACTGAAAAAATAGACTTTGTCTTTCTGTTCTTTAGTCACCTGCCTCTATTCATTGAGCACTTACTATGTGCCAGGCACTGTTCTGGGAGCTGAGAACTGTGCTCTGAGAACAGAAAATGAAGTTCCTATCCTCTCGGAATTTACATTCTAAAAGGGAGGGGAGACCATAAACATATAAGTAAATATATAGTATACCAAATGGCAATAAGGGTTATGGAGAATCAAACAGCAAGGTTAAGGGAGATAGAGATTATAGTTTGGGCAGAGTTTTCTTAGTTTATAAAAGGTGGTCAAAGGACTCCCTGAGCTGACACAAAAGAATCTAAGGAACAAGTCATACAATTATGAGGGTGAGGAGCATTCCAGATAGAGGGTATAGCAAATGCAAAGGCCCTGAGACAGGAGTTTCCTTGTTGAAGGAGACCAGTTTAGCTGAATAGATTGAGCCAAGAAAGAGATGTAAGAGACAGGTCAGGGCAGTGGAAGTGCAGGGGCAGACTTTGGAAAACCTTGTAAGGCACTGTACGCTTTTATTCTGAGGGAGATGGGGAGCCACTGGAGGAATGACGTGTGTGTTATGTTATGATTTATGCTTTAAAAGGTTTATTCTGGCTGCTGTGTAGAAAACAGAAGAAAGGAGTACAAGGGCAAACACAAGGAGAACAGTTAGGAGGCAATTGCAGGAATCTAGGCAAGAAACAATGGTCAGGGTGGTGGCAATGATAGAGGTGGCAACAGTGGTTAGGGAGATACTGAAGGTAAAGGTCCCAGAATTCGCTGCTGGACATGGGAGATATAAGAGAAAGAAAGAGAAGTCAAAGATATTGTGGATGTTTGAGCAACTATTAGATAATCTAGTGAAATGAACAGAGGCCTTGAATCAGAGGTGAGACTAAATCTCAAATTCATGGCTTCTGGGTTGTGTAATCTTGGGCAAGTCACTGAAGCTCTCTGAGCATCGAATTTTTTCATCAGTAAAAAAGTGATAATGATAATATTAATACCTCTCACAGGTCTATAGTAAGAATTGAATGGGATGTGAAAATGCCTAGAAGAGTACCTGGCACAGAGATACTCAATAAATGTCAGTTGAATCTGGGTACCAGTGGCTCATACTGCAAGAAACTTTATTTCCTCAGAATGTCCCTTCTTTTTTTAATATATTTTTATTGCCCCAGCTGATTTGGCTCAGTGGATAGAGAGTTGGCCTGTGGACGAAAAGGCCCCGGGTTCAATTCCAATCAAGGGCACATTCCCAGGTTTCCGGTTTGATTCCCAGGAGGGAATGTGCAGGAGGCAGCCAATCAATGATTCTCTCTCATCATTGATATTTCTAGCTCTCTTCCTCTCTGAAATATATATATATATATATATATATATATATATGTATAAATAATAAAATTTAAACCTTCCCCCACATTCATTTCTATTCTCTGTCTCTTCCACTATAAGGCAGAGACCACACCAACGTGTATATAAAATGCCTAGCACAATGCTTGGCTCATAGTCTCCTCGCAAATATTTGTTGAAAGGTTGAGTAACCTATAAGGCTCTTACTAGTATTCTGACGCCATTTTCTCTTTTTTTAAAAAAGTAAATCTTATTTTGTCTAGATTTTCCACAGCTCTGTATGACATTTCACTGCTGAGTGGAAACACCTCTTTGTTGTATCAGAAAAACCCCTTACTCTTCTGTGTGTACATTTGTTTGGCTTAATGTCCATGTATAGTACTAATACTGGTTTGTTCTATTTTTTTATGTTCACTTCTCAAGGCTGTACTTGTTTTTAGAGGCAGGTAAGAAAAGAATAAGATATAAGCTTCAATTCATTTAAGAATTATCCACACAAATTACTTGTAGAGGCAAAGGGAGTGGGTGGGAGTGCATTCCAAAAAAGGGAAAAAGTGTCAGCAACAGCATGCAGCATGCTGTGTGTGGAATAATTAGGAAACACCCATAGTTTTTGGTGGTTGGGGCACAAGTGGCAAAGATTAAGTTGGCTACATAAGGTCTAATGAGTTGAAATGTTCCCTCCTCTTTATTTTTTGAAAGAATTCCTGTAAGATCAGTGTTACTTCTTCCTTAAAAGAATTTACAAGTGAAACTATCTGGGCCTAGGCAGTGGTCAGCAAACTCATTAGTCAACAGAGCGGCAAACGGTGGCTCGCGAGCCGCAGTTTGCCGACCACTGGCCTAGAGCTTTCTTTAGGAAAGATTGTTTATAACAAATTCAATTTATTTAATAGATACAGGACAATTCAGATTTCCTATTGTATCTTGTGTCAGTTTTAGTAAGTTGTGTTAAATAAAATTTGAATGCTAAACGAAATCCTAGTTTCTTGAAATGAACTATATTTTCGGGTCATTAAAGATTTTTATGTGAAAGAGTAACAGCACTTCAGGAAGGTTAATCTGGAGAATGTACAATAAGGGTTTTGGAAAGAGGTCAGGGAAAGGGGAGAAGCAGAGGTGGGAGAGGCAGATAGGAAGCTTTTACAGAAATGTGAGGAAAAAGTGACAAGGGCCTTGACTAGAGTGGTATTGGAAATAGCGAAGAACCAAATTCCAGAAATATAACCACTTCTTTATCTATATCTCCTTTTGCCTGAACTAGGATATTGATAAATTTTAGTACTTAATGGAACATTGTGCTGCTTCTCAGCATTTACTCTGTCCAAGGTGGAAAGCATTCCTTGTACCGGAGCCCAGTGGTGGGAAGGTATAATATTTCTGCTGTGATTTAGACTTCCAGCCTTTAAGACTCAGGCCTTAGGAACTGGTGCCAGCTGTCTGTCCTTTTAGTTTTAAGTTTAACTTCACAACTAGCTTTTCCAATATACTGTTGATATTTCTCTTTTATATGACAGATGTGGTTTCACAGGGCAACTAGAGGCTGCTTAAATTCTGTAAGTAAATACAGTGGTGGAGCTGTTACCCTAATTTGGGAACTGAAATAGCAGCTCTGACAGAGGAAAGAAATAAGATTTAGAACCCGGCTGGTGTGGCACAGTGGCTGAGCATCAACTTATGAACCAGGAGGTCCCGGTTCGATTCCCGGTCAGGGCACATGCCTGGGTTGTGGGCTTGATCCCCAGTGGGGGGCCTGCAGGAGCAGCTGATCAATGGTTCTCTCTCATCATTGATGTTTCTATCTCTCCCTCTTCTTTCCTCTCTGAAATCAATTATATATATAAAGACCTGAGTTTTAACACTGGCATTTAGGCTGTTTCCAAATCTTAGCTATTGTAAATTGTGCTGCTATGAACATAGGGGTGTATATATCCTTTCTGATTGGTGTTTCTGTTTTCTTGGGATATATTCCTAGAAGTGGTATAAAAATGGCAGTTCCATTTTTAAATTTTTGAGGAAACGCCATACTGTTTTACTCTTAATCTGAGAGATTATCAGGAATTCTCTTTTCCCAGGTATCCACATGGCTTGCTTCCTCACTCCTTCAGGTTTTTAATGACACCTTCTCAAATTTAAACCTTTCCATACCCGGCCAGCATGGCTCAGTGGTTGAGTGTTGGCCTATGAACCAGCAGGTCATGGTTCGATTCCTGGTCAGGGCACATGTCCAGGTTGCAGGCTCAATCCCCAGTATGGGATGTGCAGGAGGCAGTTGATCAATGATTCTCTCTCATTACTGATGTTTCTATCTCTCTCTCTCCCCTTTCCTCTCTGAAATCAATAAAAAAATATATATTTAAAATAATAATAATAAAATAAAACTTAAACCTTCCCATTCATTTCTATTCTCTGCTTATTTTTTCTCCACAGCACTTATCATTTAATATATTATATAATTATTTGTTTGTATCTTGCCCCTTCACCCCTGCTGTCCTCCACTATAATGTAACCTTCATGAATTTTATCTGTTCACTAGAGGCCCAGTGCACAGATTTGTGCACCAGTGGAGTCCCTTGGCATGGCCTGCACCCTCTTGCAATCCAGGACCCCTCAGAGGATGTCAGAGAGCCAGTTTCAGCCCAATCCCCTCAGGCCAGGCCAAGGGACCCCAACAGTACACAAATCCGTGCATCGGGTCTCTAGTATGCATATAAGATCTTTGGTTAATCTCTCCCCCCGCCACCTCTTTCTCTCTGAGATTCATCAGTCTGTTCAGTGTTTCATTGAGCGTCTGCCCCCTGGTGGTTAGTTCATGTCATAGCTAATGGTCACTTAGGCTTTTATACATATAGACTAGAAGCCAGGTGCACGAAGATTCGTGCTAGAATGGGCTTTCCTTTCCCTGGCTGCTGGCATTGCCTTTCCACTCCGGCCCTGCCCCTTTCTGCTCAGGCCCTTGAGCCGCCTCTTTGTACTCCGGCCATGCCATCCCACGCTGCCCAGAGGTCCCTGAAAGACCGGGGGGGTGGGGCAGAATGCCCTGTCACTCGGCGCCTGTATATGCAAATTAACTTCCATCTTTGTTGGGTTAATTTGCATATCACTCCTGATTGGCTGGTGGCATAGCGGAGGTATGGTCAATTTACATGTTTGTCTATTATTAGGTAAGATTGTTGTATCTCTAGAAATAAGATAGTACTTGGGACATAATAGGCACTCAGTAAATATGCGTGAAATGAATAAAAGAACACATCATGGAGTTTTCTCTTTGAATTTAATAGTGTAAGAATATAAAAAAATCTAGCAGTGATGGGACTCTGGGTATGCAGATGTGTCTTTTAACATCAGCCACAGCAGACCAATACCGTATGTCCACACTTAAATTGAAAAGGTCCTGTTATCTCAACTCTGAGATTAATGATTGGAAATTTGTTGTTGTTGTTGTTAATCCTCACCTGAGAATAGTTTTGCCATTAATTTTTTATTGAGAGTGAAAGGGAGAGGGAGAGACAGAGAGAGAAACATTGATGTGAAGAGAGACATTGATTGGTTGCCTCCCACATATGCCCCAAGGGGGGGTGGCAGGGATAGATCCTGCAACCAAGGTATGTGCCCTTGACTGGAATCGAACCCATGACCCTTCAGTTCTCAGGCTGATGCTGTAATCACCAATCCAAACCGGCTAGGGCAATGACTGGAAACTGTTACGGTCACTGTTTACTTTATTGAGGATGATAGGAGCAGAATGACATCAAGGGGATCACCTTCTTAAGAGAATGCTCTCCCAAATCTTGGGTTCTGTCAAGTAAGTTTGGGAGTCATTAAAATAATCCTCTCCTCTCACTTACAGAGGATTCCCTCTGAAACACAAATACCCCAGGAGGGGATCACAGCTTAATCCTTCAACATTTAACACTTGAGTTGGATTTAGCATAAGGGTTAAGGACTGGTCAGAAAGATTCATTTTACTAATTTTACAGTTGTGCCTGGGGCAGAATATGACCTTTTTTTTCACACACCAAATTCTCCTTGCCCTTAAATATCACTCTATAAATACTATGGATTGCAACTGATCAAGGAGGATCTGTGTTTCCAATCAGCTACAATTCCATCAATTCTACCAAACTAATCTCTCTGCAATTGTGATTTCAAAGAATTCTTGAAGAGGAAGAGATTTGGATTCCTAACATACTAAACTGGTATCACAGAATGTAAGCCTCCCAATTTGTACCGAGGTATAGATTTGGCAGCGGGAGTGTCCATTGATTAGGTCATCATGTGATATAAATAAGTACATATATATATTGTAGTTTACACCCATTTTTAAAAAATAAATCTTTATTGTTCAGATTATTACAATTGTTCCTCTTTTGTCCCCCATTGCTCCCCTCCACCCGGTTCCCAACCCACCCTATTCCCTTAACCGCGCCCCCCCCACTGTCCTCATCCATAGGTGTACGATTTTTGTCTAGTCTCTTCCCGAACCCCCCACATCCCTTTCCCCCAGAGAATAGTCAGTCCACTCCCTTTCTATGCCCGATTCTATTATATTCACCAGTTTATTCTGTTCATCAGATTTTCTATTCATTTGATTTTTAGATTCTCTTGTTGATAGATATGTATTTGTTGTTCATAATTTTTATCTTTACCTTTTTCTTCTTCTTCCTCTTCTTAAAGAATACCCTTCAGCATTTCATATAATACTGGTTTGGTGGTGATGAACTCCTTTAGCTTTTTCTTGTCTGTGAAGCTCTTTATCTGACCTTCAATTCTGAATGATAGCTTTGCTGGGTAGAGTAATCTTGGTTTAGGTTCTTGCTATTCATCACTTGGAATATTGCTTGCCACTCCCATCTGGCCTGCTAGTTTCTGTTGAGAAATCAGCTGACAGTCGTATGGGTGCTCCCTTGTAGGTAACTAACTGTTTTTCTCTTGCTGCTTTTTATATTCTTTGTCTTTTGCTCTTGGCATTTTAATTATGATGTGTCTTGGTGTGGTCCTCTTTGGATTCCTTTTGTTTGGGGTTCTGTGTGCTTCCTGGACTTGTAAGTCTATTTCTTTCACCAGGTGGGGGAAGTTTTCTGTCATTATTTCTTCAAATAGATTTTCAATATCTTGCTCTCTCTCTTCTTCTGGCATCCCCATAATTTGGATGTTAGTACGCTTGAAGTTGTCCCAGAGGCTCCTTACACTATCTTCATATTTTTGGATTCTTTTTTCTTTTTGCTTTTCTGGTTGGGTGTTTTTTGCTTCTTTGTATTTCAAATCTTTGACTTGATTCTTGGGATCCTCTAGTCTGTTGTTGGATCTCTGTATATTATTCTTTATTTCAGTCAGTGTATGCTTAATTTCTAGTTGGTCCTTTTTCATATCCTCGAGGGTCTCGCTAAATTTATAGGCCTTTTCTAGAAAATTCTTGAAAAACCTTATAACCGTGGTTTTGAACTCTATATCCAGTTGTTTGCTTTCCTCCATTTCTTTCATTTGTGACCTGTTTCTTTGTCTCCACATTTTGGCTGCTTCCCTGAGTTGATAGAGTGGCTTTGTGTGCTAGGTGTCCTATAGGGTCCAGTGGCTCAGCCTCCCCAGTTACCTGAGGTGGACACTCTTGGTGCACCCCTTTGTGGGCTGTGTGCACAGTCTTGTTGCAGTTAAGCCTTGATTGTTGTTGGTATCACTGGGAGGAATTGACCTCCAGGCCCATTGGCTGTGAGGATCAGCTGTGTCTACGCTTGGAGAACTTCTGTGCTGGAGACACCCTTATGAGACAAGACTTGCAAAAGCCTCTGTGCTCAGCTTGGTTGGGGCGGAGTCTCAGGGCTGAGCAGACAGCAATGGCTTCCTGTCAGCCCTGCCCTAAGAGGCTCCCTGGGTCTCAGTGTCCCACGGTAATCACTGCAAACAACTCTGAGAGAAAGCCGCCCTCAAGTTTGGCCGCTGCCAGACAGTCCAGTTTCTGCCCGAATGAGTCTGGGTCTCCAGAGTCTCGCCCAGAACTGGAGTTCAGAGCGGTCTGGAGCTTCTGTCTCCCTCCCGGTTGAGAAAGCCAGCTGCATACTCAGTTGCCAGGCCTCTTCGCACATGCGCCTCAGTACCTCTGTCTTCTGCAGCTCCTCTGAGTCTCATTGTGTTTTTCTCTTTCCTTCTAGTTGTAGAATTTCCACTCAGCCAGCCTTCCTGTGGTTCTGGATGATGTCGTTTTGTCTTTTAGTTGTAGTTTTGAAATTGTTATGGGAGGCAGCAGTTTAGGTGTTTATCTATGCTGCCATCTTGATTTCTCGTACACCCAAATATTTTTACTCAAGTTTAGTGATTCTTATGCCAGGAGCTGTGAGCAGTGATTCTCCAACTTCTATCAGGGATTAGCTGCACCTGGAGCAAAAAATACAGATTCCTGGCTCCCATATTATTATTATTATTTCTATTTTAATATATTTTTACTTATTTCAGAGAGGAAGGTAGAGGGAGAGGTAGAAACAGAAATGATGAGAGAGAATCATTGATCTGCTGTTTCCTACCTGCCCTCTACTGGGGATCAAGCCTGCAACCTGGATGTGTGCCCTGATGGGAATTGAACTCTGACTTCCTGGTTTATAGGTCCATGCTCAACCACTAAGCTACCCCAGCTGGGCCCTGGCTCCCATCTTAGATCTAGCAAAATAGAATCTCAGGTAGGGTACAACCTAATAATCCATATTTTTAAAAAGGGACCTGATGATTATCATGAATGGCCAGGGTGGGAAACCCTGGGAGAGATACCATCATAGTATTGTATATGATATAGATCCTGACTTAAGAAACCTTATAGTTAGTTTCATCACAGTGGTCAACATGTGGTACACTATACAAATGTTACCAATGTAAAGACAGAAGAGGGGAAGATTGAGTGGAGTAAATAAGATCTTGGTGGGATCTTGAGGTTCAAATAGGATTTGAATAAAGGAGAGAGGGCCCCTGCAGGCGTGCTCACTGGTTGAGTGTCGACCTATGAACTATTGATTTTCGGTCAGGGCACATGCCTGGGTTGTGGGCTTGATCCCTAGTGTGGGGTGTGCAGGATGCAGCCAATCAGTGATTCTCTTCATTCATTGATGTTTCTATCTCTCTCTCCCTCTCCCTTCCTCTCTTAAATAAAAATATAACAAAAGAGAGAGGATCACATGGGGGGAAATCAGTAGGGAAATAAATAAAAGTTTATAGGCAGAAACACAGAAGCATGTTCTCAGAATATTGAATCTGGTCAAACTAGAATGTACACTTTAATGAAGATTAGGAAATAGGGGTTGATAGGTAGGGTTGGGCCAGATTATAGACTATCTCAGAAGTTAGGCAGAAGAATTTAACTTGCCTGAGGTGGAAAAATAGGGAGTAAAATTAAACCATCAACTGAGTAAAATCCTCTGTGAGTGGCAACAAGTATATGGGTTCTGGTGCACACATGAAGGTTAAGCCTACTCTTTCCTCTTAATTCTGAGACTCTCCAGCAAGGGAAAGCTAGCTGAGGGACCTGTGGAAAGATAACCAGTGTTTTTCTTCTCACCCAACTCTCTAACACAAATCTTTTCCATCTCTGATACAAATTCCCTTTGCCTCTTGCTTTTGAAATCAGCAGAAAAGTTCCCAGGGAACCTGAAACTTGCTTTATAATTTAGAGCAATGCTTACTTCTTTATCTTTTAAATATATACATATATAGAGAGAGATTTCAGAGAGGAAGGGAAAGGGAGAGGAAGAGAGAGATAGAAACATCAATGATGAGAGAATGATTGATCAGCTGCCCCCTGCACCCCCTGACTGGGGATCAAGCCCACAACCTGGGCATGTGCCCTGACCAGGAATAGAACTGTGACCTCCTTGTTCACAGGTCGATGCTCAACCACTTAGCCAGGCCAATGCTTACTTCTAATGCTAGAAACCCATCTGGCTTGATCTGTAACCCCAAGGTAGTTTTCTAAATCCTAAACATATATTGGAAATTCCCCATAACTCAGGAAGCAGTTTACCTACATTGCGTATGAATGTGTTGCTCTGAATTCTCCTGGTAAAAAGACTTGTGAATTGTGATCCTATAGAAAACCATATTGAGGACAAAGGAGCACAGAGGTATGGTATTTACCTAGGCAGGTAAGCTTTCTCCCTCTCTTCTGTTTCTTTGCTCACTACTGAACAGGAAGTTTTAGAAGCCAATGCTCCAGCCAGAAAGCCAAGTTCCTGGGTGATTGAGGATTTTCTGGTTTTGAATTAAACAGAAAACTAAATTAGCAAATTAATTGTTGGATGCATTTTTCTGGGCCCTTCATCAGCTGCTGTAAGACCAGTGGCCAATCAAAGAAGGCTTTTGGCTTCCCTGGAGAGGGGGCAGGGTTCTGAATCAGGTTCTGCTAGCTACCAAGTGTCAGACATGTTAATTTTAAATTACTTTTGTACAGCTTGGTGTCAAAATGATTAAAGCATGAAGAGAAAAACAGGACCAAAGGAGAGAGAAGGGAAATAATTTACCTTGCATTTGGAGCAAGGACACTTGCAATTCCATTTCAGCTGGCTTTCCTCCTATAAGTTCCTGAAGTTCTAAGCTTTAGGCCCTTTAGTGACCAAAGATGGGAGGGTTGTGTGATGGTCATTGCTCTCCATTCTCTTTGTATAATATCACTATGTCTATATGGTAGAATCTATATCATAAACACTAATATGGCCACACTTCCTTCCCCCTTCCCCAATTAAACATAATTCTGATATTAGGCACTGTCCTAAGTATATTTTACATGTAACATCTATAATAATAAAAGCATAATATGCTAATTAGACCAGATGTCCTTCTGAACGTCCTTCTGGATGACCTTCCGTACCAAGCTGGGGCTGTGAGGGAAGTCGGTGCCAGCAACCAGGGTAAGGAAGGCCTACTCTTGCATGAATTCCATGCATCTGGCCTCTAGTCCTATCTAATAAAAGAGTAATATGCAAATTGACCATACCTCTGCCACACCCATAAGCCACATCCACCAGCCAATCAGGAGCGAGTATGCAAATTAACCTCACCAAGATGGCCAAGCACACCCTGGCCTGCCTAGGCCTCCACTCAAGGCTACAAAGTTTCAATTATAGAAGATAAATAAATCCTAGATACCAGGGCCTCTGCTGGGTCACTGGGGGGTGTGGCTGGCCTGCAAACAACTACAGGTCCCTCACTCAGGCCACCCTACCCCCCAACGGAACCCACACCCTGATCCGGGACACCCTTCAGGGCAAACCAGCTGGTCCTCACCCGTGCACCAGGCCTCTATCCTATCTAATAAAAGAATAATATGCAAATTGCCCATCACTCCAACATACAAGATTGCTGCTCCCTTATGGTCAAAGATGGCTGCCCCCATGTGGACACAAGATGGCCACCACAAGATGGCCAGCAGGGGAGGGCAGTTGGGAGGGACCAGGCCTGCAAGAGAGGGCAGTTGTGGGCGATCAGGCCAGCAGGGGAGGGCAGTTGGGAGGGACCAGGCCTGCAAGGGAGGGCAGTTGGGGGCAATCAAGCCTGCAGGGGAGGGCAGTTAGGGGTGACTGGGCTGGCAGAAAAGGGAAGTTGGGGGTGACTGGGCCTGCAGGGGAGGGCAGTTGGGGGAGACCAGGCCTGCAGGGGAGGGCAGTTAGGGGCAAACAGGCTGGCAGGGGAGCAGTTAGGCATCAATCAGGCTGGCAGGGGAGTGGTTAGGGGGTGATCAGGGTGGCAGGCAGAAGTGGTTAGGGGCAATTGGGAAGGCAGGCAGGCAAGCAGTTGGGAGACAGCAGTCCTGGATTGTGAGAGGGATGTCCGACTGCACATTTAGGCCGGATCCTACAGTCAGATTGCCTCCTCTTTATTTTTCCTTTTTGGTTGAAAGAACCAAGCAAGATTGTTAAGACAACTTCAGTGTCCCTTTTAACAATCATGCATGCTTTTTTTGTTTGTTTGTTTAAAGATGCTGCTATGGTCCGCCTTATTCCCCAGAAAATAGCACAATCTTTGCAGAACTAGTTTCCCAGGTGAGTAGTTAGCTAGCTCACTGGTTGGTCTTTGTCTCTGTACCCAACTTTAACCAGTTGGTTCCATGGGCTTTATGACAACTTTTGCTTATGATGAGCCATCTCATCTGAATATTTCATGTGAAATATAAGGCTGACCCCCTCTGCTATTGGTTTTCAAATTTCAACACAAAGCTGTGCTACTTGAGTTCTCTCAGTCTGCCAGATTTTATTATTTTCTCTACCCTTTCTATCACCCCACATTACTAGTATCTTACCATGTTGTTTGCCTCTGGAATTGCAATATGGTGCTACAATTCAATTTTTAAGATCCTAGTAGTATATAATTCACAATATTGCTCTCTGGATGCCACTAAAGTTTTAGTTACACTAGGATATCCTAAGGGTGCCAAGTGACACCCAAGCCTAACTATTTCAGGATAATATTGACAATGACAAAAAACGTTATCTAAAATTACAGGGCTTAAATGTAGAAATACCAAATCTTAGAACTTCAGGATGTTATTATCAGCTGACTTTTAGTCAGTGCTTGCTTTTCAACAACCTCATGAAGAAGGTTATATTGTTTTCCCCCTTTTCACAGTGTCCAAGTGAATGAATGGCAGAATAAGGATGAAAGATACCTTAAACGTCATATAGTCCACTATATGCATTTTGAATGCTTCTAGTGATGAATGTTACATTTAAGGCAGTATTTCATATTTATATGTCTTCCATGTTCTAAGCTAAAATGTGTATCTCTGAAGCTTCTAACCTTCAGTTTTGGGGAGCCTGTCAGGACAAATCTAATTTTTTTTTTTTACACAATAGCCTTTCAGGTATTTCAAGATGGCTCTTAGATCACTCATGACTTCTTTTAATTCTTTCTTATAAGCCAGGGTTTCTAGTCTCCTCACTATCTTGGTTGGTTGCTCTTAATTATATCCCTCTAAAAGTGAACATGTGCCTGGTCAGCATGGCTCAGTGCTTGAGTGTTGACCTATGAACCAGGAGGTCCCGGTTCGATTTCCGGTCAAGGCACATGCCCGGGTTGTGGGCTCAATCCCCAGTGTGGGGAGTGCAGAAGGCAGCCAATCAAAGATTCTTTCTCATCATTGATGTTTCTCTCTCTTCCTTCCTCTCTGAAATCAATAAAAAATATATTTAAAAATAAATAAAATGAAAGTGAACATGTTACTTAGATGTGATCTAGCGGAATGAAGTGGAACTCTTCTTTCCTTGTTCCAGATGCTGTATTTCTATTAAGCCAGCCTAAAATTGTATTTAATTAAACTAAAGCTCCGTTTTTTTTGGGGGGGTGGGTGGGGGAGAAACCAACCTGGTACCCCAGCACCTCTCCTTGCCATGGTTTTCATGTTTAAGTTCCTTTTCTAGTTCTGTCATAACACACCCACATGCTCTCCTGCATGAACCTTGATCACCATTTTTTGTGGAGTAATACTGATCTATGGGCACATATATTACATTTATTTTTCTCTTGGTTTCCACCACCTTATTTCTTCCCACTTCAACTCCTGGTTTCTACCTAGTTCAATGTCAGAGAATCCAAATCTCTTTCTAATCATCTTGCTTCTTTATAATGTGAGGTAGGCATATTCTGAATCTGGTGAGGTTAGATATTGTCTGTCCTGGTTAGCATTTACAATGCATATGCTGACAGTTTGAGGCTGGCTTCCAATAATCTAATTTGAGAATGCTTTTCCTAAGCAAATCTCAACAAATTTCACTTTACTGAAGTTCCAGAGGGAAAAACATGGCCCAGTACTTGTTCATATAGGGGACATCTTAAATGTAAAAGGTGGTGAATTAATGGTGACTCTTCACTGATAACCAGCCTGGATAATAAGAAGCAAAATGGAAGCAGCCTAGGTTCAAAACCCTAGTTCTATGGGTTCCAGTCTGGGTGATCTTGTGCTAGTTACTTAACTCCTATGCCTCATTTTCCTCATCTATAAAATAGTGGCAACAATTGTACCACATCTTAGGCCAGTTGTGAGGAATTAATTCATATCAGGAATTTAGAATAGTGCCTGGCTCACACACAGTAAAGGACAGATATTATTATTCCTGTGTGTTGGAAGAGAATTTAAAGGTTAGAACAGAAAAAAAGATTATTTCTCCGGGGGACTTAGGTTTTCTGCCTGCATCTTTACAAGACTTAATTCATTGAGTCACAGTACTGAGGTTTTGGCTTTATAAGGAAGCAAACATTCAGGAGGCTCAAGAGTCATTTGTGAATGAATGCCCCTCAATCTGGGGCTGGTGAGAAACTGGGTAGAATTGTTATTTAAGAGGGAGAGTAAAGGTTAGAAGAATTAGAATCTATGGGGGGATGAGATATTTTTCTCCCTATTGAGGGAAAAATAAAAAGCTTTTGGACAAAATGAGTAAATGTGGATTCTATGAGGGCTGTAGAGTTACAAATCCTATCAAAAGAACTAAGTGGTCTACAATGGCCAATCTTTTTAAATCTCTGGATTTAAAAAAAGTGAAAACGTGACTTCCTACACCCCCCAATATCACTTTTTTGGTGTTGGCCACAAAGCAGTTTGGTACAGAATTCTACAAAATGTCAAAGATTCCACATAAACTTATGTTTGGTTATGTTGTATGGTCTACAGTGTAGACTCTACACTAACAGAAGAAATTAGTTTAGGTTGTGTCAAATCGTGTTAAAATACAACACTAAATAAATGCAAAGAGCCCCAGAACAAAGAAAATAATTAAGCTCGTTTAACTGCATTCAACCCACTATGCTAAATCCCTGCAGGGGGGCTTGAATTAAACAACAAATTTGGTTTCTTGGCCTAAATCCTTTTCTTCAAAGGAGAAAACTTTCTTGTAATTCTGATAAGTTTGTTTTCATCTTCTTCATTTCTTAGTCCCTAGAGAAGCTGGGGTGAAAATAACCTCAATGATTGAGTTGCATTTTAGGAAGAGATGGACTGTGAACACTGGAATAGAGAGTGATTCCTTAAACAGCTAAAGAGGCGTTGGACGACCTGAGGCATGGGGGGTGTGTGATTGTTCAATCCCAGAAAAAAGCCAGCTAGTGACACCCCAGATTAAAGATTTTATCTGGCAGTGAATCAAATAAAGCTGCAAGGGAGATAATAAGGTGTAATTATAGCAGTGATGTTAGTGCCTGTTTATGGAGTCTGGCAGCAATTTAGTTGAACACCCCTTTCATTTTGAGAAATTTTTAATTTTAGCAGTAAGAATTCTTGCCTTAAAATTTGGTACAAAATCTCACAGTTTAATATTGCAAAAGCTGGGAAATGTTGAAATGTGGCTGCTATTCTAATGGAACTTTTTCAGGTTCTTTCAATTTTTCCCCCCTCTGTTGGATTCAGAAACAAACGTTTCTTTCAAAGTTCACCAAGGTTTGCCCTAGCCGGTTTCGCTCAGTGAATAGAGCGTGGGCCTGCGGACCCAAAGGTCCCGGTTCGATTCAGGTCAAGGACACGAACCCCGGTTCCAGGTTCCTCCCCGTCAGGGCCCGTGCAAGGAGACAACCAATAGATGTTTCTCTTTGCCTTTCCCTCTCTTCTACTCTCTCTCAAGATCAATGAAAAAAACCCCCACAAATCCTCGGGTGAGGATTTTAAATAAAATAACGTGACAATACTGAAAGTATGTTAAATATATTTATATTAAAAAGAAAAAGCTCAGCAAGGTTTTTTAAGACACGAACTCGTCAGCTTGCTGCTGTAATAAACTCTCATGACTTAAATCTTTGTGCACATACGGAGAGGAAAAACGCCTTAACTTGAAAAACCCAAGCTCCTTCTGTAAGTAGCCCTTTTAAATCCCTCACAATCAGTATTTTGTTTAATTTCCTTTGAGTCAGCGGTACAACGTGGTGTTGCTCTAGGTCTTATCAACCGACTGCTTCCCCCCAAACTATTCCCCGTTGTTTTAAAGCAGAAGGGAGGTCACCAGGCTGTAGTGAAATGTGGCCAACTCCGGCGGGACCAACGGGCTTCTCTAAAGTAACTGGAAGTTTTCTGACAGGAAACTAGTCAGTTGTTCTAAGTTTCGGCTCCGTTTCCCACGGCCCCAGTGGCGACAGCGCCCCTGACGCCCCTCTTGGGGCCGGGCTGGGTGGCGGGGTGCGGGGGCCTGTGGGCGGCAGGGGGCAGCAGCGGGAACCCGTTGTTCTCCAAGCGGGGGGTGGGGCGGGAACTCTACCCCCCCCCGTTTCCGCGCCCGTCCCCTCCCCCCCTCACCCCTTCCCTCCCCTCCTCACCGGGAAGAGGGCGGGGGCGCAGAGCCCTCCCCCGGGAAGGGGGGCGTGCGCCCCCCCGTCCCCTCCCTCCCGGCCTCCCTGGCTCCCCTAGGCGGGAGTTTCCAGGAAGAGCTCAGCGCGCGGCCGCACTACGGAGCGCACGGAGACGTCAAGTAGTCCCTCAGAGTGGCCTCATCAGAGAACTGCAGCTGTCAGTGGCTGCCTAAGTTGGAATCCTGAAGAGCTAGGGCGTGGCGGCCAGGCCTACGGAGCTGAGGGAAAGAGGTGCGAGCTCCCTCTCTCCCTTGGCGGGGAGAGGTGTGGGGGAGGTGAAACGAGTGCGGCGGAGGGCTCGGGCGCGCCCGGGAGTGCAGCGCCGCGCGGTCGAAGCGCTCACAGAGTTAAAGTGGGCGGGAAAACCCGGAGCGGACTCTTCCTGACACGCCCAGGACCTCCCTCTCCTCCTTCGTGGGGGAGGGGAACGAAGAGAGCCCGAGAGAGAAACGTGTTCCCGGTTCCTGCTTCGTGAACCACCCCCCCCCCCCGAAGAAACAAGTGGCAACCCGCCACTTCGACGGGTGCGCGGCGGGACTCGGTTCCAGCGGGTCGGGGAGGGCCGCCAGGCTCCTCCTCCTCTAACGTCCGCGCCGTCGGTGCTGAGTGCGTGGTCTGAAGCCCGGGCCTGGGAGCTGGAGGGGCTGGCGCGCGCATGCGTGCGGGGGACGCGCGGTTCCCGCCCCTTCCTGAGCGCGTCCGCTTTCCCCCTTCCCCCATGTTCCTCAGCCGCCGCCTCCGAGCCTCCCCCGCTCCCAGCCCTCTCTTCTCGAGGGGGAGGGAGCCCGTCTCGCCCATCTACTGACTAACCCCTTCACCCCAGCTTCGCCCCGCCTTCCCTGAGCTTCGGAACAAACTCCGCAGTTAGAGCTCGGCTTTCACATTCCCGCCTCCGCCTTCTATCTCCCCTCCCAACCCTAAAGCACTTCCTGCAAATTGCCCTGTTCTCTCTCCTCTCAACGCCACCTCCTATTTAGCAGTAACTAGATGGCTGCTTTCACATTGGCGGGGGGCGCGGGTTATAATCCTGTGTTCTTCCCCCCTGGAAGTAGCGGTCGTCTGCTCCATTTGGCAGATGGGGAAGTTAAGGCCCAGAGATATGACATGCTTGACTCTAATGGCTCCTCGAGTGGTTCCCAGGTTCGAACGCCCTGACGCTGGGAAGATTAGCCCTCGACCTCCTGACCTTGCAGACCAAGTCTCCGAATCTTTCTCTTGGAACCCTCAATCCTTCAAGCCAAACCATGCCAGCCTAGTCAGCAAAAGTCACAGAAATATGCCCTGGCCGGTTTGGCTCAGTGGATAGAGCGTCAGCCTGCGGACTGAAGGGTCCCAGGTTCCATTCTGGTCAGGGCACATGCCCAGGTTGTGGGCTCCATCCCCAGTAGGGGGCGTGTAGGAGGTGGCTACCATTGATTCTCTGTCGTCATTGATGTTTCTCTCCCTCTCCCTTCTTTGAAATCAATAAAAATATGCTATATAATAAAAGCCTAATATGTAAATTGTCCCCTTGGACAGACTCAAACAAGGGTAGGGCTGGCCGGACAACTGCCTGCGGCCCCTCCCAAGGTTGGCGGCTGCAGGCAGCTGGGAGAAGGGAGCCCCTGGCCGGCAACCAGCAGCCACTAGGGACCCTACCCATGCTTGAATTTCATGCACTGGCCTCTAGTATTTAATTTTAAAAAGTCACAGAAACAATTTACTCCAAATAAAGATATTGATTAGCTTAGAAGAAGGGCTGGCCTTGTGGCTCAGTTGGTTGGAGCCTGGTCCTGATACTAGTTTGATCCCCAGTCAGGACACATACAAGAATCAACCAAAGGCATGGCCACTGTGGCTCAGTGGTTGAGCATCCACCTATGAACTATGAGGTCACGGTTAGATTCTGGTCAGGGCACATGCCAGGGTTGCTGGCTCCATCCCCAGTGTGGGGTGTGCAGGAGGCATCCAACCCATGATTCTCATTGATGTTTCTATCACCATCTCTTCCTCTCTGAAATCAATAAAAATATTTTTTAAAAAGAACCTATGAATGCTTAAGTGGAACAACAAAACGATGTTTTTCTCTCTAATCAATAA
Organism: Corynorhinus townsendii; assembly: GCA_026230045.1. Lineage (NCBI taxonomy): Eukaryota > Metazoa > Chordata > Mammalia > Chiroptera > Vespertilionidae > Corynorhinus > Corynorhinus townsendii. The sequence continues at coordinate 205,474,313 of JAPDVU010000002.1, read as the reverse complement.
ATAAGATTTTTAAAGAAAGAAGAGCCAATTGTAGATCTTAGTAAGCTTTTAGAGGTGGTACAGGTGATTTGTTCAATGGTCATTTTTTTAAAGGAAGGTTTATTTCCTTAATTTTTAATTTTAATTTATTGATTTTAGAGAGGAAGAGAGAGAAAAACATCAATTTGTTGTTCCATGTATTTCTGCATTCATTGGTTGCTTATACGTTTATTGACTGGGATCGAATTCTAAATTTGGTGTATCAGGAAGATGCTCTAACCAACTGAGCTTATCTGGCCAGGGCCAAAGTCATTTTTTAACATGATGTATAATGTTTTCTCCTAGGTTTTGTAATTCTCTTATTCCCTTCCCCATTCAAGGTTATTCTTTCCGGTTTATTTTTGTGTGTGTGTTTGTTGTTGCTCTTAAACCTTGCCCGAGGATATTTTTCCACTGATTTTTTTTAGAGAGAGTGGAAGGAAGGGGGAGAGACAGAGAAAGAAACATTATTGGTTGCCTCCGGCAGGCACCTGCATCTGAGGTATGTGCCCTTGATGGGAATCGAACCCAGGACCCTTCAGTCCGTGGGCCGATGCTCTATCTACTGAGCCAAACTTGTTAGGGCAATTCTTTCCATTTTGCAAACATTTTGGCAGAATTTGTCTCCTTGATTAAAAATATATTTATTTTAAGTTAACTTTGTTGAAGATTGGTTATTAATTATTCTTCTGAATTCCCCGGCTCCTCCCCACCCCATCCCAAAGTAAATTCTTTCCTGGGGTTCAGCTCTGATTAAAATGATCTGGAGTCCATGAGAGACTTTCAAGAGAAGTTATACAAGATCTGAAAGCACTGCCTCTAAACTTTTTGTGTACTTTAAAGCTATAACTGGGAATTAAAGGAAACAGAAGACTTGTGTAATTTCATGTACATCTAGAGAGTCATTATATCAGACTCAAATGTTTCCAGAGTCTAATTCCAAGCATTGTAAATATGGATCTTTGTTTTAAATGATAGTTTTATCATGATTTTTCTCTATTGCATGTATTTCTAGATTATTTATTGGGCTGGTGTCTTCTAAGCATAGATGGTCTGAAGAACTAGTCCAGGTTTGTTACAAGACAGTTATTTGTTAAATAGACTGAGAGGGTTGCATGCTAACACTTTCTGAACATATGTTCAGTAAATGAATGCCTTCTGTGGGCATAATACTATGTTAGGTCTTTTGTGGAATATAAAGTTGGATAAGACAGGGCTATTTTTATTTTATTTTATTATTTTTTAAATAAATCTCTATTGTTCAGATTATTATAGTTGTTCCTCTTTTTTCCCCCCATAGCTCCCCTCCACCTGGTTCCAACCCCCACCCTATGCCCTTACCCCCGCCCACTGTACTCGTCCATAGGTGTAAGATTTCTGTCCAATCTCTTCCCGCACCCCCACACCTCTTCCCCCTCCCTCCCCAGAATTGTCAATCCACTCCCTTCCTATACCCCTGATTTTATTCTATTCACCAGATTATTCTGTTCATCAGACTTTTTATTCACTTGATTTTTAGATTCACTTGTTGATAGATATGTATTTGTTGTCACTTTGTTGTTCATAATTTTTATCTTTACCTTTTTCTTCTTCCTCTTCTTAAAGAATACCCTTCAGCATTTCATATAATACTGGTTTGGTGGTGATGAACTCCTTTAGCTTTTTCTTATCTGTGAAGCTCTTTATCTGACCTTCAATTCTGAATGATAGCTTTGCTGGGTAGAGTAATCTTGGTTGTAGGTTCTTGCTATTCATCACTTGGAATATTTCTTGCCACTCCCATCTGGCCTGCTAGTTTCTGTTGAGAAATCAGCTGACTGTCGTATGGGTGCTCCGTTGTAGGTAACTAACTGTTTTTCTCTTGCTGCTTTAAGATTCTCTCTTTGTCTTTTGCTCTTGGCATTTTAATTATGATGTGTCTTGGTGTGGTCCTCTTCGGATCCCTTTTGTTTGGGGTTCTGTGTGCTTCCTGGACTTGTAAGTCTATTTCTTTCACCAGGTGGGGGAAGTTTTCCATCATTATTTCTTTAAATAGGTTTTCAATATCTTGCTCTCTCTCTTCTTCTGGCACTCCCATAATTTGGATGTTGGTACGCTTGAAGTTGTCCCAAAGGCTCCTTACACTATCTTCAAATTTTTGGATTCTTTTTGCTTTTCTGGTTGGGTGTTTTTTGCTTCTTCGTATTTCAAATCTTTGACTTCATTCTTGGGATCCTCTTGTCCACTGTTGGATCTCTGTATATTATTCTTTATTTTAGTCAGTGTATGCTTAATTTCTAGTTGGTCCTTTTTCATATCCTTGAGGGTTTCACTAAATTTATAAGAGGTTTTTAGAAGATTCTTGAGTGACCTTATAACCGTGGTTTTGAACTCTATACCCAGTCGTTTGCTTTCCTCCATTTCTTTCATTTGTGACCTGTTTCTTTGTCTCTGCATTTTGGCTGCTTCCCTGTGTTGATAGAGTGGCCTTGTGTGCTAGGTGTCCTATAGGGCCCAGTGGCTCAGCCTCCCCAATTACCTGAGGTAGACACTCTTGGTGCACCCCTTTGTGGGTTGTGTGCACAGTCTTGGTGTAGTTAAGCCTTGATTGTTGTTGGTATCACTGGGAGGAATTGACCTACAGGCCAATTGGCTGTAAGGACCAACTGTGTCTACGATGGGAGAACTGCTGTGCTGGAGACACCCTTAAGGGGCAGAACTTGCTTCAGTGGGGCTTTGGTGCTCACTGAGTCTGCCACTTGAGTGTGTCACTTATGAATGTGAAGAGTTGTAATCTGGTATGGTCTCACACTGACCACTGGGTACACTGCCTCTTGGATCTCCAAGGAGGTGCTAATTTAGCCTCTGCCTGAGGCTGCCCAGCAGGAGCTACAGAGAGATCTGCAGATTCCTCCTCTTTGTTTGGGGTTTGGAAGTGCCCAGATGAGACCCAGCTGTGAAGCAATGCAGGCTGCTGCTGCAGGGCCTTAGGCTTTCTTTTGGAAGCTTTGGAGCTCTCTGACCCAGCTGCAGTTTGTTAGGTTTTAGGTTGCAAAAGGACAGGCCATTCATATGCAAAAGCTGTTGCACACCGCTTGGATGGGGTTGTAAATTGGGTGGGGCAGGGTCTCAGGGAATCACCAGGGCAGAGCAAACAGCAATGGCTGCCAGTCAGCCCTGTGCCAGAGAGGTCCCTGGGTCTCTGTGTCCTGTGGCCTCGTACAGGAACAATGATTGCTGCGAGCACCTCTGAGAGAAAGCCTCCCTCATGTTCCGGCCTGATGCCAGACAGTCCAGTTTCTCCCTATATGAGTCTAGGTCCCCAGAGTCTCTCCTGGAACTGGAGTTCAGAGCAATCAGGAGCTTGTATCTCCCTCCTGATTGAAAAAAACAACAGTACACCCAGTTGCCAGCCCATTTTGCACATGCCTCGTACCTCTGCACTTCCGCACCTCCTACCAGTCTCAATGCGCTTTTTTCTTTCCTTCTAGTTGTAGAACTTCCACTCAACCAGCTTTCCTGTGGTTCTGGATGATATTTGTTTTATCTTTTAGTTGGAGTTCTGATGTGGTTGTGAGAGGCAGCAAGTACAGGTGTTTACCAAGGCTGCCATCTTGGTTGTTCTCAGGGCTATTTTTATTTATTTTTAATTTAAAAAATATATTTTTTCATTGATTTCAGAGAAGAAGGGAGAGGGAGAGAGAGATGGAAATATCAATGATGAGAGAGAATCATTGATTAGCTACCTCATGCGTGCCCCATGCTGGCCGGGCAACAGGGCTATTTTTAAGAATTGATCTAATAGTGTAGATAAAACTCTCCACCACAGGCTCAAATAAATAAAAATTCATTTCCAGATTATTTCATTTATTTTATTTTTATTTTTTTAAATCCTCACCCAAGCTTATGTTTTTATTAACTTTAGAGATGGGCGAAGGGAGAGAGAGAGGAACATCAATCAGCAGCCACCAGTACATGCCAACAACCAGGGACTGGACCCGAAACCTTTTGGTGTCCAGGAGGACATTCCAAGCAATTGAACCACACCAGCCAGAGCTCAGATTATTTCATTTTAAAAATCACTTAAGTTATATATTATTTGCCCTGGCTGTTTTGGCTCAGTGAATAGAGTGTTGGCCTGTGGATTGAAGGGTCCTGGGTTCGATTCTGGTCAAGGGCACATGCCCAGATTGCAGGCTGGATCCCAGTGTGGGACATGCAGGAGGCAACTGGTCAATGATTCTCTCTCATCATTGATGTTTCTATCTCTCTTCCCTTCTCCCTTCCTCTCTGAAATCAATAAAAATGTATTTTTTAAAAAGTTATATATTATTTGAGGTTCCCAAAAAATTTCCTCTGTTCATTGTGCCATTCTCAGGTTCTCAACATGTAGATCAAGAGATGGGAACAATGAATAGTTAAGCATCTCAACAGAAAGGAGCAGGCACAGATAGTGACTTAATGGCAATATGAGTAATGACAAGTCCAATATTAGAAAATTAGATTGTAGGAGTGGCGGGAAAGAGAACTTTTAAGTGTAAGGATGTCCAGGTCTTCAGATTTTAAACACTGAAGAAAAATGGGAAAGACAATAATTATCTACTGTTTAACTTTATATGAGTGTTCAAAAACAGCTTTTATTTCAGGAAGGATGAAATAATCTTGCATTTAAACACTTGCCTGCATGCATAGATTTGGTGAGGAGTTTTAAGGAAGATCAGTGGTAGAGAAGTCAAATTTAGTTTGCAGTGGAATTCAAATTTCCTAAAGTAGTAGGAGGGGAGAATCCTTTGATTTATGTTAGATCCAAAACTTACCCACCCACCCCCAAAGAAAATCGCTTATAGCTAGGAGATTAAACATGTATCTTAAATCTAAATACTTTTTGACCAATTTAGAAAGCATTGCATTTGAACTTTATTATTCAAACTTACCCTTTTACAATGATTTTATAAACTTTCGCTTCATTCAGCTATTCTTGTTGTTTTTTTACATTTCAAAATTTTTATTTTATTTTAAAAATATATTTTATTGATTTTTTACAGAGAGGAAGGGAGAGGGATAAAGAGTTAGAAACATCGATGACAGAGAAACATCGATCAGCTGCCTCCTGCACATTCCCTACTGGGTATGTGCCCATAACCAAGGCATATGTCCTTGACTGGAGTCGAACCTGGGACCCTTGAGTCCGGCCCACGCTCTATCCACTGAGCCAAACTGGTTAGGGCTTTACTTTTGTTGTTTGTTTGTTTGTTTAAGGTATTACAAATAGTAGTACATATGTCTCCCCCCCCCCCACTCCCCCATTGACCTCCCCCGGCTTCTTAATTGTTTTTGCTTGGCTCCTTCTGCTACTTGGAGAGTTCACTGCAACTTCAACATTGCTGTTACATCCTGATCTACAAATTGTTGCCTCTCATGGGGTTGGTGCTTTAAGATAATATAACTAGGTTTTTCAGCTCAATCCTTTTTTATTTCTGACATTTAAATTCAGAAGTTAAATGGTAAGAACCCAAAGACATGGTCTTTCTTAAGTATAATGAAAAAAATTACATGAGAAAATGTATTATTTAGTAAATCTAGGGATAATTTTCAGAATTCTCTTATGTGACTGTATTCATATTCATTATAGTCAAACTGCTGTGGTTTATTATCACTGAACTGGGAGAACAATTACACTCTCTGATTTCTTTTTTATTTTTATTTTATTTATTTTAAATATATCTTATTGATTTTTTACAGAGAGGAAGGGAGAGGGATAGAGAGTTAGAAATGTTGATGAGAGAGAAACATCGATCAGCTGCCTCCTGCACACCTCCCACTGGGGATGTGCCCGCAACCAAGGTACATGCCCTTGACTGGAATAAAACCTGGGACCTTTTAGTCTGCAGGCCGACACTCTATCCATTGAGCCAAACCGGTTAGGGCTGTATTTTTATTTTAGAGACGGGGGGGGGGGGGGGGGGGGGGCGGGGGGAGGGGGGAGATAGAAACATCCATCGGTTGCCTCCTGCAACCGATTGTGCCCTGACTGGGAATCGAACTCACTCCAACCAACTGAGTCATACCAGCCAGGAATATCTGATTTCTTAAGGGAAAATCATATTGCACTGAAAACTAGAGAAGTTGACACAACTCATCAGCTTTATAATAATGGAATTCAGGCCTTGTTTTCCCCTTTATTTTCAATCTCTATGTCATATAGCATAAACAGATCCTTACATCCAAGCTGGAATTCCTAAGGCTTCTATTTCTTCATTCATTTTAGAATCCACAATTTGAATAAATGCCCATTAAGTCTTTTCATCACCAAGCCTTCTAAAGATGACTTTTCTGGCCATTGCCTCTAACTCCATTCTTTGTCAGATCCTGGGTAAGTTATTCCTTTTATATGGGTTTTAGTTTCTCTGCCATGGGTCTTCCTGGACCCACAACAGGTCCAGGCCATTCTTCAGGGGGCTACTTCTTTGCCTTAGTGCTATAAGACCCTGGTTTTTTACAAAAATATTTTTTTATTGACTTCAGAGAGAAAGGGGGAGAGAGAGAGACAGAGAGAGAGACAGAGAGAGAATCATTGATCAGCTGTCTTCTGCATGCCTCACCCCCAGGGATCGAGCCCTCAATCCGGGAATGTGCCCTGACTGGGAATTGAACTGTGACCTTCTGGTTCATAGCTCAACCACTGAGCCATGCTGGCCAGGCAGGACCCTGGATTCTTAAAGCCATTTTTTCTTTTACTCAAATTTGTGTCCTTTCAAATCTTATTTAGTTTTTATACATTGATGAGAGAACTTTTATATTGAGGGATTGAAATTTGGGGCCTGAAAAATGATGTGATATTAAGGTAGAGTCTTAGAGAGGTTAGGGGCACAAAGAGACTATATCAGGGATTCTCAGCCTGGCATCCAGGATAGAAGTCACTGGGTCCATGAACCAGATGAAGAAAATTACATCTTCATTTTCACTAATTCATAATTAAACTTTCACACTGCCTTTTAGTATAAATATAGTAATAAAACCACAGCGGTGTTAGCAGTACCTTACTTGTGACTGTCAGATAGAAAGCACAGATAATTTCATCACATTGCAGTTGTTGCAGACATGTTGATATAGCTTGCACTCATTTCTAGATCTTGTTATTTAATGTGTTGATAAACAGATTTATTACTGTAACAAATTTTTAATATTTTGGTATAATAGGTTTTCATTGCAAACCTGTGTAATATCCTCATAATTATTTTGTACATTTAAAAACATTATTCTGAGAAGAAGTCTACAGGCTTCTCCACACTGCTAAATGGGTCCATGGTACAAAAAAATATTAAGAACGCTGCTTTAATAAACATAAATACTATTAGTAATGGTTATAAACCATTGAATAAAATGAGAATCCACGAGTCCACACTGATATAAATAAGTAGGTGAATCATTATATAAATGCAGGAAACGTGAAAGCTTTTCCTTTTAGTAGAATGACAACTAATGACTATAGATGGAATGATGGAGTAAGAAACTCATTTGTGCTGAGGGTAAAGGAGGAATAAATGATGATGGAAGGAGACTTGACTTGAGGTGGTGAACACACAATACAATATACAGATGATATAGTATAGAATTGTACACCTGAAACCTATATAATTTTATTAACCAATGTCACCCCAATACATTCAATTAAAAAAAGAAACTCATTCATGGATGCTAAAACTGGTGGATGAAAGCTTGCTGAGCAGCAGGATATTTACATGGTGAAGTGTCTTTCCCTAAATTACTTAATACTTACAAAGGGAGAATAATGGAAGAACCTCATTAATCACCGGCTTAACCAAGTCATCAGACCTATGTCACTGATAGTGATTTTTAGAGAGAGTGGAAGGCGGGAGGTGGGGGTGGGGGGGAGAGAGTAACATTGATGTGAAAGAGACACATTGATTGGTTGCCTCCTGCACGTGCCCCAGCTGGGCCCAGGATCAAACCTGCAATCCAACCCTACCTGTCCTTGACTAGGAATCGCACCTGAGAACCTTTGGTGCACAGGCTAATGCTCTAATGTTTTAATGTCATCTGACAAAATTTAATATGGACTATGAATTACATAATAATACTGCACCAATGTTAAATGTCCTAATTTTAGTATCTATGCTATGTATTTACATAAAAGAATAGCTTTGTTCTTTTTTTTTTAAATCTTTATTGTTCAGATTATTACAGTTGTTCCTCTTTTTTCCCCCCCATAGCTCCCCTCCACCCAGTTCCCACCCCACCCCATGCTCTTACCCACCCTCACTGACCTCATTCATAGGTGTACGATTTTTGTCCAGTTTCTTCCCGCACCCCCCACACCTTTTTCCCCCCAAGGATTGTCAGTCCACTCCCATTCTATGCCTCTGATTCTATTATATTCACCAGATTATTTTGTTCATCAGATTTTTTATTCACTTGATTTTTAGATTCACTTGTTGATATGTATTTTTATCTTTACCTTTTTCTTCTTCTTCCTCTTCTTAAAGAATACCTTTCAGCATTTCATATAATACTGGTTTGGCGGTGATGAACTCCTTTAGCTTTTTTTTATCTGTGAAGCTCTTTATCTGACCTTCAATTCTAAATGATAGCTTTGCTGGGTAGAGTAATCTTGGTTGTAGGTTCTTACTGTTCATCACTTTGAATATTTCTTGCCACTCCCGTCTGGCCTGCACAGTTTCTGTTGAGAAATCAGCTGACAGTCGTATGGGTGCTCCCTTGTAGGTAACTGTTTTTCTCTTGCTGCTTTTAATATTCTCTCTTTGTCTTTTGCTCTTGGCATTTTAATTATGATGTGTCTTGGTGTGGTCCTCTTAGGATTCCTTTTGTTTGGGGTTCTGTGCACTTCCTGGACTTGGAAGTCTATTTCTTTCACCAGGTGGGGGAAGTTTTCTGTCATTATTTCTGCAAATAGGTTTTCAGTATCTTGCTCTCTCTCTTCTTTTGGCACCCCCATAATTCAGATGTTGGTACGCTTGAAATTGTCCCAGAGGCTCCTTACACTGTCTTCATATTTTTTTGAATATATTTTATTGATTTTTTTTTTTACAGAGAGGAAGGGAGAGGGATAGTTAGAAACATCAATGAGAGAGAAACATCAATCAGCCACCTTCTGCACACCCCCACTGGGGATGTGCCCGCAACTAGGGTACATGCCCTTGACCGGAATCAAACCTGGGACCCCTGAGTCCGCAGGCTGATGCTCTATCCACTGAGCCAAACCGGTTAGGGCTATCTTCATATTTTTGGATTCTTTTTGCTTTTTGCTTTTCCGGTTGAGTGTTTTTTCTTCTTTGTATTTCAAATCTTTGACTTGATTCTTGGGATCCTCTAGTCCGCTGTTGGATCTCTGTATGTTATTCTTTATTTCAGTCAGTATATGCTTAATTTCTAGTTGGTCCTTTTTCATATCCTTGAGGTTCTCACTAAATTTATCGGCCTTTTCTAGAAAATTCTTGAAAAACCTTATAACCGTGGTTTTGAACTCTATATTCAGTAGTTTGTTTTCCTCCATTGCTTTCATCTGTGACCTGTTTCTTTGTCTCCGCATTTTGGCTGCTTCCCTGAGTTGACAGAGTGGCTTTGTGTGCTAGGTGTCCTATAGGTGTCCCAATGGCTTAGCCTCCCCAATTACCTGAGGTGGACACTCTTGGTGCACCCCTTTGTGGGCTGTGTGCACAGTCTTGTTGTAGGTAAGCCTTGATTGTTGTTGGTATCACTGGGAGGAATTGACATCCAGGCCAATTGGCTGTGAGTATCAGCTGTGTCTACACTGGGAGAACTTCTGTGCTGGAGACACACTTATGAGACAAGACTTGCTTCAATGGGGCAGACTCAGTGAGAGTGTGTCCCTTATGGATCTGAGGAGTTGTAATCTGGATGGTCTCACTCTGACCCCTGGGTACACTGGCTCTTGGATCTCCAAGGAGATGCTAATTTAGCCTCTGCCTGAGGCCACCCAACAAGAGCTACAGAGATATCTGCAGATTCCTCTTCTTTGTTTGGAATTTGGAGGTGCCCAAATGAGGCCCAGCTGTGAAGCAGTGCAAGCTGCTATGGGTCCTTGGGCCTTCTTTTGGATGTTCTGGGTCTCTCTGACTTAGCTGCAGTTTGATAGGTAAGTTTAGATTTCAAAGGACTAGGCCATTCATATGCAAAAGCCTCTGGCACAGCTTGGATGGAGTGGAGTCTCAGGGCAGAGCAAACAGCAATGGCTTCCCGTCAGCCCTGCCTTAAGAGGCCCCTGGGTCTCAGTGTCCTGCAGTAATCGCTGCAAGCACTTCTGAGAGAAAGCTGCCCTCGAGTTCCGCCTGCTTCCAGACAGTCCAGTTTCTCCCCGTATGAGTCTGGGTCTCCAGAGTCTCGCCTGGAACTGGAGTTCAGAGCAGTCGGGAGCTTCTGTCTCCCTCCGGCTTGAAAAAGCGAGCTGCGTACTCAGTTGCCAGCCCTCTCCACATGCATCTCTGTACCTCTGCCTTCCGCACCTCCTCTCAGTGTGCTTTTCTCTTTCCTTCTAGTTGTAGAATTTCCACTCAGCCAGCCTTCCTGTGGTTCTGGATGATGTCGTTTTGTCTTTTGGTTGTAGTTTTGAAGTTGTTGTACAAGGCAGCAAGTTCTGGTGTTTACCTATGCCGCCATCTTGGTTTCTCCCTCTGTTCTTTTTTTAAAATATATTTTTATTGACTTCACAGAGGAAGGGAGAGGAAGAGAGAGATAGAAACATCAATGATGAGAGAGAATCATTTATTGGCTGCCTCCCACACCCCACCCTGGGAATAGAGCTCACAACCCCGGCATGTGCCCTTGGCCAGAATCAAATCCTGGACTCTTCAGTCTTCGGGACGACATTCTACTCACTGAGCCAAACTGGCTAGAGTGGCTTTGTACTTAATAAATAACACACTGAAGTATTTAGGAGTAAAAGGGTATGGTGACTTGAAGTCTCATGGTTCAGGAAAAAAATGCACATATTTATGCCTATATAAAGAAAGAATAATAAAGCAAATGGAGCAAAATGTAAATTATTTTGAATTCACAAAAAGGACTTAGGGGAGAGTTCCTTCTACTTTCTACTATGCTTGAAAATTTTTTGAAAGTTTGAAATTATATTGCTTGAGATCATTTGTTCCACCTCCTTACTTTGATGAGGTGACAATTCAGATTTTGGAAGGTGAAGACTTGCTCAAGGCCACACAACAATTTAGTGATAGGCTTGTGGCCAAACCTCAGATCTGCACATATGGGTCCTCAAGTAAATCCATTGTTGTTTGTGTTTGAATGACAAAGGTTAAGCACCCCTTTTTACTTCTCTTTTTAATTTCTTGCTTCCTTAAAGCTAGTTCCTTCTACTGGAGAACCAGAGTAACAACTGAATGCTTCTTTCAGTTCCTTCATGATTAGGCAAGGATCAATTTGAAGTTTTTGAGCTATATGGTTGGGATATCTTTCCTCTTATAAGCTCAACATTTTTTAAAATAAATTTTTATTGTTCAGATTATTACAGGTGTTCTTCTTCCCCCCCCCATAGCTCCCCTCCACCTGATTCCCCACCCCACCCCAAGCCCTTACCCACTGTCTTCATCCATATGTGTAAGATTTCTGTCCAATCTCTTCCCGCACCCCTCACATCCCCTTCCCCCTGAGAATTGTCAGTCCACTCCCTTTCTATGTCCCTGATTCTATTATATTCACCAGTCCATTCTGTTCTTCAGATTTTTTATTCACTTGATTTTTAGATTCACTTGTTGGTAGGTATGTATTTGATGTCATTTTGTTTTTCATAGTTTTTATCTTCACTTTTTTCTTCTTCCTCTTCTTAAAGAATACCCTTCAGCATTTCATGTAATCCTGGTTTGGTGGTGATGAACTCCTTTAGCTTTTTCTTGTCTGTGAGCTCTTTATCTGACCTTCAACTCTGAATGATAGCTTTGCTGGGTAGAGTAATCTTGGTTGTAGGTTCTTGCTGTTCATCACTTTGAATATTTCTTGCCACTCCCTTCTGGCCTGCATAGTTTCTGTTGAGAAATCACTCCCTTGTAGGTAACTAACTGTTTTTCTCTTGCTGCTTTCAAGTTTCTCTCTTTGTCTTTTGCCCTTGGCATTTTAATTATGATGTGTCTTGGTGTGGTCCTCTTTGGATTCCTCTTGTATGGGGTTCTGTGCACTTCCTGGACTTGTAAGTCTATTTCTTTCACCAGGTAGGGAAAGTTTTCTGTCATTATTTCTTCTAATAGGTTTTCAATATTTTGCTCTCTCTCTTCTTCTGGCACCCCAAAAATTCAGATGTTGGTATGCTTGAAGTTGTCCCAAAGGCTCCTTACACTATCTTCATATTTTTGGATTCTTTTTTCTTTTTGTTTTTCTGGTTGGATGTTTTTTGTTTCCACATATTTCAGATCTTTGGTTTGATTCTTGGGGTACGTTGATCTACAGTTGAGTTTCTGTATATTCTTTATTTTAGACAGTGTATGCTTAATTTCTGACTGGTCCTTTTCCATTTTTTTGGCATTCTCATTAACATCCTTAAAGGTCTCACTAAGTTCCTCAGAGGTTTTTAGAAGCTTCTTGAGTAACCTTATAAATGTGGTTCTGAACTCTATGTTGACCAGTAGTTCGCTTTCCTCCATTACTTTCGTTTGTGACATGTTTCTTTGTCTCTGCATTTTGGCTGCTTCCCTGTGTTGATGGAGTGGCTTTGTGTGGTAGGTGACCTATAGGCGCCAGTAGCTCAGCCTCCCCAATCACCTGAGGTGGATGCTCTTGGTACACCCCTTTGTGGGCTGAATGCAAAGTTTTGGTGTAGTTAACCCTTGATTGCTGTTGGTACACTGGGAGGAATTGACCTCCAGGCCAATTGGCTGTGAGGACCCGCTGTGTCTATAATGGAAGAACTGCTGTGCTGGAGACACGCTTATGGTGCAGGACTTGTTTCAGTGGGGCTTTGGTGCTCACTGAATCTGCCTCTTGAATGTGTCACTTATGGATGTGAGGAGTTGAAATCTGGTGTCTCATACTGACCACTAGGTACACTGGCTTCTGGATCTCCAATGGGGTGCAGGTCAGCTACTGTCTGAGGCCACCCAGCAGGAGCTACAGCAAGAACTACAGTTTTCTCCTCTTTGCTTGGGGTTTGGAGGTTTTGGAGCTATCTGACCCGGGCTGCAAGTTTGCTAAGTTAAGCTGTGATAGGGCAGGCCATTCATATGCTAAAGCTGCTGCTTGGAGCTTGGGTGGGTGTGTAGGTTGTGTGGGGTGGGGTCTCAGGGTGTCACTAGGCTAGGGCATGGCAAAAAGCAATGGCTGCCAGTTAGCCGGCTCTGCGTCTCCGACTGTGTCCCCATGCCCCGCGCCCCAGCACAGTAAACAATTATTCCTGCGTGCAGCTCTGCAAGCAAGCCACCCTCACTTTCCGACCCGATGGCAGACAGTCTAACTTCTCCCCATAGGAGTTTGGGTTCCCCGCGTCTCCCCAGAAACTGGATTTCAGAGTAATTGGGGGCTTGTCTCCCTTTGGGTTGAAAAAAGCAACGCCTGCCACCAGCCCTGATCGTGCACCTCCATACCTCAGCTTTTCAGTGCCTGTGCACATCTCAATGCTCTTTTCTCTTTCATTCTAGTTGTAGAACTTCCACTCAGCCAGCTTTCCATGGTTCTGGGTGATAGACATTTTGTCTTTTAGTTGTAGTTTTGAAATTGTTGTGTGAGGCAGCAGTTTAGGTGTTTACCTGTGCCGCCATCTTGGATCCTCCCATCAGTCTGTTCTTTGTGTCTCCAACATTTTTCTTATTGCCAGCCTTTTTCTGTACATGATCAGCTTTCTTTTATATGTTATTACTAGAGGCCGGTGCACGAAATTCTTGCACGGTGGGGGGGATGTCTGTCCTTCATCCCAGCCTGCACCCTCTCCAATCTGGGACTCCTTGAAGGATGTCCAACTGCCCTCTCACAATCCAGGACTGCTGGCTCCCAACCACTCGCCTGCCTGCCTGATTGCCCCTAACCTTTTCTGCCTGCCAGCCTGATCACCCACTAACCACACCCCTGCTAGCCTGATTGATGCCTAATTGCTGCCCTGCCGGCCCAATTGCCCCTAACTGCCCTCCCCTGCCTGCCTAGTCATCCTCAACTGCCCTCCCCTGCAGGCCTGGGTCCCCCCCAACTGTCCTCCCCTGCAGACCTGGTTGCCCCCAACTGCTCTCCCCTGCTGGCCCAGTCACCCCTAACTGTCCTCCCCTGCTGGCCTGGTCGCCCCTAACTGTCCTCCCCTGCTGGCCTGGTCGCCCCTAACTGTCCTCCCCTGCAGGCCTGGTCTCCCGCAACTGCCCTCCCCTGCAGGCCTGGGTCCCCCCCAACTGTCTTCCCCTGCAGGCCTGTTCACCCCTAACTGTCCTCCCCTGTAGGCCTGGTCACCCCCACTGCCCTCTCCTGCTGGCCTGGTCACCCTGACTGCCCTCCCCTGTAAGCCTGGTCCCCCGCAACTGCTGTCCCCTGCAGGCCTGGTCCCCCTCCAACTGCCCTCCCCTGCAGGCCTAGTTGCCCCTAACTGCCTTCCCCTGGCAGCTCAATCACCTATAACTGCCCTCCCCTGCCAGCCCAGTTGCCCCGAACTGCCCTCCCTGCAGGCCTTGTCCCTCCCAACTGCCCTCCCCTGCAGGCCTGGTTGCCCCCAACTGCCCACCTCTGCTGGTCCGGTCACCCCTAACTGCCCTCCCCTGCTGGCCTTGTTGCCCCCAACTGCTCTCCCCTGACAGCCCAGTCACCCCTAACTGTCCTCCCCTGCTGGCCTGGTCACCCCTAACTGTCCTCCCCTGCATGCCTGGTTGCCCCCAACTGCCCTCTCCTGCTGGCCTGGTCATCCCCAACTGTCCTCCCCTGCATGCCTGGTTGCCCCTAACTGCCTTCCCCTGCCAGCTCAATCACCCATAACTGCCCTCCCCTGCCAGCCCAGTTGCCCCTAACTGCCTTCCCCGCAGGCCTGATTACCCCCAACTGCCCTCCCCTGCCGGCCATCTTGTGTCCACATGGGGGCGGCCATCTTTGACCACATGGGGATGGCCATCTTGTGTGTTGGAATGATGGTCAATTTGCATATTACCTCTTTATTATATAGGATTTATATTCCCTCTCCCAGAGACTAATGTTGCATTATTGTTTAAACTTCTTTCGATAGGCCACTCCATTTCAAGATCTCTTCAATATTATATAAAGAAAATTGTATGTTTTAATTTCTGTGATTCAGCTTCCTTAATTGATGGAAAATGAAGGCATAATACATTGAAAAGAAGAGAATATAGCATCTCAGTATTATTCTTGAAATAAGGAGATTAATTACGACAATAGATGTGGGGCCATTTAATAGTTGTACCAGTTACTGAGTAATATCAGCTTTATCAAAAAATTAAGTAAAGTCTATCATTTTCCATATCAATCAGTATAAATCATTGTTTTCAGTGTGAGGAGTCCTTGTCTCCATATGAGATAATGGAAAATATTAATTTGAATCATTAAATTGTTTTGTTTTGTTTTTTTTGGGGGGGTAACAATTGAATATCAACAGTTTCATGTGGCTCAACCTAATAGAAGAAAGCATATTATTAGGTAGTAATGTATTTTCTCTTCTCTTCCAGCAATGGTAGAAAAATAGAGATAGTTCATGTGGTATCTGCTTTTGACTCTTCAGCTTCTCAGTTTCTTTTCCTATCCTGGCTGTTCTTCAGTCCTGACACACTTTGTGAGTGTTTGATATTGTAACAATTTTTAAAGGACAGAGCAGAGGTAATTGCTTTCCTATACTTTATGTGTTGCTGGTTTTTTATCTTCACCAGAGGATATGTTCTTATTGATTTTTAGAGAAGAAGTAAGGAAGAGAGAGAGAAACATCTATTGGTTGTCTCCCAAAGGAGCCCTGAATGGGGATTACACCTGCAACCTTTTGGTGATGGGAAGACACTCCGACCAACTTAGCCACCCGGCTAGGACATACTTTATGTATTTTTTAAAAAACATTTTCTTATTGATTTCAGAGAAGAAAGAAGAGGGAGAGAGAGATAGAAACATCAATGACGAGAGAGAATCATTGATCAGCTGCCTCCTGCAGGCCCACATTGGGTATTGAGCCTGCAACCCAGCCAAATGATTTGACCAGGAATCAAACCATGACCTCCTGGTTCAGAGGTTGATGCTCAACCACTGGGACATGCCTGCGGAGCTTTTGTCTTTTTAAGATAGTTCAGTTAGAGACTCAGTCACTAAGTAGCAAACTTGGGAATGAGTGTTTGGTGTATCAATATGGGACCTTGAGGAGTATCTCAGGTTTTGTCTACCTTTAAACACTTAGCTGTTGATAAGAAGTTCCCTGTAAACCGCTTATTTTGTCAGTATTTGCATCTTTGCTGCCCAGGAATTTGGTTTTGTGTGTTTTTCTTGCTTTGGGACAAATTAGCCTTCTATTGATAGGTGTGCTGTATGTAAGATACTATTTCAGTCTAGAATTTGGATAAGCACTGGCTGATGGATATAAAGTCAGTGAAGCCTTTACTCTTAAACAGAAAAGATCACCGTTTTTATTTTCTTCCTTCTACCATGTAGCTTTTCTAGAAATAGTATTTGGGTTTATTTACTTATTATTTTTTAAAATCTTCACACAAGGATATTTTTCCATTGATTTTTAGAGAGAGTGGAAGAGAGAGGAAAAGACAGAGAGAAACATCAATGAGAGAGAAACTCATCAATTGGTTGCCTCCTGCACAAGCCCTGGGCCCAGGCTGGGGAGGAGCCTGCAAGCAAGGTACATACCAGAATCAAACCCGAGACCCTTTAGTCCACAGGCCGGTGTTCTGTTCACTGACTCCTTCATCTGAGGCAAATGGAGTTACTATCAATTATTGTAAATGGGTTTTAATGACTTAATGATTCTGTCTTAATAAAGTAACAACCTTTAATTCTCTCATTTTATCAACTATAAATTTGCAGTTTTCTCCAGCTATCAGTTGTTCCTGTTAGATAGCTAGAGCTGAAAAGATGTGGTATTTATTTCATTTACAATTATATAGTGAAACTGAGATGTGACAAGTGCATTACTAACTACCTTGTTAAAGGAATCAGTTGCTCATTATTTATGTCTCTATTCTGCAGGTATTTCCTATAAATACAGCAGGCAATACATTTTTAAATGTTTCACTTTAATTTATTTTATTAGTATTTATTTTCTTTTATTTGTTGAATTTGCTCCAGGACTCCAGAAAAAAATTTAAAAAAGCCTTAATGATAAAGTTTAAAGAATGATTTACCATTAATGACTACCCTTTCAGATTTCTTCTTGACTACAGAGCTTAGCTGGTAAACTTGACTTGGTCAAGAAGCTACCAAGATCTATTCTACTTGTTCAGGGTTTACCAGTTGCTTTAAATTTCTCTCAAATGCCCTAACCTTCATGCAAACTTCCTAAAAAGTGGGCCAAGATGATCTTATTCTCTTCTAGCCATCCATTAACACACTATACATACCAGTGTTTCTGAAGCCAGCAGGATTCCTTAAGATATTACTAGGTGTTCATGGTGAAATAAATTTGGGAAACACTGGATATTATATTCCTCTCTTGGATATATTCATAATTCATGTTATGAATATAATATGAGTGAATATATTAAAGTCTCTGAGGTCTCCAATAAAAGAAATCTGCTTAATTTTGTTTAGCCCAGCATATTTAGTAAATGCCTTCTAAATTGCAAGTTGTAATTCAAATGTCACTTTCTACACGAAACCTTCCATGATTTCCACAGACAGTATCCAATGTGTTCACCATTGAATTCACATAGCTCAGAGTTACATTTTAAAGTGCTATAAAAATTTAGTTTTTGTTAATATTCTGATGTAATCTTTTGATTGTAAGCAACAGAAAACTTATCTCAAAACTGGTTTAAGCAATGAAGGGAAGTTACTAGTCATCAACTGAAAATTTAGGTAAAGTTTGGTCCTCAGTGTTGAGGCTCAGTGATCTTTCCAAAGAGCTGGTTTCTTCTTCTAAAATAGTTGATTTGATACAGTTTGCTCCTTAGTCTCAATATGACTGTAACAGTTTCTAGGAAAGCTACACGTGCTTCCCTCATCTTTAGGAGGAAGAGAACATCTTTCAAGAAAGCTACTTCAGAACAGCAAAGAAGCATCTTTTCCAGAAGCCTAGCAACGGTCATTTCATACCTCATTGGCCTGAATTAAGGTCATTTGCCCATCGCTAAACTAATCAATGTTCATGGAGGTAGGATATACTGATCTTAACGCAAATAGGGTCTACCCTGGATTTGGTGTGAAGTCAGCTTTCTTGGAAGCGTCCTTATAAGAGAATATAGGTACTTCCCTGACCGGTGTAGCTCAGTTGGTTGGGCATTGTCCAGTGCACCAGAAGGTTGCCAGTTCCATTTTAGGGCACATACCTGGGTGCAGGCTCGATCTCTGGTAGGGGTGTGCAGGAGACAGCTGATTGGTGTTTCGCTCGCTTTATCTATCTATCTATCTATCTATCTATCTATCTATCTATCTATCTATCTATCTATTTATTTATTTTATTGATTTTTTTACAGAGAGAAAGGGAGAGGGATAGAGAGTTAGAAACATCGATGGGAGAGAAACATCAATCAGCTGCCTCCTGCACACCTCCCACTGGGGATGTGCCCGCAACCAAGGTACATGCCTTTAACTGGAATCAAACCCAGGACCTTTCAGTCCACAGGCCGACGCTCTTCCACTGAGCCAAACCAGTTAGGGCTGGTGTTTAGCTCTTACATTGATCTTTCTCTTTTTCTCCCTCTCCCTTCCTCTCTCTCTAAAATTCAATAAAAACATATTTAGAAAATAAAGAGAATATGGGTATTGTTGCTAAGAAAAAGAAGGAATAGATGCTGGGCGGCCAAAACAAATAAAAATCCAATACATGATGCTTACCACATTCTATTACTTCTGTATTAATTAATGCATAATTAGTATATTAATTAGTCATTCCATATTAATTAAATTTGTTTACACAAAAACGTGTAATGAATGTTTGTGGCATCAATATCCATAATAGAAAAAAAGTAGAAACAATCCAAGTGTCTGTGAACTGATGATAGATAAACAAAATATGGTCTATCCATAGAATGGAATATTATTCAGAAATAAAGAGGAATAAAGTACTGAAGTACTGATACTTGCTACAGCATGGAAGAAACTTGGAACCCATGTATATGGGTTGTATGATTCCATGTATATGAAATGTCCAGAGTAAATCCATAGAGACAGAAAGTAGGTTAGTGGTCACTAGAGGCTAGGGGGAGGGAAAAATGGAGCATGGTTGCTAATAGATACTAGGTTTCTTTTGGAAGGTGATGATGAAAATATTCTGGAATTAGATAGTGGTTCTGCTTGCACAACTTTGTGAATATACTCAAAACTACTGAATTGTACACTTTAAATTTAAAAGGTAAAACTTGCCCAGCCAATGTGGCTCAAGGGTTGAACATCAACCCATGAACAAAGAGATCACTGGCTCGACTCCTGGTCAGGACACATACCTGAGTTGCAGTCTTGATCCCTAGTTGGGGACATGCAGGAGGCAGCTGATCAATGATTCTCTCTCATCAATGATGCTTCAATCTCTCTGCCCCTCTCCCTTCCTCTCTGAAATCAATAAAAATATATTAAAAAGAAAAAAGAAAAAGAGTCAGAATCTGAGAGTAGGAAACCCAGTAAGAGTAAAAGAAGTTAGGATATTGCCTCCAAAAAGTTATTTTCTACTCTTTCTCAAAACATGCCTGTATTATTTATTCTTAGAAGGAAGGAGAAAAGTTTCTTGTAAGTGTTAAGGTCCAGTGAATGACAAACACCAAAATAAGTTATTTTTGGGAGTTGGAATTTATAGCATCGTGGAACATAAGATCTGAGAAGCTCTGGCCAGTGTGGTTCAGATGAATGGAGCATCGTCCAATATACTGAAAGGCTGTGAGTTTGATTCCCAGTCAGGACACATACCTAGGTTGTAGGTTCAATCTCCAGTCAGGGCACGTATCACATCAATGTTTCTCTCTTTCTCCTGTTCTTGTTCTTGGCACAATTCTTTCCTAAAAGATAGAATAATTGCTATGAAGAGGTTTATGCACATTACAAAGAGCATACACAGGAAGAGATATCTGCATTTTTTGTTTGTTTGTTTGCTTGTTTTTGAGATGCAGTAACAATACTTGAGTGAAGTCTTGAAAAAGAAATAGGAGTTTGCTTAGTGAACAGGAGGAGAAGAAATTTGGCTGAGGAGATAGCATATGAAAAAACCACAGAAATATGATAGGGGAGGGTAAATGTAGAGAACAGCAAGTAATTTGTTTTTTTTGAGATGCCAATAATTTCTCCTATGCTCACATTCTTTTCTTAGGAACCTGTCCTCTTCAAGGCTAATATATATTGAATGATCCTGTATCCCTGGCCACAACTCTAGGAATGGGCTCTTGACTGGAGCTAATGACATTTTCTCTTGCATGAATAAAATAAACCAAATGGACTTTTATTGTTATTAATGCTAGACCAGTGGTCAGCAAACTGTGGCTTGCGAGCCACATGCGGCTCTTTGGCCCTTTGAGTGTGGCTCTTCCACAAAATACCGCGGCCTGGGAGAGTCTATTTTGAAGAAGTGGCATTAGAAGAAGTTTAAGTTTAAAAAATTTGGCTCTCAAAAGAAATTTCAATCGTTGTACTGTTGATATTTGGCTCTGTTGACTAATGAGTTTGCCGACCACTGTGCTAGACTATATAATTTAAGTCAACCCTCCTAATGAAGACAGCTAGACAAGCTGGATGAAATATAAAAAGCATTATCTAAAAGCATCTAATAACTAACAAATTAGTGAGGAATTACTGGGCCAAGATTTTGGATAGGTAAGGAGTTTGCAGCGATGAGCTTGACACTCAAGCTGCTTTGGTCTGGAGGCATGTACTGATTCAGAAGAAGTGACTAGGAATGTAAGCTTCACTTTTGGCAGTCTTGAGAGCCTATAGGGATAAAAGTTAGGGTTCAGGCTCTGGCCGGTTTGGCTCAGTGGAAAGAGGCCTGTGGACTGAAGGGTCCCAGGTTCGATTCCGGTCAAAGGCACATGCCTGGGTTGCGGGCTCAATCCCCAGTGGGGGCATGCAGGAGGCAGCTGATCAATGATTTTCTCTCATCACTGATCTTTCTATCTCTCTCCTTCTCCCCTCCTCTCTGAAATCAATAAAAAATAAAAATAATAAAATTGTTTTTTTTAAAAAAAGTTGGGGTTCAAAACCCATAAAGAGTGATAACCCTCTGCACTTTAGGTGTAAGGGAGCACTAGAAATAAACTAACCCTCATACAGACTGCAGGCTGACTTTATATCATCTAAGTGGCCTAGAAAAATCTCAGGGCCTAAACTTGTACTAAATTGGCTCTAATTGCTCGTGGTAAGAACAAATAAAAATCCTCTGTGAAGAAAAATATTTTGGGCCTCAAGTTATTTAGATAAACATTTTTTAAAGTACAGTGTCCCACACAAAAATAACCAGGCACCTGAAGGGACAGGACACCATGAGTAAAGAGGAGAAATAACAGATAATAGAAACAGATCCACAGGGATTCTATATGCTGCAATCATTCGACACAGACTGTAAAACAATTCTGTGAACTATGTTCAAGGCAATAAAAGCCAAGCTTGAAAACCTTGGTAGAGAACTAGAAACTAAAAAAGTGACATAAAAAACAACATCACAGATTTGTAAATGAACAAAATGGAAACTCTAGACTGAGACAGTTGTGAGCAGTGAAATTTGTAAGGTCAGAGAGACTCAAATCTGGTGACCTTGTTGATCTATATGCAAGTCCAGGAAGAAATGCAGACAGAAACGGGGGTAAGAAAGTGTGTGACTCCAGGAAGAGGAAGATGCAGAGAGAGTAGCTATCTAACTATTTTTCAGTTCAGCCCCTTTTCACTACAAACGATGCCACAATAAATATCTTTGTACACCTATGCTTATGCACTAGTATTTTTATTTCTATAGAAAAGATCCCATATACTACATTAAAATGATGTCTTAAATTGTGAAAGATACTGCCACATTACTTTCCAAAAATGTTATAGCAATTCTTATTTCCCCCAGTAATATGTGAGAGTCCTCATCTCCCCAAGTTCTTTCCACTACTAAGTGTTATCAATGTTTTGATATATTGCCAATCTGGGGAGTTAAAAATGTTTAAAAAGTCTATATTGCATAAAAACAAACATGACCAATAGAATAAAAGAGAGAATCCAGAAATAAATCCTTGTATATATAGTCAAATTATTTTAAATAAGCATGTCAAAAACATTTCAATGGAAAAGGATATTCTTTTCAGCAAATATACTGGAAAAACTGAATATCCACATGCAGGGACTCTTTATGTCATATACAAAAATTACTAGTAACTGAAAATGGATCAAAGAACTGAATGTAAGAACTAAAACTATAAAACTCTTAGAAGAAAAAAATAGTGGCAAAAAGTAATGTCATTGGATTTGACAATGATATTGATATGACACCAAAAGCTCAGGCACCAAAAAAAAAGATTAATTGAACTTCATCAAAATTAAAAACTGTGCATCAAAGGACACTATCAACAGAAAAAAAGGCAACCTACAGATGGGAGAAAATATTTGCAAAAAAGAAAAAAGAAGAAAATGTTTGCAAATCATCCTATATAATAAAAGGCTAACGGGAGTTTGGCTGACTGGGAGTTTAACCGCTCGCTATGATGTGCGCTGACCACCAGGGGGTGGCGCAGAATGAAGGAAGGCCCTGGCTGGTGGCTGGCAGCTGGGGAAGGAAGGCCCTGAGCAGCCCTGATCACCGGCCAGGCCTAGGGACCCTACCTATGCACGCATTTTGTGCATCAGACTTCTAGTATTATCTGATAAGAAATTAAAATCCAGAATACATAAAGCAGTCCTACAATTCAACAAGGGCAAAAAAAATAAACAATCTAATTAAAATGGGCAAAGGATTTGAATAGACATTTCTCCAAAGAAGACATATAAATGATTAGTAAGAACATGAATGATGCTCAGCATGACTGGTCATTAGGAAGATGCAAACCAAAGCCACAATGAGATGTCACTTCACATCCACTTGGATAACTATGATAAAAAAGGCAGAGATTAACAAGTGTTGGTGAGAATGTGAAAAATTGAAACTCTCATATATAGCTGGTGGGAATGTAAAATGGAGCAATATTTTAGAAAACAGTTTAGTGGTTCCTCAAAAAATTAAACATAGAATTACCATTTGATTCAGCAACTGCACATCTGTGAATATTATATTTCAAAAGAATTGAAAGCAGAAACCTAAGCAGATATTTGTATACCAGTGTTCATGGCAGCAACACTCACAATAGCCAAAAGATGGAAGCACCCATGTGTCTACTGACAGATGAGTGGATAAACAATATGTAGTAGTATACACATATAATGGAATATTATTCATCCTTAAAAACTGAACTACTGACACATGCAACATGATGAACCTTGAAAACATTATACTAAGTGAAATAATAAGATATATGCAAAAGAACAAATATTATATGATTCCACTGATATGAGGTACCTAGAATAGTCAAATTCATGGAGCAGAAGATGGAATAATGGCTACCAGGGGTGGAGAGGATGAGGAGTTGCACTTCATGGGTTCAGAGTTTCAATTTGAGATGATAACATAGTTCTGGAGGTGGATATTAGTAATGTTTGCACAACAATGTGAATGCACTTGTACTTAATGCCACTGAACTATACACTTCAAAGTGGCTAAAGTGATAAATTTTATGTTATACTATAGGCCCAATGCACAAAATTCGTGCAAGAGTAGGCCTTTCTTCCCCCAGCTGCTGGCACTGGCTTTCCTCTGGCACGTGGGACCCGGGCTTCCCTCACAGCCCCAGTTTCCTCTGGAGGGTCGTCCAGTCTAATTAGCATATTATGCTTTTACTAGTGGCTCGGTGCACAAAATTTGTGCATGGGAGGAGGAGTGTGGGGGTGTGTTCCTCAGCCCAGCCTGCACCAATCTAGGACCCCTCGAAGGATGTCCTACTGCCGGTTTACAGGAATCGGGCCTAAACTAGCAGTCAGACATCCCTCTCACAATCCAGGACGGCTGGCTCTGGCCGCTCAACTGCCTGCCTGCCTGCCTGCCTGATTGCCCCTAACCATTCTGCCTGCCGGCCTGCTCACCCCCAACTGCCCCCCACCACCGGCCTACTCGCCCCCAAATGCCCCCCCTCACCAGCCATATCACCCCCAACTGCCCCCTGTGCCAGCCTGCTCACCCTCATCTGCACCCCCTGCTGGCCTGCTCGCCCCCATCTTTCCTCCCCACTGGCCTGCTCACCCCCAACTGCCCCCCTGCTGTCCTGCTCACTCCAAACTGCCCCCCCACTGTCCTGATCACCTCCAAATGACCCCCACTGATGGCCTGCTTACCCCCAACTGGCCCCCCTGCTGGTCTACTTACCCCCAATGGCCCCTGCCATCCCATCCTGGTCTGATTATCCCCTGGCGACCCAAGGTCCCAGCCTCTCCTTTTTTTTTTCAGTGCCTCCTTGAGCGGAGGCCAGGGCTGGCTGGAAGCAAGTATCTAGGATTTATTTATTTTCTGTAATTTGAAACTTTGTAGCCTTGAGTGGAGGCCAGGGCCAGCCAGGGCGGGTGGGAAGCTTGGCTTCCTCCATTGCTGGGGCAACCCAAGCCTCCTGCTTGCTCCAGCTCTGTGGTCGGCCCCCATCTTAGTTGGGTTAATTTGAATGCTCGCTTCTGATTGGCTGGTGGGCGTGGCTTGTGGGTGTAGCAAAGTGATGGTTAATTTGCATGTTTCTCTTTTATTAGTGTAGATATATTTTACCACAATTAAAATATTTTGTATATCCCTGACTACTAGTGAAATTGAGCACCTCTGTCTTTTTGGACATTTATATTTCATCATTTATAAATTTCCTGCTCCTATCTTTTGCCCATATTTTTCCTAGCTGGGTTGTTTATCATTTTGTTAATTTATATGTATGATGTTTTTTTACGTTAATGGTATTAGCCTTTCATCTACAAGGGCTTTTTCTTCCATTTGATTTAGTTAATGGTGTCTTTTAATATTTAAAAAATTCACAAAATAGCTGCCAAGGGCCCACTACCATTATCACGTGAATTTAGTGTTGTGAGAGATAAAGAAATCAGTTCACAGAAAATAGGATGCTGGATAGAAAACCTATTGAATACTTACTAAATGAGATTTTGTAAAGATATAGCCTCTCCAGCAAAGAAATGCAAGAAAATGACAGGAGACACTGGATATTGGTACTATTAGCTGAATCATGGTTTACTTGTCATGATTTACTCATTAACTTCTCCAATAACTTATTTACCAAGTTATACCAAGCATTGTAATATAAGAATACAAAAGTAACTAAGATATGAGTACTGCTTTTTGCCACATAAATTTGACTATTCTAGGTACCTCATATCTGTGGAATCTTACCTAATAACAGACAAACATGTAAATTGACCGTACCTCTGCTACGCCCACCAGCCAATCAGGAGTAACATGCAAATTAACCCAACAAAGATGGCGGTTAATTTGCATACACAGGCTCCGAGTGATCAGGGGCGGCCGGGATGCTTGAGTTTTTGCCATGGTGATGACGCAGCCATTCCGCCCCACCCTCGGTCTCTCAGGGCCTCTGGGCAGCATGGGAAGGCAGGGCTGGCAGCCAGGGAAAGGAAGGCCCATTCTAGCACGAATCTTCATGCATTGGGCTTCTAGTCATATAATATTTGTCTTTTTGCATCTGTCTTACTTCACTTAGCATAATGTTTTGAAGGTTCATGATGCATATTTCAGTACTTCACTTTTTTAAAAAACATATTTTTATTGATTTCAGAGAGGTAGGGAGAGGGAAAGAGAAATAGAAACATCAATGATGACAGAGAATCATCAATCGGCTGCCTCCTGCATGCCCCACACTGGGGACTGAGCCTGCAACCTGAGCATGCGCCCTGACTGGGAATCGAACCGTGACCTCCTGGTTCGATTAGGTATATGCTCATAGGTATATGCTCAACCACTGAGCCACACCAGCCAAACAGTACTTCATTTTTTAAGGATGAATAATACTCCATTGTATGTGTATACTACTACATTTTGTTTACAATGTAGTAGCATTGTAGTTTTGTATTCTGTAAATAATCCTAATATATAAAAACCCTGGGTCCATCACTACCGGAGGCTCGACAAACCGGAAGTGAGTCCTGCGGCTGCAGACCAGTGACCCAGCACTGACTCCTGAGGAGGCTGCGAATCAGGCCCAGAGAGAGGCCTGAAGAGAGAAGCAGGTTCTGATCTGTAACCTGTGTGGCAGCTGTTGATTAGCACTTGCCTCTCTCTTTCTCTCCAAGCCTACCCCAGGGCTGCTGATCAGCCCCACCTTTCTGATCGGGCCCTGTTGATAGGCCCAGAGATGCTGACTGGCATAGAAACTGACCAATCAGAACCAAATCTGGGTCAACTGTGAGGAGCCAGTGGCTGCTTAGGAGGCGGAGCTTTTGACACTGACTGGCATAGAAAGTGACCAATCAGAACCAAATATGGGTCAACTGTGAGAAGGCAATGGCTGCCTAGGAGGCAGAGCTTTTGACGCTGACTGGAATAGAAACTGACCAATCAGAACCAAATTGGCCGGCCGGGGAGGGCAGTTGGGGGCAAGCTCAAGCCAACAGGGGAGGGCAGTTAGGGGTGATCAGGCAGGCAGAGGCAGTTGGGGGGCGAGATCAGGCTGGCAGGGGAAAGCAGTTAGGGGCAAGATCAGGCCGGCAGGGGAGGGCAATTAGGGGAGATCAGGCAGGCAGGCAGAGAGGTTAGGGGCAATCAGGCAGGCAGGCAGAGGCAGTTAGGGACTATCAGGCAGGCAGGCAGGTGAGCAGTTAGGAGCCAGCGGTCCCAGATTGCGAGAGGGATGTCCAACTGCTGGTTTAGGGATCAGGCCTAAACCAGCAGTTGGACATCCCCCAAGGGGTCCCCAATTAGAGAGGGTGCAGGCTGGGCTGAGGGAACCCCCCCCTCCATGCACGAATTTTGTGCACTGGGCCACTAGTACATTTATAAGATTGTTTTGTTTACAGAATACACAATTAACTAATATATGGGTACTGTTTTTGAGATCTCATGGTATATTTGGGGAGGTAGAAATGTTAAATAACCAATAATAGCATATAGATGAGTACCACACTAGAAAGATGATGATGCCTCAGAGTAGGAAGCTGTGGGTATAAGCTGTGGGTTATATTTTAAAGGTTAAAACTGAAAGAACTTGTTGATGTTTGCATGTAGGTATCAGGAAAAGAGGAATCAAAGATGATTCCTAGGTTTGGGACCTGAGAAATTATGAATATCCAAAAGAACCCTTTACTCACTTGGAGAAGACTAAAATAGAGGTTTGAAGGAGAAAAATCAAGCGTTCTATTCTAGATATGTTAAGTTTGAGATGCCTACTAGACATCCTAGTAGATTTGTCCAGTGTATAATATGAGTCTGGGAACTCAGGGAAGAGAAGTCAGGCTGGTCAATGGCAGTATTTAAAGCCATGGGACTAGATGGGATCACGTAGGGCAAAGTTTGGATAGAATAGAAAAGAACCAAAGGCAGAGCCAATCTTCAGAAATTAGGTAGAGGAAGAGGAGGATCCAACTAAGATGACTGAGGAGTGACCAAGGATTTTGAGAGAGAGAAAGAGAGAGAGAAACATCAATCTGTTGTTCCACTTATTTATGCACTTATTGGTTAATTCTTATATGTGTCCCGACTGGGGATCAAACCTGCAAGGTGTATCAGGATGATGCTCTAACTGAGCTACCCGGCCAGGGCCCTGCGTTGTTTATGGTTGTATTGTGTTGTTACACCCTAATTTATTTATTCAATCTCCTAGTGATCCCTATTGATGAATATTTAAGTGGTTTCCAATCTTTTGCTATTATAAAGCGGCAATAAATAATTTTGTACAGAGATCTTTTCACACATGTGACAATATATCTGTAGGATATTGCTGAGTCAAAGGATAAATATATTTGTAAATTTGATAGATATGGAAATAAAATGCTTTTATAGTTTGTATACTTTCTATAATATGTCTTACAAGCAATGATGAGAAGGCCTGTTTCCCTATACAGTGTGTTATCAAATTTTTTATCTTTACCAATCTAGTAAGTGAAAAATGGTCTCTTGATGTTGCACCAAAAATGGTCTCTTTTATTTTGTATTTCTCTTCTTTTGAGTGAGGTTGAATATATTCTCAAAAGTTTAAAAGCTATTTGTATTTATTTTTTTCTTTGAATTGTCTCTCCCTATCTTTTGATAATTTTTCTAATGAATTGCTGGTCTTTTTATTGATTTTTGGAACTCTTTTATATATATATATATGTATATATATATAAAATTTTCTTCATACAGAGGAATTTTTTCCTTTTTAAATATATTTCTTTATTGATTTCAGAGAGGAAGGGAGAAGGAGAGAGTGATAGAAACATCAATGATGAGAGAGAATCATTGATCAGCTGCCTCCTACACACCCCCTACTGGGGATCAAGCCTGCACCCCAGGCATGTGCCCTTGGCCGGAATCGAACCATCAATGAAAGAGAAACATTGATCAGCTGCCTCCTGCACGCCCCCTACTGGAGACTGAGCCTGCAAGCAATGTACATGCTCTTGACTGGAATCGAACCCGGTACCCTCCAGTCCATGGCCCGACGCTCTATCCACTGAGCCAAACCGGTCAGGGCTGTGTCATACTTTTAAAATCTTTCCTTAAATACTCAAAAACTATTTTTAAAATGTTTACAGGAGAATTTTTTAAAAATATATTTTTATTGGTTTCAGAGAGGAAGGGAGTGGGAGAGAGAAATAGAAACATAAATGATGAGAGAGCATCATTGACCAGCTGTCTCCTGCACGCCCCCCACCAGAAACCAAGCCCACAACCTGGGCATGTGCCCTTGGCTGGAATCAAACCCGGGACCCTTCAGTCCGCAAGCCGACGCTCTATCCACTGAGCCAAACCATCCAGGGCCAGAAGAATTTTTTAAGTATGGGAATGAAATACTAGAGCATGTTTGCATGTTTTCAATAAAAAGGGAGGAATTTCCCTGGCCGGCGTTGCTCAGTGATTTGAGCGTTGGCCTGCCCACCAGATGGTTGCCGGTTTGATTCCCTGTCAAAGCAGGTTTGATCCTCTTCCCTCCCCCGCCTCTTCCAGATCTGGGAGTGCAGGAGGCAACCAATCGATGTGTCTCTCTCAGATCAATGGTTCTCTCTCTCTCTCTCCTCTCCCTCTCTATTCTCCCTCCCCTCCACTCTCTCTAAAAAGTCAATGGAAAAAATCCTCCTGATTGTTATTGTTCGACTGGGCTCAGCCAGGCGCTGTCTCTCTCGGCTCCACCGGTGTCTGTTTGTCCAGCTTCTTCTCAGCTCCTCTTTCCTGGCTGCTGTTTTCCACGGGCAAGCCTGGCATTTGGAGAGCCAGAGCAGTCAGGTTGAGGGGCATGGAGGAAGAGGAGGAGCAGTTAGCATGAGGAGGAGCGTGTACCCTGGCACCCAGCAGCGAAGCCATGGTGTATGCATATCTCCTCAAGTACATCGTCATCAGCGACACAGGTATTGGTAAATCATGCTTATTGCTACAGTTTACAGAAAAGAGGTTTCAGCCAGTGCATGACCTTACTGGTGGTAGAGCAAGCAAGTCAAACTCACGGCCCACAACCAACATTTTTGCGGCCCAGCCAATATAACGGTATGTAAGAAACGTTTTAATACAAATTTCATAACTTAATTTTTACAATATCCTCTTATACATAATTATTAATAACAAACTAGCCCTAGCTGGTTTGGCTCAGTGAATAGAAAGTAGGCCTGCGGACTGAAGAGTTCTGGGTTCGATTCCGGTTAAGGGCACTTGCCGGGGTTGTGGACTTGATCCCCAATGGGGGGCGGCGTGCAGGAGGCAGCCGATCAATGATTCTCTCATCTTTGATGTTTCTTTCTCTCTCCTTCTCCTTTCCTCTCTGAAATCAATAAAAATATATTTTTAAAAATAATTAACTACAACGTTCACTAATGACTGATTACTATAACTGTGTTGCATTCATTTCCCTTATGGGCCTTATTGCGCAGGCGCACCATTTCTCTCCACTAATACTAGCAGCAAATATTTCAGCAACCCATTGCCATGTCATTAGTCTTGTACTGACTTGTTTGGTGTGCGCAACAGGAAATATTTTGCTTTCGGAGAACAAGAAAAATAGGTTTATTTCTGTTACACTTATTAATTTGTGCAGTTATTCAGTGTCTGGTAAGTTAATGTTCAAGAAAAAAATATTAATTTTTATTAAAATGTATTATTTTATGTTAAGGATTACTCACCTATTTCAGCCCTTTGTATTCAGCATGTCTCTATCAAAGTAAACCTACGTTTCTATGAAAATGGAAGCTTTTGTTTTCTTGCGGCCCACATAAACTTAAACCTTGTTTATTTGGCTTGCGTTAGCCTTTGCGTTTGACATGCTTGGTATAGAGATTGGTGCTTGAATGATTACTATTGATGGGAAACAAATAAAAATTTTAATTTTTTGATTTGAGAGAGAGAGAGAGAGAGAAACATCTATTGTTTTACTCATCTATGCATTCATTGGTTGCTTCTTGTATGTGTCCTGAAAGGAGATTCAACCCACAGCCTTGGTGCATCTGGAGGACCTCCAACCAACTGAACTACCTGACCAGGGCTCACCCCCTCATTGCAATGTTATGCTTTATTCACTAGGCTTCAAGGATACTACACTCTCCTGATTTTCTCACACTTCATTCACTGGCTACTCCTTCTCAATCTCCTTTGCTGCTTCCTCCTCATTGGAGTGCACCAGGATTCAGATCTTGGATTTGTTTCTCTTCTCTACATTTACTCTATTGGTGATTTCATTCAGCCCAATGGAGGGTTTTAAATATGATCTATAAGCTGACAACTCCTTAACTTATATCTCTGGTACAGATTCTGCCTAAAATATTCTTCCCCCAGATATCTACATTACTCACTCCCTGCTATAGACTGAAATATTTACATGTTGAAGTCCCAGTGAAACTATTTGGAGAGAGGGCTTTTATAAAGATAATTAAGGTTGAATGAGGTTATAAGGGTAGGGCCTTGCTCTAATAGAATTAGTGTCTACATAAGAAGAGACTAGGGAGCACTCTCTCTCTCTCCATATACACTCATCAAGGAAAGGCCATGTGAGTACACAAAACAAGAAGTTTATGGTCTGCAAGCCAGAAAGAGAGCTCTCATTAGAACCTGAGCATGCTGACAGCCTGATCTCAGATTTCCAGCCTCGAAAACAGTGAGAAAATAGATGTCTGTTGTTTAAACCACCCAGTTTATTGTGTTTTCTTATGGCAGCCTGAGCTGGCTAATACACTCCCTCACTTTCTTCTGGTTTTTGCTCAGCTATTCCCTTCTCACTGAGATATTTCCTCATTGTCCTGTATAAAGTTGTAACCCTGCTCAACCCTGGCATTCTCTTTCCCCTTCCCTGCTTTTGCTCCAGTGAATCATCTGACATATTTTTTTGTATATTTGTATTGATTTCTGAGAGGAAGGAAGAGGGAGAGAGAGATAGAAACCTCAATGACCAGAGAGCGAATCATTGATCGGCTGCCTCCTGCACCACCCTTAATGGGGATCGAGCCCACAACCCAGGCATATGCCCTTGACCGGAATTGAACCCGAGTCTCTTGAGTACGCAGGCCGATGCTCTATCCACTGAACAAAACCGGCTAGGACTTTAATTATTTTTTTTATTGTCTGTCTTCCATCACTAAAATGTCAGTTTGTAAGCAAAGAGACTTTTGTTCACTTTATTCACCTCTGTATCCTTAACACCTACAATAGTGTCAGGCAAAACATAGACCTTTAAATTATGTATGTGGAATGAATGATAACCATTGTACTAGGATCTTGAGAATAAATAATGAAATTGGATATATGAAATTGAGACCTAATGGTGTTGGCTACTTTTGTGAAGGGTAGAATTTGGGTCTTCATGGTTAGTTCCTAGGTCCAGGAACTGTTAATTACCAGTTTTGTGGACTTTGTCAGTAATCAGAGCTCCTTCCACAATGACCACTGCAATGAAAGACTGAAAGACTCTTGGTGAGCAAGCCACAATTGGAGCTGAGACGCTCTTTATATCAGCTTCACATGAACAAAGCCCAGTCCTAGAGCATCATGCTTGAATGTTCCATTCAAATACCATGTTTACATTGGTGGCTCCTCTGACTTTGTTGGGAGACCATCTTCAAAGCTGTGTGGTCCATTGATGGCATTACTGTGTTCCCCCCCCTCCCTTTTTTTTTACTAGATATGGATCTAAATGGAAATGTCTGAACATGAGAATACTTTCAAAGAGTCAGCTTAAATGCTGTCTTTGCTTCTTTACCGGGATCTGTGTTTTATGCTGGTCATTGTACTTCAGCAATTTAAGATAAATTTGTTGTTGATATTGCTTTATGGCAATTCTTTTTAAAAAAATAAATCTTGCCAAAACCGGTTTGGCTCAGTGGATAGAGCTTCGGCCTGCGGACTGAAGGGTCCCGGGTTCGATTCCGGTCAAGGGCATGTACCTTGGTTGCGGGCACATCCTCAGTGGGGGGTGTGCAGGAGGCAGCTGATCGATGTTTCTAACTCTCTATCCATCTTCCTTCCTCTCTGTAAAAAATCAATAAAACATATTAAAAAAATAATAAATAAATCTTTATTGTTGAAAGTATTATATATGTTCCCTTTTTTCCTCCATTGACCTCTACTAACCTGCCTCTACCCCCTATGGCAATTGTTTGTTTGTTTGTTTGTTTGTTAATTCTCAACTGAGGATATTTTCCATTGATTTTAAAGAGAGTGGAAGAGAGAGGGAGAGACAGAGAGAAACACTGATGTGAGAGAGGCACATCGATTGGTTGTCTCCTGCATATGCCCCCCGTCCCCCCAGGGCCAGGGATCAAGCTTGCAACCAATGTACGTGCCCTTGACTGGAATTGAACCCCGGACCCTTCAGTCTGCAGGCTGATGCTGTATATACGGAGTCAAACTGGCTAGGGCTATTCTGGTATACATTTAAAAATATATTTTTTATTGATTTCAGAGAGGAAGAGAGAGGGAAGGAGAGATATAGAAACATCAATGATGAGAGAAAATCACTGATTGGTTGCCTCTTCACAACCCCTATTGGGAATGGAGTTGCAACCCAGGCAAGTGCCCTGACTGGGAATTGAACCTTGATCTCCTGGTTCATAGGTCAAGGCTCAACCACTAGCTGGGCTATACATGATATTTTAGATGAACTTTTTCCACTGAGAATGACTTTAACAGTTATTTTGTAAAGTTCATAGTAACATAAAATAAACGTTAATTTAAAAACTATCTGCTGAGCTAAAACCGGTTTGGCTCAGTGGATAGAGCGTCGGCCTGCGGACTGAAGGGTCCCGGGTTCGATTCTGGTCAAGGGCATGTATCTGGGTTGCGGGCACATCCCCAGTAGGGGGTGTGCAGGAGGCAGCTGATCGATATTTCTAACTCTCTATCCCTCTTCCTTCCTCTCTGTAAAAATCAATAAAATATATTTTTAATAAATAAATAAAAACTATCTGCTGAGTTTTTTATATCACAATAATGATATTTGCACCCCTGATCATTTATGAATATTACTGTAAAAACTACAGTCTTGAGGAATTTTGCTCTGGGCTTTACTGTTCCAGGTATCATAAATCATCCAAATCCTGTTATCACTTGGACTTTCTTAATGTCTTTTGAATGGCATTAACTCTCAAGGGAGTCTTTCTAATTGCAGAATCCGTACCTAGTATCCTTGAATTTGCCAGTTCAGCATAAACAGAGATAGATTAGACTATAGCTCCACATATCTTATGGAATGTGCATTTCCTGTGTTCTCCATCTGCCAAACTGGAAGAGCATTTGGACTAGAAAATGCTACTATTCTTCCTCTGATTTACTCTGTCTCTGAGATGGATCTCTTATTTAAATTTGGTTTGGTCAAGAGGCATTATCAGAGGAGTTTATTTTTAATTCAGTATAACTGATACCACAGCACTTATTACCAGTAGGTTCATGGTCAAGTTGGCCACATTACCAGAATACATGCTGTATACCTTCTTGTTACCTTTCAGAAATAGTATATGAAAGGCAACTTGATTTAATAGAAAGGATACAAACTCTGGGAGATTTCTAGGTCTTGGTACCAGAGAAAGGAGGTGGGTAGAGGTGGGGAGATGGGCTCCCTAGTCCTTAATCTTCCTCATTCATCCAGGAGCTCCCAGATCTCCTATTCCTCCTTTTGGTCAACACACAGGCACTTGAACGGTCTCTTGCCCACTCTTGTCTATTCTCTGCCACTCCAGAGCAAGCTGGGCCAGATGTGTCTGAGACTGAGCTTTGACCATGCAAGGGAGGTGAAATCCTTAAGCAGGGCAAAGCAACAATGTGAGAGGTATTCAAGTTCTTGACTAACCAGTAGAGCAGAGCAGTCTGCTCTCCAGGGACTTCCTGACTATTATTTGAGAAATAAATTTCTGTTTTCTATTTTAAAAAGAGAAGAGAATGCACTCTCTCTTTTTTAATTTAAATTCTTTATTGTTTAAAGTATTACATAAGTCTCCTCCCCCCCCCACCCCACATTGACCTCTCCCCGGTCCCCCCCTCCCCCGCACTGAGAAAGCAGATTTTTTTTTTATTCAGGGTTGAATTTGAATCTCAACTCTTACACTTACTGTCCCTTTGACCCTTGTTAAGTCACTTAATGTCTATTAGCTTCAGTTTTCCACATATGTAAAGTAGGGTTGTTACTGCTTTGCAGCACTATTCTAAGTATCGGAAATAAAATATGTACATCTGGCATATGATAGACACTCAATTTTATTTATTTATTAAAATATACTTTTATTGATTTCAGAGAGGAAGGGAGAGGGAGAGAGAGGTAGAAACCTCAATAATGAGAGAGAATCATCAATGGGCTGCCTACTGCAAGCCCCCCACTGGGGTCAAGCCCACAATCCAGATATGTGCCCTGACCAGGAATTGAACCATGACCTTCTGTTTCACAGGTCAGCACTCAACCACTGAGCCACACCAGCCAGGCGACACTCAATTTTAAATGGTAGCTCTTACATTTTAAAAATTGAGTAAATTGGCTTTAACTTAAGACTACAACTTGGGCCTTTTTCCTATCAGAAAAAAAAAAGTATTTGGAAGGCTCTATATAATCTAAAAGATCTTTAAGTTTTACCAGGTTTCTAAGTTATTTAGGTTTTCTTTATGCCCGTATCATAAGGACTAATGGTTTGAAATAAAAAATCAAGGGGAACCAAAAAGAGTACTTTAGAAACAAAGGAGAACTTTTGATGGAGAAAATCATATCTAGTTGAATTGTGTTAGCAGAAAAGTACTATGATAATACCTCAGTTTTCTACAGAAGGTAATTTGTCCAACAATCTAGGGCATCTGTAAGGGAATTGAGAATACTAAAGCGAGTGAAAAGAAACATTGAACTGCTATTGAAAAGCCAATACTACTCACTTCCAGGAAAGACTCTCATATTCAAAACCTATTTGCTCTTACTTTACACACAATTTAATAAACTTGATTACCTGGTTTCCCAGGACATAGATTAGGAAGAGAACTGCCAAAGCCAAGTACCCAGGAAGTAGCAAGAGGTACTATCTAACAGCTGCTCTTTGGTTAGAGCGTTGGCCCCCCTACCCTCCCAACTGAAGAGTTGTTTGTTTGATTCCGGAGGCAACCAATTGATATGTCTCTCTCAAGGCGATGCTTCTTCCCATACCCCTCCTCCCGCCCCCCCACTCTTTCTAAAGATCAATGGAAAAAATATCCCCTGGTAAGAATGAACAAAAAAACAAACCAAAAAGAGGGCGGTGGGGGGAGGGCGGGGGAGCAGAAAGGACATTATAAAAGAACAAACACACACACACACACACACCGGCCTTGAATCATTTTGGGTAGAGCAAAGAGCTTATCAATCTATCTACCTGTCTATCTATCTACCTATCTATCTATTTTTAGTTTTTTCTTTTTAATCCTCCCCAAGGACATGTTTTCACTAATTTCAGAGACAGAGGCAGGGAGAAGAAGAGAGAGAAATATCGACATGAGAGACAAAACATTGATTGGCTGCTTCTTGCAAGCCCCCATACCAGAGATGGAACCCACAACCTGGACATGTGCCCTGACTGGGAATGGAACCCGAGACCCATTGAACAACACTCCAACCAACTGAGCCTCACTGGCCAGGGCAGAGCCTATTGTATTTTATTAATCCTCACCCGGGGATATTTTTCTATTGATTTTTTTAGGGAGAGAGAGGGAAAGACAGAGAGAAACATTGATGTGAGAGAAACACATCAATTGGTTGCCTCCTTCAAGAGCCCTGACCAGGGCCCGGGCCAAGGAGGAGCCTGCAACTAAGGTAGTACATGCCCTTGATTGGAACTGAACCCAGGACCCTTTGGTGTGCAAGCAGGCTGACGCTCTATCCACTGAACCAAACTGGCTAGGGACCTATTATATTTTAATATTTACCAAAGATGCATTACTTTGTATCCTGGTTCTAAATGCTAATAATTAACAAAGAAAATAAGAGGTTGAATTATATTTGCTATATTTTTCAAAAAGGCAGGGATCTATTTTATATAAAATACTTTTTTAAACTTTTTGTATTTAAACAGATTAGTTTCAACTATTTAGAAAATTAATTCAGACTTTTCACATTCTCCAAAGGTGTTAGACAAAGGAAGCTTTTCGAAATTGTAATAGCGAAGTCAGAGTAAATACAAACCTGTTTACATCGACAGGTCTTCCAAATGTCTCTTTAGATCTGGTTGGTTGCTTTGATCCCCCAAAGCAAGAGAGAATAAATAAAGTATTCCTCTACAAGATGACTAACCATAAAAGTTTAACAAGCTTCCCTTGGTATGCCCAGCTCTTTGAAAGACAAAAAGAGTAGAAAATAGGAAAGTTATGTAACACCGTGTTCTGAGTTCCCAAGGCTTAAAGGATGATCATACAAACAAACCCACAATGTAAATTATTTATACCGCTAAATAATATGAAACTTAAATTAACAAAGATTATATATAAGAACAATTTCTAAATAATGCCTAATACACAGAAGCTATTGTTTAAGAAGTTAATGATGTCATGAAGTTATGATTCTCAGCCTTTGTGATACCTCTGCAGTTCTCAGGGAGTCATTCAAGGGCCAAAGGTCGGAGGCAGGAGGATCTGCAAAGCTACCAGCCAGGACTACCTGAGTCCATCTGCCTTTTCTTCCTTGCTGTCCCAGACAGCAAAGTCTTTTTTTGTTGTTGTTTTAATATAATTTATTGATTTTTTACAGAGAGGAAGGGAGAGAGATAGAGAGTTAGAAGCATTGATGAGAGAGAAACATCGATCAGCTGCTTCCTGCACACCCCCCACTGGGGATATGCCCGCAACCATGCCTTGACCGGAATCGAACCTGGGACCCTTTAGTCTACAGGCCGACGCTCTATCCACTGAGCAAACCGGTCAGGGCAGCAAAGTCTTTCTTGCCTGCCTCACTCAGGAAGAGCAAGATTCATCAAGACCCACTGAGAGAATTAGCCAAGCACAAGACTGGTCTATGAGGGTGGCAGTCTACCATTATGTATGCTCCCCCACCCTCCAGAACAAAACCTCACGAGAGCTGGAACCTTGTCTGCCTGTGTACAGCACAGGGTGGCATATATTACTATCCAAACGTTGCTTGAATGAATATGGCAGAGTAGCAGTGAGAGCTTGAGGTACCTGAAACCTTAATTTGGAAAGGCTTTCCCTGGAATAAGGGCATAATCTTGGGATCAGGGGATATATGGGCTACTCAGGGAGTACAAGGTAGTTTATAACAGTCTGTAATGGAACTATAGGCTCCAAAATGAACTCAGACAAGGCCCCACATCCAGGCATGACCATCTAGGGAGAGTGCTTTTGTTACTATGCTAGTTTTTTTTAAATTTATGTTTCATAAGAAAAATTTGGCTTTGTATAGCTTCATTTATTGAAGAAGACATCTTTATTTTGGGAGAATGTTTCCTTGTTTTGCTGTTCAGTAGAACAGAATGTTTAGACTGATTCTCTTTTTCATAGAAGTAACAGCACACTCAGATGTCTAAGTACACAACTGTTGTGCTCTGGAAGTGGCAAAAGCAAACAATCCAGGTAGAAATGAACAGGGAGGAAGAGGGTTAGTTTCCCTATTCTGTGAAGAATAACATAGGGAAATGAAAGTGAACTGAGGAAAGGAAGAGAAATGGGAGCTGAAAAAAGAGCCAAGAGACTCAGGGAGAGAGATTACAAAATCAAGTCCCCTTTGGCTCCCAGTGCATTTGCACTTGCTTCTTTCTCTGCTTCTTGGTTGTTTAAAAGTGCCAGGCACGCATTCCCCCATAGCACACCCCTGACCTCTCCTGGTAACACTGTCATGAGTCACAACCTTGATTGCTGCAGAAACAGCAAAGAGCAAGGCTTTTAGGGAGGAAGACGGAGCCTGACCCAGTGTCCACTACTTCAAGAAATGGGCATAAGGTGGCAGCACTGGTAGTGCCTGCAGGTGTTGTGGAGAGAAACTTGGCCAAGGGCCAGCTGTACTTAAGCTGCTAAATCCCAG
This sequence comes from Corynorhinus townsendii, assembly GCA_026230045.1. Lineage (NCBI taxonomy): Eukaryota > Metazoa > Chordata > Mammalia > Chiroptera > Vespertilionidae > Corynorhinus > Corynorhinus townsendii. The sequence goes on along the minus strand of JAPDVU010000002.1, from coordinate 205,435,497 downwards.
GGAGAAGGTGGGGAAAAAAGAATTCTGTTAAAGAAGTCCTTATTAGGGTAGTTAGTAATGAGAGGAGAAAGTCTTCTAGGAGAGTGCTGGTACTCAGGAGCTCTACAGAGGGGAGCGGGTGAGGAGGTCACATTGCCTGGCACCCACACATCTGTTGAAAGAATAGCCACAGTATAAGGAAGGATGTAGATGAGTTGATGAACAATGTAGATGAATCTTGAAACATAGTAAGTGAAAGAAGTCAATCACAAAAGTCTATATGTTGTACAGTTTCATTTATATGAAATGCTCAGAATAGGCGTATCTTTAGAGACAGAAAGTAGATTAGTGGTTGCTTAGGGCTTGGGGCAGGGGAGAATGGGGGGTGACTGCTAAAGGGTAGGGGGTTTCTTTTGGGGGTGATGAAATGTTCTAAAATTGATTGTGGTGATAGTCTCACAACTCTGAACATTGAATTGTGCGCTTTAATGGTGAATTGTAATTATATCTCATTAAAGCTGTTACTAAAAATGGCTGAGATTGTGCATTTCTAAGAAGCTCCTAGGTTATCCTGAAGCTTCTAGTCTTGAAATCACAATTTGACAAGAGAGGCTTTAAGAGGTCCAATGAAATTATATTTTTCTTTGGGATCAATATTGTGTCAGCTCTGTACTGAAGTTAAATACCAATTAAATATTTTTATTTATACCTTGTCATACTTGCTATATGATGCTTCTAAGAACAGTTAATACTGGTATCTTGAAAAAATACATTACTAACATTGTGAGATTTGTTACCCATTTTATTGAAAAGCTCAAAATTTGTAAGAGAGCTGGGTTTGAATTCTGGCTCTATCATTTACCAGTGTCATGGCCTTGAGTTACTTAATCTATCTGAGCTTCAGTTTCTCCATTTATAGAATGAGCATAATAATACTCAGTAGATTTCTGTGAGTACTAGAGACTGTATGGCACACACATAATAGTTACTCATGAGATAACTACTATTAATGAGGTCAAGTTTGTGTGAGATGAAAGAATTTAGCCCACTCTCCTTTTCATGTATGCATCACTCCCTACTTTCTTTTAATTCTCCTAAATCGTGAAATATTGGTTGTGAAGGAGATGTTTCTCTGAGATTAATTTTCTTCAGATATTTGAAGAAGGCATTGTTGTTGTTGTTTTAAGAAGATCCTTTTTAAAATATTTATTTGATTTTGAGAGAGAGAAACATCAGTTTGTTGTTCCATTTATTTATGCATTCATTGGTTGGTTCTTGGATGTGCCCTGACTGGGGGATCAAACCCAAAACCTTGGCATATCGGATGATGCTCTAACCAACTGAGCTCCCCGGTCAATTCCAAGAGGCATTGTTGTTTAGAGATCTAGTAAAATCCACATGAAACACAACTTTGAATACACAGGTATGTGCTTGGGGGTTAGGGGGTGTTCTGGTATTAAGGGGTTCAAAGAAAAAGTTCAGGATATTCAATAAGGAATTTTGTTCTTCTTGATTCTTAACTGCAAATCTGAAATGATTTTCATTTTTGTTAAGAATTTTTTTAAAACTGAGTTGCTTAATTTTGGTTTAGGGCCTCTGCTGTTTTCCTTTTCCTTTAAAGGTATAGCAGGCAAGTTCTCTTAATGCCTGGCCCTCTGGGAAGCCTACAGAGGAAGGCAATTTGGAACACCCTGTTTTGGAACGGAGCTGCTCCTCAATAGCTCCCCACGGAAGAGGGATTCCTGCTGTAAGTTACATGACATCACAGGCGCACAGCTTGGGCTGGAGTAAGGATGCAGCTTCTTCCTTCTGGAGGCGCTTTGACCGGGGGAGGGTCCATGGATTGCAGCAATAGGTGAGCACTGGGTGTCTAGTTCCCCTGTTATACTTGGGCTTTATACTTGGGCTATTCTCATAATGTTACAGATATGCAAGAGGTTGCTGCTCCAAGTGTTTGTTTCCTTTTTTAACTTTTAATATGTTTTTATTGATCTTAGAGGGAGAGAGGGAGAGAGAGTAACACCAGTGGGCTGCCTCCTGCACACACCCCAACCAAGGACTGAACCTGCAACCTGGGCATGGGCCCTGACGGGGAATCGAACCAGTGGTCTTTAGGTGCACAAGATGATGCTCACCTAGCTGAGCCGCACCGCCAGAGCGCCTTTTGTTTTTATTTCTTCCCACTTTTAGGCTGACTTTATCTCCTTGGTTTTCCTGGTTTCTGGAAGAATATGTAGCAAATACTAATTGTCACTGGAAGTTCCTGGCATGCAGCATTGGTAAAATTTGTTTCTTCCTTTTTGTTAAATCATTCTTTTATTTCATTTGGACACTTTTATAAATTTAACCCCTGCCAACACCTTCCTATCATTGTGTACTCAGCATTACCTATAGGAAGGCCTAAGCAATATGGAGACTTCAACAATTTTTCTTCTTTATTTAGTTTTCAAATTATAGAAGAATGGAATGCTGTCAGCTGGTACATGTTTAGAGTTTAGGGTAAACATCACTCCAACTTTTATAAGTACTTTAAAAGAAAACTGGTTTTGGAGATGCCCATTTTAAAAAACCTGTTTTATAGAGAATTCTGTTGAACACAAATTTTCAAATTTGAAAAAGAAAACAAGGATTCCGCCTGTTTACTGCAGCTTTGAATATTTAGGATTTCTTCTATAAACAATTCTGCTTTGTGTCATTGCTGCATGAGGTGCTCAGAAAGGTTGAACTGGAGGTACCAGCCCCCTAAAAAGGATAGCCACAGGGTCATGGAGTGAGGAAGTGCTAGCTGCTGGTCGGGACTTCCCAGGTCACTAATTTTGAAACCCCTTAAGCACTGATCTAAGATCAAATTCTCACCCTGGCTGGGTAGCTCAGTTGGTTAGAGCATACACTAAGGTTTTGGGGTTCGATCCCCCATCAGGGCACATACAAGAATCAATGAATGCATAAATAAGCAGAACTTAGATCTTTCTCGATCTGTGTCTCTAAACTCAATTTTTTAAAAAAGATCAAATTTTCATCTTCACTAGCAAGGATCAAAAGGTTGGAAGGCTGTGTTCTGTCTCCTCATCTGGTGACATGGTTCTTTGGGAGAGTTGCAATTAAATGGACTCTAAGTTAGGCTTGCTCTTTCCTTTCTCATTATGTCCCAATTAAGGACATTATTTGATTTTGTGCATCTTAGCCATTCATTTTGGTGGACAGTTGTTTCTCTTGTTACAAAGACTAAAGACCATTCGAACCCCAGAGTCAGACAAGTAGGTAGAACAAATGTCTCATAATTCCATGTAGCTGCCTTAGGAGGACTGGGTTCCAATCTATGCCGAAATCTTGGGCATGAGCGCTGTTAAGCCTAGGAGCACGAGCTTTGAGAGCAGCTCATACAAATTGAGCAGCTCAGTTTTTGCGGCATAAGTTGTACCTTGTAGACATTTTTGTGCCATTTAGTCCAAGTACATATTACCCAACGTGAGAGCCTATGTGATATGGACAAAAAGAGGAGCAGGAGGAGAGAAGTTATCTTAATTCTCTTCTCCTCTAGGGGGGAAAATACAGCTACAATATAACCTGAATGTAAGAGCATTAGTAATATTAATATTAATACCTTTGCTACTTGGGCCAGTGGAAAAACAAAAATAAAATTTAAAAAAAGAGATAAATACTTTTAACATCCATTATTTTCTTTGTATTCACCAAAATCTCTGTAAGGTCCCATAGACTGGGAATTGCCATGTCTTATATTTTTCCTTGTTTTTCTTTTCTCTTTGTTTATCAGCTTCCTTGGAAAATGAGGGATCTTGACCTGAGTGCTAGGAACTTATAAATTTTGAATGAAAAGGGCCTACACTATTTGGGGGGTACGTCTTTCCTATTAGGTAGACATCAGCCTACAATGCACTTTATGGAAGGTACCAAGGTAGTGTATATACAGTGTTGTATGTCACAGAAGGGTAATTGTCAGAGGACCTCCCATTTATGGTAAACTGGATGAGAGTATTAACATCCAAAATTTTAAAAATGGAGACTTCTAGACTGATTCAAAGTATCATGGTGAAGAGATAATTATTTGACTCATGGAGAACCTCTGCTGTCATGATTCTGAGCATATGTAGTCCATATCACCAGATTTTGTGAGTCTATTTGAAATCCTGAGTATTAAAATTTACAAATGAATACAGCTATTCATTTGCTGTATTCATTTATAAATTGAAGTTTGACTTAGAATGGCAGTCTGGACATTTGCCTCAAATGTTGAGATAACTTTCAAAGTGTAGGCTCTGATGTGTAGCCATCACCCTGAACACCCCCACCCCCATCTCTTCAAAGTGTAGGATCTTTGCCCGCCGGTGTGGCTCAGTGGTTGAGTGTTGACCTATGAACCAGGAGGTCACGGTTGGATTCCCTGTCGGGGCATATGCCTGGGTTGTAGTTGAGGGCTCGGTCCCCAGTGTGGAGCGTGCAGGAGGCAGATGGTCAAAGATTCTCTCTCATCATTGATGTTTCTCTCTAAAATCAATAAAAAAAATATTTTTAAAAAGTGTAGGATCTTTGCCTTGAATATCAAGTAGGTCATCTTCCTTTAACTCTGTCCTTCTCTTTAGTCATTCCCCTCCCCCACTTACTAGCAAGAACACCTCTAACAGTTTTCATCTTTGTAGTATTCCATTCCTGTAAATTCCTTCCCCATGTCTTCATTCTGATTCATTAATTTGGAAAATGACAGTGAATAATATGTTTGGAGATATATATATATATATATATATATATATATATATAGAGAGAGAGAGAGAGAGAGAGAGAGAGAGAGAGAGAGAGAGAGAGAGAGAGTGTGTGTGTGTGTGTGTGTGTGTGTGTGTGTGTGTTGTTCTGGGGTTGAAAGTATAGAAATAAAAATCTTGCCCTTGCTGGTGTGGCTTGGTTGGTTGGGTGGCATCCCATGCACCAAAAGGTTGCTGGTTCCACTCTTGGTCAGGGCACATACCCAGGTTGTGGGCTCGATCCTTGATGGGGGCATGCAGAAGGCAGCTGATTGACAGTCTGCTCTCACATCGATGTTTCTCTTTCTCCCTCTCCCTAACTCTCTCCCTCTAAAACAAACAAACCAAAACAATAAAAAAGAAAGTATAGAAGTAAAAATCTTTAAAACAGAAAACACAGAGGGAAAGAGGGTTGGGAGGTAGGAGAGGGTAAAGGGGTATAAGTAGAAACCTAACTTGGGGTGGTGAATACACAATACAGGTGATGTATTATAGAATTGTACCCCTGAAACCTATACACATAATTTTATTAACCAACGCCACCCTGATAAATTCAATAAAAGTAAATAAAAAGACAACAAATGTCCCTTGTTATCCAGGCCCCCTCCATAATTTTAGTTGTTTAAAAAATGTTTCTCCCACATCTTGGCCAAGTTGTCAGGTGAGGCCCCTTCCAAAACCCTTGTTGAGACAGCCAAGGAAGCCAAGGAGAAGGCAAAGGAGACGGCGCTGGGAGCTGCGGAGAAGGCCAAGGACCTTGCCAGCAAGGCAGCAACCAAGAGCAGCAGCAGCAGTTTGTGCAGGCAGCCCAGACCCTGGTGCGGCAGCACACCACACCACACCACCTGCCACACTCCCTCTGCCCTCCGCACTGTATGTTTTTTAATATATTTTTATTGAGTTTTTACAGAGAGGAAGGGAGAGGGATAGAGAGTTAGAAACATCGATGAGAGAGAAACATTGATCAGCTGCCTCCTGCACACCTCCTACTGGGGATGTGCCCGCAACCAAGGCACATGCCCTTGACCGGAATCGAACCTGGGACCTTTCAGTCCGCAGGTTGACGCTCTATCCACTGAGCCAAACCGGCTAGGGCACGCTGTATTTTCTTATTAAAAGTCAACTTCCTGCCTGATCTACTCTCTGGGTAGTGGGTTGGAGGTGGTATTTGGCATCTACAGTGCATCAGACATGTTATCCTTGTCTGGGCCAGGCCTGCTTCTTCCTGCGTTGGACAGCTGAGGAGAGATTTGCCCAGGGTCATTGTCAGCATTCAGGCAGAGTGGTCAGAAACACTAGACTGTAAGCTCCATGAGGGCAGGGACCTTCGTTTTGTTCTCTGCTGTGTCCCAAGTATCTGGAACAACATGTAGCTCATAATAGACAATAAATATTTGTTGAATTAAAAAAAAAATGTTTCTCCTGTTATTTTTGTTAAAGGTTTCTCATATTTTGGCATCACACACCAAAACATGATGTCAGAGGCATGCGTATATGCATGTGTGAGTCTGTGGTAGAGCAGAAGGAGAGACTGACTAGGTCAGATAGCATAATGTACAATGGTGAAGAATTTACTAAATTAATTAATCTTCAATTAGCAGATCACTGAGGATATGAATCACTCACAGGCAGTCAACAAGGTGATACCAGTGCATGGTTATGGCTTAGTGTGACCACTCCTGTTTTTCTATTGCATTTAGTAATAGTACTATTGCTGTTGCAGGGCTCTCCTGTGAATTTTATTGTTCTGGGGCTTCAGAAATGTCTACTGCCAAGGATAGCATTAATAAGTATTCTGGGAGATAGTTAAAGGAAGGTATAAGGTACTTCATGAAGTTTATAAATACGGCTTTGGAATGATCTTATTATTAGCAATAGTCATACTAGTTGAGAGAATAACATGCTCATAAGATTTCTGAACCTCAGTAGAAGATCCGTTTCAGTGAAATTTGATTCAGAACAGGGCATGCAACTCAAGGATTGCTGAAGAAGGACAGGGGCTCAGGTATTAAGGTAGCGTCGATTTAAAATCTTGAGTGTTACAGTTTATAAATGAATACAGCTACTCAGAAGTTTGACTTAGAATGGAAGTCTGGACATTTGCCTCAAATGTTGAGATAACTTTCAAAGTATAGGCTCTTGGGCTGCAGTATTTGGTTAAGTTTATAAAATGGTTTCTATCTAACCTCTCTGTAATCAGTTACAAATTGTGCTAATGGTGGATTACTAAAGGTCTTCGGTAGTCCATCAGGTTGCAACCTTCTTACCTCTAAGCTTCTTCCTAAAGAATACTTTCATTTTTCTGGGCTGGGGTGGCTCAGTGGTTGAGTGTTGACCCATGAACTAAGACAGTACCTTCATTTTGAAGGCGGTGTAGTACCTGAATTCTCCTATGATTCCATCTTGAAAACACTGACTGCTAGCTCATACAAAAACAGTAAGTATGTGTGGAGTCAATCAGAATCCTTTTTTAGAACAGTCTGGACTTTCAGCTATAGCTGGGCTTAAGGGGAAACACATCAGCCATAAACTTCAGTTTTTGAAGAACAGGGTGTCCATATTTTTAGGTAGCTGTGATTGATTTCGGGGTGGGGGGGGAGGGGGGATACTTAAATCCGCTCTTGGAATTTATTCTGGGCTCAAAAGGAACTTCCCATTAAAAAATAAAGTAATCTATGCCCAGGCTGGTGTGCTCAGAGCGTGAGCCCGAAATCAGGAGGCAACCAGTCGATGTGTCTCTCTCACATCGATGTTTCTCTTTCTCCGCTCCCCTCTCCCCCCTCCCTTCTGCTCTCTCTGAAAAGCACTGGGAAAAAATATCTTCAGGTGAGGATTACAACAACAACAAAATGTAACCTAGCCCTCGCCTGGTGTGGCTCACTCCGTTGGTTGCATGTCTTTCCGTGCATCAAAAGGTCACTGGTGTGATTCCCAGTCAAGGGCACATGCCCAGGTTTCAAGTTCAGTCCCTGGTACCATGTTTCTCTCTCTCCCGCTCCCTTTCCCTTTCTCTTTAAAAAATCAATTTAAAAAACATATTTTTTACAAATGTAATCTATATCCTGGTTTGGGTGTTTGGAGCAAACATAGAGCCTAATGTGTATGGTGCTATGTACTCTTTTGTTTGAGTGTAGTTTATGGATGGGATCTATTAATGAAAACACACTATGGAGGAGAGGAATGTGTGTGTGTGTTTCAGTGCTGTTTTTAAATGGCCTGTTGGGCCCTACCCTGTGCTGCTGACTGGTTAGAGCCTCAACTCTCAGACTGAAAAATCTCGAATTCAGTTCTGATCAAGGGCTTGTACTGGTACTTCAGTTGCAGTGTCTCTTCTCCTCCCTTCCACTCTCTCTAAAAATTAATGGAAAAAATATCCTCAGGTAAGGATTAACAAAAGAAAAAAAGGCCTGTTGGATAGGCTGGATGAAGTGTGTTGGGTTATTTCTCCTTTGTCTCCTGGTCTTTCATCCACAGCAAGATGGGGAAAAAACAACAACACACTTGTAGATAGGCCTCCAGTAGTCTCTTTGGAGGAGTAGGCCAATGAGAACCAATCTGCTAGTCCCCACCCAATAGCCCCTCTGGTGGCTTCTGAATTCAGTTTCAATGTTGTTAAATTTCAGGGCAGAAAGTGGTAATTTGGAAAAGTGCCAAAACCCACTGTAATTTTTCCTGGCAGTTTTCCCTTGGTGACATTGGTAAGTTTTCTACATTTCACTGGAAAGCCACATCACTGTTACTACAGCATCCCACACTTCACTTACGTTTGGTCCGATTTTCTTTTATCTTGGGGAGAAGTTATTTTCTGTAGGGATAGATAGGTTTAAACTCTGTTAAAGCCGGTCAGAATGCTTTCCCTTAAGGGCCATTCACTTCCTGTCCTATGCCTAACAGGTTTCTTTTTCTTTTTAAAAATATGGTTTTACTGATTTTTTAGAGAGGAAGGGAGAGGGAAAGAGAGATAAAAACATCAGTGAATCTGGCCGCCTTCTGCACGCCCCCCACGGGGGATTGAGCAGCAACCCGGGCCTCTTGGTTCCTGGGTCCACGCTCAAACGCTGGGCAACACAAGGCCAGGCTGGGTTTTCTTTGACTCTTACATAAAAAGCCTGGGATGCTGCTGCTGGAGTAACCTCTTGAGGTGGTTGTGTTTGCAGATAACAGGCAGCACATTTGCTGTTTTAGCCCCTTATCCGGTTTCACAGGATTATATACCTGCCTCCTGCCATTTTGTCAGTGCTCACACAATTTTTCTTTCTCTTTCCAATTCGCTTCTACAGAACTTTGTTGGAGCAAAAGACTCCATTCCAGATCCATTCCAGAGTTGCTATGAGAAATTTACCCACTCTGATTCTTTTTCCTATCTCAGTAAAATGGCAGTCAAAGAGCTTTATGCAATCAGGGTTAAAATAAATACCCAGTTAGAATATTTGATTTTCCTCTGATTTTCTTCTTTACCCTCAACTTTCAAAAATTTTCCCTACAATCATTTTACATTTGTGAAAATTTTTCTAGATTGGTTAGCCTTCAGTGTTAAGGTTGATGGCTTTATTTTTCTATAGTAATATTGTTGGAGCGTAGCTCTCCAAATCTAAAAACAGTTTAGTGTGATAAGTACTCAATGTAAAGGTGTTCTCTTCTGATGGACTACAGAGTGGCTTTCAAGCTTCTTTTTAAGTAGTTTTATTTATATATTATTTTTCTATCAGTTGGTGAATATAAATAAACCTTCAATGAGGCTCAATAGAAATGTTCAAATTTCTGATCTACTCAGTGGTTTTACAAAACTCCAATCCAGGTTTGTTTGGCTTTAAAATATTATTAATAGTTTTACTCTGTCAGCAAGCTCACCAACGAGATTGGTAGATAAGGAAAATATACAAATTAGAGTATAAGAGAGTTGGTACTTTTCCCCTCATGTTAAATTGACCTTGTGTGTTATGTTATATTGGAAACTCACCACAAACCAGACTGAACCTTTATTTTATTTTTGATTTTTAGCTTTTTGGGGAGGTGATGGTGAGGATAATTCTTATCTTATATCGGTCCAAAAAAAGTAAGTTGACTTAAATGTCTAAGGATATTTAGAGCAGAGCTACTCTTATTGTGGGGGGAAAAAAAGTATCATTCAGAAATTAACATTTCTAAAAATGTATTCCTCATTCTGAAATGTAAATTCCTTCAAATTGTTTAAAACTTTGAGATGTGTGGAAGAAGCATCACCTAGACAAATGGTTGTTGAGCGCTCACTAAGCTTGATTTCTCCGGAGTTGCTCCGTTGGGATTCTATGTGCTGGCCAGGCACACTTTTATCGTGAGGAGCTGTAGAGCGCCATTCAGACTCCGATCCATTTTCTCCGTGGTAATCCAGTTCGTATTTTACAGCTTCCGTCTGGGAGCCAGTAATATAATGAATTGCCTAGACTCTCTCTTCAATCCACTTTCCTCGCTTAATATGCAGCCCAAAGTTTTGCAGCTCGCTGTCAGATGGTAGTGCTAGACTTTCACACTGCTCCCAAGCCTCCGCTGAAGCTGTTTCTGAACACCGAGTTGCAAACTTTAAGAAACAGACAGCTCCAGACGGAAATCCACGCCAGGCTTTGAACTCGGCTTCTGGCTTCCGTCAACTGACATAGTTGCCCTTTTGCTCAAACTCGCAGCACTAGTTCGCACTGGAGAGAGCTCCGCTGGGTGTCTGTTGCTTTTGCCGCGGCGGGGACACGTGTGGGGGCCACAACCCGAAGCTCCATTGATTTCCCGCGCCCTAGTTCAGAATCGAGGCAAATTCTTACTGGTTCCCTGGGCTTAAAACTTGTTCCCCTCAAAGGAGTGAGGAAAGGAAGGAGCCAAACCCGATCTTTTGTTTGTTGAGTTTTGTATTTCTAACACTTAGGGGAAACACTGCCAGAGAGGAAGGGTTTTCCTCCCTGTAAACGTTTCCCTCTCTTGGTAAACTCTCCAGGCAGGCCTCGGTTCCACATTTTGCAGTTGACTGCCTGGATTTTAATAGGTTGTTCCCTTGTTCTCGGACCCAATCCATGCACACTGTGCAGCCGGATGAAATGAGAGCACACCCTCTGCCATTTTCAGTCGGTTTGTCCTGGCAGCCCTGCCCCCCATCTTGGCTGCCGCAGCCGCGGGAGTTAATGCTGCGAGTAGGAAATCCTCCTGATCCTCTAGGTTGGGAATCCAGTCCACGTTTGCCAAATGCCGTGCGGCCGGGGATGGTGATAAGAACTCTCCTGTGAGGGAGCGAGAGAGACTTTAGTCCGGTTTCCATGTCAACGATTCAGTCCATATTTGCCATCAGGCTGTTGGTGGCAGAGGCGCTTTCGTGCGGGTACGCACTGTCCTAGTCCTAGTTCTCTAATCTGCGCCGGGATTCTGGAGCTGCCTGGGTGAGGGGTTAAAAGGCAGCGGCCGTGGGGGAGAAAACTCCACCGAGGGGAAGACCCACAGCCCCAAACCCGGAGCGAGCAGCTCCGGCCAGCCACGTGCCCAGCTCCGCCCCTCCCCCTTTCCCGCTGCCATTGCCCCGAGGGAAAGCTGGTGGGCCAGTTTCTAAGAAAGTTCCTTTCAACTCGGCAGCCCCTGGGATAGTGGTGTGGGGCTCTAAAGATAGGGGTGGAAGAGGGCCCTAAAGGTTTTGAGATTTAAAAAAATAAAAGGAAAAATCCCACATTATTTTCTCCAATGTGAGTGGATAAATTTTTTGTGCACTTTATCTTATTGCTAGATAAAAAATGGTGGCTGTTTTCTAAACAACTTGACCACGGGTAGAAAAGGGGTTTTGGCCCTTACTGAATTTTACAGCCATTGAAGAAAGAGGATGAGGGCTTCCTCTGGAGACAAATCCATTCTGGCTTTCAGATTTTCACTGGGCTCCAGGTTTCCCATTACACTCCAGCTCTGAGGAAAATGGCAGGGTAATTGCATGTAAAAAATTCCTCATTTGTGTGCAGGACTCAGGACTGTTGGCCAGCTCAGAGGCAGTTGATTAAATAGCCAAGCACCATTTATGAGGCAGTTTGTAATTTGGTGTCTAGGACCTAATGCACCAGGAGAATTGGTGTCCCAGAGGACTGTGAGCGGAGAGAGGCCACTGGCCCATTCCATCCAGTCAGGTCCTGGAAGGCTGGTGTGGCTCTTGACTTGGGGGACGGGGGAGGGGGCACACACACCACTTCTAGATTAACAGTAAGGTTTGCCTTTTTAGCGTAAGATGCTCTTAAGATTTCTTGAGGGGGTAGGAATGAGTTCAGGTCTGGGGAATTATTCAGTGACCAGGAAGTGGCACAGCCAGAACTCCAGGGGCTTGCAGAATCTGGAAGGTCTAAGATAATGGTTCTGTGGCCCTAGAAGTCTCCATTTATAAAATCCCAGGGGAGAGGAGACTCTGGTGTTTAGTGACTACCAAGGCCTGGGCTTCTTTGTTGGGCCCGGTGAGGAACTGGCATCCCTTCTGGCTTTTGTAGTTATTAAAGTTAGAGGGCAGAAGTCCTGTCATCTAACAATGGGATCAGAATGTATCAGAATAGGTTTGAGATCAAAGCTGGTCATCTCAGCGTTGTCAGAGCATTCCAAATCCGCCTGAGGAGGGAAAGGCTGCTCTGGGGTTTGGTGGGGCCTATAGATCTGGAGTTTTCCATGTAAGTCTCCAGCTCAGCATACGTCTCTGGGAATGTAATAGTAAAACTCTGAATAATCTTTTCAGTGGAGGCTAGGAAACAAATTTGGGTGGCATCATTTTCTAAGCGACCTGTTAGACTGTCCCTTTTCTCTTTAAGGAGAAAATGGTTTCCTTCTGGCCATCCCTCTTCTGCAGTGGTTCCTCCACCCCTGGAGCTTCTGTGGCCTGTTTACAGTCTTACAGGTGCTGTCGTTGGAGACTGGGCTATTGGTCATTCTGGCCTCCGTTCTTTCAAGCGGCAAATACAGGGCTTGGGTTATCCTGCTAGAAGGCTATCATATGCCCCTAGAGTGGCTTCACTGACCATTTTGAGTCAACGTTGAGATGACCAGCTTTGATCTCAAACCTATGCTGATATATTCTGATCCCATTGTTAGATGACACGACGTCTGCCCTCTAAGTTTAATGCGACAGTCCCCTCTCCTCTCTTTCAATTCTGTCAAATGGGGATAACATGATCTCATGGCCCCAAAGCCGTGTGAGGACCAGCTTCTGAGGTCAGCGGAGAGGGAAATCGGGAAGTCTTAACGATGATCTGCCATTCCATTCGGCTTGAAAAGGGGGTAAAAAGTAAGGCACCCGCTTCCCCTCCCCAAGCTGGGTCTTTGGAGTGAGTTTGTAAAGGCTTTGAAGAAAAACAGTGCCGTAGAGGTGCTAAGTAGCAGCCAAAAGACCAGGCCCGCTGCCAGGGGCTCAGGCCTGGGCCGAGGCGGCCGCGGTCTCGGGCTCAGGCCAATTCTGCAGCGGCGAGTAAGTTCACGCTGCCCGCTCCTCTCGGCGCGGCCAGGAGGGGACCGGCCGGGAGAGGAGCGCCCGAGGGAGGCGGCGCGGGCTCCGGAGAGGCGCCAGCTCCGGGCCGGGTTTTCCCCGAAGCCTTCGGCGCTGGGGCTGCCGAACGAAAGCGGCAGAGCGCCTGCCGCCGCGGCCGGTTCTCTCCCCTCCTCCTTTGTGAGGGGAAGGGAGCGAGTCCGTTCCACGGCCTGCGCCCGCTCCGCGCTCCGTTCCGGGTTTGCCAGGCGGCCGCGAAGGCGCTGGGTAAAATGGCAGTGCTGAGCCTCGTGTCGGAGTGAGGGGGACTCGGAGGAGAGTGGGGCGCTCTAGCCGCTCAGCCCGGCCGCCCGCCCGCTCGCTCGCTCGCCCGCCCGCTGCCGCGCAGCAGCCTCGGCCCGCACCGCGGCCGGGGAGGGGAGGCAGGGCGCCGGCCCGCACTCCGACTCTGCCTCCCGGCGCCCGGGCGGCCGCCGCGCGCCCTCCAGCCCGCCCGTCCCGGGTCCCCCTCCCCCCGCTCCCTCCCCGCCCCCTCCCCCTCGCCCTCCTCCTCCCTCCCTCCCTCCTCCTTTCTCCGGCAGCAGAAAGCGGAGAGTCACAGCGGGGCCAGGCCCTGGGGAGCGGAGCCTCCACCGCCCCCCTCATTCCCAGGCAAGGGCTTGGGGGGAATGAGCCGGGAGAGCCGGGTCCCGAGCCGACAGAGCCGGGAGCAGCTGAGCCGCCGGCGCCTCAGCCGCCGCCGCCGCCTCCTCCTCCTCCTCCTCCGCCGCCGCCGCCAGCCCGGAGCCTGAGCCGGCGGGGCGGGGGGGAGAGGAGCGAGCGAGCGAGAGCAGCGGAGCCCCGCGAGGCCCGCCCGGCGGGTGGGGAGGGCAGCCCGGGGGACTCGGCCCCGGGGCGGGGTGGGTGGGGGGGAGACGACGAAGACAGGGCCGGTCTCTCCGCGGACGAGACAGCGGGGATCATGGCCGCGCAGGTCGCCCCCGCTGCCGCCAGCAGCCTGGGCAACCCGCCGCCGCCGCCCTCGGAGCTGAAGAAAGCGGAGCAGCAGCAGCGGGAGGAGGCGGGGGGCGAGGCGGCGGCGGCAGCGGCAGCGGCCGAGCGCGGGGAAATGAAGGCAGCCGCCGGCCAGGAGAGCGAAGGCCCCGCCGTGGGGCCGCAGCCGCCGCTGGGAAAGGAGCTGCAGGACGGGGCCGAGAGCAACGGGGGCAGCGGCGGAGCCGGCGGCGGAGGGCCCGGCGCGGAGCCGGACCTGAAGAACTCGAACGGGAACGCGGGCCCTAGGCCCGCCCTGAACAATAACCTCCCGGAGCCGCCCGGCGGCGGCGGCAGCAGCAGCAGCGACGGGGTGGGGGCGCCTCCTCACTCAGCCGCGGCCGCCCTGCCGCCCCCCGCCTACGGCTTCGGGCAGCCCTACGGCCGGAGCCCGTCTGCCGTCGCCGCCGCGGCGGCCGCCGTCTTCCACCAACAACATGGCGGACAACAAAGCCCTGCCCTGGCAGCGCTGCAGAGCGGCGGCGGCGGCGGGGGCCTGGAGCCCTACGCGGGGCCCCAGCAGAACTCGCACGACCACGGCTTCCCCAACCACCAGTACAACTCCTACTACCCCAACCGCAGCGCCTACCCCCCGCCCCCCCAGGCCTACGCGCTGAGCTCCCCGAGAGGTGGCACTCCGGGCTCCGGCGCGGCGGCGGCCGCCGGCTCCAAGCCGCCTCCCTCCTCCAGCGCCTCCGCCTCCTCGTCGTCTTCGTCCTTCGCTCAGCAGCGCTTCGGGGCCATGGGGGGAGGCGGCTCCTCAGCGGCCGGCGGGGGAACCCCCCAGCCCACCGCCACCCCCACCCTCAACCAACTGCTCACGTCGCCCAGCTCGGCCCGGGGCTACCAGGGCTACCCTGGGGGCGACTACGGCGGCGGGCCCCAGGACGGCGGCGCCGGCAAGGGCCCGGCGGACATGGCCTCGCAGTGCTGGGGGGCTGCTGCGGCGGCGGCGGCGGCGGCGGCGGCCGCCTCGGGAGGGGCCCAACAAAGGAGCCACCACGCGCCCATGAGCCCTGGGAGCAGCGGCGGCGGGGGTCAGCCGCTCGCCCGGACCCCGCAGGTACACAGCTGAATGGGGAGGGGGCTGGGCCAGGGGGGTCCGGGGGTGGGTGGGTGGGTGGCGGCTGCGGGACCAGGCCTCAGCCGTAGGCTACCCTCAGTCCGGGGCCCCCACTTCTGGGGAGCTGCCATTGTCTGGCTCTTCTCTCTTAAAATGGCTGCCTGTCTGCCTTCCTTTCCTTCCCTCCTTTTGCCTTTGTATGGGGCTCTCCCTGAGGTGTCTGCTCCCCTTCTCCCTCTCCCCTGGTCCCTTCGAATTCCGGGGGTCTCCAGGGGGGTGCGGGGCAGAATGTGCGGGGAAGGGCCTGGTCAGGGTGAGAGGGTGCTGGGGGCTCAGGTTAGGGATGTAGGCAGTGTTGGGAGCTCGGGAGTTGAGCGAATAGTTCTAGCTCACCTGCCGCTCCTCTCTGCCACCCCCTGCCTTCCTCTAGGCCGTTCCCCATCTGTGCTTTCAAGGAGGGGCCCCTCGGGCTTGGGGGACCTCGAGGGAGGGCAGGGGCCTGCTTGGGGGCAGCTAGAGGCCGGCTGCGGCTCACCCAGAGCAGCCCGGGCCATGTCCTGTCTTAGTCTCTGTCGGCCCAGTGGCCTGGGCTTCTCCCTGGAAGTGCTGGTAAACAGCTGAGTGATTGGAGTAGTAAGTGCAGATTGCTTTGGTTTGGGATTTGAATTATGGAGGTAAAATCCTTCTGTCAAAGCCAGGAGACAGTTGGTCTTAGGTTGACATCCTATCTGTGATCTGATTGGCTCCCCATCTCCTGCTCTTGGCCATTTATAATTGCCTCTGATGTAATGGTACAACAATCCTGATGAGCTCATAAACTTTTACACTCTGCTTTTCTGCCAGTGATAACCCAAACCATCGCTGCCACTATCTGCCTTTTATTCCATAGCTGAAATTGGCTGTGACCTTGAGGAGGGAGGTTTAAGCGGCAATACTGTATCAGCAGGAGCAGAGCCCCAGACAGGCTGCCCTTGTTACATTGTGCCCGAAACAAAAGAGGAGCCAGTGGCATTTTGCTTGTACCTTGGATTTATTTTGCTTGTTATGTTTTATGCAGCCTGAAATAGATTCTGTGTTGTTAGAACAGTAGCTGGGTTTTTTCTCTACAATGGGTTTGCTGTTTGTTTTGGTTTTGTGACTTTCCTGATGTATAAATGACTTCTTTGATAGCTCTGAAGATGCATTTGTCTTGAGTAATTTTGACCCGTTCACTTTTCAGAATTGAAATTATTTTACTGGCTTTTTATTGTGTGACAAATGTGGGGTCTTACGGGAGGGGGTAAGAGAAAACATTTTTTTATTTTTTGAGAACGAAGCTTTCTGAGAGAGAATTTCACATTCAAGTGTTTTGTTTTAAGACAGGCTGGCCTCATTCATTGTTTACATGTTGAATTTTGTTAACATTTTTATTTTGTTGAACTTCGGGAAAGCAGCTCAATTTAAAGGGAAGCTGACATCTTTCATCATCTTAAGAGGGACTTTTTCTAAAGTCTTGGCTTGGTGAAATTTTTCATTTGTTCTTGGAATATCAAAAAAGCTAGTTTTTATTTTGTCATCAATCATTGTAGAGCTTTAAGTAGAGATTGACCACTTTTTCTTTGCATTATAAGGTATGTTCCACTTTTGTCTGTCTTCTGAGATAATAAATGTAGCAACCTATAATGATACTTAAGATTTGCTTAGAAATGACAACTTTTAGGTACTTTTTAAATCACTTTATTTTGCTCTTCATCATGTTCTGTTTTCAATACTTTGGTCAGAATTATGGCGTATTTTATGGAGTCAAGTATCTTTTCAAAGAGGAACAAAAGCTCCTTCATATCTCCCCCTCTCCCAGCAGTACCCAGTTATACTTTTGAGGTATGAGATTTTGTTCACTTAAGCGACCTAATTAGCCTTATTACCCTCCCCATCTAGCACTGCTTTTCTACTCTTCCATTGAGCTGGGAATTTTGAAAATAGTTGTGTTACATGGCCAGTTTAGAGCTTTGACTCCATGTCTTCCATGATGTTGTACATCTGGGTAAAAAATAGGGGAATTTTTAATTGGAATTCTAGTGTATGGAGGATAAGTTGTTTTTTGCCTTAGAAAAAAGAACATCCTGTTGTTTCTGGGTCATTCTATAGTCTACACTTCTTCCCTCTCATTCTTTTTTTTTTTTTTTTTTTTGGTAGGGGGTGGTGAGAAATTTACCTTTCTTAAACTATTAGAGGAAATAATTTGGGGTAAGTCAGGGTCATTTAAAAGCAAATATTAATTTGAATTCTATTGATTTGGCAAACACAGGTTTGTTTGTTTTTGGATAAAATCAGTTTTCTGATTTCTGTTTTTCAGTCATTAAATAGATATTTGGACATTTTCTGTGTACTAGGTACTATGCTTTCTCTGTACTGGGTAAAAAGGTAGGAAAATAGATATAGTCTTTGGTGGAAGCTTGTCTGTGCTGCCTTTGGGTGAATTTTCTGATTACCCTTTAATATCACCAGACCTGGCACTTTACACAACATAGATTCCTGTTCGATTTCAGTTCAAGTGTCTACTTACCCTGAGACCTAGAGAGTGGGCTGGTGACATTTACTTGTGGGAGATAGTGCAACTTCCAGTTTTGTGGGCTGCTTCAGTCCAGGTGTGCAGTCTAGATGAGGATTGTAGGTGGATTTTGTTCTGAATTCCTCTTTGATGCTTAAGGATAAACCTCTTGGAGGATCATGATAGGGTCTTGCTCTTTCTTTCCCTAACTCAGTCTTGGGTTATAAGTATTTTGCAGAGACTTGATTAATACAGCTAAGGTAGTAATGTTCTCATTTGACTCTGCCTTTTTGAAGTAAAGGTTAGGTAACTGTATGTTGTGGCTATGTCTTTTTTAAATATATTTTTATTGATTTCAGAGAGGAAAGGAGAGGGAGAAACATCAATCATGAGAAAGAATCATTGATTGGCTGCCTCCTGCATGCCCCCCCACTGGGGATCCAGCCTAAAACGCAGGCGCATGTATCCTTGAACAGAATGGAACCATGGACCCTTCAGTTCTCAGGCTGATGCTCTGTCCACTGAGCCAAACCAGCTAGGGCTGTGGCTACATCTTTTTCACAGGAGCTGGGGAGATCCCAGCAAACTTTTTCTTTATCCCTTTTTGTAAGTACTGTGTCTCAACCTGTTGAGATACTTTTTAGTAATCCATGTGCTTGAACCTGATATAAAGCTTTTATTTTTATTCTTTATTGATTCAGAGAGGAAGGGAGAGGGAGAGAGAGAGAGATAGAAACATCAAAGATGAGAATCATTGATCAGCTGCCTTCTGCATGGCCCCTATTGGGGATTGAGCCCACAACCCTGGGCATGTGCCCTGACTGGGAATGGAACCTTGACCTCCTGGTTCATAGGTTGAAGCTCAACCATTGAGCTTCACCAGCTGGACTAAAGCTTTTTACTTGGGATACTCTTAGCTGTAGTACTTTGAGAATAGTACCAGCTTATCAAAGTAAAAAGTGATATAGAATATGTAGTCCAGAATCAAGCTGGATTTGACTGTAGGAATTTGGCTGTTAGTTCTTGCTACCGAAATACCAAATGATATTTCTGACTACTGGGAAACAAATATAGGAATTGTGGGCTTATTGGGAATGCCTACTAGCAGAAACTCTGGGCTGGCTGAAATACAGGACTCTTGGCCTCTCTCAAGTAGGAGGGACCAGGATAACCACACCAAGATGGCACTTAGTTGTGGAGGCTTCATGTTTCTATACTGTCCACGAGAGAACTGGGGGTGGTGGAGGTTGGAATGGTGGTGAGTGAAAAGAGAAAGCAGCTAGGACCAAGGTTGGTGGCTTTGTATTAGGCCCTGCAAGGACTTTTCTTAGGTTCCTTCATGTATGACACGGAGTAACCATAATAAGTGACACCTGCTGTAACAAGATGTCTTGGGTGCATTAAACATTCATATGTTGGATTGACTTCTGTAAGGTGTGATGCCTTCAGTAGGCCTTTAAGCAAAGAGGTTAATGAAATTTTTTTAAAATATGAAAATAGGAACAAATAATGTTCAGGGCCCCTTCCCATTCCCACCCCGCAAAAGGTTGTATTGTTTGCCTTCAAATCCCCAATTGTAGAAGCAACTGAAGTATGCAAATATGGTTAAAATATGGTATTCAAAATAAATTGGCAACAGATATTTTTTTCCCTGCCAGTGAGCTGAGGTACCTTAGTTTTTGATATGGAATCCTGATTCCCATGGCTTTATTTCTGGGTTTTACCTTGTTTAGATTGGTTGTTATCATTGCTGATACACATTGAGTTGTGTGGCACAGTAGTGAGGGATAAAGAGCACAGGACTCGGGAGGAAGAGGGGTCTTTGGTTCCACATACAGTTCTGGCTTAAGCTGTGTGATTTGGTCAAGTCATTTGCCTTTTCTATTTCATTATTTCTTTATCAGTAAGGTGAAGTTGGAGAACTGCATGACCTTCTCTCTACACATCTGTCTGTGCCTCTGTATTTGACTTGTTATACGGTTGTAGCATCTTCCTGTACATTTAGAAGTAGGGGGTCTTGAGACCATCTTTTTTTACTCTGGGCTTAAGGAACTCATGGCTGTTTTCTCCTGAGAATTTACAGAAACAAGTTCTGAACAGCTAGCTAGCTTGGTGCAATCAATGGTGGTCTGTGGTCCTTTACAGAAAAAACCCTACCAGACTTTGCCTTGACACTTAATCTTATGGTCATTAGTACCTGACTGTTGGTTTTTAAATAGTAATTGAAAAATTAGGCAGACTTCATTAAAGGAAGAATTGAAAAATAGTTGCTTCAAAATCTCCCAAGAGGGGATATTTGGGATATGTTAGGGTGGGGAATGGATATTCACAAATTCAACATTAACACTGCTTACTTTGGGGGATAGGAAGGTGGGGATAGGTGGTAATTAAGCTCTCCAGACTTTCTGGTGTTGGGGCAGGTCTAGGTCTGGTTTGGGCAGTTGGTTGCAATCTGAGTGCCTGAACTTGCCCTGTAAATTTTGCTGAGAGAGGAGCAGAAATTCTTAGACTGGAACAGGAAAAGCTGAGTCTCGGGGTCAATTTCATAGGTGTATTGCCTTTTCTTATGACCTTGGTTTTTGAAATTATGTTGGTAATGTTTGCAAGTGATCCTGGAAATGCTGTTCTTTCTCTTATTTACCACACCAGACTTTTTCCTCCTCCTCCTGGCTTAGAAGTTTTGAAGTGTAATTGAGGCATATTAGAGGTGTGCTAGAAGGAAACGTCCCTTTATAAAAGAGGGGAAAAGGTAGCAGGAAAGGTGTTTGATAATTCTCTGCTTGATGCAGCAGCTTCTTCCCCTCTGGAGGAGCCAAATGTTTTAGAGCTTTGTGTAAATACTTGCTGAGCTGTCAATATGTACCCAGGAGGTTTCTATAGTAAGGTGTAAACGACTCTATAGAATGTTTGACAGGCAAATTAATAAACAGTTTTCAAGCAAAGATAATGCTAGTCTCTTCTCGTGTGATGGAATAAAATAACATTGGAGAAAAAGAAGAGAATAGGAAAGAGGGTAGGTGGTGTTGGGAGATGAGGAGAGATGATCTAAAAGAGATTTGAAATTAAACCTAGCTGGCATGGCTCAATGGTTGAGTGTCGACCTATGAACCAGGAGGTCACCATTTGATTCCCAATCAGGGTACATGCCCGGGTTGCTGGTTTGATCCCCAATGTGGGGCATGCAGGAGGCAGCTGATCAATGACTCTCTTGTCATTCATTGATGTTTCTACCTACCTTTCCATTCATCTCTGAAATCAATTAAAAATAAAATTTTAAAAATAAAAGAGATTTGAAATTAAAAGATGTTGCCCTGGAAGAGAAGCCTCTCTGACCCTGGCTCCATGCCGAGTTTCATGGCATGTGGTGCTCTGCTCAAAAACAATTGCAATTTCAAAGTGAAAACAAATAGAGTTTGGAAGGAATGTCCTAAGTTTCAATAGTGAAGTAAGTGTGTTCCAAAAGCTTGGTTTATGAGGTTTTGAGGTTTAAAGTCTTGTTCTTTCAGAAAGGTTTTGTAGTTTGGTGAGATGTTTTTAGGGTTGGGTTTGCATTTTTTAAATACCAGAAAGTAGAAAAAAGATATTGCAACTTCGGCATCATCTTTAGTCTCTGTTCTGCTATGGCTGTCAGGATTATAAGCCCATTCCAAGGGCTGGGTTTATTTATATAGTCTTTACTGGACTCCTGTGTATCACTTATATGTATATTAAAATTAATACCCCCAGGTTCCTGGGTCAGTGCAAAGTCCAAATGTTTGAGGACTCACTAAGTCCTGCCAGAAGGGTTATGTGGGTAGATTCAGTCTTGTTTTTTTTTTTTTCAAATTGTCATTTCAGGATTAAAAACATTTCTGGGTTCCTTCAGTCAAACACTTTTTATAGATGTATTTTAGAAGTAGAGTATCTAAGTTGCCTGCCTGTGGTATACTCAGCTTTGGTATTCTTTTTTTAAATACATATTTTTGATTTCAGAGAGGGAGAGGGAGAGAAAGATAGAAACATCAATGATGAGAGAGAATCATTGATTGGCTGCCTTATGCAGGCCCCCTATTGAGTCTACAACCAGGGCATGTGCCCTTGACCAGAATTGAACTCGGGACCCTTCAGTCCGCAGTCTGACGCTCTTATCCACTGAACCAAACCGGCTAGGGCTGGTTGTCTTTTTTAAATATATTTTTATTGATTTCAAGAGAGGAAAGGAGAGGGAGAGAGAGATGGAAACATCGATGATGAGAGAGAATCATTGATTGGCTGCCTCCTGCACGCCCCCTACTAGGGATCAAGCCTGCAACCCGGGCATGTGCCCTGACCTGAAATGGGAAATCAAACCATGACCTCCTGATTCATAGGTCTACGCCCAAACACTGAGCCATGCCAGCCAGACAGCTTTGGTAGTCTTGTGAGATGACCAGATTTACCTCTCAAAGTCCCTTTTGAAACTAATCCACTGACTCTTGACACCAGTTTTCTTCATATGAAGCGTTTTCTAACCACGGTCCTGGACGTGCCTTTTTTACCTATTGTAGTAGTAGGGAATACTAGTATGAACGCAGTTATGGCCCTGATCATAATTTTTAGGTTCAGCTAATTTACCAAAAGCTATCAGCTTGTTTAAAAACAAAATACAAAACTTGGGTTGAGACTGACATTCGTTGCCCAGGCCTTTCCCAGTGTGTTGGTGATGAGAATATTAGAATGTCAGACTTATTGCTAAGAGCATGATTTCTAACTCAGGGAAATACGGAGATTTAAATGGGAAATTGCTCTATGTAAACATACCAATTAGATACTAAGGAAGAACTTAAAAGATAGAAGCAATCTCTGCTTTGGAGGAGTTTATTTAGTTTTCTTGGGGAAGCATGCTTATGTGCACACATCTGGAAAACTTGCAAAGTAAGGCTTTATAAATGGGTATACCTGGTAGAACAAAGTCTCTTGGCTCACGGAATCCAAAAATAAGGAGCAATCAGACATATTACCCTGGGACAGTTTTTCAGAGACAGTGATTTGTGAAGTTAAATGTTTAAGATGGGTAAAGTTACATTAATTTGCTTTTTCATAACACTACTCTGAGTTCCAAGGGCTTTATAAAATCCAAATTTCACATCCATCCACAGATGGTAGTTGTCTTATTCCAGTGACTTTGAGCATTTGAACTCTATAAAATTCCATGAAAGAAAGTGGTTCCAGGGTCTTAGCGGTTCCTGTGGTTATGTGCAGCCTTTGGTACAAACTGCCAAGTTCTTGGCCAGTTCGGTTGTAGTAATTTTGGGTTTGGAAGGTCATGTCACCTTCAGAGTTGTGTGCCCTGGACAACTCTGCATTGACTAGTTCAATTTTTGTTGGAGAACCAGGACTTTTTATTTTTTGGCAGAGTTAATTGACCTTTCTTAAAATGAGCCTTGAAGTACCTGTTCAGACTGCTGCTAATTTTGAAGGGCTGGGAGCTGAACTTGCACTGAGTTGCTTGGGTTAAGCCTTACATTGAGTGTTGATGGGTAGGTAAGTCTGCACAAATGCGGTTTGCCCATCTGTTCACCGAAGTGGCCTTTTAAATGTTTTGTTTTTTTTTTATTAGGTTGGCTATAGCTAAGGAGCTCATAAATGCTGCAAAATACATGCTTATTCCTTATAGGAGCTTCTGAAATATAGTGGTTTTGGTTTCTCCTTACTTGCTAATCCATGTATGATTGGACCATACATGGCTTCTGGCACTTTCCAAGGGCTGTAAGTGGATGCTTAACAGCTGAGGATGAATGGAGTGTCCTGTGCCAGCTACAGTGCTTCCACCTGGATGAGAAGGATGGGTTACTCTGTTCCAGAAAAGAAATATGAGTTCGTGAATACAGATTTTAGTTTAGAAATATTTCTTCTAACTTCTGCCTTATCATTTGGGCATTTTGCAGAAACGAGTTTCCAGTAACTCAGAATTGAGCACCATGATTCTTCTGCCATAGACAGTAGGTGTGTAGGGGCTTGAGATAAACTTTTTTTTTTTTAATGTATCTTTATTGATTTCACAGAGGAAGGGAGAGGGAAAGAGAGATAGAAACATCAATGATGAGAGAGAATCACCGATGGCTGCCTCCTGCACATCCCCTAATGGATCAAGCCCACAACCTAGGCATGTGCCCTTGACCGGAATTGAACCTAGGACCCTTCAGTCCGCAGGCTGACACACTATCCAGCCAGGGCGAGATAAATTTCTTAGTCAATCCCAGGTTTTAAAGGAATCCAGGTTAGAGTGAATGTTGACTTAATGGCCTTGACTATTCTCTGCATTTGCTCCCTAACCCCCCCATTTAAATGGATAGAATTAGTTTTTATTTAATGTGAAGGGACATCTGAGTGGACTTTTATTTGTTTTTGTTAGTCATTTGTGCATACTAGAAGATGGTCTTGGGACAAATTGAGTCTTTATTTCCCAGTGGCTTTTGCCTTTTCTAAGGGTGTACTGCACTGGGAAGAAGTCTGATGCCAAGAATTCATTCCAACATGCTGCAGAGTAGGAAATTTGATCCCTAAAATGTTGACTTAGTGTTGGTTATGGTACATATTAGAAATCACCCGGTAATCCAGGACAGATTTTTGTCGCCCTCCAGGAAGTAAAGTTGATATGAAATATTAAAGGGCTTTGAGCACTGGGGCTATGTGCTCTGCAGGCCAAGAGCCCTGCTTGAATTGCCACCCATATGAAGAGGAAATGTGCCATGTGCTTTTTCCCCTCTTGCATTTGGGCTTCCTTATAGCTTCTTTTTTTCTGGGTTCCGGAGGCTTCAGTGTTAGATACTAGACTTCCTCCTCCCTTGGCACTGGTACATTCATGATTTTCTGTGGTTCATCACCAGCAGCCAAAATTTTTGTATGCTTTTCCCTCTTAAACTTGTTAGCTTTCAGCTTGCTTATTTATAGACATCTCTGTTAGAAGGAACTCCCCCCTCAAGATCTAGCCACCAGCATACTGGCAACAGCAGAGTTTAGGGATTGGTGTGATACTGGTTATTTAAAAACCCATTTGCTGTGTGCTTGGTGTTTTTTATTTTGCCTCTTGTTTTCCTTGAGGTCTTAACTTGCTTGCCAGGCCTGAGTGCATCTGGGTCCAGCTGTTTACTCTGAACTGACTGGTGCCTGGTGTACTTTGACTTTAAGAAAAGTGAATTCAGCCACGTGGTGGAGAATTAAAGGCTATGTCATGCTGCGTGTTTCCTTTTAGAGGGAACAGATATGTCTTTGGGCTCTACTTGCCCAGTGATTTCCCCTCTCGGGTAGACCTTCGTACAGCTTGCTGTTGTCCATAGAGAGCAAGTCATTTGAGCAGAAATACTGGGATTTGTTGCTGTTTGTCTTCTTTGGCAAATATGGTAGATGGCTTTCTCTCTTCCCCTTTGGACAATATTCAGTTTTGGTCTTAAGGTGGTAGAGTTCATTAGTTGGCCCAATATTAGCTTAGGAGTGTGAATATCTCTCTTTCTTTTAAACACACACACACACACACACACACACACACACACACACACACTTATTTCAGAGAGGAAGGGAGGAGAGAGAGAGAGAGAGAGAGAGAAACATCAATGATGAGAGAGAATCATTGATTGGCTGCCTCCTGCAGTCAGGTCCCCTTCTGGGATCTGGCCTGTAACCTGGCACCCTGACTGGGAATTGAATTGTGATCTCCTGGTTCATAGGTCGATGTTCAACCATTGAGTCACACCAGCCAGACTCTCTCTCTTTTTTTAAAAAATTTATTTTTAGAGAGAAAGGGAGGGGGGAGGGAGAGAAACATCGATGTGAGAGTGAAATATCAGTCTGCTGCCCCCTGCATGCCCCCTACTGGGGATTGAGCCCACAACCTGGACATGTGCCCTGACCAGGAATCGAATCAGCAACCTTTCGGTGCACAGGATGACAACCAACTGAGCCACTTGGCCAGGGCAAGGGTGTGAAACTCTTGATAATTCAGATTTGGATAACCTGTTTTTTATTTCCAGACTTGTAACTTTTTACTTGTTCAGGAATCTGGGCTGCCAAAGATAACTATATCATAAAGGACTTTGTGAACGATTCTTACGGTAATTTATCCACAACTTTGTCCTAGGCCAGGGATAGATCAAGAAATTTGCCCTAGGGCAAATAGCCAGCTAGTAAAAGGTAGAGTTTGGATTTGAATCAGATTTGTCTGATTTTTTTCAGAACTGTAACACTATAGACTACTAAAATTGTTTCTCCAAAATAAATAATTTGAGCACTAAGGCTTATTGGCACATTAGTTTTGCAATACCCTAGAATTCTTAAATGTGTTGAAAGACTGAAAAGCCTTTAGTTTTACAACTTTACGTTATGCCTAGATTTCTGTCTCGCATGCCCCTTCCATTTAGGATTTTATTTATGTTTCTGAGGAATGGCCATGTGATCCCAATGGTGAGAATTGGGAGGGAAATTGGAGAGTGTGGTTGAGGATGAGATTCAGGTTCAAAATAGAGTCCTTCACTTTGCTCTAAGTGAGAGTAACTTGCATTGTGAAAACATTTGCAGGTGGTTTTACTTTCTGTAACTTGGAGCACTCACTGGGGAGGCAGGAATTATTGTCCTAATTTTTCATTTGGGGAAAGTGAATACATAAAGGTTAAGTGCCTGTACATACAAAGTTTCATAGCATAGTCAGCTCTAAAGGTTTAAAATTCCCTTAGGTTGTGTGACTTTAGGCAAGTCACTTAACTTTTCTGAATCTGTATCCTCAGTTATATAGTGAGAAACAATTATCTACCTTGTAACCTGTAGTAAATATCAAACAAAATATGTAAAAGTACTATTATCAAATAAAATTAAAACACGGCCCAGCTGGTATGGCTCAATGGTTGAGTATCAACTTGTGAACCAGGAGGTCACAGTTTGGTTCCAGGTTTCGGGCTCAATCCACAACAGGGGGGCATGCAGGAGGCAGTGGATCAATGATTCTCTCTAATCATTGATGTTTCTATTTCTCTCTCCCTCTCTTTTCCTCTCTGATATCAATAAAAAAATATATATTTTAAAATAGTGTAAAAAAAATAACTCTCTAAAAAAAAACACATGACTCATGTTTGGTAGAGGCCCCTGCTTGAGAGTTGGGATAGAATTGAGCAGTTAAAGACATTGTTGGTCTTCACTAAATTAAAAGCTCTCCTATAGTTCATTATATTAATGCTTTAAAAATAACTTTTGTTAAGCACCTGTTATAGTCTGAGAGCTAGAGTAGTATAGGGGTTCTCAGTGTAGTCCCTAATCATCAGCATTATCTGGGCCCTGTTTAGAAATGCGAATACTCGTCAGACTTACCAAGTCCAAAACTGTAGAAAACTCTGGCCAGTGTTTTATCTATCTATCTAAAGGAACATTTATTTTTATTTTTTAAATCCTCACCAGAGGACATGCTTCGGCTCCGAGCGTAAGGGGGAGAGAGAAACATCCATGTGAGAGAGAAACATCAACTGGTCAGGCAACACGTACCCTGACCCAGGACTGACCGGGCAACCTTTCAGTGCACGGGACAACACTCAGGAGCCACTCTGGCTGGGCACCAGTGTGCTTAACAAGCCACCTGAACAATTGAGATGCATGCTCAAGTTTGTGAACTACTAGGTTTATGCATTTGTGTTAACTAGGCTACAGAGTATATCCAAATTACTTCAGGGGCTTCTTTGAAATTATATCATAGGCTAATGTTTCATATGTACCTTCCCCTTCCATGATGTTACAGTATTATTGAATGGAGGAAAGGTTAAACATGCTTGAAGTTGGAGGAGAAAGAAAATACTTTTTAAAAAATGTATTTTTATTTATTTCAGAGAGGAAGGGAGAGATAAAAACATCAATGATGAGAGAGAATCATTGATCACCTGCCTCCTGCACGCCTGACATTGGGGATCGAGCCCGTAACCTGGGCATGTGCCCTTGACGAATCAAGCCCAGGACCCTTCAGTCCGCAGGCTGACGCTCTATCCACGGAGCCAAACCAGCTAGGGCAAGAAACTACTTTTGAGATGTATCTACTATGCAATAATGATCAACTAATGACAAAACATGTCTGTCTATTTATTGGACTTGGGGACTCCCTGCCTTCCATTTTATCTTTCTCTTAGTTGTTTGGTGATAGCATGAAGATAACCTGGATCTGTGTTCCTGGTTGTTTGATGAAGATGGAGATCATTTTAGGGTGATTACTTTAGCCCAGTGGTCAGCAAACTCATTAGTCAACAGAGCCAAATATCAACAGTACGATTGAAATTTCTTTTGAGAGCCAAATTTTTTAAACTTCTTCCAACGCCACTTCTTCAAAATAGACTTGCACAGGCCATGGAATTTGTGGAAGAGCCACACTCAAGGGGCCAAAGAGCCGCATGTGGCTTGTGAGCCGCAGTTTGTCCACCACGGACTTAGGGTATTCTCCAAGTATGATCAGTTGCCTAAGAAAGTGATTCTTGAAAAATGCTACTCAAAGGCCAGTATTGTAGCATTATTTAAATGCTACAATATCCTTTCTGCTTGTGATAATGGCCAACTGAACTGAGAACAGGGCCTTTGGGGTTTTGGGGATCTCTCAGTAGGCCTCTCTCACCCCTCAACCTCCAGTGGTCACCCTGAGTTTTGCTGTGATTCCTTTCTTTGAAGTCCTAGCAAATAAATCCTCTAAGTAAACTCCTGATAAGTCATCCCACCTCTGAAGTGGATGAGGTGTCTCTGAGGAGTGAACATTTGAGCCATGACCTGTCTCCAGTTGTGTGACTTAAATAAGGGTTATGCTTGGCACAGGAATGGAAGTTACAGAAATGGTGAGACAAGAAACATTAACAATACAAAGACCAAGAGGAGAACCAGTGTTCCAGTTCACCTGTGTTTTCTGAAAACCTGATGTGGTTTCTGTATCCTTCCCATGAAAAACATATTTCCTGTACCAGACCTCTTTTCCCTCCTGCCTGAGATGTGAAGCTGTGATCACTCTGTCCTAGCTATGAGGAAGACAGAGGCTTCCAGGAGACGGTATGCTGACAGTTTGATTGTGATTTGGTACTTGTATGTACAGACAAATAGTCCAGTAGGGATTCTTATGTTCTTTGTGTGTGTTTGTGTGTTTTAAACTCAATCATCCCTCTGAGTTTTAGCTTTATTTTAACCTGCTCTTATTTTTTCCCTCTTTCATTGTCTTCTTGGTCTCTAACTCTGTTAGAATGCAAAGCACATGGAGACCTCATTAACTTTACCACACTAGTACTGGTAAGATGTCTCCTTTCAAGACTGTAGGTGCAATTTATACTACTTTCAGATCAACATCATTCAGTGAAGATTCCTGATTCTGCTTACCTCTGTTGGACTGGCCTGGCTAACCAGAGGCAGAAAGAAGTGCCTTTGTCTAATTCAGTATTAAACAGAAGTTTCCTAATGATCTCTACTTTTCTCTTTTCCCACTTTATTGTCTTTGGTCTGAAGACCGTTTCTTAGCCTCCCCTTAATTTGTTTTGAGGGTCCTCCTGTTGGCTCGGGACAGATTTGTAACATTCTTGTTTTTCTAATCTGTGAGTTGAATCCTTTGCTTTCCTAGTGTAGCTTTGAATTGACATCTTTAAAACCCCTACATAAAACCTCAAGTGACCAATATGTGGTCTCATTATGGTATTTTGGGTCAAAATAAAATGAGATTGAGATAGCTGGGTTCACCTACCCAGACACATTCACCAAAGTGAAATTCTGTGTTCCTTGCATAGGAGAAGCTCAAAAGAGTATATGAGCCAAAACAGACATGGGGGGGTGGAGTGGGTGGGGGTAGGAGTACATTTTAGCTAAATTTCCATAGGTTAGCATGCCAAGTGTCCATCCTAATTTGATTATATTGGCCAGAGATAGCAAAGAGGAGAGACAAAAAAGCTTCAGAA
The DNA here is from genome assembly GCA_026230045.1 of Corynorhinus townsendii. NCBI lineage: Eukaryota > Metazoa > Chordata > Mammalia > Chiroptera > Vespertilionidae > Corynorhinus > Corynorhinus townsendii. The sequence continues at coordinate 205,405,772 of JAPDVU010000002.1, read as the reverse complement.
AAGACAGCTGGTAACTTTGGTCTGGTCCCATGTGTTTCTGGTATAAATGATGAAGCCAGGGTCTCCTATACACATTTGTGTGGACAGTGGTACAGAGAAGGTTGGTACCACTGTACTTTTGGAGCTTTAAAAAGAACTGGAAAATTTTACAGGACTCTAGCTTTTCAGAGTATGGTTAACCTTAAAAAAAGCCTGAGGATATAAGGGCACCTATAATCTTAATAGGTTGGCTGTGCCCTGGGCCATTCTTTAACTTATGTAATAGTGCCTGTTACAGTTCAGAGTCGACTTAGGGGGATCAGGTGAAAGATTGGCATTTTTGGAAAGTGGTCCAAGGCAGCCCTGGGAATTAATGAAATAAACACAGTGGCAGCATTGCTGCTTCTCAGGGTCTTTATCAAAAGACAGGACTTGATTGGATTGATGCAGTCAATCAATGCATGATAAATGGAATATCTAACTGCATATAAATCAAGTTCCTACAGCTCAGTGATGTGTCATAGATACTTTTTTAATATAGAAGAAAAAACTGGCATATGTAGAACTGTGCACTTAAGAGAAATTTAGGATTTTTTATATAACCACTGCAAGACAAGTCCAAGTTTGGAGTTACAGATAAAAAGAATGAGGAAATGAGAGCTTTTTAAAGAGAAAACAAATGAGGCTTAAAGTTTTGTGGCTTTATGAGCAGTGTTTGCCTAGCCTTTTTTTGGTTTTGTGCTGGGTCTACAAAGCAGTTTAATAGGGAAGAGAGAGAAGAATATTTTAGAAACTAGATTAGAAGAATTAGGTATTATTTAGAAGTATTGTCTTTATTGAAAAGTTGGTATTACACTCTGCTGGGTGAAGCTCTGTAAGGTTACATGGACCCTTGCCTCTACATGTATTCCTTAAGTGTACCATATCACTTAATGACAAATTAACAAGGCAGAAAATGTCTTTAAAAATTGTCCTACTCGTTTGGGCTTGTGGTCTATTCACAGTAAGGCCGTCTCCTTAGTTGAAGCACCAAAAGATGGTTTGTAGGAGGAAATAAGTAGCTTTTTCTGGTGTCAACCCATACCACTTCATATAGTAACAAGGTCTGTACATTATTTTTTAAATGAGCATGTACTGGATGCAATATACAAACCTATCTTTCTTGCATACCATCAAGATTTCCTAGATTTAGGTCATATTCCTCAATTCTCAATTGCCTAATCCTGTTGCTCAAATGTTGTCTGATTTAAAGTATACCATACTTGGAACTTGTTATTGTCAGAAGTCTTACAGCAAAACTTTTTTTTTTTAATTGTTTTAAGTATTACAAATAGTAGTACATATGACTCCTTTTTTTCCCCCATTGATCTCCCCCCGACCTCCCCTACCCCCCAGGACATGCCTTCACCTTCCCACCCTCCCCCCCGCCCCAGTGTCTTATATCCATTGGTTGTGCTTATATGCATGCGTACAAGTCCTTTGGTTGGTCTCTTACAGCCCCCCTCGCCCAACCTCCCCTGTCTTCCCAATGTAGTTTGACAGTCTGTTCAGTGCTTCTTTGCCTCTGTATCTTTTTCCCACCATTTCTTTCCTTTAAAAAGTTTTGCCTTTGCAGACTGGAAATAAACATATAATAACAAAACAAGACAAAATAAAAAAATGTTTGAGTCCCAATTTCAATGGCCAACAGTTCCTTATGTGTACATGTCAGCAGTGATATCTGGATGGTGGCAATGCAGGTCCGACCCTCTCTGGTTTGGTTCTAGGTAACCTGCAGCGGTGCACAGCTGCTGACTGCTCCCATGGCAAGGCGTTGTCAGCGTCTTCCATCTCTGGACTGTTTTTTCCTCCTGTCTTCGTGGTTGGAGCACTCCTGTCAATTCCTTTCTGTTGCAGGAATCCATCTGGTCTTGGGGTTGTTTTCTGAAAATATACAAATATATTCTCGACCACAAGTTAAAGGAATCTTTTCTATATAATTGATTTGGGATCCTTTTTATTTTTGTTCAAACGATTTTCCTTTGTCTTATTTAGACACCATGTTTGTTTTTAATGGCTGTCTTGCTGTTAGCGTTGCAAATGAAACTTAATTTGGTAAAGTAAAAATTTTCTATATGTAATTTACTTATAGGATATTTTTCCTTACATGATATTGCCCTACTATCCCCCCCTTTTTTTTAATTAATGGAGGTTTTTGTAAATTTTATAATGAAGTCTTGATAACTTTAAATTTAAATTTTTTTCCCCCACACATATGACTGCTTTAGGTTCATTGCATATTCAGGAATTTTACCATGAGATGAACTACCAATAGAAATTTTAGTTATTTAAGAACAGCTTTTTGTCCAGTACAATTAACTTTATTTGAATATTCACTTATTTCAATTAGCCTATTTAAATTAATCTGAAAACTTGATTACTATTTTACTGTCAAATTTAATACTCTTAGTTTACCCTATAAATATTAGTGGGAAGGATTATTTGCATTCTTGTGGGGCCCTGAGCATTCCAGATGCTCAGCTGAATTTAGATATAGGGCAGCTGCTGTTGGCCAAGTCTCTTGTCTGTTACCTGGGTCCCGATCTGAGCTGGGCCAAGTCTCTGTCTGTCACCTGTATCTCCATGTGAGCTGGGCCGGGTCTCCTTCTGTTGCCTGGGTCCCGTTCTGAGCCAGGTGTCTTTCTGAGCTGGGTGTGGGAAGCGCGAAGCAGCCATGGGGGCAGGAGACCTCCTTCAGAAAGGGTGAGGGTTCAAGCCCCTGCAATGTTGGGGGGGTGAGGGTCTATGCCCCACTTCTGTTGCCTCCCCCCCAAGTTCTCTCCTGATGGCCCCTCTGTGACTGTGCCTGTCTTAGGTTGTTCGTTCCTTGAGGAATCTTACCTGTCTGTGGCTAACCAGCCATCCTCTGGGGCCAAGCAGGGTGGTGTGAGGTTCAGTTCTGTCTCCTTGGTAGCCTATGCCCCTGTGGCCTCCACACCCAGCACCTGCCTTGGGAACCCCTGGCCTGCTGGCAGGGTCCCGGTGCTGGTCACATATCTCGGGGAACTAGGGTTTCTTCTCCAGTGAGGGCCCAGCTCACACAATTGGATGTGCGACAGCAAAACTTTTTTAAAAACCTGTGGGTACCTACCAACTATATGCCAGTTGCTGATAGTTATGCAACAAATACGTATTGAGCTTCTGTAATTCATCAGACAGGCACTGTGTTGTGAACACTATAGGCTTCATAATTCCTGTCTCCAATAGAGTACTTTCTAGTGGGGAGAAATAAACACAAATAACTATAATTGTAATAAATGCACCTGAGAAGTACCACCTTCAATAAATTATCTTCCACCCTGGACAGGCAGCTCACCCCTGTGCACCAGGGTATGGGTTTGATCCCTGGTCAGGGCACATACATATAAGAAGCAACCAATGAATGCATCAATAAGTGGAACAACAAATCAATGTTTTTCTCTCTCTCTCTCTGAAAAAATTCTATAAAAAATATATTATCTTCCAATTATTTTTTTAAAGTAAATTTTTATTGGCTAGTGGGTGACTTTGTACTGCTAGACTCTTGGGATGGGTACTGGTCATTTATTTTCTTTAACTGCTCCCAGGTAAAATGTTACAGGACATACTGCATCTGAGACTGGTCTTGAGTCCATTAAGTGGGGAGAGATATAAGCTAGATACCATCCATTGTTTCTTAGCAAGGTTCTTTGTGTGGCAGTGCATTGCAGGACATTTGACATCCTGCTCCCCAGGTATTAAATGCTAGTAACACCACAATGTGTGTATGATAACCAAAAGAGGCACCTTTCTTATTTCCAAACACTTCCTGAGGGGTTAGTATTGCCTTGGTTGAAAACTATTGGGATTTACTGCCAGAATTCTTAGAAGGAACTATTGAACAGATTCCTTTGGGAGAACAGACTGAAAAGTAGGTAGAGCTTGAGAATTGGGCTGGTCAACCCTTTTGGTATCTAACTTGTGTGTTCTTGTTTTTTAAGTAGGCCTTTTGAAACTGCTTTTAATCTCATTCTGCTTTTTCTCCTAATGAGGGTGGAGAGAGGGAAGTAACGTCTGTTATAAATTGGTACTGTAAACATTTTGCATACTTATCATTTGAACTGCCTCATATCTTTTTTCTTTTTTTTTTGACTTTGGTTTTTCACACTTTATTGGGAATACAAGGCAATCTTACAGTCTTGGATCATTAAGTGAACAAACATGGTGATATAGTACTGACAAGAATGACCTGAATGATGGGAGTAAGTGGTTTTCCAGTTCAGGAAGTAATAGAGGACAGGTACAAGATCTTGAAAAAGAACCATATTACTCAGCCACCAAAGGGTTTTGGCTTCAACTCACTAATGGCTGGAAGGAGAGCCAGTCTAGTCAACCATCTTCACAGCAATTTGGAAATCTGCAAAATTTTTCAAACTATTTGTAGGTATAGGAGAGAACTCCAGGCTGACTAATAAATTGATCTGGATGACTACTAAAGTGTCCTCTAGTCACAAGTTGGCAGAATCTTCAGAGTGACTGTTGCAGCAAGGAGCCCTTCATGTGCTCCTAGTTGTTATATAGTGCATAGAGGCTAGTAAGTGTCAGTCCTGTTAGATCACCTCGTGCAACCCCTCGAAGACCACCTGTACATTTATACAACATGCCCGTCATAGTTCCAGCTGCTACTGTATTGAGGTCATCTTCTGCACCTCGTGTTTTCTCAATGATGACTCCAAATGCACTATAAAGCAAAGCCAGAGAACCTAGAGTATTAGCCCAAAGTGCCCCCTGCCTCGTCACCATGTTCAAAATCTGTACATTTCTTGGTTTGGACCAGGCCATGTTCTGGGTTTCTTTCAATCCTAGCCGTAGACCATTAATTGCCCCAAATGCAGCCCCTGTCATACAACGTCCTCCAATGGTAAAGAAGGCCAGTTCAAATCTGCCCCGGATTTTATTAGCTCCAGTTGGTAAAATAAACTCATCTGTATCCTGCACAAGATACCGTGGATCCACATTTAAATAAGGAGAGAGGATTCATACCAGTCAGCGGGACTCTGGCCAAGGCCAAGCCGGCTCCGAAAAAGCCGGCCAACCCCCCTGTGGTCTTGTTGCCACTTCCCCCACCGCCCTCCATGGTCTCACAGCAAACTGGCCGTCACCCCTCACCACCGCCTCAGGCCACGGGTCGCTCTTCAGTAACAGCGGGTGGATGCACGTTTCCACCAACTCCTTCACACGCTGACCTTCCAGGCGCTGGTCCTCATATCTTTCTTAGACTGTTTTTAAATTCCCATTTTACAGATGGTTCTGATGCCAAGGGATGAAGTGATTTGCTCAGAGTTGTCGAAGCTTGTGCTTTCTCTCTTAAAGAGCATAACTTAAACTTACTTGATTGATAATCAACCTCTTTTTGACCCCTCTGAGTTTCTGATCTTGAATATGTGGGACCGGACCTTAACTGTTGTGGTTTCTGAGTTTTATTGCTAGAAATCTGGGACTTGTGTAGGATAATAATAGCTAACATTTGGGGTGCTGGAAGAAAGCAGTCAAACGCACACAGACAGATACCTATTCTTGAGGCTTATATATTCCAGACTAGGATATTGACATTAAATAAGATAAATAAGTAAACCATATAGTATGCTAGTGATACATGCTCAGGAGAAAAAGTTTATCAGGGACCAGGTATAAGAAGTGGGCAGGACTGAAATTTTAAATGGGTTCACCAGGGAGGGCCAAATGGAAGTGCTTGATATAAAGGGTGAGCTGTACTAAAAACTGGGAGAAGAAAGTATTCCAGGTGGAAGGGTTAGTTAATACAAAAGTTCTGAAGCCAGAGCATGTCCAGCTGGATTGAGGAAACAGTGGGTTTTTTGTTTGTTTGTTCGTTTGTTTTGTTTTACTGTATGAAAACATTTCATTCAACCCTGAAGGTACTACTGCTATTTTCTATTGAGGTGGAAACTGAGGGACAGGGAAATTGAAGGCATTGCTAGGGCAGAGCTCTTAACCATTGCCTAGGGACTGGCCATGTAGATCCAAAGCATTTTTTCAGGATTTGTAAGGGCTCTAGAATGACACCATCTTCCATAGTCCCTTTTCCTTTTCTACTTTTAAAGTAGGGAAGTTTGTTTTACACACAATTTTCTACTTTCCTGGAGCTTATATTCTAGTCTAGGATACAGACAGTGAACAAGCTAAATAAATACAGCATATAATATGTCGGTGATATGTGCTCAGGTGAACAAGATTATCAGGTACTAGGTATAGGAATTTGGGAAAGCTTGGCTTTGACTGAGAATGCTGTTTATTTGGGAATCTGAGGTGCATTCCTGCTTTTTCTCTTGGCCATGCACTACCCTCTTCAGACATAGCATTGTTTGGCTAAGGAAACTGAATGTGCATCTGTGTTCTAGAATCACTCTGTGCTGGAGATGGGAGGAGCTTTGGAGGGAAGGCCATGTAGCCCAAATGTTCTCAGACTGAACATGAGTATTGCCTGAGTAAATTCCTTGCCCCATCCTAGAGTGCTGATTCAGAATCTGTAGGGCAGGGTTCAGTTATATAGCTGAGAAAGTTAAGGTAAAACCTGGTTAGTTCTTCCTGTGGGGGTGGGGGTTAGTGGTGGTCAGAGAACTGGAATTGGAATTCAGGTGTTCTCTCAGTCTAGTACTCTCCACCGTGATGTACTTCTGCCTTATTCTTGAGATTAAAAAGTTGTACAGAAGATGTTTAATTTTATCAAATGGTATTTCAGTTCCTGTTTGATTATCTTTCTTGGACCCTTACTATTTTTGTAACCCTGGTTTTAAGAAGTACCTAAAGGAATTTTTTCCTCTAGTTGTGTGATTTCTTTAGAGGCTTTTGTAATTTGTTGGAAATTGGAAGATATTGCTTAGCTAAGTTTGGTCTTTAAAAAAATTATCTTACAAATCAACAAACAACAAGTGCTGGCGAGGATGTGGAGAAAAGGAATCCTCCTGCACTGCTGGTGGGAATGCAGACTGGTGCAGCCACTGTGGAAGACAGTATGGAGTTTCCTCAAAAAGTTGAGAATGGAACTCCCATTTGACCCAGTAATCCCACTTCTGGGACTATATCCCAAGAAACCAGAAACACCAATAAGAAAGAATATATGCACCTCTATGTTCATAGCAGCACAATTTACAATAGCTAAGATTTGGAAACAATCCAAGGGCCCATCAGCAGATGAGTGGATTAAAAAACTGTGACACATCTACACAATGGCATACTATGCCACTACAAAAAAGAAGGAATGTTTACCATTTGCAACAGCATGGATGGAACTGGAGAGAATTATGCTAAGCGAAATAAGACAGTTGGAGAAGAATAAATATCACATGATCTCACTCATGTTTGGGATATAATGATCAACATAATTTGATGAACAAGAATAGATCCAGAGACAAATGGGAGGGGGGGTTAGAGAGCAACCAAAGGACTTATATGCATGCAGATTAGCATAACCAATGGACACGGACACTGGGGCTGTGGGGGCTTGCATTTGGTGGGAATGGCTGGAGGGGGGAGGGGATCAACGGGGGAAAGGAGATTTATGTAAGACTTTCGACAGTACATTTTTTAAAAGTTATCTTCATTTTTGAAAGAGCATTTCCACTGTTGAAAGGTGGCTAATGAAAGTGTTCTGGATGAGAAGGACTCGATCATTTGTTGGGGAATTCATTAGTTTGGTACTCTTAACTGGTTTATTTGAAGGGTTCTCTTTGGAACCCAAGGATGGGGGACTAGCCACCTGGTTGTGGTTTTCTCACATGCCTCTTTTGGGTGGACAGCTGTGAGGTGGTTATTACAGTTGGCTCTCATAATCTGAGTTTTGATAGGTGATTCAATTACTCTTCCCCCTTTGGTTTCTTAGATCTTCTGGTCTGGAAGGATGGAGCACAGTGACTTCAATATCTCTGAGCCTGGGAGAGAGCCAGGCTTCTTGTCTTATTCTCTGTTACTTTAGAGGCAGAGTCGGAGTTGAAAGGTCCTGAGTCTGATGTCTGGTTACATACAGCCCCTCCTAAGGAGTTTGGTCAGGCTGGTGCTTTGGGTGATGTCTTTGAAATTGGCTCTTACTTAGTCTATAAAGGGTAGAATGTGCTCTAAACTTGTAGAATCATTTTTGTAAGCAGAATGGGGTAGCTAGAACTTTTCATTAACTTTGAATTTTTTATTTATAGTCAACTTGGACACTTATGAAGCTTTATTATTTTTATTTATTTTAAAATATACTTTTATTGATTTCAGAGAGGAAGGGAGAGGGAGAATGAGATGGAAACATCAATGATGAGAGAGAACCATGGATCGGCTGCCTCCTGCTCGTCCCCTACTGGGGATCGAGCCTGCAACCCGGACATGTGCCCTTGACCGGAATCGAACCCGGGACCCCTCAGTCCACAGGCCAACACTCTATCCACGGGCCAGAACAGAAGCTTTTTTATTTTTAAAAATATTGTGTGTGTGTGTGTGTGTGTGTGTGTGTATGTGTGTGTGTGTGTGAGAGAGAGAGAGAGAGAGAGAGAGAGAAACATTAGAGGAAGGGAGACGGAGAGAGAGAGAAACATCGATGTGGTTGATTGGCTGCCTCCTACAGGACCCCAACTGGGAATCAAGCCTATAACCTGGGCATATGCCAGAATCAAACAGCAACCTTTCGGTGCATGGGACATCACCTAACCAACTGAGCCACACTGGCCAGGGCTGAAAGAATTTTTTAAAAATCTGTCTCTTTGATGTGGTAGTTGCAAACTAGTTAGTGATATCTCCCTCACCATAAGCAGATGATTAGTTTATTTAGACAGGGAATGTCTGGCCCAAGAGCTGTATAAAGTCCAAGAAATCATTTGTTCAGATCCTGTCAAGGCAACCACAGGCAGGCCTCAGAATTCAATAAATCTAGGAGCTTTTTTCATAGCAACATAAATTTATATTAAGTGAATTATATTAAGTGAATGGTGTTATAAATATCCAAATGGTCCTTGGCAGAATAAAGGTTTCCCAACTAAAATGAAATAATTGTTTTTTGTCTCTTGTGAAGGAGAAAACTTGGAGGGTGGGGGGTGATTCCCCTGTTATGAATAAGAATCATAGTCTGAGTGGGCTTGATTTCCTGGGTCTGGTGTTGTATATCTGATGAGAGATTTTTATTTTAATATCAATTTAATTTCAGTAAATCTTTACTGATATCTCTTAGTGAGGCCAAAATAAGAAGGTTAAGAATTTCTTACTGTCCTAGGTGGGGAAACATGTCAGCTTAAATGCAAAGCAAAAGAGAGGGAGTCTCCTTATTTTAGGAAGCTGGGTCTGGGGTTAGAACTAAACAAGCAATTTATCCTCATTTGGGGTAGGAGTCCTAGATCAGTCTTCAGAGCCATGAAATACTGGAGGAGTGAGAAAAGACGGGATGAGGAGACATTGGCTACAGATTTCTGGGAGTGGGGGGACACAATGAGAATGATTTACACTGGTCAGCTCATGTGTATTAGGGTATAAAGAGTGGTTCTTTTATGGAATTCTGTTCTGTCCATCCTAAGATCTTGAGTAGAGCCACGTGGAGCTAGCACGTTAGTTGGGCGAGGCCTTAACTTTTATATTTGTCCGTGCCTGGAATGCACCTCAACATGGGAGGGTCCAATAAGGGAACTGAATCAACAGCTGCTGCCTGTCCCTGTAATCACAGGAAGCTGAGGCCGAGTGTCTTTGTATGGGAGCTCCGCAGCCAGACAATAGTTTGTGCTGGCAGGGCCATGTGGCGAGTCACATGACCTGGGGCTGTTTTCTGCTGGGGTCCTCACCCATCTGTTCGCTCGGCTCTTTCTGGGTTATCAGGCGTCAGTCCAAGTCCTCCCAGGCAGCCAGCTTCATGGCCAGAGATTACGAGCACTAACCTTCCTGGCAGGGGCAGTGTGGCTTCGCGTTTATGCAGATTAGCCATGTGTTTCTCACTTCAAGGCGTTCCACAGGAAAAGCCTTTTCCTGTGTTTGGCTCTCAGTGGGCGGTTCCCAGCTTACTGTACTGGGACTCGGCAAGCTGCAGGCCTGCACGAGAGGGATCACAGTACACTGGCCCCCTCCCATTCCACCTCCAGTGCTACGTCACCACAACACAACCGCTCGTGCTCTCATACTGTTGGTGTCATTCATTCGGTGCCAAGATTGCTTTAAAAAATTCCCTTGGCCCCAGTTCAAACAGGAGTACAGCTGGGATGTGTTAGATTTTAGGCAGTCTGCCCTCAATTTGAGATGAGTTATAAATAGCAGTGCCGACTTCCTTAACTACCGCTCTCTGAGGTAAAATGCAGGTTAATTACTGTGGGAATCAATTAGGGGGTTCTTTCGATTAAAGAGCCAGGGATGCTTTTTAAAATTGTTATTATTAAAAGTCATACAACAAATCTAGCCAGGAATAAATTGAAAGCACAAGGAGTAAGAAGTAATATGTAATTGTCCCAAATTCAAGATTAGGGCTCTTGGATTATACTGGCCCCAACTAATGGCATTTAGGGTGACAGAACAAATGGTAGTCAAGACTTCTTTCTGATGGACACTTTTTGGCAACCCCGGCCCATTCCTGTTTTCAGTATTTTTGCCATCCCAAATCTGGCTCCATAGGGTTACTGCCTTTTCACTGCCTTTCTGCTTCTTTGGATTGGAACTTAGGTCTGGAGCTTTCTTCAGTTGGACTTTTATTTTAAGAAAATTAAGTTTCTCTTATCCTAATGCACTGCCACTTGGTGTGGTGCATTTTGGTGGTTTCTGCTACTGTCTTCTTGGCTCTCTTCTCAGTCAGTCATGGTCAGAGGTTGGAGAATTTGAAGTCTATTCTGTTACATCTCACCAACTCCTGTGGGTCATTATGGCTTTCCTTGGGGCAATAAGAAGTAAGGGATTCCATTAGCCCACTGGTCTGGAGGGGGTATAATTCCATTTGCTTGGAACTGGGGAATTCTCTACGCAGTGGTTAGTCTGCAGGCTGTTTTGTTTGTTCTTAATATATTCAGAGGGACCAGCCTGCTAAGCATCCTTGCCTTTGATGCCCCTAAACTGCATCTTTTGATGCATTTTATTTGGCAGGCAGTTTGTAACACAGCCAGTGATCTGGAAAGAGAGAAGTGGTAGATGGAGATGGGGCGGGGGCTTCTTATGGCTCCTTTCCCCCCTTTTATTTTTATTTTTATTTTTTATGAATGCAGTAGGGTATATAGCAGGGGGCCTGACTTCACTGACCTAGGGGGCAGCATTTTCTTCTCAATTATGTGTCTTTATGGCAGAGCTTTTGCTTTTGAAGTGTAATCACAGTAATCTACTCCTGTGGTTTCCCATTGAAAGGATTTCCTCTCCGTCTTTCCCAGGGAGCAATCTCTTGCTCTTTGCAGCCAGGATTTGCCGTTTCCCTTCCATTGCCTTTTCCTTGGTGCCTGCAGACTGCTGATACTGGCTTTTCTAGCTTGCATGTAGTAGGGATTTTTCTGGTCTGAAATTGCTACTATAGAATAAACGATTAGTAAAGATTTAAGGCCCCATCTCTGTTTTGAGAGATTGGAAGATGGCATTTCATCTATAACTGCAAATCACAACTCTTTTACAGTGGTTTTAAATATCAGAAGTGTGAGTTAGATCCCTGCCCACTTTCCCTTCTGATATGAGCAGATGTTTTGACTTGAGAATAGAGTTATCTGATGGTTAGAGCTGGATATATTTTAGTTTGCTAAGTGGCATATTCTTTATTTTATTTTGATTTGAGAGAGGTCAGTTTGTTATTCTACTTATTTATGCATTCATTGGTTGATTATTGTATGTGCCCTGACTGGGGATCATCCTTGGCTTATCAGGACGAAGTGTAAATCAACTGATCCCCACCCAGCCAGGGCGCTAAGCTGCATATTCTGTTGATTATAACACTTTGGTGAAGGGAGGGGGTCAGAAACCTGATGTCCAGGAAAGGGAAATGTCTAAATTTTATTTTTAGAATAAGAATTTCTTTGATTTGTATTTATTTTTAGTCTGCAAAGATTTCCTAGAAATGATGAAAGAATCCTTAAACCTTTTATTAACGAACCCCCAGGTAAGTAGCTGTCCTCTGTGGGGGAGTACAGCGCCCCTGTGAGAGAAGAAAAGGTAACTTGCCTTTCTTTAGCCTTTTGTTTTCAAGCAGGATATTGGGGGATACCTGTATGTTTGAGACCTTTCTGGTATAAGATAGTACATAAGATTCTTCTTAAAAGTGTGCTTGTTCTCCCTTGGCTGTTTATTCCACCATCACCTGTTTCAGTGCTATTCACTTTTTCTACCCTCAAAGTCATATCCTGGTTTAGGGATTGCCCCTGGCCCTATGGGTAGATGGTTTGATCTGGGCTTTCTCACCAAAGTATCTCCTACCCACTTCTTGCAGTGGGGCAGCCTGGCACATTGAAGTTACTGAGCCCTAGCTCTGCAGGTGGGGTCTTTGAAAATAAAAGGTCTGATTTCTGGCTTTCTAGAACTTAGTCTTGGGAGATTCAGTCAGTTAGCTGGACAACTAAGTGATAAACCTTACAATTCTAACTGAATCTACAATAGACAATTTAGAAATGTGAGAGATCAGAGTGTGTTGAAGAAATAGGAAGGGCCTTCCTGTTGAAGGGTTGGGTTCTGCTAGTGGAAGCCATCATGGAAAGGAGGGCAGGGCAGGAGGGTACCATGGCATAGAGCTGGGCATGCTCCACTATGTGGGGGGCTTTGGTGTGAGACTAAAAACATGTGTAGAACTGGGGCATGCTGTGGAGGGCTTTAGAGTCACACAGAAGTGCACTATTTACCACCATTATAATTTTTAATCTGTATCCGAGGATGTGGCTTCTTTATTTTTTTAAATTGATTTAAGAGAGAGAGAAAAACATTAATGTGAAAAACACCAATTGTTTGATCAGTGCATCCTGTACACACTCTGACCAGGGACTGAACCCAAAACCTAGGTATGTGCCCTGGCCAGGAATCAAACCTGCAACCTCTTTGGTGTACCGGACAACGCTCCAACTAACTGAGCTACCAGCCAGGATAGATGAAAGACTGATGTGTTCAAGGTCAGACAGTGATAGAGTTAGGATCTGAACTCATGTCTATGGATTTATTACACTCTTTGCTCTTACCATGTGATACTTACAGGATGTAGATAGGAAGTATGGAGCTGTTGTGAAGCAAGGAGAGATGGAAATGATTTGTGAGCATTGCTCTAAGTCTAGTATAATAGCCACTAGCTGCATATATGGTTATTTGAATTTAATTAAAAGTAAATAAAATAATTTAGTTCCTCAGTCGCACTAGCTATATTTTAAATACTTAATAGTCACACATCCCAGAAAAACTTATTGAGTAGTGTTTCTCTAGATCACTAGGTCTCAGATGGTATACAATCATCCAAGGATCTTTAGGGGTGGGGGTAGGGGGAGCCCAAGTCCTTGTAGACCCACTAAATTGGAATCTCTATGGAGAGGCCCAAGCATTTGTAAAGCTTCACAAAAAATTCCCATCTGTAGCCCTGGTTAATAGCTACTGCTCTAGAAACTCCATAGTAACCATAATAATGATTGCCCCTCAAGTGTTGTGGGGAGACCTGGATTGGCAGAGATACCCGGAGTGGGCTTGTCTCTGTTCAGCAAATGTAGTCTTTCCTGGGGGCCACAAGAACAGCAGCTGTGGTGAGGGAAGAGGTGAGGATATTATGTGTGTATGAAGCGACTATGTAAGCCCCTGAGCTCTTTATAGGAGAGAATGGTGATGTTTTGGCTCCAGGTGTACCGATGAAGACCACATGCTGTTCATTACTTACTAGTCAAATTGTAGTTAAGTTTGAACTTCCTAAAGAATCCCAAAAAAATCCATATAGCTCCAAGATTATGATAGGGAACATTTATTATTGGAGCTTCTGATACAGAGGCAGGATTTGGCAAAATTGTTTTAGTTATGTTGGAAACAACACTTTAATAATGACATGTAGCAGTGATTTGGGACATGGTTTTACTATGATTGTAGTTTAGATGAGGCTACTCCCATCATCACTGTTACCTTTTTAGCTGAGATTTCAGCTGCAGCCTAAGAGAGAACTTCACTGTTTTCCTCTTGATATTTAGAAGAATAGTCCCTGTGGCTTTTTGTCTTATCTATTTTCATGACAGCTTGACTTAAACACTTAGGTGTACTCTGTCCCCACCCCCAAAGACATGTACAGAGAACCAATTATTTAAATCCTCCTCCCCTTTTTTATGTGTATGTGTTAATCACCACCAAGGATATTTTTTCCATTGCTTTTTTGAGATAGTGAAAGGGAAGGAGAGAAGGGGAGGGGGAGGGGGAGGGGGAGAGAGAGAAACATGGATGTGAGAGGGACACATTGATTGGTTTCCTTGCGCACTTACCAACAGGGGCCAGGAATCAAACCTGCAATCCAGGTACATGCCCTTGACCTGGAATCAAGCCTGCAATCCTGCATTGCTAGGGCCAACACTCTATTACTGAACAACACCGACCAGAGTTGCCCCTCTTACTTTGGAGGGATTTTTGTTATTTTTTAAGGTCTTACCTTAAATTATAATTTTTTTTAAATAAATCTTTATTGTTCAGATTATTACAGGTGTTCCTCTTCCCCCCCCCCCCCATAGCTCCCCTCCACCTGATTCCCCACCCCACCCCATGCCCTTACCCCCCGCCACTGTCTTCATCCATAGGAGTAAGATTTTTGTCCAATCTCTTCCCGCACCCCTCACACCTGCTTCCCCTGAGAGTCGTCAGTCCACTCCCTTTCTATGTCCCTGATTCTATTATATTCACCAGTCCATTCTGTTCTTCAGATTTTTTATTCACTTGATTTTTAGATTCACTTGTTGGTAGGTATGTATTTGATGTCATTTTGTTGTTCATAATTTTTATCTTTACCTTTTTCTTCTTCTTCTTCTTCTTCTTAAAGAATACCCTTCAGCATTTCATGTAATCCTGGTTTGGTGGCGATGAACTCCTTTAGCTTTTTCTTGTCTGTGAAGCTCTTTATCTGACCTTCAACTCTGAATGATAGCTTTGCTGGGTAGAGTAATCTTGGTTGTAGGTTCTTGCTGTTCATCACTTTGAATATTTCTTGCCACTCCCTTCTGGCCTGCATAGTTTCTGTTGAGAAATCAGCTGACAGTCGTATGGGTACTCCCTTGTAGGTAATTAACTGTTTTTCTCTTGCTGCTTTTAATATTCTCTCTTTGTCTTTTGCCCTTGGCATTTTAATTATGATGTGTCTTGGTGTGGTCCTCTTTGGATTCCTCTTGTATGGGGTTCTGTGCACTTCCTGGACTTGTAAGTCTATTTCTTTCACCAGGTAGGGAAAGTTTTCTGTCATTATTTTTTCTAATAGGTTTTCAATATTTTGCTCTCTCCCTTCTTCTGGCACCCCAAAAATTCGGATGTTGGTTCGCTTAAAGTTGTCCCACAGGCTCCTTACACTATCTTCATATTTTTGGATTCTTTTTTCTTTTTGTTTTTCTGGTTGGATGTTTTTTGTTTCCACATATTTCAGATCTTTGGTTTGATTCTTGGGGTACGTTGATCTACAGTTGAGTTTCTGTATATTCTTTATTTCAGACAGTGTATGCTTCATTTCTGACTGATCCTTTTCCATTTTTTTGGCATTCTCATTAAGCTCCTTGAAGGTCTCATCAAGTTTCTCAGCGGTTTTAAGAAGATTCTTGAGTAACCTTATACATGTGGTTCTGAACTCTATGTCATCCAGTAGTTTGCTTTCCTCCGTTTCTTTCATTCGTGACATGTTTCTTTGTCTCCACATTTTGGCTGCTTCCCTGTGTTGATGGAGTAGCTTTGTGTGGTAGGTGATCTATAGGGGGCAGTAGCTCAGCCTCCTCAATCACATGAGGTGGATGCTCTTGGTACACCCCGTTGTGGGCTGAGTGCAAAGTCTTGGTGTAGTTAAGCCTTAATTGCCGTTGGTACACTGGGAGGAATTGACCTCCAGGCCAGTTAGCTGTGAGCACTCGCTGTGTCTATAATGGAAGAACTGCGCTGAAGACACGCGTATGGGGCAGGACTTGTTTCAGTGGGGCTTTGGTGCTCACTGAATCTGCCTCTTGAATGTGTCACTTATGGATGTGAGGAGTTGAAATCTGGTGTCTCACACTGACCACTAGGTACACTGGCTTCTGGATCTCCAATGGGGTGCAGGTCAGCTACTGTCTGAGGCCACCCAGCAGGAGCTACAGTGAGAGCTACAGTTTTCTCCTCTTTGCTTGTGGTTTGGAGGTTTTGGAGCTGTCTGACCCGGGCTGCAAGTTTGCTAGGTTAAGCTGCGATAGGGCAGGGCTTTCTTATGCAAAAGCCGCTGCTTAGAGCTTGGGTGGGTTTGTAGGTTGTGCAGGGTGGGGTCTCAGGGTGTCACTAGGCTAGGGCGTGGCAAACAGCAATGGCTGCTAGTTAGCCGGCTCTGTGTCCTCAAGGGCGTCCCGGAGTCCCGTGCCCCAGTGCCGTAAACAATTATTCCTGTGCGCAGCTCTGCAAGCAAGCCACCCTCACTGGCAGACAGTCCAGCTTCTCCCTGTAGGAGTTTGGGTCCCCCGCGTCTCCCCAGAAACTGGATTTCAGAGTAATCGGGGGCTTGTCTCCCTTTGGGTTGAAAAAAGCAACGCCCGCTGCCAGCCCGGATCACGTGCCTCCGTACCTCAGCTTTTCAGCGCTCGTGCACGTCTCAATGCTCTTTTCTCTTTCCTTCTAGTTGTAGAACTTCCACTCAGCCAGCTTTCCTGTGGTTCTGGGTGATAGATGTTTTTTCTTTTAGTTGTATTTTTGAAATTGTTGCGGGAGGCAGCAGTTTAGGTGTTTACCTCCGCCGCCATCTTAGATTCTCTCTCTCTTAAATTATAATTTATTAATTATAGAATAACAGAACTAGAAGGGACCCTACATATAATCTAGACCTGTGGTTCTTTTTCTTTAAAAAAAAAAATTTTTTTTTCTTTTTTTTTCTTTTATTAGAGTGAGAGAGGAAGGGGGAGAGAGAGGAACATGCTGTGAGAGCAAAACATTGATTGGCTGGCTCCTGCATGCTCCTAACTGGGAATCAAACCTGCAACCTTTATTTGTAAGGGACTGACACCCAACCAACTAAGCCACATCAACCAGGGCTAGACCTGTGGTTCTTAAAGTGTGTGTGGTCCCTTGACCAGCAGCATCAGCATCACCTGGGAATTGTTAACAAATGCATATCCTAAGCCTGACATGAACCTACATAATTAGAGGCTCTGGGGGTGGGAACCAGCAGTGTGTAGTTTATTAAGCCATCCAGTGATAGCTATATTCCTCACTCCAAATTTTAAGATTTAGTTTCAATTCTTTTTTAATATATTTTTATTGATTTCAGAGAGGAAGGAAGAGGGAGAAAGAAATATCAATGGTGAGAGAAACTATTGATTGGCTGCCTCCTGTATGCCCCACACTGGGGATCTAGCCTGAAACCCGGGTGCCCTGACTGGGAATTGAACTGTGACCTTCTGGTTCATAGGTCAATGCTCAACCACTAAGCCACACTGGCTGGGCAAGATTTAATTTTCAAGTTTTATGTCAGGCCCAAGCTTACTCCAACCGGGATGGATCTATTTGTAAGTTGCTTTGGGAATCTTTACAACCACCAGTAGATATAGGCAGGCATCTCTGGCAGGGGAAAGGGGCTCTGTCCTCTATAGCTCCAAAAGGATAAAGTTATGTCAGTAAGTGAATGAGCTGATTGAACCTGTTGCCCCACAATGGGCTGAGAGAAAACTGTGTAGCCGGACACCTGTGACTTGAACTTTGCGCTTTCATGTTGGCACTGTGCTATACCTTCATGTCTTGTTCTTTGAAAAGAAAAGTTCTATCCTCCTTATACCCTCAAACTCTTGAAGATTAAAGGAGATGAACTTTTCAGGTAAGATGCACAAGGCTGTAAATTCAAAGTAACAGTTCCCTTAACAACTGTAATTTAACCATGTTACTCATTTGAAAGAAAGCATAAATTTAAGTGTTGTGCCATAGTACAAACAAGTTACAGATATGCCAGGAAAAAAGATATCACTGTTTAAAGAACAGAAATGTGTAGATGCTTGTGTGTTCGAATTCCCAACCACAGTGATGAAGCATCCGTTTTGGTGTTGAAAAAGATCATGGCAGAATATAGCAGCACTGTTCTCTCTCAATTGCAGGGCTTTTGTTCTGGTTGTCTTCACCATAGAGTACAATATTCATGCTCCACACTTGGCCTGTCCCTTGGATCTCAAGTAATACCACACTTACAAAGCAGTAGCATATAGCTTACAAGCTGCTGTAACAGACTGGGGTATTTTCATTTCATATATGGTAATTCAAGGTTCTGAGAAAGGTTAAATGACTTGCCCAAGGGTTACTGGATCTATACCATTATTTTTTCATAATCATTTTTCTATGTGAAATGCAGACCTATGTGTTTGGTTTGTGTTCATATTGCCCAGAGGCCATGAAAGCTTCAGGTTAATGAAATGTTCTTTATTTTGTAGCCATCCAGTCCGATGGATCAGATGGGCAAGATGAGACCTCAGCCATATGGTGGAACTAACCCATACTCACAACAACAGGGACCTCCGTCAGGACCGCAGCAAGGACATGGGTACCCAGGGCAGCCATATGGGACCCAAACCCCACAGCGGTACCCGATGACCATGCAGGGCCGGGCGCAGAATACCATGGGCGGCCTCTCTTATGCACAGCAGGTAGATGGTGACTCCTATTACCTTACCCTTAATCTGTCCAGGACCTGGTCTTGAGCTATAGCATCAGAACACATCTTTGGCCTTCCAGCTGGAATCACCATCTTCCAGTAATTAGCCAAAATGAGTAACACAAAGGGAAAGAGGAGAGGCACCTGCTATATGTTCTCTAGACTTCTTAGGAAACATGGAGTTCTTCCTTTGGCCACATACATGCAAATCTACTAGAAAGGTGATATTGTAGACATCAAGGGAAGGCCGCACAAATGTTACCATAGCAAAAACTAGAGGAGTCCACAGTGTCACCCAGCATGTAGTGGGCATTGTTGTAACAAACAAATTACGGGCAAGATTCTTGCCAAGAGAATTCATGTACATATTGAGCATATTAAACACTCTAAGAACTGAGATAGCTTCCTGAAACGTGTGAAAGAACATGATCAGAAAAAAGAAGGAAGCCAAAGACAAAGGTATTTGGGTTCAACTGAAACTTCAGCCTGCTCTACTTTATGAGAACCAATGGAAAGGAGCCTGAACTGCTAAAACCCATTCATTCCCTATGAATTCATGGCATGATAAGTATAAAAGACAAACAAGCAAACCCTGTACTGTTTTAAAAAAAAAGAACTTGTCTTTGGTTTCCAAACCCCTTGAAAGCATAGGCCAGTTGGCTGTTAGTTACAGTGTGCTACTTACAAGGCCATGGTTTTAAGGCACCATTCCATGTGTGCTGGAGGGAAAACTGCTCCCTAGCCACAGGCTGTACATATCTGTCTTTTTCTTTGACCTGGCTGGCCTTCTTGGTGATCTCTGAATGAGGTTTTGGGAAGAAAGAAAGGCAGTAGCTGAGCAACTGTCCACTGCTACAAAGCAAAACCACTCGTAATGTGTCCTCTCTGGTTCACAATGATTTAGTTTAGGAGGGACTGGAGGTAGAAGAAAAAAGGAAGATTGAACAATAAGGATGCTAACAGTTATTATAAATGTAAATCTGTCTGGTCACCCGCATCCTTTTTCAAAAATATATATTTTTTTATTGATTTCAGAGAGGGTGAGAAAGAGAGAAACATCAAGGGTAAGAATCATTGATTGGCTGCCTCCTGCACACTCCCTACTGGGGATCAAGGCCGCAATCCAAGCATGTGCCCTTGACCAGAATCAAACCCGGGACCTTTCAGCCTGCAGGCCAATGGCTGCTCTATCCACTGAGCCAAACAAGCTAGGGCTGCGTCATTATCTTTTTACTAGAGGCCTGGTGCATGAAAATTCACGCACTGGAGCGGGGGTCCCTTAGCCCAGCCTGCCCCCTCTCACAGAGTCCAGGAGCCCTCAGGGGCGAGAGGTGACCCGGCGATAAGGGGAAGGCGACACCCCCATCACACCTCTGCTGCTGCTGCTGCCGCCACTGCCAGCAGCACAAGCCTCGGCAGGCCCTGGTTACCTGAGCCTTGGCCGGCCCTCGGCAGCTGGGCAGCTACCATCCGAGGCTTGCCTGCGCCTGGGGCCGGCCCTGGGACTGGGGACTGGGGGACTCCAGATGCAGGTGGGGCTGAGGGGACTGGGCTCCACCATCTTGTGGCTGTGGGCACTGCCATCTTTGAGGGCGTGACAGTCAATTAACATATTCCCTCCTTATTGGCTGTGGGTGCCGCCATCTTTGTGAGGGTATGGCAGTCAATTAGCATATTCTCTCTCTATTAGATAGGATAGTCACTTTGTTTTGACAGCTTTTCCTATCATTTACATTTGGGTGGCATTCACAATGAAAATGGTGAGGGACAGCATCTAAAACCTAACTTTACTCCTAAAACTTTAAAGCAAAGTATGCCTTTAAATATAAAAAATAGGATATGGTCACTTGGTTCAATGAGAAAACGGAGGAGAGATGGGATAGATATTATTGGTGTGGTTTTTGTGTGTGTTTTTTGGTGGGGGGTTAGAGCTTGCCCACTTACCAAATGTGTTCTCAGTGTCTAGAATAGTGCCTGGTACAAGTAAGCAAGTAGGTTCTCAAATATTTTGGGGATGAAGGTTAAATGAAAAGGAGAACCAGAGTAACTTAGTGATTTGCACACTGTCTGGATTATTAAATGCTAGGTTTTCAGTCGACTGAGCCAGGTTGCTGTTGACTATTCTTTGTGGCTAAGTTACCGATTCCTAGTGCTTATAAAAAGTCTATGCCATGATAAAAAGAGTAGGCCCATGGTGAAAACAGCTGCTCTTGTACTCTTGTAAATGGCCCAAATATTAAATAGTGTAAATTTCCTGTGGATGAATGCAGTCCACTTGTAAATAAACCAACTGGTAATCCAGCTTGGCCATCCTTCCTAACTCATTAAACAGGGATGGTGGAAAAACTCGGCCTTCTAAGCTAAGTGTGAGGCTTGGCTTGCCTGCTTTCTATACCCATTCACAGGGCATAGCTTTTTGACAGAATATCTCACCTCTCTTTTTCTTTTCTTTTTAATCCTCTCCCGAGGACATGCTTTTATTGATTTGAGAGAGAGAGAAAACCATTGATGAGAAAGTGAAACATCGATTGGTTGCCTCCTCATGTGCCTTGACAGTGATTGAACACACAATCTGGATATGTGCCTTGAACAGGGATCAAACCTGCAACCTTTCAATGTACTGAACAACACTCCAACCAACTGAGCCACACTGGTCAGGGCTACCTCACCTTTCTTTGTCCAGAAGAGTCAGTGCTAAAAAATGTGTCCTTTCCTTTCCTACAGATTCCTCCTTATGGACAACAAGGCCCCGGTGGATATAGTCAACAGGGCCAGACTCCATATTATAACCAGCAAAGTCCTCACCCCCAGCAGCAGCAGCAGCCACCCTACTCCCAGCAACCACCATCCCAGACCCCTCATGCCCAACCTTCGTATCAGCAGCAGCCGCAGTCTCAGCCACCACAGCTCCAGTCCGCTCAGCCTCCATATTCCCAGCAGCCATCCCAGCCTCCACATCAGCAGTCTCCAACTCCATACCCTTCCCAACAGTCTACAACGCAGCAGCACCCCCAGAGCCAGCCCCCCTACTCACAGCCGCAGGCACAGTCTCCCTACCAGCAGCAGCAACCTCAGCAGCCAGCATCCTCGACACTCTCCCAGCAGGCTGCATACCCTCAGCCCCAGTCTCAGCAGTCACAGCAAACTGCCTATTCCCAGCAGCGCTTCCCTCCGCCACAGGTAAGATGCCCCTGCCTCTTTCTCTTCTTTACATGTAACCACCAATAGCTTGGGGATTGGTATCATGAAAAGTTTGCCATACAGGTTGGTTCTCTAAAGTGCACTTAAAAGCCCATTAAATTCTGGATAAACATGCTAACTGGAATTGATTGAACTAATAAAGGCATAACCTTCTTAACTGCATAAAAACCTTTATCTCTCCTTACTGATGATGAAATAGGGCAATGGAAAGTTGCATAGAAAGATAAATTGAAGATAATTGGACTGATTTTTTTTTTTTAACTAGAATTTAGAACTTGAGCATCCAACTAAGTTTGGTCTTCTTTTAAAACAATAACTTTGGGATGCTATACTGTACATTCATTCTAACTGCTATTCCATTCTGCTATTGCTCAAAATATTTTTAGACTCCTTCATATGAAATTGCCATTGGAGCTGACAGCACACTAGAATATTCTCAGTGGTGGCAAATCCTTTTATTTTTTTGAGGATGGATTTGATTTTGGGAAATAGCTAAAATTTATTTGTAGCCATGTCTGTGAACAAGATAGGTGATGAAGCTGCCTTGGGTTTTTTATTCTTTAAAGAGCAGAAAGAGGAGAAATGATTGTGTGAT
The DNA here is from genome assembly GCA_026230045.1 of Corynorhinus townsendii. NCBI lineage: Eukaryota > Metazoa > Chordata > Mammalia > Chiroptera > Vespertilionidae > Corynorhinus > Corynorhinus townsendii. The sequence goes on along the minus strand of JAPDVU010000002.1, from coordinate 205,383,216 downwards.
GATAGGTCCGTTAAAAATGTTGTGCATTGATGGCATTGTTGGAAAATTATCTCATCCCAAGGTGATGACTTTGAAGGAAGTAGTAGTCATTTTAACGCAGAGGTTCAGGAGTTTGTTGTTGTTGTCGTTTTTTAATTAAATGGTCTCATTCCTTGATAAATATAACATGTAGTTAGCCAGACTTTAGAATTTAACCCCAACAACAGCTCTCTCTCTTAGTGGCAATAAATGGTGAACAGTGCCATCGAAAAGAGTCTTATATCCACTGTTGACATTTTATCTGCGAGCCACACCTTGTATTTTCTGCCTTTGGATGACATTGTGTGCATTGGGCAGTCTCTCTCACCCAGTTTCCCCTGTATGAGAGTCCCATAGCCTTCTCATCATAAAGCAAGCTTGTTTGGTTTGTCAGTGCCAGGCTATAACACAGCTTTTGTTTTTCTTGTTTTAGGAGTTATCTCAAGATTCATTTGGGTCTCAGGCATCCTCAACCCCCTCAATGACCTCCAGTAAGGGAGGGCAAGAAGATATGAACTTGAGTCTTCAGTCAAGACCCTCAAGCTTGCCTGTGAGTATGCCTGCCATCCTCTAAAAGATGATGTGGGGTAGAGAGAAAAGCAATGAAAACTGGTTTCTGGTTGGATGTTTTGGTGATACTAAGCTAAATGAACAATGAGCTATTTCTTGATTATAGGTTCAAAATTCTGTATAGGAATTTATGGACTGACCTTGTAGATTGTCTTTTTTTTTTACTATCTGCCCAGGGAATAGGTTTATGATCTCTGTGTAGAGTTTTCTGTTTTTAAATCTTGGCCTCTTAGGCATGGACCATTTGAGAGGCGAGAAGATGGAGATGTTTGAAGCACTCTCTGCTCTCCATCAAAGTTCAGAGAAGTCTCAATGGATGTTTGTGTTTGTGTGTGTGTGTGTGTGTGTTTTACCTTACTTTTGAGGTCTTAATTTTTAGGCTTTTGTCTTAGCATTTAGCTAAGAGGTAGGATTTGGGATGCATTCAGAATAAATTGTCACTTTGAACATGAGCAGAGTAAAACTTTTTCTGGTTTGTGTTTTGTGTGAATAAGTGTTTTTGTCTAGTAGGATACTTGGTGCCCAAATGCTTTATTAGTGTTTATAGAATGGACTGGCTGTATCCTGAGAGAGGCAGTGTAGTCTGCTGATTAAGAGTTTGGGCTTTAGAGCCAGAGTTCCTGGGTCTGCAGGTTGACTCTGCCACTAACTATTTAGCCTTGGGCAAGTCACTTAACCTGTCCATGCCTTAATTTTCACATCTGTAAAGTGAATCTAAAAATACCCACTTCATAGGGGGGGTCATTAATATTAAAGAGGTTAGCAGAGAGAGAGTGTTGGTACATCGTAGGCACTCATAAATGTTATTGTCATCATCCCAGAAGCCATGAGGAGGACTGTGCTTGATATCTGAAAGGCAGTTTGCACCAACCGTTTTATAGTAGGCTGGTTCTGCCCTGATCGGTTTGGCTCAGTGGATAGAGCATCAGCCTGCGGACTGAAGGATCCCGGGTTCTATTCGGCTCAAGGGCATTTACTTTGGTTGCAGGCACATCCCCAGTAGGGGGTGTGCAGGAGGCAGCTGGTCAGTGTTTCTCTCTCACTGATGTTTCTAACTCTATCCCTCTCTCCCTTCCTCTCGCTAAAAAAAAAAAATCAATAAAATATATTTTTAAAAAATAGTAGGCTGGTTCTGGAAACACTTGTGCAAGTTGCTTAGGTTCTGAAAATTAATCTCAGGAATGAAATGGACTACTCCAAAATCTAGTAGGATGGTAGGAAGCAAACCCTCCATTACAATTCTGTTTCAGTTAAGAAATGGAAATTTAGCCACACATGCCCAGACAAGAGTCTTTTGAAATGTTGATTCAACTTGGAATTGAAGCCTATCTCTTCAGTTAGTCTGACTTGGGGGGAAAATGGTTTCTGGATCTTTGAGAAATAGGTAGGAGGCAGGAACTCTCTTTATCATAAAGCCTTCCCTGGTTTCCCCTGAAGATCTCTGAGCCATAACCTTAGTAGGATGAGGTCTGTGGAATCCCTCAGCACCTGTCATTCTGGCTTCTCAGGCCAAGATGAAGAGCCACTGTCAGATGGGACTTCTAAGACTGTCTCAGCTGAGGATTTGGGGGAAGAAGTATCTGAATAAGGCAATCCCTCTTTGTTCCTTTCTCATTAATGTCTGTTGCAATTCTTTTCTGCATCCTGAACTTCACTGGACTGTGCTTTTCAGCCTGATTTTGTCAGTCATGTGTAACTACTCCCTCTTCATCTAAGGTCTGTGGCTAAATCTGGGTGAGGTACTATTGTAGCAAGAATCCAAATTGGTGGATTTCTGCCAGTGCTGTAAAGTTTCTCCTTACCCCATCAAAATTTCTGCTTGCTTCTACTGATCTTTTAACAAAACTGTAGTTGGTACCTTTTCAGTCTTGAGAAGCCTAAGCATATAATTATATTGCATGTCTTCTAGGGGTTGAGAACCCTGTACTATTGAGAACCCTGTTCTATTGATTTGACCAACTGAAGTGAAGGTGCTGGCAGCTTCTTGGGCCCAAGATAGAGTTCTTGGGCAGCCAATCACAAGGAGCGTTCCCAAATCCAGCCTTCTACTATAGATTCATCCAAATGGGTCATTTGCTCTGTGGTAGAAACTCCATGTGGGAGGTGAGCTGGCTGGGTTATTGGCATCTTGTTTGTAGAATTGCTTTTTATCTCTCTGTTACTTGAACCAAGAAACAAAAGATGGTTTTTCTTTAAAATTTTGGTTTGATGCCAGATTTGCCTCACCAGGCTGGGAAACAGTCACACCTGAAGAAAGGAGAAGTCGGGATTCCCTACAAAGGGCCCTCTCCTTTCTTAAGCAGCTGTGTTAAGGGATTCTGAAGGCTTACCAGTTTCAGGCAGCCCCTCCACTTTCCACATCTCCCTCTTCATTCACCTTACCACTTAGCCCTAAAGGCAATATGATTGTGACCCTAGAGTTAAAGACTCAGTATGGTTTCTGATCCTGATTATTACAAAAATTAGATTTTGAGGAGTTTTTGCTCAGCTATTAATGCCAAACCATTTAGCTGCTATTCTTCTGATTATGTTAGCTCTCTATTTAAAATCTCTCAATTAGTTTTCATTAATCGTAGAATAAAATCCCATATCCTTAATATTACCTAGGCTGTTTGTCTGTCGTGTGTCCAACCCCCATCCCTCACTCCCCCGGCTGTCCCACTTTCCGATTCAGTAGGCCTGGTGTGTGGCCTGGGAAATTGCATTTCTAACAGTCTTCAATGGTACTGATGCTGCTTGTCCAGGGATGGCATTTTGAGAAGCTTTACTTTGTCTTTTTTTTTACCTTGCTCTCAGCTTTCTCTCCATTTTTATAAGGCCCTATGCTTTTTTCTGCTTCCAGACCTTTTTTTTTTTTTTTTTTTTTGCCTAATACACTTCTCCTTTTAACTCCTCCAGTTCATATTTCAGACTGCATCTTCAAGATCATTTCCTCAGAAAGCTTCTTCCTAATCAAGCTTCAAAGCTTAGATTAAATAACTTCTATGATGCCCTCACTAAAAAGGCAGGCAGTTCTAATTTTTTAAATCTGAAATATTTAAGACTTAAGAAAGTGTTAAGAGTAATTCAGTGCCTGAGTACTCATCTATAGAAACTAAAACTTGTTGACATAGGTAAAAGCACCTTATATAGTCCTCTGAAATCACTTCCACATCCTTGTACACAGAGAAGCACCATCTTGTATAATGAAGTTTTTTTTTTTTTTTAATGAAGTTTCTTTGCTCCATTATACCCAGGGTATTTTGCTGATGCCTCTACTTACTTGGGTCTTGCTCACTAGATGGTAAGCTCCTGAAAGGCAGGAACTGTATTATTGACCTCTGTGCCCCCAACACCTATCATGTGACTCCCAAGACTGGTGGTTCTCTGTCTTGGCTGCATGTTAGAATTACCTCGGGAGTGAGTGATTTTTAAAATCACTGGCGAGGGTTCACAGAGTTCTGATTTGTTTGATTTGGGATTGGGCTTGGGCTTTAGTGTGGTTAGAAGCTGTATTGGGTGATTCTGATTTGCAGCCCTGGTAGAGATCCACTAGTTTAAACTGTCAGGTTTCTTTCTGTAATATACTCTTAGCACCCATGCTTCTTGTCAGTGCTTATCTCGATATTAATTTCAATAACTTAATGCAAATTCAGTCAGGGCCTAACTTGCTGTGTCTTGCTCATTGCCATCATAGTACCTGGCATATAGTAGGCTTCAGTTCATTGAACGAAGGAACCTGAGCAGTATCCATTAGGTTGCTCATCCAGAAAATGTATGTCTATACAGGGGACATCTTGTCCGTATTATCAGATTATTGTTTTCACTGCTAGGGCAAGGCAGGTATCACAGAATGCTATGTGATGGCCCAAACTCTATTTTAGAGAATTGGTTAATTTATTTGTGATTCCTGGACAGTGACTTAGGAAGAATTTGGGGTTAGGGTTTGTCATTTATCTTGTAAAATAGCTACCACTTCACCTTAATGTTAAAGGGATGAATGAGCAAATATTCAGGTGTTTCATTAAGTCTTTAATTTTCTTTATTTTGGGGAAAACCTTTAAGGGACTCTGAAAATTGGTATCTGACTTTTGATTAATCATTTTGAAATGATTATAGTCATTTTTTAGGATGACTTACATCTTTAAAAGCTTCTATTTTAGTGATTCATCCAAGTGTATGTGGCTTCCCTAGAATAATGAATGCTTCCCACATTTTTCTTACTGAGGCACATTTGTAAATATACATTTTAGTCTTGAAAGTTTACTTGGGATAGGGTTTCCATTTAGTGGTGGAAAATGGATATAGGATTGAAAGTCCTGATCTGGGAAGGTTAAGCTAGATTAGTGCTTCTCAAACTTTGGCATGCAGTAAGGATGCCATTAAATTAAAACACAGATTACTGACCTCTACCAGAAAGATTCTGACTCAGAAGGTGTGGCATGGGATCCAAATATTTGCATTTCTAGCAAGCTCCAGGTGGTGCTGACGTTGCCCATGCCATAGCTGAACAATGAGCTAGGTAGTCCTTTGAAAGGGGAAGAAAAAAATTACTAGGCTAGGAAGCCAGTCTAGAAATAGTGATGACTTACAGTATAGTTTTACTCATGATGATCTAGAAATAAGACTGTCCCTTGACAATAGTGGTAGATAAGAGACTTGGGGGAGAGAGGCTACCTGCAGCTGTGGCTCTCTGCAGTTTATCCGTGGGTTAGGACAGCCCTTGCACTGCTAGCACTCCACTCTAGCCCCCATCACTATATCCCTTCCATAAACTGGTCATCAAATCCTAGTTTACCTCAGAAATGGTTTTTCCTCACTGTCCTCCCCCACTGCCTTTTTTTAGGCCTTCGTTATCCCTCTCCTGGTATCTTGCCACAGCCTCCTGATGGTTAATTTTCTTTTCCTTCCAAGTTAGTCCTCAACATAATTACCAGAATGATCACCTTAAAAAATCAAACCTGGCAAGAAACATTACTGCTTTAAAACCTCCGACTACACGTTGCCTATAGGTTTAAGCCCAAGTGTGACATACAAGACCCTTTGTAATCTGGAGGATGAGGAATTTTTTTAATTTAATTTTTTTTAATTTAATAAATCTTTATTGTTCAGATTATTACAATTGTTTCTCCTTTTTCCCCCCATAGCTCCCCTCCACCCAGTTCCCACCCACCCTCTGCCCTTACCTCCCCCACACTGCCCTCATCCATAGGTGTACGATTTTTGTCCAGTCTCTTCCTGCACCCCCCACACCCCTGTCCCCCTGAGAATTATCAATCCACTCCCTTTCTATGCCCCTGATTCTATTATATTCACCAGTTTATTCTGTTCATCAGATTTTTAATTCACTTGATTTTTAGATTCACTTGTTGATAGTCATGTATTTGTTGTTCATAATTTTATCTTTACCTTTTTCTTCTTCTTCCTCTTCTTAAAGGATACCTTTCAGCATTTCACATAATACTGGTTTGACGGTGATGAACTCATTCAGCTTTTTCTTATCTGTGAAGCTCTTTGTCTGACCTTCCATTTTGAATGATAACTTTGCTGGGTAAACTTGATTGTAGGTTCTTGCTATTCATCACTTTGAATATTTCTTGCCACTCCCGTCTGGCCTGCATAGTTTCTGTTGAGAAATCAGCTGACAATCATATGGGTGCACCCTTGTTGGTAATTAACTGTTTTTCTCTTGCTGCTTTTAAGATTCTCTCTTTGTCTTTTGCTCTTGGCATTTTAATTATGATGTGTCTTGGTGTGGTCCTCTTTGGATTCCTTTTGTTTGGGGTTCTGTGCGCTTCCTGGGCTTGTAAGTCTATTTTATCAGGTGGGGGAAGTTTTCAGTCATTATTTCTTCAAATAGGTTTTCAGTATCTTGCTCTCTCTCTTCTTCTGGCACCCCCATAATTCGGATGTTGGTACGCTGGAAGTTGTCCCAGAGGCTTCATACACTATCTTCAAATTTTTGAATTCTTTTTGCTTTTTGCTTTCTCGGTTGAGTGTTTTTTGCTTTTTTGTAATTCAAATCTTTGACTTGATTCTTGCATTCCTCTAGTCTGCTGTTTGGTCTCTGTATAATATTTTTTATTTCAGTCAGTGTATTTTTAATTTCTAGTAGGTCCTTTTACATATCCTGAAGGGTCTCGTTAAATTTATTGGCCTTTTTTAGGAAATTCTTGAAAAACCTTATAACCGTGGTTTTGAGCTCTATATCCAGTCATTTGTGTTCCTCCATTTCTTTCGTTTGTGATGTTTCTTTGTCTCCGCGTTTTCGCTACTTCTCTGAGTTGGTAGGGTGGCCCTGTGTGCTAGGTGTCCTATATGGCCCAGTGGGTCAGCCTCCCAGTTACCTGAGGTGGACACTCTAGGTGCACCCCTTTGTGGACTGTGTGTACAGCCTTGTTGTAGTTAAGTCTTGATTGTTGTTGGTGTCACTGGGAGGAATTGACTTCCAGGCCAATTGGCTGTGAGGACCCGCTGTGTCTATAATGGAAGAACTGCTGTGCTGGAGACACGCTTATGGGGCTGGACTTGTTTCAGTTGGGCTTTGGTGCTCACTGAGTCTGCCTCTTGAATGTGTCACTTATGGATGTGAGGAGTTGAAATCTGGTGTCATCTCACACTGACCACTAGATACACAAGCTTCTGGATCTCCAATGGGGTGCAGGTCAGCTACTGTATGAGGCCACCCAGCAGGAGCTACAGTGAGAACTACAGTTTTCTCCTCTTTGCTTGGGGTTTGGAGGTTTTGGAGCTGTCTGACCAGCATTGCAGTTTGTTAGGTAAAGATGCGATAGTGCAGGCCATTTATATGCAAAAGCCACTGCGTGTAGATTGTGCGGGGCGGGGTCTCAGGGAGTCACTAGGCTAGGGCATGGCAAACAGCGATGGCTGCCAGTCAGCCGTCTCTGCGTCTCCGCATTTCCAAGTCCCCACGTCCCGCACCCCAGCGCAGTAAACAATGATTGCTGTGCGCACCTCTGCAAGAAAGTCACCCTCACTTTCCAACCCGATGGCAGACAGTCCAGCTTCTCCTGTAGGAGTTTGGGTCCCCAGCATCTCCCCAGAAACTGGAGTTCAGAGTAATCGGGAGCTTGTCTTCCTTCGGGTTGAAAAATGCAACGCGCCCCGTCGCCCACTGCCAGCCTGATTTGCACGCCTCCGTACCTCAGCTTTTCAGCGCTTGTGCACGTCTCAATGCTCTTTTCTCTTTCCTTCTAGTTGTAGAACTTCCACTCAGCCAGCTTTCCCATGGTTCTGGGTGATAGATGTTTTTGTCTTTTAGTTGTAGTTTTGAAATTGTTGTGTGAGGCAGCAGTTTAGGTGTTTACCTGTGCCGCCATCTTGGTTTCTCCCTTTTTTTTAATTTTAAGTAGGTAAGTTTCCTGTCCTTGGAGTAAAACCTGGTGTATTGTTTGCTGTGGGTATTGTATTGAAGGCAGGTAGGCAGTAGACATGGGTTGAACTTCAGTGACTTCTGAGGTAAACTGAACTCTTTTTTTTTTTTTTTAATATATTTTATTGATTTTTTACAGAGAGGAAGGGAGAGGGATAGAGAGTTAGAAACATCGATGAGAGAGAAACATCAATCAGCTGCCTCCTGCACACCCCCAACTGGGGATGTGCCCGCAACCAAGGTACATGCCCTTGACCAGAATCAAACCTGGGACCCTTCATTCCGCAGGCCGACGCTCTATCCACTGAGCCAAACCAGCTAGGACATGAACTCTTAAATCTGTACTTGTGAATGTGACATGGTTGCCACCCTTAAGAATCCTCCTCTGAATGTAGTAGGCATTTAATAAATTTTGAATTAGCCATTTGAAAAATAAAAAGAATCCTCCTCTGTTTCATTAGTGAAATAATTAAAGAATATGTGCTTGAATGTTTTAGTGAGTGCTATCAGAGTTTGGTGAAGTCAGTGATGCGTTTATGTCTAAATAATTGAGGGAAGACATCAATGGCAGAAGTTTAGAATGAGGGAGATATGGATGTATTTAGGTGGTTGGAAAGGAGAAGTACAGCCTGAGCAGAGGCCTGGTGGGGGTGGGGTGCAGTATAGATGACATTTGGGAGGCTGGTCAGAATCAGGCTTATTGGGGAGGTTGTTATAGGCAGTAAAGCTAGATCACAGGGGTTGGGGCCCTGCTGAGCTAATAAGTAAGGCATTTAGATCTGATCTTACAGGCCTGGTGATATGTAATTAGGGCAGTAACATGATAAAACTAATTTTTTACAAAAATAATCCATTGGTGTATAGTTTAAAAGGGGAAGATTCTGAAAAGGGGATCAATTGAAATATTTCTGGCAAGAAGTGTGGAGTTGTGTGTGTGTGTGTGTGTGTGTGTGTGTGTGTGTGTGTGTGTGTCTCTCCCCCCCCCCCCCCTGTCATTTGCATAGCTACCTAGTCCCAGTTGTGTGATGTAGCAGGAAAGAATCTAGAACTGAGAATAAGTAGATTCTTTTGGGTGAAAAATGTAATTAGCTTGATTGACTAGGAGAGGTGAGGCGGGGAGAAAGAGAAATCTCATTGACAAGAATAGAAAGGTTAATAGGAAAGCTCATTTTTTAGGATAAGTTCCCTATAGTGAGATGTATTAAAAACAAATGCTTAGTGTCTCTTTGGAGATAGGAAACTGAAACTTGATAAAAGCTGAGTCTGAATAGAGTTTGAGAATTGTCTGTGTAGTGGTTAATGGTTAAACCATGGAATGAAGTAGGCCTTCCAGGCCATGAAGTCTGAAGAGAGGAGCCAGATAGAGGCCTAGACAATGTCTCTGGTCATTGTGTAGAAGCACCCAACATATAGCTGGAGAGATTGGAGGAGGACCAGGATTGTGTCATATTTCTGGAAGCCAAGGGAGGAAGGAAGATGATCCACACCAAATTTATATTTCAAGGAGTATAAAGTTGGATTTGTCATAAAGAGGTTATTGGGTCCTGACTGGTTTGGCTCAGTGGATAGAGCGTCAGCCTGTGGACTGAAGGGTCCCAGGTTCGATTCCGGTCAAGGGCATGTACCCTGGTTGCGGGCACATCCCCAGTAGGAGGCGTGCAGGAGGCAGCTGATCGATGTTGATAACTCTCTATCCCTCTACCTTCCTCTCTGTAAAAAATCAATAAAATATATTTTTTAAAAAGAGGTTATTTGGATCCATTTTAGGTAGGGAGAGGACCTGGTTTCTGAGGACTGGAGAAAAGGAGCAAGGGAAAGGTGTCAAGGTAAAGAGCACTCTTGAAAGTCATTGAAGGAGAAGTCATTTCAAATGCCTCAGCTACATCTCAAGGCCATGTGTATAAGGCAGGGTGAAGATTGGCAGAATATTAGGAGAGTGTAAATGCGCACATTTTTGGGGGGTCATGAGAGAAAGGAATCAAGGGCACTCACTAAGTGATTGAAAAAATCCTAGAGGCTGCTTTTGAATATCTAAATCATACTTGTTTGCTGTGGTCAGGCAGGTGTGGAGGTTATTGATGGCAGGAATGAGGTAGAAAACAGGATTAGGATTTTTAATGTCTGTTAAATTATCTATATTCTTTTATTTGGGTTTCCAAGCCCTTCTTTAGATTCCACTTAACAACATAACAGCTATTACCATTCGTATTTTACTACTGTGTTGCTCTTGGGCTCTAAGAGTTTGGGTTACAGAGAAAGGAAATGTAGGGAACTATGTTGTTCCTGTAGAATCCGAATCTTAGAGGGGAGGAGTAAGGCCCAGAAAGGAGCTACAGCCTATACCAATTCTAGAAGGGCAGGAATTGAAATGTACTGAGTAATCACTCCTGTTTTACATCATAAGAGACTAAGGATCGGACCTAGGGCTTAAATCCAGCTCTCTCTATATTTCAGATTAAATACTTTCTAGAGCATCCCACGCAGCAGAGTAAAAAGACATGGACAATCGGATTCTCTCTCATTTAGCCAAAAGCTTCAACCCCTTTGCCATTTAACCTTTACTAGACTTGTCCTAACCTAAAATAAAGAGTATAAATGGATTTCCATCTCACTTTTGTTTTCCCAGGCCTTGTGATGGAGGCACAGATGAGTTGTAAAAGGGGCAGCTGAGGGACAGGAAGGGGTAAGAAAGGGAAGATGGGCAAATCCATCGGGTAGGCCTGCCGGAGGAACTAGCCAACTAGGGAATCACCTCAAACAGTGGAAAGTTGACTCGAGTTTGGTTCTTTAGCTTCCCTGTGTTGGATGGGGCAAGCCCTGTTCTGTGCCTTTCTTCTTAGAACACAGTGTCCTGCTTAATGCTATCTTAATTGGTTATATTCTCATTACTAAAAACTGTGGTTCATTAGCCAGCAGCATAGACATCACCTGTAAATGCAGATCCTTGGGCCTCGCCCAAGCTTTATAGAATCCCAATACTCTTAACAAAATCCCCAGGCAATTTATTTGTCTAATGGTTTAGAAGCAAGGAGAGAGTAAAGTTTTCAAATATGGGGACTTCGGAATAAATTTTACTGTGTCTGGTAAAATTTAAAAAGTCTCAGTGTGGTGGGTGAGAGTGGGAGACCACAACTAATGGTTTTGTGGGTGCTTTGGGGGCCCTTGCACCCCATGTCTATAGTCCAGACCCTATTGTTTGACCATTCACAGCTCCCAGCATACATCTACAGCCTCATCTCTGGCTACTCAGGTATACCTTAAGCTCCTTACAACTCCTGGTCCTACCATCCTTCCTGCCATTTTTCTTTTGTTTAAGATGTCGTGTGCACCCCCACCTCCCCACTTCTCTTTTGTTAATGCTCAGCAAATCTACTTCGGCTTCAAAACCTAGCTAAAATACCCTTCCTTGGGAATTCTTCCCCACTTTCTTTAAGCATTTTCTTCATGTTCACAAAGATTATGTTGGTACCTCTGCTTGAAGACTTAGGTCTATATCTGAACTGAATCAGGCAGATACTCAGTAATAAACCTTTGTTGTTGTTGTTTTAATACATTTTTATTGATTTCAGTGAGGAAGGGAGAATGAGAGAGATAGAAATATCAGTGATGAGAGAGAACCATTGATTGGCTGCCTTCTGCATGCCCCCCTACTAGGTATGTAATCCACAACCCGGGTTTGTTCCCTGACGGGGAATCAATCCGTGACCTCCTGGTTCATAGGTTGATGTTCAACCACTGAACCACACCAGCCGGGCAACGTTTGTTGAATAGTCCCTAGGTTCTTGCTACCTACTTGAGCTTGAGAGCCAGTTTTTGTCATCTGGGTTTATTGCGGGGTTGAGGGTTGAAAAAAAATCTTCTAAAAGCTTAGAAAATTGGAATGCTCTAAGGATTTTAATTTTATACTGTTTGTGTTTCCTTTTGTCACTTATCATGGTAAAAGAAGGCAGGGCCAATGGTTTTTGCCAGCTTATTTTCAAAGGGGTAACAGAAATACCACTAGTAATATCTGACCGTGTATCTGTGCTTATTCCCCTTGAATTATAGCCCAGGTACTCTCACAAAGTCTGAAAAAGGAAATCCCTACCCACCCTGTCATATCTGCCCAGAATGTTCAGAGCAGCGTGTACCCTGTGCAAGTAGCCGTCCCTTCTCTAGAAAGCTAGTTCTCTGGCAGGGCTAGCCAGTCCGATTCTATATCTTAGTCACGCTGCTCCAGCCCTGATACTGCTGGTGCCTGCTTGAACCTGTGCTGCTTGCCGCAGATTTCTGTATACTCGTTCCTGGGCCCATTTCCTGTTTCTATTCTGGTCACTGGTGGCTCAGTTCAGCTTCCTGCTTGTGTGTCTCACATAGATTCCTCTTGCTGGAACCATTTGTTTTCTTTAGAACAACTTCAGTCTGAATACTAATTGCACCTTACCTCTAGTATGATGGCTCCTAGGGTCAGTTACCTACTGAGGACTGGTGAGAAGTTACACACACAACCCATCCCCCACCAAGCATACCACTTGGATTTGACATTGTTTTTTAGTTTGTCCCAGCACTGCTATAGGGAGCTGGTGGTTGCCAAAAATTTATATAAGAAGATAAACTGGGACCTTGTGTAGGCCAACCTTGTCTTTACTCATTAGGGCTCTTAGGAAGTTGTGCCCTGATTCTTTCGCACCTGGAACTAATAAACATATTTCCTGCTGCTGAGGAAGACACTTGGTACCCAACTTTGGGTTGGGCAGGTAATACCATCCTCAGCAGAGTAGAGTAAAAGCATTATGGAGAATATAGGGATGAAAAGGAATGCATGTGCTGACTCAGTCTTCATCTTATGTGAGCAATTCAATCCTCTCAGAGCGTGGAGTAGAGGGATAAGGTGCAGGGAGGTTGTAAAGGAAGACGTAAAGGTGAATGTCCTGGACAAACGTATTTTAAAGTTCTAAGGCTCCTCCATCTTGCCTATTTCCCCCCAAAAGATGCTAGCTTAGCAGAAAATACGTTTGTGAATAATTCTGCTCTCTCCGAAACTTCTCAAATTATCATTTGGTGATTCTGTGTCACATACAGTGGTTTCTACTCTAGGCCTGGGTTTGTTTAATAGGCATTTAATATTGGGAGTTGGTCTTACAAAATTGTTAGAAAGGAGCAACCTCTAGGCTTGTCCTTCAGGAACAGAACCTAAACCTAGATTTGACCCACTGAGGGAACTCCAGCTTGTGAGCCACTATCAGATTGATTGCTCTACATCTGCTATCCGGGGATCAGTAAGCTGGAATCAAGAAGTAGCAGCAGTTGCTGCCACCAGAACCAACACCCAGTTACCTAGAAGATGAAATGCAAATGCTCCAGCAGAAACAAGTGAAGGAGACAGAAACATGGTCTCTGCCATACTTTAATCTAATCTTAAATCTGCTTCTAATTAGTAGAGCCTGAATTGTGTCAGAAACTCATCTGCAAGGATTCTGGGATATGTAGTTTTCAGCTTTTTAAGCCTCTACAATTATGAAAAGAGTAGAACAAAGGCAGCATGAGTTAGTCCACAGAATATTTACCACACTAATGCAAACACCACCACTCCTTCTTACCCCCACCTTACATATGAGGGAGGAGTAAAGGACCTGCCCAAGGCCAGTTCAGTAAATGAGAATATTGGGTACCCTGACTTTCAATCCAGTGCTGTTACTATTAGGACCAACTCCCATAAAGGATCAGCAAAAAGCTCCTTTAAGAGAAGGAAGAATGCTATATTCAGAAAACCAGACTTTGTCTTACATGTTCTCTTCTCTTTGGAGAGAGGGACAAAGAGATATGGAGAAATGTGGGGTTGAGATTTCTTGGCAAAAGTAGTGATACTATAGTTTCTGGATTTGGGTCTACTCTCCAGGAAGATGTAGGAAGCATTTACTCTGGAAGGAAGAAACCCCAAAAACTAGAATTTCCTGAAATTCCTGAGTCAACATATGGATTAACTCAGTTGCCTTGGTGACAGTGGCTTTCTTCCACCCATCCCCCTTTCCTTCCTATTGGTGCTGTCTACAAAGCTACCATTGTTCTTCTCCAAAAAGACCAACCAAAATCAGAAAGCCAGTCTAACAGATGTGTGAATGCTAAGCTGTTTCTTATCCTGGGGTTGGGGGAGGCGGGGGGATCTTGAGCTTTTTGAACAAGATATAAACCAAGACACCCCTCCTCCCACCACCTATAAATACTATCCTTATAGAAACCACTAGGGCTCCTGTACACCAGAATAAGAATTTGTTCCTTTAAACTTGGTCCAGATGGGAGGACCCTTAGGTGTGGAACTATGTTAACATACCTGATAAATCAAGCATAGAATTACTATTATCTTTTCCCCATGTTTCTAAAATATTTGGTGTTCTGTCTGAAAGCTGTGGTGAATCTGGTATGTGATCTAGTGTTGTCCATTTTGGAGGCCAGTGCTTGATCTTTTGCTTTATTCACTTCCGTGGCCTGAACCTATTCCATCCTCCCCACCTGGTGTCGGCATGGAATTGGCTTGTATTATGACATAATCACTGATTGCCACGAGGCAGAACTCACCTCCAAGCTGCTAGTTCACTTCCTTCCCATTTGATCTTTCCCAAGGAAGCTGTAAGCCATGCCTTGCTGAAGGTGGGAACTAGGGGTTAAAGGCTCAAGCTCAGAGTCAGCAAACCTGTCCCTTAAGGCCAGCTTTGGGGAGGAATATTGGGTATTGTCTACTGAGATAAGTGAAGGCAATTTCCTACCATTTTGGGGAAGGTAAGAGAAACCAAGTTCAAATAAAAGGGATCAGTGTTCAGATGACCTGTTACCAAGAATATTCATGTCCCCTTGCCCCTCCGTTTTCTACTTTTAGAACTTGACTGTGTCTCTCCCTGTGTTCAGTATTGTTCCCTTTGGTTTTAATGGCCTTTAAGGTCATTGGCTATCTTTTCTGATTTAAGATCCATTCCTCACTCTCAGGTCTGTTTGTTCCACTCCCTCCCCCCAAATATTTAGATTTTTATCTAGACCAGTAGGCATATGGTAAAAAAAAGACCACTGGCAAATGTAAATTTAGGCTTTATTTTTTATTTATTTTTGTTAATCCTCACCCAAGGATATTTTTCCATTGGTATTTTTAGAGAGAGTGGAAGGGAGGGGGAAAGATAGAGAAACATTGTGAGAGAGTCACATCGATTGGTTGCCTCCCACACATGCCCTAACCGGGGCCAGGGATCAAGCCTGCAACCCAGGTCTGTGCCCTTGACTGGAATTGAATCCGGGACCTTTAAGTCTGCAAGCCACTGCTCACTCCACTGAGCTAAACTGGCTAGGGCTATTTTTTAATCTTATTGATTGATTTTAGAGAGAGAGAAGCATCAATTTGTTGTTCCACTTATTTATGCATTCATTGGTTGGTTCTTTTATGTGCCCTGACTAGGAATCAAGCCCGAAACCTTGGCTTATCAGGACAATGCTCTAAGCAACTGAGCTACTGGGTCAGGGCTTAAAAATTAGGGCTTTCAATACCAAACCAAGGAGGCCATACAGCCCCCTAGACCTTGATCTAAGCTATGTTGAGCACAGTGCCAACTTTGTCTTCCTCAAGTTGTACACATTTTTACATCTTTGCTTGCTTCTAGTTGCTATAATTTTGAAGGGCAGCCAGGTGAGGTGAAAGCCTAAGGCAATCCCCCCCCCTTATACTTTCTCATACCTAGAATTCTGCTGTGTGTGTGTGTGTGTGTGTGTGTGTGTGTGTGTGTGTGTGTGTTTTCTCCTTTTTTCCCCCCATTTTCCTGCCCTCCTTGCTCAAGTTCTAGGATTCAAGCTGATGGTGGAACAAGGTCGATATGGTTGGCCTTCCTAAAGGGAAATGCTTGGCTTGGAGAAAGTAGGAAGTTCTTCTTTACCTTCTCTAGCTTTACCATGCTCATTTCTTGCTGTGATTAGAACAGCCCAATTCCATTAATATGCACTGTTCTTGACTGCTCTAACTCAGGCCAGCTCTGACCCAGTTTCATTTTTTTCATATCTGGAATGAAGAGTCTGTTAGCTAGTGACCCTTGAAACACTACATTTTTGGCCAAATCTCGTGTGCAAATAAGAAGCCTTTGCAGAATGAGAAGTGTGTGTTGGAAGGCTGGTTAGGTTGGTAACATGGTATTATGCAGGCCTGGTGGGGACTGACAAATTGGAAAGCAAGGTTTCAACTGATTAGTGCCCTGTGGGAGTTCTAGGATCTTTTTTTTTTTAAGTTGGGAACCTGGATTATTATTATTTTTTTTTATTTATTTATTTTTTTTAGAGAAAGAGAAAGAAATACTGATTTATAGTTCCACTTATTTATGCATTCATTGGTTGACTCTTATATGTGCCTTGATTGGGGTTCGAACCCACAACCTTGTCGTATTGGGATGACACTAACCAACTGAGCTACCTGGCTAGGGCTTGATTTTTTAATGCAAAATCTTGGAATTATTAAAAGGGTCTTGTAGGACTGTTGGGCAAGGGGTTAAAATGTTCTCTAGGGCTTGTGGATCTATCCCTGCAGCTTCTTGTGGACTACCCATGTAGCTTTGACCCCTTTGGAGCTGGTGCTTATAATTTCTCTGTGGGTAGCACCATCTATCCATGGCCGGTTCTCATTGTGTTTGGTGTTTGTTTTATTGGTTTGGGGAGGGAGAAGTGCAGGGGAGACGTTGAGCAGAAAGAAGCACTCAATGTGATTAAACCTGTAGCAGAGCAGATCTGTGGTAGCAGAATATCGACCCCTGGAAAATCAATGGCTGCTGCAGTGGCCAAACTGCTGTTTGCAGTGGCTCCCACCACAGGAATGCAGGCAACACAACAGTCTTTCTTCCCCTTTTACACCTCAGCAACACCCTCAGCCTCCAAGAGTTAGACCCACCTCTAAGATTTTGCTGGGGTGGATTAGAACAGTAGGTTCTTGTATTTTTTGTACTTAGATTGAAATTGTTCCAGTGACACAGCTCTGCCTCCTAACAGCCTCCTTTCCATATGGTTCTTCCTGCACTGCAATTTTATCAAGAGTGCTTACCCAAGTGGCCAAGGCCCATTCAGGGTTGTACTTTACAGTTTTAGACAACATTTGGTTCCCTTGATGCCACCTAAGAGTGCCTTCCTGAATATGGAGGTCCACTGTTCAGGTACAGGGTTAAGGTGGGGGAAGGATGATTAAAGGAAAGAGAGAGGACTAATTAAAATGGGGTCTAAAGAAGACGCTTTTGAGTAGATTATAAGTTCAGCAATGTTTATCAGGCTTTCTGTCTTTTGTGTGCCTGATATTTTTCTGGTCAGTAACAGGAGAATAGCCCTGGCTGGTTTTGCTCAGTGGATAGACCATCAGCCTGCGGACCGAAGGGTCCCAGGTTCAATTCTGATCAAGGGCACATGCCTGGGTTGCAGGCTTGGTCCAACATGCAGGAGGCAGCCAATCAATGATTCCCTCTCAACATTGATGTTTCTGTCTCTCTCTTCCTCTCCCATCCTCTCTGAAATCACTAAAATATATGTTAAAAAATAATAGCAACAGGCCCTGACTGGTTTGGCTCAGTGGATGGAGTATCGGCCTGCGGACTGAAGGGTCCCAGGTTCGATTCCGGTCAAGGGCATGTACCTTGGTTGCGGGCACATCTCCAGTAGGAGGTGTACAGGAGGCAACTGATCGATGTTTCTCTCTCATTGATGTTTCTAACTCTCTATCCCTCTCTCATCCTCTCTGTAAAAATCAATAAAAAATATTTTTAAAAAAATAATAATAACAACAGGAGAATATAGTCTGGTCCTGCTTTGGTGCCACAGGCTAGTGGGAGAAAGGGCAAATTCAGCACAGTGCTGTTAGTCCTGTTACACGAGGTCTAGAGCAGTGGTCAGCAAACTCATTAGTCAACAGAGCCAAATATCAACAGTACGTACAACGACTGAAATTTCTTTTGAGAGCCAAATTTTTTAAACTTTAAACTTCTTCTAACGCCACTTCTTCAAAATAGACTCGCCCAGGCCGTGGTATTTTGTGGAAGAGCCACACTCAAGGGGCCAAAGAGCCACATGTGGCTCGCAAGCCACAGTTTGCCGACCACGGGTCTAGAGGAACCTTGAAGGGACTCTGGGTCCTGTCTGTGGGGTGAGGGGCAAGGAAAATTGTACTATGACTGTGGAGGCTTTGTCCCCCACAAAGCTGTTCTCATCTTTGAAGTCTCCAAGGCAAAAAACGATTTTATTTTTTACTATATTTTATCTTTATTGTTGAAAGTATTACAGATACCCCCTTTTTGCCACCATTAACTCCCTTCCACCCCTCCCCCACCCACTGCAAAAAAAAAACAAAAAAACGATTTAGTCTATAGTTGCTGTACCTAATGTGCAAGTTCAAGCAATTGTTTTCCCCACTAATTTCTCCTCTGGGTGGGTAATGGATCACCCTACCATGTTAGAGGACAGTTCTGTTGCCCATTGTTGGAGCATGGCTATGGGCAGGGGATTAAAGCGAGCTTGGCTTTTGCCCCCACAGAGAAGCTTTCCCATCTTGTAATTTGGGGAATAGGGTCCCTGAAAAGGCCTAATAGTCCTCCAGTTTGGAAGGGTGGCTGCAGGGTTGGGTGAGGAGGAAAGGGTGAGGTTTTGAAATTGCCTGAGATGAGGCCACCTGGAGGCCAGGGATGTTTGACTTTTCTCTTTGGGTCATACCTTGTGCTTGACAGTATTCAGTATGAAAACCAGTAGATACCCACCTTCATGGGACTTAATTTCTTGCTTGTCTCCTTAGATTCTAAGCCATTCTCTCCTCTCTTCCCCCTGGTACTTTAAGTACCCTTCTAAAGACCCAGAGGTGAAAAAAAATATATCCTTTAGGATAAAAAAAAGGTAGGTTTAACTTAAGAGAGTTAAGGTGAAACAGCTGATTTGAAGTAAACCATGAAAGAAGGTTTAGAAAGCAAGAGTGGTTTATAGGAAGAGTGGCTAAGAAAGAGGGGAACATTGTAGCATTGTTTTAGTCTTTCCTTCTACAGAAGATCTAAGTGAGGCCGGCTAATCACCCAGCATGTTGGAGAAGAATTGTTGCCTGACCCTGTTTGGAACATGGAGCCTTTGATAGTGGCCAGCTTCCACCTTATGATGGAAAGAATGCAGGCTTTGGAATCAGGAATATGGGTTTGAACCCAGGTTCTTATGTTTAATAGTTCTCTGTTCTTGGGCAAGTCATTTAACTTCTGAGCTTCCTGCTTCTTTGTTAAAATAGGTTTGATACCTATATCAGAAGATGATTTTGAGAACAAAATGTGAGTTAATCACATATACCTTAGGGTTGAACACACTATAGTCACATACTTATGTCAGTTCTGTCTCCCTTTGAGAGAGAAACACAAAGGGACTTACTTTATTCCTCTTTTCAATATTCTTTGAATTCGCAGATTTAGTCTCCCAGAGCTTTACTTATGCATTCTGATGTGTATATAAAGGGGATTTTCTCCTAGAAGTGAGCCCCTAAAAAACATTCTGAAGACAAGAAGAGTCTGACCCTTTATCTATTGTGCCATCCTCATCAGGCAGCTGGAAGGTACCAGGAAGAAATGATCCATCATCCCCAGAACAATAAGCGATTGTAGAAAAAGAGAAGAGGGAGTTTGGTGAGGGGTTTTGGAAACTTGGGGGAAGGGGTTAGGAAATAGAGTCTCTGAGCCTTTCCTGGAACAATTTCTGCTATTCTGAACACTGAATGTAGTTGAGGCAGGAGATGGTGCTTGATCTTAAGCTAAAAGGGATGGTGTCAGCCTGTCACCCTTTGCATCTTTTCTTCCCCCTTCCTTACCACCTGCTTGGCCCTGATGTGGAAGTACTGCCACTAGCAAGAGGCAGCCTTTTCTGTGTGTGGATTTGTTCTTAGCATTTCAGCCAGCATCAGCCAGTCTGCTTTCTAGGCAGGGATGGCAGTTAATCTGTTGGAACAACAGGGCAGCAGTTCTATACTCTGGAACTCCTACCAGTCTAGGATGGGTCAGATATCTCTCCCTTCCATTTAACAAAGACAGAGGGGGGAAAACAACAACGGAGAACCTATGACTAGAACTTTACTGTACTGAAAATTTTTATAAGTGTTTGATAGAGTGGTAGCATCTTCTCCTTACCCTTGGCAATATGTTGCTTAAGGAATGCTTTATGGAAAAACCAGTCTTCCAAAAACATATGTGCCTTAAGTAATTCCTATGTAGTTAAGTGTGTTTTGTTTTAAAATTTGTCAAAGCTGTTGCCTCCTTTCCTACCACCTGCCTTTTTCCAAGGGTTAGATTTTCCAATCTTTTCTGTGTTCTTCAGGGTTTCCTCCTATTCTCCAGCATGGGAGCAGCCTCCTGTCAGGCTAGGAAAATAATTGACAAATTGCTAGTACAGACTTGGTCAGTTCAAGCTATGCATATGGACTTTTTTCATTCAAGGATTGTCATTTACATGAGTATGGTTGAGTTGCAAGGTTCCCATCACACAAACTTACTATATGTTTGTGTGTAGGATTTACCTGGCTCTCTTGGTGGATGGTTTCCCTGCCAGTAGTTAGCACAACTTGGTAAAAGCTCTTCACAGCTGAAAATACAAGAACCTCATGTGGCGGTTAACAAAAGCTCCATTTCTCAAAGATTCAGCCACATTTATGAGAGAAACCTGAATCTGATTATTGTCATGACTCTGTTATTTAGATTTTCCTGTTGACGTTATTTAATTTGCCCAGCAAAGAACTGATATCCTCATGAGGCTCTGCTGGAGATTGTTTAAACCCCCCTCATCTAACCCTGAGATGGTATCTTCCTGCTTGATAATGTTCTTCATCAAGCAGCCAATTCATGTTAGAACTTGCAGCCCTTCCTATAAGAGTACTAGCAACCCCCCCCCCCCCCCGCTTATACACACACACACACACACACACACACACACACACACACACACAGAGGTGTATGGACTGTGTAATTCTGGGCATGGTTTTGTTGTGGTGTGAAGAGAAGGTGTTAGCTGCTGAGTTCTGTTTGTCAGCAGAGCCTAACAAACCCATGCTGGCACTCGCTAGGACTGGGCAACCAATCACAGCTGGAACGGTTATCGTCATGGAGTCCCTATGGGCTTTCTCTATCAGGTCACATCCCAAAATAACATTGGGCAGTGTTTCAAGTGAAGAAACGAAGGCTTTCAGGGCTGTAGCCAGCCTGGAGTGTGAGATTCTGTGTGAAATAGTTGGACCTGCTCCAGTGTTTTTGATCTGCATGGTAGATGAGCAATAAAATTCATGAAACACTTTGGAAACACATGAGAAAATTCTCCCTGGCCCTGCTGCTTCCTTGGAACTGGCAGGGCACCGAGTGGGCTGATCTCACCTCCCATCTCTTAGCAGGATTGTTCTTGGAAGAGACAAATCTAGGAAAACCTTTCCATTTAAGAGGCAGTGCTGTAATTCTTACAGCGGTCCTCCTAGAAGGTACTTGTTAGGTGAGCCCTTTTGGGAAGACCAAGAACCTGAGTCCTGAAATTCTAAAGGCAGCCCCCACTATGGAGAATTGGGGCTGGGATTGATTGAACTTTGTCTGTGATAAGTATGTTGTGGAAAGCCCAACAAGTTAAGCACTTTGAGGTCTGACTCAACAGCCATATATCCGGCTTTTTGTGGAACAAAAGACTTGAAAAACTGGCTTTTTGTGGGGTAGAAAGCAGAGGTGTGTCCTGTGCAGTAAAAGGACATGGAGTTCAGAGCAGTATCTGTTCATGTAGATAGAGGGGGGAGACTTCTTTTGGAGTCTGCCCTTACAACTCCCTCTCATTTCCCAATAAAAACATTTACTTGTGATTAGCCGCCAGGACTGAAGGGTATGTCTTACATCTTATACTTGCTTGTGTATTGTCATATCTCTCATTCCAAGGTATAGCATATTTCATATGATCCTGACCATATTGTGCCAGTGGTGTTTCATGCATAAGCCCCGGGTGGCACAGCCTCAGATTTATCCAGTCCCCTCATTATATAGTTGAGGGAAACCAAAGCCTGGTTTTTTTGCCAGCTTACCCAAGGTCACAACTGATAAGTACCAAGAGTTGAGCCTTAGTCTCCTAACTCAAGGGTGTGGTACTTTTTCCTCGGCTCATATAATACCAGCTTACTGGAGAGCTTTGGGGTTCAGCAGACCTGGAATCAATACCTAGTTTCTGCCACTTGCTTGCTGGATGACTTGGGCATGTAACCCCATCTCTCTGAGCATCAGCTTGCTCATCTTCATCATGTTAGCAGTAGAAGTACCTATTTCTGAGAATTAACTCCATAAGGTGCCGGCACGTTGCAGATGCTCAAATGGTAGTTATTATTTATATTAATGTAAATGGTCTGCCCTTCCTGTGCTATATTTTGGTTCTTAATTATTTTTTTTTTTTAATCACCTACCCATGCTGACCAGTTGCCATCTTATGAAAATGACAGTATGAGAGACTGGCCTCAAATCAACCAAATCTGAGAAATAGGATTATTAATGCTGCTGCTTTCCACACTATTGTTTAGGCCTAGGTACCCCAGACCACGTGGGGCTGCTGTTGACAATGGTTTATTTAGCACTTTTTCTCCAAGGATCTCAGAGCACTTTACCAAAACTGGCAGCTCTCCTCAAAGTGCCTTTGTGAAGGAAGCCACCACCTTGTCACCACAGATGTCTCCAGGGTCCTGAGAACTCGGCCTCAGGGGCTGCCAGTATTTTCTTCAGGCGACTGGGATTCCCTCAGCTGGACAGGGACATTCACTTGTGGAGAGCCTGGGTTTGCACAGAAGTGTGGCTGAAGGAGCATCCGCAAGCCCTGCCCTGACTCTGTAGCAGTGGTTGGTGGGTTGTGGTTGGGTTTTTTTCTTTCCCCTCCTCTGTTCCACAGAAGGTCTCCAAGAATATACACCAAATTGAACAGGGTTCCTCTGTTGAAGGCAGCAGAAAGAGAGCAAAGGGGGACTTTGGCTTTACCTACACTCTCTGAACTGTTTTTAGCATGAGAATGTTCATGTTTTACTTAAAAGACAGAAATGTTCAAGACACTTAATTTTTCAAAGCCATTTGAACAGAGCCAATTTTTTGTCTTACAGATAGACCTTTGATTCCTATTGTGTACTAAAATATACTGATTTCTTTTTCATGTTAGCAAGTAACTTTTATTAGCAAAAACAGGTTGTTTGATAAGGAATAGAGACTGTAGGAAGGAATGCTGAAGGAACTTACTGGTCCCTAAAACAGAGCATTGGGCTGTGGTTTCTGTTACAGACCAGAGATTAACAAGTGGCTTTTGAGGCCTTTTCTGGCATACATAGTTGGCTTCTCTCATCATCTGCTGTCTCTCTGAGTTTACTCTCCTTAGCTCAGATAGCTTAGCCCTCAACATGGGAATGGAATCCTCCTTTAGGCCTTTGAGGAGAAGAGGCTCTTTGATGTTACCTGGAGAAGGACAGCTTTTTTTTTTTTTACATTTTTATTGATTTCAGAGAGGAATGGAGAGGGAGGGATGAGAGAGAAACATTGATTGGCTGCCTCTTGCATGCCCCCTACTGAGGATCGAGCCCACAACCTGGGCATGTACCCTTGACAGGAATCGAACCTGGGACCCTTCAGTCCACAGGCTGACGCTCTATCCAGAGCCAAATAGGCTAGGGTTGGAGAAGGGCTTCTTGAATTCCCTCCATGCTGGGACTAATTCTAACTGCATTTTTAAAGCATGCTATGGTGTACTAGTAGGAAAGTTAGCATTTTCTGACTTCTCAGCTAACACGGAGAGCTGGACATAGATACAACTACACACCCATCTACCTACCTACCTACCTGCCTGCCTGCCTTGCCTTCAGGGCAAGCTTTGTTACGTTAGAACTCAGCAGAAATGCTTCCAGCCTAGTAAAGTAACCAACTTGGATACTTGGAAGAGAGCCTAAAGGTGCCACCTTGAACTGATATTTCCAAGGTGAGCTTGTTGTGGGAATAGGAATAGACTCACATCAGGCCTCTTCAGGTGTGTCTCTTTAAGGTAACTCTTCGTTTAACTCATATCTGACCCCTTATCCAAAGCTCTCATCCTTTCTTCAAGGTATATTTAGTTTCTAGTCTGATGTTAATGTGTGATGTTGAGCTAGAGAATGAACATGGGGCAGGGAGTAGAGTTGAGGGTGCATTTCCTGGGGTGAATTTTTTTCATATTGAGCTTCTCATTGCTAATTTTGGAGTGTTTCTACCCAAAGCGAACTCTACTGATTATTTCAAGACAAGCAAAGCTCCCAAGTAAATACCAACTCTTCATTTTACAACTTAAAACTAGGGAGAAAACTGAATTTGTTCAGTTGATAAACATTTGTTAGAAATATAGGCCTAGACCTTTTTGTTCCTGTGCAGTATATCCTTTTTTCACCCCCTACCCCCTTACACTAGTATATTAAAATATGGTAACTTGGAGAAAGTGAGTCCTTAGTAAATCCTATATAATAAAAGGCTAATATGCAAATCGACTGAACGTCAGAACAACCGGCCGCTATAATGCACACTGACCACCAGGGGGGAGACAATGCAGGAGCTGCCCCCTGGTGGTCAGTGCGCTCCCACAGGGGGAGCGCCGCTCAGCCAGAAGCCCTGAGCCGGACTCACGGCTGGCAAGCAAGCCTCTCCCGCCTCCATGGCAGCACTAAGGATGTCTGACTGCCTTAGACCACTCCCCATCAGTCGGACATCCCCGAGGGGGCAGACGCTCAATGCAGGAGCTCCCCCTGTGGGAGCTCCACTCAGCCAGAAGCTGGGCTCATGGCTGGTGAGCGCAGCAGCGTTGCAGGAGAGCGACAGCGCATGTCCGACTGGCAGCTTAGGCCCGCTCCCCGTGGGATCCCAGACTGCGAGAGGGTACAGGCCTGGCTGAGGGACCCCCCTCCCCCCCCCCCCCCCCCAGTTCAGGAATTGCATGCACCAGGCCTCTAGTATCGGTTATACTAATCGGAGGGGTGGGGATCTGTGATTACTGCCCAAACTTGTTAACATTCTCTTGTGGCTCCTGGTACTCTCCTGGCAGTGTTTTATAAAGCTTCCTCAGTGGAAAAGAATTAAAGGCTCACTGAAATGCTGCATTCTTACAACTGTGGAAATTAAGGCTGGAAAAGAAAAGTACTAGATCTGCTTCTGATGGATAGGCCAGAGGTCAGCAAACTACAGACTGTAGGCCATTTACTTGTTTTTATAAATAATCAAATGGATATGGCTGTTTCAATAAAACTTTATTATCTGTGACTGCTCTTTTGCACTACGATGGCAAAGTTGAGTAATTATACTTGAAGAAAACTATCTGGCTCACAGAGTCTAAAATATTTTTCTATCTGGTCCTTAATAGTTTGCCATACATAAGCAATAGTATCACAACAACATAATGTGTGGTGTGCTTGCCCTTGGTTGTTTAAGGGAAATGTTAATCATGAAGTAGAATTGTTGAAAGAAGAGTCTTTCTGCCTAATATTGCTAATTGAGATATTGTGGTATGTTTCAGGATCTGTCTGGTTCAATAGATGATCTCCCCATGGGGACAGAAGGAGCACTGAGCCCTGGAGTGAGCACATCAGGGATTTCCAGCAGCCAAGGAGAGCAGAGTAATCCAGCTCAGTCTCCTTTTTCTCCTCATACCTCCCCTCACCTGCCTGGCATCCGAGGCCCGTCCCCGTCCCCTGTTGGCTCTCCCGCCAGTGTTGCTCAATCTCGCTCAGGACCACTCTCGCCTGCTGCAGTGCCAGGTACCCTCAAGTGCTGGGTTTGGGGGAGAGGGGGACAGGGACTGGCTTACAACAATATCAAGGACCCCCAGCCTTCACTGGCAGAGAATTCATCTCTGGTGATGTCTGCAAAGTTTCTCTTCAGCATTTGAAGAAGGGAGATGGGAGCCCCTTTGTTGGCGCTCTCTGTGTATGTAATACTGGGAGGTGTTTGATCTTCTCAGGAGCCATTTCCAGCTCTGAATTGACCACCTAGCTAGAATTCCAGGCTTAGCCATGATTGGCTTACTCTCTCTATCTGGAGCAGGCAACCAGATGCCACCTCGGCCACCCAGTGGCCAATCGGACAGCATCATGCATCCTTCCATGAACCAATCAAGCATTGCCCAAGATCGAGGTAAGAGCCTGGGCTTGGGAGTGGCGGGGTGGGTGTTGGGAGAGGCTAAGGCTGAAACTTAACACATTGCAGACCAATAGTTTTATTGCTAGCTTTACTCAGTAGCCAGATAAGTTTCTATTGAATGAGTACAAAAAACATTTTACATAAATGTTAAAGGCAGCTTTAAAATTAAATACCCATTGCATTTTGAAGTTATTTATTACATGTTCTTACAAGCTAATATCTTTTTAAAGTATCATACTTTTTGAAACACTGTGCAATATGAAGCGAGAATTCTTGTGATCCGTCTGCAACGTGTTAATTATTCTGTGCAAAATAGCTTTTAGAAAACTCTACGGCCATGAAATGTAGGACAGTTGCAACAACAATTGTGAAGTTAAGAGTAGGCTTAGCCGTATAGTTATTCCAGAACTGTGTTCTCCCACCGTCATTCTTTGTTTCTCGGTGTTTGTGTTTTGATGTATTCCCCACTACATACATTGTGCCCAATTTGGTCAGCAAATGCTAAAACTCAGCATCGAATCTTTACTCTTTAAATCCTGCACCATTTTAGTTTTTCTGTAATTGCTATTTGTCTTTTCAACCCCCCATTTAGTAGAAAGAGTTGGCATGATCTGGTTAATGGCTATGTCATTTTGGAGGATACCTAAAATGGCACACAGTTATATAGCAAATAAGGTGTAGAGACATCATTCAGTTAGTTGCTAAATAACATGGAGATGGTGAAGTCCTAGGATAAGGGAGAGCATTTGTTCCCATTATATCGAGGTAATAACTAATATAAATGGGCACTACCCACAAATAGGTTACATGCAGAGGAACCCCCAGATGCCTCAGTACAGTTCCCCCCAGCCCGGCTCGGCCTTATCTCCGCGTCAGCCTTCTGGAGGACAGATGCACACCGGCATGGGCTCCTACCAGCAGAACTCCATGGGGAGCTATGGTCCCCAGGGGAGTCAGTATGGCCCACAAGGTGAGTATACTACCCAGTTAGGAGTACATAGAGATGAGACGAGAAAACAGTTCCTTGTCTGATATGCTGTTGTCTGGGGTGTAAAGAGTAAAACTGTTGTTTGCCTTTAATTCACCAAAGCCAGGCCCTAAAGTAGGGCAGGACTGTTACGGGAAAATCTTTGAATGGGGATAAGGTGTTTATTAGCTCATGACTGAATACAGACACTCAGTAAATGGTAATTATCCATTATTATACTTGTTTTTAGTATATTAGTCCTAATAGAATGGATCTCTCTTAAAAATTAGCCCTAGACAGATTAAAGATTGAATGTCTTTCATATAGCATGGGAAAGAAGGTAAGAATGTAGAAAGGAAACAATTTTTGGAGTTGTTGAACCTGGATAGCAGCAAAGCCAGCCTTGCCTACCAGCCAGTCTTGCTCTGTGCTGTCTTTAAGATGAGGGACAGCTGAGGCCCATCTTTATGTGTTTCTACCCTCCCCTTAACCTTTTTTTTTAATGGAGTAAAATTTGGGCTCTTTACAGACCAAATCTTGAATGATTCTTATTGTTTTTCATCTTTGGAATTTTAGAGTTTGAGCATTAGTGAGTTGCTAATGAGTCACTAATCAAGTCTCTGTGTCTTCTTTCCTTCTTCTTCTTCCAGGAGGCTACCCCAGGCAACCAAACTATAATGCCTTGCCCAATGCTAACTACCCCAGTGCAGGCATGGCTGGAAGCATGAACCCTATGGGTGCTGGAGGTCAGATGCATGGGCAGCCTGGTATCCCACCTTATGGCACACTCCCTCCAGGGAGAATGAGTCATGCCTCCATGGGCAACCGGCCTTATGGCCCTAACATGGCCAATATGCCACCTCAGGTTGGGTCAGGGATGTGTCCCCCACCAGGGGGCATGAACCGGAAAACTCAAGAAACTGCTGTCGCCATGCATGTTGCTGCCAACTCTATCCAAAACAGGTAAGGCCTGGGAAGTGAAGAGGGTGTCAGTATAAGGAAATAAATTGTAGAATCATTCAGGTCATTGAGATACTTCTGGACCAAAATCATGTCATTTTGGTAAATATGCATTTTATTAAGAGCTCTTTAAAAACTAGCCTTTCTTATAGTGAAAAACACAACAAAAGTTCTGATTCTTAAATATCATAAATTGGTACCAAATTTCACATGACCAGATATATGTAAAGAACTTTATAAAGCACAGGTTATTTTGATTCATAAAAAATAAGTCTTCAGAGTTTCTTCATTTCTTCTGTCAATGTAGTTTCTTAGTTTCCAAAATAATACATAGGACTTGAATCTGTGGTGTGAGAAATAAAGGATGGTAGGGTTGTGATTTGTCATTTTTCGTACGGTTCTGTGTGGTCCTGTGCAGTTGACTCTGGTGCTAAAGTGCAGAAGGCTCATGTGATCTGGTTTAATGACTTAAAGATTCATCTTTTCTTCCTTGGCCATGGGCTTCATTGAATATGAATCCTCTTTGTTTTGTTTTATTTTTTCTTCTGTTGTTGTTTTTAATATATTTTTATTGGTTTCAGGGAGAGGGAGATAGAAACATCAGTGATGAGAGAGAATCATTGATTGGCAGCCTCCTGTATACTCCCTATTGGGGATTGAGCCCGCAACCGGGGCATGTGCCCTGACCAGGAACCAAACCATGACCTCCTAATTCATAGGTCAACACTCAACCACTGAGCCACACCAGCCTGGCTGATTCCTCTATTTTTTTTTTTTTAATACATTTTATTGATTTTTTTACAGAGAGGAAGGTAGAGGGATAGAGTTAGAAACATTGATGAAAGAGAAACATTGATCAGCTGCCTCCTGTACACCCCCTACTGGGGATGTGCCTGCAACCAAGGTACATGCCCTTGACCAGAATCGAACCTGGGACCCTCCAGTCCACAGGCCAACACTCTATCCACTGAGCCAAACGGGTTAGGGCATGATTCCTCTATTTTTGAAGGCACTGTCCTTGTACTCCATTATTGGTGCCTATAGTTCTTAAAGTGATTAGTCTTATTAGGATATTAATGAGCCAAGGTAGAATAGGGTGATTGACTGTAACTGTAAAGAGGTGGGTTTTAGTTAGTACTTCAGAATGATGAAAGCACAAAGTTTGTAGTAGGCCCATCAAGAAAGAATGCCAAGCCTTCCCTGCTTCTGCCAGGTGCTTTGCTGCTGAGGGCTCCAATTTGGTTGAGGTTTAATGTGACAAAGAGTGGTAAAATTGAGCAATATAGGCCTTTTGGCATAGAGAGGGCTCTTTAAATGGAAACACGCTTGACTTTGAAGGTGCCTTAGAGGCTGGTAGTGCTTAAGTGACAGGGTAGGATTTCATTCTTCAAGGAGTGTTTCCTTTAAAATTGAGCTATGGTGTTTCCCATTTGGGTCTTGAGCCCTCTTAGAAGCTTTTGTGGGAAGTGGAAGATAAAAATATCTAAGTCAGGTAGTGCCTGATTGTGGTTTGAGGGACCCATACACATTTTCTTTGTTAGCCAAACTAAATGATCTTGACTCACACAACCCTATGTAGCTCAAGTGCAAATCTGAGAGATTAGTGTTTCTAACTCTGGTCTCTATCGTGCTCTCTCTCGCTCTTTCTTTCTCTTTCTCTCTCTCTCTCTCCTCATCTTCTTTCTCAGGCCACCAGGCTACCCCAATATGAATCAAGGGGGTATAATGGGAACCGGACCTCCCTATGGACAAGGGATTAATAGTATGGCTGGCATGATCAACCCTCAGGGACCTCCGTATCCAATGGGTGGAACCATGGCCAACAATTCAGCAGGTAAGTCCTAGTCATTGCTCAGTCCAGGGATTTCTTCCAGAGTGATCTTCGTGTCACAAGCCTATTAAAGAATATTTTTCGTTTTTATAGGGATGGCAGCCAGCCCAGAGATGATGGGCCTTGGGGATGTCAAGTTAACTCCAGCCACCAAAATGAACAACAAGGCTGATGGGACACCCAAGACAGAATCCAAATCTAAAGTAATGATTTATATCTTGACTCTTCTCAACTTTCTGTCTGTCCTTTCCAGTGATAGGAAGGAAAAAGGAAAGGGTGATTAGACTTTAGCCTTTTATGACACCAAATAGATAGTCTCAGATAAGGTTGTTTCCCCTTCTTATGAAGGGTCCCAGAATAGTAGCTCACTGAATTAGATTTGAGTTAGTCTATGGGGTTCTGATGTAAAAAAAAACATAATGATCTCACAGCTGCCTGTTGTAGAGGAAACTAGAGGCCCGGTGCACGAAATTTGTGCACCGGGGTGTGTGTCCCTCAGCCCAGACTGCACCCTCTCCAATCTGGGACCCCCTCGAGGGATGTCCGACTGCCCGTTTAGTTCCAATCCTAAACGGGCAGTCGGATATCCCTCTCACAATCCAGGACTGCTGGCTCCCAACTGCTCGCCTGCCTGCCTTCCTGATTGCCCCTAACTGCTTCTGCCTGCCAGCCTGATCACCCCCTAACCACTCCCCTGCCAACCTGATTGATGCCTAACTGCTCCCCTGCCAGCCTGATTGCCCCTAACTGCCCTCTCCTGCAGGCCTGGGTCCCCCCCCCAGCTTCCCTTCCCTGCTGGCCTGATCGCCCACAACTGCCCTCCCTTGCAGGCCTGGTCCCTCCCAACTGCCCTCTCCTGTTGGCCATCTTGTGGTGGCCATCTTGTGTGTTGGAGTGACGGTCAATTTGCATGT
The DNA here is from genome assembly GCA_026230045.1 of Corynorhinus townsendii. Classification (NCBI taxonomy): domain Eukaryota; kingdom Metazoa; phylum Chordata; class Mammalia; order Chiroptera; family Vespertilionidae; genus Corynorhinus; species Corynorhinus townsendii. The sequence goes on along the minus strand of JAPDVU010000002.1, from coordinate 205,352,444 downwards.
TATTCTTTTATTAGATAGGATAGAGGCCTGGTGCACAGGTGGGGGCCGGCTGGTTTGCCCTGAAAGGTGTCCCGGATCAGGTTGGGGGTTCCCTTGGGGTGTGGGGTGGCCTGGGCAAGGGGCCTGTGGTGGTTTGCAGGCTGGCCATGCCCCCCAGTGACCCAAGTGGAGGCCCTGGTATCTGGGATTTATCTTCTATAATTGAAACTTTGTAGCCTTGAGCAGCCCCCAGGGCCAGCCAGAGCAAGCACATTGCCAGGGAAACCCAAACCTCCTGCGCTCTGTGGCCACAGCCATCTTGGTTGGGTTAATTTGCATACTTGCTCCTGATTGGCTTGTGAGCATATCGGAGGTACGGTCAATTTGCATGTTTCTCTTTTATTAGTGTGGATGCCAGATCTGCAGTGTAGCATTCTCTATCAAACTGTGCCCTCTGTCCTTGTGCATTGTTAGATGGTATATAACGTGGGCAACAAGTTGCTCTTCTCTTCCTGGACAGTACTAAGAACAGCAGGAATGGTTGGTGTCCTATCCTCCTATCTAATAAAGAGGGAATATGCTAATTGACCATCACTCCATCACAAAGATGGCTGCACCCACAGCTGAGGCCAAGTTCCCATAAGGAGCCTTAACGGGCAATCAGCAGGGACCTGAGGCAACGCCCTCCCCCACCCCTGTGGGGCTTGACAGGGGACCTCAGGCTGCACCCCCCCACCCAGCAGGGCTTAAAGGGGGTCCTCAGGCCGCACCCCCACCCCAGTGCCAGGCCAGGGGACCTGAGGCTACACCCCCCGCGCAGCAGGGCTTGACGGGGGACCTCAAGGTGCGCTTCCTGTCCTGGTGCTGGGCCAGGGGACCACAGGCTGATCCCCCTGCCCCAGCACCAGGCCGGGGACCTCAGGCCGCACCCCCCACCAGTTGGGGCTTGACAGGGGACTTCAGGCCACGCACAACCACCAGGGGGAATATGCTTAACGCAGGAGCTGCCCGCAGGCCCCAGGCCAGCCACGGTGGGTGCCAGCCAACCCCCCACCACCCCTACCACCACCACCATCACCATTATCATCATCCTGCCGGTTGCCTCACAGAGGGAGGCAAGGCCGGTGAGCAGGCAGCCAAGGTGGGTGCCAGCAGGTCGCCCCATAAATCAGCCCTGATCGCCAGCCAGGCCTAGGGACCCTACCCATGCATGAATTTTGTGCATTGAGCCTCTAGTATTCTATAAAATGGGAAATGAGGCAAGTGGGGTTTGGTCCTTGGCCTCCCTGTAAGCTGGTATGGAGTGTGCTGGCTGTTGGGCCATGTGGCAGTCTGGGGATCTGTTCAGTATTTGAGTCCTTTGAAACATTTCTGCCCTATGTCATACCTCATTTTCCCTATTTTATAAAGTAGGGGAAATTAAATATCATAGGAGCCACCTTCTATGGACTTTCACCTCTGGCTCCCAGACCCTATTAGCCATCCTGTCTTCAACAGGATACCATCCAAAGCCTGTCAGGCATTTGAGAGTCCCTTTCATGAGAGTAGGTAAAGTTTTTCATTTTAGTCCATCCCATTGTCTCAAGATCATGATTGGAATTTCTTCAGTTCTTTGAAACAATCTATAAAAGTGTGTCTAGCCCCTGCCAGGACTCAGTTGGATTGTCATCCTGTACACCAAAATGGTTGTGGGTTCAATCCCCAGTCAGGGTGCATACCAGAGGCAGCTGATCAATATTTCTCTCTCTCTCCCCCCCGCCCTCTTCCCTCTCCCTTCTTCTCTCTCTGTGAAAATCAATAAAAACATCCTTGGGTGAGGATTTATTTTAAAAGTGTGTCCAGGTCCTGAGTAAGTAGTGTGGGTAGTGGTAGTGATATTGATGTCAGCTGGACAAGGATTTGACACTCAGCCCTGCTACTTGAAAGCTATGAGATCGTAGACATGGCCTCTTGTGCCTGCTTTTTTATCTTTTAAGAGGAAGATAATTTATAATGCCCAATATGTAAAGGCATCTAGCACAGCACCTAATGTATAATATACACTGAGTGGCCAGATTATTATGATCTCTGAATGCATAATAATCTGGCCACTCATTGTGTGTGTGTGTGTTAGAGGCCCGGTGCATGAATTCTTCGTGCATGGGTGGGGTCCGGTCAGCCTGGCCAGGGGGAGGGGACATGGGCGGTTGGCTGGCCTGCCTGCTGGTCGAACTGCTGGTAGAGGGGACAATTTGCATATTAGCCTTTTATTATATAGGATATACACTGAGTGGCCAGATTATCATGCATTCAGAGATCCTAATAATCTGGCCACTCAGTGTATATAGTCGGTATTTCCTTCCTTACAGGAAGAAGGTCTACCTACCTATCTTTTGGCCTTTCAGCCTTACAAAGTCATGGCAGGTGATAGTAACCACCCCAGAATAAGAAGCTTTATCACTACCCTAATTAAGGAACTTCTAAGACCCTTAACATAGTCTTTAAATCTAACCAGATCCTAAGAATCTTGACCTGTCCCTTCCAGAAATCCAGTTCTTCTACTACAACCAATGAGAAGATCACCAAGTTGTATGAGCTGGGTGGTGAGCCTGAGAGGAAGATGTGGGTAGACCGTTATCTGGCCTTCACGGAGGAGAAGGCCATGGGCATGACAAATCTGCCTGCTGTGGGTAGGAAACCTCTGGACCTCTATCGCCTGTATGTGTCTGTGAAGGAGATTGGTGGATTGACTCAGGTGAGTGCCTAGGACTTGGCTTCCCTTGTGGTTTTAACAAGCCTCTCTCAAGATACTCAGTGGCTTTACCTGGCTTTACCCTCTCCTGCTCTCTGAGTCGCATACTGACAGACCTGGGAGCAAGGACTTCTAGAAAATAAGGCTTCCAAAAGGTTGAGACTTCCCTGGGTAGGATGAAGTATTGGCATTACATTTACTATGTCTGGGGTCCCACTGGTTTACAAAGATGGGGAAAGTCTGTGGGCAATTCTGATTCCATGGGAGACAGTCTGGCATAGTAGACAAGAGCAAGATTCAGAGAGAGAGGCCTGGTTTTGAAACCTGTCTTAGCCATTTATATGTTACCTAAATAAAGGTTCATAACCACTCAGCCCTAACATTTCTTATTTGTAAAATAGTGACAGTGTATCCTGCTAGACTGTCTAAAGCTAGAAGTAATAAAGCTTTCAACAAGATTTCTGCCACATAAATTGGTCTACAAGATGGCCCGGGGGCAGCCAGAGTAGTTGCTGACCCTTTCCAGGAAACTTTGTAGTAAAGATGAGATTTCAGGAGCTATTTAATAGAAATTGTTTGTGAAGGGGGAAGTAGGTGGGAAATTGTGTTTAATTAGTTACTCTGCATGGGTGACAAGTGCATGAATTCATCTCTGCTACAAACATCTGAACTGAATATCACCGTGAGCCTTGCTTCTGCCCTGATACCTTACAGCTTTGTTTTATTCTCAGCCCAAGAGGCAAACAGGTGAGGCAATGCTAACAGCACACTGTGGCTTACAAACTTTCCTCCAATGTGTGTTCTGTAGTCATCAGACCAGGAGCCTGCTGTTGGTCCTGAGTTTGTGGCTGAGCTCAGGGAGTTGTGGCTGGGAGGGATATATTCCAAACTTTCTAAATCAGAAGAGGAAAACAGCTGTCACCAGCAGAAAAGAAAGTGATTGGAATAAAGCCAACCAACAGTCAGTTATGAATTCCTTCTCCCTTCAGGCTTAATTTCCCTCCCCCACAAAGGAAAACAAAACAAGACACGTGTGCACCGCCACATAAGTGGCGTGGGAAGCAAAGCCACAGAGGCTTCTGAAGTGACCGAGCTTATTCCTGCCGTTCTCCTTGGTGCTAGTTCTCATACACAGGCCTCTCCTGCCTGTAAAGAAAGGGAATATTGGGTTAGGTTTGGCATACTTTTAATTGTGTGGGTCTGAACTTAAGATGAGTTAGTACAGAGAGAATCCCAAAGCCTAGGCCCGTGTTAGTTTACAAAAGGAGGCCAACCTTTTAGATGCTGTGTTGTAATTGAACTCTAAAGACAGTGCAGAGGAGACAGAGTGCTGTTAGAAGTTAGTTTGTGAAGGCTCCAGAAAGGCAAAAGATAAGTTCTGAGCTTTTCTGAAAGATTTGTATGTATGGTTTAGGTGGAGGGAGGAGCTATTCCAGTTGACTGGCCCAGGTGGCCCAGAGATGAGAAGTCTGGGATGTACCCTACCAACACCATCTCCAACCTTCAAAGCTCAGCTCAGCTCAGTTGTTAACTTCTCTAGGAAGTTTTCCTGGTCATCTTCCCTCCATCTAGATTGTTCTTCTCTTTGCTTCCTTATCACTCTTCTCTCTGGTATCATTAGTACCAGGTCAACAGGTATCACAACATACTGAATTTCCTTTGTGGATTGGGACTGGAAAGCCAGTGTTCCCCGCCCCTGAGAGGCAAATAAGCATCTATGATAATAGAAGTGTAATATGCTAATTAGACTGGACGTCCGGGCTGCGGGGGAAGCCCGGTCCCGGGAGCCAGGGGAAGAAAGGCGTACTCTTACACGAATTTCAAGCATTGGGTCTCTAATAGAATACATGAAGAAGGAGACCTGCCTGGCTAGAGCAGAAAGGGTAACTAAAGGGATTGGAAATGGTGTGTCCTAAAGGTGAGGAAAGGAGGCAGGACTAGGCTGGCTTCTGGGAAGGCACAAAAGAAGTCACAGGGCCCCGAGCATCTGGGTAGTCAGAACAGTGACTGGTGAGGGAAAGGGGCTTGTAGTTACACGTCACTGAGATGCAGGGGAGTAGAGAGGCACAAGAATGTCAAATTTGCAAGGAGCCTCATACTGGGGCCGGGGAGGGGGGAGGGGATGTGAAAAGCTCCAGTTTGACAAAATAAGTCAAGCAGGGTGATGTTGATTACCACACATCCCCATTTTATAAAATGTTCATTTCTGTTGGTACATTGAAAATAGGATTGGATTTGATGGTGATTGCACATACTTTTTCAGCAGTACACATGTGTACAGACCATACCTTCTTAATTCTGTTCTCTAATAGTGATGTGAAATTTGCCCTGATAGTTGCAGTGATCTGTGGAATAGAGCCTACTGAGAGTAGAGGAAAGCCAGCACGAATTCAATGTTTACTGTGGATTGTCCACCAAGTGGAGTTAATAACTTTTGTGGTTAACTGAGAATTGTGATTCTCAAGAAATGGGTACCTAGTAGTCTGGTGGGGGTTGGGACTTGTGGGCAGGAAGATGTACCCTGGCTTTTCTGGTTGCTTGTGCAGGTCAACAAGAACAAAAAATGGCGGGAACTTGCAACCAACCTCAATGTTGGCACCTCAAGCAGTGCTGCCAGCTCCTTGAAAAAGCAGTACATCCAGTGTCTCTATGCCTTTGAGTGTAAGATTGAACGTGGAGAAGACCCTCCCCCAGACATCTTTGCAGCTGCTGATTCCAAGAAGTCCCAGCCCAAGATCCAGCCTCCCTCTCCAGGTAGGGGTTGGGTGAGCTCTACCAAGGCTCACACTTCAAGGGTAGTATTCAAGTGTCCAGTCTCCGTGTTCACTAACACCTGCCACCAGGGATGTATGCTCTCCTCTGCCTTGCCCTATCACACAGGACATAATAAGTTGGCAAACTAAAGAGCAGGCTGTGGCGACTCCCTTGGGAAGTTGTCTGCAGCAACCCTTAAGTTTTAATTTTCATTGTGTTCCTGGCATCTTGCCAAATGTTTGTAAACTAAAGAGTGGGAAGGATATCAGAGGAGTGGGGAAAACTGACAATAGCAGTGAGGCAAGACCATCTGGGAGCTTTGGCCCATTGATGTCAGTGCCTTAGAATGCAGCTCAGACTAGAGCCCTGAATTCCCCGAAGAGCTGAGATGGTAATGAATGGGAAGGAAGTGGTGGGGAGAGGATATGAATGGAACTCTGATGGGAGTGCCTCTGCCAGTCCTCCTTTCTGGGCCCTGGGCAAGCATGGGGAAGGGCAGGACTCCTAGAAGATTGCTGTAAACACATGTGCTCTGGTGTTGACCTCCGAGGGTGTAATGAGTGCCTGAGATGACTCATCAGCTGGAGAGGCCCAAGCAGTGGGATATCTGCTTCTGGGAATGGTAACTAATGGAAACATTAATTACTGGTGATTCTGCACTCTTCAGCTTAGAGGAACATTTGAACCTGAGTGGTGACACTGCTAGATGCTTCAGAATAGGAGTTCCAAGGCTGCTAATGTGCACTGCTGGTTTGGGTCTCCCTACCCACAATTCCAGGGGCTTTGCTGGGAGCTTATCCACCAGCATTACATGGTGAGACCCTCTCCTTGGAGGGAAGTAAAGTAGTCAGGGAAGCTGGCAGAGATTCAAAGGGTCAACAGCATGGTGATGGCCTCACCACACCACTCCTGTTCTCCAAATGTGAAAAAGCAAGTACCATGATAGAGCCCTCAAATTCCCTGACCTGGCCTTGAGATTCCCTGTGGAGAAAGGTGATTTAGGCTTTAAAGAACTAGCTTTAAAAAAACTAAAAAAAGAACTAGCTTTAGCCTTATAACAGTGTTTTCTGAAGAGATCCCAGGGTGTATGTTTCTGTGAGAGTTGAACACTTTCTTGCTCACCCTTCATCTCTCTTCACAGCTGGATCAGGGTCTATGCAGGGGCCACAGACACCTCAGTCAACCAGCAGTTCCATGGCAGAAGGGGGAGACCTGAAGCCACCAACTCCAGCATCTACACCACACAGTCAGATCCCTCCCTTGCCAGGCATGAGGTAAGGCCACAGGCAGGGCAGGTGGTTTGGGGAACTCTAGGCAGAAGTCCATGAGCCTCCTATGCAGCCAGTGACTTCCATGTGTCCTGTGTTATCAGTGGAATTGCTTTATTTGGGATTTAACTGACTTTTCTTATTCTGGAGCAGGAGCAATTCAGTCGGGATCCAGGATGCTTTTCCTGATGGAAGTGACCCCACATTCCAGAAACGGAATTCCATGACTCCAAACCCTGGGTACCAGCCCAGTATGAATACCTCTGACATGATGGGTCGCATGTCCTATGAGCCAAATAAGGATCCTTATGGCAGCATGAGGAAAGGTGACCAGTTGCTGTTGGCCTTGTACTTTTGAGGACAGAGCCAGGGAAGTGGGGTGATAGCTTGAGAGTACTTCAGGGTTCTGGTCAAGCCACCCTCTGAGAGAAGGCATTTTTAAATCTAACTATCCCTCTTTATCTCCGCCTCCTTGTCTTCCTCTCCCTAGTCTCACCTTCTTATCCCTTAACAAGTATGTGTTCTCTACTGAATACGGCCTCTTTAGATCTCTGTTTTCAACCTGTCAGGAAAGCAAAAGGAACAACCTTGAGCTCTGAAGAGGGCATGGGTCTTTGGGGCAAGCAAAGTGTAGACTGCTAGGCTTGCTCACCTACCAGTTTGCTCACTGCCTGCCTTTCTACACCCAGCTCCAGGGAGCGATCCCTTCATGTCCTCAGGGCAGGGCCCCAACGGCGGGATGGGGGACCCCTACAGCAGAGCTGCCGGCCCTGGGCTGGCAAATGTGGCAATGGGACCACGACAGCACTATCCTTATGGAGGTCCTTATGACAGAGTGAGGTAAGCATGACCCCCACTCCTGTCTCACCCTAGAACCCCACAGCTATAGTGGACTCAACATGCTTCTTCGCTTTTGTTTAGGACGGAGCCTGGAATAGGACCTGAGGGAAACATGGGGAGCACTGGAGCCCCACAGCCGAATCTCATGCCTTCCAACCCAGACTCGGGGATGTATTCTCCTAGCCGCTACCCCCAACAGCAGCAGCAACAGCAGCAACGGTGGGTGAAGCCTGGTCTCGGTGCTCCTGTGCCTCTGGCTTTGCCATTTCCTACACTGATCCTGTTTTTCTCTCTGCTGCAGACATGATTCCTATGGCAATCAGTTCTCCACGCAAGGCACCCCTTCCGGCAGCCCCTTCCCCAGCCAGCAGACCACAATGTATCAGCAGCAGCAGCAGGTGAGGAGGGTGTCGGGTGAACTGACACACACAGAGCCAGTTAGAAAAGTAAGGTGGAAAGTCTAAGCAGCTCCTTAGATACTTTGGTGGTCTTCTCCCACCCAGATAGCCAGCTCTACCTAAGGGGCCAAGTCCACAATCTCTTCTCTATTTGGAGTCCAGTCCAGTTTCTAGTTCTTCAATGGGGACTAGAAACAGGCCTTATTTTGATTTTTGAACATTTCTTTGTTTTTCTACTTACAGCAAGGGAGAGCCAGAAGGGAATAGAAAATGATTCTTGCTTTCAGAGATAATTTGTAAACATTATTCCTTTGTTCTCTTGGAGTCTGTGTCTTCTCAAGGCGCAGAAGCAAGTCCAGTGTCTGGTATCGCCAACCATCTTGGCAGCTATGGTTCTTGAGTGCAAAGTATTAACTTCCCCTCTGATTGTTCCTGTTTTAGAATTACAAGCGGCCGATGGAGAGCACATATGGCCCTACTGCCAAGCGGCACGAAGGGGAGATGTACAGTGTGCCATACAGCACTGGGCAAGGGCAGCCCCAGCAGCAGCAGTTGCCCCCAGCCCAGCCCCAGCCCGCCAGCCAACAACAAGCTGCCCAGCCTTCCCCTCAGCAAGATGTGTACAACCAGTATGGCAATGCGTATCCTACCACTGCCACCGCTGCTACTGAGCGCCGGCCAGCAAGTGGCCCCCAGAACCAGTTTCCATTCCAGTTTGGCCGAGACCGTGTCTCGGCACCCCCTGGCTCCAGTGCCCAGCAGAACATGCCACCACAAATGATGGGTGGCCCCATACAGGCATCTGCTGAGGTTGCTCAGCAAAGCACCATGTGGCAAGGGCGTAATGACATGACCTACAATTACGCCAACAGGCAGAGCACGGGCTCTGCCCCCCAGGGCCCTGCCTATCATGGTGTGAACCGAACAGATGAAATGCTGCATACGGATCAGAGGGCCAACCATGAAGGCTCATGGCCTTCCCATGGCACACGCCAGCCTCCATATGGTCCCTCTGCCCCCGTGCCCCCCATGACAAGGCCCCCTCCTTCCAACTACCAGCCCCCACCAAGCATGCAGAATCACATTCCTCAGGTATCCAGCCCTGCTCCCCTGCCCCGGCCAATGGAGAACCGCACCTCTCCTAGCAAGTCTCCATTCCTGCACTCTGGGATGAAGATGCAAAAGGCAGGGCCCCCCGTACCTGCCTCTCACATAGCACCTGCCCCTGTGCAGCCCCCCATGATTCGGCGGGACATCACCTTCCCACCTGGCTCTGTTGAAGCCACACAGCCTGTTTTGAAGCAGAGGAGGCGACTCACCATGAAAGACATTGGTAAGGAAACCTCTCTGATTGGGTTGTGTAATCTGCCCCTTTCCATGTTGTCCTTTGTTCTCTGTACGATATTCTGGATGAGGTTAAATCTGGTTGTGTTGACTAAAACAGAACCAAAGAAATTTGAGTAAGGAAGAAATCAGCTGATTTTGGCTTTTACTTAAAGGAATTGCTATATAATGATGTCCTAAGTGGGCCTGGATGCCATGAGGAGCAGATGTGGGTCATCTTTCAGATAGGAACTGCTTCCATTTGTTACCTTCATAGTAGCCTAACTGATGGGCCAGCACGCGGGTTGACCACCTCCCACAAACCTAGGCTTGGTGGATGGATGACATGGAGGTTTTGTTTCAGGAACTCCAGAGGCATGGCGGGTAATGATGTCCCTCAAGTCTGGGCTGCTGGCAGAGAGCACATGGGCATTAGACACCATTAACATCCTGCTGTATGATGACAACAGCATCATGACCTTCAACCTCAGTCAGGTGAGTACAGGTGCCTGGGGAAGGTTGGAAGTTTGGGAGGGCCTGGGATCTTATTTAAGCCTATGATGCTAAGTGACACAGAGAATTAAGCTATCCCCAGCCAATATGGTCGCCTCCATCTTGCTCTCTCTCTGATATCTTCCTTGCCAATACATTGCCACTGGCCATTGGCTCAGAATACTGAAAACAACAATAATCTGTGTGAGGTATTAGGATTGAGAGAATTTGAGAGGAACTCTTCGGAATCAGTAAGAAATGCAGATTCTGTTGATGTCAGCGAGGACACCCGGGTTTTTTAGACTACCAAGAAGAACCTGTGGTCTTCACCAGTGAACAGAACGTTTTTTCCCTTTTTTTATTTCACCCACTCTGGATAGAAGAGAGCTTTGTTGATCCCATTTTCCTAAGGTGTGGAATGGGAAGTGCTGGGGGCCAGGGAGCGGTGGGCGCTAATGATGCTCTTGCAGAGGTGATTCTCCAGGCCCTCTCTCCACAGGACATGCATCTTGAGTTTTCCCAGTAACTCTTCCTTTTGATCATTCTTTTACCTACCAACCAACCATTTACCCAGGAGCTGACCAAGGGGGATTGTTAATAGTTACTGTTTCTTGTGCCACCACTTCATGGCAGCCTTTTCATATTTTCTTCATGTCACACAACAGCCTTCTGAGTCAGCTGTGGCCGCTTAGAGAGAAGTGTACACTGAATGGCCAGATTACTATGATCTCGGAACACATAATAATCTGGCCACTCAGTGTATATCCTATATAATAAAAGGCTAATATGCAAATTGTCCCCTCTACCAGCAAGGAGGCTGGCCAACCGCCCATGTCCCCTACCCCTGGCCAGCCTGGCTGGACCCCACCCATGCATGAATTCATGCACCGGGCCTCATACACACACACACACACACACACACACTCACACACTGAGTGGCCAGATTATTATGCGTTCAGAGATCATCATGATTTGGCCATTCAGTGTATAGGCTCATAGACTTACCTTTGCCTAGGTTCACACAGCTGTTAACCGAGTCTTTCTGATTCTAAAACCTGACTTTATGTCTGTTGCATAATTTTGCCTCCCATGAGAAAGTAAAAGAATACTGATTGAGCAATTTCCATATTCCAGGCATTTGATATAGACCACAAAACAATCCTGTAAAGTTTAGGAATTTCTGGAAAGATGGAAAAACTATAGCTTAGAAAGTTAAATCACAGAGCTAGTTCCTGGAAAAGCCAGAATTCAGACCTAGATCTTTCTAATTCTAAAGTCCTTGTTTTTTCCATTCTGCTATACCGTTCAACCAGAAATTGATCTGAATGGAAATTAGTGTTTTCTTCTAGAGGTAAATGGCCTGCCGATATAGGATCCAAGCTGGAATTTGGGTCCCCCTAGTACCAGCTTGAAACAATGTTTGGTGAACCGAAGCTTCATCCTACTCATTATGTTGCATGATCATGGAGTATAGCCTCCTAGAATGTTGGGGGGCTTGGAGAGAAGAGAGCAGATGAACATCAGTCCAAACTGCATTCCTTCTCTCTGCTCATGTTGTGAGGGTCATCCCACCATGCCTAGATTTGGGCTCCACTTTTCTCCCTTAATTTATTTCCTGCTCTTTCTCTTTTAGCTCCCAGGGTTGCTAGAGCTCCTTGTGGAATATTTCCGACGTTGCCTGATTGAGATCTTTGGCATTTTAAAGGAATATGAGGTGGGTGACCCAGGGCAGAGAACACTACTGGACCCTGGGAGATGCAGCAAGGTGTCTAGTCCAGCCCCTGTGGAGGGGGAGGATGAGGAAGACCTTCTAGGTCCTGATCTAGAAGAGAAAGAAGAAGAGGAAGTAGTTGAAAATGATGAGGAGATGGCCTTTTCAAGCAAAGACAAGGCAGCCTCAGAGAATAGTGAGGAGAAACTTATTAGTAAGTTTGACAAGCTTCCAGTAAAGATCGTGCAGAAGAATGACCCGTTTGTGGTGGACTGCTCAGATAAGCTTGGGCGTGTGCAGGAGTTTGACAGTGGCCTGCTGCACTGGCGGATTGGTGGGGGGGACACCACTGAGCATATCCAGACCCACTTTGAGAGCAAGACAGAGCTGCTGCCGACTCGGCCTCATGTGCCCTGCCTCCCAGTCACCCGGAAGCATGTCACAGCAGCAGAGGGTACATCAGGGACAACAGAACAGAAGGGCCCCCCACCTGATGGCCCTCCAGAAAAACGGATCACAGCTACTATGGATGATATGTTGTCCACCCGATCTAGCACGTTGACTGAGGAGGGAGCTAAAAGTGCAGAGGCTCCCAAGGAGAGCAGCAAGTTTCCATTTGGCATCAGCCCAGCACAGAGCCACCGGAACATCAAGATCTTAGAGGATGAACCCCACAGTAAAGATGAGACCCCACTGTGTACCCTTCTGGACTGGCAGGATTCCCTTGCCAAGCGCTGCGTCTGTGTCTCCAACACCATCCGAAGCCTGTCATTTGTGCCAGGTAACGACTTTGAGATGTCCAAACACCCAGGGCTGCTGCTGATCCTGGGCAAGCTGATCCTTCTACACCATAAGCATCCAGAACGGAAGCAGGCACCACTAACTTATGAGAAGGAGGAGGAGCAGGACCAAGGGGTGAGCTGCAACAAAGTGGAGTGGTGGTGGGACTGCTTGGAGATGCTCCGGGAAAATACCTTGGTCACATTAGCCAACATCTCGGGGCAGTTGGACCTCTCCCCGTACCCTGAGAGCATTTGCCTGCCTGTCCTGGATGGACTCCTACACTGGGCAGTCTGCCCCTCAGCTGAAGCCCAGGACCCCTTCTCCACCCTGGGCCCCAATGCCGTCCTCTCCCCCCAGAGACTGGTCTTGGAAACTCTCAGCAAACTCAGCATCCAGGACAACAATGTGGACCTGATCCTGGCCACACCCCCCTTCAGCCGCCTGGAGAAGTTGTATAGCACCATGGTGCGCTTCCTCAGTGACCGAAAGAACCCGGTGTGCCGGGAGATGGCCGTGGTACTGCTGGCCAACCTGGCGCAGGGAGACAGCCTGGCAGCCCGTGCCATTGCCGTGCAGAAGGGCAGCATCGGCAACCTCCTGGGCTTCCTGGAGGACAGCCTTGCTGCCACGCAGTTCCAGCAGAGCCAGGCGAGCCTGCTCCACATGCAGAACCCCCCCTTTGAGCCAACTAGTGTGGACATGATGCGGCGGGCTGCCCGTGCACTGCTGGCCCTGGCCAAGGTGGACGAGAACCACTCAGAGTTCACGCTGTATGAGTCACGGCTGTTGGACATCTCGGTCTCACCATTGATGAACTCATTGGTTTCACAAGTCATTTGTGACGTACTGTTTTTGATTGGCCAGTCATGACAGCCGTGGGACACCTCCCTCCCTGTGTGCGTGTGCGTGTGTGGAGAACTTAGAAACTGACTGTTGCCCTTTATTTATGCAAAACCACCTCAGAATCCAGTTTACCCTGTGCTGTCCAGCTTCTCCCTTGGGAAAAAAGTCTCCTATTTCTCTTTCTTCCCAGTTCCCCTCACCTTTCTACCTTTCTGTTCCTTGTCCTCACTCCCTCAGGACCCTACCCTATTTGAAAAGACAAAGCTCTGCCTACATAGAAGACTTTTTTATTTTAACCAAAGTTACTGTTGTTTACAGTGAGTTTGGGGAAAAAAAAATAAAATAAAAATGGCTTTCCCGGTCCTTGCATCAACGGGATGCCACATTTCATAACTGTTTTTAATGGTAAAAAAAAAAAAGGAAAAAAAAATACAAAAAAAACCCTCTGAAGGACAAAAAAGGTGACTGCTGAACTGTGTGTGGTTTATTGTTGTACATTCACAATCTTGCAGAAGCCGAGAAGTTCGAAGTTGTGGACAGACCCTGTTCACTGGAGAGGCCTGTGCAGTAGAGTGTAGACCCTTTCATGTACTGTACTGTACACCTGATACTGTAAACATACTGTAATAATAATGTCTCACATGGAAACAAGAGAAAAAACCGCTGGGTCAGCAGCAAGCTGTAGTTTTTAAAAATGTTTTTAGTTAAATGTTGAGGAGAAAAAAAAAAGGCTTTTCCCCCAAAGTATCATGTGTGAACCTACAACACCCTGACCTCTTTCTCTCCTCCTTGATTGTATGAATAACCCTGAGATCACCTCTTAGAACTGGTTTTAACCTTTAGCTGCAGCCACTGTGCTGCCACGTGTGTATATATATGACGTTGTACATTGCACATACCCTTGGGTCCCCACAGTTTGGTCCCCCTCCCAGCTACCCCTTTATAGTATGACGAGTTAACAAGTTGGTGACCTGCACAAAGCGAGACACAGCTATTTAATCTCTTGCCAGACATCGCCCCTCTTGGCGCGATGCTGTACAGGTCTCTGTAAAAAGTCCTTGCTGTCTCAGCAGCCAATCAACTTATAGTTTATTTTTTTCTGGGTTTTTGTTTTGTTTTGTTTTCTTTCTAATCGAGGTGTGAAAAAGTTCTAGGTTCAGTTGAAGTTCCTGATGAAGAAACACAATTGAGATTTTTTCAGTAATAAAATCTGCATATTTGTATTTCAAACAATGTAGCTAAAACTTGATGTAAATTCCTCCTTTTTTCCTTTTTTGGCTTAATGAATATCATTTATTCAGTATGAAATCTTTATACTATATGTTCCACGTGTTAAGAATAAATGTACATTAAATCTTGGTAAGACGTTTGTGAGGCTTTTTGTTGTTTTCAAACTATTTAAAAGTTTGACCCTTTGGGGGTGTGGTTCCTGACCTAACCCTTGGTGTGCACTGTCCTCTAAAAGGTGGCATCCTGGACCTTGTCATTTCTGCATCATATTTTACTTTACTTTCCACGGTATAAGTTTAAGAAAGCTGAGATTTTGCCTGCAAGAGGAAGTTTTAGGCATTAAAAGCATGTTAGCTTCTTGAAATAAAGTGAATTTAAATAGCCAAAGAAACTGATGGCCTGGCCAGTGTGGCTCAGCACTTGAGCGTTGACCCGGGAACCAAGAGGTCACTGGTTCGATTCCCAGTCAGGGCACTATAAAAAGAAAAAAAAGATTCCTCCAAAGAAATTGATGATCCTCTAGAAGAGCGATTTTTAACCTTTCTAATCTCATGACACACAAACTAATACTAAAATTCTGCAGCACACCAAAAAACATTTTATCCTTATCAAAAATAGGTATACTTTTTTTTTGTTAATCCTTACCTGAGGATATTTTTTCCATTGACTTTTAGAGGGAGAGAGAGAGAGACATCAATGTGAGAGTGACACATCAATTGGTTGCCTCCCACACATGGACCTGAGCTGGGAATGAACCTGCAACCCAGATACGTGCTCTTGAGCAGAAATCAAACCCTCAACCCTTTGGTGCCCAGGCTGATGCTCTACCACTGAGCCATGTTGGCCATGGCAAAAAATAGGTATACTTCCGATTCACACCTAGTGACTATTGTGTTGGCTGTTGTCATTTTTTATTTGACAATCTAAGGGAAAAGGAAGTCAGTACCTCAGGTATTGTGTGTTTTAAAAATTCTTGGCACACCAGTTGAAACCTGCTCTAGAAACAAACTTTTGGAAATAGTTGGCAAAGGGAATGATCTCTATTTTTCTTAGAAATCGTTAACAATAAGACAACCACTTATCTGGAAGCAGCCTCCAACTTAACCATTAATTTCTGCAGACTGGCTCTCCCCTGATTCCCGATAAGGAACATTCAGCTGCTTTCTTGCTGTCTCTGGAAGTTTAGTTTGAACATACCCCAACTAAAATGCCATCTTCCCCTAGAAATCTGCCTTTCCCATAGTTTTCTCAGTAAATGGCAACTCCATCACTTGGCAAAAAAATATTCATTTCCACTGCCATTCTGTTAGCAGTCTTCAAAAAATAGTCCTCAGTCCAGTCACTAACGCTGTAGTTTTAGACATTATCATACTTCTCGAAGATTCTTGAAATATCCTCCAACCCTAGCTGGTTTGGCTCAGTGGATAGAGCATCGGCCTGCGGACTAAAGGGTCCCATGTTCAATTCTGGTCAAGGGCACGTGCCCAAGCTGTGGGCTTGATCCCCAGTAGGGGGCATGCAGGAGGCAGCCAATCAGTGGTTTTTCTCTCATCATTGATGGTTCTATCATTCCCTCTCCCTTCCTCTCTGAAATCAATAAAAATACATTAAATTAAAAATAAAATAAAGATCCTCCAAACTGTCCTTTCTGCTTCTGCTTGGCCTGGTAGAACCTGTTCTCAATACAGCAACCAGAATGCTCCTTTTAAAGCCAAGTCAGATCAAGATCCTTCAATGCTTCTCACTCTAAGTAAAAGTCCAGATCAGGGGTCCTCAAACTTTTTAAACAGGGGGCCAGTTCACTGTCCCTCAGACGGTTGGAGGGCCGGACTATAGTTTTAAAAAAAAAAAAAACTATGAACAAATTCCTATGCGCACTGCGGGCCCGGGACGAGTCGGCTGCTAAGCAGGACAGGCAGCGGCACCCGGCGGGCCAGATAAATGTCCTCAGCGGGCCGCATGTGGCCCCCGGGCCGTAGTTTCAGGACCCCTGGTCCAGATCATTATAATGACCTACCACACCCTCAGTTGTCTAGCATGCTGTTACCGTTCTGGTTTCCTCTCTTCCCCATTGCTCACTGTACTATATCGGCTGTTTCCACCTTGGGGCCTTTGCACTTACTGTTCCCTCTGTCCAGAATACTGGCCAGATAACTGCATGGTTCAAGTCCTCATCTTCAAGTCTCCGCTCAAATATATTGGTGAATCTTTCCCTGGCCACCTTGTTTAAAATAGCAACCTGCTCCCCTGTCTTATTTTCCTTCTCTGCCCAAATTTTCTTTGTTGTACTTGCTACCATCTGGCCTATTGTACATTGTACTTATCTGTAGCCTTACACTAGAACATCAGCTCTCTGAGGACAGGGGTTTCTTTTGTTCACTGCTATATCCCTGTCCTATATCCCTAGCACAGTCTGGCACAAAGTTAATGAAATGTAGATGTTGGCCAGGTGCAGTTACTTTTACAGGCTAATGTTACAATATATAGCTTCTCTGTTCATCTACTTCCGTAGGGAAACAGTGGAAAAACCAAAAGCAATTACAGAGAAATGCTATTATTGTGGACACTTACAAGTGGAATTTGAAACAAAGCTTTCTATTACCTACTTGGGTACCAGACATAGTACATCAAATAATCCTACAACAGTCCCATGCCTGTGAGGTCACTATTCTGTCTCACATTTTATAGTTGAGGAAAGTGGTTGTATGAGCTCACACCAACTGAGGTCTCTCTGACTCGAAGGTCCATAGTCTTCCTAATTCACCAGATTACCTTCTTCCTGGGTCGAAGGACAGCCAGAGCTCAGCAGGTAAGATTTGTTTTTTGTTTTAGCATGAGGTAAAATGATGCCAAGAATTTCAAACAAGTGTTTATCAAATTAAGTATGGTCGTTAACATTTGGGTCAGGGACAGGAATGAATAATTAATATTTCTCTATTGAGAGAAGAAGAAATAGAGATCATTGGCGAACCTTCATCCGCCAAGATACCTTCCTAGGACTCCTCTGGAAAAAACTAAATGGGGAGCTTTTCATATCTATATTTTGGTGAGCAATATTGCTAATGGCTATTTTTGCTCTGGGACTCTTGAACTCCACTTTCTAGTGTAGAAAGTGCATTTCTGGGCTGTGTGAGGAGCATTGCCTAGGAGTTTGGTTTCCTGGGTTCCTTTCATCTGCTCTCCTGCAATGCAGGGGGAGCCGAGCCTAGTCTCCAGTTTCTGACTGGAGTTAGCACAGGCCAAGAGCTGCTAGCCACTGAGCTGTGAGTAATTTGCTTTTGAGAAGTAAATAGAACCTTGCCTGTAGAGAGCCCAGGGGTGTGGCCAGTAGTTCTTTTCCCAGGCTCCTCCCTCCCCACCCCCCAAATGACCTTAACCTTCTTTCATAGCTGGAGAGCATCCAAGTCTGGCCTAAACAATACTCTCACCCTCATTGGCTCTTTTGCTTTGCAGCCAGTGCCACCCCTAAGTGGCTAAGGCCCTTCCCACTAGGTCTCTCAGTGGGGTCAAGGTTTTCTAACTACGGAAAGGCAAACACCAAAGAAAGAGTGAAAAAATAACCTAGTGTCCACGGCCTTTAAAGGATCAGTGTTTGGGTTCTGCAGTTGGAAGGTAGGGCAGGGCCTTTGTCCTGGAGTGGATGGGCATCTTCAAGAGATACAGCAGAAACCCAAAATGTGAGCTTTTGGCCACCCCAGGTTTCAGGATGGATGTAAATATCACCTAGCATTCTTGGAAACTGCCAATTAATGCCTTTTATCCATAGTGAAAGGACGTAGCATAAAGTTATGGTAAGGTACAGCTGCTTGTCATCAGTCATTAGCACTGCCTACTAACAGATGGCAATGACAGGTATCAGAGGCCTGTGTGATCACTTGTGTCCCATAATGCCATGGCCTCAAGGCCAATGTCCCAGAACAAAGCTTCTCCAATATTCAAATAGGACTGGGGTCATGGAAAGTTTAGTGTCTGGAAACTGAGCTAATACACAGCACTGTTTCTCTGCCCAGCCTGAGGCCAAGGTGATCTCCAGATGTGGCCAGAGGAAGGCAGAGAAATGAGTTGTCTGGTTGCTTCAGGGAGGGGAGTGCTCCAGAGAACTTCCTCCACGCTTTCAGCAGAAAAATCACTTCTCTTTTCATTCAGGAGGGTCTAACAGCCCATCCTTCCTGAGCACTTTGTGCCACGCACTATGAAACCCATGAGGACAAGAACTGTGTCTGCCTTGCTCAGTGTTCACCCTCATTCCCTCTCACAGGGTAGGCGCTCCCATTTTGTTGAATAAATCAAACAGGTAAGAGAGGAATTTAGTGGAGGAAATAGTAAGGGGTTGGTATTCTTGGTATATCCCATACAGCCTTAGTCAAGTGGAAAAAAAGAAGAGAGGGAAAGAGGTAAACCTGAGAAAAATTTAAATAGTATAGTGTTAGAGAAAAAAACAACCTGGGAAGCTAGAAACCGAAATTTAAGTCCCACCTCTGCCACTAGCTGTGTAACTTCAGGCTAGTCACTTCCTCTGAGTCTTGGTTCCTTCATCCAATAAGCTGAAGGTATCAGGTTAAACAAATAGATTTGTTCACCATAACTTTATTGAGTGCATACAATGTGCAAAGAAAGTACTGTTCTAAGTGCTGGTAACACTTTGAACAAGGCCCCCACCCTCACAAAGCTTACTTTCCATAACAGGAAAACAGATGCTGAGTAAAATTCATGGACAGGACCAGCAAGTGGTGATAAGCACTATAAAGAATACAGAACACAGGCGAACTGTTTGGGCTCAGTGGGTAGAGTGCCAGCCTGCAGACTAAAGGGTTGTGGGTTTGATTCCCAGCAAGAGCACACACCTTGGTTTGGGTGCATGTGGGAGGCAATTAATTGATATGTGTCTCTCACATCTCTCTCCCTCCCTTCCACTCTCTCTAAAAATCAATGGGGAAAAATATCCTCAGGTGAGAATTAACAAAGGAAACAGAACAGGGTGATGGGCTTGTACAGGGTGGTGATTGTGGCTGGAGAGTCAGGGAAGGCCTCTATGAGGAGGTGACATTCAGCTGACATCTGAATGCAGTGGGTTTGCCCAAGGGTAGTCTGGCAGGGAAGGGTTTCAGGCAGGGGAAATGGCATGAGCAGAGTCAGGCAAGTTCAAAAAACAGCAATGTCACTTCCATTCCAGGATTCTAGAAACAGTGATGTATTGTTCAGGTCAGGGATGTGTATTATGAAGTTGTTTCTCGGTGGTGTCGGATCTCTGCTTCTTCATGGACGTGGCTGGGTGGTGTAGTCATTCTGGAGCCCTGGGATCCATCTCTGTCTCCCTGGCTCTCCCAGTGCCGCTCGCTCAGCTGGTTCAGTGCAGCCACCATTTTAGCTGCTGACTCTAAAAGCAGACTAGATAGAGTTGCCTCTTCCACTACTTACTCACAGCCTGGGAGGCTGAGAACCCCCTCCCATCCCACCTAGTCTTTTATTCTGACGAGCCAGGGCTTTGAGAGCACGAGATTCAGCTTCCTCGTTTTCCTGTCGGAGCAGGAGCCAGAAAATGAAACAGGAAACAGAGCAGAAGAGGAGGGGGGTGGGTAGCAGAGAAGGAAAAGGAGAAATTGCAGGGAAGTAGAACAGAAGATCTGGACAAAGTTCTACCTCTGAAGGGTGACAGATGAGTTTTTAGAAAACATTCTGACTTGTCACAAGAGACTCCTGCCCTTTTTTGTTGTTGTTGTTAACATATTTTTATTGATTTCAGAGAAGGGAGAGGGAGAGAGACAGAAACATCAATGATGGGAGAGAATCGCTGATGGGCTGCCTCCTGCACGCCCCCTGCTGGGGATGGGGCCTGCAACCCAGACATGTGCCCTGATGGAGGATCAAACCTTGACCTTCTGGTTCATAGGTTGACCAACAGCCACTGAGCCACACTGGTCAGGCCAAGGTTTTATTTCATTTTTTACTTCTCTCCTTTGCTCTTATGAACATGAATCATTTGTAGCCCCAGGGGATCCAGAGAGGTTGAGTGACAGGCCTGGGGTCCCACAGCCATTCCAGAACAGCTGGGGCTGGGCTCCTGGACTTGGGAATCTGACTTCCACCCAAGACTCTGCCCTCCAGCTCTTCCCTGTCCTCCGTTGGGAGGACGTGGATCCCCTGGAGTGCCCTGACTGGAATCAAACTGTGACCTCCTGGTTCATAGGTCGATGCTCAACCACCGAGCCACACAGGCCAGGTCAACCACTGTCCTTTTCACAAGTAGATTTTTGAGGGCATTTAGTGTGGGCAGAGGGAAACTTTGAATGCATTTCTTTTCCCCATGTGAATTCACAAAGCAAGGACAGAGCGTTTCTGTTTTGTCTTTGCAGTGCTGCTTGGAGCCCCACCGACTTCTAGAGTCTCCAGCCACAACCAAGTCACAAGCTGCCCTCCGGCTTCGCGGAATCACACGCAGACCTCCGGAGCCGGAACCGAGAACCAGTGTCTGTCGCTGAAAAGCCTGGGGTGGGGAAGCGTCTTCTCAACTCCATTTTCCCCTTCTCCTCTAACGAACAACTAAAATGGGGTTTATATTTTATCCACCTTCCACACAACAAATACCTCAAGGGTAGTTTCGGTCCCGGGGCCTGAAATGACTTACAAAGAATCAAAAGATGCAGTCCCTGGCCACCACAGACCGGGGCTGGGCTGGTTTGCCTGGGAGACAGCAACCATCGCCTTTGTTTCCACCCACAGGAGTAGCTGGGGCTGCAGATAAACCCCGCCCTCGCCGGGGCTGCGGCCACCAGCTCACCCGGCCCGGCTGCGTTCCGAGGGCAGATAACTGAAACCGCAGAGGCTTTGGGATCCTGAGAAACGAGAAATCGACCAACGGAGCAGGATTTATTATCTGCTTCCTTTAAGCAGGGTGCAAAGTTGTTCTAACAGTTTCCGTTACAGGGGTACCAACCGGCCGCTCCTCCCCAACAGACGGTGGTGTTGAGTCGGCTTTTTTTCTTCTCCTTTTTTGGGCCCACTTCCTACGAGAGAAACTGCTTGAATGAGGAAGAAGGGAGTCCTGGGGGGTGTTCTCTGAAGTTCCCTTCTCCGTCCTCACTAGCCGCCTGAGGTGGGGACTGGAGCAGGACAGAAGGTCCCTGGTAGCTGGAGGAGTTGAAAGTCAAGGGGATCCCCCACTTTCTTCACACCCAAGACGTAGGGTGCCGCTCCTGGCCACAGAAACCCCAAGAAGGCGTTTCTCTCTATTCGGAGAACATCTATTGTGCGCCGGGCCCTGTGCTGAGCTGTTGCTGCCAGGCAGCAGGGAAAGTGCTGCTCGGGCTTCTGTGGAGAGAGGCCGCGGGGCAGCCCCAACTCCGAGAGCCTTGCACACACCGGGGACTCAGTGATGTCTGCGGGATGGAACTGGGCCCGGGGACCAAGTGAAGGCGGGGGAGGGGGCCGAGGACAGGGTAGTGCGGGCGGGAAGTCTCCAGGTGTCACCAAGGCGGGAAGGTGCCAGACGGAGGGCGCAGAGCGGAGGGGCTCGGCCGTCCCCGCCCCGCAGACCCGGAGTCACCATGGCCGCCGCGGAGGGGGCGGAGCAGCTCCGAGCCGGGCGGGGCCGGCGGCGGAGCCAGTGCGCAGGCGCGGCCGCTCGGGTCCCCGGATGGAGGAGTTGAGGTTCGGACCCCGTCTGGGAGGTCGAGACGGGCTGATGTTGGGGACTCGGCGCCAGCGTGGGAGCCCGAAAGTTCTTGGGGGAGGGAAGTTGTCAAACGGAGGCGGAGGGAAACGAGGCGGAGGCCGCCGAGAAGCGGGGAGCCCCGCCCCTCCGCCATAGCGGCCTCGGGGTGCCGCCTCTTCCTCTCCAGTCTCCCGCCCTCCCCTGCCTTCCGGCCCTGCGGCCCGGCCTGGCCCCGCCGCCCCCCTCGGAAATGTCCCCTGGCCCTTTGGGGAGAGGAGATCCGTGATGCCAGCTTGGAGCTGTGTCTGAGAGAAGCGAGCTAGACGCGGCTCGCGACGGCCAGCGAGGCCTCTGGCCTTGAGGACCCTTGTTACAGCGATGTCCCCACCCCACAGAGGATGATAGTCTTCCCCCAGAAAGCAGGGCTCCAATTCAGCAGGCTTCCCTGTGTTCCCGGGCCCTCCCTGCCCTCTGCACACCCAGCAAGAGCTTGCGCCATCATCGGACAAGACCGCGCTGGGTTAGGGAGACCTGGGTTGTAATCCTGTTTTAGAAAGAGCGCATCCCCTTTGGCCGATGTGAGGCCTGCTAGGAAGACCATGAGGTTTCAGGATTTAAAAATGAAAGAAAATGACGTTCTCTTTAAATATAGACTTGAGTGTGCCGCTTGACTCCAGTGAGCCTCAGTTTCCACGTCTATAAAAATGGCGATGGTAATTATACTGGCCTCACAGGGTTTAATGAGATCTCTGATGTAAAAACTAGGGAGATTTTTATTACTCACCTCGGGGGCATATTTATCTCATGGGAAATGGAGTAAAACTAGTAGCTTTCCGTCCTGACAGTTCAGAGAGAGGAACTTGGCAAAGGGTTTGTTGGGAAGTGAGGGTGGCAATTAGCTGAGAGGGAGAACTCACTGGCTTTATTTTGTTTTTACTTGGTTTACCTGTAAATTAGGGCTACAAGTCTCCTGTGGTCGCTGGGGCTAGAGTTTGACTCTGGAGAGAGGAAGGAAGAATGGCAGCCTGGTGAAGAGGCAGAGGTGGGTTAAGTGCTTTTCTTTTCCTAACTTCTCTTCTGCATGTGCGTGGGAACTGAAGAAGGGCAAAAAGTGAATTCACGCAAGGGTAGAGAACCAGTGATCGTGTGAGGTTTGGTGGTACCTGTTTCTACGATTCCTCTCCATTCAGCGAGTCAAATGTTGGAGAGATTCACCAACTGTCTCTTTGGGGTTTTCCGAAGCTTGCCTTTGAACTGAATTTTGATGAGCAAACCGGTGTGGTGTTGGTGGCCCCGCCCTTCCTCTTGGCTTCCTGGCCATGGAGTAAGCAGTAGGCGCCCCCTTGTGCTGAAGATAGGTACTGTTGCTATTGGTCAATCTTGCTTCCTTTATGGAGAATTTTATTTTTCTACTAGAGGCCCAAGTGCATGAAATTTGTGCATGGGGGGGGGGGGGCGCTCAGTCTGGGAGCCCACTGATGGGGAGTGGGCCTAAGCCGGCAGTCAGACATCCTTAGTGCTGCTGCGGAGGCGGGAGAGGCTTGTTTGCCAGCCGTGAGCCTGGCTCAGGGCTTCTGGCTGAGCGGCGCTCCCCCTGTGGGAGCACACTGACCACCAGGGGGCAGCTCCTGCATTGAGTGTCTTCCCCCTGGTGGTTAGTATGCATCATAGCAGCCGGTTGTCCCACTGTTTGGTCAATTTGCATATTACCCTTTTATTATATAGGACTAGAGACCTATGGGGTCTCTCGGCCAGGCCTGCACCCTCTCGCAATCTGGGACACCTGGGGGGATGTCGGACTGCCAATTTCTGCCTGATCCCCGCAGGCCAGTCTGAGGGACCCCACTGGTGCAGGAATCTGTGCACCGGGCCTCTAGTATGCATATAAGATCTTTGGTCGATCTCTTCCTGCCCTCTCACCTCCCCCCTTCCCTCTTGAGATTCATCAGTCTGTTCCATGTTTCCATGCCTGTGTGTTGAGTGTCTGCCCCCTGGTGGTCAGTGTGTGTCATATGTACTGGTCCAGCAGTCACTTAGGCCAGTGGTTGGCAAACTCATTAGTCAACAGAGCTAAATATCAACAGTACAACAATTGAAATTTCTTTTGAGAGCCAAATTTTTTAAACTTCTTCTAACTCCACTTCTTCAAAATAGACTCGCCCAGGCCGTGGTATTTTGTGGAAGAGCCACACTCAAGGGGCCAAAGAGCCGCATGTGGCTCACAAGCCGCAGTTTGCCAACCACTGACTTAGGCTATTAGATATATAGATGGCTTCTCATGACTTTGTAGTCTTGCTCCTAACATGAGTATGGTGAAAGGAATACTTTGAGCAGTGATTTTTATACCCAGAGCCAATGAACTGGTAATGACACATCCTGTTCTTGCCACGTACACTCAATCAAACACAGGCTTAAAATAGTCTATTTGTATGCTAGGCCCTGAGGATATAGTTGTGAACCCTTAAGGTAGACAAAGCCCCTGTCCTCCCAAGCAACTTATTTAAGCAATAGCACTAAGACCACATGTCAGAGTACAATGAAAGCATATCACATAGTCTGGTGAATTCCAGACAAGGGATACCTAAAGGCTTGGTAGGTATTAGCCAGGTAAGAGAAGAAAGAAAAATATTCCAGCCCTCCTGTTAATTTCTCAATTTAAAAATTTTTTCTTTAGGGATAGAACCCCGGCATACATCAGGAACTCAGTGGATGTTTGTGGGGTGAAACTGGGGCAAGAACACCAAATCAGGGAGTTGTATCTGATGTTCTTGCCCTTCTTTCTGATTTCTCAGACTGGTTCTGTAAGAGCCATTGCTACTTCTTTTAGTCCAAGAGACTGTGTGGTGTATTTTTTTTCTAAATAATAATAAAAAGCCTTGAAGTGCATTCCTTGCCTCAAAATGGCTTTGCAGTTGTTTATATGTTGCTGCCATTCCAACAAAGAAATGCGAAATACGTTTTCTCTGTCTCTAGTAGTCAGCTCTGTCTTCCCCCTAAGTTTGTTTTAGCAATTTAAGCTGGTTTAAGTCCTGCCGAGTGGTGGTTTTCTTTTCCTTCTCCACTTAATTTAACAGACCAGCTAAACACACATCAGAGAGCTAAGCTGAAGTGTGTAGTCATTATGGTCTTCCAGTTCAGTTCTATGCCCCATTTTTGGGACTCTGGTTTGGGACCTAGTTTATTATTCTGGGCAAGAGGAAAAGGACACACACCAAATAACACCAACCACAATATAGATGTAGTAGTACTTCTTCACACTTTAGTCCATTTCACCATCATGACAGTTTTGTGAGATGGGCAAAATAATCTGATCTCATTGTATACATAAAGAGCTGAGGTTCAGAAGGACTAAATGAGAATTTGTGAGTGACAGAGCCAGAACCTGAACTTAGGTCTTTAGTTCCTGCATATTGGGGGGAAGGGGGCACACAACAAGCTTTTTAAAGATTTGCTGCAAGCCCTAGCCTGTTTGGCTCACTGGTTAGTGTTGGCCCTGAGGGACTGAAGGGTCCCCGAAACGATTCCCGTCAAAGGACGGGAATGAGTGCGAGGCAACCAATCGATGTGTCTCTGTCTCTTCCCCTCCTTTCCATTCTCTCTAAAAAAAAGAAAGAAAGAAAGAAATCAATGGAAAAACTATCCTTGGGTGAGAATTAACAACAACAACAAAAAGATTTGCTGTGAATTTAGCATTCCGATTTTATGCCTATATGGGTGGAATTTTCCCAACAAGAATATAGTGTTTCAGAGTGACACCAAATGACATCTGCCTTCAAGATGCTTTTCCCTCATTTGGGAAGTTAAGTGGTTAAATTTGCCTAGTAATGCTGAAAGGGAGTCTCCTGTGGAGAATGCTTTCAAGAATTTACTTTCAGCCCACATGTCACATTTCCTTCTTGGGTTTTGGAGTTTAGAAGCCTGAGGGAGCTCAGTCCTGGCAGCAACACCCCTGAATTCCTGTGGTGAGAGGATGTGGCCCCTGGACCCATCCCGGAAAGAGGTGCTGAGGTTTGCGGTCAGCTGCCGGGTCCTGACTCTGGTGCTACAGGTCAGTCTCTGATCTTTTGTGCTGAACATGCCGTTGCCACATGACTGGGCTAGACACTAAAAATAGTCCCCATCTTTACACCTCCAAGGTGTGCTCCTCCAGGTGGTTGGAACCATAGACACTTAGGCTTCATGGCTGGAAAATGGGCAAGACTCTTAGGAATGGTCTTTAATCCCTTGTTCTACACATGAAAAGCAGAGGCACAGGAAGTTTAAAGATGCCCTAACTGGTTTGGCTCAGCGGATAGAGCATTGGCCTGCGGACTCAAGGGTCCCAGGTTCGATTCTGGTCAAGGGCATGTACCTTGGTTGCGGGCCCATCCCCAGTAGGGGGCGTGCAGGAGGCAGCTGATCAATGTTTCTCTCTCACCGATGTTTCTAACTCTCTATTCCTCTCCCTTCCTCTCCGTAAAAAATCAATAAGATATATTAAAAAAAAAAAAAGAAAGAAAGAAAGTTTAAAGAGCTTCCCTAAAGTCACACAACAAGTTAGAGAAGGGCCAGAATCAGAATCCAGGTTTCCTAACTCCTGAGCTGGCGATCTTTCCAGCAGGCCATGATATTCTGTAACCAGAGATGGCATTAGGGTGTGACAACTCAAAGCATTGGCCTGGATTCCCTAAGCAGGAGACAGCACTATGTCAATCAGTTGAATGGGAAAGAGGTGGCAATGTCCTGAGACCATCTGTGTATATTTTAGTCAGTAGTGTCTCCTGCTCTTCTCCCAGGCATCTCCTCTTGCTGTCATACCCACACACAGCCCTCAGAATGCATTCACTTTTGCAAAACTCCCTTTCCCCTCCAAGGCTGTCCTTATACTTATTTTAATTACATTTCATATATGTATGAGTTAAATGCAGTGCCTAGCACAATGCCCAATGTTTAGTAGGTCCTTAGTATGTATTGGTAAATGTAGTCAACATCTTAGGTATGTTGTTATAGTAGCATAATTATTGTATGTGTACCTTTTATAACAAGCTTCATTCTCTCTGAGGCTCATAGCTGGTTCCTTTGTGGAAATCCCCTTTTCTCTTCTCCCTTACTAAAGGAGGCATAGTAGGCTCTGCTGGCTCCCAAGTTTAGTTAAAAGTGTCTTCAACATGGAGAACTAGGGCTGTTTTCACTATTTGAAGTGGCCTGATTACCAAAAAAACTGACCAGAAATAGTAAGAGCCTTAAAAACGGGGTCGTACTCCTGGTGCCAGGCTGGAGAAACTGACTCAGTGATAGCTGGGAACTAGTATTAGCTGAGTGATTGGCAGAACCAATGAAGCAATACTGTGAATCGGCATCTGGGATAGGAAACCAGTACAGCTGGGTTCTAATTCAGTTGATTTGGAAACAAGGATGTTCTGTAGACAGTTCACTCAATCACCAAAAGTTTATTAAGTACCTACTCTGTTCCACGAACTCTGCTAGGTGGCGAGTATAAAAGTAATGGTGTCTTTTCCCTTAAGTAACTGACAATCTAATCGGGCAAAAAAATATTTAACAATATGCTATTTTGTTATTTCTCCCACTGCCAACCCTTCTAGTTTTAAAGGTAATGCCATCAGAATATATTGCCAGTTACCCTTCATTGTTGCTGTCATCTGTGGTTTTTTTAAAAATATATTTTTATTGATTTCAGAGAGGAAGGGAGAGGGAGAGATAGAAACATCAATAATGAGAGAGAATCATTGATCGGCTGCCTCCTGCACACCCCCCACTGGGGATTGAGCCTACCACCCAGGCATGTGCCATTGACCGAATCGAAACCGGGACCCTTCAGTTTGCAGGCCGACCCTCTATCCACTGTGCCAAACTGGCTATGGCTGTCATCTGTGTTAATGACAGCTCATTCCTCCTCATTCCTTGAAGGTTTTAGCTTCTGATTCAGTTACTCTTTCCAGCACAACTATTGATTTCTTGGTGGTTTGAATATTAACAAGGCTGATACACCTGACCATTATCTCCTATCATTTCAACTCACTTTCTCTAGTATCCCAGTTCTAATGATTCTTCTAACGCCTCAGGATTTATAATCCATTGATCCTACCACTTTTCGTTGACTCTCACCCATCTCAGGGCTTCAGCTCCACTTTTTACCTAGCTTGGATTCCATGCTCCATCATGCATACCCACACAGCTCACTTACTCCCTTCTCTGTATGTCCAACCTTGGTTAAATTCAGTTCTCTGTCATCCCATGCTTGCATCTGCCCAGAGTAAAACACACAACTGTAGTAGCTAGTTTCCTTTTATTCAAGATCATTAATCCAATTGAGTCCTTAATGCTACCTGCCAATGTTAGTGTATTTCTCTTGTCCATCCACCGCACCCCACCCTCCACTTTCTGCACATTCAAATCACCAGGGAGAGTTTTAGAAAAACTCAATGCCCAGGCTGTAACCCATACCAGTTAAATCATTAACTCTGGAGAAGGAACCTAGGCATCGATATTTCTAAAACTACCTGGGTGATTCCCTGTTTTGAGAATTGAGATTATAGATGACATATTTTACATGTATTAGTCTTTAGTCAAATCTCTAATGTCTTTTCCCCAAAATGCTTTCCTGAGTAAAATATAGAAGCAATCAGAAGCGACTTTCTGCATGCTCACACCACATCATCGGCATACCTACATCTTCACCTCTGTGCCTTCACTGTGGAAGGTTGGGTGAGCTGTGTGTCCTCTCCAAGGTTAGCTCCTCCACCTGTGCAGCAGATTCCATCTCCTGTTGCCTGCTCCAGCGGTTCTCCATTCTCTTTCTTGTGTACTCGTTTCCTTTTCACTGATTTATGCCCACTGGCAAACACTTATCTCCCACCTTAAATATAATTTTATTGATTTTAGAGAGGGAGGGAGAGGGAGAGAGAAACATCAATGATGAGAGAGAATAATTGATCAGCTGCCTCCTGCATGTCCCCTGCTGGGAATTGAGCCCACAACCTGGACATGTGACCTGACTGGGAATTGAACTGTGACCTCAATCACAGAGCCACACCAGCCGGGCTGTCTCCCACCTTAAAAAATATATATATATTTATCTTTACCCCACATTGTCATTCTCCTACTACCCCATTTCTCTGCTCACCTTTACAGCAAACCTCCTCCAAATAATTGTCTTATGCACTATTATCTCCCTTCTTCCCTTCGCTGTTGAACCCAGTCTAGGCAATCTTCTCTCTCCTCCACCCCACTGAAATAGCTCCTGTCAAAGTCACCAATGACCTTCACATTGCTAAATCTAGTGGTCAGTTTTCAGTCCCCGTCTTACTTGACTTATTAGTTGCATTTAACAGACTGATCACTCCCTTGCTTCACTCAGATCTAAGACACCATACTCTCCAGTTTCCCCCCCACCTCACTGACTGTTTCTTCTTCTTTTGTGTGATTTTGAAAGCACATTTATTAAAACTGGGGACAGTTAAACAAGAAAGAGCTTAGAATAGAAGAAGCAACTTTTCTATCCTAGGCAGGGCTGCTTAGCTTTCTAGACATGTTATAGAAAAGAAATGAGTCTAGGCGGAACTGCTTTGGCTCACTGAGAAATCAGAGAAAAGGGGACACTGGAGACAATGCGGGTTAGCCCAGGACGAGCTGCCCACTGCCCATTGTTCCCCTGGTTGCAAGTCTCCTGGGGTCCCTTAGAGTTTAAGAGATCCATGCCTGAAAGGGAAGAAGAAGGGCAAGGAAAAGTGCAGGGAGGAGTGCGCCTGACTGTTCAGGCTCTCGGGAGGAGTGTACCTGACTGTTCTTTATCTTCACGGCTCGTTCCCCACCCCCTTTCAAGTCACTAAATGTTGATGTGACCAGGGACCAGTCTTTGGAGCTCTATCTGTATGTCCTAGTGCTCGCATTCAGTCCCATACCTTTAAATACTGCCCATTACTTATGACTCCCAAATTTATATCTCTAGCCCTGATCATTCTTCTGACCTTCAGACTCATATATCTCACTGCCTCATTGACCGCTGCACTGGAATGTCCAGCTTAAATTTAACCAGTCCAAAATTGACGATTCCCTCCAAACAAATCTGTTCTTAATTTTATTAAATAGTAATTATTTTCTTCTAGTTGTTCAACCAAACTCCTGGTTCTTCTTTATCCCACAGGCTCTCTTCAATGCCTTCATCCCAGATCACCATGCAGAAGCCTTCTCTCCTCCTCACCTTGCTCCCTCGGGCTCTGTGGACCAACTCGTGGAAGGTCTTCTGGGTGGCCTGTCTCACTGGGATGCTGAACACTTTCTGTTCATTGCTGAGCATGGCTACCTGTATGAGCACAACTTTGCCTTCTTCCCTGGTTTCCCCCTGGCCCTGTTGGTGGGGACTGAATTGCTGAGACCCCTGAGGTGGTTACTGAACCTACGGAGTTGCCTATTAATCTCAGTAGCATTGCTCAATTCCTTGTTCTCTATCCTGGCTGCAGTTGCACTTCACGACCTGGGCTGTCTGGTTTTGCACTGTCCCCGTCAGGCCTTTTACGGAGCATTGCTTTTCTGCCTCAGCCCTGCCAATGTCTTCCTGGCTGCTGGTTACTCAGAAGCTTTGTTTGCCCTCCTGACATTCACCGCCATGGGGCAGCTGGAAAGGGGCCGAAGCTGGACTAGTGGACTCCTTTTTGCCCTTGCTACTGGTGTGCGCTCCAACGGGCTGGTGAGCATTGGCTTCCTTGTGCATTCTCAGTGCCAAGGCTTTTTCTCTTCTCTCCTGGTGCTGAATCCTCTGAGACAGCTCTTAAAGCTGATGGGCTCTGTGTTCCTGTCTGTGCTCACACTTGGACTTCCCTTTGCCCTCTTTCAGTATTATGCCTACACCCAGTTCTGTCTGCCAGGCTCAGACCACTCCATCCCTGAGCCCTTGCTGCAGTTAGCTGTGGACAAGGGCTACCGGATTGCAGAGGGAAATGAGCCACCTTGGTGCTCCTGGGAACTTCCTCTAATATACAGCTATATCCAGGATATCTACTGGAATGTTGGCTTTTTGAGATACTATGAGCTTAAGCAGGTGCCCAATTTTCTGCTGGCTGCACCAGTGGCTATACTGGTTAGCTGGGGAACATGGACATATGTGACCACCCACCCTTGGCTCTGCCTTACACTTGGGATGCGAAGGAACAAGAGTGATGAGACTCTAGAGAAGCCTGATCCTGGATTCCTCAGTCCTCAGGTGTTTGTGTACCTGGTTCACGCTGCAGCACTGCTGCTATTTGGCAGTTTGTGCATGCACGTTCAGGTGAGGTGGATTCCTGGCTGGGAAAAGCATGTGAATACACACAGAATCCCTGGGCCAGGAATGGGGAAGATAGCTAACTTCTCCCATTTGAGTGAACTGTACCTAACTTGTTTATTCAACAACTATGTGAGGGCTTTATTTGTGTTAGACCCTGGGTCAGACCACTGAAGATGGAACATGGATAAGATAAGATTGCTGTCCCAATGTGCCTCATGGTATAAATGGGAGACAGACATTGAACAGGTAAAATTATAGGACAGTGGGATGGGAGAGAATTTGCTGTTTTGAGATAAAGTATTGTGGGAAGCACAGAGGAAAAAAGTAGCTGACTGAAGGAGGGTGTCATATTTAGGCCAGGTCGTAAAGAATAAGAAGAAATTCCATTTAAGAAGCAAAGAAAGAACATTCTGGGCAAATGAAGAGTGTGTGCAAAGATATGAGAGTTGTAGGAGGACCTGATTTGACAGATAAAAGAATAGGCACAGAGAATACATCTGGGACCTTCCCCTAACACACAGTTATACCCAGAATGTCAACTTGATAGTTGGCTCTCTGAGGTACTCAGTGGGTTCTCAGTTTTCAGAGGAGACATCTTGTGCAGTGTTCAGGGTGGTAGTGTAATACAAAGGGATGGGAAAGGTTTGATCATTAATTCCATCTCTTTTTTTCTTTCTTTTTTCTTTTTTTAATCCTCACTCGAGGATTTTTTTTCCATTGATTTTTAGAGAGTGGAAGAAAGGGAGAGACAGAGAGAAACATCGGTGTGAGAGAGCCACATCGTTTGGTTGCCTCCTGCACGTACCCCCACCAGGGCTGGGGAACCTGCAACCAACGTACGTGCCCTTGACTGGAATAGAGCCCGGGACGCTTCAGTCTGTGGGCCAGCACTCCATCTACTGAGCCAAAATGGTTAAGGCAATTTCGTCTTTTTTTTTTCTGGCTGTGGCTCCAGTTTCAACTTAACTCTGAGGAAGTCTTTTTGTCTCCATGCTGGCTTCTCCTTAGCAGTTTCTGCCTCTTGGAGGCACACATTGGCTGTTTGTAAAGTTCTCTGAACTGTGTGAATAAGAGGCATAGGGGAAACAGAAAATAGCATTCTGTGTTTGTAGCTGGATTAGCTAGTAGAGGGAATGCCCTCAAAGGTTAGCATTTCCAGGGAGATGAGGGAAGCCATTTGGCTCTGAACTCCCCTAGAAGGGAGAATGTTAAACCATAGTATCCTCTGCTCCCTTTCCCTCTGCTTTGTATCCTCATGGGATGAGGGAACCCACCTTATATTCCAAAGCTCCACATCACAGCCTAGAGTTTAGAGACCAAGCCCTAGGGCCGTGGTCAGCAAACTGCGGCTCGCGAGCCACATGGGGCTCTTTGGCCCCTTGAGTATGGCTCTTCCACAAAATACCACGGCCTGGGCGAGTCTATTTTGAAGAAGTGGTGTTAGAAAAAGTTTAAGTTTTAAAAATTTGGCTCTCAAAAGAAATTTCAATCGTTGTACTGTTGATATTTGGCTCTGTTGACTAATGAGTTTGCCGACCACTGCCCTAGGGTATAATTGGACCCCACAGAGGTTTTTTGTTTGTTTGTTTATTTTTTTATTAACTCATTATTGTGGTAATTAGTTTAGCTATTTTCATTTGTAACATTGAGGTCACCTGACTGGTATCATGCACAGCTTTATAAGGCATATCCTAAGCTATACTAAATTTTATGTCCAGTGTAATACACTTCTAGTCATGGGGTTATAGTTCACCCAGCAGCAGGCAAGCCCCAGGCTGGTCCAATTTGAGGCAGTGACATTCCAATAAATGTGTGGGTTTCGTTTCCCCCTATTATGATTTCCAGGTTCTCACCAGGTTTTTGGGTTCCTCCACTCCTATTGTGTACTGGTTTCCAGCTTACTTGCTTCAGCATCAAGAGCCACTGCTGAGATCTCTAGAGACTGTGCCTTGGAAGCCTCTTGCAGAAGACTCCCCACCAGGACAAAAAGTCCCCAGAAATTCTATCATCGGACTTTTGTACAACTGGAAAACCTGTTCTCAAGTCACACGATGCATTCTAGGCTACTTCCTGACTTATTGGCTCCTGGGACTACTCCTACATTGCAACTTCCTGCCTTGGACATGACCTGGAGTCTCAGGGGGACAGACTTGAAGCCAACTTAACCAGGAATCTGGAAGTACAAATATATAAAAACACTGCCTGCACTGCCTTGGGATCCTTACTCTGTCTATTAGAACCTCTCTCTATTTAAAGGTTGGTTAGGAGTGGGAATAGTATGAGCCACTGGAGATCCCCTATGGTCCTGGCTATGGAAAATTTTAGAATATTAACTATTTTTGCAGAAAGTGAAAAAATCATATTCCAATTCTAAAGTATACCTGGATCTGTCTCTTCAGCCAAGCACAGCAGAGATAGTTTTAAACTTACACTGACCCACTTGTAATTTCGTTGTTGTTGTTAATCCTCACCCAAGGATATTTTCCATTGATTTTTTAATATTTTTTTTTTATTGATTTCAGAGAGGAAGGGAGAGGGAGGGATAGAAACATCAATGATGAGAGAGAATCATTGATTGGCTGCCTCCTGTACACCCCCTCCTGGGGATCGAGCCCAGAACCCTTCAGTCTGCAGGCTGATGTTCTATCCACTGAACCCAACTGGCTAGGGTTCCACTGATTTTTATAGAGTGGAAGGGAGGGGAAGAGGAGAGAAAGAGAAAGGTCCATGTGAAAGAAACACATTGATCAGTTGTTTCCTGCATACGCCCCAACTGGGGCCAGGGATCAAACCTGCAACCCAGGTGATGGAACTTGCTACCCTTTGGTGTGCGGGGGCGGGGGGGATGGAGATTGCTCTAACCATTTGCTAACTGGCCAGGACCCACATGTAAATTTAAATCTAAATTATTTAAATGTAAATTTCATCAGCCCTGGCTGGGTAGCTCAGTTAGAATATCGCCCCAATGCACCAAGGTTACGGATTCGATCCCCAGTCAGAGCACATGCAAGAATCAATGAGTCCTAACTGGTTTGGCTCAGTGGATGAAGCGTTGGTCTGTGCACTGAAGGGTCCCAGGTTCAGTTCTGGTCAAGGGCATGTACCTTGGTTGCAGGCTAAATCCTCAGTAGGGGGTGTGCAGGAGGAGGCAGCTGATCGATGTTTTTCTCTCATCCATGTTTCTATCTCTCTTCCTCTGTAAAAATCAATAGAATTTTTTTTAAAAAGGATCAACTAATGAGTGTATAGATAGGTGGAATAACAAATCAATGTTTCTCTTTCTCAAAATAAATAAATGTAAATTTCATCAAAAGCTCTAGCTAATAGGCTGATAATAGTCCACACATGATGGCAGAGGCCTGGACAGTGTCACGGCAGCAGTAAGTAAAGTAGAACCTTCTTTTCTAATTGGGACATTGTTTCTGATGATTTTTTAAATTTATTCATTTATTTATATGAAAAGTCTTACAAAGATATGCAAATTAAACAACTTTTGGTTAAAGGAGCAATCAGTTACCTTTTTAAAAAAGAATACAAATTATTTGGGGGGGGGAAGTCATAGTAAGAAAAGCATTGCACAAGGAAACCGCAGACCTGGATTCTAGACCTCACATATCAGCTATGTGACCTTGGGAGTTTTCAGAGCCTTAGCACCTCTTCTGAAACTAGAGGAAATGATACCCATAGGGGAAGTTGGGGGTTGGGAGGTGGTATATAATCTCTTTTAGGTCCCTTTCTCTGAGATCTTAAGAGCTGCCTTAAACAATGGAATTATCCCAGTCTAAACACTTATATAGAGGCTCAAAAACGATTTTGGGAGAAAATAGTTCTGCTTTCAGCACTTAGAAGGAACTCTCCCCCTCTTTGAGTGTAACTCTGAGGAGTAACGTAAGTGACCTTTTCTTTGACTGAGGGAAAGCAGTGGTACCTGGCAAATAGGCTCCTTGTTCTGCATCGGTAAACCAGTGCCACGCAGTAAGTGGTCAAAGTGGTGACTGGTTTGCCTGCCATGCCCAAGTACCTGTGCTTGCTTGATTGGTAAACATGGGTCAGAGGAGCAAACAAGGCAGCGTGAACTGATAGTTTGTAGGTTGAATGAAATGGTATCTGACTGGCCTCATTTGGTTATGAGCCCGTCACTTTAATGGAAGTAAGATCATTGACCCCTATGGAGCTATTTTTGCCCATTCTTTGAGCTAAATAAGAGGCTCTGCATCATCACCATTCATTCCCCATTTGAGTGAAAAATTCCAACAAGCAGAAACTTCAAAATAAATGGTTAATCATAAGCAGCTCTGGAGAGCCCTGAGAATTGGAATTTTGACACGCTCCCTTTGACCATGACAGAAAGCTAAACTTGCCAGCTGAAGGGAAGCTCCTGGCTGAGCCCCAGCACCCTCTGTTGGAGCTTCTGGTCAGCCTGGCCAATAAGCATTTCCCATCCATTACCCCAGCTTTAGCACAGCTGAGAGAATTTGGTCCAGAGTCAAATGCTTCTGAAAATGTACACACAGATTGGGGCAGCCCTCTGCCTTCTGCCAAGACACACGAGTGCCCTTCTTGGCAAAAGATCATCCCTGCCCTAGTGTCCTTCCAGTTGGCAGAAATGGTTCCCTCCCTCCTCATCAACAGCTGCAAATCCAGGGACTTCCACTCTGCAGGAAGAACTGAGGTCCTGTTTCAGTTCTTCATTGCAGAGGTAGGAGCACTGCATTCTCTTCTTGGGGGATAATCAGGACTGATTGGTCCCCTACTGGAAGAGGTGACTCAAACTCCACAGGGTAGGGAGTGATTTCACTGCTCTGGCAGCCTCAGTCTAACCTTTACACTAGATCTCATCACCCCCAGAACCAAGTGATTCCAAGGATCAGAGACCTTATAAATGGGAATCCCATCTTCTCACCTAAACCACTCTGGTATGCAGCAAAGACCAATATGGTTACAGTTGGTCATCGAGGTGATAACTTAGGACCCCAGCTAGGTGGACACACCTATGTGACCTGGAGACAACAGTTTTCTCTTTGACCTTGGAAGGATGGAACTGCTCTTCTCTAAGGATCTAAGGCAGTGGTTGGCAAACTCATTAGTCAACAGAGCCAAATATCAACAGTAAAAGATTGAAATTTCTTTTGAGAGCCAAATCTTTTAAACTTAAACTATATAGGTAGGTACATTGTTATTAACTTAATTAGGGTACTCCTTCAATCGCACTGTACATGTGCGCCCGCACGTGGTATTTTGTGGCAGAGCCACACTCAAGAGGCCAAAGAGCCGCATGTGGCTCACGAGCCGCGGTTTGCCGACCGCTGATCTAAGGAATGGGCTGATTTTATGGCCAGCAGCTGTCTTTTTACCATCCTAATAACAGTCTTTTAATAGTCTGGGAGAGGGACATGAAGGGCCCAGGGCAGGAAGCTTCCTGTTTACCCTGAGGTCTAACAATGCTGCAGCTGGATTGGGCGTCTACAATTTCAGAGAAAAGTAATTTCCTTCTGAGACCTAGCTAAAACAGAAACCAGAGCTTCTTGTACCTAGAAATCGGTGCTTTTTTTGTTCTTTAATGAAGGTGGGAGGAGAGGGAATGTTTGACATGTCTTCACCAGTCCCCCAAGCGGGGGGGTGAGGGGGGACGACTACTTTTCTTGAACAGACTCTCTCACCTTCATCTAACAGTGTAATGTGTGCAGGTTCAAGGGATTGGAAACAATTCTTTCAGCAATTATTTATTTCTATTTTAGGGGAATAAAAATGACTTGCTATACCTCCCATTCTCATGTAACTGTCTCATAGAGTTGCTAGCAGATACATAGAAACATTAATCAATATAGAAACTGATCGCCCTAGCTGGTTTGGCTCAGTGGATAGAGCAGGGGCCTGCGGACTGAAAGATCCCAGGTTCGTTCTAGTCAAGGGCACGTGTATGGGTTGTGGGCTTGATCCCCAGTAGGGGGCATGCAGGAGGCAGCCAATCAGTGATTTTCTCTCATCATTGATGTTTCTATCTCTCTCTCTCCCTCTCCCTTCCTCTCTGAAATCAATAAAAATAAGTTTTTTTTTTTTAAAAGATAGGAACTGATCAATTCTGGGGAATGAAGGGATACTTAAACATCTCACTCTGTATCTCTATACTTGGACTTTTTATGATGAGGATGAATTAAAGCTTTGCTCCCATGCTTAGGAAGAGGTAACTAAGGTACAGAGTAAGTACTTTGTAAATTCACATAAGGTGGAGATCCCTTCCAGCTTGAAATACCTGAAAAGGCTTCTTAGAGAAATGGCCTTCGAGCTGGACTTTGAAGGACAAGTAGGGTTTGAAAGTTAAGGGCAGAGAGTAAGTAGATGTGGAATCTAATCAACAAAAATTGATGAATAGAAAAAAAGGGGGAGCAAAGAGTGAGTATAGAAAGCAGGAAATGCAATAATACAGGAAGAGCTTACCAGTTTGAGTGGAACTGAGGTCTTGTCATTTTTGAGATATAGGCCTTTAAATCAGCTCCAAGCCCAGCTTTACTATGTACTAGTTGTGTAAACAGAAGCCAAATACTCAGTCTATAACACTCAGTTTATTCATCTGTAAAATGTGGGTATCACTTTAGCTCATAGATGTGAATGACATCTGTCTCATAGGCTTGTTG
The DNA here is from genome assembly GCA_026230045.1 of Corynorhinus townsendii. Lineage (NCBI taxonomy): Eukaryota > Metazoa > Chordata > Mammalia > Chiroptera > Vespertilionidae > Corynorhinus > Corynorhinus townsendii. Next base: position 205,314,544 of record JAPDVU010000002.1, on the reverse strand, counting down.
TGGGAATTAAGTAAAAAGTGCTTAGAACAGTAATAACAAGGGAATAGCTGCATTTGGATGTGTTAAGTTTACAATGTCATCAGCACATTCATATGCCAGGAAATGTGGAACTGGAGACAAGGAGAGGGGACAGGGAACCATCCAACCAGACATAATTATAGCAGCCCTGAGATTGGATTTGATTGTCAAAAGGAAAAGTGTAGATGCTCAGCCAATGTGGCTCATGGTTGAGCGTTGACCTATGAATCAGGAGGTTGCAGTTCGATTCCCGGTCAGGGCACATGCCCAGGTTGTGGGCTCGATCCCCAGTGGTGGTGCGCGCAGGAGGCAGCCAATCAATGATTCTCTCTCATCATTGATGTTTCTATCTCTCCCTCTCCCTTCCTCTCTGGAGAGAGAGAGAGAGAGAAGGAGGGTCTATAAGACCTAGGACAAATGATTCAACTTCTCTAAACCTATTTTCTCATTTCTAAAATAGGGCTGAAAAAAATAGGGGTGATAGCATCTATCACACAGAGTAGTTATGAGGATTAAACGAGACACTAGATAAAAAGCACTAGCATGGTGCCTGACACATAGAACTTCATGAAAATAAAAAACTTCATGAATGGTAGCTGACATTGCTATCATTATCATTGTCATTAAAGGACTAGAAACAAATAGTTTCAGAGGAAGAGAGAGTTTCAAGAAGAAAGAAACGATTACCAGGTTCCTATACTGTTAAGATTAAGGAAAGGATGAGAAAAGTAGGCTAACTGCTGTAACTAACAACTCCCAAAACTCAGTGTTTTTTTTTAATGTATTTTTATTGATTTCAGAAAGGGAGAGATAGAAACATCAATGATGAGAGAGAATCATCCATCAGCTGCCTCCTGCATGCCCCCTACTGGGAATCAAGCCCACAACCCAGTCATGTCCCCTTGATCAGAATCAAACTCGGGACCCTTCAGTCCGCAGGCTGACACTCTATCCACTGAACCAAACCAGCTAGGACACTGTCTTAAACATAGAAGTTTCTTTCTTATCTTATCCTCACTGGAGGATATGTTTTTAGTGATTTTCAAGAGAGAGGGAGGGAGAGAGAAACATCAACCAGTTGCTTAGTTGCTTCTTGCACTGGCCCTAACTAGGGATCCAACCCACAACCTAGGTATGTGTCCTGACTGGGAATTAAATCTGTAATCTTTTGGTGTGTGGGATGATGCTCCAACAGAGCCATTGGCCAGAGCAAAAGTTTCTTTCTGTGTGTGTGTGTGTGTGTATGTATGTGTGTTTAATTTAAAAGTTTCTTATTTACACTGTAGTATAATGCAGGTTTGGGGAGGGAGGCCTGTTCTACCCAGTCACTTGGGACCCAGGCTTCTTATATTTTGTGACTCTGCCCTCTGAAAGAGAAAGAGAGGTTTTAAAGAATTGGTTCATGATTATGGAGACTGACATGTCTAAAATCTGCAAGGTAGGCCAGCAGCTAGAGACCCATGAAAGAGTTAATGTTAGGAGAAAAAAGGAAAAAAAAGAGTTGATGTTGTAATTTGAGTCCAAAAGCAATCTGCTGGTAGAATTTCCTCTCTCTCAGGGGAAGTCTGTCTTTTTTCTATTGAAGTCTTCAACTGATTGATTGAGGTCTACCCACTTTATGGAAGATAATCTGCTTTACGCAAAATCTACTGATAAATGTCAATCTCATCTAAAAAAAAAAAAAAATCCCTTCACAAAAACATCTATACTGCCCTGACTGGTTTGGCTCAGTGGATAGAGCATCGGCCTGCAGTCTGAAAGGTCCCAAGTTCAATTCCGGTCAAGGGCATGTACCTTGGTTGTGGGCACATCCCCAGTAGGGGGTGTGCAGGAGGCAGCTGATCGATGTTTCTAACTCTCTATTCCTCTCCCTTCCTCTCTGTAAAAAAGTTAATAAAATGCATATTTTTTTAAAAATCTAAACTAATAAAAGGGTAATATGCTAATTAGACCAGGAGACCTTCTGGACGTCCTTCTGGATAAAGCCATGGAGGCAGGGCTGAGGCAAAGGTGGTTAGAGGTGATCAGGCCAGCAGGGGAGGGGCAGTTGGGGGCAAGCAAGCCAGCAGGAGGGGCAGTTCAGGGCAAGCAGGCCAGTGTGTGTGGGGGTAGTTGGGAGCAAGCAGGCCGGTAGGCAGGTGAGCGGTTAGGAGCCAGCAGTCCCGGATTGTGAGAGGGATCCCAGATTGGAGAGGGTGCAGGCTGGGCTGAGGGACATCCCCTGTGCACGAATTTCATGCACGGGGCCACTAGTACTATATAATAAAAGGCTAATATGCAAATTGACCAAACAGCAGAATGACTGGTTGCTATGATGCACACTGACCACCAGGGGGCAGAAGCTCAACACAGGAGCTGCCCCCTGGTGGTCAGTACATTCCCACAGGGGGAGCACCACTCAGCCAGAAGCCAGGCTCACAGCTGGCTAGTACAGCTGCAGTGGCAGGAGCCTCTCCCGCCTCCACGGCAGCACTAAGGATGTCAGTCAGACATCCCTTGAGGGCTCCCGGACTGTGAGAGGGCACAGGACAGGCTGAGGGACCCCCCCCCCTTGGTGCACGAATTTCATGCACCGGGCCTCTACTCTAGAATAATATTTGACCAAATATCTGCATACTGCAGCTAGCCAAATTGACATACAAAATTAACACAATAGATTTCTGCTCTATTTGCTTGTAGTTATATTCATGTGAGACTAACCACACTCAAGTTCTTTCTAAGATATAATTCTCAACCTAAGATATTTATTTGCTTCTTCATCCCTTGCCTGACTCTCAGTGTAATGATGGCTACGTTAAAGCGGTGTGAAATAACTGGGAAGGCCATGCTCTTCACCAGGTAATTGCCTTAGAGGTGATCACATCTTTCAATTCCTGTGATTCAAGATCTTTTTTATTTAAAAAAAATTTTTTTTTATTGATTTTTAGAGAGAGAGGAAGGGAGGGGGAGAGAGAGAAACATCAATGTAAGAGGGAGACATTGATTGTCTGCATGCCCCCTATCAGGAATTGAGCCTGCAACCTGGGTATGTGCCCTAATTGGAACCGAACAGGCAAACTTTTGGTGCATGGGATGACACCCAACCAACTGAGCCACATCAGCCAGGGCCAAGACCTTATTTCAATCTTTTATTTTTTAATATTTTATTGATTTTTTAAAAATATTTTTTTATTGATTTTTTTACAGAGAGGAAAGAAGAGGGATAGAGTTAGAAACATCGATGAGAGAGAAACATCAATCAGCCGCCTCCTGCACACCCCCTACTGGGGATGTGCCCACAACCAAGGTACATGCCCCTGACGGGAATCGAACCTGGGACCCTTCAGTCTGCAGGCCGACGCTCTATCCACTGAGCCAAACCAGCCAGGGCTTTTTTCAATCTTATATTATTTGTTGTCAGTTTTTCCCACCCTGAAAGGCCCATCACCTCTAGACTTTCTCTACAGGGTGGAGCAAAAGTAGGTTTACAGTTATTCATATGGAAAATAATACAATAATTAATAAACAATAACAATACAAGAATAAATCTGTGGGTCCATGTACTTATAACTGTAAACCTACTTTTGCCCCACACTGTATTTCCCTTCCATGTCTGCTTGAATTCCAGCTAATTGTCACCTAAGTCCACCTCTTCTTTCAAATACTTTATAAAGGAACCTGTGCTAGTTATTCAGCTATTGTCTTTCAGCTCCAAACCCACGGTCCTACTTTCTGCTATGAGATACTGGAGCTGGGATTCTGCAAATCACATTTCTGCTTTGTCAGCTGGCCCGATGTCTGGCTCTGCCAATGATGGCCACCAGAGGGAGATACTGAGGTGGGAGGAGGAAGAAAGGACTCCTGTTTGCTTCCTGTCCTGTGAGGTAACCGCAGCAATGCTCCTTCACCCTGGCAGCGGCAGTTCCTTCCTGTAGCAGGAGCTGATTCCACTTTGCAGTTTTTCCTCCAAAAATTGCAGCTTCATAGTGTCCCACTCAGAGACACCAGCATCAACTGGGTAGCACCCCTTTCCTCAGAGGTGTCGGTCCCTCTTCCAAGTTCAGAAATACCGGCATCAGACTTGGAGCTCTGTGATCCCCTTTTCTAAGTGTCTAAGTTTTAGTAATTCCAAACTCTTTCCTAGTTCTAGGAATTATAGATGCTTCCTGCTGTTGCTACCTCTCAGAGTTTTCTTTTTACCCTTTCAGTTATCTAGTTAACAACTCGATATTTAATTAACCATTCTAATCATTCTTTATATTAAACTAGAGGCCCGGTGCATGAAATTTATGCCTGGAGGGGGGGTGTCCCTCAGCCCAGCCTGCACCCTCTCCAATCTGGGACCCTCAGGGGATGTCCGACTGCCGGTTTAGGCCCTGTGGACATCCCTCTCACAATCCGGGACTGCTGGCTCCCAACCATTTGCCTGCCTGCCTGACTGATTGCCCCTAACCGCTTCTGCCTGCCAGCCTGATCACCCCCTAACCACTCCCCTGCCAGCCCAATCGACACCTAACTGCTCCCCTGCCAGCCCGATCGCCCCCAACTGCTCTCCCCTGCCGGCCCAGTCACCCCCAACTGCCCTCCCCTACCAGCCTGGTTGCCCCTAACTGCCCTCCCCTGTTGGGATGATCGCCCACAACTACCCTCCCCTGCCAGCCATCTTGTGACCACATGGGGCGGCCATTTTGTGCAAGGGCGTGATGGTCAATTTGCATATTACCTCTTTATTATATAGGATTCTCTCTGCCCAGTGAATGGTGTGATTACTGTCTCATTGGCTGGACCCTGACTGCTATACAAATTGGGCTCTTGCCCTAGCCCAGTGGTCGGCAAACTGCGGCTCTCAAGCCACATGCGGCTCTTTGGCCCCTTGAGTGTGGCTCTTCCACAAAATATCACGTGTGGGCGTGCATGGACAATGTGATTGAAACTTCGTGGCCCATGCGCAGAAGTCAGTTTTTGGCCTGGACGAGTCTATTTTGAAGAAGTGGCGTTAGAACACTCAAGGGGCCAAAGAGCTGCATGTGGCTCACGAGCCGCGGTTTGCCGACCACTGCCCTAGCCGGTTTGGCTCCGTGGATAGAGCATTGGCCTGCGAACTAAAGGGTTCCAGGTTCAATTCTGGTCAAGGGCACATGCCTGGGTTTTGGGCTTGAGCCCCAGTAGGGGGCGTGCAGGAGGCAACTGATCAATGATTCTCTCTCATCATTGATGTTTCTATCTCTCTCTCCCTCTCCCTTCTCTCTGAAATCAATAAAAATATATTTTAAAAACCACACACAACATTTTAAAAAAAGAAATTGTTGCTAGTAGTGGTCCCAGGAAATAGACTTTGAAAGATAGGATTAGGGAACTGGCGTAGTTGTGTCATTGAGTTTGAATGTGCTAAGTAAGCTCCTTGCCAATGAGAAATGTGATGCTACTCATCCATGGCATGCTGTGGCATCATGATTAATCAAATTATCACCTGGGGTTATTTGTGATGAAGTGTTAACTAAAGCAAATGCCTTGGGGGCCCAAGTGGTTGTTGCAGTTGACTGTTGGGCAGTGGTGATGACCACAGGGACTTGATATGAAAGGAATTCTGAATGCATGAGTCCTTGCAGAAAATGACAAATTTGGGTCTTTAAACTCCCCCCTCACATCATGGTAAGAGAATCAAAAAGCTTCCATGATAGCCATAAAATAATCTGTTATTTCTTGTAGCGACAAGACTTATTTGCTACAAATAAAACAAACAGAAAGTATGCATGGTGCAGTTATATCCGTTTAACTCAGTCTTAGTAAGTCTTCTGTGATTGAAAAGGAGTGGGACCCTGAAACTTGGAATGGGGGCATCTGGTTGACTTTCTTTAGGTCCTTAGAGTCTCCTCTGTTAGCAGATGGGAGGGAGAGCAAGGATTAACACTTGGGACTTTTATGGGCCAGCCTGTCACTTCCACTCATATTCTATTAGCCAGAATTCAGTCCCTTGGCTATGCCTATTTATAAGAGAGTCTGGGAACTGTGGGTATTGATGAGAATGCCATACAAAATGCATCTCTAGCACCCTAGGCAAGTTGGTTCAGTGGATAGAGCATCAGCCTGCCGACTGAAGGGTCCCAGGTTCGATTCCAGCCAAGGGCACATGCCTGGGTTTCGGGCTTGATCCCCTGTAGGGGGCATGCGGGAGGCAGCCGATCAGTGATTCTCTCTCATTATTGATCTTTCCATCTCTCTATCCCTCTCCCTTCTTCTCTGAAATCAATAAAAATGTCTTTAAAAAATGCATCCCTAGGGACATATAAGGTAGAAGTTTTAGGAGAGTGATGTAGACAAGGCCAAATTATAAGAAGTTAAGGAATGAATAGGTGACCAGGAAGTGGTAGTTGCTCTTTAATGTGACTCTAATTAGAGAGTGAAAAAGATAAACCTGAAGCTAGAGTAAGGAGATAGCCAAACATGGGAAGCTGTTTCTGTCATTGCTTTTTAAAACATGTACTTATTGATTTTCTTGAGAGAGGAAAGGAGAGGGAGGGAGAGATAGAAACATTGATGCATTAACATCGATTGGCTGTCTCCTGCTGGGAATCCAGCCCCAGGGCATGTGCCCTGACCAGAAATCAAACTGGTGACCTCTTGGTGCATGGATTGACATTCAACCATTGAGCCATACTAGCCAGGCTGTTGTTGGTTTTTTAGTTTTGTTTTTCTTTTTAATTGATAGAGGAGAATTGAGTATGTGTTTGCAGTCTCAATGAACAGGAAGAGATAAGACATGAGTAGAGAGTTGGCCATAGGCAAAGGGAGGTCCACATAGTTAAGACTAGAAGCCTGGTGCCTGAATTCGTGCACCAGTGGGGTCCTTCAGCCTGGCCTGCGGGATCAGGCTGAAACCAGCTCTCCAACATCCCCTGAGGGGTCCCGGATTGTGAGAGGGCGCAGGCTAGGCCAAGGGACCCCATCGGTGCATGATCGGGGCTGGGGAGGGATGCAGGAGGTTGGCAAGCCGGGGAGGGACCACAGGAGGGCTCCAGGGTGTGTCTGGCCAGTCTTGCTCAGTCCTGATCAGCTGGACCCCAGCAGCAAGCTAACCTAGTGGTTGGAGTGTCTGCCCCCTGGTGGTCAGTGCATATCATAGCCAGCAGTTGAGTGTCCTTAGCATATCATTCATTAGCATATTATGCTTTCATTGGTTGAACAGATGACCGGACAACCGGACATTTAGCACATTATGCTTTTATTATATAGGACTACAGGCTCGATGCACGACATTCATGCAAAAGTAGGCCTTCTTTCTCCCGACTGCTGCCACCAGCTTTCCTCTGGCATCTGGGACCTGGGCTGGCTTCCCTCCAGCCCCCAGCTTCATAGGGAAGGATGACTGGTCTAATTAGCATATTACCCTTTTATTTTTATAGGTAAGAGGAAAGCATAGATTCAAATAGAAATGATGAGGTAGAGAGGAGGGAAGCTGAAAATCAAGTTGGTTTGTACTAAGTGACAAGGAACAAGAAAAGATTTAGGGTTTAAAGAGGACCCACTTGAGGTGGGACAGCAGGAATGTGTACTGGAACCATTATGTCTAATTTTGTAACTTTTTCCGTAGCCAACAAGTGAAAGGGGAGGAAGCCCACAACTTGGTTTACTCCAAGGCAGGGTTCATCAAATTCAGAATCTTTGGCACCAAGGGCATACCTGGGTGGCCTTGGGCATGTGTACCGATTAGTGTTCCTTGAGGTTATTGTTGCCTTTCTACCCCTTCCCATCGTGTATTTTGATTTCCTTTCTTACTCTTTCCTATCCTAGTTCCAGCCTTCTTCCTATACTTTTCCTTAGGTTTTCCAATAATCCCAGTCTGATGGACAGACCCTAAGATGACCCCCAGTGATTGCTGCCTCCTCATAGTCACACCTCTGTGTAATCCTCTCCTCGTGCGTTAAAGAGAGACCTGTGACTTTCTTCTAACCTAAAGAATATGGCAAAAGTGATGGGATGTTGCTCCCGTTACATATATAGTTGAATCTTCAACAAGGCAGGGGTTGAGGGTACCAACCGCTGTGCAGTCAAAAATCCATGTTTAGCTTTTAACTCTCACGGTATCCATGGGGGAACGGTTCCGGGACTCAGGCAGATACCAAAATCTGAAGATGCTCAAGTCCCCTATAGAAAACGGTGTACATCAATGCATATAGTCAGCCCTCCCGTTGTGGACTCCCAATTGTGGAAGAAAAGAAAAAATACAGGTACTTACTGGAAAAAAAAAAAATCTGTGTATAAACAGACCAGTGTAGTTCAAACCCATGGTGTTCAAGGGTCAGCTGTGTAACAGAAGAAGTTAACATTACATAAAACTCTTGTCTCGGCAGCCTAGAGCGAAGACTCTCCTGTGGGCTTGAAGTAAGCGCCATGCTGGAGAAGCCCACGTGGCAAGGAACTGTGGTAACCTCCAGGACCTGCAGATGGTTGAGGGGCACCTCCAATAGAAGCCAGCAAAAACCACAGGCCCTCAGTCATACATTCGCAAGGACATCAGTTTTGCCAACAACCGGAATGGGCTTGCAAGTGGATTCTTCCCCAATTGAGTCTCCGTGGGAGAATGCAGCCTGGCTGACACCTTACCTTGATTGTAACCTTCTGAGACTCTGAGGACTCAGCTAAGCTGTGCGGGAGCTCCTGACCTAGAACCTGTGAGATGATGTGGTGTTGTAAGCCACTAAATTTGTTACACCGATAGAAAATGAATACACCTAGAATTCCTGAAAGACACTGCGTCCCTGAAGCGTGAATCTTTCTTTTTAAATAAATCTTTATTCAGATTATTACAACTGTTTCTCCTTCCCCCCCCATAGCTCCCCTCCACCCAGTTCCCACCCCACCTTCTGCCCTTACCTCCCCCGCACTGTCCTCATCCATAGGTGTACGATTTTTGTCCTGAAGCATGAATCTTAACCTTTTGTGTTAAAGTGGGACCTGTGACATGAGGTGACACCTGGAAAGCCTGGGTCTGGGTCCGGATCACAGAGCTGGGTAAGGAAGGCCAGAGCATGTGCCACACACAACTCTTGGGCACTTAGAACTGCAAGACAGTGGTTAACAGGCCCCTGGCTTTCAAATAAGATTGTGTCCCCTGCTTGCCCCGCAAAGTGCCTTTCCAGTCAGCCCTCTGAGACAGGTGAAGCCCGGCACTGGAATTACAGACTGAGAAGTCCACCACCGAATCTCGGCGCTTGGCACGGTGCGCGGCACCCAGGGGCCACCCAACATATGGTTTGCTTAAAAGGGAACGGAAAGCCCTCGAGTACGCATCTGCTGCCCAGTCATTGTGCAGAAAGGGCCGGGCCAGCTCGGGGCGGAGGGACTGGCGGGCGCCGGCACCGGGGCAGGACCGGGCGCGGGCCCGAGCGCCATCCCCGGCCCAGGCGGAGGGGGCGCTGCGGCGGGAGGCCGCGCCGGCGGGGGCGGGTGGGGTGGGGTGGGGCCGCCCCCAGCGAGTGAGCGAGCGCCGCGCGCCGCCACCAGCTCCGCTGCTTGGCCGGGTCCCGGTGCTGCGCGGCCGGCCCGCGGGGCGCGGAGGCGAGGCCCGCGGCGGCCGCATGAAGGACTGTGAGTACCAGCAGATCAGCCCCGGGGCCGCCCCGCCGCCCGCCTCCCCAGGGGCGCGCCGCCCCGGCCCCGCCGCGCCCCCGGGTCCGGGCCCCGGGCCCCAGCCACCCGCCGCTGCGCCGCGCTGGGGCAGCAGCGGCAGCGGCAGCATCGGCCACCGCCCGCGGCGCAAGTGGGAGGTGTTCCCGGGCCGCAACCGCTTCTACTGCGGGGGCCGCCTCATGCTGGCCGGCCACGGCGGGGTCTTCGCGCTCACGCTGCTGCTCATCCTCACCACCACCGTCCTCTTCTTCGTTTTCGAGTGAGTTCGGCGGCGCCCCCATCCCCATCCCCTCCGGCCTCCTCCGACCCCTGCACACCCCGCCTCCCCCGCCCCCCCACTTCTCCAGCCTTTGATGGGCATTCCAGCCCCTCCGTCCCCGCTGGGCACCCGTCCTCTCGCACTCCACCTTTCGCAGCACCTGCAGGCATCTTCCGATCCCTGCCTCTGGGGCCTGCATCCTCCCTGTGCCTTAGAGTCTGCCTTCAGGCCCCTCCTCCTTGCCTATCTCTTATCCTTCCTTCCTGGTCCCCATCCGCCCTCCTAGACACCCCATTCTCTGTGATCCCTCCCTAGCACCCCCATCCTTCCCTGACACACTGCCTTCGCCAGCCTCTGCCAGGAACACCGCCCTCACATGTCCCTTGACCTCCGACCTCCCTCCCTCTGCCATCTCAGACTCTGCCCCCCCCCACCGCCCTCCCGCCCTCCCCCGCTCCTTGGAGATCTCTCTCCTTACCTATCCCTAGGACTGGCCCTGCCCCGCCCCCACGTTCTTTCTGACCCCTTGAGGCATCTTTTCTTGATATCCCTTCCTGATAACTTCTGAGTTTCTTCCATGGCCTTTGGCTATATACTCCCCACCACAGGTTTCCTAGCTGTCTTCCCATTACCTTCAGGGTCCTTCTAGCACCCCCTTGGTCATCTCTCTACTCTCAGACCCTCTCACCTTGCTTCTCTCTCATTGCGGGGGTCCTCGGGCAGTCTTCCCTCAAACATTTTGGGCCTCTCAGACCTCCTTTCCCTCTCCAGCACTTTCCTTAGCTTCTTTGGAGCTTCTTTTCCTTCCTCAATCTCCTCCTGTTTCCCCCCAGACATCTCTCAAGCCCCGCGCCCCTCCCAACCTCCTGGCTTTCTCCCTGCTCAGCATTTGGAGCATCCCTCTGGCCTGTTCCATGGCAGGAACAGCTGCAGTGCCTCTATTTTTCAGGAGAGTCCAGAGTACTTTTGTGTGACGGATCATGTTTGCTCCTGTGAGTTCTAAAGTCTTCATGTCCCCAGGTTTGGCCCACATGGTAACTGTGCCGGCGCCAGCACAGCCAAGGGTTCGGAGAGCCTGAGGGAGGGCTGGCTAAGGATGAAGAAAAGACAGACAAAGAGACTAAGCTGGGTCTAGGTGGATTTTCTGCGCCTGGCTGAGGCCACAGCACAGATCCAGACTGCAAGCTGAGCCTTTATTTTATAATCAGAGATAAACAAGGTAGTGGTCACTATAGTTACAATGTTCTTGTGAGTTTCACTGGTTTGGGCAGCACTTGCTGCACCTCCCACAGCCCATTAGCTACCCATGAAGGATCTAGGGAGCAGTCACAAGACCAAGCTTAATTATGCTAAGAGGGCTGTGCCCTCTAACCTGGGACTTGTTTGCGGCTTTGCCAGCAGGTCACTCCGAGGCTTAACCCTATAACCACTCCCTACAGGTAACTCCAGTTTGTGGATGAGGAGGGAACACCTGTCATTTTACTAGGGTCACATATTTGCATCAGAAGTTTTCCACTTTACCCTTCAGCTACCTGCTAGATGATTCCTTGCATGCATACATGTACGCACATGTACACACCCATTCCATGCAGTATGAGCTCCGTTTTCCCTCCTCATTCTCCCCATCTTTTGTGGTCTTACATCATTTTACAGTGTAGTTAAGAATGCCATCTCTGGAGCCAAGAGACCTGGTTCAAATTCCGGATCTACCACACACTAACTGTGGGACTTTGGGGCAGTCAATTCACCTCTCAGAGCCTCAGTTTCCTCATCTTTAAAATGGGGTTTATAACAGTACCCACTCCCTCAGGCTGTCATGAGGGTGGCATGGCACTCAGGTAGCTTTTAGCCTATAAGAGGAACTTAATGCTTGCTGCTGCTCTTACTGTTATCTTTGTCAAAAACTCTTCCCTGGGGCCTGGGGCCTGAGGCCATGATGAATGAGGCTGCCACAAAGACACTAGCCCCCAGGTAACCTTTCGGGCTGCCAGGTCACCTATCTGCAATCTTGGTTTTCCCCTTGAAGTAAGGTAAGAACTTCCTACCACTTAGCTTAGCTTCTCCCTTTCACCCTTCCCTTCTGAGTCAGTTTGGATACAAAGTTTTGGGATAGTTTAGCAAGCAGAAGCCCTGGGGGCTCCCTCCATGGCCCCTGGCTGAGTTTCAGATCCATGTCATCGGGCCTGCCCACAGGGATGTTTTGAAAGTTCCTTTTCCAGTATCCTGCCCGGGTCTTCCCACCAGGGCCGCAGCGAGGGCAGGGGGAAGCGGTGCTTGCCGTGGGTTGGCCCCGTGACCTGCAGTGTGGGACTCGGTCAGTTCAGAAGCAGGACTTTCTCTGGGCTGAGTGGGTGTCCTCACTGGTGACAGAGTTGTCCCCAGATGGGAGGAAGCGAGGGCTTCTGGGGTTGGGGGGAGCTTGTGCAACATCTTGTCTATTTCTGCTCCTCCCCACTTGGGGTAGTGGGGTTGGCAGGGGGTTGGGGTTTGGGCCAAGAGCTCCCCTCAGCCTGGACTGGGGTGAAAACTCCGTAGGGAGCTGGCATGACGGGAATGCTGTTGGTGTGGGTGTGGAGGATGAGAGGTGCTCATGCTCGCCTATTGCTCTGGGGAAAGGCAGAGGTGGCTCTCCAGGGCCTTCCTGCTGGAGAATGGTTTTGTTTCGTTGTTTGGTTTGGTGGATTATTGCACAGGCCTCCAGGCAGGGCTCCCAGATTCTGCTCTGCTTCCCACCCCAGATGGTGTATCTTTAATTGTAGGTCCTCCCTGGTTCTCTGGATTAGGGCCAGAGCCCTGATAAAGGACTTTCTCCCTGTACCCATCTCCTCCCGCTATCCCTGTGTATTTCTCTCCAGGCACACTGGCCTCCTTGCACACTCCTGCCCCAGGTCTTTGCATCTTTAGGTAGCCTCATGGCTCACTCCCTTACTCTCTTCTGCCTTCCCTTACCATCCCTATAATATAGCAAACCAGTCCCTTGGCCCTGACTTACTGTTCTCATCTGACATACCATATGTATACGTTTTGTTTCAGGCCTCTCTCCATGAGAGCAGGATTTTACTCTCCTCACTATTGTAGTCTTAGTGCCCAGAACAGGGCCTGGTGTGTAGTGGCCACTCAATACAATATATATTTGTTGAATATGAATGGACAGAGCATTTGCTGGGAGCCCCTAGAGACTCAGTCCTGTTACTGGCTGGGTGACCTTGGATATGGCTGTGGGTTTCTGAGTCCCCTTTTGTAAAATCTGGGGACTGAGACCTGCTGTTTTTGAGGGCTCTATAACTCTCAGACCTCAAGTTTTCTCTATCCCCCAAAAAGTCTGGTTGGACATGAACTGGTTGAGTTGTCATGTGGGTGACATGGAGGGCTCAGCTCTGAGGTTTGGACCTGGGGAGTGCTGAGATGTTTGGAACAGAATATGTCCCACTGGAGCCCTTGGCCTTGGCAGTCTCTGCTCCTCAAGGTGTGGGCCTCTCTGGAAGCCAGAACCTCAAATGATGGAAGCTCCAGAAATAGCATGTAGGTGCCCACAGGTTTGCTTCCTGCTGTTATGCCAGTTCCTGGAATCTTGGCTGATTTGGGCCTCCCAGTGTCCAGTCATCTCCCAAATAGCAGCTCCTCACTCACTATGGCTCTGGGAGGGAAGGCAGCAGAGGACAGTGGTTTTTAATATGGGTGGGCCTCAAAATCAGACCTGCGCACGGGGTGTCCTCCAAGCCAGCTGGGGTCAGAGGCCTGACAGAACAGACTTTGGACACGTCTTTGGGTAACAGTATTAGTAGCTGGACCATGCTCTTCTCCTGACCCCCTTCACCTGGCTAATTCTACTCATTCTTTGTTTTTAAATATATTTTTATTCATTTCAGAGAAGAAAGAAGAAAGAGAGAAACATCATTGATGAGAGAAAATCATTAATCGGCTGTCTCCTGCATGCCCCCTGCTGGGGATCGAGCCTGCAACCCGTGCATGTGCCCTGAATGGGAATCAAACCGTGACCGCCTGATTCATAGGCCGATGTTCAACCACTGAGCTACACCAGTCAGGCTGTTTTTCCTTTTTAATATGCTTTCTATTGGTTTAAGAGCGAGAGAAGGGAGAGGGAGTGAGAGAAACATCGATTGGCTGCCCCCAGCCGTGGACGCCCCCTACTGGGCGTCGAGCCCGCAAACCTGGGCATATGCCCTGACCCGTAATCAAACCAGCGACCTCCCAGTGCATAGGACGATGCTCGGTTACTAAGCCACACCGCCAGGGCTAATCCTACTCATCCTTCAGGTTTTGGCTTAGGTGTCTCCTTCAGCCAGTCTGTTATCCTGACTGTCCTACCGCCTTTCCCTTCCCCATTATACTGTGCAGGGCCGTGTGGCAAGTCTCTGTTTACGTGTCGGTTCTCCTCACTAGACCACAAGCCTCATTGAGAGAACAGGGGACTCTTGTTTTGTTCACTGCCAAGTAGTCCTGCTTCTTATCGAAGGAGTTGCCTGGCATGTGGAAGGCCTCAGTAAATATTTGTGGAGTGAGTGACTGACTGGGTGAATGAGTGAACATTGTCATGGATAGTTCATCTCAAGTGACATTCCAATTCATTGGCAGTAGCTGCCTGAAGCTCTGTGTTTAGAAGGATTCTGAGGCCGCAGCTAAGTGTACAGTGCTGGGATCTACTGGTCACATCTGCCATGGCTCAGGGCGAAAGTGTAGGATTAATTAGTGATGTCAGGGGCTCATGGGGAAGTGGCTGCTGCCACTGGGAGAGGCTCTATTCAAGTATGCGGGGTGTTTGCTGGGAGGCAATAGCTGCCTAGCATTGTAGCCCTGTGCCCCAGGGAGCTTGTGGGGTAACTGCTCATCTTTCTCTCCCTCTCTTTCTAGCTGTCCCTTCTTGGCCCGCCAGCTGACCCTTGCCATCCCCATCATCGCTGCTATCCTCTTCTTCTTCGTCATGAGCTGCCTGCTGCAGACGAGTTTCACCGACCCTGGGATTCTGCCCCGGGCCACCGTCTGTGAAGCAGCCGCCCTGGAGAAACAGATCGGTGAGGCTCCTACTTCAGTTGAAGCTGTGTCCCCCAGGTCCACATTCCCCGATTTGAGAGGAGGCTTGGTTTTCTCTCCCTACACTATGCTGGGAACTGGGGGTCAATAGTGAGGAAGGCAGGCGGGAGCTGACACTAGAATGGAAGAGACAGGTGATAAATGAGGGAGTAATAAATAAGAAGTGCTAGCAAGTGAAAGCTGTCGTGGCAGCCAGCATAGTACTGAGAGCTTTCTGGGTGCCAGGCGCTGTTCCCACCTCTTTATATGCATGATCTTATTTAATCACCCAGTAATCCTCTGAGGTAAGTACTGTTGTTACTCTCCTTTTACTAACTAAATTGAGTCTCAGAGAGGTTAAGTAAATGGTCCAAGATCACACAGTAAGTGGAAGAGCTGAGATGAGACCCCAGGCAGTCTGACCAGAGCACCTGCTCTTAAACATTTATATACACTTATCCATTTACTCATCAAACATTTATTGAGTCCCTACTATGTGCCAGGTACTTTTCGAGATGCTGGTAATACAGCAGTAAACAAATCTGACAATAATCTCTGCCTCTTGGAGCTGACATTCCAGCGGAAAGAATTAAACAGCAATGAAAGAAAGATCTAGGATGTGAGACAAAGAGGAAACCAGGGAGGTGGAGCTAGGGGAGAGTGTTTGATTTTAAATAGGGTGGTCAGGGAAGGCTTTGTGAATGAGATGACATCTGAGCAAAGAAACAAAAACCTGCGGAGATGAGGGTTTGAGTTGTGAGGATCTGAGGGGAGAGCACAGTAGGTTGGGGTGTGGGCTAATTTAGATTAGGTGGTCAGGGGAGGCCTCTAGAAGGAGGTGGCACTTGAGATGAGCCCTGAATGGTACAATGGAACCAGTAATATGTGGTTTGGAAACAATACCAACAAAACCCTGGAGTTGCAAATAAATAGGTATGTTTGAGGAATGGCAGGAAAGCCAGTATGGCAGAAGGTGTGTGCTCTCAGGCACCTCACATGGCCCTTGACTCCTCATAGTGTGGGTCCCCCTGGTGGCTGGGCAGCACAGGGTGCAGGGAGGAGGCAGGGCCTTAATCTCAGTTTGCTCCACCCAAGCTCCTTCCTGCTGAGAAGTGACGTCAGTATTTGTACACCTCACAGGTTTCCGGTTCGTGGTTGGCTTCTTCCCCTAACAGGGTGACTTTTAGACAAGCTTTTAAACACCCAGTGGGCCTTGAAAAGACCTTGTGGCCTATAAATGCAGAGGCCTGCTGCACCCATCACAGGAGTCAGTCCACTAATTTTCTTTTCTTTTTTTAAATATATTTTGTTGATTTTTTTACAGAGTGGAAGGGAGAAGGATAGAGAGTTAGAAACATTGATGGGAGAGAAACATCAATCAGCTGCCTCTTGCTTGCACACCTCCCACTGGGGATGTGCCCGCAACCAAGGTACATGCCCTTGACCGGAATCGAACCTGGAACCTTTCAGTCCGCAGGCCGATGCTCTATCCACTGAGCCAAACCAGTTAGGGCAAGTCCACTAATTTTCTGCAGCAGCTCGGGAGGGTGGTAGGAGGGGAGAAGATAATTCTCTTGCTCTCTGTCTGCTCCTTGTCTCCTCCTCCTCCCAGGCCTGTCCTCAGCCACGCCCTTGGTTGCTGTCTTCCTCTGCCTGCATCCAGCTTCCTTCCCTCTTGCACATCTGAGCCGCTCGGCCTGGTTTCTGCTCTGTCAGAACCCCAAGGTCTGGCCTGGGCCAGCCCTGGCCCTCCCCCCCCCCCCCCCCCCCCCCCGCAGCAGGGAGGCTCAGCTGCAGCCCCATTTCTCCTCCCTCCTGGTCGGGCTAATCAGGAGGCAGGATTATTATCCAGCGCTACCTGAGCTCAGAGGCCTGGCTGCCTGGACTCCTCTGCTTCCTGTGAGCTGCCAGAGTAATGCTGACGACAGTAATCCCCCATGTTTGGGGAGAGCTTAACTGTGTGCTAAGGGCTTCCCGTCCACTATCCCCACAAATCCTCACGGTAGCCGGCTGTGCCCATGCAGAGATTGACTGTGTGCCTTGACTCCCAAACCCCTTATCCTGATGTCTCTGCTCGAATGTCCTGTACTCTGGGAAGCCTTTGTGACCCCAGTTGGGCCACACCTCCCAGGATACACTCCCAAAACACCTTCTCCTGACGTCTTGGTCCTGTGCTGCTTGAGGATCCTTATGGAATTGTCAGGCAGGCCCAATAGCCTTTCCCAGTGTCTCTTCTTCACCTGTTCGCCACCTGGACAGCTGAGTAACTTGGGCTCAATGTATGAGCCTCCTTGCTGTCCCCATGCGACGGTGGAGAGACAGTGGAACTGCTCCCAGTTAGGCATTACGGGTTTGACCATTTATGTGTTGATTCTATGTGCTGACTACTAACTGTGTGTGTTTTGGGGCAGGGGTGGGGGGGCGGTGGGCAAAGGTAGGCCTGACTGGCTGCCACAGGTGAGATCAGGCTTTGGAAGAGGATCAGGGAAACCAGGAGTTCCTTCTGTCCAGAGGATATGGGGAGGCCTCATAGAGGGGTGCATTGAGCCAAACTGTGAAGTTTGGGTCAAGTTCAAGCACAGGAAGATGTGTGAGAGAAGCCCTCCAGGCTGGAACAGAAGGAAGAGAGGACAGATTGGGAGGAAGGGGGACAGGTGGGGTACCCTGATCAGGCCATGTTGACTGGAACACAGGGAGTACTTCAGAGAACTTGGGAAATTCTCATTGGAGGATGGGATGGGGTGACGGCAGGCTAGTGGGGCCCACATGTCAGGGTTGGAGACCTTCCTTTGAGAACAGTTGCCAAGCCTAGAAAGTGGCATCTTTGGGGGCTCTGAATTCTCAAACTTGAGCAGGAGGCTTCCAATCAGGGTGAAACATTCCTTGAAAAGGACTAAGGTCATTTAGCATTTTGTTTGTTTGTTTTTGTGTTTTTTATTTCAGAGAGGAAGGGAGAGAGAGAGAGAAATATCAATGATGAGAGAGAAGCATTGATCGGCTGCCTCCTGCAAGCCCCTTTCTGGGGACCGAGCCCACAACCCGAGCACACGCCCTTGACTGGAATGGAACCTGGGACCCTTCAGTTTGCAGGCTGACGCTCTATCCACTGAGCCAAACCAGCTAGGGCTCACTGAGTGTATTTGAAAAGGTTGGGGGCTGGCTCTGGGGTGGTGGTGCTGTTCATATAAACGTGAACTGATTCCTAGGCCTGGTTCCATGCAGGCTGTGGGCATCTTACTTTGGCCCTGAAACCAGCAGCCCAACAGGATCTGGCCTAGGGCTCCCACCGCTACCACCCCACAAGCACTGTCTGAGGTTGGATGACCAGGGCTTCCCAGTTTTCCCAGAACTGTCCCTCGTTTAGCACTTGAAGTCTCCTGTCTTGGGAAACCCCTCAGTTGCAGGCACACTGGGCCCTTGGTCACCCTGGTCTGAGATTCTGACTTGTCAGCTGGCAGGTCCTGCAGCTGGATCACCCTGCGGGGCCACACAGAGCTCAGGTGCACTGGGCACTTGGGAAAGGGGTAGGAGGTTGCAACATTGGCCCAAACCTCCTGCTGTGATGGGAGACGATAGAAACATCTAAATTCCACGGACGGACACTCATCTAGAATCACAACTCACAGGACAGACACGAAGGCCTCTTCCTCTGCCAGCACATAGCAGGTCACAAACCCCATGCTGTCCCCAGGATGTCTCCTCTCGGGTCCTGCCATAGGCCCAGGACTGACTCCATCCCGATTGGCTCTGCTGACCAGGCCTGGACACCTGGCCTCTCCTTTCGGTCATGGTGGTCTCTCCAAGACTCATATTTGGCCCCGGCCCTCCCAGGCTCAGAATTTGGGTGACTTCCTACCGCCCTCAGCAGCATTTCCTGAAGTTCATTCACTGGAGTACAACCTTGGTGACTTTTGCCTTTTCTGCATCGTACCTTGTATCTTCATTTCTTAGTATTTTCCTTCAAATGGCTTGCTTTTAAATGTAGTTTACAAGGAAACTTTATATCACCCCTGTACGCAGAAAGCCACTTGTTCTGCATAGCAGATAAAACCAAAACACAATGTAATGGAATTTTTGGTGGTTGCAGTTGCCTGCTGAGAGCAGCCACTTTGAGGCCTATGAGGACCACAGGTGTTTGTTATTAAGTGTGGAGACTTTCCCTTGATGGGATGAAAGGCTTGAAAGAGAACTGAAAGGGAATAACGTTGCCTCCTTCTTTGCACCATCTCAGAGCCTGTGGAGGCCTGATGGGAGCAGGGCTTCTGTAACAACACACACGTCTAGAAGGTTGTGGTTCAAGGCCACTTTTGTTGGCTCTACGCAGGGTCTCCAGAACCAGAGGGGGCACACAGCTCTTCTTAAAATTAAAGGTGCGGCCCTAGCTGGTTTGGTTCAGTGGATAGAGCACTGACCTGTGGACTGAAGGGTCCCAGGTCCCATTCCAGTCAAGGGCACATGCCCGGGTTGTGGGCTTGGTTCCCAGTAGGGGGCTTGCAGGAGGCAGCCAAACAATGATTCTCTCTCATCACAGATGTTTCTCTCTCCCTCTCCCTCTTCCTTCCTCTCTGAAATAAAAAAATATTAAAAAAAAATTAAAGGTGCTTATGCTCAAGATGAAACTGAAGTCTATCTAGGCAAGAGATGTGCTTATGTGTACAAAGCAAAGAACCAGACAGTGCCTCCTGGTGGCAAAAGGAGTAAAACCAGAGTCACCTGGGGAAAGGGAACTTGTGCTCACGGAAGCAGTGGCATGGTTGGTGCTAAATTCCAAAGCAGCCTTCCCACTAAGGCCATTGGACACAGAACCCATGGAATGCTGCACCCCTCAAGAATTCAAACTTACTGAAAAGTAAAGATATAAAATGGATTTGTTTAAAAACAAGAAAAGGGAACAGCCCGGCCTAGGTGGCTCAGTGGTTGAACATCAACTTATGAACCAGGAGGTCACGGTTCAATTCCCGGTCAGGGCACATGCCCAGGCTTAAAAAATTAAAAATTAAAATAAATAAAAAGGGAATTAACTTTCTCATCACATGATTCAAGGTTGCTTAGTCATGGTCAGTAAACAAACTATCTTCCACTTTCCTGAAAACTCGCCTGTCTGCAGAGGCGCACTTGCCTGCAGGATCAAGGCAAGCTCCAGCCCCCTCTTCCTCCCAAACTCTGCCACTCTCCCGTGCCCCCAGCCACGTGGTGCAATTAATGCCGTGGAGCCTGTGCTCACTGCCATGCCCCCCTTCCCTGGCAAGCCGGAGGAATCGTTTTTTCCTGATCCAACTTCCTAGTAATTGCCACTTCATCTTTTGTTGCTTTCTTGGATGCTGCTTCCTGCCCCACCCCACATATTCCCTCTGTATTCTCACAGTATTGAATCTAGACATCAGTGATACCATGAATTGATTAGCTATGGGTTAGACTTTTCCATTATGTCATCTCTAATTTGCATCATCATCTTACAAGGTTGATACTATTACCCAGTGAGGACACTGAGGCTCAGAGAGGTTGAGCAACTTCCTCCAAGTCACAAGCTAACAAGTGGCCAGGGCAGGTTTCAAAATGAGATCGGGCTGGCCCCAGAGTCACCACGCTTGAGTCACAGAGCCTCTTACACGGACTCTGTAATTATTCACTTTGGCTCATGCTGCCCTCAGGTTGAGCTCTTCCTGTATTCCCAGGTTACCACTAAGCCTGTATGTGGTAGAGGCTCCATAAACCTCTGGAATGAACAGAAATGGTCAGGTGGGTCAGGGTGTGACCCAGCACTCACAGCCTGGGCACTATGACTGACCTTGAGCTGAACCGGAAGTTGGGGAGACCGCAACCCTACAGCTGTTTCCTCCATAGGTGGGAACAACAGAAGGGCAACTGGGCCCTGTAGGGCGGGTAGAGATCCCCGCTTTCCCTCACTAAATCCTTCTGAGAAGGTCATGACCAGCCCCAGGGGGCTTCCAGGCAAGCCACTGGGCTGCATTCACAGCCCCAACCATTTAGGTTCTAACTGCAGGACACCTGCCTTCTCTTCTCTGTGGGTTGTGGTTGGGGTGTAGCAGGCCCTTTCCCTTGGTCAGGAGAAAGATGTCTGGAGACCCACTTGTTTCTCATGGCCATTCAGTGGGAAAGAGTCTTCCCCCATGGCCACTTCCCCAGGGGCTTGGTGTCCCACCAGGAAGGCAGCAGGAAGGCCTCCCTTGCAGGAGGGCACCTTTTGACTTCTCGGGGAAGAACCTAAAGTAGAAAGAGCCCTGGAGTGGATCTTAGATTCCCTTTCGGTAGGGATAGCATCTCTTTTATCACTCTCTTCGTTGCTTTTTTTTTTTTTTTAATATATTTTTATTTATTTCAAAGAGGAAGGGAGAGGGAGAGAGATAGAAACATCAATGATAAGAGAGATTGGCTGCCTCCCACTTGCCCACACAGAGGACGGAGCCCACAATCCAGGCACGTGTCCTGACTAGGAATCGAACCGTGACCTCCTGGTTCATAGGTCGACGCTCAACTACTGAGCTGCACTGGCCGGGCCCTTTTCATTTCTTCAACAAATTATTTTCTGAACTGGTGACCAAAGAAAACATGTTTGACTCGTCTATATGTGCTTGCTTCTTCTCCCCTCACCTGTCACCCTCAGTCAGGCCTTGTACAAGAGCTTGTCATAGTAGATGTTAATGTCTGTAAGAATGAACAAACGAATGCATCGGAAGACAAGGGTTTTTATTTCGGCCCCACCTTGTATTGTCGGAGTGAAGTCCGTTTTCCCATCTATGGAATGTGGGCACGTATCCCCTTACCCAGCCCAGAGCACGTTTTTGTGCATCAGGTGAGCAGGGAATGTCAGGGTACTTTGAAAATTGTTTTCCTCTATTGAAACGTACGAGGCTTGAGCCTTGTAGTAAGAATGGCAAACGGACATGCTCCGGGCACTAACAAGCTACCATTGGTAGTGGCTGCTGGGAGGAGTGGGTTGAGGAGAATTCTGAGGCCAAATCTAGGGTGGTGATTGGCCAGGACTGTTTGGCCTGAGAACAAGCAGTGGAACCACTGCTTGCCTCCTCCCCACCCGGTCACCCCCACAGGGGGTTCAGCCTCTGTAGGGGCATCCCTACAGAGCCTCCTTTGGTCCACCTTATTTAGTGCCCTGCAGTTGGTGACTTTCATTCAGCATCTGGGTGGCCTCCTTGCTCCAGCGTGACACAGTCTCTCCTTTGCCTCTGGCTCTTGGCAGCCGAAGGAAGTTGGGTGTGCAGAGCTTTACTTTCTCTGAGTTCTGAAGGAGGAATCCTGGCCCTAAGGCCAGAATACGCTGGTAGGAGTTCCCTCCCTGCCTTGGAGGAGAAGCGTGGGCTCTTCCCTGCTCTGGGGAGGGCTTGTGGGAACCCTGCAAGGACACCCATACTTTTAGTCCTGAAGAGGGTCTGTGGCTGTCCTTCACTTACGGTGGGTTGTGTTCTGAAGTTTTTTTTGTAAATCAGTTGTTTAGAATATAGTGTTACATAGAAAAAGCAATAATGCTAATATTTCTTTTTTTTAATTTATTTTCTTTTGTATTTTTGTTTGTTTGGTTTTCTTTTTGTGCTTTTTGTAATACCTTTTTTTAAAAAGATTGATTTTATATATTTTTTTAATGTATTTTTATTGATTTCAGAAAGGAAAGGAGACAGAAACATCAATGATGAGAGAGAATCATTGATCAGCTGCCTTCTGCACGCCCCCTACTGGGGATCAAGCCCGTAACCTGGGCATGTGCCCTGACCTGGAATCTAACAGTGACCTCCTAGCTCATAGGTCGACGCTCAACCACTGAGCCATGCTGGCAGGGCTATTTTTTATTTTCTTAGAGAAGGAGGGAGAGAGAGAGAAACATTGATGTGAGGGCGATACATCTGCCTTCTACACGCCCTGTACTGCAACCCGGGCATGTGCCCTGACTGGGAATCAAACCAGCAACCTTTTGGTGCATGGGACATTGCCCAACTGAGCCACATCTGCCACGGCTCTTTTTTTAAAAATTGATATTAGAGAGAGAGGAAGAGAGAAGGGAAACATCGATTTGTTGTTCCACTTACTGTATTTATTCATTCATTGTTTGATTCTTGTATGTGCCCTGATCAAGGATTGAACTCACAACCTTGGCATATCAGAACGGCCCTCTAACCAATGGAGCTACCCGGCCAGGGTTGCTAATATTTCTTAAGCTCTTGCCAGGTGCTAGACACTTGACTAAACCCATTTAATGAATTCTCACCTAATACTCCTAACAACACTAAAAAACAGGTGGAGTTTATTATGTCCCATTTTCATATGAGGGCACAGAGAAGTTAAGCAACTTGTCTCACATCACACAGCTAGTAAGTGGTTGGATCAAGATTCATACCCACACATCTGAGCACAGCCACAGCAAGAACTGTTTGTCAGGACCAAGGCTCCCGTGAATCTAGTGCTGTGCTCAGCTGTCCTAGCGGCATCTCATTCAGCCCTCACCACAACCCTTTGAGATTGAGACTCTCTTATCTCTATTATATGGATGAGGACTCTGAGTCTCAGAGAGGTGAAGGGAATTCCTTACGTAGCAAGTGGTTAGCAAAACCAGGGTTTGAACTCAGGGTTTCACACTCCAGAGCCTGCCCCTTGCTGCCCCTTTTGCAAACAGCTTCTAATAGGTACTCACCAGGTGCCAGTTCCTTTATGTGTATTAGTCTGATCCTTACAACCCTTCAAGGTAGATGTTCTTACTTGTCTGCTTTTACAGATGCAACAACAGGCTCACAAAGGTTGAGTAACTTTCCTAAGGACACCAGCTCATAAATGGAAGGGTCAAAATTTGAACTTCAGGCCTGCCTAAGTCCAACGCATATTTTCTTTCCTCTTTGCCTGCTGTCTCACAGCTCATAGGCCTGGGACTGCCTGTTTATTCCACGCTCCCGGCTCTCAAGGGATGTATAGTCTATTTGGAGAGACAGTGTGCACACACAGCAGTCCTGTCACACCTCAACACAGCCGTAAGCACGATTAGGTGCTGTGGGCAGGGCATGAGAGCACTGAGCCTGAAGTGGTCAAAGAAACTGTTAGAGATTAGACAGGCCTCCAGCAAATACTGGTGAGCAACTCCGAGGGAGGAGCTGGGACGTGGTAGGAGTAAGGGCAGGAAGCCCCAAACTCCAGTGACGCATGAGGGAAAAGAAGTGGGAGAAAAAAAGCGGGGAATGGAGATTGGGCCAGATTGTGAAGGGCCCTTATATCATGACAAGAAGTTTTTCTTCTATTTTGTGTTTTAGGGGAGGCGAAGGAAGGGTTTTGAGCTGAGAGGTGACTCAAAAGGGGCTATTTAGAGGAATGTTCCAGTTGTATACAACCAGGAGGTCATGGTTCAGTTCCCGTCAGGGCACATGCCCGGGTTGGGGCCTCGATCCCCAGTATGAGCAGGAGGCAGCTGATCAGTGATTCGCTCTCATCATTGGTGTTTTTAGCTCTCTCTCCCTCTCCCTTCCTCTCTGACATCAATTAAAAAAGATTTTTTTTTAAAGGGACTCCAAACTGGGTTGCCCTGTCCCTGCCTGTGTGACCTTGGGCAAATCCCCTAACCTCTCTGGCTCTCTTTCTTATTTATAAACTGAATGGGTTAGAACGGAGGCAGTGAGCAAAGGGACATTTATCAATGATCTGCTATGTGCTGGTGCTGTGTATTCTGTTCTTTGAGGTTCCTGCCAGCTCTTACGTTGTGCCACCGGCAGAAATAAGGAACCAGGCAGGAATAAATAACACTCATTATGACACTTGAAATTTTACGCACAAAAAAACCTCAACCCCAAGCTTTGGAAACTTTGTTTCACATCCTGGTTCTGCCACTTACTAGCTGTGTGGCATTGGACAAGTCACTTAAGCTCACTTTAAAGTCTCCGTAACCTGATGATGACGATAACCTAACCACTTGGGATGGAATCAGGGTTAAAGATAACTGTATACAGAGTGCTCAGCATACCTGGTACAGTATACCCTCAGTGAAGTGTTCTCTTTCCCTTGCCTTTTCCCTTCATTTTTTTAAAAAAATATGTTTTTATTGATTTCAGAGAGGAAGGGAGAAAGAAATAGAAACATCAGTGATGAGAGAGAATCATTGATCAGCTGCCTCCTGCACAGCCCCTACTGGGGATCGAGCCCACAACCTGGGCATGTGTCTTTGACTGGAATCGAACCGGGACCCTTCAGTCTGCAGACCAAGGCTCTATCCACTGAGCCAAACCAGCTAGGGCGTCTTTCCCCTTCTTTCTCTCAGTTATTCTACGAGCCAGTAGTAACGGGTACACTTAGCATTTACTTTGTGCTACTTCACATGTTTAATTCATTTAACCCTCACAATAACCCGATGAGGAGGGTACCGTTATCCCCATTTCAGTGACTGAGGAAACAGTCACAGGGAGGTTACATTATTTGCCCTGCCACACAGGCAGCCAATGGTGTCATCAGGAGACACCCCGCTAGTAAGAGGGGGAGCCAGGATTCCTGTGCCAGTCTACCTGTTATTCCCATTTTACAAATGAGAAAACGGAGGCTCAGAGAAGTTTGACTACAACCAGTCAGTGGCAAAACCGGGTTTCAGAGTGTGTCCATCGGCCCCAATCCCCCTGCCCTTTACCATGCTGCTGGGTTGTAAGAAAGAAATGGATGCTCAGATACTTAGTTCCATTTCAAGCACACTGAGGTGATGGTAAAATGGCCTCTGGTAGCTGGAAATGAGAGACGTGAGTCTGTTTGCTTCACTGGTGCCTGCCATGTGGTTAGAATAGAGCCTGCACATGGCACAGACTCAGTGAAGAATCGTTGGAGGCAAGTCATCAGATTGGAGACATCTGGAGAGTCTGTCCAGTGGAAGTGGTGGCTGAGTGCTGGGGATCACAGGCAGCCCCGTGTGACCAGGCAGTCTGTCCAGAAGGAGCCACTGCTCTGGGGACTCGGTCCTCTGTGGCCTGGGCACCAGGATGCTCAGTGGGTAGAACTGTGGGCTTTGCATTGGCAGACCTGGTTTCAGATTCCTGTTTGGTCAGCATTCCAGCTACATGACCTCGGATGAGACCTTGGTCCTTTCTTTTCCTTAGCTTTTTACTAACGTGTAACAGGCCTACCAAAAGTGTACAAATCATAAGCGTCTGTATGCTAATATAGAATGTTGTCAGCATATAGATGAAACACTCACCCTAACCGGTTTGGCTCAGTGGATAGAACATCGGCCTGCGGACTGAAGGGTCCTAGGTTCAATTCCGGTCAAGGGCATGTACCTTGGTTGCGGGCACATCCCCAGTGGGGGGTGTGCAGGAGGCAGCTTATGGATGTTTCTAACTATCCCTCTCACTTCCTCTCTGTAAAAAATCAATAAAATATATTTTTTTAAAAGAAAAAGAAACACTGTATGAGTAGTGTCCCAGGAGTTCCCTTCTCCCCCTTTCTGATCACTGTCACCCCTCCAAGTGTAACCACAATCTGCCTTCTAACACCATAGATTACTTTTACCTATTTTTGAACATTTTGTGTTCTTACATGTGTGATTTCTTCATTTCCTACCATGTTGATGAGATTCATTTGTATTGCTGTGTGTAGTTGTGGATCATTCATTCTCATTGCTGTATTAGAACTCCATTGTGTGAATATACTGTTTTTTAATCCATTCTACTATCGATGGGCGTTTGGGTAGGTCCAGCTTTTGGCTATTAGGAGAATTGTTGTGAACATTCTGTGTATGTCTTTTGGCTCACATCACATCATGCACGTTTCTGTTGGGAAGACACCTAGGAGTGGGATTGCTGGGGTGCCTATGTTGAACTTTCATAGTTAGTACCAGTTTTCCAAAGTGCTCATAGGAGATTTCTAGTTGCTTTTACATTTTTGCCAACACTGGATTTATTTATTTTTTTATTTTTAGCCACTCTGGTGCATGTGTAGTGGTAGCATATTATGGTTTTAATTTGCATTTCCCTGATGACTAAAGAGTATGAGGACCCTTTCATGTGCTTATTAGTCATTTGGACAGCTGCTTTTATGAAATGCCTTTTTGAATCTTTTGTCCACTTTGAATTCAGTTGTCTGACTTTTTCTTACTGGTTTTATAAGACTTCTTTATATATTCTGGATATAAATCCTTTGTCTTTTGTCAGATATTATAAATACCATCTACTCTGAAGGTCACCTCTTTATTCTTTAAATGATATCTTTAGATGAACAGAAGTTCTTAATTGTGACATATGCAATTTAGCAACTTGCTCTTTTATGATTAGCCCTTTTGTATCTTTTAATTTTTTTAAATTGATTTTTAGAGAGGGAGAGAGAAACATCGATTTGTTGTTCCACTTATTTATGCATTCCTTGGTTGATTCTTGTATGTGCCCTGACTGGGGATTGACCCTGCAACCTTAGCATATTGGAACGATACTCTAACCAACTGAGCTACCTAGCCAGGCAAGCCCTTTTGTGTCTTGTTTAAAAAATATTTGTCTACTTCACAGTCATGAAGTCATTCTCCTATTTTTTTAAAATATATTTTATTAATTTTATAGAAGAAGGGAGAGGGAGAGAGATAGAAACATCAATGATGAGAGAGAATCATTGATTGGCTGCCTCCTGCACGCCCTCCACTAGGAATCAAGCCCCAACCTGGGCATGTGCCCTGACTGGAAATCAAACCGTGATCTCCTGGTTCATAGGTCGGCACTCAACCACTGAGCTACACTGGCCAAGCTGTACCTTCAAAATTTAAGGGCAGCCTCCAACATAAACACAATTCCATGACCACATCTAGGAAAATTAATAATTCCCAAATTTCCAATCTAGTCATTTTCTACCAGTTACCCTCCAACTGTCTTTTGTTGCTGTGTTTTATTTTGTTTTTCAAAACAGAATCCAAGCTAGGATCATGCATTGCTTAAGTCTCCTAAATCTTTTTTTTTAAATATATTTTATTGATTTTTTTTTTTTTACGGAGAGGAAGGGAGAGGAATAGAGAGTTAGAAACATCGATGAGAGAAACATCGATCAGCTGCCTCCTGCACACCCCCTACCGGGGATGTGCCCCCAAACATGGTACATGCCCTTGACCAGAATCGAACGTGGGACCCTTCAGTCTGCAGGCCGACGCTCTATCCACTGAGCAAAACTGGTTAGGGCTCCTAAATATTTTTTAACTTAGGACCATTCCCCTCTCTTTTTGTGACTTTCTTTTGTTGGTGATCAGGCCAGTGGTCTTGTAGGTGCCCCACGTTCTGGATCTGACTGTTTCTTATAGCATTGTTACTTTGTCCCTCCACGTCCTGAACCACCTGAATTTGGAAATTGGATCTAGGCTTGAATAGATGCAGATAAACCTCACCACGCCTTTCCGGGGCCTTCTCTGATAGCCTTTTTCAGAGTTGTGTAAGGGCCTCCGTGTGTGAACAGGCATGTAAACTTTTAACACTTCCCAGTCCTAGTAAGTGGTAGCAGTTCTTAGTATTGTCCCACCTTCGGCATTTTATTCTAACGTTTGTTCCCTGGAAAGGTTCCCCAAGGCTTCTCTTATCCCAGCCAGGAAGCAGTGGCTTCTCCCCAGCTGGGACTCCTGGATCCAGGCTTGGACATCCCCCATCTTTCTCTCCCACCCTCAGACAACACAGGCAGTTCCACCTACCGGCCACCCCCTCGGACCCAGGAGGTGATGATCAACGGGCAGATGGTGAAGCTGAAGTATTGTTTCACCTGCAAGATGTTTCGGCCTCCCCGGACCTCACACTGCAGTGTCTGTGACAACTGTGTGGGTGAGTGAGGGGCCGCAGGGGGGATGTGGAGAACCCTGAGAGAGATGAAGACTGGAGAAAAGCGAGTCACTCGTGTGGGGCTGGAGTGGGGTGGTGTGTTGGAAAGATCCAGGGCTGGGCAGGAAGTCTGGTTCACTCAGACATTTGCTCTGACCAAGGAGTAACCTGAGAATGACCAGTGGTCTCTGAGTGTGACCACTGGTGTCTTGGCTTCAGCCCGGGACCGGTGGATTCCCTCCCCGCAGCTCTGAAGTGGGGCAGACACAGAGAAGCCCTGAACTCTTCTTTTAGGCCTCAGCCTGGTCCTCAGAGGTCCAAGGTCTCAGAAACCAGAGACTTGGACCAATAACATTCTAGATGCATTTGGGCCAGAAAGGAAATGATTTACCACCCAGTGCCTGGAACCAGTTATACTGAAGTACTTTGATCTGACTCTCAGGGTTTGGGAGGGACAAGAGTCTGGGAACAGAGGGGTTTAAGCTGGTGAGGTGGAGAGGAGGTAGCCAGGATTGGAAGCTGAGCTGCTGACCCACAACTGCAGTGGTTGCTGGGGAACCAGAGACTGTGTTGTCCCCTCTGCCTGCTTTCCAGAGGCTGGCAGCTCTGATGGGGACCAAGGGTGTGCCCCTGGGAGGTATCGTAAGGTAAATGCTATGCAAGAGGGCCCGGTGAGCTGTGCCTCTGTGTCTGTGCACAGTCCCCAGGGCAGTGAGCTCATCAAGCTGGCTCAGCATTCCCTGAGCAAGAGAATAGTGAGGAACACCCCATGACGACAGGCAGTGAAGTGGGTGACTCAGTGGGCGTCATTCATCCATGAGAATCAGCCCCACCCACCCCCTGCAAAGGGTGCTGGCCTTGGTGCGAGGCCTGCGACAGGCTTGTGACCCATATTCCCACAAGGGACTTTCCTCACCCTAGCCCTGGGGACGTGGTGCTGTTGTGAGATCAGCCCTCTGACTAGGCCTCTGAGGCCAGTTCTCCACTAGTTACATAGCAGTCTAGCCCCTCTCTGGGCCTCTAGTTCCAGCACGAGGGACAAGGGTCATTAGTTTTTGGTGCGTGGCAGGGTTTGTAGGCTGGGCAGCTAGTACTTTTTGTGGATCTTCCTTGTACCAGGCACACCTGGGCCCTGGGATTCAGCTCATTGTGAGGCCAACACAGGCCCCTCTTACGGAACTTACAATTGAGCAGGGGACACTGGCCAGTCCACTAATTGCAAATAAAAAATGTGAACACCATGGGCAAAGTGCTGCAAAAGATAAGTGCCAGGGCAACAGGGCAAGTAACAGGAACCCTTACCTTGCCTGGGGTCAGAGGACACTTTCTTAAGGAAGTGGCTTTGCAGCCAAGACATGAAAGAGGAATTTCCCTTCACCGGGAAAGACGGGCAAGAATGTGTGAGCCGTGGCAACCAGTTCTCACAGGACCAGAAGCAGGGAGTGTCTGAGGAACTAAGAGCTGCTGGTGCAGAGTGAGGGGGTGGGAAAGCCAGCCAAGGTGTGAGGCCTCTGAACACCTGTGCTGGTTAGTTGCCAGCCAGGCCTGCACTAACCCCTCTCCCCTGGCCCTTTTCCAGAACGGTTTGACCATCACTGCCCCTGGGTGGGCAACTGTGTGGGAAGACGGAACTACCGCTTCTTCTATGCGTTTATTCTCTCCCTCTCATTCCTGACGGCCTTCATCTTCGCCTGTGTGGTCACCCACCTGACGCTCCGTGAGTTGGCAGTGTCCGTGGGAGCAAGGACAGGCAGAGGGCGGGCCGGCCAGCTCAGCCAGGCTGAGAAGCTGTGGTCACCGTCCCTCTGAGCCGTGTCCTCTCCTGTTTCTTCCAGGCTCTCAGGGAAGCAACTTCCTTTCCACTCTGAAGGAGACACCAGCAAGATATCCTTTGCCTTTGTCTGCTAGTGGGCAGCCTGGTGGGAACTGAGGCCCCATCCCTGGGGTGGGTGCCCACACCTCATCCTATAAACAGAGGGCAATGGTGTAGAGCAGGTGTTTGTTCTCTAGAATCCAATATACATCCAGGCTTGAGCTGATCTTAAATGGGCTCTTGTGGGACGGGGTGTCCAGGAACTCCCAGGAGCCACAGTCCCTGTCTTCCCTTAAGGCAGCGGTCGGCAAACTCATTAGTCAACAGAGCCAAATATCAACAGTACAACGATTGAAATTTCTTTTGAGAGCCAAATTTTTAAACAAACTTCTTCTAACACCACTTCTTCAAAATAGACTCGCCCAGGCCGTGGTATTTTGTGGAAGAGCCACACTCAAGGGGCCAAAGAGCCGCATGTGGCTCGCGAGCCCCAGTTTGCTGACCACTGCCTTAAGGCACCAAGCTCCCTGGACCACGTCCACAGCTCTTGGTGCTTGGAACCCTCAGTTCCAACTACTACCTATCACCCTGGGCTCGTCCTGCTCTTGAGGGGAGCTCTTCAACCCTTCTTGAGGCCCAGGAGTTGATCCTGCTGAGAGGGGGTGACTGGCCATAGGAAGGTTACACACTTATTTCCTTTCTGGGGAAGGAGAGGGGAGAAAGGCTGGGCGTGGCAAGATCCCAGGCTCAGGGGAGGCTCCCAGCCCTGATCCTGGTTGTGGGTCCTTGACCGCCTGCTTACTGTGCTGGAGTTGGTGATCTGCTTCTTCTCCATCTGGTCCATCCTGGGCCTCTCAGGGTTTCACACTTACCTCGTCGCCTCCAACCTGACAACTAATGAAGATGTGAGTAAAGCTGGAGCAACCCGTTTCCAGGCAGGACCCTTGGCAAGAGGCAGGGCTGAGAGCAGGGCAGCCCTGACTCTCAGACTGCTGGGGAAACGTGGGTGGAGATGATAGGGAGCCAGACAGCTCCTTCAGTGCTCCTGGCTTGGCCCTGAGAGACCCAGCGCAGGCTTCTGAGGCCCCCACATGTCTTGGCGCTCAGTGCAGGCTCCCGGGACCCCCAAGATGCTTTCTCCCTAACCCCAGAAAAGCAGCACTTGCACCATAATAGTCATTACATTTGGCCAGCACATTGCTGTGTCCAGAGTTCTTTCAGTTCCCATCATCTCTTTGGGTCCTTTTGCCAACTCTGAGGGATGCTTTTTCTCCACTTGATGGCTTGAGTGACTTGCCCCAAGATTATGCAGCTGGGAAGGGATAGAGCCAGGATTTCACCCAGATGCCATGTCCATGCTCACTGTCCCCTGCTGCAATTGAAGACAGCAGAGATATGACTATTCTGAGGTGTCCTTGAGGCTCCCTGGGGCTTCCTTATTGAGGGGGACAGCCAGGACAGGGCCCTGAGGTTCCATCAGTCCTCCCTACCTGCTGCCTTACAGACCCTCACAAACAAGCATTGTTTGAGCACTCACAGGGTGCCCAACCCTGGGCCAGGGACCTGACCTCCCCTTCCCGTTCTCCCAAATAACAAAAAAGCAAACAAGAGCGTCCATTCCAGAGTCACTATCTGATACTAAGGGGCCCATCGACCAATAGAAAATACCTTCTGTGACCTCAGCTTCTCATTTAGTGAAACAAAACTTAACACTCATGTCCTGGGTGATTGGTACAGAGCAGAATCTTCTAAGGTGGTTTCCTGGGTGCTGGTTCTGTAGGATATTACTCGGGGGTTAAGTAAAGAGGACTGATATAGCCAAATAAATTTGGAAATCTCTGGGTTAAAGTTAAGCAGGTGTCCTTCACTGCTAAACTCCTCAGTGCCTTTGATAGTAGGCTTCACAGAGCTAGAGAATGAGCAAGATTTCGTCTGATGCTCCAACAGCGCTATCAGAAAGTTGGTATCAGAGAGTTTCGTATTTTTCAAATGAGGATTCAGAGAAGTAGTGATCTATCCGGGGTTATGCAGTGAGTCAGTGGCAGGGAAGGCAGCCCGAGCCCGTGCCCTTGTCCTGCCCTCCACCTTAGGAGGGTAGCCAGAGAAGGGAGGATGCACCCAAAAAGTTTCTTGGGAGGCTTCTCTGTGGCTCTCCCTTGTCTTCTCTCCTGTTTGGGGCCTCCTCCTCTCTGCTAGGCGCCCCCCACCATCCAGAAGTCCCGGTTAAAGACATGTCCTCTCCCGTAGCCTAGTTGGAACTGGTTTCAGAATTTGCCAGTTTTCCCATGCCTCTAGACGCCCCCTCTTAGAAAAGCAAGCAAAGGGAGACAGGTATCTGACCCAGACCTTCTACTTGCAGATCAAAGGCTCATGGTCCAGCAAGAGAGGTGGCGAGGCCTCTGTCAATCCCTACAGCCATAAAAGTGTTATCACCAACTGCTGTGCTGTGCTCTGCGGCCCCCTACCTCCCAGGTGAGACGAGGTGACCTTTTGAGTCCACATCTCTCCAAGAGGTTCTGGAATCAGCAGACCTCTCCCCACATTACACTCCTCTGTCCCCATCCCCTGCTGAATGCTCTCAGGGCATTTGTCACATAAAGGAGTTCTGTGGAGAGTTGTAATTTTAAGTCATGTGCTCATTGTAGATAAAAATTAAGTACAAAATATGAAAAAGAAGAGTATTAGGTCTCACATGTAATCTTACTCCCCAGGGATAACCACAGTTAAAGTTTTGGCCATGTTTGAGCAACGCTGTCCTTCTGGTGCTGCTGGTGCTCCTGGCCAGACTGGGGGGATAGGGGGGGCGGGGCGGGCTCCATTCTCCCTCCTAGAAGGAGAAGGTGGTTCAGCCCTGCTAAGAAGCGCCCCATCCAGCCCTGACCGGTTTGGCTCGGTGGATAGAGCGTCAGCCTGTAGACTGGAGCGTCCCGGGTTCGATTCCGGTCGGGGGCATGTGCCTTGGTTGCAGGCATATCCCCGGTGGGGGATGTGCAGGACGCGGCTGGTCAATGTTTCTCTCTCATCGATGTTTCTAGCTCTCTATCCCTCTTCCTTCCTCTCTGTAGAAAATCAATAAAATGTATATTAAAAAAAAAAAAAAAAAAAAAAGAAGCGCCCCATCCATCCTGACAGCAGAGGGCGCCAGATGGGAGCTAATTGGCAGTGGACACTGGGAACAAAACTTCCCACGCTGTCCCCTTCTCCTCCCACCAATTCTGCCAGAAAAGAGACAGTAGGAGTCACACTATCTCCAAATGCCCTTTCCTCCTTTTCCTCTCGCCTGCAGCCTGGCTTCTTGGCAGCCACACAGAAAGGTGAGCTAGTTTGAATTAACAGTGAATAAATTCTGTGGCCAAAAGCCAGGTGTCCAGAGTGTGGAGAGAGGGCCCTTCTGGAAGGAAGGAGTCTTGAGCTCCCCGTGGGAAGACAGCTCCCTTTTTCTCAGACTCTCTAGGTCTTGGACTTCCCTTAGCGGGGCCATTTATTTCCCACCCTGTGTGCTGTCCCCACATCACTCCATGGCTCTATCCTCTGCTCCCCAAACCCAGGTTCCCGCGGCCTTAGGTGTGAGATTCCCCCGAGAGGGACAGGATAGAGAGGCCAGGGCCAGGTGCCCAGAGGACCACACCAGGTCTCTGCCATCCAGCGCCCAGTCTGGAGCCCTGGTGTCAGGCAGAGCCCTCACATGTCCACCTTGTGTTTTTGAAGCTTGATTGACCGGAGGGGATTTGTGCAGCCTGACACCCTGTTGCCCTCGCCCATCAGAAGCGACGAGCCAGCCTGTGGAGCCAAGGCCGATGCCAGCATGGTAGGAGGCCACCCCTGAACCTGGCTCAGTACTTGCCACCTGCTGGCCTGTCTGCCCTCCGCACTCACCTGCCGTACTCCACACCTGCCAGGACCCTCCCCATTCCACCCAAGGGAAGTAGAGCCACCAAAGACTCAAGTCTTCTCGTATTTATTTCCCACCCTGCGTGCTGTCCCCACACTGTTCCATGGCTGTACCCTCCGCTCCTCAAACCCAGGTTCCCACGGCCTTAGGCGTGCGATCCCCCCAGCTGTTCAGCGGCAGGAGTGACAGGATAGAGAGGCCAGGGCCGGGTGCCCAGAGAACCACACCAAGTCTCTGTGCCAGGGCGAGCCCTGTGTGAGTGAGGGTGTGGACTGAGTGTAATGCCTCCCAGTTGGGGAAGCTGCTGAGCCCTGCTGAGCTGGGGTTCTGGGGTGAAACAAGACCAGGAGCAGTGGCCTTGGACAGCGGGCTATGAGACAGGATGTTTCCATGGGCCACGTTGGTTTGCCAGCTCCTTCATTCTTTGTTTTTCTTCAGTTTTTATTTTTTTATGTGGAGTTGGCCAATAGGATAGAACTGGGTTCTAGGGAGAGAAGGCAGAGTTGGAGGTGAATGGGGTGAGGGGGACTGGGTAGCCTGTGTCAGAGGAAGCCAAACCAGCTGGCCAGGCACCCAAGACCTCTGCTCCAGCATGATTCCTGGGAAGCACACTAGGAAGTGGGGCCTTGCCATTTCTCCACCCATAGAGGGTTCTCTATGGGATCCCAGGCTGGCCCCCCCATCTCTTTCCCAAGTCAGGTCTGGGATGGGTAGGTAATACTCATGCTGGCAATACTTGAAACGGGTTTATTAATGCTGGGTATTTTGCACAATTTTATAGACCTCTTTTCTACATTTTTTAAAATGGAAGAAAAATTCTTAAAAAGTCAGCCATTTTTCTGTCTGTGTAGTGCCTGGTTAAGGGTTATCAGAAGGCAATTGATTTTAATAAGTTTATTACAAGAGACCTTTTGACTGTGAGTGTGTGTGTGTGTGTGTGTGTGTGTGTATGTGTGTGTATGCTTGCCCTTGTACAAATGTGGCTGGCTCCCACTTCCCCACATCCCCTAGGCTACCCTCCTCCTCACCATCCCCCTCCAGTGTCAGCCTGAGCCATGGGGACAAGGAATGTGTGCAGTGGTTACAAGAGACCCCTGGGCTCCTGCTGTGGCTCAGCCCACATCCTCCTTCCTTCCCCTCCTCGAGGGACCTCAGAAAGCCAGTGGCTGGGGACTCAGCCAGTCCCAACCCCACCCCTGCCACCCAGCCCCCAGGTCAGGCTTCCGGCTGGGATCTGCCTAGACAGGCTGAGGCTGGGTGTGGTACATTGGGTAATGGCTGGGAGGAGCAGCTGCCACCCTACAAGCCACACCCCCTCCTCCAAGCCCCTAGTATGGGACCCAGTGCCAAGGGCTAAAGGACAGGGAATCTCTGCCAAATGGAGGCCTCAGGAATGAAGGGACAGGGTGGGCCAAGGCGAGTGAAATTGGCCTAAATCTAGGCCAGAAACTCAGAGGATGTCCCTCCTCTGCTGGTAACTATAGTTTTTTTTTTGTCAAAATACATAGGAAAGTGTTCCTCTCTCCCCCTCCTTGGCCCTTCAAATGGGCTGAAGTCCTTGGAAAATGACATAGGAAGTCCCCTTATCTTGCCCTTCCTTGCTCCAGAGGCTAGCATGTCACAGGCAGCTGAGAAGCGGCAGCCACAGGTCTCCTCTGGGAAAACAGCTTCCCTTCACCCAGCCTTAGTGCCCTGCGCCATGCTGCAGTGGCACTGGGAGGGGAGCAGGAAGCTGGCTAGAGGAGGCTGACTCCCATCTGACTTTTATTTAAGCTAGTATTCTTTGTTCCTGCTTGTAATAAAACTTTTGTTTGTAAGAGTTGATTTGCTTTGGTTTGGTTTTTGTTTGCTCTTCTTTGCTGAGGCCCCAAATGGCAGTCGTCTATTCTTTCAGTCAAACTTTGTCTTTCCTGGGGACACAGAGAGAAGGCAGGCAGCCCACCCACCTGGCTAAAGTTCTCTCCTGGCTGGAGTCTGCTGGAGGCAGAACAGAGAGGACTGCAGCTAGAGATAGGCGTGTAAGAAGAGGCTGCCTGTCCCCTCCGCCTTCCCCTGCCACAGGGGCTTGAAGACCCCCAAGGTCTTGTCCATTGCTCTCTTTCTACTCTGACCTCCAGTGACTGCTCAGCTAAGAAAATGTTTGTGAGACAGTAGATTCCAGTTTGAGAGCTGGAGCCTTCCTGGCCCTCACCTCCGTCTGGGCAGCAGAGCCCAGCCAGACACCTCATAACACTGGCCCACCTCTCTGGTATCTCCTCCAGGAGGACACCTGTCAGGATTTTGCCATCTCCTGCACAGCCTGAGGGGAGCTAACAGTCCTCTTTGCAGAGGGTTAGCTGGTAAGACCATCTCTCCCCTGTCAGCCAGCACTGCCCGCTCCCCTCACACACCATCTCATCCTCATCGCATGCCTCACAACCCCATGGAGCCCATTCATCTGTCTGGTGTGTGGTGTGGTGTGGATGCTGTTGGTGGTAGGGTCCCCAGGAGGATGAGCAGAAGGATGGGGTCAGGGCGAAGAGCCCAGCCCCCCTCTGGAGGAGGAAGTAGCTTCGCACACAACAGCTCTCCGACTGACGCAGGAGGTGAAGGGTGAGGGTGGGGAGAGGATGGCGTACCTGCTCTCAGGTGCCTGGGCCTATTCTGGTGGTGTCCTGGTGTACAGGGGCCTTTGATCACTAACACTGTGTCCTGGCTTTCTGTCCCTGCTGAGCTTGCTCTCACCTGCCCGTTTTCTCTCCTGCTTCGTTGCCTGCTGCCCAAGCCTTGGTCCTCCTGTGGGGAAGAGGCCTTTCTGTGGGGAAGAGGCTGGTGCTGTGGAACCCCTATAGGTCTCCTCTTTCCTCCCAATCCACTAACCCTCTCTCTTCTCCTTCTTTGCTGTCTTGCCCGGGATCTCCAGTGTGTGCGGGGGCTTAAGGACCTCCTGAGGACCGCTGCTCTCTTCCTCTCCAGGAGTGGCCTGGGGGGAGCCAAGCACCTGGCACCTCCACCTGCCTAACCTGTGGCCCATCTGCCACCATCTGTGCCTACAGGGTCTACCCCCAAGCCTGCCCCACATGTGTGCTCTCTAGGGTCCCCCCATAGGGGCCAGGGCACTGACCTCTTTGCCCCATCCCCACTCCATGCTGGCCAGAGTGTAGAAAAGCCATAATGCAGCTGTCAGCACAATGATGTAATACTATGCTGAAACTCACCCTCCCCTCTTCCACCTTACTTCCCCTTCCCCAGATTTGTAAGGTGTCAAGACTCTTCAGGAATCTTGCCTTACAGCCTGCCCCCCAGCATCAGGCATAGCCATAGTCGAGCTGAGCAGGTTTCTTGAGGAGCTGTCTGGAGTGTTATGGTTGATGACGCTGCTGAACAAGTTTGGTAACAGTTTTAAGCACAACTGGTTTGACACTGTTCCCACGGCCCCCTCCATCCCAGCACCTGAGTAGAAAGGTTGCAAGGAAGATGCTTGTACCCTTTGCTCCAGGCACTGAGGGACTGAGCTAGTTCTGGCAGCCCCTTGTTCTTCAGAGGAATTAAAGGAAACCGGGCTGGGCCCTCGAAATCTGCCCCATGGCTGGGGCCTGCTTATCTGCTGTCCTGTACCTTTTTTAAACCAAAATAAAGATTTCCCTCTTCTTGCCATATCTTTGGCTGTCTGGTGCCACCCTTTTTGGGGGTCTTGGGGTGGGGCCTGTGATGAGTGTGCAGGAGAACCACTGCTTACAGCTGCCAGCTTTGTTCCAGCTGGTCAGTGCTGTTTGGAGATTTTTAAAAGGCATGGCATCCCTGGCTGGGTGGCTCAGTTGGTGGGAGTGTTGTCCCGATAATGCCAAGGTTGCAGGTTCCATCCCCAGTCGGGGCACATACAAGAGTCAACCAATGAATGTATGGATGGGTGGACAACAAATTAATGTTTCTTGCTCTCTCTCCCTAAAAATAAATTTTAAAAAAAAAGATACAATAAAGCCAGAAGTGACTCAGGAAGAATGACCAGCATCCTCTTCACTGTGCCCCTCCAGAACTCCTGGTCTCAGTCCAGAGACCTTAAGTCTTAGCTGACCTCTGAACTCTGAAAGGTCCCGGCCTTGGCTGGGACAGAGGGTTTGACTCCAGTCTGGGACTGTCACAGCCCTAAACTGAGCTTAGCCCAGGGTAACACTCCCATGGAGCCTTCCCTCTCCCAGATGCTTCCCTACATCAAGATACACACACAGTGTGCTAGGAGCTAAATAATAGTACTAATAATTACAGTGGCCATTTAGCAAGGACTTGCCAAGTGCCAGGCCCATTTTCTCACCTAAACCTATGAGGAAAGTGCTGTCAACCTTTTTACAGATGAGGGAACTGAGGCTCAAGGAAGCCAGAGGAGTTGCTCAGGGTCTCCCAGCTGATAAAGTAGCAAATTCAGTATTTGAACCTGATCTCTGCCCTGACCTTCTGCACTACCCAAAGAATGAATACTGCTGCTTCAGGAGAAGGGAATCTCAAGAGGAGAACCCTAAAATTAGAGAATGTCATTCATAGCCAGCAGGGGGCTTAGAGAAGATCTGTGAGGCCTCTTTGAACCTATGGGGAAACAGGCCGGGAGGAAGGAACCTGTCCAAGGCTTTATAACTGAGCTGGAATGCTGTCCCACACCCTGAACTCATCCCATTTTCTTTCCAAAAATTCCACACCATGTTCTAGACTGGACTGGTCTAGGAAATGTGGGATACACTAAATAGCAGAGTCTTGTGGAGGAAAAGTCTCAGGACAGCTGACTCACTTAAAAGTAATCTAAATCCCCCCACCAAAGGCAACTAGTAGAGTGAGCTCTTGACTGGATAACTGAACTCTAGTTTATAATTCGCGGGAGAAGATGATCACCTGTTTAGTTTGGAAAGTTCTTCCTGGAATCTTAACAGTCCTTCCTGCTGCAATCAGAGCCCTGTCCTCTGTTCTCAGTAGAGATAGACAACTAGTTGCTGCTTTCCTCTCTCTGCTACAACCCTCGAAAGCCTGTTTACCAGCTAAGGGTTGATTGTCTCTGGGACCAGAGGCCTTAAGCATGCTGGTAGGATGGATGTTACACAGAAGGGTGGGAGGTAGGCAAGATGAGGAAAGCCCCTTTGGGCTGCAGCCCCAGCTCCTGTCCTGCTGACTCAGGCAGCTGACTGTGGAACTCAGTGCCCTGCCGGGGCCTGCTGCCTCCTGCCTGCCGCCTCCTGCCTGCCTGGGCTTCTGGACTTGGGAAATGGAAGCCTGGAGGCAAAGGGAGGTGCATCAGACAGGATCTGAGTCAGGCTCTCAGGATCTCAGAATCGACAGGCCAGAGCCAGCAGGAGATGTCAGGCAGCCTGACTCCCAGATTCAGCAGGGAAAGGGGAG
Source organism: Corynorhinus townsendii (assembly GCA_026230045.1). Classification (NCBI taxonomy): domain Eukaryota; kingdom Metazoa; phylum Chordata; class Mammalia; order Chiroptera; family Vespertilionidae; genus Corynorhinus; species Corynorhinus townsendii. Next base: position 205,274,792 of record JAPDVU010000002.1, on the reverse strand, counting down.
TGAGGGGCTTCCTTTCTCTTGCCCAGGGTCTGTGCTGAGGGCATGCCACCAGGTCTCCAGGTTTGAGTGATGGAAAAGAGAATACTCCCTCCCTAGAGATGTAAATAGCTCCAAAATGGCCAGGTCCCAAGTTCATGTTCTGGAACCTCCAGCTTTCCCTCACAACTTGGAAAGCCTGGGCTGGGTGACTAATCAAAAGAAGGTCTTCGAGGGCCCAGGGTTTTCATAGGCCAGAGGGATGTCCAAGATGGAGAAGGAGGAGGCAGTGTTGAGTGAGCGTATCTGACCATTCATCCGTCTTCCTTCCCATGTGGACACCCAGCTGGGCAGGCTCTGGTCTTTGGCTGAGGCCTAGTGAGGGGCCCTTCCTCATTTCATAGGCCTCAGATCCATGTTCATGCTGTGAGTGTATATTTTTATAATAATAAAGTTGTATTTTTTTCTACATGATGATAATAGTTACCATCCACTCAAGTAAGTACTTTCCATCCACTCATTTAATCCTCACAACCCCATTTTATACTTAGGAACACTGAGGCGCACAGAGGTGTTAAGTCATTTGGCAAAGGCCACAACAGCTTGTAAGAACTGAATCTGGCTGGTCTGATTCCAAATACACTGGCTATCCTATGTCTCAGAAAAATAATACATATTCATGATGGATTATTTGAGTAGAATAGGAAAAGGAAAAAAGTCAGTTTCACTCCCTAAAGATACCCTCATTAAGTTGTATTTTAGTGTACTAGTATTTCCTTTCCACCATTTTCTGTCTGGATGGAGCGAAGCCTTCAAGATATTAAGCCTAAAATCCCTTCTGCTCCTTTGGAAAACCTATAGCATTAGCCCAGATATGTCCCTGTTTTTCCTTCTAAGGGGCAGATCTCATCTTGGAGCCCCAGAGTTCTGGCCTAGGCCTCCCTCCCTCCAGAAGGGGAGGATGGGTGTTCAGACACCAAGAACAACCCAGGGAAGGGCATGCCTGTGACATGGTCCAGGCTCCAGGGTAAGCTTGCTAGATCCCAGTGAGGGGAGCCCCACCCCTGAGTCCTAGCTGAGCTATAGCTAGGGGTGGGGCAGATAAGCAGGAACCCACTTTCATGAGCACAGTGCCAACACCTTCAGATGAAGGAAACCCTTGACTGACACAGAGGAGAGCTAACAATAATAGTTACCACCCAGCTAACAGGGACAGAAGGTTGACAACAGAGACCTCTCCATCCATGCCAGAGGTCAGAGGTGGGGCCATGGTCAAAGGGAAGGGGCAGGAAAACTCCTGAGAGTCAGGCTTTGGGAGGCAGTCCTCAGCTGGGACTACTGCCCCATAAAACAAAGTGGTATGTGTCACCTCCTTTTTCTTAGCCCTATCTCTCTCCCCAGTTGCTAGCGTCCCCCCTGGGGAACCAAACTGGGCTGAGCACCCAGGTGGCCTGCTTCCCAGCCTCTGACAGAGGGTGAGCTGAGTCAGGCAGGAAAGTGGGCCAGCCAGCATCTGGGCCCCCACCCTCTGTGAGCCCCACTCATACAGAATGGCTGGTGACTTGGAGGGGGCAGGTGACCTGGCATGGAGAGCCAGAGGGTAAGTCCTCAAACAAGTGGCAACAGGCCACCAACTTGAAAGGGAAAATTGTGCTGTGATGGGAAAGGTGTCCAACAAACCTACTGAGTGACTAATTACGACGGCTGGGCTGGAGCGTCAGAGGCTGCTCATTAAACACCTCCATTAAGTGGCACCCTGAAAGCTGCCACCTCTGCATTCTGGGAGTTCAGAGGGGACAGGATCCTGAGGGAGAGTGAGGATGGGGGATGGAACCATTTCAAGAAGCTTGGATCACACTTCTAAATACATCCTGGAGCTTACAAACCAGAGGCCTCGATGGGAGAGAAGTCAAGGAAGTAGGATGCAGGGGACTTAATGGCTGTGTGACCTTGAGCAAATCTCATCCCTCTCTGAGCCTTAGTATTCCTGTCTCTAAAATGGGGTAGTAGTCATAGTCCTGCCCACCTCACAGAGACTCATAGGGATTAGATTGGATACTGGATACCAAGGTTGGGTAACTGGAGCCCTAGATACACATGAGTCCTCTCACCTGAACCAAGAGGGGAACCTATCTGGCAGGAATAAGAACCCTATCTTCCTGCACTTGGCTTTATGGGGTCTGCCTAGGCTGATGCAGCCTGGTGGCTGAGCCATCCTTTGTCCCTGGAAGGACATCGTGAAGGAGAATCTGATCTGAGAAACTGGGGCAGCTACCTCATGTGGGCACCCCTGTAATGGAAGCCCTGAACAAGAGGGGCAGCTAGGAGACTGGAAAGGTGCCTGTGCAGGTGGAGCCAACACCCAGATTTCTCCTGCTGACTGTCCCGATGACTCACCCCACATCCCAGCCCTTTTACCTTTAAGGAAGAGCCGGAAAGGGTGTGGGGAGAAGAGGAAAGGCGGTAGGTCCAGAGCCTCGGTCCCGCCCTCTGCCCCTCCCCACCCCACCCTGCTCTGGGCCAGGCCATCCAGCCAAAAGGCAGGTAGGGATCTGGGGAAGCACAGAATCCTGCTTGGTCCCAAGGCAGCCGTTTAGCCTGCCGCCTGTCCATCTGTCCCCGGAGCTGAGCTATGGAGAGAGCAAGTCTGATCCAGAAGGCCAAGTTAGCAGAGCAGGCCGAACGCTATGAGGACATGGCAGCCTTCATGAAGAGTGCTGTGGAGAAGGGCGAGGAGCTCTCCTGCGAAGAGCGAAACCTGCTGTCCGTGGCCTACAAGAACGTGGTGGGTGGCCAGAGGGCTGCCTGGAGGGTCCTGTCCAGTATCGAACAGAAAGGCCATGAGGAGGGCTCGGAGGAGAAGGGCCCAGAGGTGGGAGAGTACCGGGAGAAGGTGGAGACTGAGCTCCGGGGCGTGTGCGACACCGTGCTGGGCCTGCTGGACTCCCACCTCATCAAGGAGGCCGGTGACGCTGAAAGCCGGGTCTTCTACCTGAAAATGAAGGGCGACTATTACCGCTATCTGGCCGAGGTGGCCACCGGCGATGACAAGAAGCGCATCATCGACTCTGCCCGGTCAGCCTATCAGGAGGCCATGGACATCAGCAAGAAGGAGATGCCGCCCACCAACCCCATCCGCCTGGGCCTGGCCCTGAACTTTTCCGTTTTCCACTATGAGATCGCAAATAGCCCTGAGGAGGCCATCTCACTGGCCAAGACCACCTTCGATGAGGCCATGGCGGACCTGCACACGCTCAGTGAGGACTCCTACAAAGACAGCACCCTCATCATGCAGCTGCTGCGAGACAACCTGACTCTGTGGACGGCCGACAACGCTGGGGAAGAGGGGGGCGAGGCACCTGAGGAGGCCCAGAGCTGAGCCATGCTGCTACCCTCCCTGCCCTGCCCTGCCCGCTCCAGTCCCCCCACCCCCCGCAGAGAGGACTAGCATGGGGGGGGGGGAGGCCCTCTCCCTGAATGCTCTGCCCCAGCTCAGAGAGGCTCCATGGAGAGGGACCAGCAGAGCTGAGGCCCCCTGGAGCCACTGGATCCCACTCTCGCTGCAGCTGTCGGGTTCTCCTAACCACTGGTCATTCCACCCAGCCCTGCTCTCTGCGCCCCCTCCAGACCCTACCCGTGAACGGGGCTACTTCTGCCTCTTCCCCCCTCTTGACTCCCTCCTGCCCCTGCTGCCTCTGGATCTTAGGAATTGAGGAGTGTCCCACCCAGTGGCTGAGAACTGGACCGTATGGCAGAGGCTGGAGATGAGTGAGTTGTGTGTGTGTGTGTGTGTGTGTGTGTGTGTGTGTGTGAGAGAGACAGACCAGAATGAGAGGGAAAGCATGTCTGCTGGGTGTGACCATGTTTCCTCTCAATAAAGTTCCCCTGTGACAATCCCCCTTGTCTTTTCCAGTTATTGGCAGAGGGCTGGGACTGGGATTGGTGTATGATTTACAGAAAGCCTGACTTGGGACCTCTGATTTAGGGCCCGAACCTCCCATGGGGTTGGCTCAGTGCCCCGCAGGCCAGACTTTGGGGCCGGTGACTCGCGGCGAGCGGCTAGGGGACAGGCTCTCCTCGTCGGGCCCCAAACAAGCCGGTCTGGTCTCGGGAGGGTCGGGTAGTGCAAAGGCGGCTCCTCTGCTCCTCAGCTCTGAGGGGACAGGAAACAGTGAAGTCCGAGGTCCGAGGACAGCGCCGCGGGGATACGCTGTCGTGAGCAGCACTGAGCACCAGGTCTGAAAGCGCGGGGGCGGGGGGTTGTTTCCGGGGGGCGGGGGTAGTCCCCTCAGACGCGCAGATCTGAGGCGGGAATTCCGTTCTTAGGCAGGGGCGTGACGCCGCCAGGAAGAGCCCAGCTCTGAAGCGAGGGGAAGGCCCCCCAGCGTGCGCAGACGGGACCAAATGAAACGGGCTGGCGGAGAGGAGGCGCGAGCTGGGGAGCGGAGGCCGGTCCCCGGCAGCCCACCCGCCACCTCAGGCCCAGAGGCAACACTCCTGGCTCTGCGGGCGCCTCCCTCGGTCCCACCTTAAAAGCCCGGGCTGGAGGCGGGCCCGAGGTCGGTAGCGTCCAATCACGGGCGGGGGATGCTCAGATACTGGCCAATGAGAGCGTGAGCGGCGGCCGCGCGCCGCTGCGCGTCTTCCCGACGCCCGCCGGGCCCTCTGGAGGGTTCGGAGACGCCCTGCAGGGCTGAGGCGCCCCCATCACCCCGAACGCCAGGGGCGGCGCGCTCCGGTTTCACTCAGACAAGTTGCTACCCGCCGGGCCGGAGAGCTAGGCATCCGCAGAGCGCAGAGCGGCGGGACAGGGCGGTGTGGAAAAAGCAGTCCCCTCCCTTTGAGTCATCTGCTTAACCGACGGCTCCCGGCTGACAGGACGGCTGGGAAAAGGCCACCAAGGCGTCTCCACCACACACCAAAGTCCAGGCAGCCTGAACGGGTGGCCGGGAGACTTAGATTGTGTCCCAAGACTTGGCTGTGCGACCTTGGACAAGTCTTTCTATACCTCCCTGCGCCTCAGTTTTCCCTTCTGTGCCCAAGGGGCTTGAACTAAAGGCTCTCTACCGAACACTGAAGAATCTGGGTTCTGGAGGCAAGCTGCCTGGGCTTGACTCCCAGCCTGTCTCGGCCAAGGCTCTTACCTGGCTTACTGTTGTGTCCTCATTTATAACGTGGGGATTAAAAAATAGTACTTTCCTCTTCTTAAGAATTGCTGTGAAGTTTGAGAAAATAAGTGCACTTAAAGTAGTTCATAGTGCATGTTAGCTATTATCAATCCTTCTAGCATCAGTAGTCTAGGATTTACCCAGCATTTCTGTGCCAACAGCAGAATCGCCAGCCTGGCCGGCTTGGCTCAGTTATGGAGCGTAGGCCTGCGGACTGAAGGGTCCTGAGGAGCCCCAGAGGGTCGGGTAGTGCAAAGGCGGCTCCTCTGCTCCTCAGCTCTGAGGGGACAGGAAACAGCGAAGTCTCTGAGGTCCGAGGACAGCGCCGCCGCCCGGGCACGCTGTAGTGAGCAGCACTGAGCACCAGGTCTGAAAGCGCGGGTGCAGGCTCGATCCCCAGGAGGGGGCGTGCAGGAGGCAGCCGATCGACGATTCCCTCTCATCATTGATGTTTCTCTCTCTCCCTCTCCCTTCTCTGAAATCAAATATATATATGCAGAATCATCAGTCAGACCCAGTTCAGTTCTGAGGAGCAGCTGATCTGCATGCTCACGGGGCCACCCCAGGATGCTGGCCTGACTTCAAGGGGTCACTCCTCACCTGGCATGACCGGGGGAACTCAGCCCAGCCCCATCAGGTTCCCAGAGCCCAAATTTAGCCACACCCGTGAGACTCTAAAATTGAAGGGCTCTTATCAGAGCAGTAATTCTACAGGGGAAGTTGGCAAGACCACAGCGATGCCTTCTGAGCCCCTGTTTTCTCCCCTCCTTTCCTGGAAGTGTGTTGGATTTCCAAACCTGGCAGAGACTCTGAGCTAGGGCCAGCGACGCCCCCTCAGCTCTGAAAGTGACCCGGTTTCTCTTACCAGACAGGTCTGGTAACTTTCTCTTAAAGGGGTAGGTCCTGGGAAAGGAACGCCTTTCTTTTCTCGCAGCCTCCCTACACCACTCATGGTTGCCCTATGTGGGGAAAGAAATGAGCATGTTGGTGTTGAAGGATTTCGAAAGTACCTGGTGTGGCCCTAGCTGGTTTGGCTCAGTGGATAGAGCGTAGGCCTGCAGATTGAAGGGTCTCAAGTTTGATCCCGTCAAGTCAAGGGCACAAGCCCGGGTTTCGGACTGGATCCCCAGTAAGGGGCATGCAGGGGACAGCTGGTCAATGATTCTCTCTCATCATTGATGTTTCTATCTCTTTCCCTCTTCCTTCCTCTCTGAAATCAATAAAATATATATATATTTAAAAAGTATATGGTGTGGATTGCTCAGATATGGAATCTAATTAACAAAATAAACTGATGAAAGGAGTGGATCCGGAGACATGGGGGCATGGAACAGAGGGTGTTATCGTGGAGGGAAGGCAGGGGAGGGGAGGGGGCGTGGGAGGTAATCAACCAAAGACCTTGTATGTATATATGTGTAACCCATGGACACAGACAATGGGGAGGTGAGGGCCTGGGGTGGGGGTGGGCTGGGCTGGAAGGGGACAATGGTGGGGGGGGGGTTGGGGGAGGGGACATATGTAATACTTTCAACAATAAAGTTGTTTTTTTTAAAGTATGTGGTGTGGATTGGAACATCATCAAATCAGATGGCTAAATGTAAGCTGGCTTAGGCATCAGACCATGAGGGTCCCAGACCTTTTTATTTTTGACATGTTTTTTGTTTTAATCTCTGTAAAACTTTATTTATTTTTTTATTTCAGAGAGGGAGGGAGAGAAACATTGTATGAAACAATGCTCCAACTAACTGAGCCACACCGGCCAGAGGTCTGTCAAGTTTTCTTACTATTACCCAGAGTGGGGTTTCCATCAGCATTTCTTACCAACTTTCCCTGGCATAGATTGCTGTTTTAGAAATTTTAGTTCTACTGCTAATGGGCATAGAGTTTCTTTTGGAGTATGAAATGTTCTGGGCTTATTTATTTTGTTTTTAAGTTTATTTTAGAGAGAGAAACATCAATTTGTAGTTCCACTCATTTTTGCAGTCATTGGTTGATTCTTGTATGTGCCCTGGCCGGGGATTGAACCCACGACTTTGATGTATCAGGATGACACTCTAACCAGCTGAGCCACCCAGCCAGGACAAAATGTTCTGGATTTAGACTGAGGCAATATTTGTACAATTTTGTGAATATATAAAAGACACTGAACTGTACACTTTAGAAGGATATATTCTATAGTGCGTGAATTCTATCTGTTTTAAAAATCAGTCCCAGAAGCCCTGGTCAGTGTGGCTCAGTTGGCTGAATGTCTCCCTCTCCCTTCTTCTCTCTCTCTCTCTCAAAAAAAAAAAAATCAGTCTCAGAAGACAAATCAGGTTCCACTGGAAATTTCATGGTGACCATTTTCCCCTTCACATTATCCTTTTCCACTTGAGCACGTTATAACCTCTAAATTTCAAAGCCCAGCTTCAGGTCAAAACATGACTTAACCAGCTTCCCTCTCCCTTCAACATATACAGAGCTTTGAATATGTGCTCTCTTACCAACTCCTTTCATTTATTAAATGCATTTATTTAGTTATGATTTCATATCTACTTGATTCTACTTCTGAGTTTGTAACTATGTCCTGGGTTTATTTATTGTCTCCTCAGAAAGCTCTCTAAAAAAATTAACTTTGTCCCATTATTCATCCTTTCTTCCCCCAGTGGCTCCAGCCAGGTTTTGTGTACAGGAAGGTGCTCAGAACTTACTTTTAAAACCATCCTCCCAAATGCCTGGAAATCCAGTTTAGTGCCAGGTTCTCAGCTGTGGAAATAGAAATATAGCTGGTTGTGAGAAGAGGCAGGGCTATCTAGACAGAGACTGGCTCACAAAGATTCAAATAATCCCAGCCCTATTCTTTCTGCACTGCCAGAGTATCTATCCTCCAGGAAATGGGGGCCAGGGCTTGCAAAGATCTTCCTCTCTCAAGAATTTGATTGAGCCCTAACTGGTTTGGCTCAGTGGATAGAGCATCGGCCTGAGGACTGAAGGGTCCCAGGTTCAATTCCGGTCAAGGGCATGTACCTTGGCTGGGGGCACATCCCCAGTGGGAGGTGTGCAGGAGGCAGCTGATCGATGTTTCTCTCTCATCGATGTTTCTAACTCTCTATTCCTCTCCCTTCCTCTCTATAAAAAAAAAATCAATAAAATGTTGTTTTTTTAAAGAATTTGATATGGGGAAAATTTGCAACTTAAGGTTTTCTAGGCAAGATACCTACTCTTAATTGGCTCTGTAGATCCACAGATGATGGAGGGCAAGGCATTGGGTTCAAAGTGCCTTCTCAGAACCAACCAGGCACCCTAGGGAGGCCAAGGGTTAGGCAGGCCACTGTGGCTCCTTCTAGAAAGGCAAGATACTCCTATACACACACGTCCAAGGTCCAAATGTCCAGTGCCTTTGGGGGGAAACCTGGTTTCAGACGCTTTCACCAAGACTGTTCTGACTAACAGTGCCCCACTCCTGCTTCTTCCTAGAGAACAGAGTACTGTAATAATAGCAGCTTGGTTGGTTAGAGCATTGTCCCTATACGCCAAGGTTAGATTCCGAGGTCAGGCATTTAAAGAGTCAACCAATGAATGCATGCATAAGTGCAACAACAAATCTCTCAAAATAAAATTTTTTAAAAATAGCAACAGACATGACTGCTATTATCATCTTTGTTTTGCAGATGAAGAGAATGGGGCTCAGTGCAGCTAAATAACCTAATAATGTGCCTGGGGAATGGAATGGATCGGACTCCAAAGTCCATGATTTTTAAACTACAACAGCTGTTTTCAAATTGTGTTCAGAGGGTTCCCCAGAAACTAGCACAGGGCAGGAGCCCAGTGGTCAGGGTTTCTCCCGTTTCCACATATGGCTAAAATAGCCACACATATGTCTGTATTGTGAGTTAAAAATAAGCTTGAAAAGAACCACATTATGCTATGCTGCCCTGCTTCTAAGAATCAAGAAAGGCTTACTCTACTCTCAATCTAATGCCACCCTAGGGCCCAGCAGAAAGGAATTGTCTTAAGTGAGAAAAAAACTGTAGTGGACCAATTTCCTGCTCTTTACCAAGTTAAGATTTCCTTAATCTGGTTATATCGTTTGTTCCTTTTCAATTCTTCACCTGTTCACAGGGTCTACTCATCCCGAAATCCTTGCTCTGTGTGTGGGGGGGGGTGGGGGGAGGGCGGGGAGAGGGGGAGAAAAGCAGGTTTCTGCAGAGCAGGCCCCCCTCCTCTCAGAACCCCCCAGCCCCACCTACACAGTGAGTCAGGGGCCAGGAATGTCTGTGGGGGCAGTAGACAGGTATGTCAAAGGCTGATTCATCTCTCATCTCCACCCAATTTTCTCCTTACTGTTCTCTGGGAAATTTAACTCTTTATTTGTCTAGAGATAAAAGAGGGAGATCCCAGACTCTGAACTCATGGAGTCTTCAATCTGTGGCTACATAGAGTACTTCATACATCAGATTATGGCATTTAAGAAATATATGTTGAAAGAGAAGGTGGGAGGGAAGAATGGAGGGAAGGAGGAAGACACATCCCCCCCACCCCCCTGCCCTTCTTCCTCCAGAATAAAGTCATCCTAAAATTTCCTTTTCTGAGTGTACAGGGGACTGATGTTTAACTCAGAATAGATCGTGCAACCACTGGTATGCTTTATGAGTTGGGAGAAATCTTACTCATGTCCCAATATCCCTTCTGTGCAGTTTATATGATTCCACAGAGCAATGTGGAGGTTCCAGGATGAATATACAGGAAGAGGCCACCAGTCAGTGTGAAGGGAGCTGTACTTGCACAGTAAGCACACTTCTTGATATTTTGCGTTCATTTGGGATAGATTGAAGGGGCCTTTCATCTCCCTCCTCCACAATTGGTTTGGTTTTGGATGTGGAAAATTTCCAGCTTTGCTCTGTATTTTTGTTCAGCACATTTTTATCAACACTCATCTTTCTTTTTCATCTTAGTTGTGCTCCAGATCCCCAGCCCATCCCTTCACAGCTCCTCAGTCTTAAGCCTCCTGGACACCTGAACTTCTGGGGCTGTCTGAAGTTGGCTTCCTGGCAGGAAATGAAGGACAGTCAGTTGTAAATGGGACTTATGACTTCTCCTGTCCTCAGTAGGCCCAATGCCATTGAGATATGTGCTAATTTGGGACTCTTCCTTCTTCAGGGGATAGGAAGTGGGGGTGGGCATACCAGATCAGGCTGGGTAAAGGCTCAATGGCCAGGGGCAAGAAAGAAGAAAAGGGGAGGGACAGGAAGGGGGCTACTCAGCTTACTAGAGAATTTCCTTCCAGGTGTCTGGGGCAGTTGGGCCGCTCCACTACTTTCAAAAACTGGGTGGGGCCCTGGCTGGTTTGGCTCAGTGTATAGAACGTAGGCCTGTGGACTGAGGGGTCCTGGGTTCAATCCCCAGTCAGGGCACATGCCAGGGTTGTGGCTCGAAATCTAGTGGGGGACGTGCAGGAGGCAGCCGATCAATGATTCTCTCTCATCATTGATGTTTCCATCTCTCTCTATCTCCCTTCTGCTCTGAAATCAATAAAGATATATTTAAAAACAAAACAAAACTGGGTGGGCCTTGGTAATGCTGGGATGGGTCTGAAACCACTCCCCTTCCCTTCTGAGGAGCCTTGAGAAAGGACCAGACTCTCTAAGATCAACCTTCCCACACACCCTCCTGGAATCAGGCTTCCTATCTCAGCCAAAACTGGAGGGGAGCTTTTTGCTAATTCAGAAACAATGGAGAGCAGACTGGCTGGTTGTGGGTTTGATTGCTGGTCAGGGCATATACCTAGATTGCAAGTTTGATCTCTGGTCCAGGTGTATTCGGGAAGCCACCAATGCATGTATTTCTTTCACATCTATGTTTCTCTCTCTCTCCCATTTTAAGATCAATTAAAAAAAAAAGTTAAAGATTCAGACAGCACTATTTCCAATAGCAAAAAATTGGTAATGACTTACAGGCTAACCATGGGAATTTGGGTAAGTAAACAATATTATAGCCATACCACAGAATATTATCATGTAAACATTAAAAGGACTTCATACTTTTAATTATATAAAAGTGTCAACTAAAAAAGGCAGGTTACAAAGCAATAATATATCTCACTTATATAAATGCTATAACTATCCCTCAGTATGTATAGAAAAAGAAAATAAAATATACATTTCAATATAAAATTTATTATCGATTGTATTTTTATGTTATGGGATTATGAGCCTGATTTTATTTTCCACTTTGCTATTTTTATCAGGAAATTAAATTAAAAAAAGAAAGAAATCTGAAGGACGGTTGCCATATCCCAGCCATACTGGAGGACAGTCTTTCTCCTACCCTATACATTTCATGATGAACAGACCTCACCTGGAACCCAGAGGCCTTTCAGCTGTGCTATACCCTCCCCAACATGAAAATCATTCTGCTATCAGTGGGAGGTGGAGAGATACGTTTATTAGAGAAAACATCCTTGCTGTCATACCAATGCCTGAAATAAAGTTTTGGATTATCCCATCCATGTCTACTCCATGACTGCTAAGAATAAATGCTCATGGTGCTTGGATACGAGCCCATAAAGTTCTAATGACACCTCTCTCCAACTGGCTTGTTTTGATGAGGGCTGTGGCCTCCATGATGGAGTAAGCATCAAAACCCATGACCAGCCCTGGCTGGTTTGGCACAGTGAATAAAGGGTCGGCCTGTGGACTGAAGGGTCCCGGGTTTGATTCTGGTCAGGGGCACATGTCCAGGTTGTGTGCTTGATCCCCAGTCCCGGGGCGTGCAGGAGGCAGCCGATCAAGGATTCTCTCTCATTGATGTTTCTCTCTCCCTTCCTTTCTGAAATCAATAAAAATATATTAAAAAAGAAAAACCCATGACCACAGCTATTGGTACTATTTTCAAAAACACAGCATGCATCCTCACTCTCTGATGAGGGATTTGTTCAGTGACCAGGGCGTCAGGGTTCCTGGGCTCCAGGCCCCATAGGTGACTCACAGCCAGCCGAAGGCTGTGACTCCTGGCCTCAGTTTCCCTGGCTTGCTTTGTTGATACTCTCTACCTACTGTGCAGGGTATTAATAGGAATGAGGTGCTTTGAACTCTGCAGATGAAAGAGGCTGGGGAAGCAGCACCCAATTATTATCCCCTATAAGGCCAGGCGTGGGAGCAGAGGTTGGCTGCTTTCATACTGTTCCAGCCACAGGAGCCTCCTCATAGCCTTCACTCTGCTCTGGCTGTCAAAGCTGGAGAGCAGAGCTGTCATCGCCATCTCAAGGCTACTTCTGAATAGATCTTCCTAAACTGCCCAAACCACCAGTGACCTATCTTCCCCTTGATTTGTGACTTAGTAATCCTCTACAGGTGTCGAAATTCTTTCTTCTAACTGGCCTCAAATCCCGTGGGATATGGGCCTTAACCTTTCACCATTAGTATCCACAATTAAGAAGTCAGCAAAGTGAACTATGAGAGAGCTAGGCTGACTGAAGTTCAAACACATCTGTTTCCTTTATGGAAAGTGGGGCTTAGTAATAGTCCCAATCTTGTTTGTATCTCTAGAAGTTGCTGTGTGTGAACCACATGAGGACCATGTGTATGAAGGCACTTTGTAAAATGCCAAGCCCTTCATGGTGTATTAACAGGACCAAGTATCTGCAAATAAGACTTCTGCACAACTGCCATCTGTCCCTCTTGTGCTGCAAGCTACAACTGCAAAACTAAGCCTGGGGTGCCACCTATTGGTTGCTAATATAAATTGCACCCAACCAGTTGCAAGAAGAGCAAAGAGGGCAATCACCAGTATTTCCAACTTTAACCCACCTTAATTTTTGCCATGCCCCTCATGCCATATTATATACTTAATATTTTTCTTTAGACAATGCATTTTGTATAATTTCATTTTAAAGTAAACTTTTAATCACTACTATAAATGGAAACTAGCTAGCACTTGCCAAAAATAGAATAAAACCATGAAATACAGTGAAAATAAAACATTAAGATCTAGCTAAGAAATATCCCCTGTAAACCTCAAGCTTCAGGATCAGTTAAAACTGGAGATTAACCTAAGTGCACTATTGGAGAGTAAGTGTTAAACCTCCAGTATTATCCTGTTCTTTGGGGAAATACTGCCCTAGGTGAAGAAATAGAACTCTTCTGAGGGAAAGTGACATTCACTCCAGCTCCCTGGATGGTTGAAGAAAGTTTAAAAGTCATAACATGTAGGAGAAAATAAACTCTTGTATTCACATTCCACAATAGTCCGAGTGGGGCCAGTGCTGAATTCCTTGTGGCAGTACCTGCAGCTCATGAGCACCAAGGGTGTGGTGGGTGCTCTGCTTGCACCACGTCTGACTTTTGGTCAGAAGTCCTTTGCAGAGCTGGGTGTCTCTTCATCAGCTTTCCATCTGGCTGGGAGGACTGTTCTTGGGTCTGTAGCCTGCTGAGCTGTCCACTGTTCACTGGGGCTACAGCTTTCCCCAGCACTGGGTTACATGTCTGTTCTCCAGAGCCCAGCCTGTTGTTACAGGTCCATGGCTTCTTGCTCCACAGACTGGTCTGAAGGTGCCAGGTACTTCTCCTGGATTCCCAGGGTGCTGAGAGAGGGCACGTCAAGGATGATAGCATGGGCAAGGATGGGAAACTGGTCTGGGTGGGATCTGACCTCTACTGATGCCCGCCTTCCAACCATGTCTGGCAGAGTAATTCCATCCTTTTCCCTTCCTCATAATTGTAGCTTCAGGCAACAGTGACCAATAGAGTCTGAGAAGCCTATCAAAGCAACGAGACTCAAATGCTCCTCTTCCTCAAATTGCTGAGGATCAGAAGACCAGAATGCTAACCCTTCAACTCTGTTGTTATGACACATGCTCAGCACCAGACCATGGCGATTTAAATCCTGATTTTGCTATGTTCTTTTCTCATCTGTAGAACAAAAGTTGTTATGAGGATCAAATGAGATAATGAATAGAGTGCCTAGCATGGCACCTGGCACACAGCAGGTGCTTAAGAAATGTTTGTGACTTCTCTTCTGCCAAAGGAGAGAACACAAGTGAGCTCAAAGAAAACAAATTTCTGCTTGGGCCATAGGGTGCCTTCTACCTCTCTGGGACAGCAGTAAGGACACAAATCAGATTCACAAGGACAAAGACCACGACACTGCTGATGAAACCCTGTAAGACTGGCTGGCCTGAGGTCAGGGTCTGGGGTCTGAGTGGGAGATAGGGGTTGACCATGTTGGCCACCATGGCTGCTCTACTAGATGACTCCAGTGTCAGCAACTGAGACTCTACAACCAGGGAGACAGAGATTTGAATGGTTCTTCTAACACATGCTGAGTGAGGGACATTGGGGTCATCACTCTCAGAGCTCCAACTGCTTCATCTATAAAAGGGGATTGAATAAAGATTAAATAACATCCTGCAAATGGAGTATGTAGCCCACCAAATGATGTTCAGGTTAGATCTTTCTTTACCATCTCATGGATCCAGCCATCAAATCCATCTCAACACAAACTGACTCTGAACCTGTGCCCTCTTCCCTTCACTTTTCCTCAGGAGGTAATACCTTGTTCCTGTGCAAGTCGGTCCTGAGGATCATTTACTTGACTTGGAATAATATCAAACCTGTCTTATCTCTGGCCTGAAGTGTACATTCCTGAGCAGAGCACATGAATCCTGAGTTCTCCTGCCTATCTCCTGGCACTATCACTGCTCCTCAGCCAGAAGTCCTGTCCTGCCCACAAGTCACCATTCTACTTGCAAACCCTCCCTAACCCCACAAGACACGTCTCAGTCTTAAACTCCTATGCCTTTGTATACATTGTTCTCTTTACCTTGAATTCCCTTTTCCTCTTAATCAACCTGGCTAACCCTTACTTTGAGATGATGCAAATCAAATATCACTACCACTTTGAAGCTTTCTTTACTGACTCACTCCTCAGCAGAGCTGACTTTCCCATGTTTATACCAATCCCTAATTGCCTAATACACAGAATAAAGTTGAACCTTAAGAAGATTAGGGTGGGGGGTAGAATCTAAAATCAGTATAAATGTATATGGTGAGAAATACCCTTAAAATTCCTTTGTAAAGTATATGATTATCTAATCCCACTAGGCTGTACACCTGTAACCAATACAAAATAATATTGAAAGTAAACTGTAACTGAAAAATTAAAAACCAAAACAATTCAGGGAATCAGAACAATAACAAAAAAACCTTAAAATTCCTTAAATCACTTATTAAATACAGTATACATCAAGTATGTCAAATTTGTGGCCCTCGGGCCACATGAAGCTCACAATGAATATTTTTGCGGCCCAGCCAACATAACAATATGTAAGAAACGTTTTAATACAAATTTCGTAAATTAATTTTTTATAATATGCTATTATACATAATTATCAATAACGAACTACAACGTTCACTAATGACTGATTACTATAATTGTGTTGCATTCATTTCCCTTATGTGCCTTAAGTGCAGGCGCACCATTTCTCTCCACTAATACTAGCAGCAAATATTTTAGCAGCCGATTGCCACGTCATTAGTCCTGTATTGACTTGTTTGGTGTGCACAACAGGAAATATTTCACTTTCGGAGAACAAGAGAAATAGATTTGCATTACACTTATTAATTTGTGCAGTTATTCAGTGTTCTGGTAAGTTAATGTTCAAGAAAAAATATTAATTTTTATTAAAATGTTCTATTATTTTATGTTAACAATTACTCATTTATTTTAGCCCTTTGTATTCAGCATGTCTTCATTGAAATAAACCTATGTTTCTATGAAGATTGAAGCTGTTTTTTTTGCAGCCACATAAACTTAAACCTTGTTTATTTGGCCCGTGTTAGCCTTTGAGTTTGACATGCTTAGTATACATGGTTTTATGAGTAGAATATGATTGCATAAAGTAAAGTACAGTGTGCAAAATATTACAGCCCCATTAAAGTGCCCTTTCCCTTTTTTGCTGAGTACGTGCAGTTGAATTTGCCATTAACAGCATGTTGTGTGAGGCAGGTCCTCATCCCTTCTTTAGGTACTTATTGCACACTCTAGTGCCATCATCTACTAGTCTACTTCCCTGTGAACTTTTGTTTCCCACGTGTGAAAGGGCCTGACACAGATCAGTAAGTGTTGGCTGGAACTATTTTCCTCCCTACACAATGACTCTGGAGTGCACCTCCCCCACCCCTGCCTTGTCTCCAGCATCCTGTGTAGATGCCAAATCTCTGAAACCAGCCTAGAAAGCCTGTCCTACCTCACATGTACTAGTAGTCTCTGTGACATGAGACACCCCTACACATGACCTCAGCTCTACCACCGCCGGCCTAGTTTTGCAGGTCTAGCTGCCTCCCAGACAGCTCCAATTGTCCCAGATCCCCCTCAAACATAGCACATCTGCTAGCTCCCATTCCTTCCATCTCCATGACAAACTGACAAACCTTCCTCTTTCTTTTCTTACCTCAGAGACTAGCACAACCACCCATACCATCTAAGCCTGAAACCAGGAGTCCAAATTCTGCTCTACCTCTACCTAACCATCTATCACCTTAATATTTTTCCAATTCACACACTTCTTGCTATTCTCACTACTAATGTTTCATCTCGTCTCTCTTTTTTAAAAATATATTTTATTGATTTTTTTACAGAGAGGAAGGGAGAGATAGAGAGCTAGAAACATCGATGAGAGAGAAACATCGATTAGCTGCCTCCTGCACGCCCCCTACTGGGGATGTGCCCGCAACCCAGGTACATGCCCTTGACCGGAATCGAACCTGGGACCTTTCAGTCCTCAGGCTGAGGCTCTATCTACTGAGCCAAACCGGTTTCGGCATCTTTTCTCTTCTAGAAACTGTAAACACTCTCCTGCCCCCAATCACATCCCTTAAATGCATTTCTACACTTGGAGGGGCTTTTCAAAAATGTACATTTGTCCATGCCACACCCTGAGCAACATCACTATGCTGGTCCTACTGCTCACCCATGAGCCGAAGTCCACATGCCTTAGCAGGGCAGTCAAGCACCCCCATCGCCAGCCTGCACCTCCTCCTTTCCCCTTCACACTCAAAACACCGGGCAAACTGAACCCCTTACCTCTCTTTCAAGTGACTAATGCCCTTTCATTCCTGTATTTTTGTTCCTTCTGATCAATATCTTCCCTTGTCCTAAGGTACAACCAACCCTGAAGCTGTCTAAGGGGCCAGCCTTTGAACATGAAAGACAGTCACTGGGGAGCCCAATTGGTCAAAATGAATCAATCATCTACAAAGGTATAAGTAAATGTCCCATACACTACCCACACCACACCCCCATTGGCTGTGGCTAAGAGGCTAGAGAGCAAGGATACGAGGAGAAATGGAAGTCAGCTCCCATTGCAGCAGACATCATGGCCTCTAGGCTTCGCTGCTCTTGGACCCCGAAGCAGTAGCCATTGGCTTTATCCACAGCCTGCAGAACCCGCTGGATACTCTCCTTGTCCTGGGCAGGGAAGAGAAACAGCTCTGTGAGTGAAACAGAGGTGTGGAATTGAAGTTGTACCAAACTGCTTGCAGTCCCCAACCCCCACCTCAATCTTGCCTCATGAAGTCTCTGTATGTGCAGCTTCGTTGGCCTGAAGTAGTTCTACATGTTCCCAGAGGCCTGGCTACATTCCATTTTTCTGACCACCACCCCACCTAATTTAGAACAGGAAAGCTCCTCTGTGCACAACCATAGTTCCCTGGATTTATTCCTATTGTAGCTCTGATCCTACAGTCTTACTAACTACTAGTAAGTTATTAACTTATCTGCCTCCTCTACTCGACTGGTCAAGGTCAAGGTATTCCAGTGCCTGGCACAGAACTTAGCTAGCAGTAGGCACCGAATAAACATGAAAGTAATAAGAACATCATCACATGATAGGAAGGAAAAATCAAAATAATGCATTAAAGATCTGGCTGGTGTTTCTCAGTCATTAGAGAGCCAGCCCTCACACTGAAGGGTCACAGGTTCAATTTTGGGTCAAGAGCACATACCTGTGTTGCAGGTTTGATCCGTGGCCCCGGTTGGGGGGGGGAGGGGCGGAGGCAAATAATTGATATGTCTCTCTTATACTGATGTTTCTCTCTGTCTCCCCCTCCCTCCTTCCCGTACACTCTCTCTAAAAATCAATGGGAAAAATATCCTTGGGTGAGTATTAATAACAACAAGGTATTACAGTTCTTACCACAATGCCTAGTTTAGAAAACCTGGCCCTAGCTGGTTTGGCTCAGTGGATAGAGTGTCGGCCTGCAGACTGAAGGGTCCTGGGTTCGATTCTGGTCAAGGGCACATGCCCAGGTTGCCGCTTGATCCCCAGTGGAGGGCATGCAGGAGGCAGCTGATCAATTATTCTCTCTCATCATTGATGTTTCTATCTCCCTCTCTCTCTGAAATCAATAAAAATAAAATTATTAAAAAAAAAAAAAAAAACTGCCCTAGCCCGTTTTGCTCAGTGGATAGAGCATCAGCTTGTGAACTGATGGGTCCCGGGTTCGATTCTGGTCAAAGGCATATGCCTGGGTTGCGGGTTCAATCCCCAGTGTGGGGTGTGCAAGAGGCAGCCGATCAATGATTCTCTCTCATCATCGATGCTTCTCTCCTTTCTTCTCTGAAATCAATAAAAATATATTAAAAAAAAAACCTGCAGTAAGTGGTAGTTAAGATTAATATCATAGGTTTAACCTCATTTTAGAGAAGAGTGTGGCATTAAAAAGGGAAGAGACAAGTTTGCTCAAGTCCATGTACTGCAGAAAGGACTCAAACATGCACGGGTGTCTACCAGGTTATCTTTGCAGGGTGAAGGTGAGAGGCACAGGGGTTGGTACTACTTTGCAAAGTCAATAAGCAGTTGCTCATCTTAAAGGAGCCTGACAGACTTATCCCTGACCTTGGTCAAGTCCCTTGCTGATGACTTTCAGGGAACATTTGTGGAGAGGACCCAGCAACACAAAATAGATAGGGCCGAAGTTTGGTCCAACCTCTTTAGTGGAATCCTGCCCACCAGAGGCCCTGCTACCAAAACCAAGGAGGACCGAATGATAGCATGACCTAGGACAAAGACCACTGTTTGAGCCCTCACAGCCTCCTGTACTCTTGGCTTGGAGAGGTCCAAGGCACTGTCAGAGTCTATACCAAGGGAACAGGCCTCTTAGTCCATGGTACCTGGATATTGAGAGGAATGAAGGAGACCAGGCTGTAGTCTTCAATGAGCTGCACCAATTTCTCATTGAGCTGACGATAGTGGCGGAAGAAAGGGTCAGAAGCCAGGTGGTCAAGCAAGTAGGAGAGGTCCAGGACCTCTGTGTAGTAGTCCAGGTTGAAGGCTACGGAGAGAAACCAGTCAGGAGCAGGTGGCATCAGGCTAAAGCCCCAAGGACAGAGACCATATTTTTTCTTCCTTCCTCTGCCTTCATTCTCTCACCGGCTGGTTCTGTCATTTGCTAGCTCTGTGGACAGATACCCACCTCGTGGGGCTGCTGTGAGGATTAAATGCTATGAACCTTGTGCCTGGTACAAAGAAGTGCTTGATCAGTGGTAGCAAATAATGATACCGAACATGTACCAAGTACAGTGCTTGGTGCCGCCATCATGAACTCAAGAGTCAGGTAGTACTCCCAGGACCCAGCACACACTGTAAGGACTTTAGCAGGGTGGCATCTGGGTAAATCTCTTTCCCTTTCTGGGCCAGTTCCTTCTTAATGTAAAACGAGCAAACCAGACTAGATGACTCTGGGGTTTCTGACTCAGATCTATGTCTACAAACTTCCCACTAAGAGAAGTAAAGTGGGCTTGCACTGTCCATTTCAGCCTGGAAAACTCAAGGGATTGGCTATTCGGCAGGTGAGCCAAGGAAACAGGCTGTCAAGAGACTGATCAACTCACTGTGTGCTCTGACTTCCAGGCTCTAATCAGCTCTAATTAGAAACTGACACCACTACAAGGAAGAATGTCCTAAGCATTCCAACAAACTTCTTGGGTTGCTTGACAGGTAGGTTTCTCAATGAGAATTAAGAAACTAGAGCCAGGTACACTTGGGTTTAGATTTCACCTCAACTAACATACTAGCTGTGTGATTCATGTGAGGTCTCTGGGCCTCAATGGCCTCATCTGATTTGCTTATCAGCCTTTTGTGAGGACGCCTATCAAGAGTCAGGGCTAGGAAGGTTAAAGATCACCATGTAGCCACCTGGTGGAGGCTGTGAAGGGAGTGAGAAGCTTTGGATGACTACAAATCTGTACATAGGTAAAATGGGGCTTCTGGGCTTGCCAAGAGATGGACCAGGACTCTGACTGACCAGGAAGTGCTGACATTCCTCCATGTCCTGCCTTCGCTGGACAGGGCCCTTACAATCACTCTCCCAATGACTTCCCTTACTGCTCACTTCAGCTGTTCTTCTTCTTTGTGGCTAGAGATACTATTTAGGGAACTGATGCCCCAGCTCAGCAGAGCACTAACATTGCAGGAAAGAAATGCTAGCCACAGGGTCCTTATGCAACTCCCCTGCCTCAGCAGCCTGCTTTTCCCTCAATCTTCTCCACCTTGACAAATGGCACCCTTACTGGTACACTGGCTCCGTCAGAAAAACCTGAGTGTCATTCTTAATTTCTCTATCTCCAGGTCCAATCCACAAATAAATCCTATTTCTTGAGCAAGTTTTGAATCTCATTTCTCCATTCCCATCACCGCTTGGGCTGCTGCAAAAATGTGAAAAGAGCTGTTTTCATTCTTGCCCCTTTCAATTCATTCATTCCCAAAGCAGCCAGAATGACCTTTTCAGTTCGTGCTATTCCCTTGCTTAATATTCATCAATGACTTTCCTCTGTGTTTAAATAGTACAAGTTTTGGCCCCTGCCAACCTCTCTGACCTCATTTCCTACCACCCTTTCCCTAAACGCTATCTCAGCTACCCTGCCCCCACCTTCCTTGGAAACAAAAAATCCCTTTTGCTACCTGAGGCCTTTACTCACTACTGGTCCCTCTGCTTAAAACAGTTCTCCCTTAGCTAGCTCCTCACCATTCAGGTCTCAGCTCAGATGGCACTGCTCACTCCCCACCACTCACTGTCCATCATTTTAATTCCTTCATAATACATATTACCATCTATAGTTTTCTTGTCCCCAAAACCCAGAACAGTAAATGGAACATAATAAATGGGTAGGGGTCAGCAGCTGACTGTGGCTATGATCACCAGGTCCCTGGAGGAAGCTTCCTTCAGCTGAGATCTCTCCATCACTCCAGCCCAGCCACTGCCCTACACCTTGCCTGGCCCAAACAAGAGCACTTACCTAGCTTCCCATAGTGCTCAATGAGGTCCATCTTGGAGAGGAGGTTGACGTGGGGCAGCTCTACATGCAGCATGGTGGCCAGGGAGGTACATAGTACTGAAATGAACTTGGCGGGGTCTGTGCAGTAGTGAGAATCTACCAGGTGGACAGCAGTCAGCTGGGAGGGGAGGGAGAGACAGGATGAAAGTGGCTTGGGGAGGCAGGGAACATCAGGGCCTATCTATCTCCCCCATCAGATTGGGGATGCCTGTCTTCCCCATTAGTCTTTTCCTTCTGTTTTGTTCTAATGGCCACACTAATTTCCTTCTCCCAGGAGATACGGGCATTTTTCTTAGAAGATGCCTTGGGCTGAGCCTCCCCGTGGGCAACTGGTTCAATTCCCACATCTGACTCTAATCTTTCTTTTGCCCCCCCAACTCACAACAACAATCGCCAACAATCCACATAACTCCTTCCATACTTCTAATAATCCCAAATTGGGTGCTAACACATCCATTTACACATGAGAAAACTGAGATTCAGAAAGATAAACTGACTTGCCCAGGATCACACAGTCAGTGGCAGAGCCAGAATTCGAAATTGTACCAGTTATAGTCCAAAGCAACTCTGCCCTTGCCTCGCTGTGTGACATGCGGGTGTGGCATGCCCTCCCTGTCTTAGTTCCTTCATCTGCAAAATGGGCCTGCGCGACCCAAGACGCACCCTGAGGTCCCACTGGGCCATCTGGGAGAAGATGCTGCGCAAGGAGCCATGGTGCGTGCAGAGCTCCACTTGGCCTGGGCAGTCGAAGAGGAAGTAATGGCCACGGAGGGGGTCAAGCTTGGCACGCAGCCAGTCCAGATTGGCCTCCAGGTACTCCATGCAGTACAGCAGGCCGCCGTTGGGCCCCAGCCGCAGCGCGTCCATCACGTCACCCAAACCCACCAGCTCGCTCACGTCCACGGCGCACTCGTACGGCAGCCCCTCGTTGGCCGGGTCCAAGTTCACTACCGCCACGCGCCGGCCCATCGCGCGCAGGAACTCGCTCATGCCCAGGCAGTATGTGGTCTTTCCCGAGCCCGGCGGGCCGATCACAGCCTGTCCAAAGGCCGGGGTCCGAGCGGCCCCCGCCATGGGTGGCACTCGGCCCCGTGCGCAGCAGGAAAGCTCGGCGGGGAAACAAGGCGGGCGACCGCGCCAGAGACAAGAGCCGAGACCGGCGGGATTCCCGATGTGCACTTTGGGGGGTGGCGCGGTGGCGGTGCCCCGGAGTTGCCCACTGTGGAATAGCAAGGAGCCCGGCTACAGTGAACCGCCCAGTACTGAGCGAACCAGCAACTTCCGGAAGACGTCGGAAATAATAGGGTCCCGGAGAGGAAGTCCCGCCCTCACGGTGACGACACAGCTTAGCGCCGAAGATCGTGGCGGCGCGCAGCATTTCACTACCAGCGAGGAGATGGGTTGGGTATAGGACAAGGAAACTTTCGGGATTTACCCAACCTTCCTCTAGGCCCAAATTAGGAGAGAAAGAAATCCGGTCATAAACTTCTTTATTTAACCATTCGATCGCAGATCCGGACCACCTTCCGCGGATTCTCTGCCGTCTAGTCCCAGCCAGTCAGGGGACAGGCAGTGGAAGGCCCGCCCCGAGACCTTCTCTTCCGAGCACCACAAATCCTCTTCTCTTCCAGGTCCCTTTCTCATTCTTTCTGGCCTTCAAGGTGACACCACCCAAAGAAGGTTGTGTTGATAACCTCAATCAATCCAGCTTTTCAAGGTACTGGGGGAGGTGACAGGGACAAGCCCAAACGGACCAGGAGTAGGAGATCAACGAAGAGCGGTCATTAAGCCCTAATACCAAAGGAGAGAATAGGGGGCTTTTTGAAAAATGCCGCTGAGGTAGATAGCCAGAAGGCAAGTTGCTGCTCCCAGACTTCTTCCTGCTTTGGTGGGAGAAAAGGCCAGGGCCGTTATGAGTGATCCTGACTAAGGAAGTCCCTGAACTCGTCACTCAGGCTCTGAGAAACTGTCAAAGGCAGAGCTGGAACCCCTCACAAAGGTCGTATCTGTCCGAAACTTCATGCTGGTGGGTGGTTGGCGTCGGAGCAGCAACTCCCCTTGGTCCTGGGGCAAGGGTTCATCATAGATGGTGGAGATGAGTCCCAAACCAGTTCTCCGCGGCCTCTTCAGTTGCCCAAATGGCTGTAGCTTCTCTCCGTGGTACCTGGATTAAAAAAGGCTCTCGGTGAGAGGACTGCTCTCTCTCAAACCCCAATTAAGGGGGTTGGAAAAGGACAGGGAAATAGCTACTGCACATCTGGTTTGTCCCCAAGACAGAGCCTTTAAATCTGAACTTTTGCTTTATCTGTTCATCGACAGTGCCAGTAACCAGAGGCCTCAATGCTTTCATTTTAAATAGTGCACAAAGTTTAGAACAACTGTCACCACTCTGTGACTTACAGTCACTCCCCAAAGACAATCATCAAGTCCAAACTCCTCAGACTAGGAGTAATGACCTCACCAGGAGATCCAGACCTATTTTTTTCCTTCTAACTCTACTTTGAAGTTCACTCTCTAGGAATCTCCAGCACCCACCCCAAAGCCAGAGGGAAGGGGGAACCAGGGTACAGCTGAAAGACTAGCTTGGACCCCCAGGGAAATCCCTCAGTCATACTCACCCCAGTCCACGCTTACATCTGGGGTGCTGGCCATCATTATCCAGGGCCTCAGGCACCCCTGAGCACCGGCTGCCCAGGCCCTGGCCCTCAGCCCAACCCTGTCGCTCCATCACCTTCCGTCCAATGCCCTGCAGAGGGAAGGGAAAAGACTCAAGAGATAGAGCTCTTATGAAGGGTAGAGGCAGGGGGGAAGAGAAAGAATGGGGTAGAGAAGGAAAAGAGAGGTCAATGGATTGGGCATAATCCTCACCTTGGTGTGGCGCTCAAAGGTGCCCACCTGGCATTCAGTCACGGAGCCGTCCTCCTGGCCATCACGGAGTCTCCGTTCTAGGCGCATTTGGACAGAGTCTCGGGCATCCTTGTCTCCACCATCTGAGGAAGCAGAGCCCAGTTTGCAGAAGAGGGGAAGTCAGGTGTCTAAGACCTCCTCACAAGATTTACATATTCATCTTTATGATGATTTTATTACTTTATAATTCTCTCATTAGACTGGGAGCTTACCAAGAATAGGAACCATGATTCTCCCATCTTACAAATGAGAAAATTATGGTGCAGAAAAGTCACAGAGCCAACAAAGAGACAGATTTAGAGCCCAGGTCTTTCCCTCCTCTCCCTACCCAGGTCATTTTTTACTAGAATCTAAGTTCTTAACCAGAGCGTGAGCTACCAATGCCCACAATTCCAGGGTCTGCCTACCAGAAGCAGAGTTCCCTGAGGGCTATCCCTACTTGTTCTTGCTCCACAAAGAAAGAAAAAGGCTCTGCCTACAACCAGCACTTAAGGCACTCAACTAGAGATATCTTGAGAGAGGAACCCTCTCAGGGAGCTACCTCAGGGGAACTGATGTTCTGTCTCAGCCTTTACTAAGCAGTTCTGATAAAGTGTCACTGCAAGACCACGAGTTCCACCTCCCTGTAACACAACCCTGGCCCAGTACCTCTGTCGTAGTACACACTCATGTCCACATCCCAGTCATCGGCTGTCTGTTCATCAAAGTCTGCAGATATAAAAGCATTAAGCAGAGTTAGCTTAAGGACTCTCAATTTTGTTGAGAGTTAAATCTAGACTTAGACATATGTTAGAACTTAGAACTTGGGGCTTTTGATAGTTTTAAATCACTCGTCTGGGAGGGTCATTCAGAATTTGTGGGAGGGCACTTTCTCTCCACTCCACTGATCCCCCCACCCGTAAAAAGGATGACTGGTCTCATATACAGTCAAGGTTAGCCTCTTATTGAGCCCACTGTCAGGGATTCCACCCTATGGAACATAAAGCCCAGAGCAAATGCAGCAGGGAACACTCCTGCCCTAGTCTGGTGCCAGCATTACCTCCTTCTTCCTCCTGCCAGAACTGGGCATCTGTGTAAAACACCAGGCCTGAGCCGCCCTTCTCCCACTTGAGCTCGATCTCCTCCTCAAAGAGCCGCTCAGTGGTACGCTCCTGCCTGGTCACATCCTCATGTAGCGCTTCATGGCGTTCCCACTCCTCACACCGGTCATCGTCCTGGAGAAAGGGAAGAGGTGACTTGCCTGTTTAGCTTCCTGACCTTATGCCCACAAGGAGGGCAGCTCAAGGTATAGAAGGCTCATGAGATGGGCCCTCGGCATCATTCCTCTAAAGTTTTCCGAGATATATTAGGCCCTTGAGGTCTTGACCAACACGTCTCTCCATCTGTTTCTCAACATGGCTCTTTCTCCTGACAAACCTGATTCACTCGTATTTCTGTGTTTTTGGTCATACTGTTCCCTCTGCCTGAAATATCTGCTCTTCTCTCTCATCACCTTCTCTTTACTTGGTAAAATCCTCCTCATCCCTCAAGTTCTACAGCCTACATGGAGCTGGCCACACTGAGGCCCACAGCAGTCTCATTGGTCTCTGAACTCAGTTTTAATCGGTATGCCCTGTTTAGGTCTTTATACATGGCTAGAGGCCCGGTGCACAACATTCGTACCCTGGGAGTTGGGGGTCCTCTCTGTGCCTTTTCACAGTCCGGGACCCCTCAGGGCATGTCCGCAGGCCTAAGCCAGCAGTCGGACATCCCCCAAAGGGTCCTTAGTGCTGCTGTGGAGGTGGAAGAGGCTCCCACCACTGCTGCTGTGCTCAGCCATGAGCCCAGCTTCTGGCTGAGCAGTGCTCCCCCTGTGGGAGTGCACTGACCACCAGGGGGCAGCTCCTTGGTTGAGCGTCTGCCCTCTGGTGGTTAGTGCACATCATAGCATCCACTGGTCCAGTCGATTTGCATATTAGCCTTTTATTATATAGAAGGATATCACAAAGAAAGAAGGGACAAGAAGTAATACCTACTATCTGCTATGTGTCAGGCCCTTCACATAACTTAGCTCCTTTAATCACCCCACTAACTCTGTGAGGTAAGTACCATTATCCCCAGTCCACAGATGAGGAAATGTGGGTTCAGAGAAGTAAAGTGATTTGCCCAAGATATACCAAGAGAGTGGTAGAACCAGCATTCAAACCCAGCTTGCCACACCATACAGCCTTTCCAGAGGCTGCCACTCTCTTTTCAGGGAGATTTAAGGCTTTTTGAAGGCAGGAAATTGTCTTAGACTATCTTTGGAATCCTATGATAGTTGCTATGTTTACAATTGCTTGACGGGACTTATAGAATGATAAGATGACTCATGGTTTGAAATCTTGGCGGCCCCTGTCTGGGTTAAATTTCAAGAGACCTCAGGAATCACCGTTGTAGAACAGGTGCTGGAGAAAAGTCAAGACAGTACCACACAAGGATGTGGTCCAGATGCGTTAGCAACTCTGCTTGGAGCTTTGGGGACACAGGTGAATTATTATTTTTTAAACTGATTTCAGAGAGGAAAGGAGAGAGGGATAGAAACATTAATGAGATAGAACCACGGTCCGCAAACTGCGGCTCGCAAGCCACATGCAGCTCTTTGGCCCCTTGAGTATGGCTCTTCCACAAAATACCACGGCCTGGGCAAGTCTATTTTGTAGAAGTTTAAGTTTAAAACATTTGGCTCTCAAAAGAAATTTCAATCGTTGTACTGTTGATATTTGGCTCTGTTGACTAATGAGTTTGCCAACCACTGAGATAGAATCATTAATCGGCTGCCTATTGCACAACCCCTACTGGGGATGGAGCCTGCAACCCGGGCATGTACCCTGATCGGGAATTGAACCTTGACCTCCCGGTTCATAGGTTGATGCTCAACCACTGAGCCACACCCACTGAGAGTGGTATTCTTAATGCCTTGGCCTCTCTAAGCTACCAGCAAGGAAGGGTGGCTCATTGTACTCACGTCATCTGAGTGTGATTCTTCTTCCTCCTCCTTTTCCCCTTCTTCCTCGGGCTCTCCACAGAGGCTGGCTGGTATGTCTGTCAGGCAGGTTCCCTGGGGTATTTCCTCACCCTCAGCAGTGTACACAAGCTCTTCCTGCTCCACAGTCTCTGAGTCCTCATACCTGAATGGTACATTGCCATAGCGTCGGGAGGAGCCTGTCTTGGGG
Source organism: Corynorhinus townsendii (assembly GCA_026230045.1). Classification (NCBI taxonomy): domain Eukaryota; kingdom Metazoa; phylum Chordata; class Mammalia; order Chiroptera; family Vespertilionidae; genus Corynorhinus; species Corynorhinus townsendii. The sequence continues at coordinate 205,247,236 of JAPDVU010000002.1, read as the reverse complement.
AACTGGAGCTGCAGCTGGGTGATGATCCGAGGGGGCAGGCGGCAGGCCCGGATCAACTCCAAAAAGACCTGCAGGGGTGTCCCCACATTCCCATTGGGCATTAGCACTGGCGGGTTCAGCTCTGGCAGTTGCCTCAGGTCGGTGAGAGTGAAGGCTTCACTCTTAGCCTTCTGACTCTGCAGTTCCTTCCGGGTCTTGAAGGGAAAGGAGCCCAAACCTTGAGAAACAGAGGAAAGAATGGCTCTTGAGACCTAGAAGCCTCCAGGAACACTTGAGCCAGAAGTCGGTCAACGTGTAAATCCTTTAGTTCAGTGGTCGGCAAACTCATTAGTCAACAGAGCCAAATATCAACAGTACAACGATTGAAATTTCTTTTGAGAGCCAAATTTTTTAAACTTAAACTTCTTCTAACGCCACTTCTTCAAAATAGGCTCACCCAGGCCATGGTATTTTGTGGAAGAGCCATACTCAAGGGGCCAAAGAGCCGCATGTGGCTCTCGAGCTGCAGTTTGCCGACCACAGCTTTAGTCCAATGTTGTTCCTCCCTTTCAAATTCCCAGAATCCCTTCCTCCATTCCCTGACCAGAACCAACTAGTAATTTCATGCCATTTCTCATACTTCAGCTGAGCACACATTTCTTCCTGATCTGGTTCCTGTTGATCTTTTGATCCTCAACTACTACCAACCGTCAGCCCCTGCACATCTTCATATCATATGCTCCAGCCACATGAAACAGTTTAACAGGCCCTGAAAGTTTCATGGGCTTTCACATCTCTGTGTCTGCAAATACCATTTACTTTGAACACCGTTCTTCCCCACAAACTTGTTATCATTCTCAAGATCCAGAGGAAAAGCCTGATCCTTATCGGAAATCAGTTTCCCCCTCCTGTATCTTTTCATAGCACTTGGTGACAAACAGCATAAGCTTTGAAGTAAAATGCTTGGGTTTGTATTGTGATTCTGCTATTTACTAGCTCTGTGACCTTAGGCAAGCAACATAACTTCTGCACCCCTCAGTTTCCTCACCTATAAAACAGGCGTATCAGGGGAGAAACCAAGATGGCGGCATAGGTAAACACCTAAACTGCTGCCTCGCACAACAATTTCAAAACTACAACTAAAAGACAAATTGGACATCATCCAGAACCACAGGAAGGCTGGCTGAGTGGAAATTCTACAACTAGAAGGAAAGAGAAAAGCACACTGAAACTCAGAGGAGCTGCAGGAGACGCCCGCAGAGAGGACTGACAACTGAGTGTGCAGCTGGCTTTCTCAAGGGGGAAGGAAAAAAAAGCTCCTGACTGCGCTGAACTCCAGTTCCGGGCGAGACTCTGGGGACCCAGAGTCATACGGGGTGAAACTGAACTGTCTGGCAGCAGGTGGAACTCGAGGGTGGCTTTCTCTCAGAGGTGCTTGGAGCGATTACCACGGGACCCTGAGACACAGGGGCCTATTAGGGCAGGGCTGATGGGAAACCAATGCTGTCTGCTCCACCCTGAGACTCTGCCTCATCCAAGCTGAGCACGGAGGCTTTTTGCAAGTCTTGTCTCATAAGGGTGTCTCCAGCACAGAAGTTCTCCCAGCATAGACACAGCTGATCCTCACAGCCAATTGGCCTGGAGGTCAATTCCTCCCAGTGATACCAACAACAATCAAGGCTTAACTACAACAAGACTGTGCACACAGCCCACAAAGAGGTGCACCAAGAGTGTCCACCTCAGGTAACTGGGGAGGCTGAGCCACTGGGCCCTATAGGATACCTAGCACACAAAGCTGAGCCACTGGGCCCTATAGGACACGTAGCACACAAAGCCACTCTATCAACTCAGGGAAGCAACCAAAATGCGGAGACAAAGAAACAGATCACAAATGAAAGAAATGGAGGAAAACAAACGACTGGATATAGAGTTCAAAACCACAGTTATAAGGTTTTTCAAGAATTTTCTAGAAAAGGCTGATAAATTTAGCGAGACCCTCGAGGATATGAAAAAGGACCAACTAGAAATTAAGCACACACTGACTGAAATAAAAAATATTATACAGAGATCTAACAGCAGACTAGAGGATCGCAAGAATCAAGTCAAAGATTTGAAATACAAAGAAGCAAAGAACACCCAACCAGAAAAGAAAAAAGAATCCAAAAATATTAAGATAGTGTAAGGAGCCTCTGGGACAACTTCAAGCGTACCAACATCCGAATTACGGGGGTGCCAGAAGAAGAGAGAGAGCAAGATACTGAAAATCTATTTGAAGAAATGATGACTGAAAACTTCCCCCACCTGGTGAAAGAAATAGACTTACAAGACCAGGAAGCGCACAGAACCCCAAACAAAAGGAATCCAAAGAGGAGGACCACACCAAGACACATCATAATTAAAATGCCAAGAGCAAAAGACAAAGAGAGAATCTTAAAAGCAGCAAGAGAAAAACAGTTACCTACAAGGGAGCACCCATACGAGTGTCAGCTGATTTCTCAACAGAAACTATGCAGGCCAGAGGGGAGTGGCAAGAAATATTCGAAGTGATGAATAGCAAGAACCTACAACCAAGTTTATTCTCCCCACCGAAGCTATCATTCAGAATTGAAGGTCAGATAAAGAGCTTCACAGATAAGAAAAAGCTAAAGGAGTTCATCACCACCAAACCAGTATTATATGAAATGCTGAAAGGTATTCTTTAAGAAGAGGAAGAAGAAAAGGTAAAGATAAAAATTATGAACAACAAATACATATCTATCAACAAGTGAATCTAAAAATCAAGTGAATAAAAAAAATCTGATGAACAGAATAAACTGGTGAATATAATAGAATCGGGGCATAGAAAGGGAGTGGACTGACAATTCTCGGGAGGAAAGGGGTGTGGGAGGTGCGGGAAGAGACTGGACAAAAATCGTACACCTATGGATGAAGACAGTGGGGGAGGGTAAGGGCAAAGGGTGGGGTGGGAACTGGGTGGAGGGGCACAATGGGGGAAAAAAGAGGAACAATTATAATAATCTGAACAATAAAGATTTAAAAAATAAAACAGGAGTAACAATAGATCCTACCTTATAGTATTGCTGTGAGGAATCAATAAAAAAAATGAAAGGCTTAGAACAGTGCATAGTAAGTACACAGCAAGTGCTCAGTAAATTTTAACAATGAGAATGGCATCTCTGTGACAATTACCTTTTTACAAATCTCTGGACTCTGCACAAGAATGTGTCCAATTCTCTGCCTATCAGCTAGAGTAACACTAGGCCTAACAATATAAGCTAGGTTTGTTGAATGAATTAAAAGGCTCCGCACTGTTTCCTGTTCCCCATCTAAGTGATTTTCAATGAAAATGGGAGCTGTCCTGAGAAAAACTGTCTTCATTTGTATCTTGCCAAGAGAGGACTGGGTGGGGAGCAGGAGGAGAGCGAAATAAAGATAATAAGAGAATTGTAAATCTGACTTCCTTTTTACCTTTCTGTGTCAGTGCAAAATCAATCCCTTAGATAGAGAGAGGGGTCTGGAAGGGGATATAATAAGGTGAGGGCACATAGCCGGTTAGGGGCTCGATCCCCGGTGTGGGGCTTGATCCCCGGTGTGGGGCTTGCAGGAGGAAGCCGATCAATGATTCTCTCTCGTCATTGATGTTTCTCTCTCTCTCTCTCCCTCTTCCTTCCTCTCTGAAATCAATAAAAATATATTTAAAAAGAAAAGACAACAGGGGTGTGGGGGCATGCGTGGAGAGGGGTTTGGGATAGGAATGGGGGGGGGTGAGGACAAATATGCGATACCTTAATCAATAAAGAAATTAATAAAAAAATAAAAAGAAAGAAAGAGAAAATGTGCCTGCGTTCCAGGTCCAGTCTATTATCTTTCCCAACCGTACCTGCTGCCTCAGTAGGTAGCCGAAGTCTGCGGATGAAACAACGACTGGGCAACCAAGTCCCCTGAGAATCTAGCCACTGGCGGCCAGAATACATGCGAAGAAACTTCTGGGCTTGAGCGGCCCCTCGTACGGAGACTACACAGCAGCAGGTGCGGGTCTGGACGGGGACAGAGTCCCGAGTGCGGCCCTCGGTGACTGAAGTCTGGGCAAGACTCTGGCCGATAGGAGTTAGGGCAGATGCGGGAGTAGCCTGTGGAGAGGCCCGCTCAGGACGATGTCGGTAATGGAAACAAAGGAAGCCACAGTCGCTCTGTTCCCGGAACTGGCTGAAGTAGCTCCGTAGCTGGGCTGAGCGCAACTCCGGGGGGATGCCACTCACTATTAAGTAAACTGCCGCATCTTCTTCCGCCTCGCCGGGCACCGCCATCTTGAACTGTCACATGAGCCACTGAACCAGTTCTCGCGAGAACGCCACGAGTGACGCAGGGATCTGTGTCACATTGTGTGATCCCTGATCAGGCCGCCGCGGCTGTGGATGTGGAACCTGGAGAGGTGCCGGATAAGTTGTTCGGGTACTTTTTCTACAGAGAGAAGCTGACGATGATGGGAAAAATCACCTGAGAAGTGGGGTGATTTTCGTAAACTCTTGAGAATCAAATTAGAAGCCTGTGGGAGGCGTAGTTTTCAAGATTTTTAGTTGTTGGGAATCTTCCAAACCTAATCTCATTTATTTATTTCAGAGACTTTAAGGTCGTTCATCCACTTATCTTTCAAGACATATTAGCGGTCCTACACAAATCAGTAAGAAAAGTTAATCCAGTTGCAAAGTGGGCCGAAGTCATTTCACAGAAGAGATTTAAACAGGTTCAATCTCATTAATCAAGAAAAGGCAATAAGACCCACGTCATATCCACCAGATTGGCAAAAAATATTTTAATCCTTAAGTGTTGGTGATAATGTGGAGCAACTAGAGGTACCATACACTGTCGGTGGAAGTGTGAACTGGTACAACCACTTTGAAAACAATTTGGCATTGCCCAATAAAAGTGAAGTTACACATATCTTTTGATCCAGCAATTCACTTATAAGTATATACTTTAAAGAAATTCTTGCTTATGTTTATCAGGAGATCTATTGACGTTGTTTCACTTTACCAACCCTGTGATCCTAAAAAATAGGGAGGGTTATGAAACCCCTCCCACCCTTCTGTGTTCTGAAACATAGGTTACTGCAAAGAAACACCCTTCTATGACAGATAAAACTTATGGGCGCCCCCTTGTTTACCTATGACAATAAACAGACTCCAAATTCCAATTCTCACCTCATAAACACTTAGATGGTCTGTCTGTCCTCACTGATCAATCACAACAAAAGGCTTGTTAAGGCCCTAGCCCAATGATAGGCACACTGCAGCTCACGAGCCACATGCGGCTCTTTGGCCGCTTGAGTGTGGCTCTTCCACAAAATACCACGTGCGGGCACGCGCGTACAGTGCGATTGAAACTTCGTGGCCCATGCACAGAAGTCGGTTTTCAGCTCTCAAAAGAAATTTCAATTGTTGTACTGTTGATATTTGGCTCTGTTGACTAATGAGTTTGCCGACCACTGTCCTAGCCGGTTTGGCTCAGTGGACAGAGTGTGGGTCTACGGACCAAAGGGTCCCAGGTTCCATTCCGGTCAAAGGGACTTACCTTGCTTGCAGGTTCCTATTGGCCCTGGGCCCTGGTGGGGGCTGGTGCAGGATGCATTTCTCTCACATTGATATTTCTGTCTTTCTTTCTCTCTTCCCCTCTATCTAAAAGATCAATGGAAAAATATAACTAATTAAATAATAATAATAAAGGCTTGTTAACTAAACTATGGTTAAGCTTCTCTCCTTCCCCCAGGTCCCTGAACTTTGTGACCCCCAGGTCCCCCTCAGCTTGAGCCAGCAAACAACCCCTCCTTAACAGCCCCTCCAGTGAATAGTTTGGCTTCAGGGTAAACATTCTCTGATCTACTGATCCATCATGCCACTCATGGTCACACCATATCCTCACACCCAGTTCTTTCTAGCCTTGTTTACTCCTCCCTATGAAAGAATAACTTTTTTGCCTAACCCTTGAAACACATGTAGATCTTATGATCATAGTGTTCTCCCATTGAAAAAGCTTCCCTTTTTCTATTGCAATAGTTCGTTTCCTCCCTTTCCATAATAATTTCAAATAAGATCTCTCCTTATTAAGTCCAGATTTGTTTTTATTTGGCAGTATACATGAATATTCATAGCTTCATTGTTTATAAGAAAAAGATATTGGCATTTAGTACTAATAATCTCAGGTATATAATGTTGAGTGGAAATAAGCAAGTCAGAAAACAGTTATTCTATTTATATAAAGGTTCTATATAAAGATTCTATTTATATAAAGATTCAAAAATACAAACTAAGAATGTTTTTTAGGGATACATAAGTAAGCTTTAAAATCATAAAGAAAAGTAAAGAAATTATTAACCCAAAATTCATGGTACTCATTACTTTTGGGGACTTCAAAGTTGATGGTAATAATGACCTATGGAACAATGATGAAGATTCATTGTACTCTTATTCTTTTTAAAAAATATATATTTTATTGATTTTTTACAGAGAGGAAGGGAGGGGGATAGAGAGTTAGGAACATCAATGAGAGAGAAACATCGATTCAGCTGCATCCTGCACACTCCCTACTGGGGTTGTGCCCACAACCAAGGTACATGCCCTTGACCGGAATTGAACCTGGGACCCTTCAGTCCGCAGGCTGTTGCTCTATCCACTGAGCCAAACCGGTTAGGGCTGTATTCTTATTCTTTACACATATTTTATAAATATTATTTTGTTTTATTCAATTTTAATAAAATATCTTAAAAGGAAAAATAACTCATATTTCAAAAACATAAAGTAAGTGGTTACTTTGTGGTGATCAAAAGTTTATACCTATTGGGGAAATAAAAATAAAAACGGGCAGGGGTGGGCTAGCAGAGGTTAATGGGGAGAAAAGGAGACATGGAATACTTTCAACAATAAAAATTAAAACAATAAAAACAGTTCTAAGGAACATCTGAGTAATTGTGAATGGGAAAAACGTTACATCTAGATTCTAAAATTCGCTTATGGAAGTATAGATTGGTACAACCATTTTGGAAAATTGGCAAGATCTACTCAAGTTGAGCACCCTTTCTATGACTTAGAATTCCAGTTCTTGTTATGTAGCAACAGGTCTGCAAACATCTGTGCACCAAAAGACATGTACAAGCATAATCTTAGCAATATTATTTGATGAGCCAAATGTTCATCAGCAGTATGTGGGTAAATTAATGGTAGTGTAATGGGATATTGTACAATGAATATGAATGGATTACTGCTACACAGCAGAAGAATGAATCTCAGACATAATATTGAGTGAAAGACGACAAACATCAAAGAGTACATTCTGTATGATTTCATTTATATAAAGTTTAAGACAAGCAATCTCATTTATGAAATCAAGGGTAGTGATGTCCTTTGCAGGGAGTGGGAGGGTAGCGATGGGGAAGTTTTCTGGGATATTGTTAATGCTCTTCTATTTCTTGAGCTGAGTGGTTGTTACAGTGATGTATTCTTTTTGTGATGATTCATCAAACTATATATGCTTGATTTGTGTACTTTTCTGTATATTATACAAAATAAGGTTTAATTAAAACTATAGTTTGAAAATATGAACATTGAAAAAATAATGCTTTACAGAAAACAATGTAGACCAAAATAAAGATGGTGTGCTTTGGAAAATCTGTTAGATGACTTGAGATGTTATGCACTTATTATTATACACAATTGCCATTTGTGTGACTAAATTACCAGGACCCCACATGATGCTAGGTATCTAGAAGACTCTCAGTAAATCATCATTGATGGAATGAATATTCCTGGCACTAACATGGGGATGTGCCATTGGGTGTTGACTGGGAGCTCTGTCTAGAAAATGTGGGGCCATTTCCGTGGGAGAACACACAGGCCAGATTTCTCATCAAAACTTAAAGCCAGCCCAGCCTAGTGTGGCTCAGCAGTTGAGCTTCCACCCAGGAGCCAAAAGGTCACCGGTTCCATTCTGTCAGGGCATATGCCCAAGTTGCAGGCTCGATCCCCAGTAGGGGGCCTGCAGGAGGCAGCCAATCAATGATTTGCTCTCATCATTGATGTTTCTCTCTCTCTCTCCCTCTCCCTTCCTCTCTGAAATCAATGAAAATATATTAAAAACAACAAACACAAACCCAAAGGTAACCAAGACTATATTTTCACTTTCATTCTGCCCTGCGGAGGGGAAGGAGTCTAGGTGCTGGTATTTATTTTCCAATTCATCATCCCTGACCTTTAAAGACACAAAATAGCATGCCTCACCAGTTTGTCTCCGTGGATAGAGCGTTGGCTGTGGACTGAAGGGTCCCGGCTTCCTGGTCAAGGGCACCTACCTTGGTTGCAGGCTCAATCCCTGGCCCTGGTGGGGCACATGCTGGAGGCAACCAATTGATGTCTCTCTCACATTGATGTTTCTCTCTCTATGTCTCTCCTCCCTTCCACTCTCTCTAAAAATCAATGGAAAAATATCCTCAGGTGAGGATTAACCAAAAAAATAATTAAAAAAATAAATAATGACACATAATAGCATATTGTTTAAGGGCATAGACCGTAAATCCAGACCACCAGAGTTCATCCTGATTCTATTACTTATTAACTGTGCAACCTGAGCAAGTTACTTAACATCTCTGTGCCCTGGTTTCATCTATAAAATGAGATAATGATAGCAATTCCATCACAGAGTGGTTTTGAGAATTAAATAACATAATCCATGTAATGTGTTTGAGCACAACTTTCAATAAATGCTTCATAGCTACCCAGAATGACCAGCAAAGAAATGGGTGATCCCCTTTGTTAATTTTGATTCATCTCAGAGCTTATCCTTGTCACCTCCACCAGTTTCACTGGGGTTGCCTTTCTCTGCTCCCTTGTTCTATGACATGGTCTCTGTCTACCATCTCTTGCTGCCCTGGGCCCCAGCAGCCCCAGACCACTTGTAGTTAGCAAAGCACCTTTGCTCTCTGATACGTCTATGCCCTCGCACCTACCATCCCCACTGTCTGGAATGTTCTTCCATTGATTTGCCTGGCAAACTCCTATTCATTCTCTTTAGGTCAGAGCAGTCACCACTGGGCTGAAGCATTTTCCCCACCTCCAGGCAGATTCCCCGCACCCCAGGCAGATTTAATAATTTCCTCTTCTTATCGCCTGCTGCCCGTTGTATTCCTTCTATTACACTTCAGATCATTCTGTGTTACAAGTACTACTTATGTGTCTCTCTTTGCCATAGACAGGATGTTCAATGAAATCAGGGACTGTATCTGATTTATTCTGTGTCACTTGGCATCTAGCATAGGGTCTGGCACAAGTGGATGTCAAGAGAAATGTTGAGTGATGGAATGATGGATGGATGGTGAGTGCGTGTTGGCTTTTTGCGACATCATCGATTCTAGGATCTGTGACTGTCCCAACGCCAGGGTGTGTCAATGCAGGGCACAGCTCACGTCACTGGCTAACTGCTTAATAAGCAGTCAATGATTTGGCTAATGAAGGTAGTGATAATAATAATAAAATAGTACCTGAGGCTGTCCCTGCTTCTTAGTGAATCATCTCTGTCTGGACTTGAGGACAAAGATCAAGGCTGAAAGGTAGATGGTCACTGAACAGTGGCTGAGCTGGCTCCAGACAGCCTGACCTTGACCATGACTCACTCCAGCCTGTGCTGGTGGCAAAGCATGATCTCCAGAGTCCCACAGACCTGTGTTCTAAGCCCAGCACAGTGATCTACCCAAACCTTGGGTACATTTTTTAAATTTAATTTTTAAAATATGTTTTTATTGATTTCAGAGTGAGGAAGGAAAAGGGGGAGATAGAAACATTAATGATGAGAGAGAATCATTGATCGGCTGCCTCACTGGGGCTCAAGCCTGCAACCCAGGCGTGTGCTCTAACTGGGAAATGAACCATGACCTCCTAGTTCATGGGTCAATGTTCAACTACAGAGACATATCAGCTGGGCTTGAGTAAGTTTTAAACCCTGTTCCTTTCTTACTCTCCCTGGTTGATGAGACACAGGTCCCACTCCTAAGATGCTGATAGTGGAGAAACAGTCCCCCACCTTTGGAAAGCCTGCGGCTTCACAGAGGAAGCATTATTTTCTTTATTGCCTTGTCCTACAATTCTCTTCAGTTTTACTATATTTGTCTTTGTGTTTCTCCCAGGTAGCTTGGGAAGGGTGTCAGAAGTGACTCGAGATACAGATGAGAAACAGACTTAAGTGTAGCTCCCAAATCACAGGAAGGGGTAGGGAAGAAATTTTAAAAGGGGCAAGGTAGGGTTAATAAGGGAAGTTATTTGGATGATGGAAACATAAGTTGAGGGGGAAAGGCAGGGGTGGGAAGTGGAGAGGAGTGCCTTCTAATTAATGGCTGTTCAAGGTTGGAGGAGGGGAAGAGGCTGGAAGACTCAGCCTAAGGGTTCAAAGAGGTGCAACAGTAAATTCATGGGATCAGTTAGTGAAGGGACGTAAACAATAAAATGGCCCCAAATCCCTGAACCTCCTATGGGGAGAGGAGGTGTCAGCTCTGGAAAGAATGGCCTCCTGCATCTGCAAGGTGAGAGGGGGTGGTGTGTGCCAAAATGCTGGGAAGGGCAGGGCAGGGCAGAGTGCTTGAGGGCCTGAGGTCTGGGTCTGGGGTGTCGAGGGGATTAAGGGGTGAAGGGAGATGCAGGACTTGTTCTGGGCTCTAAAGGATGCTTCCATTTGGGGATTTTATTAGGTCCTGGCTAGGAGGAACTGTTGAGCAGGGCATGATCTGGTTGAGAGGAGAGTGGATAGTGGGGTCACCATAGGGAAAGGGGTTGATTGGTTAGTGGAGGCCCCAAATGCCAGGCAGAGCAGTTTGGCCTGGATTTGCAGCCTCTGAGCAGACCTGGTAGATATGCATATGCAAGTCTGCCTATTTTGGGTGTCACTTTTCCTTTTACCGTGACACAAAAACGATGGAGAACGTGTCCTGGTGTGAGGGTGTCTCTATGTTGTGCTCCCCATCCTTGGGCATGTATGGGGTGTATGTGTGATCGTCTGGCCTGGGTGCATTTCTCTGTAGTGTGAATGTGTTTGGTTGTGTCTGTTGTATGTCGTTGAGTAAGTGTGTCTGTATTTCCATGCTGTGTGTGGGTAGATGGAGGGTCTATTTTATGGATCTGTGTAGGTGTGTCTGAGTTGTACATCTTAGTGTATGGGTGTGTGTGAGAGAGAGCTGTAGGTCTGAGTTGTATGTGTCTTCGTGTGTGTCTGAGTTGTGTGTGGGATCTGAACTGTGTGTTTATGTCTCATTCTGGGTTTCTGTGTGGTGAGTGGGTGATAGGGTAAGGGACAGGGGAGCCTTGCTGCTGCCACTGGGTATCCATAATGCATACAGGGCCAAGTCAGCTGCTTGGCTCCTAGACTGTTGTCCCTGAGTGAATGACCTCTCATTGAGCAATAATTAACTTGTCCCCCGTGAGAAGAATTCAAACTGTGTTGGTGAAGGGGGTGGGACCTGGTCGAGACAGGCCTTATTGCCAGAAAAAGGAGGAGGTCTGAAAGGGGGTCCTATAGGCATGTGTGTTGTTATCATTCCCTCCTGTCCACCCTGCAGGTCAGTCACCCTGTCCTGGATGCTATTCAAAATATTTAGCAAACAGTGAGGAACAGAGATTGACCAGTCAGTACAGATATAAGCCATGCCCTGAAATGGAGCAGTTCTGGAGGCCATGCTATGCTAACCATTGTCTCTCTGGTTGCTGGACAATGGGAATGGATTCCAGGAGAGGGACTGGGAGGGATACGGGGCAGTGCAAGGGAGCTGGGGGAGCTTGAGCAGTGGCTGTGAACCAACTGTCATGAAAGTGTTTCAGACTTTAACAGCTAATGTGGCAGCTAAATCTCTGCTTGCCTTGACCTTTGAGCAGCTGCCAGGCCAGCCCTGGGTGTCCTTGACCCCTCCCATTGGGAGAACAATGGACCATCCTCTTCTGTTGTCTGCAGGCATGGGGGAGGTGAATGATGCCAAACTACAGAGATTCCAGTGACCTTGTCTGTTTCAGTTTTCTTTATTGGCTATGATCTGACTCTCCCTGAGGTGAGAGGGAGCCTTTAGGGAGCAGGAGCTGAGGGAGGGGAAGGATCAGTGAGGGGTTTATGGACAAAGAGAAACCCCTTCCCCCCAAAGATAAAGACAAGAAGATGATGGGTCCTGAACTGATCCTATCCTCTGGATTCAGACCCATGCAAAATAAATATCCCCAGAAATGAAATCATCCATTCTGAAATTAATATCGCAGTTCTCTGAGGCCTGGCTCCTGCATCCCTCATGGCTCCTTCCTCTTGGGCTCCCTCTGATAGGGGCTGGGAGCTGAGGGCTGAGATGAGAAGGTCTCTTCCACGTGCACAAAGGTCCCTTCCACAGTGTCAGGCTCCATGGATGTAAAACCTTTTATTACAAAAACCAATAACTTAAGTCAGTTCTGTACAAAGTCAGTAGAATGTCTGGCCCAACAGACAGTCTAAGCTTCCATTGCCATTCCAGGAGAGGATAGGAATCTTGGTCCAGAGAATCTGGGGACTACCAAGGGCCAGCCAGACAGCGGGAGCACTATGTCCAAACCAAAGAAGGCCAAGATGGGGTGTGGCTGAGTGAGGATTCATACAGTCCATCTAGCTGGGCCAGGGTCTGTACAGACTTGCCTGCTCTGGGAGCATTGGGTCACCCCTGGGGACAAGCTGGCCAAATCATTGCAGCCAGTTTCTGCCTAGGCTACAGCTGATCTCTGCTTGGGCTGGAGCAGGTCGGCTCAGCAAAAGCATGTCTTCGAGTAGTCCAGCGATGTCAACATCTCCAATGATAGGGCGAAAGAAGAGATCCCCAAGCAAGCTGGGTGGAATGGACTTGAGGGTGGAGGCCATGAGGAGGACACGGGCCAAACGGCCTTGGCCTGCTGGACACCAGGGCTCCAGGACCTCACATAGTGCTCGATGAGCCTCCTGCTGCAGATGCCAGATGTGGGAGGAGGCATGGAGGCCTGGCATGTCTATAGGAAGAGGGTAAAGAGGGGTGATGAGCTCCCCACTCCCTGCCACCACAGGGTGAGACTGGCCCCAGACCTGAGGCCACAGCTCAGCCTTTGAGGCCACTTACTACTTCCTCTATTTACTTATTTATCATTTTATTCATCCATCCATCTTTGGAGAGGCAGTATAGAGTAATGGTGAAGAGCCAGGCTGCCTGAGTTTGAATCCCAGGCTATCACTTATTAGCTGTGTGACCTCGGGCAAATTATGTCATCTCTGTGCTTTGGTTTCCTCATCTGTAAAATAGGTATAGCCTAGCCATTTTGGCTCAGTGGATAGAGCATCAGACTGCAGACTGAAGGGTCCCGGGTTTGATTCCAGTCAAGGGCACATTCCGGGGTTGCAGGCTCGATCCCCTGTAGCGGGCATGCAGGAGGCAGCCGATCAGTGATTCTCTCTCATCATTGATGTTTCTATCTCTCTCTCCTTCTCCCTTCCTCTTTGAAATCAATAAAAATATATTTTAAAAATAAAATAAAATGGGTATTATATATAAACCTAAGAGAATACCTGTCTCTTAGGTTTGTTATGAGCTGTATATGTAAAACCATAAAATTGGGTCTTAGGCTCTACAGCAGCGGTTCTCAACCTGTGGGTTGTTACCTACAGGTTGAGAACGGCTAGCAGGGTCGCCTAAGACCATCGGAAAACACAGATATTTACATTACGATTCATAACAGTAGCAAAATTACTGTTATGAAGTAGCAATGAAAATAATTTTATGGTTGGGGGTCACCACAACATGAGGAGCTGTATTAAAGGGTCGCGGCATTAGAAAGGTTGAGAACCACTGTTCTAGATGCTCTCCAGATTACAAAGAACACTACCTCTATCCGTTGCTCTCCTAGCTGAATTTTATAAAGGCTCCTACCTCTCCTCCCCGACATCCACTCACTTTCATTCCTCTACTCTATATGATCTTTCTGAACCCAGAGATTACCTGTGATTGAGGCACAGCTGTGTCTGCCCCCTCCCCCTCTCCTACACCTACCCTCCTTGTGGGTCAGAGCAAATTTTTTGGGGGCATAATGGCAAGGGCCAGTCTCTGGTGTGAACAGACCTGATTTCTGCCCCTTCCTGGCTGTGACCTTCAGCAAGGCCCTTAGCCTCTCTGAGCCTCTTTCATGAGATGACTGTTGTAATAAGGACACAAAGAGATAACGAATGTCAAACCCTTAGAAGGTGTCTTCCCTGGCTGGGCCCTGCCCCCCTCCAGCCTTGGCCCTCATCCTGGAGTGTCCGGGAGCTCACCAGGGTTGAAGAGGATGGTCCCTTTCAGGTAGGCATACTCTTTAGGGCTCAGCTCCAGGCTCCAGAAGGACTCCAGGCAGCACTGAAGCCACTGCACTGCAGCCAGTGAGGGTCGAGGCAGATCCGGCTGCTGGCCACTGCCTGCACTGCTGCTGGGCTCCTCCAGCAAGATCTTCTTGAGTATGCTGGGAACAGGGGCCTCTGCCACCTCGAAGGTCACAGTGTCTTGGGCCAACCCAATCAGGAAGAGAGAGCTCCAGCAGTCCCGCAACAGCTGCTGCTGATCCTGGAAGGGCAGCTGGCAGAAGGATGGCAGGTTCCTGATGAAGACCACTGTCTTGGCCAGAACGTCCAAGGCCTCCCGGCAGGTGCGATGAGGAGCACACAGCTGGACAGGCCGGTGCTGCTTGCAGAGGCAATGCCTACGGGCTGGGGGCACAGAAGGCCTGGCCCTGAGGCTGGGGCTCAGAAGTGCATACAGAATGGCTGGGCGCCCTGCAGCATGCTGGCATGGACAGGCCCCCGGCTGGCTGGAGTTCATGGTTGAGAATCTGTTCCTCCTTCCTCCCAGCTATCCCGCCCTCTGATCTGCGCTGTGGGTGCTATTTATATACCCAATGGTAGGAGGGGGGAATAGTTCAACAACCTTGACTCTAGAAAGTTATGTTCATTAAAAAAAAAGAAAAGAAACAACCACACACTGACCCTGGCAGGACTGGTGGGGAAGTGCTGGGGGAGGGGACTTGGAAGCTTCACGTGGCCCTGATATCACTTTAGTCAATGAAGTGGATGGTGCAGGGCATGGGGCCACCCGTTCGCTGCCCCGGCTGTCCCTTATCGGATGACTCAAGTGGATAAACAGGGTCATTAACCCAAGCTGTACCAGGGCACCAAGGCCTCAGGTGCACATTCAGCAGGTGGCCATGGCAGGTGTCCCTACTGGTGCCTGCAGGACCCTTGCTAAGCTGAGATGTCAGCTCCAGAGCTAGACAAGTCTTGAACACAGGCCTTATCACTAGCTTGTTTGCCTAACCTTGGGGCTCAGCTCCTGTTTTTGGTAAGGAACAGGCTACAGGGAAGGGAGCCAGGACCCTGGGGGGCTGCAAGGACTTTGTCCGCTGTGCAGTTTAGGAGGCCCCTTCCCCTGACTCCAGTTCTGGAGGCCCTGCAGAAATAAGATCCTTAAGAACTCTCTTTCCCCAGCCTGGATTTCTAGAGCTCCTGAGAGGCTGTATTTGCTGAGAAGCCCTTGCAGAAGGATAATAAAATATGGCTGCTGTTTATTGAATACTTAATATGTGCCAGGAACTTTGTACTCAAATATTCAGGTCTTCCCTATGAGTAAGATTTTTACTTTTAAAAAAATATATATATTTTATTGATTTTTTAGAGAGGAAGGAAGAGGGATAGAGAGTTATAAACATCGATCAGCTGCCTCCTGCACACCCCGCACTGGGGATGTGCTCACAACCAATGTACATGCCCTTGACCGGAATCGAACCTGGGACCCTTCAGTCCACAGGCCGATGCTCCATCCACTGAGCCAAACCAGTCAGGGCAAGATTTTTTACTTTTTGAGACTCAAAGAGGTGAAGTGAATTGCCCAAGGTCATGCCACTAAGAAGATGGAGAGCCCAGATCTGTCTGATTTCAAAGTCCTTGTTTGTTCTTCTGGCCCCATTGGCCCCATTGTGCAGCCAGAGCTGTGTGGCCCGAGTTTCTCAGCGTTGGTGGCTACCTGGGCCCCCACCTTGATGCTGCCTTGTCTGGACATGTTGCCCACCTATGATCTAGGCAGAAATGTTGTTCTGCCACTAGCCACATGGCAACTGTCCCTGGCAACTGTCTCAGATGGTGGGGCATGGAGTGTGAGAATGGCGGGAAGGTCCTTGGCTGTGTCATGTCTATGGACCTTGCCAAGCCCAGCCTGGGCAGCTATCACTGTCCCTGACTTCTGTTCCTGGATCCCAGTTGTGTTACCTTGAGCTGATCCCCAAGTCTCTGTGGGCCTCCAGAGCTTCATCTGGAACAGTAACGCCTGCCTGCGGGGCTGCTGCGTGGACAAAGCGAGGTCCAGGCTGTCATATTCCAAGCAGCTTCTGGCATACATTAGGACTTTGCTCCCCATTGCCTCTGCCTAAGGAACCAGGCCTCAGCAGACAAACAGGCATGAATTTTTCATTTGATTGTTAATAATCTTAATCCTTACATTCATAAAGTTCCTGTCATGTCTTTTTTTTTCTCACTGAATCCTCACAGCATCTCTCAAAGGAGACTCTGGCGTTTGACTGGCTGGGTCTAAATCCTGCTCCATCACTTAGCTGAGTGGCCTTGGGCAAGTCATTTGAGATTTCTGTGCTTCAGTTTCCTCATCCTTAAAAGGGTGGCAAGAAAGGCAATACCCCTATAGTGGGTATTGCTTTTATGGGACCTGAAGCCTATGCAATTTGGAGCACCCTCTTTAATAATAGAAAAGCAGGTGTAAAAGTGGATATTTAAAATGAGAAAATAAGTTACTACCAATTATAAAGTAAAATAAACTGACTGCAAACAGAAACATCCCATACCTAGGAGAATAACAAAATACTTTTACTGACCAGTTGCCTGACAATATTTGCCAATGTGTTTTAGCTGTATGCTTTTTGCTCACCTCTTCACATGTCAATGCTATTTATTTTGAGACTATTACAAACACAGAAAGGTTGCAAGTACAGTACAGGTAACTTTAAAAAACCTTAAACCATTTGAGAGTAAATTGCTAAACCTGATGCCTCAGAACTTTCAAATACTTTAGAGTGTAATTGAACATCTAATATCAGACCCTACTTCAGTTTCATCAAATGCTCCCATGAAATAAGTTACAGGGCAAGGGCTCAGTCCAGAATTTCACAGTGCATTTCTTTCTTTTTTTTAATATATTTTTATTGATTTCAGAGAGGAAGGGAGAGAGAGGTAGAAATATCAATGATGAGAATCATTAATTGGCTGCCTCTTGCACGCCCCCTACTGGGGATTGTGCCCCCACAACCCGGGCATGTACCCCCTTTTTTTAAAAAAAATATATTTTACTGATTTTTTACAGAGAGGAAGAGAGAGTCAGAAACATCAATGAGAGAGAGAAATATCGATCAGCTGCCTCCTGCACACCCCCCCACTGGGGATGTGCCCGCAACCCAGGTACATGCCCTTGACTGGAATCGAACCTGGGACCCTTTAGTCCACAGGCCGACGCTCTATCCACTGAGCCAAACCGGTTTTGGCAAGGGAATGTACCCTTGACTGGAATTGAACCTGGGACTCTTCAGTCCACAGGCTGACGCTATATCCACTGAGCCAAACCAGCTAGGGCTCACAGTGCATTTCTTTATCATGTCTCCTAGTCTGTCAGTCAGGAAACTTTCCATCAGTCTTTCTTTGCCTTTCAGACCTTGATGCTTTGAAAGAGTTGTAGTTATTTGGTAGCAAGGCTCTCAATTTGGGTTTGTTTGAGGCTTCCTTATGATTAGATTCAAGTTATGTGTCTTTCTGTGACATTCAAGTAAGAATATCACAGAAGCAATGCTGTTTTCTTTTTTTTTTAATAAATCTTTATTGTTCAGATTATTACAGGTGTTCCTCTTTTTTCCCCCCCCATAGCTCCCCTCCACCTGATTCCCCACCCTACCCTACCCCATGCCCTTATCCCCTGCCACTGTCTTCATCCATAGGAGTAATATTTTTGTCCAATCTCTTTCCGCACCCCTCACACCTGCTTCCCCTGAGAATTGTCAGTCCACTCCCTTTCTATGTCCCTGATTCTATTATATTCACCAGTCCATTCTGTTCTTCAGATTTTTTATTCACTTGATTTTCAGATTCACTTGTTGGTAGGTATGTATTTGATGTCATTTTGTTGTTCATAATTTTTATCTTTACCTTTTTCTTCTTCTTCCTCTTCTTAAAGGATACCCTTCAGCATTTCATGTAATCCTGGTTTGGTGGTGATGAACTCCTTTAGCTTTTTCCTGTCTGTGAAGCTCTTTATCTGACCTTCAACTCTGAATGATAGCTTTGCTGGGTAGAGTAATCTTGGTTGTAGGTTCTTGCTGTTCATCACTTTGAATATTTCTTGCCACTCCCTTCTGGCCTGCATAGTTTCTGTTGAGAAATCAGCTGACAGTCGTATGGGTACTCCCTTGTAGGTAATTAACTGCTTTTGTCTTGCTGCTTTTAATATTCTCTCTTTGTCTTTTGCCCTTGACATTTTAATTATGATGTGTCTTGGTGTGGTCCTCTTTGGGTTCCTCTTGTATGGGGTTCTGTGTGCTTCCTGAACTTGTAAGTCTATTTCTTTCACCAGGTAGGGAAAGTTTTCTGTCATTATTTCTTCTAATAGGCTTTCAATATTTTGCTCTCTCCCTTCTTCTGGCACCCCAAAAATTCAGATGTTGGTTCGCTTAAAGTTGTCCCAGAGGCTCCTTACGCTATCTTCATATTTTTGGATTCTTTTTTCTTTTTGTTTTTCTGGTTGGATGTTTTTTGTTTCCACATATTTCAGATCTTTGGTTTGATTCTTGGGGTACGTTGATCTACAGTTGAGTTTCTGTATATTCTTTATTTCAGACAGTGTATGCTTCATTTCTGACTGATCCTTTTCCATTTTTTTGACATTCTCATTAATTTCCTTAAAGGTCTCATCAAGTTTCTCAGCGGTTTTAAGAAGATTCTTGAGTAACCTTATAAATGTGATTCTGAACTCTATGTCATCCAGTAGTTTGCTTTCCTCCATTTCTTTCATTTGTGACATGTTTCTTTGTCTCCACATTTTGGCTGCTTCCCTGTGTTGATGGAGTAGCTTTGTGTGGTAGGTGATCTATAGGGGGCAGTAGCTCAGCCTCCTCAATCACATGAGGTGGATGCTCTTGGTACACCCCTTTGTGGGCTGAGTGCAAAGTCTTGGTGTAGTTCAGCCTTAATTGCTGTTGGTACACTGGGAGGAATTGACCTCCAGGCCAATTAGCTGTGAGCACTCGTTATGTCTATAATGGAAGAACTGCTGCGCTGAAGACACGCGTATGGGGCAGGACTTGTTTCAGTGGGGCTTTGGTGCTCACTGAGTCTGCCTCTTGAATGTGTCACTTATGGATGTGAGGAGTTGAAATCTGGTGTCTCACACTGACCACTAGGTATACTGGCTTCTGGATGTCCAATGGGGTGCAGGTCAGCTATTGTCTGAGGCCACCCAGCAGGAGGTACAGCAGAGCTACAGTTTTCTCCTCTTTGCTTGGGGTTTGGAGGTTTTGGAGCTGTCTGACCCGGGCTGCAAGTTTGCTAGGTTAAGCTGCGATAGGGCAGGGCTTTCTTATGCAAAAGCCGCTGCTTAGAGCTTGGGTGGGTTTGTAGGTTGTGCAGGGCGGGGTCTCAGGGTGTCACTAGGCTAGGGCGTGGCAAACAGCAATGGCTGCTAGTAAGCCGGCTCTGAGTCCCTGTCGGCAGTCCCGTGCCCCAGTGCCGTAAACAATTACTCCTGCGCGCAGCTCTGCAAGCAAGCCACCTCACTGGCAGACAGTCCAGCTTCTCCCCGTAGGAGTTTGGGTCCCTCGCGTCTCCCCAGAAACTGGATTTCAGAGTAATCGGGGGCTTGTCTCCCTTTGGGTTGAGAAAAGCAACGCCCACCGCCAGCCCGGATCGCGCGCGCCTCCGTACCTCAGCTTTTCAGCGCTCGTGCACGTCTCAATGCTCTTTTCTCTTTCCTTCTAGTTGTAGAACTTCCACTCAGCCAGCTTTCCCGTGGTTCTGGGTGATAGACGTTTTTTCTTTTAGTTGTAGTTTTGAAATTGTTGCGGGAGGCAGCAGTTTAGGTGTTTACCTACGCCGCCATCTTGGATTCTCCTCGCTGTTTTCTTTTTTGTTGTTGTTGCTAATTCTCACCCAAGGGTATTTTTCCATTGGTTTTTACAGAGAGTGGAAGGGAGTGGGAGAGACACACAGAGAGAAACATTGACGTGAGAGAGACAATAGATTAGTTGCCTCCCGCACACACCCTGACTGGACCGGGAATCAAGTTTGAAACCCAGGTACATCCCCTTGACTGGAAAAGAACCCAAGACCCTTCAGTTTGAGGACCAAAGCTCTATCCACTGAGCCAAACCAGCTAGGGCCTGTGTTCTTGATACATCCTATCAGGGAGCACACATTTCCATTTGTCCCACTTTGGTCACTGATTAAAGTATGTCTGCCAAACTTCACTATAGTTTCTCTTTCCTCTTTGTAATGAATCCGTGTTTCGTGAGGAGGCATTTTGAAATGATGTAGCTATTCCTCCTCATACTTTGAATGTATGTTTGTATGTATGTGCGTCTATGTATTTAGGTATGAACTCATGGTCTCCTATTTTATTCAGTGGCTTGTAAACTGTTATTATCCTTATTTATTTTGATGTCAGGTTGTCACAGATTTGGCCAATGGGAGTCCCATTCAAGCTAGAGTCTATATCCTTTGGACATTCCCCATCATTCTCCGAACACCCTTTATTTTCTGGTATAACAAGATGTAATTTTTCCAGCCCCTGAATCAACCACTACTCCAAGAAGCTCTAGTTTAATCTTTTAGTGGAGAATAGTATTTAAAAACCATGATCTGGGCACTAGAGTCATATTTAGAAACCAAGATCTGCTCATTGCTATTATGGTGTCACTGCTCCCAGTCCCTCCCAGAGCTAAGGAACGTAGGTGCACATGCATGCACACACAGATTTCTATTTAGTTCTATACCTATACGTATATAATGAAAAACATGAGCCCTAGGCCTAGCCGGGTTGGCTCACTGGATAGAGCGTCGGCCTGGGGACTGAAGGGTTCCAGGTTCGATTCTGGTCAAGGGCATGTACCTTGGTTGCGGGCACATCCCCAGTGGGGGGTGTGCAGGAGGCAGCTGATCGATGCTTCTCTCTCATCGATGTTTCTAACTCTCTATCCTTCTCCCTTCTTCTCTGTAAAAAAATCAATAAAAATATATTAAAACAAACAAACAAACAAAGAACATGAGCCCTAGTCAGGTTCAGTGGATAGAGGTCGGCCTGTGGAACAAAAGGTCCTGGGTTCGATTCTGGTCAAGGGCACATACCTTGGTTGCAGGCTCCTCCTCATGTGCAAGAGGCAACCTATTAATGTGTTTCTCTCTCACATTGATGTTTCTCTCTGTCTTTCCCTTTCTCTTCCACTCTCCCTAGAAATCAATGGGAAAATATCCTCGGGTGTTTTCTTAAGCAAGAAGGAAGGGGTCAGCTGTGTCAAATGCAGCTGAGAAGCTGAGAAAGATAATAGTGGTCCATTGACTTGGCATGGATGGAGATCATTATAACATTGTTCAGTGGCTTTTAAAAAAAGACTGATTAAACTATGGTGAGATGGAAAGTAAGGAAGTAGAGAAACAAATATAGCAATTTTTCCAAGTTTTTCTGTGAATTGGGGTGGTAGAAAGAGAAAGTGGGTCACATAACAGTAAAAAGGTAAGTGACATTAAAGCATGTTTGAAAGTTGAAGGGAATGATCCAGAAGAAACAAATGTGTGAGACAGAAGTTAAAGAAAGGATAATAATAAGGGTAGAGTCCCTGAAAGACTAGGATGATGAAATTCACTGCAAAGTGGAAAAGTTGGGCTTAGATGTTTGGGACCTGTCCCCCACATTAACAGGAGTGAAGGTTGAATACAACACTCATGACACAATTTGCAAGGCCTAGTGCAAAAGGAAAATGTGAGGTTTCTTGTTTAAAAAGTATTAAGAATGTCAGGACTGCAACAGAAGAGCATTAAACCAAGCACAGAGCCCTTTTAAGCTCGGGGCCAGTGCTTCTGAACCTTGTGTATGCCTATGGTAGAGCTTGTAATGACGGAGGTAGGTAGGCTCTTCGGGCAGGTCCCTTCTCCTTTCTGGGAGGACTGGAAGAGATGACTGACACTTTCAGCTCAAACATTCTACAAACTGGGAGGTCACTCTCAAGGCGAGCGAGTAAAGTTTGTCCCTTTTTAACTTCCAACACTCCCCTCACCCCCTTTTAGCTCATCGATTTCTGGAAGGCTCCAAAGCGTCTGGTGACCATAGCAACTCACTCCAAACTCCCGGGCCCTCGGTCCCACCCTCCGCTTCCTGGACGCTCTCGTTGATTGGCTCAGTAAATTGGCCAATGGTCGGCGAAGCGGGCTGTTGGCCGCGCGCTCAATGGTCGCTAGCCGAGAGGAAGGCGGGAAGAGAGGGCGAGCCGGCGGGCCGGAGCGGCGGGACGCGTGCGTGTTTCCGGCTCCGCTGCGGAAGGCGGAGGACTGGAGTCGTTGGGCCGGACGCGAAACGTAGGAGCTGGGAGGACGCGGGACGCCAGTGCGGAGCTCGTATCTCGGAGCGTGGCTAGCGGCCGGAACGATGGGCGGAGAGCAGGAGGAAGAGCGGTTCGACGGCATGTTGCTGGCCATGGCGCAGCAGCATGAGGGCGGCGTGCAGGAGGTAACGGCCCGCGCGGCATCGGCCGGGCCTGTTTTATCGGAGCCCGCCCACCCCGGCGGCCCTAGTCGGGTTCCCTCAGCCCTTCTTCAGGGGCCGAGATCCACGCTTAGGCCTTCCGGACTTAAGGGCTCCCCCCTCCCCACAGTCTCCCCGCGCCCCAGCTTCCGGTCTGGTCTCCCCGCCTAATGTGTAGTCCCCTTCGTATCGGGCCCGGGCATTGCTCAGTAGTTCCTATCTTAGCAACTCTGGCGTCCCTGGGAAACCCCCAGAGCCGTGAGATTCCCCTCCCCTAAGTCTCACACATTCTTAGGGCCACGTTTCCTCTGATGGCTGCCTGCAAAGAAATTCCAAGAACCATCCCAGACATTGAGATTTGCAGCTACCGACTTGGAGCGAGCCGAGGAGTGTGTGTGGAGTAGGGTTAGGGGGGCGGGGTGATGTTTACACGTATTTTTTTTAGGCCTATTCTGGGGAATTAAAGGCCTGGATTCACAATTGATTTCCACCACTCCCACTTGGGACCCTTACATGTCTCCAAGCCTTAGTTTCTTTGTGTTCGTAAAAGAGTTGTGAATCCCTATTTTCGGAATCTTTGTAGGAGAGTAGTGTCTTGAAGTGAAATTTGTTGAATGATTGATGTGTGTGTCAGACACTCATTGGATTGGGACCTGGGGATTCAGACCCGAGCAAAAACCTCTCCTTGGCCTGATGGAGCTTACAAGAGCTTTTCAAAAGCATAATTCATACCTAGTGACCACACAAAATAATACATAGTTATTTTGTTTAGTGTATGAACAATATGGACCAACTAGTATTGCTTCTGGAGTTGGATATTTTGGATCAGAAACATGGAAAGTTTGCGATAGAAAAGCACATTAAAATCAGTCCAAAACTCTCATTCTGTAAAGACACCAAGAGAACTTGCTCAAGATTATCCAACAGGTTCCTGACCTAAAGGGACCAGACTCCTTAGGCCTGTGGGCTTTCTACAGTTCTTTGTTGATTCTCTGTCTCACTGGGACAAGTTTTCACCGAGCTTTCCATTCCCATCTTTTACCCAGGTGCGAATGGTGACCAAAGACTCCTAAGCCCTCTGAGGTGGGAAGAGAGTTACCAATTTGCAAGTATGAAAAGGTTCTCTCCCTCCTCCCCCCTAAGTTGTTAACACAAAACTGAACTTGGGTATGAATTCATTTTTGAATGAATTTAAAGTGTCTAGAAGCAGGAGTTGAAACCGTTAAGTTGTAGCATCAGATTTGGAACCATTCATTTGGGCAAATAAAAGGGCTTATATGTCCTTACCCTGGGTCACCACTAGATTTTTCACTCAGCAAAAGTTTTACTAAGCATGTACTCTGAGCCAGACTTGGTGCCAGGCACTGGGGATGTAGACAGAATAAGCCATGGTTTGTGGTGCCTATTTGTGAGTTACTGTAGCAACAGGCCTCTTGCTCCAGGCCAGGCACTGTTAAGGCCCTCACCTCCCACATCTCATTTGATCCTTACAAGATACCTAGAAATAGGTCCTGCTGCTATTTCTTTTTCACAGAGTTAAGAAACTTCCCGAAGGTCACAGACCTAATATATGCCAATCTGCTACTCAAACCCATGCTCCTGTTCACTTGCTACACTGGTGCCCCAGCCAGAGTTAGTTGGTCTCAACCTTCTTTGAAGTGGTTTCATTTGCTCCCCTCCTCCTGGCTCTGCCCTAATAACTCAGCTGTTGCCACTGCACTTGGGCTTTTTACTCTTGGGAGAGGAAAGCTAGCCCCAGGCTTTTTTTTTTAAACTTGTTTATGAATTCATTGGGGAAAAACAACACCAATAAACTCATTGCATGCTAATGTTAATAACATTCTTTATGAAAAATAACTTTCTAAAACAAATTTAATGAGAAGCATTATTTTACTTTTTTGGGGCTAAATCTCTTTAATGCTTGGTTTAATGGAAAACAGATTTTGCTGGATTCTCATGTCTGCTTCTTCATTCAGTCTTCCAGTATCATGTCATGTAGCCTCTGGAAAACTCCACGGTTATATACACTTGTGAGGAAATGAGATGAAAAAGACAAATTAATGTCTCTCAGGGTCCTGAGATCTCTGGACCACATCTTGAGGATTACTGCTCTATAACAAGACCAGTTTCTTGCTTTAAAAAATTTTTTTTTTAAATTGATATCAGAGAGGGGGAGAGAGAGAAAAATCAATGATGAGAGAGAATCATTGATTGGCTGCCTTCTGCACGCCCCACAATGGGGATCAAGCCTGCAACCTGGGCACGTGCCCTTGGCTGGAATCAAACCTAAGACCCTTGAGTCCACAGGTTGACACTCTATCCACTGTGCCAAACTGGCTAGGCAAGACCACTTTATTTCTTGCTTAAAACTTACACTCATCTGAAATTACCTTGTTTCCTTGTCTGATTCCTGTTTGTTGTCTGTTTTCTTGATATTTTTTCTTTTTTTTAATTATATATTTTATTTTTACATTTTATTGAAATTATCAGGGTGACTGGTTAATAAAATTATATAGGTTTCAAGTGTACAGTTCTATCATACATCATCTGTATATTATATTGTGTGTTCACCACCCATAGTCAAGTCTCCGAGCTTTTTAAGCCCTGTAGGCAGGAGGAGTCCTCCCTATCCTTAGGCTGCCTCTAAGGCCACAAGGAATGTGAAACATGTGCACACATATACAGGAGAAATGAGAAATCTGCCTTTCAGGTGATACAGGTAAGGTTAAGGTAGGCTTTCTGGCAGAAGTGACTAAGGTTAGGCCTGTTTGAGAGGATTTCTCAGTTGAGAGGCTCGGGGATGAAATAGTCAAGCTCTGGGTTCCCTCGTAGACTCAGGAAGTTGACTTCTGTGCAGTTGCTGGGCTCCCAGTAGGACATCTCCATAGCTCCAGTCTTCTTCTGTCTTTTCAGCTTGTGAACACCTTCTTCAGCTTTCTTCGACGTAAAACAGACTTTTTTGTTGGAGGAGAAGAGGGGATGGCAGAGAAGGTGAGTATTGGGAGCTGCTGTTCCTTTGGTAGTTCTGCTTTTTCAGAAGAAAAGTTCCCCTGGCCTTTCTTCAGCATAGTAACTTCAGAAGTAAAATGCCAAGAGTGAAGAGTCAGGGAAGGGAAGCAAGCTTCATTTATTGAAGCCCTTCTTCCTGCCAGATGCTTAATCTCCCCTATTTCTCATGATCTTTTAGCAGTTCCAAAGGGGTAGGTGTTACTATCCTCACTTGACAAATGAGGACATTGACTCTGGGGTATTTGGCACTTTATCCAAAGTCTTGAGCAAAGTTTCAGGAGAGCCAAGGCAGTTGTAAAACTGCCTTCTGTCCCTGCCACCATGCTTCCTGATTCCTTTTCCACTGTAGGTTTTATCTAATTACCTTGCTGGGAGGTGAGAGTGGGAAAATGTTAGAAACTGAGTTTAGAGGACAGAAGTATAGGAAAACCAACTGCAGTCTTCCTAGGGATTGTGACCCAAAGTTCAAGGATTTGGTAATTGTATTTTGTGGTACAGGTTCGAAGACCTTGAACTTCCTTCTGATTCCTTGGGTTGTAATTATATTTTTACAAGCAAAAGTTCATTTAGAAAGTCACAGAGGTAGAAGAAGTGAGCTATGGAAGAAGTGAGCCAACCAGGCTCTGTGGACTCAGGAAATAGTTAGAGAGGCAAAAGAAGGGCCCTTGGAGTTTAGGAAAAAGAAAGGCAGCTCTGGCTGGTATGGCTCAGTGGATTGGAGCATTGTCCCATGCACCGGAACGTTGCAGGTTCTTTCTTTTCTTTTTTAAATATATTTTTATTGATTTCAGAGATGAAGGAAGAGGGAGAGAGAGATCGAAACATCCATGATGAGAGAGAATCATGGATCGGCTGCCTCCTGCAAGTTCCCCACTGGGGATCTGGTCAGGGCCACATGTCCAGGTTATGGACATGTGCCCTTGACCAGAATCGAACCTGGGACCTTTCAGTTCGCAGGCTGACGCTCTTATCCATTGAGCCAAACTGGCTAGGGCTAGTTTTGATTCTTGATCAAGGCACATACCTAGTTGCAGGTTTGAACCCCAGTCGGGGCATGTGCAGGAGGCAACCAATCGATGTTTCTCTCTCCCTTTCCCTTCTTCTCTAGAAAGTCAATAGAAACATATTCTCAGGTGAGGATTATTTTTTTTCCAGTTGGATTTTTAAAAAAAGAAAGGTAGGGGAACATGCCTGGGGGATGGAGAGGGGTAAAGGTGGGCATGCTCCAGAAAGCGCCCACACTGTAATTACATTTTTGAAGATTGGTAAATCATGGCGCCACCTCACTGAACTGTGATTTTTTTTTTTTTTTTTAAGATTTGGGATTTTTTCTTTTAATATATTTTATTGATTTTTTTACAGAGAGGAAGGGGGAGAGAGAGAGAGAGCTAGAAACATCGATGAGAGAGAAACATTGATAAGCTGCCTCCTGCACGCCCCCCCACTGGGGATGTGCCCGCAATCCAGGTACATGCCCCTGACCGGAATCGAACCTGGGACCCTTCAGTCCGCAGGCTGACTCCCTGTCCACTGAGCCAAACCAGTTTTGGCGAACTACCCATAGTACTTGTTAAACTTAAGAGACATAGTAACAAGGAGACATTTTGCAAACCCTTTTCTGTAGCTTTAGGCTCTCAGGATCTAGAATGCACTATAATGTATCTTGCAGACCTGGGGCTAGGAGTTCCAGGTTCTTGGTCTACTTGTGTGGCTTGGTTGATTTCTCGCCATTTTTCTGGTCTTGTCAATTTTTCATATCTGTAAAATGGGAAAAGGTGGGCTCTGATCTATAGGACCTGTTCTATCTCAAATATTATTGTGTATTAGCACTAGCACCCCCCATTTTTTTCTGTGGGCCAAACTACCTTATACCAGCAGTCATTCATTTGTTCAATAAATATTTATTAAAATTTTTTTCAGTGAATATTTATTGAACATTTAACACTTTGCCTGAGTTAGATACTATGCCAAATCCTTCAGGATTACAGAGGCAAATACAGACATGGCCTTTGTTTTCGTGGATCTCACAGTATAACAGCCCCCAACAACAACAAAAAAAAGGAAAATGAAGAAGTAGGTGTTAGGGCAGAAGCCCTGGGAGCTTAAAATGAGTGTTAACCTAGGCTGGGGGCTTAGGAAGACTTAATGAGGAAGTAATGTGCGAGGCATGAAGGATGAGTAGTAAGATGGAGCTGGTAAAAGGGAAAGAGATTAAGAAGCCTCAGAAGTATTGCAGTGATGATTGCTACCATATATTGGCTGTCTGCAGGTCACTTATCTCTTGTTATGCTCCTTGGCTCTTGGTTACTGTAGGTTCAGCTCTTTCCCAGGAGGTTGGTCCGACTCTTAGGCAGGCATAAACCTGTCCAGCCTTTCCACCTGGTCTCCAGTTGCAACACAGTAACTCCTTTGTGTTGACCACACTCTGGTGTAGATCTGCCAGGTACATCTCCAGGTATAGTGGTGAAAGAGCAAAGGCTCTGGAGTCGAGCAGACGTGAGTTTGAATCCTGGTCTTTTCACTTCCCACTTGACAACTGTGTGGCATCTGAATTACTGTCTCTCTGAGCCTCAATTTCTTACAAGCAGGGATAATCTTATGGGGCTGTCATGAGGATAAAAAGGTAATGTAGCCCTGGCCAGTATGGTGGTGTCCCATGCACTGAGAGGTCAAAGGTGCAGTACCTGGTCAGGGCAGATGCTCGGGTTGCTGGCTTGATCCCCAGTGGGGGGCGTGCAGGAGGCAACCAATCAATGTTTATCTCTCATCGATGCCTCTCTCTTTCTCAAAATTAATAAAAACATGTTTTGTTTTGTTTTTTAAAAGAAGGTAATGTTGATAAAGTGCCTGGCATATGAAAATACCAGTTCAGAGCCTCCTTTCTGAACCTCCTGGGGCCAGATGCTTTGGGGATTTAGAATTCTTCGGACTTTACGAGTATATACTCTATATATACTCGTATACACTCTATATTTAGAGTATGTACAAGTATATACTCTATATTTCATACAGTACCCCAATCCAGAGGTCAGGAGCAGCATCCTATAATCAAGCACATTAAAAAAAATTTTTTTTAAAAAGTTTTTATTGATTTTAGAGAGAGAGGAAGGGAGAGAGAGAGAGTAACATCAGTTAGCTGTCTCTTGCATGCCCCCTTCTGGGAATTGAGCCTGAAACCAGGGCATGTGCCCTGACCAGGAATTGAACCTGTGACCTCTTGGTGCATGGGATGACACTCAACCAACTGAGCCACACCAGCCAGGGCACATTTACATTTCTGCAGAGAAATGTCTATCAATATTCATACCAAGTGGGAGATAAGAGACTATAAATACTTTCATGCCACAAACTTACAAAAAGTACAGAAACACTTTGTTTTTGTAGCTTTGGGGCTAATAATTATGGAGAAGAGATTGCAGATTTGAGTAAAGCCATAATGATCAAATTAATATGGTGTGGGCACAGAAAGAACTACACCAGTGAAGCAGAAAAGAGAACCTAGAAAAAGTCTAGCATATATAAGGGTTTAATATGTATCAATACGGCAATTTATTTCTGTAGGCAAAGGATGATGAGTCTTGCCGCTACAAGTGGCTATTTGTAAAAAACCAAAATTTTCCATCTGTTTAATTCCTGTGTAATAATAAAGTGCAGATCAAGCAGAGTTTTGTAAGGAAATCTGGGAAATTATGTATAATCTTGTGTGGGGAAGCCTTGCAAGTAGAAACCTAGAAGCTATGAAAGAAAGGTATCTCTTTGTCTCTTCAAAGATTGAAAACTTTTGTATGGCAAAAGAGATATTGACATATAAAATCAACTGGAAAACAATAGATTTGGGAAAGTGCAATGCAGAGGACAGGTAAAATTTAATAGCTGATTTAATGTGCAGGAACTCCTGTAAATTGCCAAGGAAAGGATAAACAAAAAATGGGCAATTACAAGAAGAGCAAATCTAAAGAGCATTTGAACAGATGCTCAGATTCACAAGTAGTCAAGGAAATGTAAGTTAAAGAAACAGATGCTCTTTTCTTCCTATCAAAAATTTTCTAAATAATTGCTTGTAAGGGTGTGGGGAAAGGTTGCTCTTTGTACATTGCTGGTAAAAGTGAATTGTTGTAGCTCTTTATAAAAACTTTTATAAAAGATGATCAACTTTCCTTATTATCAGAGAAATGCAAATCAAACCAAAAGATGCCACCTCATACCCATTCGGATGTCTTCCGTCAAAAAAACACAAACTAACAAGTGTTGGTGAGGATGTGGAGAAACGGAAGCCTGTGCACTATAGGTGGGAGTATAAAATGGTGCGGCTGTGGAAAACAGTGTGGCGGTTCCTCAAAAAATTAGAATAGAACTACTGTATGATCCAGCAGTCTCACTTCTGGGAATATACCCAGAAGAACTGAAAGCAAGATTTTGGAGAAAGTTTTGTTTATAGCAGAACTGTTCATAATAGCCACCAGGTGGAAGCAACCCAACTGTCCATTGATAGATGAATGGATAAACAAAACATCATATATACATATAATGGAATATTATTCAGCCTTTTAAAGGAAGGTGAGCATACAAAAGAAACACATATTGTAAGATTCCATTTATATCAAGTTCTAGAATAGGAGTGTGTCATCTTCAGATGTGTCCCGTCCCGTCCCCTCCCTCCCCCCCCCCCCCAGGTTCAGAATCTCAGCCTTTGGATTCTGTGTCTTCTCTGGCTAGACTGGTGGGAACCACTCTTTACCAATCTAGGCCAGGAAAAACCTGTGTTCAATATGTCCACTGAGCAGTCTGGGGCCTGTCTTCTAGAGCTAGCTCAGCTTTTCTAACCCCTTCTCTACTTTGCTGGGCTGTGGTTCCCAAGGATACTTCCAGTGAAAGAGCTTGACTGTGACAGCCTGTCAGTTGGCACCTCTGTAGGCTACATACCCCTAGGGTCTCCTCTTGGGGCTGGGGCTGGGGCTGGGTAAAGATGGTGGGAGGAGACTGGGAGGCAGCTTCAGAGGCTGCTGTGATTGGTCTTGACTCTGCCCTGTGGTTCAGCTCTGCCCTCACCTAACCTCAGCTAGGAAGGAATAGGACGGATGGGATGTAACATGATTCACTGGGGCTGGGAGAGGGGAGGACCCTGTTCCCGCCTACCCTTGGCTACCTGTTAGCAAATGGCTTGAGTTCAAGGTCTCCCTGATTAGGGACTTGGGACCAAGGCCCTGTGGTGGAACAGACTCTGCTGGTGTAATTGTATCACTAATTATATTAAATGGCCTTCAGGTGCCTCATTTCTCTCTCTCACACATCCCATTTTATTAACCCAGTTGGTTTGGGGGGGTCCAGTGCCCTTTTAACTTTGTAGAGTACAGCGCTACTATAGTATGGCATGGGGTTGGGGATTGGGGGTGGCCGGAGGAATTGGCATCAAATGAATGAGAAGTCACAGGGCATTTGGCAGAACCTTCGGTCCGGAGCCTATGGGTAACTTTGGTGACCTGGAGTACTTCAGGCCTTCTCAGCTTCCTTCAATCTTTCCATCTCGGGCCCAGAAATTCCTGAAAGGTGGTTTATTGACGACTGAGCATGTAGAGGGTGGCCTGTGAGGCCTCCAGGTGTGTGGGTCAACATAGAATTCTGGATATAATCCCAGAAGTGAGACTGCTGGATCATAGAGTAGTTCTATTCTAGTTTTTTGAGGAACTGCCACACTCTTTTTCTGGGCCTGCCGAAGATGAAGAGGTGAAACTCAGGAGACACTTGACCTGGTCCTGGAGGATGAGTAGGAGTTTGCCAGGTGACGATGGGAGTAGGAACAAGGACATTCTAGGCAAAGAACAGCTTTGCAAGATAACTTCTATTTAATGTATTTATTTTTAATTTTTATTTATTGATTTTTAGAGAGGGAGGAAGGGGGGGAGAGAGTGTGTTATTCCACTTGTTTATGTATTGGTTGATTCTTATATGTGTGCTGACCAGAGGTATCACCCACAATCTTGGCATATTGGGACAATGCTGTAACCCGCTGAGCTACCTGGCCAGAGCTTAAAAAATCAATTTTAGACTAAAATAGAAGCACAGAGAAAGATGCTCCCCAGGGTCACACAGGTAAAAGAAGTAGACCAGGAACTCAAATCTAGATGTGACTCTCCAGAGTTAATGAGAATTAGCCAGGAAGGCTGATTTAAAATACAGGCTGCTGGGCCAACCTCCAAAATTTCTGATTCAGTAAGTCTGGAATGGGGCCTAAGATTTTTTTAATTATTTTTTTTTGGGGTGGGGGGGCTAAGATTTAGCTTTTCTAACATTCTGGATGCTACTGATGCTGCAGGTTGAGGAAACCATACTTTGAGGGCTACTAGTATAACAGTGAGGTGGAGCCATTGCTCCCATTGTATTTTTATTGCAGAGAAAGTACTTCTCCTGGACCCCCAAAGCTGACATTGTGTTAGCCTCCTCCAGGCAAGCTGTGTGATGTGGCAAGAACTGTGCCAGGCTCTAGATGAATGTTGGTCAAATTTGATCCTCATGACAGGTGAGGAAACAGGCTTAGAAAATGTCAAAGTTGTTTGCTTGTCCAAGGCCACAGTGACAGGCAGTGACAGGTGGCAGTAGTATTGGGGTAGCTCTTGGGCAGCAGGGAGGCCAGCTAGCAGGCTATGGGTTGGAAACATCCTAGGAAGGAATAGTGGGAGAGAAAGGATTTGAAATTGATAGCTTGCAGGCTGAGGAGAGGAAGAGGCTCCTTTTCCCTCAAGAAAGCTCTCTCGCCTTAACTGGTTTGGCTTAGTGGATAGAGCACCGGCCTTCAGACTGAAGGGTCCCAGGTTCAATTCCTGTCAGGGGTACATGCGGGGTTGTGGCTTGATGCCCAGTAGGGGTCATGCAAGAGGCAGCCAATCAATGATTCTCATCACTGATGTTTCTCCCTCTCCCTTTCTCTCTGAAGTCAATAAAAATATAAATGAAAGAAAGGAAGAAAAGAAAGAAAGAAAGAAAGCTCTCTCTGACTTCTGCTAATATGGCAGTCCTGGGTGTGGTGCTGAGTGCTGCACAGCTGGGCTGCAGTCCTGGAGACAGATACGCAGGAGGAAGAGAGATCAATCAGAGCAAATGGGTCAGTGGGCCTGAGCTCAGGAAAGGCTTCTTAGAGGGGTTGAGTCTGGAGTTCTAATAGCTTCACTGTCTATTGAAGGACTTTCAGAGCACTGATCATTTCGTCTGCACAGCAACCCTGTGAGGTGGGATTCATCCTTACCGACGATGGTTTTGAAGCTCTTAGAGGTTAAGTAATTGGCTAAAAATAAAATAGCTAGTGTGTGACAAAGCCAGGATCAGAACCCAGGTTGTTCAACTTTAATGTGCATACTCTTAGTTGTTAGAATGTTTTTTAAAAATACATTTTTATTGACTTTGCGGGGAGAGAGAGAGAGAGAAACATCCATCAGTTGCCTTCCATATGCATCCTTACCAGTAATTGAACCCACAACCTGGGTATGTGTCCTGATCAGGAATCGAACCTGTGATCTTTTGGTGCATAGGACAATGCCCAGCCAATTGAGCCACACCAGCCAGGCCAAAACTGTTTTGGTTTTTTAAAGTAGCCACTGTCTATTGAGCCAGGTATTTGCAGATATTGTTTTATAACTCGATCAGATATGTGTGTGTTTTCCCATTTTCTAGATGAGGAAACTGGGGTTCTAAGTGCAGTGCCTTGCTGAGGCACCTAGCAGATAGAGATGGGACTGTGCTTTTGGGATGCTACCCCTGTCTTGATGGCTCATTGCTTTCACTTCCGTCCCCAGCTCATCACACAGACCTTCAACCACCACAACCAGCTGGCACAGAAGGCCCGGCGGGAAAAGAGAGCTCGGCAGGAGACGGAGCGGCGGGAGAAGGCAGAGCGGGCAGCTAGGCTGGCCAAGGAGGCCAAGTCAGAGAGCTCTGGGCCTCAGATCAAGGAGCTGACTGATGAGGAGGCAGAGAGGCTGCAGCTGGAGATTGACCAGGTAAGAGTGGGCTTCCCTCCCCTGCTCCCTCAACTATTGGTACTAGAAGAGGGGACCTTCTTGCCAACTGCTTTGCCCTTTGCCATAGAAAAAGGATGCAGAGAATCATGAGGCCCAGTTCAAGAATGGCAGCCTTGGCTCACCAGAGAAGCAGGTGAGATGGACTGGGGGTGCTTGGGACTAGCCAGGGGTTGGGAACTTCCAGGGACTTTACTGCCTTACCCTGTCTCCAGGATGCCCTCCACGGCCCTCCTTCCTTCAGCTTTGTAATCCTCCCCATACTTAAAGATCTCACTCAGAGATACTGGACCAAAGGGTTTGTATTAAAAACACCCAAAACCCACTGGCCTTAAGCCTTGGCAAGAAAGCCCCAAAGCAAGAGAGGGCAGTCAGTGCCTGTGCAAGTGCCATTCAGGTGGCCTGGAGTCTGGGGTCCAGCCTGGGTCTTTGTGGTGGGTCACTCTGACACATCTGCGGAACAGGCCCCTCAGAGCTTCTCCCACTTACTCAGGTCCAGATTCACAAACCATTTTTGGGGCATTCATTTGGCTTTTCAGAGGTTCTGATGGGAGACTAGGGGTCTTAACCCTACAGACACAGGAAAAGGATGTTGATCATTAGGCATCCTGGTTTTATTATTTTTTTAAATTTGTTTTAAAGATGTTTTTATTGATTTCAGAGAGGAAGGGAGAGAGAGAGGAACATCAATGATAAGAATCATTGATCGGCTGCCTCCTGCACGTCATGCCCCCACTGGGGATGGAGCCTGCAACCCAGGCATGTGCCCTCATCAGGCATGGAACTGTGACTTCCTGGTTCATAGGTTGATGCACAACCACTGAGCCACACCAGCTGGGGGTGCCTGGTTTTATTTTAGGACAACCCTGCTCATGGTCACTTCGTGACCTTTTGTTTTTCTGTGCTTGGCTTTCTTTCTAAGTCCTTTGGCTTGACACCCCCAGCTGGGTCCTATGGGTTTATCTCTGACTGTCACGGCCTCCCAGCTGTGTCCTTTATTACATGCTTATAACAGTCTGAGCTCCTCTCAGAGATCAGAACTACGTTTCACCTATGGCTTTCAGTGTGCTGTGGAGTAGGCAGGGACAGGTCTGTTTCATTTTGTGGTTGTATGTCCAGTGCCAGTTCTGGGCCTGGCCCAGAGAGTTTCAGTCTGTGTCTGTCAAGTAAGTAGCTGAGCACTCCGACTGTGAGCAGGAGGCTGAGGAAGATGAGGAGGAGGACGAGAAGGACAAAGGGAAACTGAAGCCCAATCTCGGCAATGGGGCAGACCTGTCCAATTATCGCTGGACCCAGACCTTGTCGGAGCTGGACGTGAGTGGCAGGGTCTAGGGCAGAGGTGAGGGAGCCAGCCTGGGGCCCCTCCTGACTGTCTGTCCCATGCAGCTGGCAGTGCCCTTCCATGTGAACTTCCGGCTGAAAGGGAAGGATGTAGTGGTGGACATCCAGCGGAAGCATCTCCGGGTGGGGCTCAAGGGGCAGCCTGCAATCATTGACGGGGAGCTCTACAATGAGGTGAAGGTGGAGGAGAGTTCCTGGCTCATTGAGGACGGCAAGGTGGTGACGGTGCATCTGGAGAAGGTGTGTAGAGGCCCAGCCTTCTGGCCTACGTCTTAATGAAGAAAGAGGGAAGGGTTTCTGCTCATTCAGTTGGGGACCATGCTAGGGACCTGGTGGACATTTCTTATTTAATCCCAAAATACTTACAGTATGTCCCTGTTTTAGAAAAAAAAAATTATTTTTTTTTGTTAATCCTCACTGAGGATATTTTTCCATTGATTTTTAGGGAGAGTAGAAGAGAGAGGGAAAGACAGAGAGAAACATCGATGTGAGAGAAACACATCGATTGGTTGCCTCTTGCACCAGCCTGGGCCGGGGAGGAGCTGCAACCAAGGTACTTGTCCTTGACCGGAATTGAACCCAGGACCCTTTGGTCTGCAGACCAACATGTTTTATCCACAAGCCAAATTGGCTAGGGCTGTCCCATTTTTAAAAATATATTTTTTTTATTGATTTCAGAGAGGAAGGGAGAGGGAGAGATAGAAACATGAATGATGAGAGAGAATCATTGTTCGACTGCCTCCTGCATGCTCCATACTAGGGAGTGAGCCCACAACCTGGGCATGTGCTCTAACTGGGAATCGAACCACGGCCTCCTGGTTCATAAGTCGACACTCAACCACTAAGTCATGCCAGCAGGCACGTCTATCCTATTTTAGAGTCAGGATCAAAATAGTCTTTGCTAACCAAATCCTCACCTTTCATTAGGTTCATGCATGTATTCAATTTAACAAACACTTGAACACTTACTATGTGCCAGGCACTGTTCTATATCCTGGAGAGAGAACAATGAACAAAATGTAGAAAATGCCCTCAGGACACTTATGTTCTGCCCTTCCCTCAAATAGAGATATGGGACACAGACACACCAGTAAATAAAGATGGTCTCTGTAAAGTGCCAAACATCGAGGAGAACTCCCCATGGCACATAAGGCCTGTCCCAGCCTACCTGACTGGCCATGGCTGCCTCTCAATCACCCCTCCATGTCCTTGCACTTGCTTTTCCTCTCAACTGGAATGTCCTTCCTTGAATTTTTAGTCTGGTAAACTGCTTGTCCCAGCTAGGTGTCACTCTGTAGCTGCTCTCCCTTCATCCTGGATGGTATCTTTCTCTGTGCTTTATTTTGCTTGTTCTGATTTGTGACTGTATTTGGGTCAGTCCAACCACGCCAGCCGCTGTGGAAGGGAGAGGTCTTGCTCCTCTAAACCTCAGGTCCCAGCATAGTCCTGCTTTGGGTCCTAAGTGTAGGATATGGGTGGGAGAGGGTTGGTGGGTGGTTCCTAGGCGATAGAATGAGTGACCGGTGGTTCTCCTCACAGATCAACAAAATGGAGTGGTGGAGCCGATTGGTTTCCAGTGATCCTGAGATCAATACCAAGAAGATCAACCCTGAGAACTCCAAGGTGAGCCCTGGTTGGTTGGGGGAGCTTCAACTGGGAGATGAGAGGCCCAAGTGGCCCAAGAACTTCACCTGTCCCTGCTGCTGCCTGCCCCCAGCTGTCAGACCTGGACAGTGAGACGCGCAGCATGGTGGAAAAGATGATGTATGACCAGAGACAGAAGTCCATGGGGCTGCCCACCTCAGATGAGCAGAAGAAACAGGAAATTCTGAAAAAGTGAGCACTTTAAAAATGGGAGTTTGGGGGGCTTGGATCTGGGTGACAACTGCAAGTGGGTCACTGAGTAGGACACCGGAGCTGCCCTGCCCCTTCCAGAATGAGCCGCCAAGTTTATGGCTTTATAGCCTTGGCTTGCCAATCCTAATCACTTGCTGAGGTAATTTTGAGGCCAAGGCCACCTGAAGATAGGAAAGAAGGAAGGTAATAGGTGGGCATTGCCATCTACAGGTGAAAAGTGCCAATATTGTCACCTCAGCTTCCCGCCTCGGGCTCAGATGAGCCTCAGAGACCCTGCCTGGCCTGGCTCCAGGTTGCTCAGGGTTCTAAATAGATTAGACCTCAAGTGGGAGGCTAGGAGTAAGGGACTAACTTTAGAGGAGAGGGACAGCCTGTTTGACTATCTTCCTCTTTCCCTTCCCAGGTTCATGGATCAGCATCCAGAGATGGATTTTTCTAAGGCCAAATTCAACTAGCTTGTTTGCCTTCCTGAACTCTTGGAGCTGAGCCTTCAGCCATCAACCTTTCTTTTCCACCCTTCCCTGGGACTTGAGGGCCTCAGAGCTGGGACAGGCATGGGACTGGTTCAGGCACAGAAGTCCCAGGGCACCATGAGAGAAGGGCTGGGGCCTTTGAGGGTCTTGTCTTCACTAATTGACACACTGTTACACATTAAAACTGTTTACCCAATTCCATCTGTGTTCTCTCTTCCCTCTAGTCCAAGCATGTCAAACTCTTGGCCCTGGCGGCCACGTGCCTCGTTTATTTGGCTCGTGTTAGCCTTTGAGTTTGACATGATTGCTGTAGTCTTTACTGGGGGTCAGGCCCCCTATGGCTGCTGCAGGGAGCTGGGGGCTTGTCTTCTAGCTGATTCTGCCTTGTGACCTAGGGCAAGTCCTTGCCCCTCTCTGGGGCTCAGTTTCTCATTACTTGGAGGAATAAAACAAGACTTTTAGTTTGTGTATAATTCTGAGCAAAGGTGAGTTTTTCTGGCTACAGGACCAGAACATATGTCTGATTCTCATAGGGGCCCATGACTCAGCAGAGTGTAAGACCAGGGACTTTATTTCTTTTTCATCTCAAGACAACTTCCAACTGCAGTGGGTCCTCCAGCCCTGGATCAGGTGTTTATGAAGCTACACACTGTTGTTTCCCAGGGGCCGAGAGCCACAAAGGCTAGGGGGGACAGCCCTGGGCTCAAGTCTGCTCTTAAGTGTGGTACAGACACCTGACCTGGAGGGCAGAGCAAAGTCCAGTGGGGCCCCGTTTGTGCCTCTGACCCAGACCTCTACAGATTTCAGGACTTCTCAGTCACCTGCCAGGGCTGGAGAGGTGCTCGCCTCTGCCCAAATCCAGTCCCCAGAGTTCACCCTACCCCACTTTGGCCAGAGAATGGAGATCACTGAGGGGGGTAGCCACAGAGGTTATGGTTACAGCAGGAATGTCTAGGTTGACTCGCCCAGAGTGCTTTGCTCTGTGTGTGAAGGGGACCCCTGAATTTCTGGAACACAGTATATCCTTTTGACATTTCAGAATAGCTTGTTGAAGACTTCAAGAGGCTGTGCAGTACTTAGCTTTGTTTCCCAAACGTGGCAATCCCCTCCTCCTTTTTAAAAATTGATTTCGGAGAGGAAGGGGGAAAAAAACATCAATGATGAGAGAATCATTGATCAGCTGCCTCCTGCACACCCCCTACTGGGGATTGAGTTTGTAACCTATGCATGTGCCCTTGACCGGAATTGAACCTGGTACCCTTCAGTCCATAGGCCGACGCTCTAGCCACTGAGCCAAACCAGCTAGGCCCCCCACTCCCGCTTTTTTTTGAGAAAGCCAGTAGTGGTTCCCAAGGCTGTGTTTGGAAAATGTGATCTAGAGTGAAGGGTAGGGTGGAAGGAGTGTTGAATCCTATGTCCTGTGATATCCCTGGGCTCCAGTGTCCTGTGGTCATTTTCAATCTTGGAGAAGCCTTGATCTGGATGAGATAACTTTTAAGAGGCCAGTTTTATCATGTACTGAGCCCAGTGATGATAACCCCAAGGGACCATCCTGTGTGTCCCATAGGAAATTGGATAGACAAGTACAGCTTGTCTAGTTGCCACTTTCCAGTGGATGCCCATGCGGACAGTAAAAAGGGCCATGGGGACTAGGTGAGGTGGAGGCAGAGGTCCTGGACACCTAGTTTATCAGTCAATTGGCCTGGTGGATCTGCTCTGGCCTCAATGCTGAAAGACTGTGTATGAGTAGCTAAGTAGGACCCTTCTGTACCCAGCTGGTCTCCAGGACCGTGCTTCTGCCCCAAGCAGGTCAGTTTGCCAGCTTAAGGGCAGAAATCCAGGTCCAGAGCCAGTTACTAGCTCTGACCCATTAAATTTCTGAACCTCTCTGAAAGGGATCCCACTCCAGTATTGTTGGGAAGGTCAAGAAGGTAACTGAACCACAGTGCTCTCTTAACACCAAGGAGCCTAGGCAGCAGGGGTAGTCCAGACAGGCAGCCTAGAACCTCACAATGACAAACCATGGGAGACCTTCCTCAAGTACAGACACTGCTGGGCTCTATCTCCTGGAACTCGGTGAATCTGAGAGGTAGGTGTTATCACTCCCATTTCAGCCTTCTGGCTTTGACCCCACAACACTAAGCCAGGCTACATGCTCTATTTTGTTTCCTGCTCTGGGCAGCAGTCAGGCAAATGGGACTGAAAGGACAGTATCACAGCCAAGATAACAAGGTAGACATCTTTATTTCCTTTGTACTTGTAACTGGCATACTAGCATGTAGAACATCAACGAAGAAACAAACTGCTCAACAGAATGAAACATGGAGTAGGCACTGCCCACAGAATTCAACAGAGGCCCTCTTGCCCCCTAACCCAATCCATTTGAGATAAACTGCTTTTAGCTGTCATCCTCTCCCCCCACACAGGGAGGAGGAAGTCTGCATGACTGGTTAGATTGGCAGGCTATAGGGGTAGAGCAGGGATTCAATCCCAGAAGGTAACTCCTAAGTCTGCTTTCCATGGCCCAGGCTGCCTGAAGAAAGGTCAGGCCAGCTGGGGGTCCAGGGGAATGTGGGCACGATGGCCCAGTGAAATGCACGTGGTCCAAGAACCAGTCAGCCAAGGTTGGAGGAGCCAGAGTGGGCTCTGCCTGTCCCAAAGGGAGTCCTGGTCCCCCCTCTTCATTCTGCAGGCTGTGCTTCTCTCAGAAAGGGTTGTGGCCACTGGGCCCAGCAGGGGTTAGCAGTACACCTGGAGCAGGGGTGCCCCTGAGGAGTCTGTGTCAGTGCCCTGGAAGGATGAGTCGTGGCTGGCTGGGTAACCTGAGGATGAAGAGAGGAGGAAAAAGGCTGAGAGGGGAAGAAGCTCATCCAGGTCTCAGGGGCAGGGAGAAACCCCCTGAGAAGGAACAGAATGGGATTTAAGCCTGGGTTAGTCTGATGCTGTCTGGGCGACCCACTCAGTTCCTTAAACTTGGAGCCCCAGCCTTCCTCTCTGCAACAGGGGTAACCACCTGCTCCCAAGAGCTTATGAAGGCCAAGAAGACAGCAGTAGAAATCACACAGAGTGCCTTCAGCACCAGGCTGGATGGCCTCCTGCTCCCCACTTTCTTCCCCAGTGCCTGGAGTTTAGAAGCTGGGGTCCCATCACTTCCAGCTTGCCTGTTCTGGGAACCATCTTCCTGCTGCTTCAGAGGCAGGCCCCTGAATCTCTCCCAACTGAACCCTTCAAGCTAGCTTGTAGGATTGGGATGGCATCTGTGGCTTTTCAGGCTTCTCGTCCCTTTCTGATCCCATCCTCACCCACCCCAGGAGGAAGCTGGGAGAGGGGCATGGGGGCTCCTAGGTCACTCCCCTCTCCTCAACACACTCATCAGGTCAGGACCAAACCTGGGGCTCCAAAAGGCCTCAGCTTCCTGGCGATGGCATCTGCAGTCGTCTCCTGGGAGATCTGCACTGTGAGTTCTAGAAAGGGAACGGGGCAGTGGTCATTATCACAACTTTTCAACTCCAGTTCCCAATTTTGCCCCCAGCACAATGGGGCCATTCACCCTGTGTGTATGTATAATTTTTAAAAATTGATTTCAGAGAGGAAGGGAGAAGAAGAGATAGAAACATCAATCATGAGAGAATCATTGATCAGCTGCCTCCTATGGCATGCCCCACAATGGGTATTGAGCCCGTAACCTGGGCATGTGCCTTGACCGGGAATCAAACCATGTCCTCCTGGTTCATAAGTTGATACTCAACCACTG
Source organism: Corynorhinus townsendii (assembly GCA_026230045.1). Lineage (NCBI taxonomy): Eukaryota > Metazoa > Chordata > Mammalia > Chiroptera > Vespertilionidae > Corynorhinus > Corynorhinus townsendii. The sequence continues at coordinate 205,206,007 of JAPDVU010000002.1, read as the reverse complement.
AGCTACTCTACCCAGGCTAAAGAAACAATGTTTAAAACAAAGACAGATAGAGAATGTGTGTCTGTGCATGTGCTCATGGGTACACACATTGTGGGTGGTGGGTATATTGGTTAGGCCAGGACAGGTCAGAGGTCCAAATTCATATGGGTTCCTGAGTCCTGTTAACCAGGCCAGACCTGGAAGCTACTCTGACAGTTGGTAGCAAGAGATAGAAGGAGCCTGTTAGGGGATGCAGATGAGTTGAGAAAAAGGAGGAAGAGGAGGAGGAGGAGCAGGGATTGGTTGAGGGGTGGACCCATAGCGGCCAAAGACCCCGGCGCTGCCCTCCCTTGGCCAGAGTCTCCTCCATTCTGCCCTTCATCCCTGGGGGGCCCCACATACCATCCTGGCTGAGCCCAGAGCCCACCATGGTCTCATGGCCACTGTCAGGGGCCATGGCAGCAGGGGCAGCAGCCCGGGTTGAGCGCCCCTCTGTGGTCTGCGGGCGGGTACGGCTCTTTCGGGTACTGATGCGAATGATGCCGCGTACCAGGCGACCCTCAGCATCCTGCTCATCCAGGTGGTAATCCTGGGTGATGCTGTTGATAAGGTCTGAGATCTTACTGGTCTTCTCCAGGAACACAGTGTCTGACGTGCACTTGGCCAGCTCGTCGATCTGGTGTACGCTGAACAACTCTGTCAGCTTCTTGAAGATAAGCACATCGATCTCTCGGCTCGACAGGGAGCCACTGCCTATCTCAGGTAGGTCCAGGTCTGACTCGTGGAAGGAGTAGTACTCCTCAGAGCCTCGGGGGCTGCTGGCAAGGGTGCTTGGCAGGCTGTGCCGCATGGGTGGGGGCTCGGTCAGTGGCTCCTTGCAGCAGGAGTCCGCATCAGGGGCTGGGGCAGTGTTACTGCGATAGGGGTACACAGGGATGCCTTTGAGCTTGACGTCAGGGTAACTGAAGCTGCTACCCATGGTTGACTTGAGCCGCTGGCCATCCCGCCGGCTGGGTGGTGCATGGTCGGGACTCGGGGGCACGCCATTGTGCTCCTTGGCCCAGTTGGCTTCGGCAGCCCCATCAGGGGAGTCCCCAGTGGACAAACAGGGGCTGCAGCCCCGTACACAGGCTCCACAGCGCTGGAGGCAATCCCGGCAGCGGCGGAAGCAGAAGGCAGCCAGGCACCAGTCCCACACCCAAGGTCGCCAGAGCAGGCAGCAGGCTGGGGGCTCAGCAGCAGGCTCAGCAGAGCCGGAGATGAAGGTAAGGCTCTCAGGCCCATGGTGGCCAGGATCCTTGGGGTCTGGCCTCCGAGTGCGGCGGCTTGGTGGGGGCTGAGATGGCTCATCATAGGTCTCCAAACATAGCTCTGTTGGCCGCTCCCAGGGTCCCAAGCGTGGGGGCCCAGATGATGGGCGGGGGTGTCCAGGGCGGGGCATGGCTCATTACATGGTTTACTGTAGCCAGACACCTGTGGGGAGAGGCCAGGAAGGAGTCAGGATCAGAGATGAGGAGCTTTAGATTTCTGGTTTCTGAGAGGCCTGTGATGTGGACAGACCCAGGTTGGCCCAAGGAGGAAGTTCTCTTTATGGTCTAACCTACATGTTCAAATCTCCTAGGGCTTCACATCCATTAGAATGACTATTACTGGGGGAAAAAACACACACACACCAAAACAACAAAACAGAAAGTGACAAGCATTGGAGAGAATATAGAGAAATTGGATTTATTCATTCACTCAATTAATAAATATTGTGCATTGCTGGTGGGAATGCAGAATGGCGCAGCTGCTGTGGAAAACAGTCTGTTGTTCCTCCCAAAATGTAAACATAGAATTATGATATGATCCAGCAATTCCACTTCTGGGTATATACAAAAGGACTGAAAACAGGGACTTAAACATATATGTATACACAAATGTTCACAGCAGCATTGTTCACAAGCAAAAGATGGAAACAACCCAAAGGTCCCTTGATGGATGAATGAATAAAATAAAACGTGATGTACACACACAATGAAATATTGTTCAGCTCTGAAAAGGAATGAAATTTTGATACATGCTACAATACAGATGAACCTTGAGACATTGTGCTAAGTGAAATAAACCTGACATAACAGAACAAATATGAAATATCTAGAATAGTAACATTCATAGAGACAGAAAGGAGAGTGATGGCTGCCAGGGACTGGAGGCATGGGAAATGGGGAGTTAGTGTTTAATGGGTAGAGTTTCAGTTTGGGAAGATGAAAAAGTTCTGGAGATGGATGGTGGTGATGGATACACACATTATGACTGTGTTTAATGCCACAGGAATCTATATAATAAAAGCCTAAGTGACCGTTATGGCAGAACGACCAGAACAACCGGTCACTATGATGTGCACTGACCACCAGGGAGCAGACACTCAATGTAGGAGCTGCCCCCTGATGGTCAGTGCACTCTCACAGGGGGAGCACCACTCAGCCAGAAGCTGGGCTCATGGCTGGTGAGCACAGCGATGGTGATGGGAGCCTCTCCCACCTCTGCAGCAGCACTAAGGAGCAGCAAGCAGTAAGGAGCAGCAAGCGGTAAGGAGCAGCGAGCAGGTGGGCGGTAAGGAGCGAGGGGTCCCAGACTGCGAGAGGGATGTCCGACTGCCGGCTTGGGCCCGCTCCCCCTGGGAAGCGGGCCTAAGCCGGCAGTTGGACATCCCCTGAGGGCTCCCGGACTACAAGAGGGCACAGACCAGGCTGAGGGACCCTCCACCCACAGTGCACAAATTTCATGCACTGGGCCTCTAGTATATGATAAAGATTTTTTTAAATGTTAAAATGCAGAACAAAAAAAGAAAGGAAAGAATAAACAAGCAAAAAAGAAAACAAATAAACAAAACACACACAAAAACAAATTTTAAAAAATGAAAAATTTTATGTTATGGATATTTTACCAGATAAAAAGAAAAATCTCCTGGGATCTTGCTGTCTGGGGAATGGTCTCCCCAGTTTATTCCCACTTTGGTACGCCCACCCAGCACAGCCTCTGAGACTGCTCAACAAATGCCTCTCCATGTGACTTGCTACAGAACCTGATCATTACCATCTACTCTCTCTTACTCTCTTCCTTCAAATCAGAGATGGGAATATAACAAGTACCCCATCAATATTTTAGTCTGGCTCAGATTTGCTTTTCTAGAAACATTTAACACCAAACAGTTTTGCTTCCTTTATTTAGACAAGGAAGCCGAGTCACAAAATATGTCTTTCCCTTTATGACTTGGTTGCTAGCAAGCTCAGAGCTGATTCACTCATTTCATAAATACTGAGCCTGGCCCTTTTAGGCACTGTAGAACCAAAGATGAATGAACTTTAGACCCTGTTCTTGTAATTTACACATGGTTTTGTAACATGTAGTTTATTATTGTGTGGTTGTGTTTTGTTTTGTTTTTTTTGGGGGGGGGGAGTATGTAGTTTAGATGAGGCATTATGGGAGTAAATAAGTCTGCTGGAGGGAGTTGGGGAAACGTTATATACTGATATATTTGGGAGAGTCCTTGATCACATGTAGGGATTTGCAGGACAGTAATTTCCCTTAGCCTGGATTTATAAAATATTGATCCCTTATCTTTTTAACCCTGACTTAATGGCACTGGGGATTCTATAACTGGTGATGTGGGAGAAGAACTAAGTATCTGGATACCTGTATTCTAGTCCTAGTTCTGGCTCTAATAGACAATGTGCTTTGGGCAAATCAATACCATCTCCCTAAATACCATCATCTCTCACCAGATACTTTCAAGACCCCCATTCTGGCCACCTCCATTCCTTTCTACTTACTGCAGCCAGTGAGAACTTAAAAACCCACAAATCTGGAGAAACTTGGCAAACATCACTTTACTCAAATGATCAAAGTTAATATCACCAATAATGGGATGTACTGACATAATGTGCTTCTTGATACTACACACAAAGGATACAGAATCAGTTATGAAGTATACCTGCCAAAAATGCATAACCTGCCCTAAGTGGTTTGGCTCAGTGGATAGAGCGTCGGCCTGTGGACTGAAAGGTCCCAGGTTCGATTCTGGTCAAGGGCATGTACCTTGGTTGTGGACACATCCCCAGTAGGAGGTGTGCAGGAGGCAGCTGATTGATGTTCCTCTCTCATCGATGTTTCTAACTCTCTATCCTTCTCCCTTCCTCTCTGTAAAAATCAATAAAATATATATATATTAAAAAAATATTTTTAAAAAAATGCATAACCTAAAAGTAATCATGAGGAAACATCAGACAATCCCAAGTTGAAGGACATGACAAATAAGCACAATGTGTGACCCTGGACTGGATCCTGGATCAAGAGGAAAAATTGGAAATTGGATAATGTGGATAACTGGTGAAATTTAAATGTTGGCTGTATATTATTTAATAGCATTGTGTCAATGTTAAAAGATATGTCAGTATTAAATAAATCCCCTGAGTCTATATAATCTATAGTTATATAAGATAATGTTCTTATTCTTAGGAAATATATACTGAAGCATTTAGGGATAAAGGAGCATGATGTCTGGAACATCTCAAAAGGTTTCCCCTAAAAACAGAGAAAGAAAGGGAGGGAGGGATTGTTAGCCATGGCGACTGAGGATGAGGATACAGGAGTTCTTTAACTATTCCTACAACTCTTCAACCTACTCTGCTGTCCCCACTCAGCACTCCTTCTCCAAAAACTCTCCAGAACTCAAGTCTCTCTCCCCATAACCTTCTGCTGGGCTGTCAGCTGAGTTGGCCTTGAACCCATTGTTTGAAGATAAGCCTATAAGACCCTGAGGGACAAGGACCATGTTTAATTCCTTTCTGCCTCAGTGTCTGAAACAGGTTTGGGTACAGTAAGTGCATTCTGTGTGACCTCGGGGTAGAACAAGGATCACGGGGTGGAAATCAAAAGGACTAGGGCTCTAGACTGATCAGAGTGAAGGTGGCAGTGTCTGGATGGGTGTGTGTGTGAAATCCCCTCTCTAAAATGTACAAATTGAAATTGTAATAGTCCCTCACAGCCCAGAGAGGCAAGGCAAATGGTTAAAACCTTTGCCTTGGCTTAAACAATGTGGGGGTGGGAATAGATTTATCCATTCACTCAGTTAACAAATATTAACTGAGGTCCTACTGTGTGTCAGACACTGTTTTAAATTCTATGGACAGTGATAAAACAGACAAAATTTCCTACCTCAGGAGTTTGCATTCTAGTGATTTATTATTGATGACTTACATTGTTCTAAGTGTTTAAATATATTAAACCAATTAATTATCATAACCCTACTTTTAGATATTGTTATTGTTGTTACTACTATACTGAGGCACAGAGAGGCTAAATAAGTTGTTCAAAGCCACACATTATTTGTACCCAACCTGCCTGACCCATACTCTTATCCACCACCGCATCCCGTCTATTACTTGGGAGAAAGTGGCCAGCTGCCAGCTCCATAGACAAGCCTGTGCCTGAGGAGGGTCCACAGAGGGAGCCTGACTCAGGCTCAGACCTTGGATGAGGAGAAGGGTGAATGTATGAACACTGTTTCAACCACATTGAACTCTGGGGTACCTAGGGTTTATAAGAATAAGGGGTTACTGATGACAGTCTGGATCACTATCTCTTCCACCTCTGAGGCTTTAGGATTTGCCACTAATCATTAAGTTCATCCAACAAATTTTTACTGAGCACTTACTATGTGTCCAGTGCTGTGCTAAATGCTGGAGAAACAGCAGGGAATGGGCCAGAAACAGGCTCCAGCCCAAGAGGAATATATCACAAATGGGCCTTATTTAACACTCACAATTGCCCTGTAAATATTATATCTCCACTTTACAGATGAGTCTGAAGCCCAGAGAGCTGAGGTGCCTTGTCCAGAGACACCTAGCTGGACAAAGACAGAGCTGGATTTGTACTGTGGTCCGTCAGGCTCCAGAGACGATGTACTTTGCTCTGTGCCACACATCTCGAATGGGAGTGGGATGGAGGGAAGGGGAGCAAAATCTGAGGTAAGGAAAATGCCTAGCCTCAGTTTCCCCGCCCTTCTAGGCCCTGAACCCTCCTGAAGTCAAATTCAGCCCATTTCATCGAGGCTCTATCTTCCCCTCAATGCTGCTGCCCCCACCTCCGAAATCCTAGGAACACTGGTCATTTGGTTTTGTGAGGGGAGAGCCTATTGAGGTCTAGCCCAAGACTCTAGGCTGTTTCCTCACCTTTTTATTATTTTTTATTGATTGATTTTAGAGAGAGGAAGGGGTAGAGAGAGAGGAAAATCGATTTGAGAAGTATCAGTTTGAGAAATATCGATGTTGTTGCACTTACTTATGCATTTATTGGTTGACCGGGATCGAACCCAGCAACCTTGGCATATCCAGAGGACACTCTAACCAACAGAGCTACCCTGGCCAGCAGTTTCCTCATCTTTAACGGGCGAGATGAGTATCGTCAAGCACCAGGTGAGGTTTAAATGAGATACTCCGTGCAGGGGCTTTAGCACCTGGGAGGGACTGGGTCACTGGGAGCCCTGGGGCACTGCAGAAATTTCCTCAGGGCCAGAAGCTCCCAGACCCACCCTCTCCACACTTCTTATTGATGCGCTTCCCCACCTCCGTAGTCCCTGGGAACATACACACTCCGGGGTCCGTCTCCCTACCGACTCCCTCCTCCCAAGGTCCCAGGACAGGCCCGGCTGCACCGGCCTCTGCCCCCACCCATGCGCAGCCAAGTCCTGCACACCGGGCCGGGAGGGACACCCAATACTACTCAGGAAACAGCCGTCGGTTCTCGTGCCCGGCGTCCCTGCACCTTTGGTCTCCCGCTCCAAAGGCTCAGCCTGCGACTCCCGCATCCGCGGGCACCTGGTCCCGGGCGAGAGAGAACCAGACCCCGAGGCTGCCCCTCGAACTATCGCAGCCCCTACATCAGCAGTGCCCTGGGGGCGAGCACCACCCCCTCCAGCTGCAGAGGCCTCCGCCCCGGAGAACCCAGCCTCCCTCCGCCCTGACACTTCCTCAGGGTGTGCACGTCCCCGCCCCAAGCAAGTGCAGCCCTAAGGGCGAGTACGGCCTCCGAGACCCCACTCAGCCGTCCCGGCCCAGGGTTCTGCTCAGGCCGCTCCCCGGCCCGGCCCGCGCACCCCGGAAGTGGGAGGGTGGTCCCCCGAGAACCCGGCCCGGGACCCTCCCCCGTCCGCGCGCAGCCTCCGAGGTCCCTACACACTGGTGCCTCCCCGGTTCGCGCCCCCTCGGGCCCGCGCGGGGCTTACCTGTCCCGCCAGGTGAGCGCCTCCGGCTCGGCCCCTTCCCCCGCCCCCTTCCACCCCCCCACCCGCCGCTCACCTGGGGTGCAGGTAAGCGTCTCGCGGGAGCGCTGCACGGGCCGCCGCTGGGGACACACTTCCTGCCTCCGCGAAGCGCCGCCGCCGCTGCCGCCGCCGCTGCCGCTCACCTGGGCCAAGGCCCCGCCCCAGGCGCTAGGCTGGCACCAAGGCCCGTCTTGGGCGCTGAGCCTGCGGACTTTGCGAGCTGTGCTCCGCCTAGTCCGGTAAGTGAGGCCTAGGGGCAAAGTGGACAGACGCTGGGACCCATTCTCCTCTGCTGTGGGAGGCGGTCCTAGCATCTCTGAGCCCCAGCAGCGCTTGCCGGGCCTTACAAGCTCAGCCCAGTCCCGCGTGGCTCAGTGGTTGAGTGTCGACCTATGAGCCAGGAGATCAGGGTTGATTCCCGGTCAGGGCACATTCCTGGGTTGCAGGCTTGATCCCCAATGGGGGACATGCAGGAGACAGCCAGTCAATGATTCTCTCTCATTGATGTTTCTCTCTCTCCCTCTCTGAAATCAATAAATATATTTTTAAAAAGATTTAAAAATGAAAAACAGTAATATGGCTGGATCATGGTGATATAATATTGAGTGAAAAAATGCAAGTCCCAAAAGAGTGCATACAGAATGGTATCCTTTTTATAAAGTTCAAATACAACTAGAACTATTATGTTTGGATATAATTGTGGGTTGAATCGTATGAAATTACTGTTTTTGACATGTTTTGACCTAAAACATCGCAAATTCATAAGGTTAAGCATAACTTATGTATGGAAAAAAAAACTATTAAAGAAAAACAAGAGAGCCCTGGCCACCAGTGTGGCTCAGTTGGTTGAGTGTTGTCTCATGCACCGAAAGGTTGCCAGCTTGATTCCCAGTCAGGGCACATGCCCAGGTTTTGGGTTTGATCCCTGGTCAGGCTGTGAATGGGAGGCAGCCAATTGATGTTTCTCTTACATCAATGTCTCTCTCTCCCTCTCCCTCCCTGCCTCCCTCCCTTCTGCTCTCTATAAAAAAATCAATTTTTTAAAAAAGAAAAAAAAGAACAAAATAAAAATTTTAAAATCAATAAAAACTTTTTTTTTTTTTTTAAAGTAAGAGAATGAGCCTTGCTGGCGTGGCTCAGTGGTTGAGCATCAACCTATGAACCAAGAGGTCCCAGGTTCGATACCCAGTCAGGGCACATGCCTGGGTTTCAGCCTTGATCCCCAGTATGGGGTCTGCAGGAGGCAGCCCATCAATGATTCCCTCTCATGATTGATATTTCTATCTCTCTCTCCTTCTCCCCTTCTCTCTGAAATGAAAAAAAAATTTTTTAAAGCAAGAGAACGAGGAATACAAAATTCAGAGTAGTGATTACCTGGGGTCAGTAGGAGGAGGGGTCAGAGATGGCAAAGAGCCCATTAGCAGATTTAATTTTTAGTGATGTTCTGGTTCTTGGGTTGGATGGTAGATTCAAGGACTTCTTTTGTTTTGTTTTGTTTTGTTAATCCTCAATGCAGGATATTTTTCCCATTGATTTTTAAGAGAGAATGGAAAAGAGGAAGGGGGGGGGGGGAAGAGAGAGAGACAAAGAAGTATTGATGTCAGAGAGAAACATCAATCAGTTGCCTTCTTTGCCTTCCATATGCGCCCTGACCAGGGGTCAAACCTGCAACCTAAGTACGTGCCATGACTGGGAATCTAAGCCACAGCCTTTTGATGTATGGGATGACACTCCAATCAACTGAGCCACAGGGCCAGAGCAAAGCAGACACTTTTTAATTTGATCTTTTCAATAGCCCTAGATTGGCATTGTCATATTCATTTTACAGATGTGGAAATGGAGGCTCATCAAATCCGAAGGCCCTACTATGACTGAGTAGTGGAGCTGGGTGGGAACCCAGCCCTTCTGGCTCCCAGCGCAGTACCCTGGCTCCCAGCACAGTACCCTCCTCCCAGCCATAAAGCTGCATTGGGGCTTCTTTCTAAGCAGAAAGACCTGCCTTTCTAACTGGAGCCACCCAAGCTCAGTTTTGCCTCGTGCCGTGATTGGGGGACATTGTCTTGATCCTCTGCTTCCACCACTGTTACTCTGCTGTGTTCACTGTTTACTTTTCTGGTCTTCTTCCTTGGCTGCCATGCAGACTCCTGAGCTGGTGACAGACGATGGTGGGGAGATGGAGGTGTCGAGGATGGCTAGGGTTCTGGCTTGTGCTACTGGATGAATGGAAGTGACTGAGAAGGCCTGGCTGGCATGGCTCAGTGGTTGAGTGTCAACCTATGAGCCAGGAGTCACAGTTCAATTCCCTGTCAAGGCATATGCCAGGGTTGCAAGCCCGATCCCCAGTGTGGGGAATGCAGGAGGCAGCCTATTGATGATTCTCTCTTATCATTGATCTTTCTCTCTCTCTCCCTCTCCCTTCCTTTCTGAAATCAATAAAAATATATTTTTAAAAAGACACAGCCCTAGCCACTTTGGCTCAGTGGATAGAGCATCGGCCTGCAGACTGAAGAGTCCCAGGTTCGATTCCAGTCAAGGGCACATGCCCAGGTTGCTAGATCCTCAGTAGGAGGCATGCAGGAGGCAGCCTATCAGTGATTCTTTCTCATCATTGATGTTTCTATCTCTCTCTCCCTCTCCCTTCCTCTCTGAAATCAAATTAAAAAGAAAAGATACAGAGCTATTTCATAAGCCCAAAGAAAATCTAAAAATAAATAAAGAAGAAATGACTGAGGAGGGCAAATTTGAGGTGAAAAAGTACAAAGATGGTGTTAGACCTAATGAACTGCAGGAATTTTAAGATAGCCAAGAAATAGCATGACTGTATATATGGAGACATTTAGTGACATTTATTATCTGTGAGACCTACAGCTTTGGACGTCAGAAGCGGTGGGTATCTGCTGCTTGCCTTTGGTGTGCTTCTCCCATAGGGGACACTAGAGGGCAGCACCCAGCAGCATAAATGCCAGAACTTCAGGGTCACAGATCAGAGTTGAAGTCCTAGATACACCCCTCCCTGTTCAGCAGCAGTGTGAGTTTAACCTCTGTGAACCTCGGCATTTCTCATCCTACCCCTTAATGTGAAGTAGGATGTACAGTGGTTCAGAGTGTGGACTCTGCAGTCAGAAAGCCTAAATATGCGCCCCAAACTTGCCACTTACCAGCTGGGTGACTTTGGCCAAGTTACAGAACTTGTCTGTACCTGGTCTATAAAGTGAATGTAGTAAGTTTCATGTGGTGATTACAACAGGGGCCCGCTCATGGTAAGTTCTAATTAGATAGCTATTTTATTTTGACCTCTTCTTCCCGCCCCATCCCAGCTTCCCCAGCCATTCCGGGTAGGACTCTCTGAGGCAAGACCACTGCCTCTGAGAATCAACAGGAGAATAAATGACTCCTGGTCTGGCACTGTCCTATGTCTTCTGGATTACTGCAGTCATCTCCTAACTGGTCTCCATTTTTCCCTTTAAGTTCATTATCAACACAGCAAACAGCACAATGTTGTGTGTTTTTCAACAGCACAATCTTTTAAAAAATCAGATCATGTTGAACACCCCTTAAACCTTTCAAAGGCTTCCCCTGCTCTTAGAGTAAAATCCAAAACCTTCACCCTGGCCTCCAGCCTGCTCCTCTGACCTCAGCTCTTGCCATTTTCCTGGTAGCTTAACAGACACTGGACACACCAATCTCTCGGTCTGAGGACCTTTGCACATACTGTTTTTTTCTGCTGGGAAAGCTCTTTCCCCAATTCCACATAACTGTCTCCTACTCATCTTTCAGGTCTCAGCTTAATATCACCATGTAACTCCACTTTCCATTGTGACACCAGTGTATTCCTTGTTCATAATTTCTACGGAAGCCCTATGGCTATGTGGTTGAAACAGGCTCTGGAGGCAGACTGCCTGCATGTTGAATCCTATGGGGCTTGGCCACTCCTTGGCCATGTGACCTTGGCCACATTTACCTGATCACTCTGTCCTTCAGTTTCCTAATATATAAAGTGGAGTATGTTAATAATAGCACCTTATAGGATCAGAACCTGGCATAGAGTAAGCACTAAGTAAATATTAGCAGGCATTTTATTATTCTTTCATGGCACATGCCTTGGGATTTAATTATTTTGATTTTTGAAATGTAAGCTTTGAGGGAACAGGGACTCTGCTTTTTAAAAATATATTTTTATTGATTTCAGAGAGGAAGGGAGAGGGAGAGAGAGATGGAAACATCAGTGATAAGAGAAAACCACTGATGGGCTGCCTCCTGCACGCCCCCTACTGGGGATCAAGTCCAAAACCTGGGCATGTGCCCTTGACTGGAATCGAACCCGGGATCCTTTCCCGGCCAACACTCTATCCACTGAGCCTAACTTGTTAGGGCGGGACTATGCTTCTTTTATTTTCTGTGCCCCTAGCACCTTCCGTAGTGGCTGGTTCAGAGTAAGTGCTAATTATCTTGTTGAATGAATTCATGAAAACAGAAGTGATCTCATCCCTTTTGGAGCTCACAATCTAAAGATGGTGGAGTCCTACTTACCTTGTTCTTCGTACTGTTCCACACTTGGCCACGTTAGAGATGGAAAAGCTGAGACCTGTAAAGTTGGGATGATTTGAGCAAAGACCCATCAAGGTGGAAGGGATATTGCTCTTCCCAACTTCCCAGAGGGAAATAAAATTTCCCTCATGTAGTCAGGAACATGATGAAGCACCAACAACACATGAAACCTGCTACATCCATTGTGAACACAAGTCACGTACAGCCTTTTATTTTTGGAATAATAACCAGGGCAAAGTTTCCATCACAAGAGCAGTTAAAAACAAAGAGAACCTGTGAGCTCTCTGGATGGAGCAGCAGATGAATTGTAGAGCTGCTGGCTGCGATGGCACTGACGTTGCAGCTGTGTCTTCATGGGAGAGACATCGAGTCCCCTGTCCAGGTAACTGCCATGGCCCAAACGTTTTGTTCCTGCTACACTTAGGAATCTAGAGGCCTCATTTTACAAATGTGGGAACAGAGACTTAGAGAGAAGGGACATACTTGCTCAGTGCACATAATGAATTAAATCTAAGCTTCTGACTTCCAGCACAAGATTCTTTTAAGCTCTAATTAAAATAAAAGCTCTTAATATGAGAATTGAAAGAAAGGAGAGGTGAGGAGGAGGTTGGAGAAGGAGAAGGGCTAGGAGAAGGCAAAGGAGGAGGTGTCAAGTCAGGTGCCCTTTAGTGGGCAGGGGCACTGACAGGTATGGCGGCAACCAGAAACCTTGAGGGGGAGGGCAGGAAGTCTGCTGGGAAAGAGGAGATGGAGGCTGAGCCTAGCTGCTTTATTTTCAGAGTTGCTATCTTTATCTGCATCTGCTAAATTATTAAACTGATATCACATCCTAGAGGGTGCCAGGTCAGGTTGCAGGGAAGAGACTGAAAGGGAGAGGTTTGATCTCTTAGCAGAGGCCTTGAATCTTCTAGGCTGGGATGGGAATAGATTTCTTAGGCCTTGACCTCTTGCCCCACCCCACTCTCAGCTGATGGAGGGGACCCTGATTTGGGCCACAGCCACACTCTCCCACCATAAGGCTCTGTCTCTGTTGGCTGCTGTCCTGAGAGAGGTGTGCATATAATGGACAGGACTCTGGATTTAAGTCCTCCTCTCTCTCTCTCCCCCCGCCCCTCTCAACACTTAATCATCTTTATTCATTTATTTATATTTATTTAGTTAGTTAGTTTTGCTAATCCTCACTCGAGGATATTTTTCCATTGATTTTTAGAGAGAATGGAAGAGAGAGGGAGAGATAGAGAAAAACATTGATGTGAGAGAAACACATCAATTGGTTGCTTCTTGCAGGAGCCCTGACCAGAGTCTGGGCCAGGGAGGAGCCTGCAACCAGGCTCTTGGCTGGAATCGAACCTGGGACCCTTTGGTCTGCAGGCTGATGCTCTATCCACTGAGCCAAACCAGCTAGTGCTGCCCCTTCTCTTTCATGGTCTCTTGCTCAGACCAAGGACAGATATGTCTAGTTTCTGACATTTTGGACAAATTCTTGCATCTGTCAGTGCTTTTGTCTAGGCCGTAGGTGTTAGCAGTTCCATTCCTCAGACCCTGAAGATGACAGAGAAAACATGCCTTTCTCAGGATTGCACAGCTAGGACTGAACTTCAGTTCAAACTTAAGTCTCTCTAATTCCAGATTCCTTTCTTTTCTCTATTTTTAAATTTTTAATGTTTTCTCTATTTCCCATCTTTTCTACAAGAGGATTGTGTAACTTATAAAGATAAAACAAAACAAAAACAGCCCTGACCAGTCTGGCTCAGTTGGTCATCCCATGCACCAAAGGGTCACTGGTTGGATTCTCAATCAGGGCACATGCCTGGATTTTGGGCTTGATCCTCAATGGGCGGAGGGGGTGGGGGGGTGGGGGTGGGGAGCAATATTGAAGGCAGCCAATCAATGTTACTCTCTCACAACGATGTTTTCTCTCTCTCCATTTCCCTTTCCCTCTCTCTAAAAGCAATGAAAACATTTTAAAAAGATCAGAATAAAACAATGATTAGTACGGTCTAAAAATGTACTTCCTAATTCCCAGTGTTGTGTTTGTGAGGCTGGCTGTGCACTAAGAGGTGGTTGGCTGTGACCCCTGTCCACTTCTGAGAGTGCAGAGCCCAGGGCAATTAAGGAAGCCAGGAACAAAGTGGGCAGATGCCAAAGCTCTCATCTCTTATCCTGTGCAGGCAGTATTCTCATCGTGAATCCGTCTCCTTTTCCACCACTCCCCTCCCCCCCCCCCCCCCCCCCCCCGCCCCAGCTATCTTTGCATCACTGGCTTTGGTTCATCCTTCAGGTCTCAGTTTAAATATCATCTGCAGAGAACTCTCCCTGATTCCCTCCCACCCAACTGGACCTAATGTCTGCTCTGTGTTCCCAGAGCCTCTGTGTTTTCCCATCCCAGCAGATAACTCACTGAACTGCCATCACATGTCTGTATGCCCCCTAGACGGTTTGCTCCCTGAAGGCAGGGCCCCATCTGATCATTGCTGTAAACTCCAGCAGCCAGTCACACAGAGAAGGTAATGATCAAATTTGTCAAATGAATGAATAAATGAATGCATGACGAAGGGGACTTTTCTATTCTCAACAAGCTTTATCTACCCTTGTATTGTTTTTCAATTCAAACAAATGTTTATTGGATGCTTTCTGGGGCCAACCATCCTACTTAACTTTAGTAGAGTCTATTGATAAGCAAATAGGGTGAGAGACTATTAAATAAGTAAATAATAAACAAATACATATATAACTTGTGGAAAGTGCCACAGAGGATAGGAAGAGAGGACATACCAGAGAATAGCAGGGAGATGAGCTGTGTCTTCGGGTTGGGTCAGATCTGTGTTTGAATTCTTGCTTGACCACTTACCTGCTGTGTGACCCTGAGCAAGTCTCTTCACTTCACTGGGCTTTGGTTTCTCATCAGAAAGAAAAGGTTGCTCATGCTCCTTTCTTTTAAAAAAAATATTTATATTGATTTGAGAGAGGAAGGGAGAGAGCGAGAGATACAAAAACATTAATGATGAGAGAGAATCACTGATCAGCTGCCTCCTGAAGGCTCACACTGAGGATCAAGCCCACCACCTGGGCTTGTGCCCTGACCGGAATCAAACTGTGACCTCCTGATTCATAGGTCGACACTCAACCACTGAGCCACGCCAGCTGGGCTGTGCTCCTTTCTTATGTATGCTGTGGAGAGATAGAGAACATTCATCCATTAAATAAAAATAGGTTGAGTATTCCTTTCTACTTAGAGATAGGACTTTCCCAAGTTCACCCAGATGGGCCCTGTGTGGGATTTTAACTGGCTGCTTCTCTGGATCTGGCTGCTGGTGGTGTTATATTGTAAATTAGCGAGCTAGACAAGACGCCTTAACAAGCCAATTAATTAGGAGTCGTTTATTGAGCTCGGGTTCAGAGCAGAATACCTCTGTCAAATTCTGAACCAACACATAGAGGAAGTTCTCTCTATTTATACCTTTTTGAGCCCTTTGTCTGCAGACTTTACAAAGGCTCTATGTAAGTTATTTTTGCAGATAGTTTGTAACTGTGGATACATCATGAACAAACACTTGGCATGAGTATATGGGAATTATCAGTATTTGCCTATTATGTTAGACGGCTAGCTTGCAAGGTCAGGCAGTTTTTATCTTTTTCCTTTTTTAAAATATATTTTTATTGATTTTTTTACAGAGAGGAAGGGAGAGGGGTAAAGATTTTTTTACAGAGAAGAAGGGAGAGGGGTAGAGAGTTAGAAACATCGATGAGAGAGAAACATCGATCAGCTGCCTCCTGCACACCTCCCACTGGGGATGTGCCTGAAACCAAGATATATGCCCCTGACCGGAATTGAACCTGGGACCTTTCAGTCCACAGGCTGACACTCTATCCACTGAGCGAAACCGGTTAAGGCAGTTTGTATCTTTTTCTATTATTCAAACAAAAACAGTTATTTTATAGAATAAGGGGCTATCTAAAAATAACGGACCTACAGAATAAGAGACTGAAAAAGAATAACAGAGTAGTTCAAACAGCAGTTTTCCAAAGAAGGAATTACTATGCTTCAGTGGGGGTAACTCCTAGTCTTGCTCCCCTTATTCATCTCGCAGAAGTTGGGAGCAGTGATCTGCCTGCTTCAGACAAAACACCTGTCAATCTCCCCAGAGCGATGATGATGATGATGTGTGTGTGTGTGTGCTGCACAGAGAAAGACACAAGGTTTGTGACACAAAGGAGACCATTCAAAGGGATGACACCATTAAGCAGGACATTCCTTCTTACTGGGGGCAACCTGGTAACTCCTGACGCTCCATTATCCCCATTGAATCCTTGAGGCCCTGTCTTCACCGAACTTCGCTTCTCCTTCCCCCTCTGTGAGCCTCCTCTAGAACCAATGCACCCACTAAACTCCTCCCCCTCCCTGAGCCATCAGTCATTGAACCCCTCTTCTTGCCCTCACTGATTCCCTCTTCTTGTCCTCCACTGAGTCTCCCTCACTCCTCCTAAGTCTTTCTTCCTTCACAGAGCCTGGTCCCCTCACGGCTCTCTCTCTCCTCTCTGAGCTGCCTCTCAGGAGCCCAGCTGTCTCACCCACTAGTCCTAATCACTCAATCTAAGGCACCTGAAAGCATGGAGGGGGAGGCTCCCTGTTCTCCTCTTCCACATCAAGCTGGTGCGGCTCCCCCATCTGCCTCCTCTTCAGCCTGGGCAGTAATCACACTGGCCACACTTTTGGCGGGTCCCCCTGAGCCCAGAGTTAGCTGCACTTCCCAACCCGTATGAACTAGTTTCTAGCCCTCCAGCCTCCGCCCACCCATTACAGGGACCGCCCATCTCTGATGGCACCTTTAAAGAGATGGAAATGGAGGCAGGGCGCTGGCGTCTGGGCCAGTGGTTAGAGAGGGTATGGCAGGGTCATTTCTGTTGTGGGGAAAATGGGCAGGGCTCCGTTTTCTATTTTGCCAGGATGACAATGTTCCTCCCCAATGGCAGGAGGAACCCAGGTATCTGAGCCCCCAGAGGGCATAAATGGCTGAGCTGCTCCCATCCAGGGGTCCAGATTCAGCGACAGACCTGCAATGTGATCTTGGGGAAGGCACCACTGCACTTTCTGGGTCTGTTTCCCCTCTCTGTAAAGGCGTGAGACAGCTACTGGGAGGAGCAAACAGGAGCAGGGCCATGGGAAGAATTTTGCACACTGTGGGGTCCGGGGCTCCTCTGGGGGGTCCATCAAGGTTTACAAAGCGGAGGGGGACGCAGTGGCAGCGCTGTAGTTTGTTTTGCTGGCTCGAAGGGCCTGCCAGGACTCCAGTCTCCCCTCTATGTTAACCTCTCCACTGCTCCAGGGAGATCGGAGAAGGGGGTCCTGGTGGGCCTTGTGGCGCAGAAGACCAGGCAGAACCGATTGGACTAAGGGGTGCGGTACGGGAAGGAGCACTGTGCAAAGAGTTAAGCCTCCTGAGTTCTCACCGTCACACAGGCAAAACCCTCCCCCAGGTGGAGACTGGAGTCCATGATTTGTAAGCACTAGCTATCAGAGCATATGACTCGGGGCCAAAACAGAGAAGATGCAGTGTTCTTACGACCGAAAATTTGGGAGAGGTGGATGGAGACCGGATGCCCTAGCAAAGCCGAGAGGGACAGAGGACCTAAAGGGTGTGGGCAATGTCGTGAATGGGCGGGGCAGAGACGGGTTAGAGCATGCCAGCCCGGGATTGGCTGTGCTGTCTATCGCTCCGCCCGAATTCTATAAGAGGCATTGGCAGCTGGCAAGGTGCTGGCGCGGGGGCTGCGGCCACATCGCTAGCTTTCTTGACGTCCATCCTCCCTCGCGCGGGGGCAACCGGCCAAACCCGAGGACCGACTGCTGCAGACCGCCGGGGGGCGGGGGATGCCGGGCTGCCGCATTAGCGCCTGCGGCCCGGGGGCCCAGGAAGGGGCAGCGGAACCAGGGTCGCCGCCGCCGCCGCCGCCCCGGGAGCCCCTGCCATCCCCTCAGCCCCCGCCCCCAACTCCGACCTTGACCTCGACACCTACTCAGGCCTCGTCGCTGCCAGAGGCGACCCCAGCGTCGGTGGGCTTGGCCGAGGGGCAGGAGCTGCAGCGCTGGCGTCAGGGCGCTAACGGGGGTGCGGGGGCCACCGGGCCGGCAGGGGGCGCGGGCGGCGGCCCGGGTGCGGCGGGGTCCGGGGGGCGCGCACTGGAGCTGGCCGAAGCGCGGCGGCGACTGATGGAGGTGGAGGGCCGCCGGCGCCTAGTGTCGGAGCTGGAGAGCCGCGTGCTTCAGCTGCACCGCGTCTTCCTGGCGGCCGAGTTGCGCCTGGCGCACCGGGCCGAAAGCCTGAGCCGTCTGGGCGGTGGCGTGGCGCAGTCCGAGCTCTACTTGGCGGCTCACGGGTCGCGTCTCAAGAAGAGCTCGCGCCGCGGCCGCCGGGGCCGCCCGCCCGCGCTGCTTGCCTCGGCGCTGGGTCTGGGTAGCTGCGTACCCTGGGGCACCGGACGCCTGCGGCGGGGCCGCGGCCCGGAGCCGGATTCGCCCTTCCGCCGAAGCCCGCCCCGCGGCCCCGCCTCCCCCCAGCGCTGACCTCAGCGCCGCGACCCCTGGCCACCCGACAGGCCGTTGCCGAGGCGCGGATGAAGGACTGCGGACGCGTCACTGGCGCGGATGGATGGACTGGTCGGTCACAGGAAGAGACAGTCGGGCGGCCGGGGGACCAGTAAAGGAGGCTAAGGTGCGGTCTTAGCGGCTGGTGCTTCCAGGGGGCGGGGGTGGGTGGTGCAGGGAACCGGATCTCCCTGCCTTGGGGCTTCTGGAGCCCGCTGGGTCCCTAATAAAGTTGTCCACTTTCGGTTGCGGCCTCTCCCAGACCTGGGAAGTGAGGCGGTAGCACCAAGTCCCTATTATAGAGATGGACAAACGGAGGGTGCTCAGACCCCAGGAAGGTTTGCCAGCAAACTTTTACCAATTGGAGGCTGCTGCACTGACGCAGTACTCCCTCCTCCTCCCCTGCACCTGCATCGACTTCCCTGCGTCCCTTGGGGCTGTAAGAAGAGTCTTGCCCTTGAGGTTGCTGTTTTCTGACACCTCCTAGCTCCATACCTTTGGGCGGACAGAGTAATGAAGTCCCAAGATGGGGTGGGGGCTGGTACAGCGATGTTCCACTGAGTTCTCTCCCAGGCCCCTGTTTTCCATTTGTGAGATGGAATCCCAGAGAGATTGACGGGTTTTGTCCCATAATGCTTCAGCCCTTCCACTTCTAGGAGAGGTTTTTTTCTCACGCCCTCATGCAGCTTAGCTCAGAGTACAGCCTTAGATAACCAGTGTTTGCAAACTGTCTAAAGCCTCACTTGTTCTCCGAGAGACCCCTCCCCCCAACCTGGCTCTAAAATGGCTCTGCCAGGGATGGAGTCAGGTAACATCTTTTAACAGGCCCAAGGGGACAGGTATGTCATTGACTTCTAGAAAGGGGGTCCTTAAAGGGCCAGACCTGGAATGAGCTCTGCTTCTCTTCCTGTCCACATGCACTTCAGGCTCCCCTTCCCCAGCCCCCACTCAGCTGTGAATGGCCCCACTGCTGCTTTGCTGCTCACCAGCTGAGTTGGCTGCAGCCTTCACCTCCAGGAAGGGCTGTAGTGAGGTTAACACAGGGCAGAGGTCTGACTTCTCCCCCATGAGTCATAGAAGAATGGTTCATTCTCTTAAATCACACCTAGAAACAGGGCTTTTGCTGGTGGAGTCAGGAGCTAATTTAGAGTCCTCATTTTGCAGAGTGGCAAGGTCACATGCCAGCAAAGGGACAGAACTAGATCCCAGGCTTTCTCTTAGTGTCTTCTCCCTGCCCAGGGGCAGGCGCTAGAGAGAACTGATGTCCAGCTTGTATGCTGTGTGACCTGGAACAACTCTGCCCCCTCTTTGGGCCGGTTTCCTCAGTCTCTCTCTCTGGATACAGCTGTCCCTCCTTATGTCAGGACTTGGGAATGGGTAGATGGGGGTAGGATGAGAATGTCTGAGTCAAGGGAGTCTGGTTTGATCCTAGAGTCCTCAGGGTCTGGTGTATTGCTCTGAAAGGCAGAGCCCCAGGGGTTCTCACCACCCCCCACCCCCCATCAGCCTTTTCTTTCCCCAGGTACCAAACTTTTGGGCTGGTTTCTTAGCTAATAGCCAGGCCTTCCTGAACCCATTTTTAGCTGGGGAAGGAAAGTCTAGGAGGAGGTCTCAGAGACTGAGGAGAGCTTGGGGACCAGGAGAACAGTAGGTGGCCCTGACATCCTCTGGCCTCCCCAGAGAGGCGAACCTTCTGAAGCTGCTCTGGTGTTTGGGGTCTGGAGGTGAAGAAAGGACAAGGACTTTCTGGGTGTGACACAGTGAGGAGCTTTGGCCACCGCGCTGGGGTGTAGCCAGAACTGTTTGTTTTCTGGGTTGCACAGAAGAGCACTTGGTCCAGAGAAGCTTTTAGCTAATGGTGTAAAGTGCTCTGTGTCATCCCAATTTTGCCTTTCTCTGGGATTTATTAGTAATCAGCTTTGTCCTGAGGTGGAGGTGGAGGTGGGGGAGGGAATTAGAGATGGTAGGAAATAGAGATGGTCCTGGAGTCACAGGCAGCTCTGTCTCCTCCCTCCACTTCCAGATGTCCCACTGCTAACCACCAAGGACCTTGGCTGTGTCACATGGTGCTCAGTGGCTTGAACCCCAGCTCTTGGTTTAGTGCTCTGCTCACCACCCCTCAGCCCAGGGCCTCCTCTAGGAAGCTCCATTTTTTTCTCAATCAACAAACATTGACATCTACTCAGTCCAGGGGCTCAAGAAGCAGCACTTAATCAGAGGGTCTCCACTTTTAAGATTCTGTGTCTCCCAGTCCTCCTCCAGGCAACTTCGCTGACAGTCACCATTCCAGGGGACCCTCTGGGGGCTGGGCAATTTGTATTGTTTGGAGGGCTGTTTTTAGGCCTTCATAAATAACTATAGCCCCTGGTCAGGAAATTGACCCCCTTCTCTGCCCCCACCCCCATGACTTCCTGAACACTTTCTTGATGGCCTCCAGCCCTGGGGACTGGACCTGTGCACTGAGGACATTGATGGCTACTAGTGAATCTGCGATTTCAACAAAGGGAAATGAGGGAACAGGAGCCTTTCTTCAGGTTAATGCCTGGGGCTGGGGAACCAGTTCAGAGTTCTAGTCTGGAACCTGTCCCTCCCCTGGATAAGCCCCTTCCCTCTCTTGGCTGGCTGTAGCCAAGTGAAGGCCTCTCGGGTCTCTGGGTGGCGCCACCAGAGGGCAGTGTGGGGCTGCTTCCCTGGGCACCTCCCCATAGCCTGGAGCAGCTAGACTCTCAGTGTCCCTGCCCCCATCCAGCCTCTTGGCAGAAGAGGGGTTAGGGGAGGTCACTTAGAGAATAGACCCAAAGGAAGCCTTCTGGTTGGGCCAGTCCCATCAGGAAAGACTTTCCTGGAAAGAGGTTGCCCTTGGTGATGATCACCAGGAGTCACTTTGCTTCTCACAGATTCGTTACACTGATAACTCAACAAACATTGATGAACACCCTCTCTCACCTGGGGATCAAGGTGGTTTCCTAAAGAGGAGGCTAAAGCAACAGGTCTTGGCTTAGGTGCTCCAAGCCTGCAGATGGCAGTCTCTAGGAGGCTCCTTTTCCCTGACAGCAGCTCTGGAGGAAATGGGGGCGGGGCCAGGCTTCTCAGGGCTGGAGAGGTCTTTAGAGCCAGCGGGGGAGGAGGTGTTTGGGAAAGCTGGGAGGTCCCTAGCCTATTTCTCCCCCCATTAGTCCTGACCAGCCACACCATGGCCAGGAGTCATGGGAGAAGGAATCCTTGGTTCTGGAATAATATATCAACCGCCTCCTCTATGTGGCACTGTGCTAAGCACTTTATAGCCACTATCTATTTCAATCCAGCTATTCTGCAATGTAGGGGTTATTCCCATTTCCACAGGTGACTTGCGCAAGGTCATAGACCCTGTATGTGGGAGATCCCTTAAACATCTGACTGTGACTTTCCATTTATCAGATGAATGTGGGAGGATTCTCACCTTTATGTCTGGGTCCAGTGATCCCTGTTTCTGGGAGTGATGTGATAAGAGGGGTAGCTGGAGGGATAGCAGAAGGTGCCCCTCCCAAGGTCTGGGCACACCCCCAGAGGCTGGCTCCTCAGCCTGTTGTCTTGGTTCTGGGGGAAGGGAGGAGGGGTGAGTTAGGCTGAGTCAGCACACCTGGCTTCAGGCAAAGGCAGCCCAACTATGCTGAGGGCCTGTGCTTGCCTTGAACTGCTGCTTCCCTCCACACCTGGGCTGGGATGTTTGGTGCCAAGGAGAGCAAAGATCCTGGGATGGTAGCGGAGGAGGAGGGTAGGCTCCATAGTGGGGCAGAAAGTACCCCAGGCTTGGAACAAAACAGACCTGGGATACTGTCCTGGCCTGGAACTTCTCCGCTGGGAGGCCTTAGGCAAATAATTTACCTTCTTCCTGAACCAGTTTCTGAGTGTGTGTGTGTGTGTGTGTGTGTGTGTATGTGTGTTGGGCAGCTAGGGAGGAGATAGCTTCTGAGTATGAAATGAGGAGCCACACTAAGTGCCTAGCACATAGTGGAGGTCTGTACTAGTGTAACGGAGCAGATCTGCCCAGCTTAGGACAGGCTGCCAGGACATAGCCCCCAGCAATGTGGGCCTTTGCTTCTCCAGAGCATCACCATATCAGGAATCCCTGGAACCTCCCCCGTCTCTCTCCACCATGGGCCCCGGGGAACTCCATAAGGGGAGAGATGGAGGAAGGGGCAGGCTTTTCATCCCAGGAACATTCCATTCCAGCTGCTCAGACCAGTGGGGATCCCAGCCAAGGACAAAGGCTCAGGGGAACCTCTGCTTACCCCAGGAGCCCCCACTCCTTCCAGGGCCAGAGTCAGTGGAGCCCAGTTCCATAATATTACCCCGGCACCTTCTCTCCATAATGGCCCCTCTTAAGGAGGTAGATGTTGAAGGGTTTGGGTGGGGCTGGGTGGCTGTGGGGAAGAGGTAATTGAAAATCTTGAAATTGTTCTCTCCAGCTTCTCCCAGCAACTCTCTGGATCTGAACTCCTGGGATTCTGTTCCTTCCCTGAGCACCTCCAGGAAGACTTCTCCACTGGACCCTACACAAGGCGGAGCCTCCTTACTTCACAGGGCAGGATTTGGGGGAAGTTCCTGTACTATGAATTTCTTTATGTATGCCACATTCGACTTTAGTTTCTGTTGTACCATTAGAAGTCCCTGAGATGCTATCAGATTATTTAAGAGTGCAGCAAATCTTTCCAATGTGAAAGTGAAAAGGATTTCTTTAAAAAATCATTACTCTTAAGTCACAACACGGCTTGGTAGCTGCCCTTGCTTCTCAGTCTAACAGCTTGGAGACCTGTTTGAGGGAAATTGGTTTGAGAAATCCCTGTCTTCCTCATTCACTGTTCTCGCCCCATCCCTATGGGAACATGCCTGTGGCCCCTCAGAAAGGTGATCAGCTCTGGCTCCGGGGGGAACACACCTCTTTCTGAGAAAGAGGTAGTGGCTACATAATTCTAAGCCAAATTTTAAATGAGAAAAGGAACCACACTTATTCAGATGTCCTGATCATAGAGGGAAGAGGGCCACATTTACTCACACACAACCCAGAACTGGTAGAATTCTGCGAAATGAATGTATATGGAGTCAGTCCCCTGATTCATACATTCAGGAAGAATAAATTTCAATGATGTGAGACAACTGCATGTGGTTTTGTTTACTTTGCGAGTGGCCTTGCCTGTTTTCCTTTATGTGTCTGTCACCACTCTTTAAGTTGGCAATTCCTCGAGCAGTTTCTGTTTAGTTTCATTTGACGATCTTGGGACTGTTGACTGATTTGCAGACTGATTTCTCCCTTGACCTGGCTCAAAGCTGACCCTCTCCAGGAAGTCTTCCCTGACTAAGACCGTGATGAGGAAGTTAGGGGTTGGGAATGCACATGTGAGATGTGTGACGGGGAGGGAGGTTGTGCATGCTGTTGATAAACCTGGCAGCATATGACTGCTGGCAACGGTGTGGACCTGTTTTTCAGTCAGGGTCCCAGCAGGAGACCGGCACATTCAAACTGGCAGAGATGTAAAAGGGACTCTTTCCAAAGATGTGGGCTTAAGAAACTAATGCGGAATGGTGCTGCTCTCAGGGCGTAGCAAAAGTTGGAAGGCTTTACTACTCCTGGACCTAAAATGGGGGAGGGAAGTGGAGGGTAAAGGGATGAGAGGACAGCTGTGTGGAGAGTCCCTGACAGGAGCAGTGGCCTGTGACTGAGATAGATGAATAAGACAACCTGGTGGGGAGGGAACAGGGGAATAAATACCCCATTCTTCTCCAATTTCCTGCTGGGGCCTCTCATTGGCCAAACCCAACAGGAAGGCAAGGAACAGGTAGTCACTGATGCACAGTTCCCAGAGGTCATCCTCCTCAGGGCAAAGAGCAGGGAGAAGGCGGAGAGTGGGCCTGGAGGAGCCAACACATTTGTAGCTGCTTGGGGGCCATATCAACGGTTCCCTAACGTTTACAGCAGGGCTTCTTTGCCCCTCTAGAGTTTCCCCACCTACTGTGGTCATAAGGCGGGGGGATTGTTACTTGGAGAGCACTGTGGGGGATAGGGACTTTCCTTCCTCACCCTTCCCCTCTCTGGCTCTGGGATTTCCAGTTCTTTTTTTTTTTTAATTTTATTTTTATTGTTTTAAGTATTACAAATAGTAGTACATATGTCTCCTTTTTTTCCCCCCTTGATCTACCCCCGACCTCCCCTACCCCCCAGGACATACCTTCACCTGCCCCCCCTCCCCCCCCTCCAGTTCTTGATAACAGCCTGCCCTGGCATCTTACATAGCTGCAGGAATTGTCCACAAGAGAACAATGCCAGCCACTGAGTGTTTTTCTCACACTCACTGTCCCACTCTTAAACATACCCACAGGCATGCCTGTTATCCCCACAGTCAAGGCTGTTGTCACACGTGCATCAAGAAAATGTCTGTCTTGTCACACTGATACACTCTGCCATAGGCATACATAAAATGGCAAATGTCACAGAAATATTAACTCTTGTCCCTTGACAACATGCCCTGTCACATATATGTATAGGAGACATACCGTCACCCTCATCCATGGGACATCAGAGTGTAGGGGCAGGATGGTGCAGGGGTTAACAGGAAAGGCTTTGGAGTCAGACTAACTTCTCTGATCTTTTTGGCATTAGTTTCCTGGTCTCTGACATGGAGCTAATCCTTGTTCTTGTGTGGAGTTGTGAAGATGAAATGAGGGGTACTGATCGGGGAGACCTAGCATAGTTTTGGCCTGGAGTAAAGCACTCTAGTAGCTGTTACTGGGAACATCTGTCTCTCTCCTGCTTCTCACCCCATGCAGGTTACTTAGGGACACTAGTGAGCACGTGCACCTGCACAAGGCCAGTTAGAAACCCTTAGGCGCATGCACCCTCCCCAGACATGTGTACATTATCAGACAAACTCCCTCTGCCTGAACACTCTCCCCCAGATCTGCATGGCTTGCTTTCCCCTACCTTTAATTCTGTGCAACCAAATGTCACACTTTTGATGAGGCCCACCCTGACTTCTTTTAAAATTCGCAAACTCCAGCTATTCCAACCCCTTACCCTGCTGTGTATGTTTTTGAGCATCACTGATCTTCTAAGACTATATAATTTAGTTTATGATCTGTAATCTTCAAGAGGGCAGCGATCTTAGTCTTGGGTTTGCTGACATATTCCCAATCACTGGAATGGGTAGCTGGCTCACCGTGGGCTGACTGCTGGTATACACACTTATGTACCAGTGGTTCTTGGCTTCTCACCTTCCTAAACAAACATATCCAGGTAAAGCCTGCTCCCTACCCTAACAAGCTAAGCCTCTGTGCTTATACTGTGAGCATCCCCTATGCGCCCAAATCAGGAGCTGGGACAAACTTTGTCCCTCCCAGGACCTTAGTTAGGTGGGCATGGGCAGAGTGAAGTTGGGAGCTATTTTAATCACCCAGCAAAGAAAGCCTTTCCACTCACCCTTCTAGCCATTTTGAGCCCAGCAGGGACCCTTGAGCAGGTGAGGTGGCTGGACTTACCCAGATGACCTGGGGCCTCCTCTGTGGCCTTGGGTGTTTTTTTTGCCACTCTGGCTGAAACCATCCAAGCCACCACTTCAGAGGCCACTAATGAGGATGAATGTGTTAAGGGCTTTGCAATTCATGGATCAAAGGGGATGGGTAAACAGTGGGAAGCTTCCAGGACCATGACTGGCTGATGCCCTGAGGGAAGAGCTCCCTGAGAGGGTGACATTCACTCCCAGACAGCCTGGTATGGCCTCTGGTGCTGGATAGGAGACTACAAACCTGCTTAGAACAAGTTGGAATGTGCCCATCAGCATTTGGGGGTGACAGGACCAGAGGACTAAGAGAACCTCTCCCAGATAGGGTGGCTAAACCTGCGCTCAAGCTCTGGGGGACCCTAGAAATCTCCCAGTCTTAGCTGCCATTATTGGAGGTCATCTGCAGTCTGGATTCACTCAACTTGTTTTCCACTTGCTTCCTGAGAAGGGATGGGGTAGAGGGACAGAAATGGGGTCAAGTAACCCTGAGCACCACAGTGTGAGACCAGGTCCAAGATTATTCAGATTCTAGGTGTGAAACACTGAAATAATTACTCTCGAATAGGAGACTTGCTGAGGCAATGTGCAGGTACAAGTCATATGTGTAGACATGAGCTCCTAGCACAGTTGTCAAGCTGGAGCTGGTGTTGAGAGAAGAAGGGGCATTCCCTCAGCCACAGCCCAGGACTCAAACCTCCCCCTGCTCCAAGTACCCTCCCACAATATAAGCCAGACTCAGGCTGGGGGAGGCAGCCACGGCCCCCATAGCCATGGAAGGTCCTTCTCCCAGGAGAAAGCATGGTACAGGGTGCTAGGCTCAGTGTAGACAATTTTTATTGGCAGGTGTTAAGAGTACAGAGGCGGGGCATGGTTCTCCTCCTCGAGTTGAGGACCCTGTAATCAGGCCAGTGGGGTGGGAACACTTGACTGTGGCCATTTTGGGCTCTGTACCCTCCTAAGCACAAGCTCCCAGGCAGGAGGGCTCCTTGCGACATGGGGGAAGGGAGCAACACCCTGGAAGGGTCTTGGGCTGTGTCCTACCCCAGGCCACTTGGTCCTGTCCATATACCTTGACTGCTCAGGTGAGGAGTGTTAGGGGACTGGGTCAAACATATCCCTCTTCAAGTATCTGTCTCATGCCTCCCTTTCCCTCCCCAGTGAATAGCCAGGTTGGACTACCAGGCCCTGTGAGTGGCCCAGCCTGACCCAAAGTGACTAGTTCCCATAATGCACTGTATTTTATCCATTGTGTGGGCTGCAGACCCTTGGGGCTGCTGGGCTCACTATAGGCTGGCCCTAGCCAAAAAGACCCTTCTTAGGCCACAGAAATCAACCCACGATGATGGACCAATACCCCAAACATGCTTTGTCTCCTAAAGGCAATTAACCCCCAAGACAAACAGCTCCTGCACCCCACAATCATGTTGGTCTAAAAGTGTGTGGAAATAAGCAAAGAATCCCAGCTTGGTCATAAGCCCACAGGGGCCTCACTCAGGGAGTCTGGTCTGTTCAGTCGAAGACCCAACCCTGTAGCAGAGCTGGGCCACCTGGCACAGGCTGCCTGTCTCTGGTCATGCCCTGCACACACTCCTCAAGGCCCCACTCCATCTGGGAAGACCCAGTCTCTCCTGACCAGGGTCTGAGTCAGTTACAAGGCAGCCAGGTGGGATAGCAGGAGTGGACCCAGGCCAGCAGAGGCTGCACAGGGGTCACATAGTAATTGAAAGTGGCAGGCACAACTCCATCAGGGCCTGGACGGCGCCAGGGCAGGGCAGTGGCAGTAGCTGGGTCCTGCTCAGCCAGTGCCTGGAGTGCCATGGTGGCGATGAGGTCCAGTGTCTGGCGACGCTCGTGGCTCATGAGGCACACAGTGCTCTCGTTGACCACTTGATGCAGTGTCATCAGGCAGGCGTAGCGGCGGGCTGAGTCGGCCCCGCTGAAGTGGGCCTCCAGGTAGCGCTCCAGTGTGCGCTGCTGCTCCACCACGTCCGGGAAGTCAATGAAGAACCGGGAGCACATGTAGCGTTGCAGGGCCTGCACATCAGTGCTGGGCCGTGGCCGGAAGCCACGCACCAGGAGGTGGCAGTACTTGAGGAGGCCACCACCGCGGATCTCTTCAGGGTTGCGTGTGGCGATGACTCTGTGCCGCAGGTGCTCCAAGGCTTCGTTGAAGTCCCCGTACAGGCTCTCACCTGTCACGGTGGGATGGAAGGCCTCAGACATGGGTGTGGATGAACACTGACCAAACAGCAGCAGGGAGTCCAGCATGATCTGGAAGGAGTCCACACTGAACTCGAACTGGCGCCTGACTGAGTCCACAAATTTGAGCTCCATGTTCTTGCCGCTCTTGTTGGACAGTGAGATGAGGCTCCAGCGGTCCGTATCCGTGCACACTTTCACCAGCTTCTGCACGTATGCCTCCTTGAGTGTCAGTGGCGTGATCTTGGCTCGGCTCACACCAGCCGGCAGGAAGTCCAGCAGGCAGGCCAGCACCACCTCCTTGGTCAGCTGGAAGGATGCCTCGCTGCGCAGGTCCACGCGGAACACTAAGTCTAGGTCCTTATAGCCCAAGCCATTCTCGGGGTGCAGCACGTGGCTGGCAGCTGAGCCATGTAGCCGCACACCATGCACGCGCAGTCCCTGTTCTTCGAGGCTGCTGCGGACTACCTGTGGAGGGGACGGCAGGAAGGAGAGGTGTCAGGAGCTTGCCCCCCGTCCCCAGGTCTGCCATGGGCTTCCATGTAATAGTGATAATAACATCAACCACATAACGTAAGTTGACCACTTATCAGCTGTCACACCTTTGGAAAGACATTTAACTCTCTAAACCAAAATTCCCTAGGCTAGAGAATGGCTTATTTGGAGGAAAGCCTCAGAAAGAACAGCAATAATGATAACATATGCAAGCATAGAACTTACTAAAAGCCAGGTGCTGATCTAAGCACTTTATACATTAGGATGTAAATTCGCGTAGTTCTCATAATAACTCTGTGAGGTAGGTACAATTATCCCCACGTTACAGATGGGGAAATGGAAGCACAGAGGGGCCGAGTAACTTGCCCAAGGTCACCCAGCTGGTGAATGCAGAGCTGGGAATGAAACTCAGAGCCCATGTCTTAACCACTGTGCTCTTCTACTTTTCTAAAACTCTAAGTAAAACACTTCGTTTTGTGTCAGGCATAATGCTAATTGCTCAAATGTGCTTGGAACATAATTATTAGTTCACACTCATTACTACAGTATTCCTCACAATAATCCTATGTTTGAGTATTATTATCCCAATTTACAGATGGGGGACTTGAGGCACGGAGAGGTTAACAATCATGTCCAAGGTCAGAGAGTGGCCAGGGTGAGACTAGAACCCACGTCAGTTGGATTCTCAAATCCATGAATGCTCTTTTGACTCTGAGATACACATCTTAATCTTTACAAGATCACAGTGAGGCAAATATTATACTCATTTTACAGATGAGGAAACTGAGGCTTACAGTGGTGAAATATCGAGGGGAAGCCATTCAGAAATGGCAGGCCTGGCAGCTAAAACCCAGACCCTTTCCACTCTTAGAAAGCCTCCCAACCAAGTGGGAAGAGATGTAGCAGATCCCATCTGCTGACACAGGAACAGGACAGGCAAACCTACAAGTCATTTTATTTTGTATTGATTTATTTTTTCCCTACAAGTCATCTTAAACCTGCTCCTTTAGCCAGAGGTGTCTTCCCAGGCCTAGGACCAGGTGGGGAGAAGAGGGGAGCTGGGCTGGACACTCAGAGACCCAGAGTGCTTCACACACTGTCCTGAAAGTGACCAGGCAGCATTCCTACCCTGAGTGATTCTGCAACCCTTGCTGCCAAGTCAGCGCCTGCCGCCTGCTGGAGGGGCTGCCTTCCTGGCCTCACGAGGAATTACTGTAAAGAATGCATCTAAGTGCTGAGGAGGCAGGATGCAGTGGGGCAATCTGAGGCGGGCGGCTCCCTCCAGGAAGGCTTCCGGGAGGAGGACCTTGACAATGGGCAGGTATTTTCATGGCTATGGGGAGTGAGCAACTGGCCATCAAAAACTTAGGAGGAGGTGAGGGGGAAGCTGGGGGAGGGAAAGGGGAGTATGAGGTGCCAGGCACTAGACCTTCTTACAGGAATCTGTAAGAGAGGTCTTTATGATCTCTAAGTTATAAATTGGATACTGCGGCTCACAGGAGTGAAGTCACCTGCCCAAGATCATGCAGAGGTGCCTTCAAATCCAGGTATGACTGACTCCAAAGTATTACCATTTTCCACGGTTCAGAGGAAGCCGAGACCAGAAACTAGGGTTCTAATCCTCCCTCCCTCTTAAAATTTCAAAGCGAGGCCAAAGCTTCCAGTCACTGAAGCCCAGAGTCAGAGTAGTTACAGAGCAAGAAGGTGGGGGTTGGGGAATGCCTTGGCCAGACAGACAGGGAGGCTGGAGGTAAGGAGCCAGTTGCTGCAGTCCAGCCTGTGGGACTTCTAACCCACACCCTGGCAGCTGTATCCATGTAGGCCAAGGAGAGAAATGGCCAAAGACCTTGTCCCAAGGACCCTGGTCAGGCCTGCAGAGCAGACCAGCCCCCTCCCAAGTCCCATTAGACCTGACTAAGCCTTACTCAGTGCCAGCTCCTGCTCCCAGGCTGATGCCCACCCCAGGGCATGGCATCTGGCCTGGTGAGTAGGTAGCAGTACCCTTGTTAAATCGCCTGCGTCAGGCCATGGGGTTGGCTGTGTCAGCCAGCCAGAGGCTGTTGTCTCTTTCCCAGGTGTGACTACAGCCAGTTTGGCAGATAGTCCCCAGATACTGCCACACCCAAGGACTGCAGGGCAGCTTGGAGCCTCCTGAATCAGACTTTCCAGCCATAGAGGGGGCAGTGGCTACACCCTCCTTTCTCCTGTGCCAAGGCCTTCCCCAGAACCACTCTGCTCCCAGGCCACTGCTGAGACCTGCAGGGAGACCGTAGGTGCTGCCAGATAGCAGGCTTATAAAAAATTCAGAGCCACCTAATGCAAGTCCTAGGGCTGTAGCTGGAGAGATAAGGTTGTGACCTGGACAAAGGACTTACCCAAGGTCACACAGGCAATAAATGGCTGAACTTAATTAGAACCAGGCTTCCAGAGGGCAGGAACTTCTTACAAAAGAGTGGCCCCTAGCCCGGGTACAAGCAAGAACTGTATTTCTTGCTGCTCAGATTGCTGTTGTAGGTGAAACCTTGAGTGGGGAGAAGGAGGGTGAGGGGGAGGGAGAAAGATTCTAATTCTTGAACTGCAGGGCAACCCAGTACCGGTAAGAAGCCCAAAGTCAATAACCAGCGCCCCCACCACACACACCCAGCACTCCCACCACACACACCCAGCGCCCCCACCACACACACCCAGCACTCCCACCACACACACCCAGCGCCCCTACCACACACACACACACACACACACACACACAGCACTCCCACCACACACACACACCCAGCACTCCCACCACACACACCCAGCGCGCCCCTACCATACACACACACACCCAGCGCTCCCACCACACACACACACACACACACACACAGCACTCCCACCACACACACACACACACACAGCGCTCCTACCACACATACCCAGCACTCCCACCACACACACCCAGCGCTTCACTACACACTTCCCAACAGCTTGTGAGGCTGCCAGCTGCAGATTCCTGGCAGAAGATGGACTTTCTTCCCTGTGGAGGCAATTATACAGGCCAGGTGAAGGCATCTGTTCCCTTTGGATTCTAGAACCAGAAAGGGTGTTGGAGAGCAGTCCAACCCATCCCCATTGAACAGATAGGAACACGGTCCAGCAGAGGGAAGAAACAACAGTACAGGTCCTAAAGCCAGATGTCCGACCTTCCAGTCCAGCTCTGAAGTCTCTGCTGCCCTCCCCACCATAGCTAGCAGCTCCCTGTTCTGTGATGTCTCTGACCCTTGTCTAGGAGGACATTGTACTATTATCACATTGTAAAGTCAGCTCCCCCACTTGGCTGGGAGGACCTGGAGAGCGGAAGGCTAGGTCCCAGTCATATCTATGCTCCCCCAGGGTTCCAAAGAGGGCTTGGCACCGAGCTGGCACCAGTAAAGGCAGTTTGGATCATATTGGTATTTCCCCTCCAGGGCACCTCTTGTCCTTGAAGAGAGAAGCTGTCCCATTAGGCTCCTCCACTCCCTTCCCCATTCCTGAAGCAACAGTCCTGGAGGTTGGGGCCCAAAGGTTGACCTGACTGTCCTGGGGAGAAAAGCCTCAACTGGTTTCCTAATTACCCCATGACAGGAGGCAGCAGAGGAATGCCTCTGTGAGGCGCCATGGGCTGCAAATGAGTCAGCCCTGGAGAATCTGCTCCCACCCTTTCCCATTCCTCACAAGGGAGGGCAAGGTAAATCCCCCAGCGAGAGCATGCCTGCCCCTCTGTGGAAGCTAAGGCTTCACCTCCTTTGTCAGCTACTGCCCCAGAAAGTCCATCTCTGGTAGGAATGTGCAGGCATTGTGGATGATTTTCTGGTTTCTTCTTATTCCACAGACCTAGACGTTGAGTCTTGGGAACTGGGGAAGGAGTGAAAACACCTTGTACCTGCAGCAGTGGCTCTTGGGAAGACCCAAAATTCTCTGGGTTTAATATTCACTTATTTAGGTAGTCTTAGGCAGCTTATCTCTGGGGCCTCAGCTTTCCCAGCTACAAAATGGGTACAACAATGACCATATTCTGGTATTTCAGAGCATGACAGTGCCTGGTCTAAACAGATGAAAGAGCAAATTTAGGGTTGCTGAAGGTCAGGTGAACGGAAGAGGAGTTTGAGGAAGAGGAGAGGGGTTGCCGGAATTCTCTTTGCCTGCTCCTCAGTAAAGAAATGGGACTTGGGATTTGGGCTGACACTCATTTCCAATCTTGGGAAGGGGAAGAAACACCTAAACTGGACACCTGAGGTTGCCTCCCAGCATGCAGGCATCAGGTCTGGCCAGGTGCTTAATCTCCTCCTACCACAACCCAGCTGAGAGGGACTCCTTGTCCACATAATAGCTAGAGGGCTCTGGCAGCAAAGGGCCGTGGGAGCACAGGACAGAGTCTGCCCCCAGAACTTTGAGAGAGGGAAGGAATAAGAATGAGGCCCATACCATAGCTGGTTTGGCTCAGTGGATAGAGCGTTGGCCTGTGGACTGAAGGGTCCCAGGTTCGATTCTGACCAAGGGCACATGCCTAGATTTTGGGCTCCAACCCCAGTACAGGGGGCGTGCAGAAGGCAGCCAATCAATGATTCTCTCTCATCATTGATGTTTCTCTCTCTCTCTCCCTCTCCCTTCCTCTCTGAAATCAATAAAAGAAAATGTTTTTTAAAAGAGAGAGTGAGGCCCAGGAATGATGACTTGGGCATGAAAAGAACCATTTTGGATCCAAGAATGTATACCTACCCACCCAGGGCTGCCTGGCATCTTTTGTCCTTTGAGGTGGGACTGTTCTTCCCCAACTGCTGTGTCTCCCCTCATCCTGATATCCTCTCCAAACCAGGGTGAACAGTCCGAGAGGAATCCGGATTCCCCAAGGGCGGGGGAAGGGAAAGCCAAGCCGGGAGGGACTATGAGGTGCAGGGAAAAGGGAGTATGGTCTACTATCAATGCTGTGCGATTTTGTTATAGCCCCTGTCCCTCTCTGAACCTCATTTTCCCTAGCTGTCCAGCGAATTCAACAGACCCCGGGTTCCTTCCAGCCACGAGGGCCTCAGGATAGAGACCCCAGGCCCCGCACCCAGCGCCCTCTCACCTGCACAATCTGCCGGGGCTGCACGCTCAGCGTTGGAAAGTTGCCGCGCCCGTGGATGGGAATTGGCTCGCTCAGGAGCGCGTCCAGCCGCTTCACCTGCGGCCAGCTTAGCCCACTCAGGTGCGGTCCGAGGGAAGCTGATGCGGCTCCCGGATCGGGGCCGCCGCTTGCCTGGGCGGCCGTGGCTACCGCCGAGGCTGCAGCCGTCCCTACCAGCGCAGCCGCCCGGTCCGAGCGCTCCACTCCGTTCTCCGGCATCATTAGCCCGGCCCGGGGCCCCGACGGCAGAAACCCGGGATGGTTAAGGGGAGGAGGGCGAGGAGAGTGGATGGGCCGGGTCCCAGGCGGCAGGCGCGGCTGCAGGGACAGCACGGCAGCGGCGGCAGCGAGGCAATCCCCAGGCACACCTGTGACAGCGGCGACCTACCGACCCTAAAGCTTGTCGCTTAGTGTTCAGTTGACTTTTATAGGCCGCGGGCGACAGGCCCATTGGTCCAGGTAGTTGTCACACAGCGGGAGAGTCTCTTGAAACTTTGCCATTGGTCAGAAGAGCTATGGAGATTCTGATTGGCTGGAAGGCACTCCTCTGCCCTGCCCTCCTCCTCGGCTGAATTCCCTGCTTTGGTCCTTAAAGAACTTCTGTTCACGGTGATTGGCCCCGGCGGCTGACCCTGGACTTAAAGGAATTGCGCTCTCTAGGGGCAGACGGGAGCCTCGGATCGGTGGTTTGTAGCGGAGTCGGACCACTAATAAGTTCCAGGTGTTTTTGTTTGTTTTTGGCGCTGGAAGGAATTTAGAAATCACCTGGCCTGGCCCTAGTCATCCACTATTTTCAGAAGCCCAGAGAGATCGCGCTATTTGTACAACTCTACACAGCGCTCCTTTTGCTTTCCCGCAATCTTCCATCGTTGAAGAAAGGTAACAAACTCAGAATATATCGAGGTAGGGACTTTTTAACGCACTCTCTTGATTGTTCCTTGTCAATCAAGAGAGTGCGTTACAGCCTGGCCAGCCTTAAAATCCATGTTCAGAGAAGGGGAAAAACTGATTGGAGAAGGGAGGTACCTGCCTGACTCCCCAAGGTCACACAGCGAACAAGTCGGGCCTTTGTGCTGACCTTGGGCCATAGAATCTGTGGGCGCATGCTCATTCCACTACACTTGCACAAACCCAGGGCCTTTATGGAAGATGGAAGGAAGCTGGAACTGGGGGGTGGGTTTTCCTGACCCAGCGTCTCAGGCCCTTCTGCAGCTCCGTCTGCAGGAGTCTTGGTGGCTGGCAAATCTCTTTCCTGCCAGCCTGTTCTCAGACTTTTCAGGTCTTGTGCTTCCTTAGGCAAGTCACTAAACCCCCCTCAGTCAGTTCCTCATCCACCCCAGAGAAGGTGCTCAGTAAATATTTTTAAAGTTTTGATTTATATATAGTTAGTCAAAGATTATTTCAATAGGACATATGAAAACATATAAGATGAAAAGAGAAAAAAGAAAAAATGTAAGACATTTCAGATAGTGCTAAGAAGAAAATGAAATAAGGTAATGGAAGAGGGAGCAACCATGTATGTATGTGAAAAAGAGAGATATAGTGAGTGAGAAAGATAACTGGAGGGATCAGTTACATCATTAGATGGTGTAATCATGGAAGGCCTCCTTAATGAGATAACATTTTCATTGCTTCTGCTGGACTGACTTCTGCCCTATCTCCCCCCTGCTTGTTCCTAGACAGTCAGGGCAGCAGAGAAGGTGCTAAGCCACACATTCCTAGAACCTTGAAAGCTCAAGATGGAAAGTCTTTTGACAGTCATTTTGTTCACCCTCTGCACTTTATAAATGGGAAAACTGGGGTCCCGAAAGCAGAAGGGATTTCCCCCCAGGAGACTGGCTAGGGCTGGAGCTACATAGGGGCAGGGCCTTATGAGAGTGGCCTGGTGCTGTGACCACGCCACACATTTGACTCAAGTTCTCTAAGGAAAGGAACAGATTTCTTTTCCTCTAGTTCTCTAAGGAAAGGAACAGATTTATTTTCCTCTTTCCTTCCTTCTCTCTGCACTAGAAAGAGCAATTAACAAATTCATGTACTGTGAGTCGCCATTCCGTAGACACCTCTATTCCCAAAGGTAATTGGTCCAATATTTGCCCAATCACAGGACATAAACATCATTATGGTGGGAGTGGGGTGACTGGAGGATATAGGAAGAGGAGAGAGAAGATGACAGAGAAGGGGTGGGGGAGACAGAGAGAGAAGGGGAATACTCAATAGGGTTTTTCATGTTCACCGAAGCCAAAATTTAATTGTCCTAATGAATGGCTGGGTTACATACACTCTGAAGAGTCCAACTGGCTTTCAAATGTTATATATGAGCCTTTCTCCCCTGTACAAATTTCACATATTCATTCCGACTTTGATTGATTTTAAAAGGGAACTTAGTTTCCATGATAATTGAGTCTTTGTGACATGAGTAAGTCACTTTCCCTATCTGGACCTGTCTCCTATTTTGTAAATGGGAATGAAATAGGAGTCAGTCTCTTCCATTCACACCTTCTGTGATTTAAGGTAGTGGGAAGGGAAAAGGAGTTCTGGGGAGAGTCTTGGTCCCTACATTACCGCCTCCTCAGCTTTGGGTTGCCAAACAAGAGCTTGGGATCACACTAGGCACTAAACTTTTAAAAAATATATATTTTTACTGATTTCAGAGAGGAAGGGAGAGGAGATAGAAACGTCAATGATGAGAGAGAATCATTGATCGGCTGCCTCCTGCATGCTCCCTACTGGGGATCGAGCCCACAACCCTGGCATGTGCCCTTGACCGGAATTGAACCCAGGACCCTTCAGTCTGCAGGCCAATGCTCTAACCACTGAGCAAAACCAGCTAGGGCAAGGCACTAAACTTTTGACACAGGAGCGGTCTCTCACTTCACCTGTATAAAGTGTACAACTCAATATTGATTTGTATACTCACAGAGTTATTCAACCAGTGCCATAATCCATTTTAGAACATTTTCATTGCCCCTATGGAAACCATGTCCCCTTTAGCAGTCACTCCCCCATTTTTCCCAACCCCCTCAGCTCACAGTCCTAGGCAACCACTACACTAATTTCTGTCTCTATGTAGATTGGCCTATTCTGAACATTTCATATGCATGGAATCATATAATAAGTGGTCTTTGCAATTTGTCTTTTTTACTCAGCATAATGTTTTCAAGGTTCATCTATGTTGTAGCATGTATTAGTATTTCATTTTTTCTTTATCTGTTCATTGGGTCATTATCACCTATATTCAGGGTGGCATAAAAACCTGTGCCAACATGTAGTCAGCACTCAATCATGCTTGCCCTCACAGAAACAGGGCTAATTTGCTAATTTGGAGCAAGATTCAGACAAGGGGTGTGTTTTTTTTTCTTCTTTTCTCAGCACAGGAAGGGTGTAGAGAGAGTGAGATCATAGAGAATGAAGCTCTGAGAGAGAATCAGGAGGGCTCAGGGCAAACTCTGAAGGACAGAGACGGGCAGCAGAGGGTAGAGCTGTGAGCAGGGCACTCCTGGGCCTCACCTCCCTCGGGTTCACAAGGCCCCTCCCTGCCCCCGAGCTCCTCTGAGCCTGTGCAACCCTGCAGGGAGGCAGGTGGAGGTGACTGATGATTAAGCCTATTTCATGGGTGAGGAAACTAAGGCTTAGGACGGGGTGATGTACGTCTTTGTCTCATCTCCTCTGTTAGAGTGGGAGCTTCTCAGTCTCAAGGGCTGCTCGCTCCTATTTATATCCCCTCAAGGCTGATGTTGCCAATAAAAACAGGAGTGGCTGCTCATCAGTGGTTCCCAGTCCCAGCAGACCCCACCTCCCTTTTACAACAAGTATCTTGCAATACCTTCTTCCCTGTAATGAAATGCAATTCATAGATAATAGATAATAATTATACATTCCTAATATTTTTTGGGGGGGAGGGGGGAATGACGATAATGCTATAACTGAAATGTAAAGAAGAAAAAGGGGAGAGGAATCCAAGATGGCGGCATAGGTAAACACCTAAACTGCTGCCTCCCACAACAATTTAAACTGCAACTAAAAGACAAAACGTCTATCACCCAGAACCACGGGAAAGCTGGCTGAGTGGAAGTTCTACAACTAGAAGGAAAGAGAAAAGAGCATTGAGACGTGCATGAGCGCTGAAAAGCTGAGGTACGGAGGCGCGTGATCCGGGCTGGCGGCAGGCGACTGGGTGCGTTGCTTTTTTCAACCTGAACGGAGACAAGCCCCCGATTACTCTGAAATCCAGTCTCTGGGGAGACGCGGGGGACCCAAACTCCTGCGGGGAGAAGCTGGACTGTCTGCCAGTGAGAGTGGCTTGCTTGCAGAGCTGCGCGCAGGAATAAGTGTTTACGGCACTGGGGCACGGGACTCCAAGACGCGGTTGGGGACACAGAGCCGGCTTACTAGCAGCCATTGCTGTTTGCCACGCCCTAACCTAGTGACGCCCTGAGACCCCGCCCCACACAACCTACAAACCCACCCAAGCTCCAAGCAGCTCAATTAGCATAAGAAAGCCTGCCCTATCACAGCTTAACCTAGCAAACTTGCAGCCCAGGTCAGACAGCTCCAAAACCTCCAAACCCCAAGCAAAGAGGAGAAAACTGCAGCTCTCACTGCAGCTCCTGCTGAGTGGCCTCAGACAGTAGCTGACCTGCACCCCATTGGAGATCCAGAAGCCAGTGTACCTAGTGGTCAGTGTGAGACACCAGATTTCAACTCCTCACATCCATAAGTGACACATTCAAGAGGCAGACTCAGTGAGCACCAAAGCCCCACTGAAACAAGTCCTGTCCCATAAGCGTGTCTTCAGCGCAGCACTTCTTCCAATATAGACACAGCGAGTGCTCACAGCTAATTGGCCTGGAGGTCAATTCCTCCCAGCGTACCAACAGTAATTCAGGCTTAACTACACCAAGACTTTGCACTCAGCCCACAAAGGGGTGTACCAAGAGCATCCACATCAGGTGATTGGGGAGGCTGAGCTACTGCCCCCTATAGGTCACCTACCACACAAAGCCACTCCATCAACACAGGGAAGCAGCCAAAATGCAGAAACAAAGAAACATGTCACGAATGAAAGAAACGGAGGAAAGCAAACTACTGGATGACATAGAGTTCAGAATCACATTTATAAGGTTACTCAAGAATCTTCTAAAAACTGCCGAGAAACTTGATGACACTTCTGAGGAGCTTAGTGAGACCTTCAAGGACCTTAATGAGAATGCCAAAAAAATGGAAAAGGATCAGTCAGAAATGAAGCATACACTGTCTAAAATAAAGAATATACAGAAACTCAACTGTAGATCAACATACCCCAAGAATCAAACCAAAGATCTGAAATATGTGGAAACAAAAAACATCCAACCAGAAAAACAAAAAGAAAAAAGAATCCAAAAATATGAAGATAATGTAAGGAGCCTCTGGGACAACTTTAAGCAAAACAACATCCGAATTTTTGGGGTGCCAGAAGAAGGGAGAGAGCAAAATATTGAAAACCTATTAGAAGAAATAATGATAGAAAACTTTCCCTACCTGGTGAAAGAAATAGACTTACAAGTTCAGGAAGCGCACAGAACCCCATACAAGAGGAATCCAAAGAGGACCACACCAAGACACATCATAATTAAAATGTCAAGGGCAAAAGACAAAGAGAGACTATTAAAAGCAGCAAGAGAAAAACAGTTAATTACCTACAAGGGAGTACCCATACGACTGTCAGCTGATTTCTCAACAGAAACTATGCAGGCCAGAAGGGAGTGGCAAGAAATATTCAAAGTGATGAACAGCAAGAACCTACAACCAAGATTACTCTACCCAGCAAAGCTAGCATTCAGAGTTGAAGGTCAGATAAAGAGCTTCACAGACAAGAAAAAGCTAAAGGAGTTCATCGCCACCAAACCAGGATTACATGAAATGCTGAAGGGTATTCTTTAAGAAGAGGAAGAAGAAGAAAAAGGTAAAGATAAAAATTATGAACAACAAAATGACATCAAATACATACCTACCAACAAGTGAATCTAAAAATCAAGTGAATAAAAAATCTGAAGAACAGAATGGACTGGTGAATATAATGGAATCAGGGACATGGAAAGGGAGTGGACTGACGATTCTCAGGGGAAGCAAGTGTGAGGGGTGCGGGAAGAGATTGGACAAAAATCTTACTCCTATGGATGAAGACAGTGGCGGGGGGTAAGGGCATGGGGTGGGGTGGGGAATCAGGTGGAGGGGAGCTATGGGGGGAAAAAAGAGGAACACCTGTAATAATCTGAACAATAAAGATTTAAAAAAAAAAAAGAAAAGAAAAAGGAAGATAATCTGTCTTTTTATGGTTTAATTTTTTATTGATATGTAATTGACATATAATGTGTTTCAGGTGTACAACGGTTCCATATTTGTATATATTGTGAAATGATCACCACAATAAGTTTAGTTATCATCTCTCACCATATAGTTACAATTTTTCTTGTGATAGAGAACTTTTAAGATCTATTTTCTTAGCAACTTTCAAATATGCAATACAGTAATGTTAACTATAGTCACCGTGCTGTACAGTACATTCCCGGGACTTATTTTATAATTGGAAGTTTGTAGATGTCTTTTACTTATTTACTAGAGGCCCGGTGCACGACATTCGTGAACTTGTGGGGGAGGTTGTCTCCTCAGCCTGGCCTGCACCCTTTAGCAGTTCAAGAGCCCTCAGGGGATGTCCGACTGACCGCTTAGGCCTGCTCCCCGCAGGGAGCTTGCCTAAGCCGCGGTCAGACATCCTTAGTGCTGAGGCAGGAGAGGTTCCTGCCACCTCTGCTCTGCTCGCCATCAGCCCGGCCTGTGGCTGAGCGGTGCTCCCCCTGTGGGAGCGCACTGACCACCATTGAGCGTCTGCTCCCTACTGGTCAGTGAGTGTCATAGCGACTGGTCGTTCTGCCACTTGGTCACTTGCATATTACCCTTTTATTACATAGGATTATTACATAGGATTTTTAAACCTGTAAATGCATACATAGGCTGACCTCTTGTAGAATAGGGCTTCTCAACTGGAATGTGCATAGGAGTCACCTGGGGATCTTGTTAAAATACAGATCATGAATCAGCAGGTCTGGGAAGCACCTGAGTCTGCGTCTCTAACCAGCTCCCAGGTGTTGTTGTTCAGCTGCCACTCTGAAGGCTGCAGAAGTAGGCATCTGGTTCCCTGAGCCCACGGAGGGGCACCGCCCACAGCCACCCCCTTCCCCAGGACTAAGCAAGGGGCAGGCCTGTCTGGGGCTTCCCCAATGGCTGCCCAGGAAACTGCCCGCCCTGCAACCCAGCCTCATTCTTGGCTGGGTGCCTGCTGCCAAAACAGCAGTTCCCAGGAGGGAGCCCGCCCTGGGGAATGAGCCGCGGGGAAGGGAGGGAGGCCGGCAATTGACGTCCAGTGGGTGGGGCTTCTGTGTCCTGCTCCCCCTCACGCCAGCCCCACCCTCCTCCCTACTACTGCTTGGTCAGTAAATCCTAGTGCTCCACCCACGCTCCCATCCCTTTTCTCCCAGTGCTCCCTCCTTCTAGTTTCCCTCAGTCTGGCCTGGGCCCCTGCGGTGGGGAGCCCAGATGACACTCAGTCTAGGTAGGGGCCAGCAGATAGGCAAACAGACACCTTTTATCTTTAACACAGTTTTCTGTCAAAGGAGGTGGGTAGGAGGGAATTCACTTCTAGCCTCCTGGGGCAAATCCTTCTCATGTCTGGGTTAACATAAAGAGGTGGGATCTGAGGATCCCCAAGGCTGGTCCAGCTCTAAAGCCTGGATCCCTTGATGGCAGTGAGGATTTTTCCAACCTTGAGGCGGAGAGGCCATCACAGTCCTTAACTTTGGATATTAGAACTGGAAGGTTGTCTCTCACTATATAGTTGTGCAGCAAATGATGAGGTTGGGTCAACTATGGACCACATACGTATTCAATGGTGGTCCCATAAGATTATAATGGAGCTGAAAATTTCATATTGCATAGTGACGTCTTAGCCTTGTAGCATGCTGACTTTGCAGAGCAATGCATTACACAGATACTTACCATTGTGTTATAATTGCCTACAGTATTCAGTACAGTAACATGCTATACAGGTTTGTAGCCTAAGAGCTGTAGGGAAACAGAATTTGTCATCCTCAAATATGTCTCTTTGGTATAGGATTACTTTAGGCTGCTTAATTTTAAGGAGAACAGACAGGGAGAAGTTCTGAAAACCAAGTAGAGGTTACACCCTTTGTAAGGTATTTTACTTTCGTCAGGAAAATATCCATTTGTGTCTCCCTTGCTGTACCTGGAAGTGGGGGTGGGGGTGGGGTGACCTCACCTCTAGTAACTCTTGTCAATTCAGAAGGCCAAGACTGAAACCTGCATAATAACCTCACTGTGCTTTTCCTGGTAACTGCCCAGAGCTCTCCCCATCGTCAACACCTTTTGTCTTCAGCTGGACATAATATTTAAGGTGGTGGCTTCAGCCATTTGGGCCAGTTACTGAATTTTCCTGGATCCCTCCCATGTATACAGGAGGTATATATATTATTAAACTTTTATTTGTTTTTCTCTTGTCAATCTGTCTCTTATTACAGGATATCTCAGCCAAGAACCCGGAAGCATAGAGGGAAAATTATTTTTCCTTCCCTATAGAGCAATAGGCTAGACCAGTGGTCGGCAATCCGCGGCTCGCGAGCCACATGTGGCTCTTTGGCCCCTTGAGTGTGGCTCTTCCACAAAATACCATGTGCGGGTGCGCACGTACAGTGCGATTGAAACTTCGTGGCCCATGAGCGGAAGTCGGTTTTCGGCTCTCCAAAGAAATTTCAATCGTTGTCCTGTTGATATTTGGCTCTGTTGACTAATGAGTTTGCCGACCACTGGGCTAGACTATATTGTAGTGGACTATAGCATCTAGGTTTGTGTAAGTGCACTCTATGGTGTTCGCACAACGCAATTGCCTAACAACCCATTTTTCAGAATGTATCCCATCATAAAGTGGCACAAGACTTTATAAGTGGGGAAACTGAGACACAGTGAGAAGAAAGGTCGTGCCTCAGCCCATAAGCCAGATAAGGTTCTAGCCTTCACCTCCTATGAGCTCTCAGATGAAGTTCCTGGGGCTTTCACGGCTCCCTCTCCTCCTGGGGACCTGGAGGCTACTCGGAGATAGTGGGGAGGATGGGTTTAAGGGAAGAATCCTCCAAATCAAACAGGAAGTGCAGCAGGGGTGGGCAGGGGTTAGGGCCTTAGAACAGAGCCTTTGCTTTTAGGCTTCATTTCCTAAGACATGATGTGCCACTAAAGCAAGGAGGAGATGGTGATGGGCTTTAATTCGGTTTTTTTTCATGGTTTGCTCTCCAGGCAGGAGCTCAAGCCCCAAC
The DNA here is from genome assembly GCA_026230045.1 of Corynorhinus townsendii. Taxonomy (NCBI): domain Eukaryota; kingdom Metazoa; phylum Chordata; class Mammalia; order Chiroptera; family Vespertilionidae; genus Corynorhinus; species Corynorhinus townsendii. The sequence goes on along the minus strand of JAPDVU010000002.1, from coordinate 205,162,878 downwards.
CGTAGAGGCAAACAACGGTGCTGAGCCAAGCCGGCTCCTGGCCTGCTCCCCTTTGGGCTCAAGGGTTAGGCTTGTCATGATTCTAGGGCTGAGCCAGGGCCTGTGTCAGGCACAGATGGAGGTGAGAGTGTGTTTTCTGTGGCCCAATCAGTGTCCACCCCAGAAGCTGGGTGGGACTCTTTCTGGGCTTGGGTGGAGAGCTTTGTCACCAGGCTCAGACCAGTCTATGACCAAGGTCAGGGCTCATCCTGGGATCAGGAACAGGGAGAAGCAGCCTTTGGTCCCTCCCAGGACAGACCCACGTCAGGATTCCAACTTCAGCAAGGTGAGTCAGGATGCTGGGCTGAGAGCCACAGGCCTAAGACTCCTGGGCTACTGCAGAGTCTCTGGTGAAGATAATGCCCCTAAGCTAATGCCCAGAGTTCCTGGTCTACCCTAAGGTGCATCTTTCGAGGCTGTGACCTCCTATCTCCCCTGCATGCCCCCACCCGATGACCTGCCCTCCAGAACTACACACACGTTGACTGGATCCTTCCATTGGTCCTTCTCCAGGCTCTGGAGTTTATAGAGGCAAGGGGTGGGGATCAAGGTCTCACAGTGCCCAGGGCTCTGTCCAGAGATATGCTGATGAACTGGGAAAAATAGCCCAAAGCCCTCCACTGTGGCTGGTTTCAAGTTGCCCACCTACATTCTGAAGAGATTCAGAGAATTGGCTCTCGCTCTCGCAAGTTGGTGGGATCGAGCACCAGCTCTGACCCAGGGCAGTCCTATTGCCTTCCACAGGCCCAGGAAGGGACTGGGGCCCTGCCAGCTCTCAGGGTCAGGGTGCCCTTGAGGCTTTCCTATCCTGTCCTTGTGTCTGTTGGTGTGAGGTGAGGGTGATTATGATTGTGGCTGTAGTTGACTTTGTGATTGTGATTGTGATGACTGAGGCTTCAGTTGCTACCACTGGCCTCTTTTCAGTGACCAAGGAAGTGCCACTGTTCCCTTAGGGAAACTGCCAGGAGGTACCCAGGAGAATGAGGGCCGATGAGGCCCTGGGCTCCTCAGGGCTCTATCATAGCTCTATCCAGGACAGCGGAAACCTGCTGTGGCCTAAAGGACACAGGTCCTTCCACTTTCCCCCTCCCGCTTGCAGTGATGACCTAGCTGAGGACACAAGAACCCAGTGATCCCTCATCTTACCACCACTGAATCTGTACACCTGCCCGCACTGTGCCCGTCTTCTACTTCCTGATTCATGCCTGAGGATGAGTTCCTCCTCTTATCAAAGGACAGCCCTTACTGATAATAAAATGCCACTTTAAAAATATTTTTTAAATATATATTTATTTATTTCAGAGAGAAAGGGAGAGGGAGAGAGAGATAGAAACATCAATGCTGGGAATCATTGATCGGCTGCCTCCTGCAGGCCCTGTACTGGGGATTGAGCCCACAACTCAGGCATGTGCCTTGACTGGAATTGGATCTGGGACCCTGCAGTCTGCAGGCTGATGCTCTATCCACTGAGCCAAACCAGCTAGGGCTAAAATGCCACTTCTTTACCCATTGACTTTAACCTCATCTCTTGCTCTCCTCCCCGGCTCCTCATGCTCCAGCAACACTGGCCACTTTTCTGCTCCACAAGCTTGTTCTTGCCTCAGGGGCCTGGAGCCCAACTTGCCCCCAAACTCCACACGCGTGGCTGGCTGCTGGTCCTCCCAGCTTTAACGTGAAGAGTGCTTCCCTAAATCCGCTCTTAAGGGGATCCCCCAGTCCCTCTCCATCGCATCCTCCTTGTGTTTGCAGCCCCGCACTTACCTTGTCAACTTGCGTGTTACCGGTTAGAGTGTCCTCCCCACTAGATTGTAAGCCCCATGGGGTAGGGCCCTCATTCTCTGCTCTAATGGGTACCTGGTTGGTGCTAAATAAATGGACATGGAATAAGTGAAGAGATGTCTGTGCCTCTTTCCCCTTTGGTCTCCCTGGGCCACTGATAGCATCTTGGTTGAATGTCAGGTTCCTGCTCTACACTGGGTTATAAAGGGAAGGGGTAGTGCCCCTCTGCTCTTGGCCAGAGTGTGAAGGATGGACCAGTGCCTACAGGGGTGCTTGTGGTGGGGACAGAAGTCCCTGGGTGATCACAATGGACTTTGGGTCTTGCCAGGGTTGAAAGGTCTGGCTGCCCCCAACCTTGGTTTGGTTTTAATAAAGAAGGCAGCTTCTCTTTCAGCTTTATCCCATCATCACCACCAGGCATCCTTATTGTGTGGGCTTTTGTTGGCTTCTGGCTGCCCTGCATTCAAATCCCCTTTCTTTTTAGGGAGAAGCACCCACTGTGTGAACCTTTGGACATCATAGCCCCACTGCCTACTACTGAAGCTGGAAGGGACCACAGACCTCTCCTCCTACACTCTAGCATTGTGGTTGGCAAACTGTGGCTTGCGAGCCGCAGTTTGCCGCTCTGTTGACTAATGAGTTTGCTGACTATTGTGTAAGGCATTACCCTTACCCAGAAGTTTTGACTTCAGGTTAAAGACATTAGTACATTATTAAAATGTTTTAAAGTGTTTTTCCCTGAGGCTCTAGCAGATAGGACAGGGGCACCCAAGCTGGGCTCTGCCAAGTGGATGCTTCAGCCCAGGGCTTTGAATCTTGAGTGAGTGATGCAAAGACAAGAAGGGTTTATAATTTGCTCAGAAAGGTGGCCTTTGGTAGCAGTGATCAATGTGGTGTCTGATGGTGACTCTCGTGTCCAGGTGTCTTGCAGTGGGGTTTGGTCTGTCCATTGCTGTCACTTTCTTTGTTCCTGCCCTTTATGTGAGCCAGGATCTCTGGGCTTTGTGACCAACCTCAGAGCTCCCCAATATCTCCTTTCTCTTCATAAGTCAGCCACAGTCAGATTCTATTGATGCACTCAAGACTTCTTGTTACCACCTGCCTCTACCACCAGACATTGTCATTATCACCATTTCCATCAGCCCCAAGATCCAACATCCATCAAACTAGCCCCATAATCCTCACCATCATCTTCCATCATAGTTGTTACCTCAAGCACCAACAGCTTTAACCATCGGGCTCTCAAAATGTAATTGTCAGGGGTTAGAGCAGGAAACTGAAACCCCCCCTTGGTATTTTAGCAGGAAGGTATTCAGTACTGGACAATTGTTGGAGAGGCTCATTGAGCCACGCCTCCAGGAATGACTCCTAGAACTCTACACAAGTGACCCCCAAGAGAGCCACTACCTCTGGAGCTGAGCTGTGAATTCAAGAAGCTTCCATCCAGGGGTCAGGGCGCTGCATTTAAGAAGCTGCTTTCACCACTGCCACTGCCTCTGGGCCAACTGGAAGCTGGAGAGAATGCTGGACACCTGACACCAGAGAGCGGCTGCACAAACACCTCCTGTTATTGCAGCCTTGCTAGCAGGTGCACAAACAGCCAAAAGGGGGGCAAGAAAAAGATGAAAGAAATTTAAAAAACAATAATAGCAGCAACAACCAACACTTACATCATGCTTATTGTGTGGCAGGTACTGTCCTGTGCCCCTCTTTTATAAATGAAGCACAGAAATGACTGAGTCTCACTTTAGCTCCCAGTCTTGCCTGAGTGAATCTGATATGCCTGCTCCCCGTGCAAACGCTGCGAGGGAGGGAACTGTATTTGTTGGCTTTCCAACCTTCCTATCTAGGAGGGTGGGATGGAGGCTGAGAGCCCAGCCACAGGGTCATCACTGCCACAGTCACCTCTCCATCAATGCTGGGATCTGCCACCACCATCAGCCATCACCTTAACCAGCACCAAGTCAATTACCAGCCCCGTCACCTCCTCCACCGACATCAAGATCTGACAGAGCTGTCATCTTTTCCATCACTTGACAACGTCACCATCAATGTCATTACCACCGCTGCCATGATTATCCCCATTACCTCCAGCCCCAGCAGCAGGGTGGTGTCAAGTGACCAATGAAGTCACTTCCTTGCCTTGGCTCTCCCAGAGCTAATTGCTTAATGAGATGGTTGTAGCTCTGAGCTGTTAGTTACCCTGCACGACTAGGAAATCTTCCCAGGCTCTGACAAGCCCGAATGGTTTATACACTGGAGGGGTCTTCAGCTGTGAGTGTGAGTGAGAAGGTCCAAGACAGGCCTCATCCGTCCCCCTGCTTTTGTGGTGGAGAAAAGCAACATAGTGTAGTACGTACAGAGGGCTGCTAGTCAGCCTAGGCCAACTCAGACAAGTGGCTTCACTTTTGTGGGTCTCAGTTTCTTCATCTGTAAAATGGGAACAATAAGAACTATCTTATAGAGGAACATGGGGATGAACGGTAATGTAAATAAAGAACCTGCTACAGTTCTCAGCCCCAGGAGGCTCTCAAATGGAAGTCACTAATATCTTTTATTTATTTTATAAAACACTTATAAAGGGCAGTGTTAAAGTAGGTCTACAATTATGAGTACACAAAACACAGATAATTCTTGTATTATTATTTATTAATTATTGTACTATTTTCCACACAAACAACTATAAGTCTATTTCTGTCCCACCCTGTATAGTTCTCACTTTGTGCCAGGCATTATTCTGAGCATTTTACACTTTTCAGTTCATCAACTACACTTCATGAGAACCCTAAGGGATAGGTACCCATTTTACAGATGAGGAAACAAGGGCACAGAGAGGTTAAGGAGCTTACTTAAGGTTACACAGCTGGTTAGTGACAGAGCTGGGATTTTGACACAGGGAGTTCAGCTGAAGTCTGTGCGAGAAGTGGTTGGACTCGGAATGGACAGGGTAGAGCCAACAGGACATACATATGGATTGGCTGAGACTGGGAGAGATGCCACATGGATAATGCCTGTGAATTGAACTCCTGGTTTTTATATGATTAATTGATTACTTTCTGTTTGAAGAGTCCTTGGTTAGTCTGTGTTTTTTTTTTTGTTTGTTTGTTTTTGTTTTTAACTTTTTGTTATTGTTAATCCTCATCTGAGGATATTATTCCATTTATTTTTAAATTTAAATTCTTTATTGTTTAAAGTATTACATATGTCTCCTCTTTCCCCCATTGACCTCTCCCCGGTCCATTTATTTTTAGAGAGAGTGGAAGGGAGGAGGAGAGACAGAGAGAAACATTGATGTGTCTCACAATAATTGGTTGCTTCCTGCACTCGCCCTGAAAAGGGCGGGGAATGGTGCCCTTGACCAGAATCAAACCCTGAATGCTTTAGTCGGAGGGCCTCTGCTCTATCATTGAGCCAAACCGGCTAGGGTGGTTGGTCTGTTTTTGCTCACTGCACTTAGTAGAGTGCCCTGCACACTGTAGCTGCTTTATGAACGTTTGCTGAGTGACTGAATGAAAGAGATGTGGCACTTGGCAGAACTTGGCCCCTGGTCTTCCAGCTCCATGCCCAGTGCCTTTTCTTTCCTGCCAGGTTTTTGGTGAGGATCAGGAGAGACAGGGGTTGTGCAAGGGCTTTGCAAGTAGCAAAACAGAGCCCACAGATTGGTCATTACCAAATAGCAGCTCAATAAACGCAATTCAGAGTCAGTGTAGCCTCTAGCCTCATCTGCCTGCAAGGTGGACACCCTGCCAAGCCAGCCTGGCACATCCTGCCCTGGGGAGCAATCCTCCCCCCGAGAGTCCAAGCTTGGAACAGCTGTGTGTAAAGGGTAAGCCCATGTGCCCAAGCTGGTGCCCTTCAGACCCCAGGGGCCTGAGACAGCCCCCTACCCCTCAGGTGATGCAAAGCAGATGTGAAGGGACTAGGACTCCATGAAGGTCCCTTTCGCTTTCCTGGCAGCTCCTGCAGGCCTCACTCCCGGGGGACTCCTTTGGCAGGGCTCTCCTTCCCCTGGGCCAGCGTCGTGGGGAAGGAGTCAGCTGGATGCTGACTTCTTGGGACCTTCACCCTACCTCATCGGTGCCCTTGGGCCAGTGCCTGCCCTGCCCTGAGGTCCAGGGTCTCCATCCCAGGCATTGGGGGTGAGAGTTATCCTTGGTGCTCTGTGCAGGTTGTTGAGGTTGAATTGGGGCCTCTTGGGATGCTCTCCCCTGACCCCTCTACGTTTTTCTCTCCCAGCCCGTAACCCAGTTCCTAACTTTGTACTTGTTTGTATGATTAACTACTTGGTGTCTGCTCTCTGGGTGCAGAGACAGTGTCAGGAGATACCCAGGACCCGACACTGTGTTGGTTTGTCCAGCGGGCACTCAGGAAATGTCCAATGAATGAATGACAGCACTCTGTAAACTATAAACAGGGGTGATGGAAATGTTGAACTGTGACAAGTGCACAATAACTGCTGTCTACACAGCAGAGGAAGCAACACAACAGGAGTCTGCCAGCACATGACTGTGGCAGGGTGGGGTGTCATCTGAACAGCCTCCTCCCCACTCTGTCCCACCCCACCCCTAACCCCAGGACTTGGTAAGACTGAAAATAACAACAATAACAGCAGCCGTTTCACCCATACTGCCTCATTTTAATCTGCACAACAAAATCACGAGGTACTGGCATTATTCCTGTTGTAGAGAGTTGGCAATGGAGGTTCAGGGAGTTCAAGGAATTTACCCATCTATAATAATAAAAGTAGAATATGCTAATTAGACCAGACGACCTTCTGGATGAAGCCACAGCAGCGGGGGCCAAGCCCCTTGCACGAATTTTGTGCATCAGGCCTCTAGTAGTTAATAAATGGTGGGGCTGGGACTCAAACCCAGATCTGCCTAAGGTCACGATCCTTCAGAGGATTAGCAAGGGCACTCCTGCTCTTCTCCTTACCTTTAAACGTTTAAATCTTCCCCATATCCATCTTACCTTCTTCAGACTCCCTGCTCCATCCTCAGCCACTTTGAGCAGGGTCCTCTCAGAGCCTCAGCATATCCATCTGTAAAATGGACACACTAATCTCTGTCCATTTTGTATCAGAGGTCCATGAGGATGCTCTCTGTACATGGTCAAGGGCTGGGTCAGGTGAGGCAGAGGTAGTGAAAGACACTGCAGGGATCTGCCCAATGCCACCCTGAGGCGGAGTGAGTGTGAGTGTGTGTATGTGAGGTTGTGGGTGAGTGTGAGTGTAGACCTGCCTCCAGGAAACTCGTGGAGGTCAAGAAAAGTTCCCTCTGCTTCCAATGTTAAGGCTTCCAGTTTATTAAATAAATAAAAAAAAGTAAAAAGTATTGCATAATACATGTTATATTTTAAGTGTTTACACTTAACAAATGAATGCTTTTAATGCACACAAACACAATGCAATATAATTGCGCTATTCACAAGATAATTACAGGATTTATAGAAAATATTAATTCATGCTGCGCTGTGGGAGGTGTGGTTGGGAAATGAGACACAAGTTTCAAGTTGTCTAATGAGCGGCTCTGTGCTTCTCTCCATCGTGCACCTTTGTCACTATGCACTGTATCCTCATTTGGGCTTCCCAGCGGCCATAAGACCCTGCACCATCTGACTCCCTCCTTCCAGCACCCCGCCCCCTCCTCCCCCCCCCAGCTTCTTCACTGCTCCTTGAACCACAGCAGGCACAACCTTGCCCCAGGGCATTTCCACGTGCCTTCCCCTTTGCCTGGACACTCCTCCCTCAGATAGCCTCATGACTTATTCCTACCACATCCCTGGTCTCCTTGCACCATCTTATTTAAAATTTCCCCTGTCTTCCCTCATGCCGCCTTTGGGCTCCCAAAGCTCCTGTAGTTCCCTCTGGAAGCACCGAGGAAGAGGAGGGTGGCAGGGTGGGGGCATAGGAACCGCTTTTGCCCGCTATCCATCTGCTGTACTAGGCTGTCAGCACCTCCAGGGCTGGGACTAGTTTGTTTTTAAAATCTTTAATCGTTCATTGACTTATCAGTTCATTCATGAATGTTTATGGGGACCTATTCTGTGTTCTGAGATCAAGTTAGCGCTCTGGAGACACAGCAGGGAAGAAAACAGACCAGGTCCCTGCTCTCAGGCAGCCCGCAGTCTTAGCGGGAGACGGGCACTTGACAAGTAAATCAGGCCAACGGTGATTGGTGATTGGTGATTGGCGCTGTGGAGGGGATTAATAGGGATCAAGACGGAGGATTACAGGAGCTACCAGTGCCCAATATAGGGTCTGGCACCAAAAACATATTGGAATAGAGCTGAAAGGTCCCAAGGCCAACTGCTCTTCAGAGCAGGGCCACCTGCCTCACTGTCCCTCTCCTGTCCAGCGAGAAGCCCTCTGGTCAAATTCCTAGCTGTGTGGCCCTCGGAAAACTCCTTCACCTCTCTGTGCCTCCGTTTCCGCATCTGTAAAATGGTATTACGTGGTACCTACCTTTCAAGGCTGTTCCAAGGTTTAGACATGCTAACGTCCTGAAAAGGGCTGAGCACTGAGCCTGGAATACAGACAGTGCTCAGTAAATGGGAAGGGAAAGATGAGGATGAAGAGGCTGAAGACCAGGAATGTTGGAAAAGTGCTGGCTTGGCTCCCTCTGAACCTTGAACCTAGGGGCTCTGCTCAGCCTGGGTGGGCAGTTTCAGCAATGGCCACAAGGTGACGCCTGCATCCCAGTTATCAGGGCGTCAGCAATTCTTAGCTGATGAAACTGTGTGGACCAGAGAAGCAGATGGACTCCTGTGGCTCGGGATGAGTTGGGGTTGGGGGGGTGGGGACTTGCAGCTACTTGAAATCCAGCCTCTCTCTCCCTTTGGTTTTCTCTTGGAGTTTCCCTGTTCGCTTCCAGGCACATCCGCCTTCCCTTCAACTCCCCCAGCATTTGTGCCAAGGCTCCTGCTAAGTGAGTCCTGCTTCATGTCCACTTGATGAGGGGCCCCTTGGCGGCGCCTCGGCCACCTCCTCCTTCCCTTCTCATTCATGAGCCAGGCAGGGGGAATGAATCAACACTTCCTGTGGGCCTGGCAGGGTGCGGAGCCAGAGGAAATGACCCTGTTCCTGTATGTAGCATCCTGGAGGTGGTGGTGGTGGTGGGGAGATAGGACTAGAAACTAAAAGAGGGAAATGGGCCCTGACCGGTTTGGCTCAGTGGATGGAGCGTCGGCCTGCGGGCTGAGGGCTCCCGGGTTCGATTCCGGTCAGGGGCCTTTTGTTGCAGGCACATCCCCAGTCGGGGGTGTGCAGGAGGCAGCTGATCGATGTTTCTCTCCTATCATGTTTCTAACTCTCTATCCCTCTCCCTTCCTCTCTGTAAAAAATCAATAAAATATATTTAAAAAAATATAAAAGAGGGAAATGGAAGACATGCAGTAGTTACTTAACATTTCCTTCCCATCTGTATGTTCAACACATATGAAATATTATCATTTCACAGATGTGGAAACTGAGGCCCAGGAGTGTTCTATCCCATGTAGACCCATCTGGCTTCCCATATACCAGGCCCTTCCACCAGCAGTGAGGTGTGGTTCAAACTAATGATATTCATAAATTCATTCTACCGAGCTCTGCAGATCCGGAGAGAATCAGAGTTGCCCCTGACCCGAGAGCTGGCAGTCTGGAGGAAGAGGCTGGCAGGGCAGCTTGTCCTTGAAACCTGTGCTGGGCACAGTGGCGACCCAGAGGATGCTTTTGCTGGTGCTACCTGACAGGTGGGGGGCGGAAGGGAAGGAAGGTGTGACTTTGTAGATTCCTTGGGAACCAAGAACCTTCTCAAGTATAATTTTTAAAAAGGAAAAATCCTGGGCCCTAACCGGTTTGGCTCAGTGGATAGAGTGTCAGCTTGGGGACTGAAGGGTCTTAGGTTTGATTCCGGTCAAGGGCAGGTACCTTGGTTGCAGGCTGGATCCCCAGTAGGGGGCATACAGGAGGCAGCTGATCCGGCTCAATGTTTCTCACCAATGTTTCTAACTCTCTATTCCTCTCCCTTTCTCTCTGTAAAAATCAATAAAAAATATTTTTAAGAAAGATAAAATCTTGGCCCTCATACAAATAAAAAGTAAACACATGTCAAAGGTTTTCTTTAGCTCATTCACTGACACGGGGCCAGCAAGATGCTGAAAATAGTTCAAATGAGAATTTGACTGCAGGTGTTTACATTCTCTACTGGACAAAATTCCTTTGCACGGCTGTGAACAGTAATCACTTGCATTGCAATCTGTTTTGAACAAGTTACCTCTATTCCTATGGAATTATAAAGTCAAAGGTAATCGATCTCACGCACCTTGAAAGAATCAAATCAGCAGCAGCAGACGCCTAGTGGGAAAAGCCCTCATCTGAAGGGAAAAGCAGGAATCTCTCTTTCCTTTTCCAAGGCTTTGCTATGTTTTCTTGGGGGACCCTCTGGAATAAGTCAGGTAAATGCTGTTCCCGGAGAGAGACTACTCGCCATTCTTGCATCATCTCCTCCCGCATCCTTGTGACAAACTCCTAGCTCTAGTAGGAGCTGGCCAGTTGGTGCCTGCCAGCAGGTGGCGCTGAGACAAACCTCAGCAGCACCAGGAGACATTCTGGGGCTGGGAGCTGAGGGGCAGCTCCCAATTTTTCGACCATTGCCGGCCTCTCGGAGTTAGGTTTTGTGATTTCACAATTTCCCAGTGCCATTTCCCCGAGTGGTTTCACCTGGAGCCATGAATTCAGCCATTCACCGATTCAGTCCCATCAATCATGTTCCTGAGGGTCCCCAGACAGATTTATGAGTGTCAAAAAATCAGTCTTTGTTTGCCTGCCTTTGCTGTCAGGACTCAGCCTAAATTCTGAAATCTCAGGGTCTCGCTCTACCTCTGCCCTGCCTTCCAGTGTGTCACTGGGAAACTCACCTCATCAGAGGTTGAATAAAGGCATTATTTCTATAACCTTATTTTTAAAAAATTGATTTTTATTGATTTCAGAGAGGAAGGGAGAGAGAGAGAGGGAGAGAGACATCAATGATGAGATAGAATCATTGATTGGTTGCCTACTGCATGCTCCGCCTCCCACTGGGGATGGAGCCCACAATCTGGGCGTGTGCACTGAGTGGAAATTGAACCATGACCTCCTGGTTCATAGCGCTACACCGAGCCATGCCGGATCGGGCTATAATCTCATTATTCCCATTTTCCAGGTGGGAAAGCAGACTCCTCCTCTTCTGGGGCTATCTTGGCTGTGTGTGTGGGAATGCTGTGCCTCCATCCTTCTTGCCGCATCCTGACAATGCTGAGGCCCGAGGATGGCTGGGTACCACCCAGAACTTGCCATTTCTCTGGCCTTCCTATCAGCTAATACTCACAAAGGCCTGCAGCAGAAAAATCACCTCCCCAGCTCTTCCCAGGTCTAAAAGTTCTTCAGAATGTAGCGGGAATAACTACAAGCTCAGTCCCACACCAACTCAGTAGTCAAGGTCACTCTGGAGTGACCTCACTTCCTTATTCAGCTGAGCCCCCTGCTCTGGGATAGGGACAGTTGGCCCAGGGATGGGGATTGGCAGACAAGGTTCCAGTAAGGTCTGTACTGGGACACTAGAGTGGTGGTGGGGGCTGTAGTGTGGGGCCACCCAAGGGTGCATTTATCCCACTAGGGACTGGGCAGAGGTCCCCAGGAGGGTCCTACCCTGGCTTCTTGGCACTTCCCTGCATGCTGGGCCCAGGATTGTGGAAGAAAATCTTCCTCCCATCATGGGAGGTAGGGAGTGAGGTTGGGTGAGAGTCCCTGCCCCCACACCATGACTATAACACCAGGAGGACAGAAGTCACCACAATGCTGTTGCCAAGCTCATCAGAAATTTCCCCAAAGAGGAATCTTTAAGAGAGAAGAGTGGGACTATTTAGGAACTGGACCTTGGGGGTAAAGGTCTCTGAGCACCTTGGGCCTGCAGGCAGTGAGATGTGGTGGGGATGAAGTAGAGATGGTGGAGTGAGAAGCATGTGGAAAACTAGAAGACAAAAGAGAAGAAGAATCATGAACCCTCAGAAGCCTACTTTTCCCTGAGGGAAATGGCAAGCCCAGACAGGCCAGGAGAAGTCCCCACGCTATGAGCACACCCGGAGTCTCCCTTCCTTTCCTGGGAAGTATGCAGTCTGACTCAGCATTCCAGGACAGCTTGTACCAACGGCCTGGACTTCTTGTTCTAAGAAACTGGGACACCCCTGAGCCACTCCTTTAGGATGGGTCCCTGGGTGTTTTATGAAGGCAATATTTCGTTTCCTCAGAGATGCTCTGAGAAACTGCTGAAACTTCTGATTTGGGGAAGGCTGTGCAGCTGAGAACTAGGTCCCCTCTGTGATCAAGACCAGGTTTACTGGTTTCTTCCTCTACTAGGAAAAACTAACCATGATGGCTTCCTTTGGATGGATAGGCACTCTGGGATGCTTGGACTTACGTTAAGGGGGGAAAAAAAAGTTGGACCTTTGACTATCACTATGGTGGGCACTCAGAAATTCTGGTATTTTGAATATCAGAGGAGTTGTGATTTTTTTTTTGGCTCCCAGGACGATGAAGCAGGACATACCCTAAAAGGACATGGAAGTTCACAGCTCTTTCCAAGGATTTGGGAATCCTGCCCGCAACTGCCAGAGGAGCTCCCCTCCCCCTTATCTCCTGTATAGGAGAAGGTAGGGGAGTCTGCATGGCTGTCTTCGGTGCCTGAGATCCCTTGAGGCCAGTCTGAGCCACACAATCTTATCCTGTCATGCCTTTTGTGACTTCTTTCTGGAGATTTTCCAAGTCCAGCACATTCTCATCCTCAGTTGTGTTAGTTACCTATTGCTAGGCCACTGACTACCCCCAAACTTAGCCACTATAAACATTTATTCTCTCACACAGCTTCTGTGGATCAGAATCCAGGAGCAGCTCAGCTGGTGGTTCTGACTCAGGGTTTCTCATCAAGTGTGGTCAACATGTCACTTACAGAGAGATGGCTGGCAGGAAGCTTGAATTCCTCACTTCATGGGCCTCTCCAGAGGCCTGCATGTGTATCCTCACAACATGGCGGCTGGCTTCTCCATCCAGGAGAGTGAGGCTTGATATAGCCTTGAAAATCACATACCATCTCTCCATCATATTCTGTTGGTCACCCTATTGAATGTGGTAGGGGCCTATATAAGGACCTGACCAATAGGTGGGGATTTCTGGGGACAGTGGAGGCTGGCTACCACACCAGCCTTCAGGTAAATCTTCAGAAATATGAAGCTCATACGCTGAGGTTTCCCTGTCTCCCAGAACTACTTAAGTCATCTTAAGCATCTCTTCCATCCATGGTGGGCTCTGTCTGAAGAGGCGTGAAGATGATGCCCCGTGCAGGCCCCACTAATTTTCCCTCAGCTCTCTTCCCCCTTTGCTCCTCACTGACCTCCCACTTTCTGCATCTCAGCAGCGAGTTCCAGCGACAGCACAAAATGTGTTTCCCAAGCTGCCACAGTTCTTCCAATAGCACCTTCAGCCTTTGGCATCTCATGATTTCCTCAGAAAACTGACTAGATGCACCCGTTTCTTAGGGACAGTCCAGTTTGGGATCATAGAGACAACCTCAAACCCACTAACTCTGACCCCATCTCACTCTGCCAGCCTGTAGCAGTTAAGGTGCTTTTTGGAAGCCAGGGACTGAAGCTGATTCAGCCAAAAAGAATATATTGGAAGATTGCCAGAGTTTGTCACAGGACGGAGGGAAGCTGAAGAGCCAGAATCCAGGAAGAGCAGGGACCAGGCAATCCTATAGAGCATTAACAGCGGGTTTGTGGCCTATCACTATGGAGCACAGCCATCAGTGGACTTAATACTAAAGCCCCTCTGCCTCTCCTCCAATTTCCTGGCAGAGAGAATCTGATTCGGCCAACTGGAGTCAGGTGCCCACCCCTGGTCCAATCAGCAACAAGTGGGGAAGGGGGGCAAGTCCTAGAGCCAATAATATTGCTGAGGGCCGAGAGACTCACTAAGAGATATCTATTCAGGGAAGAGGATGGTTCTATGCAGCAATAAAGTAACTGAAATATTAGGGACCTCCAAGATCACATTGCATCCCCTTCATTCTAGAATCTCCCTGGGACTTTGAGAAGCTCTTCACTTATTCAAGAAGCTTTCCTCTTGCTTATTCTTCCCCCACTGAATACCCTGCCTGGAGTCTTGCACCAGCTTATGGGCTTCAAAGTCACTTCAAAATGTGGTTCAAAGGCTACCTACTTCAGAATCATCTGGGAAGCTGGTTAGAAATCCAGGTTATAGGGATTGGGGCTGGGACTCTGTATTTAAACCCACTCCACAGGTGATCCTAACACACAGCAAAGGGTGAGAAGCACCACCTTAGAGGGCTTCAGATGTAGCCTCATCCCAGCTGGCTTGAACCCCACAAGATGGTAGAACTCTCTGGGAGGCCACTTCTTCACCCCCATCCCCTCAACTATCTCCTGACCATTTATTTGATCTTGTCCCAGCACTTTCTGGAGATTCTCATGCAGGAGTACTGCCCCATGGGACATGCACCTTTTGTTCTGACCCTCACCCTAGTCCACCCCCCCCACCTTCATGTTCCTTCTGTTCTGATTCTCTCCAATACTCTTTTAAATTTAATTTTACAATTTAAAAACCTTTTATATTTACATAAATAACCTGAAATACTTCCTTGAAGGTAGGTGATGAATAACCAAAAAAAGGAATGAATTTCAATTATTCCTATTCCTAGGGTGTTATTAGTCCCTGTGCAGATGGGCCTAATGAGCATTGCACTAGGATGTCTAATTATCCTTAATAAGCTTCCAAAATTCATGGGGCATGAGAGGGTGAGGTTGATTGTTACCCAAATGACTCAATGAATCAAGTGTCCTGGTATCTACATCCATCCATGTTGACTCTTGGCTTGACCATGTGACATGCTTTGGCCGGTGGAGTATCGGCAGCCATGACATAAACAGAGATATGATGAGCGCTGTGCTTTGAGACTTCCTCTTGGAATTCTCAAGGAAACCACCATGTGAGGAAACCTAGTTTGGACTATCTTCCTAGAAGTTGAAGGACTACATGGAGAGGGAGGTCTAGCCATCCTCACTGTCCCAGCTGAACCCAGCCCTTTGCTATTCCTCTAACAATGCAGATGCACAAACAAGCCCTTGAAAAACCAGCATAAGAATGCAACCAACACACAGAATTACAAGAAATAATAAGTCATTGTTTTAACTCCTAAATTTTAGGTGTTTTGTTATGCAGCAATAGTCAACTGATACATAGGGTCATAATACTAACCACAGAACAGTATTTCTGTGCCACTAATTCCACCTGATACTCTGTAGCCTCATAGAGATCTACAGTAGGGGAGCAACTCCAAACACAGTGATTTAAACAAGATTTTTTTTTTCTTGAATTAAGAGGTCAGAAGTAGGTGGTCAGGGCTGGTGGGACAACTCTGCCCACTCTCAAAATGGCTCTGGATCCAAGGTGCCTGCTCTAGCTCTTGCTATCTTCCCACCAGTTAGAAGAGAGAAGAGTGAAGGAAGGGCATGTCCATTCCTTTGAAGGGACAATCCTGAATGTAGCACACACCACTTCTATTTACATTCCCTTGGCTTCAACTTGGGCATATGGCTTCACCTACTTGGAAAGGAAATATAGTTTCTAGCTAGGCAGCATGTGCCAGCTAAAATACTGCTTTTTTTTTTTTTTTTAATTTAAGAAAGGAGAAACTAAATATTTAAGAATAATCAGCAATCAATGCCACAGTCGGCCTCCTTGATAAGTATTCTCATCAATAAATGAGTGTTCCACAGACTAATGTACCAATTGGTTAGGATGCTTTGGGCTGCAAATAACAATACTCAACTATAAGTTGCCTAAGAGTTGGAAGTTTTATTATCTTCACACTTGATCTTTGCCAAAAGGGATTATTATTAATTTAGGAGGTCTTGAGGTAGACATTTTTGAATCAATACTCCTTTCTTCTTTCTGCCTTCCCATCTTCTTGTCGAGAGTCCCTTCTTCATAGCTAGAAGATGGCTACAGTGGCTCTAAGCAGCATAGCCATAGAAAAAAATAACAGCTACCTTCTATCGGGTGCTCACCAGGTGCCAGAACTGTCTAAACATTTTAAGTGAATTCACTCATTTGATATTCACAGCAACCCTATGAGGAAGGTACCATTATTATTTTAGTTTTGCAGATGAGGAATATGAGGCAGAAAGATCAAGTAACTTGCTCAAGATTGCACAGCTAATCAGAGGCAGGTTCACACTTTTAACCCTGATTCTGAACCCTCCCCACCCCCCTTTTCCTACTTATTTATTTATTTATAATTTTCAGTTATAGTTAGGTCTTTATTTTAAAGTCTCATCTGCCAACTTAGCGTTTTCCACCAACATGGGGAGCAGAAGTCTTCACAATCTTTTGCTTAGGTGCTGCCTTTGTGGGAGCCTTAGGAGCAGCCATTGCTGTGTTTTGAGATGCTTGCTTAGCCTTTTTGCTTCCTGAGCAGCCTTGATAGGTTGTTCTCGTTGAGCTTTCCTAACCTCAGGTTTCTGGTTCTTGGCCATTATATCAGCAAGATGTGCACCAGTGATGGCCCTCTGGAATCTGACTGCACGGCGGGTTCTTTTCCTTGGAATTTCTTCCAACTGTACCTTTTGGTGTTTTTTTTTTTTTTTTTCTGTAGAGGACAGTCCAGTTTATCTGGATTGTCCTCTTGGAAAGGAATGCCCACTCGCCTTTTGCATTAAGAAACTGGAAAACCTTCCCGTCGGTCCTGGCATAGCTCCTGCCATGGCCACCTGCTTGGCTGATCTACCACAGACAGAACCTCAGGAAGGAAAGCTGAGGTAGGGCTTGCCCTAACTCCCTGTCTCCATTTATTAGAGAGGGAAGACCTTCCCAACAGCCCCCAGGAGATTGCCCAGTCCAGGAGATTGCCCAGTCTGCCTCATTGGCCAGAACAATGTCACATGCCTACCCTAACCCAATCACAGCGGAGGGGAGTGGAAACACATATAATTATCTGTGACCAATCATAATGCCCTCCTACCTCCACCCTCTCACCTGAACAAAACAGACTTCTTTTAGCCTAGGAAGCTGGGGCAAACAGTCTGTCCTGAAGGCGATGGGGGAACCCAGGCCTACCTGGGGGTTCCCAGCTTACTGGGATTGAAATAAGGGTGGCTCAGACCCCACCTCGCACCCTCCACCAGACTCCTGCTATTTCTCAGGCTTACAAGCGTGTGGCTCTGATTCCTACTTGTGCTGAATTCTAGCAGCTGTTCCCTTTAGTTTTATCTTGGAACCGACTCAAACGTAGGATGCATTTCTTCTCCCAAGAAACCATGACTAGCAGGCTGCTCTCTGAGCAGAATTTCACCGGAGACGTGTGAGTCTGAAAGTGATAGCGCTGCTCAGCACACAACTGAAAGTGGCACTGGGGAATCCCTGTGCTGTGGCCACCAGGTGGCCTTCATCCATCCTTCACCCCACCCCCCTCCTCCTCCCTCTCCCTGCCTGCTCCCCTCCCCCTGGCTCAACTTCCACCTTCCCTTCTTCCTCACAGCTTCCCCGCCACCTCATCGCCCCCATGGGCTTCGGGTGCTCACTCCGGACACCAACAGTTTGAGCAATTTAGCCCTTCCCAGCCTCTCCTCCGACACTGCTACCAGGCTGCCTTTGCAGGGCCAAACCCAGCAAGGGCCTCAGAACAAAAGGGCCTCAGGACATAAGTCTTTTATTTAACAGTGCAGGGTCTACTCTCCTGAGAAGGAAGCGGGATTATAAATACCAACGCCTCCCTCTGGACTCCTCCAGGTGCATTGGAAATTGAGATTTCAGAATAAGCTGACATCCAAGAAGGCCTCCCTCCCGGTGTCTGGAATGCTAGGTACCCTCAGTTCACAGTGAAGGGCATGGTCACATTTCCAGAATCTGAGGAGATGAAATCAACTGCATTAAAAGATACTGTCTTCCTGGAGTTTTATAAACTCCTGTCCCCCAAACTGGTGCCTCTGGACGCCTTCAGGGGTCACCCCTCCTGGCCAGCAGGTTCTCAGCCTCAGAGGCTCAAAAGCCTCCCAGATTCCTTTTAGGAGCCTGGGAATGAGGGGTGTGTAGGAGGAGGAAAGGAGGAAGGCGGCAGCCGGCCGGGCGCTGTGTGGAGTGAAGGGCTGTGAGAACGTGAGAACCCTGTGTGAGGGCGGCCTCAGGGCTGAGAACAGGAATGTCTCTTGTGCTACTTTCCATTGTGTGCTGCTCACACAACAGCCTGTCCCCACGGTTGCTCTGGGAGCAGGGGAAAATGCTCTCCCTCCCTCGTCACTCATTTGGTTCAATTCCAGGTCAGAAATAAAGGCAACAGCTGCAAGAAATCAGCAGAAGCAGGACAGTGGCTACAAGAACATAAGCCCTGAAAACTGGCAGAAATCTCTAGGACAGTGGTCGGCAAACTCATTAGTCAACAGAGCCAAATAGCAACAGTACAACGATTGAACTTTCTTTTGAGAGCCAAAATTTTTAAACTTCTTCTAACGCCACTTCTTCAAAATAGACTCGCCCAGGCTGTGGTATTTTGTGTAAGAGCCACACTCAAGGAGCCAAAGAGCCGCATGTGGCTTGCAAGCCGCCGTTTGCCGACCATGGCTCTAGAAGGTCTTCATATAGCTCCTGCTCACACGCCCCATTTCAGGGGTGGAGATGGCAGTCGGTGACTGAGTTATGGTTTTGGGCATTTATCTCTCTTTCCTGCCAGGATTCTCAAACTGTGGTCCCTAGCCACCCACATGGACAGCATCTGGAACCTTGTGAGAATGCAATTACTTTTTAATTTTTTTTAGGATTCTTAAAAGTGATTTTTTTTTTTTTTTCCAGAGAGAGGAAAGTAGAGGGAGAAAGACACAGTGAAAGAAACAGCAATGTGAGCCCTAGCCGGTTTGGCTCAGTGGATGCAGCGTTGGCCTGTGGACTGAAGGGTCCCGGGTTTGATTCCGGCCAAGAGCACATGCCTGGGTTGCGGGCTCAATCCACAGTGTGGGGCGTGCAGGAGGCAGCCAAACAATGATTCTCTCTCCTCATTGACGTTTCTCTCTCTCTGTCCCTCTCCCTTCCTCTCTACAATCAATAAAAAAAATAATTTAAAGAAAAAGAAACAGCAATGTGAGAGTGAAACATCGATTGGCTGCTTCCTACATGCCCCCTTCTGGGGTTCAAGGCCTGACCTGGAATCAAACCTGCAACCTTTCGGTGCACAGGGCAACCCTCAACCAGTGCACAACACCAGCCAGGCAAGAATGCAGTTTCCTCAGGCCTACCTAATCAAGCTTGCGTGGCGGGGCCCAGGTATCTGTGTTTTAAGAAGCTCCCCAGGTGATCCTTGGCAAATACCTGGAGTTTGAGGGAGTTTGAGCAGCAGTGCTCAGAGCTAACAGGAGGCTGATGATTCAGGTGTCTATAACTAGGCTGTTCCATTTATTTCCTCTCTGCTCGCTATTCATTTAGGGGCAGGTGTGGGATCCTGTTCTGGTCAAGGAGGCAGTAGGGGCTTTCGGAAAGAACCCCTCATCTCCCCCCATAAGATAAGGAGAAGTCTTGTCCTGTTGTTTTGCCTTTGGATGCTGTCAGAGGTCACGAAACTGAGGGGTTGTAGGTGAGGGTTCAGTCAGGCTGCTGGGGGTGTGCAACCCAGGAGAGAGGGCAAAGGGAATAATGGGGCAAAATGATAACAGCTGCTGACATTTCTCAAGGGCTTGCCACATGCCAGGTGCTGTTCTGCTCACTTAGCATATTTGCCCTCATAGCAGCTCGATGAGGTAGGTCCTGTTGTTGTTCTCTTTTTAAATGAGAAAAGTGAGGCACAGGAAAGTTTAAATGAATTGTCCAAAGTCACACAACTAATATGTGGAGGCCAGGATTCAGACGCAGGCCATCGTGTATGGCTTCAAGGCCACAGTGGGTATCTTGGCATGTTCCTTAAGGGCAATGGGAAGCTGTTGAAAGGATCTAAGCAGGAATCCACCATTTATTTATTTGTTTATTTACTTTCATTGATTTCAGAGCGGAAGGGAGAGGGAGAGAGAAACATCAATGATGAGAGAGAATTATTGATTGGCTGCCTCCTGCACGCCCCGTACTGGGGATCAAGCCCATAACCCAGGCATGTGCCCTTGACCAGAATCGAACCTGGGACCCTTCAGTCCACAGGCCGACGCTCTATCCACTGAGCTAAACCAGCTAGGGCTCTGATTCACCTTTTAAAAGTCACTAAAATGCTTTGCTTGTAAAATTCTCTGGGTGGTTGGGGACAAGCCAGACACACTTGCCCGGCCTGTTCTTCAGCCTCTTTCACTTGTCTCTGAGACGTCACCCCCATGAGCAAACCCAGAGGCTTGGGTGACTGTTTGGGACCAGAGTGACTCAGGTGCTGACAGGGCAGGAGAACCACTAATCCCAGTCACCTTCTGGGGGAAGGGGACAGAGAAAAAAGCACTAAATAACTATGATATTAGTTAAGTTGAAGAACAGGAAGATGGCCCAGCTGGTGTGGCTCAGTGGTTGAGTGACAATCTATGAACCAGGAGATCATGGTTTGATTTCCGGTCAGGGCACATGCCCAGATTGTGGGCTCAATCCCCAGTGTGGGGTGTGCAGGAGGCAGCCGATCAATGATTTTCTCTCATCATTGCTGTTTCCATTTCTCTCTCCCTCTCCCTTCCTCTCTGAAATCAATAAAAAATACATTAAAAAAAAAAAGATAATCTTTGAAGAGTGGGATTGTTGGTGATTTTTTTAACCTGAATTTTTACATTTTCTGCCAGTTGTTCATTAAAGACGAATTTTATTTTGTATAAAGAAGAGTCCTCAGCCCTCTGTGGGAGGTTGGCCTCTGCTGCTTTAGCTGAAATAGTCCTAGTGGTGGCTGATGCTTCGAAATTGTTGACAGCGTGCCAGCCCCTTTCTCCATGCTTTACGTGATGTATATTAACGCATTTATTTATTTATTTTTAAAAAATGTATCTTATTGATTTCTTACAGAGAGGAAGGGAGAAGAATAGAGAGTTAGAAACATCGATGAGAGAGAAACATCCATCAACTGCCTCCTGCACACCCCCCACTGGGAATGAGCCCGCAACCAAGGTACATGCCCTTGACCGGAATCAAACCTGGGACCTTCCAGTCCACAGGCCG
Source organism: Corynorhinus townsendii (assembly GCA_026230045.1). Lineage (NCBI taxonomy): Eukaryota > Metazoa > Chordata > Mammalia > Chiroptera > Vespertilionidae > Corynorhinus > Corynorhinus townsendii. The sequence goes on along the minus strand of JAPDVU010000002.1, from coordinate 205,141,871 downwards.
ACGCTCTATCCTCTGAGCCAAACCGGTTAGGGCTGTATTAATGTATTTAATCCTCACTGCTTGGTCAGGGTCAGGAAGCTGAGGAATGGCAGGCTAGAGTCCAGGCTCTCAACTGTATGCTATTCTGCATTTCTGGAAATTGTTCCCACGTCCCCTGTGGATGAGAGGCCTGTGTTCCCTCGCTGCCTCCGCAGAGAAAATGGCCTCCATTTCTGTGCTGTGCAGGCTCACTCAGCGGGCGTGGGGGGTGGGGGTGGGGGGGGGGGCTGGGGGAGGAAATACAGGAGACAGAACAGGAGTGTCCAGCAGTAGTTTGAGTCCTTGGGAGCCCACAGGACCACCAGCCTCGACCCGGGCTCCTGGGACTTCCATGCATGTGTGGGTGGGGAGGGTGGCTATCTGAGGGCTGTAGACATCTTGGCATTGGCTTCAAATACCAGCTCTGCCACATATCAGGTGTGAGACCTTGAAAGTGCCTTGCTTTTGTGAGTCTCACTTTCTTCATTGGTAAAATGAAGATCTTGGCTTTGTTCGTGTCAAATGGCTCTGAGCACAGTGCCTGGCACATGGTAAGCACTTGTTAAATAATGGTTATGTCCTGGCCGGGTAGCTCAGTGGGAGTGTCGTCCCATACACCAAAAGGTTGTGGGTTTGATACCCTGTCAAGGCATGTACTGAAGGCAGCTGATGTTTTTCTCTCTCATTGATGTTTCTCTCCCTCCCTCCCTCTCTCTCTACAATCAATAAAAACATATCATCAGATGAAGATTAAATAATGGTTATTACCATCCTATATAATAAAAGCCTAATATGCAAATAGTTTGACCAGGAGTTCGACCGCTTGCTATGATGTGCGCTGACCACCAGGGGGTGGTGCAGAACATGGTGGGCGTCGGCGATGAGGTGCTGGCAGCAGGTGGCAGTGGAGACACTGCTACCCCAACAGGCCCTGATGAGAGTGGGACCATGGTGGGATGGTGGAGCAGGTGAGTGGGCGGCACTAAGCCAAGGCAGATGTGAGGGTGGGGCCCAATCGCCCTGCTGATCGCCCTGCAGACGGCACCCAGTGGTGGTGGTGGGGGGCGGGGCTGCCACCCGGTTCTCAGGTGCTGAGGGAGCCGAGCAGGGGGCCTGGCCCCTATCAGTCACCCCACAGGCAGGATTGGTGGAGCAGGTGAGGGGGTGGCGCCAGGCCATGGTGGGGTGCCAGGAGGGGCTGTGAAGCTGTGAGCCTGGGGGCGCAGGCTGGGGCCTGATCCTCACAGGCCACTCCGAGGGACCCCACCCATGCATGAATTCATGCACTGGGCCTCTAGTTATTATTCATAAACATTTATGGAGCATCCAGTTTGTGCCCAGCATTGTGCCAACAGCAGACCCTGCCCCCAGGGTGCCAGAGCCCAGCAATTACACCTCCAGGCTCCAAACACCACAGACAGAATTCAGCAGAAGCTAGAAGCCCAAGCTTGAAATTCCTAGCGTGTCCAGAGGCACAAGATGGGGTTTGGGCAAAACTTTCCTCAGTCTCATGGGACAGCCCTGGTTTCTACCCTTCCTCCAGGCTGGCAGAGGCTCTGTCAAGGTTTTGAGGGGCATTGTATCCAGGTCTTGGGGGTGTAAATTGTGTCTAAGTATGGTTTGAACTAAGTATGGTTTTCCTCCTCTCTTTCGTCAGCAAAGAACTTGCTGAGAGTCAGTTAGGGAGTAAGCAGGCGAGGCTAACCTTCCGGTCTGTGTGTTTTCGAGGTAGCTGGGTGACCCCATCAAGGCACATAAGGAATGGTAGACCATTTCACAGGATTGTTAGAAGAACGAAATTCACGGTTATGCATAAAGTGCTCAGAGCGGTGACGGGCAGCAGTAAGTACACAAGTGATATTAGCTGATTTGATCTTTCACTTCCTCACCCTGTCTGTCTGTCTCTGCTACCTTGGACACTCTTTCTGTGCCTAAATCATCATTTATAAACAAACAGAAATCGCCATGTCCCCTCCTTCCTTGCAGAATATCTAGCCGTATAACCAAGTCCTGGCCAGGGGGATGTAAGTGGAAGTGATGAGTGCAACTTCGAGGAATTACCCTCAGTTGGAGGACTCATGCTCCTCCCTCCCTCGTTCCTGCTCCACGAAACACCAGCAGGGTGGCTGGACCGGGAGTAGCCATTTTGGACCCAGAAGCCAAAGCTGAATGTGGAGGATTTTGGAACTGTTAACGGGATAGGAAATGTCTGTGTCCTTAATGACTGTGGGGCCACCATACCAGCCGGGACTGCATCCCTAGACATTCACATGAGAGACCTAAACTTCTATCCTGTTGAGACCCCTGTGCTTTCGGATACCCGTCGCTCATAGCTGAAATGGTTCCAAACGAACACGGGAGCAGAACTTGGATTTGGACCCAGACCTGCCCGGCCCTGAGGCATTCCACGGCGTAGCTGGCCGGCTCCCTGCACGAGAATCAGAGGCCGGGGAGCGTGGGCAAACTGGGTTTGAGCCCCACCGCAGCCCTGCTGCTTTAGACTCCGCAGCGCTGGGGCCTGAGCAGCTGCTTTAAGCAAGCTGCCCACACAGAGGTTCTGACGTACACTCAAGTGAAACCACGGCGTGTTATCCTACTTCCTCTAGTAAGTCCTACGAAGATCAGGGGTCCATTCTGATCGCTTGGGTGGAACTAAAGGCAGGCAGCGCTCAGGGTCCCAGTAGGGGACTCTGGGGCTGGGGAAGGCTTGTGGGCAGAGGTCCAGGTCCAGCGCCCCAGCTAATCTGTATCCCTTCCTGAGGCAGGCGCAGTGCAGCCCTCTCCCAGGAGGCAGCTCTGTCACCCGGGTCCTGGGTGGCGTGAGGACCAGCTGCCTGCCCTCGCACATGGCAGTCGCTCCAAAGCTGGAATTGTACGAGGCCCCGAGTGTCTATGGCATATTGAGATGCCCTTATGGAGCCTGGGACAAGCCCCAGGAGGCAAGGCTCTGCTCAGGAGCCAGGATTTTAGAGCAAAGCTGTGTCTCATTCTGCAAGCCACTATTCTCCTTTTGAGAAACAGCTCATTGCTTCCGTAAGCTGCTGGGCCCTGGGGAGATGGCAAGCCTGACGCGAGGCACCTGGGGACCATGTGATGAGAGCTGAGTGCTGTCTGACCTTGCCACAAAGTCAGGTCTGCCCAGCAGCATCGGTCGTCAAGGGGAGAAGGCACACGTGGGAGAGGACTGGGTCCAGGCATGTCCTGAAGCCCAAGTGGCTGCTGAGCACGCAGTTCATTCCCCGGAGTCCCTCTCAGGCTGCCCCTCCCTCCACCGGCTCCTCAGGGGCAGATCCCTAGGACCAGTTGCCCAAGGATTGAAAACTCTAGTCTGTGCTATGCAAAGAGCTCGGGGACACTCGGCAGCACGGGTCCCTGGCTGAGGCTGGAGGCAGCAGCCTGGTCCCCCGCCATGTTGGCCCTTTACATCAGCAGCGAGTAGGAGAATGACCTTGGGGGCAATGGAATGTAGGGAAGGAGTGGTAAGCAGTCTCAACTGAAGTGTCAGCTGTTTGGGAAAGTGCTGGCCTAGAGGCCTTGGCCCTGTGCCCCACCTCAATCTCATCCCATGGGAGATGGAGTTCAGGCACAGCCCCTCCTTAGGGACAGGGAGCCATTGGTTGGCTCGCTAGTTGCCAGGTAACCCAGGATGAGCCTGGGAGGTCATTTCTCAGGCAATTCTGAGCTCTCTGCACAGCCTGTTAGCAGATGGTTCTGCAGGCAGCCAGCCCCGCCAGAGATCGATTGCTGTGACACTGCTGCTGAGAAACCATCCCATTTTGCGTAGAAGGAGAAGCAGCCTGAGGTCAGCTCTGGGCAGTGGCTGGTGGCCTGGCCATGTGAGCAGGGCCATGGAAGGAGGGAGACTGGAGGTGGTGACAAGGAACCGCTATGTGGTAGGACTCTCAGAACGGGCCCAGACTGTGAGAGAGTGCTTGTGCCAAGTGACTGGCCCTCAAAGAGCATTCTTTGAAAGGCAATGTTAACGATCAGGGGACACCTGTGAGTGCCACTGCTTTCTTTCCCTCTCTGTTTTTAGGACCTGGACAAAATTCAAGAAGCCATCTCAGCCCCCGCTGAGCCTTACCTTTGATGCTTCTAATCGCAATGAGTCTTCGATTTGAGGATAAGAGACCCCAGGCTTTTCCCTGTCCCATTATCATGGTCTAAGATAATACTAAGCCACTTCTGGCTATTATTCCCTGGGAACAGAATTGGTCATAACTTGGTTGTGACTCTTACTAGTGTGAGGCAGCTACAGAGGTGACATACCAGCATGACTTTCTTGTCTTATTTGAGGTACAAAGAGCTTCAACTTTCTAATAGAAACGTTAAACAGCAAGCCAGCATTTTTTTTTCAGGACAAGGACAAATTCCTGCAAGAATTTTGCAAACCTCACGTGTTCTCCTCCCCCTTGTTGCAGTGCGTATAATTTATCTTCTGGTAGAACTTGCTTGATAGTCACAGTTTATTAATTCCATCTGCTTCCCAGGAGGAGGACAAATTGTTGCATGCTGATGTCCTGGGTTCTGAGAGTCTCCCACGAGCCACAGATGCTCAAGAACCTAATCAATGGGCCCATGAGCAAAGTGGCCAGGGAGGCAGGCGGAGCCTCTGCCTGGCCTCTCCAGCATGAATATGTCCCACCTAAGCCAGCGTGGCCACCATCACCTCTGAGTGGTCAAAACTGTATCTTTGAGGCTCAGTCAGGCATCAGGTGATGGAAAAACCTACACAGTTCTTCCTTCTGTGTTGGGGAAAACCCACTTCTTCCTGACTATGTGTCCTTCTCCTGTTTTCCTCTCCCATGTCTCCTTTCCTACTCACAGAACACTTCACACTGAAATATGTGGGAGCTTTTCCCCACACCAAGCAATTCTCCAGGACAGCAGCTGGGTGTTCTGAAATCTGACATTTAACTCAGTTCTGACCCAAGTACCTGGAGATAGTGTCAGATCCCGCAGGTTAAGGGCTCGGTCCCAGGAGACAGCCCCCCACTTCAGAGGCCAATCACAAGTAGTAGGTCCCCAGGTTACCCACAATGTCTGTCTGACCTGGGTACAAATTAGAGGTTCCCATGACCTCCTCCCCTTGGATTTGATTAGTGTGCTAGAGAGGCTCACAGAACCCGGGAAGACACTTGCTTATATTTACCAGTTTATAGAAAGATACAGTAAAGGATACAGATGAACACCCAGATGAAGAAGTACACAGGGTGTGGTCTGGGAGGTTCCCAAGGGCAGGAGCCTCTGTCCTATGGAGTTGGGGCACGTCACCCTCCTGGTATGTGGATGTGCTCACCCGCCTGGAAGCTCTCCGAATCCCAAACGATGGGGATTTTATGGAGGCTGCATGTAGTCATGATCCATTACTAACCTCATGTTTAGCCCTTCTCCTCTCTTTGAAGGATGATGGGTGGTGCTGAACATTTTAAGCTTCTGATCATGGCTTGGTTTTTTTTGGTGACCAGCCCCCAGCCAGGAGCCATCGAATAGCCCACCCAAAGTCATCTTAATAGAACAAAAGGTGCTCCTATCACTTATGAAAAAGGGTTTTAGGAGCTCTGTGCCAGGAACCCAGGGGCAGAGACCAATACTAGTATATATATTTTTCTGATTTCACAGCCTGATTACACAAACTCCCTCCATGGAGGGGCAGCCATTTGTCCACCTGCAATGGATCCTATTGCAGAGTTGGAATTGCTTTCTCCTCCCGCTGCCTCCCTCTGCACCTCTACTCATAAACCTACTGATGCCACTGTTAGGCATCGTCTGACACCAAGAAGCTCATGTTGCTATGAAGACCAAAGATGTATGCTAATAGGCCAGTGCCCATGGGGTTCACTGGTCTTTCCTTGTACCCATTATCCAGGACTAGGTGGCCTTAACACCTAGTGGAACACCCTGCTGCAGGCTCGTTACTATGTGAGCTGAGAGGTACCACCTGTGGGACCTGCTGGTCTGCAGATGTGGAGCACGCCGAACCAGTACCAGCAGATGGTGCTAGTTCTCCTGGGGTCAAATATGTGAGCCTGAGAGCGAGTGGGGGGAGATTGGAATGGTACATACTTACCACCCAGTGGGAGAACTGGATCCATCGAGAGATGCAAAACTGATTTATCTGAACAGGAGCTGAGACTGTCACTGGTCCCTGAGAAAACAAGTAATAAGGTGAATTATGGTATTGGCTGGGGTGTTGACCTTGACCATGAAAAAGAAATGGAGCCCTAGCCGGTTTGGCTCAGTGGATAGAGCGTCGGCCTGCGGACTGAAGGGTCCCAGGTTCGATTCCGGTCAAGGGCATGTACCTTGGTTGCGGGCACATCCCAAGTAGGGGGTGTGCAGGAGGCAGCTGATCGATGCTTCTAACTCTCTATCCCTCTCCCTTCCTCTCTGTAAAAAAATCAATAAACTATATTTTTAAAAAAAGAAAAAAAAGAAAAGAAATGGAGGATGCTGTAAAGTAGAGTTGGAGAGAAATCTGGAGCGAGCCCAGGTTGGGTGGGATCACGTGTGATGCCTCCTTGTTCCCCTGGGTCTAGTAGTAAAAGTAAGTGGAGGATTTTCACCCCTACATGGGTGAAAATACACCCAAGCATTGTGATTCTTCAAGAATAAAGGTTTGAGTCATGAATGAATCCTCCAGATGTGGTGCAGTAAGCACAAGGAACAAAGAATAAGTAGTGCCAGAGAGAAATACTGTCCAAAGAGGATCAACAGGATCCAAAGCCCCCTTGGGTCTTGTGGAGGGTAGTGGGGGCTAAACCGGGACAGTCAGAGGAAGCCTGGTCAGACCAGTCCAGACAGTGCTAGAGTAATCCATGACCCTGAGTTCTTCCAGCCTCTCTCCCCTCCTTCTCCAGCTCTCAGTGCCCAGCTGTCTTGTCCTATAGGAAAGGACAGAGGCCACTGGCCCTAGAGAATAGTTTTGTCTGATTTCTTCCCTTCCCCACACTTTTTGAAAGCGGTCCACAGTTGTGTATCAGAGTTCGGGTCTGGCATCTGACTTGGATTCCAGTCCCAGTACAACTACTTACTAAGGATGTGTGTGTGTGCCATGTGCAAGTTACTTAGCCTTTCTGTGGCCTCAGTTTCCTCCCCTTTAAAGGGGGAAAAAGCATCTAACTCCTAGGAGTTGTTGAAATTAAATGTACAATTAATAAAGCTTCTAGACTAAAACATAGGAGAAAAGCTTTGCAATCTGGAGGCAGGCAAAGATTTCTTAGACGGGACTAAGAAAGCAATAACAGTGAAAAACAATTGATTACACTTCATCATAATTTAAAACTGCTCATCAAAAGTCATCATTAAGAAAATAAATAGAATTGCCCAGCCAGTGTTGCTCAGTGGTTTGATTCCCCTCCAGGATACATGCCCGGGTTGTGGGCTCAAACCCCAGTGGAGAGGCATGCAGGAGGCAGCTGATCAATAATTCTCTCTCATCATGGATGTTTCTATTCTCTCTCCCTCTCTGAAATCAATAAAAATTATTTTTTAAAAAGAAAATGAATAGACAAGCTGTAGAGTGGAAGAAAATATTCACAAAGCATACATCTTGGCAAGTGACTTGCTTCCAGAAAATATAAAGCCCTTATGAAATTCAATAATAGAAGAACAACTTTTAAATGGGCAAAAGAGTTGAACGGATACTTTTCAAAGAAAACTATGCACATAGCCAATAAGTGTGAGACAAGATATTCAGCATTTTAGTCATCAAGAAAATGTAAATTGAAGCCACAATGAGATGCCACTGCACAACTCCTCAGAACGAAAAGATGAAAAGACCACCAACCCCAAGAGTTGATGAAGACATGGAGTACCTGGAATGTCCATATAGGGTTGATGGGAGGAAAAAATGGCTCAGCCATTTTGGGAAAAGATTCTAACCAATGTAATATGGCAAAGATGATAGAATGTCACTTCCATGAGTAGGTTACGGAAGACTGTAACTTCTGTCTTGCAACAGGCTCTCCCTATTGCCTTCTTGGCTTGCACCCTTGGGTGAAGCAAGTGGCTGTGTTCAAGAGGTCCATGTGGCAAGAAACAGATAGTAACCTTAGGTTAACAGCCAGCTGGGAACGGAGGCCCACAGTCCAACAGCCCTTGAGGAACTGGATTCTGCCAACAACTATGTGAACTTGGATATAGATCTTTCCCTGTCTCAGCCTTCAGATGCGATCCCAGCCCTGGCCAACAACTGCAGCCTTGTGAGAGGTCTTGAATCAGAGCACCCAGTTAAGACATACCCAGACCCTTAACTCACAGAAATCATGTGATAATAAATGTGCTTTTCTAAATTGCTAAATTTGTGGTGATCTGTTACATAGCAATAGATTACTAGTTATAGAACTATTCAGATATCTCATTTCTCTTTGATTTGATTCAGTTTTGGAAAGTAATAGTTTTCTAGAAATTTACCCATTTTGCCCACATTTTCAAGTATATCAGCATAAAGTTGTTCATAATATCTTGTTTCTGTTTGAAGATTTGATTGTAAAATATAACTCACACACAGAAAGTTGCATTAAACACAAATGCACAGTATAATGTATAATTATAAAACAAACATCTGTGTAATCACTGCCCAAATCAAGAAATAGACTATTGCCAAACACCGCAGAAATCCTGTGTGCCCCTTCTCAATCACATCCCCTCCTTTCCTCTTAAGGGTAATCATTTTTGTATTTATGGAAATCTCTGCCTTGTGTTATAGTTTTACACTTCTTTATAGTTTATCCATCCTTATACAATCTAGTTTCGAGTTTTCTGGTTTTGAATTTTATACAAATGGTATGATTCCCTATGTACCTTTTATGTTTTGCTTCTTTTGCTTAGCACTGGATTTATAACATTAATCCATGTCATTTGTTTATTTTCATTGCTGTTTAATATTCCCTGGTATGATATAACAACATTTATTTATCTATTTTACTGTTGATAGGCATTTTGATTGTTTCCAGTTTGATCTACATAAATAATTCTCCTCTGAACACTTTTTAAAAATGTTTTTTATTGATGAGAGAGAGAGAGAGAGAGAGAGATCAGTTGCCTCCCACACGAACCCTAATCGGGGGCCAAACCTGCAACCTAAGAATGTGCCTGACTGGGAATCAAACCGCAGCCTTTTGGTGTACGGGACAATGCTCCCACCAAGCCCCCCTCCAGGCCCCTTTGTTGTTGTTGTTTTAAAAAATATATATCTTTTTATTGATGTCAGAGAGGAAGAGAGAAGGAGAGAGATAGAGACATCAATGATGAGAGAGAATCATGGATTGGCTGCCTCCTGCACACCCACCACTGGGGTTTGAGCCTACAAATGGGCATGTGCCCTGACCAGGAATCGAACTGTGACCTCCTGGTTCATAGGTCGATGTTCAACCACTGAGCCACGCCGGTCAGGCCTCCTTTGAACACTGCTGTACATGTCTCCCGGTGCACAGTGCATGTACCTTTTGGGGCATCTTTCCGGCATGGTATTGTTGGAGCAAAGGTATAAGTATTTATACCACTTTACTGGAAAATGCCCAACTTGCCCCCAACGTAGTTGGGCTAATCACCAGCAGGTATGAGGGTTCCCGTTGCTTCACACCCTGTCACTACTGGTCTGTGAGACTTTCGAATTTTGCCCACCTGGTGTGTGTATTGTAGTACTTTAGTATAGTTTTTGCACTTTCCTGATTATTTCTGGAGTTAAGCAATCAGAGGGTGTTGGGGTTTCAAAATTCTACTCAAACGTCCCCACCCCATGTCTAGGGTCCCATTCCCTCTTGACCAGTGCCCTTCCAAATGGTGGGGCTGCTCATCTCATTGGCTCTGCAATCCTGGGATCCTGACAGTCAGGGCCCAAGCGTGGTCCTTTGCCATGTATGTGCCCTGTAGCTACCAGCGAGCAAAGACCCCTTCAGAACTACCCTAGAGGCTTTCTGAAGTTCTGTCCTTGCATTGAGTCCCAAGTGGATCCATTCTATTCTAAGCCCACGTGGATCCAGTGGGACCACAGACCCATCCCATGTCTGTAAATTAACTGGCAGACTCTCCCTGCTGATTTCCTGACTCATGCAATGAGAGCTCTTAAGGGTGGCAGGGCCGAATGGAAGTCCCTGAACTACAATCTCACCACCATCAAAATAGCAAACCAAAAGCAATTCCACATCCCTAAAGAAATTTCAGAAATTAGTGCCACCATCAAAGATCTGAAATATGTACATGCGGTCATTCCTACCAAGACTCAGTTTAACTCAACTACTTGGCTGGTGCAAAAACCAGGTGGGCCTTGGAGAATGACCATAGATTACTGTGAAGTTAGGTGGGATGTCAATTGCAGTGGTGGTTCTAGACATGACATTTTTACTGGAACACATCAACACAACCTTGGCCCTGGTGTACATCTTTGATCCCAAGTGATTTCTTTTCCATTCCACTAAGTAAAGATAATCAGAAATAGTTTGCCTTTGTGTACCTGGGACAGCAGTACATCTTCACTCTACGACCTCAGGGCTTTGTCTCCTGATTTCTGTCATATTGCAGTCCAAAGGGACGTAGGCATCTTGCTATAGTTCACAACATTATGCTGGTCCATTATATTGACGACTTATGGTAATTGGGCCCACTGAGCAGGAAACTGCAAACACTTTAGATTCTTAGTAGAACATGTGTGTGCCAAGGGAAGGGTAATAAATCTCACAAAAATTGTGAGGCATGTCAATAAACTTTTTGGAATATTCAGTGATCTGGGGCATGTTGGAATATCTCCTCTAAAGTGAAAGGCAATTGTTGAAACTTTATTGCCCACTACGAAGAAAGAAGCAGAACGTTGGATGGGACTCTGGATTTCTGAGGCAACATATAACATACTAGAGGCCCGGTGCATGAAATTCCTGCACTGGAGGGCAGTCCCTCAGCCCTGCCTGCACCCTCCTGCAATCTGGGACCCCTCGCTCCTTACCACCCACCTGCTTGCTGCATCTGCCCCCTGGTGGGGAGGGACCTCGGGAAGGCTCCAGGGCATGTCCGGCCTGTCACTATCAGCCAGACCCCAGCAGCAAGCTAACCTACTGGCCAGAGCATCTGTCCCCTGGTGGTCAGTGCACATCACAGCGACTGGTCGGCCAGTTGACTGTTTGCCCCCTGGTGGTCTGTGCACGTCATAGCAAGCAGTTGCGCTTTGATTGATTGGACTGCTGACTGGACGGCCAGACACTTAGCATATTAGGCTTTTATTACATAGGATTTGTCAGTGCTGTTCTACCCATTTACTGGGAAACCCATAGGACTGCAAGTTTTGAGTGAGGCTCCAGCAACATAAGACTCTGCAGCAGGTCCAGACTGCAGAGCAAGCTGCCCTGTCACATGAGCTTTATGATTTGCAAGTGACTATGGCAGAAAAAGATGCTGTATGGACAAGTTCCAGTAGGAATGTCACAGTAGAGTTACAGACCTTGGGGCCTGGGATTAATTCATGCCCTCTCTGCCAGTAACCAGTCTGCACTTGAAAACAGCTCCTGGCTCACAACTGGACACGTAGAGAATGAATACCTTACTGTGGGACAACAAGTGACCCATAGCAAGAACTGGATATTATCTGATCCATCTGATCATGCCATTGGATATGCACGGTAGCATTCTGTTCTTTTTATTTTTGGTAGCATTCTGTTCTTAAAGAGTGCATATGAGATCAGGTCTGAACAAGTCCAGAAGGTACAAGGAAAGTGCATGAGCAGGTGGATCAAATCCTTACTGTACCTACACTTATGGCTTCACTGCTTCTCCCTTAACCCACATTTGGGGAAGATGCTATGACCAGTTCACATGGAGGAAAAAGGACAGACATGACTTCTAAGCGAGTCTGTATGTTAGCACCTGCCACAAATGGGCAACTACTGCCTTAAAGCCAGGCAGGCCAACTCTAAAAGACAGTGATGAAGGGGTATCTTCTTCTAGTTATATAAATTGTCCATTTTGCGTGAAAGAAAAGATGACCTAGCTTACAGATCTACTTTGAGCAGTGGCTGGCAAGTTGGCTGGCTGGTCAGAGACTTGAAAACACCAAGATTGCCCCGCCAATGTGGCTCATGGTTGAGTGTCAACCCACGCACCGGGAGATTCCCTAGATTCCCGGTCAGGGCACATGCCTGGGTTTTGAGCTTGTTCCCCAGCAGGGGGTGTGCAGGAGGCAGCCAATTGATGTTGATGTTTCTCTTCCTCTCCCTCTCTCTCTAAAATCAATAAAAACATGTTTACAAATGAAATACCAAGATTGATGAGGAGGAGGTCTAAGGGAAAGATACGGATGGACTGCTGGAAAGGGGCACAAATGGTAAAACTCTTTTTAACCCACATAAAGGCCCTGAGGGGTCATTTTGAAGGAGGCTCTCAATAATCAGGTGGACAAATGTAGATGTCAACCTCTTTCACCAGGTACCCTGGTTCTTGCTCAATGGGCCCCCCTACAAAGCAACCATGCTGGCAGGGATAGGGGCTATTTATAGTGAGGTAGGCAGAATAATGACCCCCTAAAGATGTCCATGTTATAATCTTTGGGATTGTAAATATGATCTATTTTAATGGCACAGGGTGAATTAAGGTAGCAGATAGAATTAAGGTTCTAATCAGCTGACCTTAAATTATCTGGGTGGGCCTGATGTAATCACAAGGGTCTTTAAATGTGGAAGTCAGAGGCAGAGCCAGTGTCAGAGTGGAGTATGTGATGTGAGAAAGACTTGACTGGCCATGACTGGTTTTGAAGATGGAAGGAGGGCAAAAGCCAAGGAATATGGGCAGCCTCTAGAATCTGGAAAAGGCAAGGAAAACAGATTCTCCTCTAGAGACTCCAGAAAGGAACAAAGCCTGGACAACACCTTCATTTTAGCCCTGTGAGATGCATTTCAGGCTTCTGATTTCCAGAACTCTAAGATAGGTTTGTGTTGGTTTAAGCCACTATGTGGTGATTTATTACAGTAGCCATAGAAAACTGATATACAAAAGCTCAACACACTTCCCTTACCAAATCTGATCTGGCAACTGGAACTGCTGAGTGGCCAAGCTGCTGGCAGCAAAGACCAAGCTGTTTTCAATATGGTACCACTCCCTGGGACAATGGTTCTCAAAGTGGGGACCACGAAACCCTGGGGGTCCCCAAGATTCTTTCATGGGTTTTGTGAGGCCAAACCTACTTTCATACTAACACCAAGACATTCTTGCCCTGACCGGTTTGGCTCAGTGGATAGAGCGTCGGCCTGCGGACTGAAGGGTCCCGGGCTCGATTCCGATCAAGGGCATGTACCTGGGTTGCAGGCACATCCCCAATGGGAGGTGTGCAGGAGGCAGCTGATTGATGTTTCTCTCTCATCGACGTTTCTAACTATCTATCCTCTCCCTTTCCTCTCTGTAAGAAATCAATAATATATATATATTTTTAAAAAGACATTCTTTTGTCATTTTCACTGTCATTCTTTCAAGTGGACAGTGGAATTTTCCAGAGGCTACATGTGCTGTGTACAACACACTGAATGCCAAAGCAGATTTGAGAATCTAGCTGTCTTCTAGTAAGCCAGATTCTAGAGAGATTTGCAAAAATGTCGCATAATGCCACTCTTCTCACAATTTTTGTTTTGAAGAAGTTGTTTTTCACTTAAAAGGTTATATTTATATTAACCTGAAATGGGTTTATTAGTTTTAAATAAATTAACATTTTAAAGCTTTAATTTCTTTTTTAAAATTGAATTTATTGGAGCAACAGAGGTTAATAAAATTACATAGGTTTCAAGTGTGCAATTCTATAATACATCATCTGTATATTATACTGTGTGTTCTCCACCCCAAGTCAAGTTACAGCTTTAACCTCTAAGCCAGTAAAATACATATAACCCACATAGGAAGCCCTTTGTAATTTTTAAGAGTGTAAAGGACTCCGGAGGCCAAAAGTTTGAGAGCCACTGCTCTAGCGTGACCTGCTAGCTCCCTGTTGGCAGGCTGACCTCATTGCCCCCTTGTTCCATAAAAGGAATGGTTTTTATTACTTCATGGTAACAAATGTGTATTCCAGATATGGACTTCCTTCCTGCAATGCTTCTGCACCTTCACTTCTGGACTTTCCAGAATACCTGATTCATCACGATGCTACCCGCACATGCCTATCTTCATTATAGGGTGAAGGGCATATGGTCTCCCCCTGAACACACTGAATTTACAATGTGGCCTGTCACTCAGAGCTGTTGACTGACAGTCAGTGCCAGGTGGGAGACACCACCTGCAAGGCGAGGTTATTGACGGCCAGGATGCAGTCCATGCTTTAAATCTGGGGTGGGGAACCTTTCTTCGGCCAAGGGCCCTGTGGATATTTATAACATCATCCGAGGGCCCTACAAAATGATCACCTTAAAAATCAGCCTGCTCTATTTGGTCAAACATTTAATTAGCTCACCCTTAATGCCTTGGTAGGGCCAGACCAAATGATTTCATGGGCCCGACATTCCCCACCCCTGCTTTAAATCAGTGGCTAATACATGGCTTCACTTCTCTCACATCCAGAACACAGAGGCCCAGGGGACCACTCTGTAGAGATGCGAGTGGCACTTCTCACTATTTTTCCAAGTAACCTACTGGAGAAACTTTTACTTTCCATCCCCTCAACTTTGTGTTCAGTGGGTCTGGAGTCCTTGGTGCCCAAAGGAGGAATGCTTACTGCCCCCAGAGAACATGGATATGGTTTCTTAAACTGGAAGGTTTTCCCACCGGTCTTTTGTTGTTATTGTTGTTAATCCTCACCAAAGGGTATTTTTTCCATTGATTTTTAGAGAGTGGAAGGGAAGGAGGGAGGTAGAGGAGAAAAGAGAAACACTGATGTGAGAGACACATTAATCGGTTGCCTCCTACACACACCCTGACCGGGGTTGGGGATCGAACCCACAAACCAAGTATGTGCCTTTGACCGAGAATCGAACCGGCGACTCTTTGGTGCTGACGCTCTAACCACGGAGAAACACTGGCCAGAGCCCCACTGGTCATTTTGAGCTGTGTATGTTACTGAACCAAAAGCCAGAGAGGGGTATCAACTGTACCAGAAAGGCTGGCTAATCTGGATGATCAGAAGGAAAATGGAGGGTGGGCAGGAAGGCTCTGTCTGCATCCAGGATTTACTGGGTGCCTCTCAGATCTCCCGGTACAACTATGACAGTTACCAGGAAGCTTCGCAAACTGACAAACCTAAGATCAATAAGAGCCCGGATTGCCTAGGAATAAAGGTTTAGGACACCCCACCAGGTAAAGAACCCAGGAAGTTCAAGTGCTGGCCACTGGTAAGAGGAACATGGCGGGGGGTAGAAGGACGATGCAGGATTGCTCACTTAGCCTGTGGCCAGATACAGCAGGGGGCGCTGTAGCAGGTTTTTGTTATTTCTTCCTCCTGTCTTACGGAAAGAGCCTTCGTGATGACTCAAGTTTTAAATTTGGCTCAAGGTGAGAATGACTGAAGGATAAGGATATGGTCAATGTGACAAACAGGTCCTGTTGGAAAGAAACTTTTTTTTCCTTCCATTTAAAAAAAACTGAGGTGAAACTCATCCTATGAAGGGCAATATGCAAATCGACTGAACGGCAAATGACCAGTTGCTACGACATGCACTGACCATCAGGGGGCAGACGCTCAATGCAGGAGCTGCCCCCTGGTGGCAGTGCGCTCCCACAGGTGGAGTGCCGCTCAGCCAGAAGCTGGGCTCACGGCTGGCGAGCGCAGCGGCAGTGGCGGCAGCACTAAGGATATCCAGCTGATGGCTTAGGCCTGCTCCCCGCCTAAGCCATCAGTCGGACAACCCCTGAGGGCTCCCAGACTGTGAGAGGGCGCAGGCAGGGCTGAGAGACCCTCCCACCCAGTGCATGAATCTCGTGCACCAGGCCTCTAGTATAACATAAAGAGAACCATTTTAAAGTGAACTATCAGTGGCATTTAGTACCTCCACAAAGTTGTGCAAGCATCACAATCGATTTCCAAAACTTTTTCATCACCCCAAATTGAAATTCTGTAGCCATAGGGACATGAGCTTTGCATCTAATGGAGAAGAGTGGATGGTGGGGGACACAAGAAATCGCTCTGCTCGGATACCCTGCTCCCCTCTGTGCCTACTCTTCTCTTGCTCCATTTACTGGAAGGCTGACCTGAACTCAGTGAAACCACTCAGAGGCCTCTCATTCTGGCTTCCTGCTTGGTCTGGCCAAGGATAGGCACCAGCAAGATTCAAGTCAGAATACTTGTCTGGTGGGACCCTGCCTGGCAGGGGCTGCGTTCTGCTCCCCAGGGCTGCGGCTCCAGCAGGGCAACCCCCTCCTTGGTCACAGCTCTCTCCTTTACCCTTCAGGTATAGAGGTGGTAGTGGCTTCCTGCAGGGTGAGGTCCCTGGGTCCGTCCCTGGTGGGTCCCCTGCCCACACCCCTGTAAAGGATCCCTTAGTTGAAGGCTCTTCAGTATCCTTTGAGGAGACCATCCGTTTCTTGATGGGACACCAACTAATACAGAAATGGCATGGTCCCTTCCTACAGTCCTTGGCACTGAATACGTCAGATTTCGTGGGTCAAATCAGCTCTGTACAGAGGTCCCAGGCTGGGCAGAGATGCTTCCTGGACAGCCCAGGTTCCCAGGAGCCAAGGCCCCACTGCCCTCTGGTGGTCAGAACTTCAGCTGAACTAAGCACACTCTGGGCACCTGCACTGTGCTGAGCCTGTCACACAGCGGAGCACATTGCATTCAGGGGCTATTGTCCCCCCTTACAGGTGAGAACCTTTTCATTGCCCTTAGTATAAACCAAAACCCTAACCGTGGACGGCAGGGCCCTTCTTTGCCTCCCCTCCTTCACCCTGACCCAGCCACACTGGTCTTTTTGTTAGATCTAGGGTGCTCACTGTGCAGCTCCCAGTTAGAATACTTGGGAACTCTCTAAAACAGTTGTCACCTGGTTAATCTCAGCTCATTCTTAGGATATCACTTAGGAAAGGCCTCCTCACCACCCCCACCTTTCATTCACAAACACATTGGGTTTTCCCTGGTTTATATGAATGTTTGATGAATCTGCTCTCCCCAAGGCTGAAGGCGTGGGGGGTGCCGGAAGCGCGCTGCTCTGCTCACGGCTATGTCCCTGATGCCTGGCATGCAGTAATAACCACAGCAGCAGCTGACGGGGACTAAGTGTTTCTCTGTGCCAGCCACTGAGCTAAGCCTTTCAGGTCCCCAGGCCACCCTATGCCCCAAAGTCCCTTGTTCCCAGGAAACAGCCCTCGACTCTATTAAAAACTCATATGGATTTATTAGAATATGAAAAAAATTTGGTTTCTTCTGTACAGGCGGCAGAGCAGCAGCAGCTGTGGTGGCTTTGAACATGGTTGTCATGTCACCCTTGCATGGTGACTCCTGCCCAAAACAGCACTTGCATGGAGGGGGACAAATGAGCACCCGCTGCCCAGTCCACTGGGAAGAGGGACTCTGACTATTGCACGATCCTGGGGGAGTGCCCCCGGGAGGACAGACACCACTCCCCCTGGGCCTGGCCATGGTAGCAGTGGGGATGGGAGTGTGTGCCTGTGAGCAAAGGCCCCTGGGAACCTAGGACTCTGCCCACCCACCAGCCCCGGCCGGGTGGACAATGCTCGGGGGAGGTCTGCTCCCCTGAGGACTGGGCTCCACAGCCAGCTGGGTGCGGGAACCTAAGAGGGAGAGGTTCTTAGAACCGGTGGGAGGGATGAGAGAAAGAACAGGCCAGCAGGACTGAGGGGCAGGCCCAAGAGCAAAGGACCATACAGCCCAGCATCTGTGAATGGGAGAGGACCATGATTGGATTTGGGGGTTCACTTCTGAAATCAGGGTCTTGGGGCCACAGTTACAAGTCCAGGAGGCAGAGGACCGACTTGGGGTGTTGGGCAGACAGGCCCAAATGAGGGGGATTCTCTGGAGGAGGGTCATGGTTTCGTTCAGCCAGGGGCTTTGAAAATGTTTTAAAAAAAGGAGTGGCCTCTGTGCAAACAGACCATACATGGAAATGGGACGAACAAAATAGATAAAAGGCAGCACTGCCTGGAGCCCCTGACGGCCTCTCTCCTGACACCAGCCGCGGGAGGGCTCACTGGTCCCCGCTGGAACCATTTGGAAAGCTGAGTTACTCACGGTCCAAAGCACCCAACTCCACACAGAGAAGCTCAGAGGTGCAGCTCTGAGAAAGGGCGTGTCAGGGCCGCTGGCCAGGATGACAAAGCTGGCAGGAGGGTGGGTCAAATATCTGCGCCCCTGCATCTTTCCTCCGTGAATGAAGGGCCTGGCTTAGGCCAACAGAGGCCTGGGCTCCTTCCCTTCCCAGATGGGACCCAGGCTGAGCCAGAGGCTCTTTGGTTAGAAAGTAAAACTGGTTTGCATGAGGACGGTGATGGAGGAGGAGGGGCACCGAGGTCTGGGAAACTCGGAGGCCCTCCTCTGGGGATGGGAGAGAGCCAGATAGGAAGGGGCAGGGTCTGCCTCACAGCCCAGCAGTTCTGCCGAATGGATGGATGGGGAAGGCAGTTCTGGTGGTGGTCGCGGGGGGTGCTTCCCAAGGAGGCAGGGGGAAGCCGTGCTGGGCCCAGCTGCCATGCAGGTCAGGAAGGAGGGGAGGCCCCCCAGCTCCCAGCAGCCCCTGCTCTGGTGGGAGAGTCTTTGGTGGGACAGGCATGGCCCACTGGCCCCAGCGCTACTGCCCCTTGGGGATGAAAGGCTCTCCCTCCCCAGGCTCAGGGTGGGGGCCTGGGTCGCTGAGGCAGCGCTGTATCCTCTGGGAGCCAGGGCTGTCACTGGGCCCAGAGGTGAAGACATCGTCAGTGCCAGGGGAAGAGGGCTCCTTGGTCCGTATCACGATGCCCCCATCATCATCCTCATCAGCCACCCTGGGGTTCCGGTTCAGCCCGAGGACCTTGTCCTTCAGCTCCTCATTCACCAGGTCCACAGACTCGGGCGACTGCGGGGAGGCGGGGTCGATGGTGATGACTGGCAAGTCGGCCTTCGGCTCATAGGCCAGCGGGTCTGGGGACCAAGAACAAGGCACAGTCGGCTTCTGCCCCTGAGCCCTGAGCAGCATGCGCCCCACCTCAGCCCGTGCCGGCCGCTCCCACAGAGCCCCTGCGAGTGCAGCAATCCTGGTGTCTCGGAATTACTCCTCGTGGGCCTTTATGAACCCTCATCAGATAGTCTATCATCCCCTGCCTGGGACCTCAAAGGTAGGACTGTGTCCCTCCCCTCACACCCGGGGCTCCCACGTGTGTTCCCTGTCAGACCGAGAATTAGGGCTTCTTTCCGAGTCACTGACTCCCCAGGGACCCAGGCCTGAGAGAAGGTCCGCCCTCGCTTCCTCCACCTGCTGGAGAGCCCAATGGTGCAGACCCTCCAGCCCTCCTGCCAGGCACCCAGCTCCCTGTACAGACTTCACAGTCAGCCCATGTGGAGCACCTCTGTCCCCGGGGAGGGCAGCAAGGCCACCCCCCACCTCCACCGGATGTAGAAGGAGCTCAAGACTTGGGAGGTCAGTGAAGGAGAAGCCTGTCCTCCTCACTGGCTCTGTGAGGCCCTGAGCGCCCAGCCGCCAGGCCCCTCACCAGGCACCCTGGGCCCTGCCTTACCTGAGCCGATGCGGGCCCGAGACATGGTGGGTGAGTCCAGTTTGTGGGCTGGCACTGTCAGGTAGTTGTTGATCTGACAGAAAGAGCAGACAGGTGTGAGCTCAGGCAACCCCTCTGATGGCACCGGAGGCTGCTGACCACGGGCGTGCTTGGGCACCTGCTCCCTCCTGGCAATTCCTCATTAGGCTGTGCCATGCTGGCACTTCAGGGGTTCCTGAGGGCTTGGCCCAGGCTCCCCTCAAGCTATGCAATCTCCTGGGTGGCCCTGAACCTCCTGCACTGCCCTGCCTTTCCCATGGTGACACTGTCCCAGTCTAGCTCCAGCCACACCTACCCGCGAGGTACAGATCCATAAACTCAACTCAGGAGTGATGCCTGAATGGCCCCCAGGCATCTCAATGCAACATGTTGGAAATGAACTCAGTTTCTTACCTCCCCTCATAACCTTGTTCCTTTCTTGGCTTCCCCTGTCACAGCCACCACTCCCACCTATCCCAATCAGAAGGCTAGACGTGACCCCTGACTCCTCTTCCTCTTCCTTCAGCCCACCTCAAACTGATGACCAAGTCTTACTAGTTCCCCCTCCTAAATGCCCCTTGAGCCTGGCTGGTGTTACTCAGTGGTTGAGCCTTGACCTATGAACCAAGAGATCCATGGTTTGATTCCCAGTCAGGGCACATGCCCGGGCTGCAACTCGATCCCCAGTAGAGGGTGTGCAGGAGGCAGCCCATGGATGTTTCTCTCTCATTGATGTTTCTGTCCCTCTTCCCCTAGCCCAGTGGTCGGCAAACTCATTAGTCAACAGAGCCAAATATCAACAGTACAACGACTGAAATTTCTTTTGAGAGCCAAATGTTTTAAACTTAAACTTCTTCTAACGCCACTTCTTCAAAATAGACTCGCCCAGGCCGCGGTATTTTGTGGGAGAGCCACTCAAGGGGCCAAAGAGCTGCATGTGGCTTGCAAGCCGCAGTTTGCCGACCACTGCCCTAGCCCTTCCTCTCTCTCTAAAAGTCAATAAAAACATATTAATAAATAAATAAATGTCTCTTGAATCTATCCACTCCTTTCCATCTCCCCCTGCCACCACCCTAATCTGGGCTGCCTCCACCCCTCCCCATGTCACTCCCTTACATAGAACCCTTCACGGCTCTCCATGCTTGCAGAATAAAGCCCCAACCTTACTCCGTTATCAATCTTCCCTGAAAGCTGAACCCTCTGTTTCCTTTTAAAAATATTATTATTTTTAATTTTTTACATTTTTATTAATTTCAGAGAGGAAGGGAGGGGAGAGCTAGAAACATCAACGATGAGAGAAAATCATTGATTGGCTGCCTCCTGCACAGCCCTTACTAGGGATCGAGCCTGCAACCTGGGCATGTGCCCCTGACGGGAATTGAACCTGGGACCCTTCAGTCCACAGACCAACACTCTATCCACTGAGCCAAACCAGCGAGGGCTGAACCCTCTGTTTCTGGAATGGGCCACATTCTGTGATTGGGAACTTATGCACATGTTCTTCCTTCTGCCTGGACCTTCCTTTGCGCACACTCCCCTCATCATGGCTCTGATTCCTAAACTTACCCCATGCCCTCCCTGTTCAAGGTGCTCAGGGCCCCTCCCACTTCCTGTCCTACATGGGCCTCTGCATGAGAAGTTCGTAAGGGAGGGACTGGGCTGACTCACTCGGATTCACAGAGGTTTAG
The DNA here is from genome assembly GCA_026230045.1 of Corynorhinus townsendii. Lineage (NCBI taxonomy): Eukaryota > Metazoa > Chordata > Mammalia > Chiroptera > Vespertilionidae > Corynorhinus > Corynorhinus townsendii. The sequence continues at coordinate 205,120,524 of JAPDVU010000002.1, read as the reverse complement.
CACTTAAAGACCACTCAACAAATGTTTCCTGAATGAATGAATGAATGAATGAATGAGGTGTGCCTTGCTTTGTGATTTTGGGCACCTGTCTTTCCCCTGGGCCTTAGTTTTCTCACAAGAAAAAGAGGAGTCAAAGCACAGATGCCTGAGGATACGATGAGGGGCCTGGACGCTTCACTGCTCCTAGCGGGGAGGAAGCCTTTCTGGAACCTGCCCTGGGCTCAGCTTTCAGCTTTTGAAACAGGTGGAGAAGGCAAAGAAACAACACCCCCAAATGAGAGTGTTCTGTCTGCTCAAGGGCTTAGTGGCAGGGTGCGGGAAGAGGAAGAGCCCAGAGAAAGGAAGGAGCCACTCCAGTCCCGGACGCACCTTCTGTTCCAATTGCCGGGCCTTCTGTCTCCGGAGCAACATCTGGTTCCAGGCCTCCTCGTAGGGGTCTGCCACCAGTGTGTGTCTGTTGTAAGACCGCAGCTGCAGAAGAAACAGCTGTCAGGCAGGGCAGGCCCTGGACATGTGTGGGGCAGGGCTGGAGCCGCCAGGGGGCAGGGGGCTCCTGTCCTGGAGGGGGGTGGGCGGCGGGGAGCAGCCCCTCACCCGCTGCCTGGTCTTCTGCAAGTTGTTCCTCAGAATTTTGCGAATCTCCTCTTCCTTGTCCTTGGAGAGTGCTGGCAGGATGCGCTCAGCAGGCAGGTTCTTGGGGTGGATGTTCCTGGGACAACACGACACAGGTTAAGTCCCCAAGAAAATTCCTGTGACCCTGCAGCCTTCCGGGCTGGGCCAGAAGGAAGTCACTCAGGGAAAGGCCTGGGTGGGGGTGGGGGAGGGCAGAGCCTCAGGCCCTCAGTGTGGCCCTGCAGCTCTCACCAGCCCTGACAGGATGACAGAGGGGCCTTGCTCACCAGCCCCAGCATGGCCTGCTCCAGGGTGGTGTTGAGGGGTTAGTGTGGGTGCAGAACCTGCCAGGTTGGCCATTAGCACTCACTGCATGGAGACGGTGGAGACAGCAGAGGGGATCTTGCCCATGCCACCACTTTCCACCAGCTCGATAGCCTGCTTCATCTCCATCTTGTGGTAGAAAGCAATGAGCTGGGGCTCCTTGGAGCGCTCGCCGGCTATCAGGCACTTCTTCACATACTTCTTGTTAAACCGGTTGAGCCTGGTGGGAGAAGGGAAAAGGTGGATGGAGCCAGCTCCTCGGGGTGGGGTGACACCCAGGCCCTGGGAGACCCTTACCTGCCCCTCCCCACCCACGTACCCACCAGGCCTGCCACCTACTTGTCCTTCCAGTGGTGGTGGCCGTAGTGGCCACAGATGTCCTCGATGCCTGTCAGAAGGTGGTCCAGGAACTGAAACGGGCCCAGGGCCAGGTCAAGCCTCACTACTGGGCTCTTTCCCTACCAAGACTTCTGAAGAGGCCCCCCCACCTTCAAAACTAGTGCTTCTCTACTCAAGATTAGCCCTGTAGTTCCAGAAGAAGCCAGGAGGTGGTGCCCATACCGCACTCATCCTGAACCCCATGGCATCTCAAACCCTCTGCCGCTGAGGCATGGCTGAACTCCCTTCTCTGAACCCACCTGTGCCTGATGCTCCCTCCTCAGGCTCCCAGCTGCTCACACTACACCTCCCTTTGACCTGTGACCTCAAGAGGCTTAAGGACCACCTGGTCCTGGGATAAGGGCCAAGGCATGGACTCAAGGACTAGCTACTCCCCAAATTTTCTCCTGCAACCGAGGGCCCAGCGTCCAGTACCTGCGTGTGGATCTCCTCGTTGATGGAGCGCTTCGTTTCTTGCTTTTTCTTCACAGCCAAAAGGTCTACCAGGGGCCGAATGGTCATACCCTAGGGGGCAAGTGGGTGTCAGGCCTCCAGTTCTCCTATCCTGACAGGGAGGCCATGCAGCCTCCCATCTCTCTGGGGTCCCCTGAGGCTGGGCTACCCTCTGCTCCAAAGCCCCAATATCTCAGCCTCCAGGTGAGCATTTCTATAAAGGCAGGTCCCCAACGCCTCCTCTTCCTGAAGGCAGTCAGAGGTCTGAGAGCCCACCCAGCCACATGATTCACACTGGTCATCTAGCCCAGGCCAGGGGTCAAGGGCCTGGGTTTACGTGTGGGCTCCACCATAGGCAGGTTCTGCAACCCCAAGGGGAGACCACCTGGGCTCTGCCTCCCTGGCAGGGCTGTGGCCAATAGGCACCGAGTAACGGCAGCAGCAGCAGCTAACTGAACTGCACACTGCCATGTGCCAGAGCCAGTTGTGTTTTACTAGTATCAGCTCCTTAACACCTACAGCAACCATACGAGGGAGGTTCTTTCACCGTCCCCATTTTACAGATGAGGAAACTGAAGTTCAGGGGTTCAGTAACTTTCTAAGGTCTCACAGAAGCAGTAGAGCTGGATTCAAACCACCTCAATGCTGCCTTCATTGAAAATGGACTTGATAAGCCATTAGCATATACAACTGCAAAGGCAAGGGGATAAGATATTTTTTAATGTAAGCAGGGCAAGAGGACAAAAGAGGCAGCCCCATCTCCTCTTAAAGGACAGGAAGTAAGTGCCGCGCCAAGGCTTCCTCTGCATTTTCTTCTCCTGGGCAGGAACGATGCTTGCCAGGATTAGTATCCAGGAAAGACGGAGGGGATGGCAGGGACACGGAGGCCCAGTGTTTTCTCACTTGCCCAAGGTCACAGGTCAGGTAAGGTGGATTCACACAATCCCAGGCTGGGCTTGCTTGGGGGCTAGAAGCAGGGTCGGGGAGGGCTCTCAGCTAAGCCTGGGTCATTCAAATGACAGAAACCATGGCCCAGCAAGCGGGAAGGATTCTTCAGGATCATCTAGTCCAGTCCCCTCACTTCAAAGATGGGGACTGAGAGCTAGAAATGGGAGGAGGGTCTTTCCAAGGGTCATGCAGACAGCAGAGCTTGGGCTGACTCCAGACCTCCTGTTGCCTGGCTCAGCAACCTTTCCAGTTCCCCGTGTTCCCATTTTACAGATGCAGAAACTGAGACCCTAGATATTAAGTCACTTTCCTAAGGCCCTATAATGAGCATCGTGGGCCTGCTAACTATACCTACTTCTCTCCCACTGGGTCCCTAAGTTAGGCAGCATTCTCACTCCTCTATATTCCGATGGGTCACTTCACAGTGACTCATCACAATTCCCCTTTAACAACTGAGGAAACTGAAGCCCAGAAAGGAGGAGTGGCTCGCCCAAGGTTGTGAAGCAAGTTATTGGTGGAGCTGGGACTAGAACCCATGGCCCCCTCGTGGGTCATGTGCTTCCTCTTTCCACTGGCAGAGTCGGGTCCCCGGGCAGGGCTGCTCCACCCAGTCCAGCACCTGCACAAAAACGGTGAAGAAGATGACGGTGATGATGGCAGTGAGGAACAGGTCGCACATGGGGAAGTGCTTCTTGTCCAGAAGGTAGCCCAGGGAGAAGGCAATGGCCCCTCGCAGGCCCCCGTAGGCGATGATGAACTGGTCCTTGGGCGTCAGCTTCACGATGCGGAACTTGTTGATGAACCAGGTCAGACCCAGCACACCTGCCAGGGCGGAGGAAGAAGAGGGGTCAGGCTGTCTCCAGCCTCTCCTGGCTTCCTCTATCTGGAGGAAGCCTCCACTGGTAAGTGCTCCCCTCCCCCCCAAGTTCACTCATTTCCTAGGCCCCTCAGCCCAGGGTGCTCTGACTCTCTCAATCCAAGAGCTGGGTGGATTCTTAAGGGGCCCCCAACCTGGATGTACTATAGAGACATCAAAGAGGCCTCCAGTGGCCCAAGGCTGGGAGGAGGATGGGGAAGAGATGAAACAGGGTGATAGCTATTAAATAAATATGACGGGTATATGGGGTCTACTTTTCTCTGGTTTGAGATTTTCCATAATAAAAAAATTACACAATGCAGAGGTCTGGGTCCAACCTCAACCCTCAGAATCTGTGGAGGACGAAGCACCCGATTAAGGGGTTTTAAAACAGTGCACCAGGGAACTGTGGTGCCGTCAGGCTCAGCCCCCAGGCCTAATCTCGGAGAGGAGTCAGTGAGATCCAGGGTGAGGAAGCAGCAGTCACCGAAGGAGGTGTGTCTGGAAAGTGTAAGCACCCGAGGCCCCATGTGCAGCCCCAGTGGCAACGCAGGTTTGGAGGAGCCGCACGCAGCTTTGCAAGTGCTAAAGTCATCTGCGCCATGGGACAGCACGGAACACTCACGGCCCGGCTGTGTGCGCCTTAGTTCCTTCCTCAGATCCAACAGGCCCAGAACCGCAGGGTCCCTGATGCCCCTCCACTCCGACACACCCTGACTGTCTCCCCAGAGATCAGACTTGTTCCCCAAGGGCTCAGCACAGCCGCAGCAGAGAGGACTGGGGAAGCCCTGTCCTGGGAACAGCCAGGCACCAACCCTGACAAGCACGAGCACACGTGCATACACCCCTACCCCCCCACCACACACACCTCTCCTCCCCCTCCCTGGCTCCGGCCCGGGACCTCACCCAGCACTCGGGCGATGAGGCAGAAGAGCAGAGTGCTGATGACAAAGGTCCAGTTCCAGTGGTGGGAGCCGGCCACGGTGGAGACGCCGAGGAAGATGAAGATGAGGGTCTCACTGACACTGCTCCACATCTTCAGAAAGTACTTGATGGTTGTGTGGGACTTGTGGGAGATGTTGGCCTCCACGTAGGGGCGCATCACCACTCCCGAGGCAATGAGTCTGGGGTGGGGAAGAGCAGGGTTCAGGGTTCGGAGCCGAGCTGCACCCTCCCAGAGCCCCTCTACTGCCGGAGGCGGACAGCGGTCTGTTTGCTGAGCTCTTCTCATGGGGTTTCCACACCTGCTCTCTGTCCTCTTAACCCCGCATATTCCGGTACTCTGTAAGGTGTGGGAAACTAAGTCGCCTGCCCACTGTCACACTGCAGGCAAGTGACAGAGCTAAGACACAAACTAAGGTCTGACCAACTCCAAAGGCTGTGCCTTGTCCCTGATGCCACGGCGCCTCTCTGCCTGCCTAACAGGAATCCATTACACCTGTCCATGGCCTAGGGTTTATTCCCTCACCTGGGCTCCACTGGCTCAGCTTTCTCAGTCTCACCCCGAATCCCGCCACCCAGCTCCGCCTCTGCACTTCCAAAGTCCTCCCCTACTGGGAACACCTCTGCATCTCCCTCTCTGACTTCAAGACCCAGCTGAGGCCTCAGGACCTCCAGGACTCCTCCCTTCAATTGAAGCCTTGAGCCTCCTTGCTGGGGCTGCCGAGGGGAACAGCTACAACCAAGGGGCTTCCTATGAGACAAATGAGGGCAAGAAGCAGCAAGGCTGGACTTCCCAGAACTTTAAAGTCAGTGCTTCCAGGCGTGGTCCCAGGGCCTGGAGCCTGGAGCTCGTCTCCTGACTGGAGTTGGAGGCTGAGCCCTGGGGAGCCCCCTGGAACCCTAAAAGCCCAGGGAATCCAAGTGGGTGGCCTCCCCGTGCCATGCCCAGACTCACGCCATGATGCCTGACAGGTGGAAGAGCTCAGCTGACAGGTAGGCCATGTAGCTGTAGAGGAAGACGAAGAGCGGCTCGATGACACGAATGTGGGCAGTGAATCGGGAGGTGAAGGCCGCGATGACTCCGTAGACCACGCCCACAAAGACGCCGCCCAGGGACACCACGAAGAAGCTCAGGAAGCCGAGGACGATGTCCACGATGCCCACGCGGTCATAGTTGGCAAACTCCTCAAAGAGGTGATACAGGACCTGCAGAAGGTAAGCAGGCTGGTGGGCAGGAGGGCGGGGTCCTGCCCCAAGGCTCCCTGGGGTCAGACCAGTGTGATTCCCTCCCCTCCAATGACCATGGCCACAGGAAGAGGCCACATGGTAACAGAGAAGCCCTAGTGCCAAGCAGGTGCTCTGAGGGCCTTGCTTGGGCCCTGCAGTGCCCAGCTGGTTATGAGCACGGGCTCTGAAGCCCACCTGCTGGTCTGGACTCGGGCTCTGCTGCTCCCTAGAGTAGCCACGAGGCAGATTCAGTCTCCCTGTGCTCCTTTTCCTCTCCACAAAAGAGGGGTAATAAGGTACTAGGGGTAATAGGACCCAACCTCACAGGGCTGTTGTGAGGATTAAACTAGTTAATAAAGGCAGAATGCCCAGATCTGCGCCCATGACAGCGTTCGCTGCACCTGGCACTGCTCTGTGGGCCCCTCACTGTGTGATTTGGGCAGATCATGACCCTCCTTCGGCATAAAACAGGGAAGGGTCCGACAATGAACTACAACAGGACTTCTCAACCTCTGACACTTGCTGAAAATACATGTGGCCAGGCCGTACCCTGCTTGGACTCTCTGCCGGGAGTGGGGGGCGGACAGAAATTGCTCCTCAACAAGCTCCCCAGGTGGTTGTGATGAACAGCCAAGTTCAGATGCTATGAATGACAGGTGCTCTAAGGCAACCCACCTCCTGGACTGGGAAGTAAACAGTCATTGTAGCACTTTTGTCAGACGTCTAAGTGGCACTTCAGACACTGCAGAGCCCTTTGACGATGGTCACCCTGCTTGACGCACAACAGCGCTGAGGTAGGTGGGCCACGGGTGCCTGCCCCCTCGCTCACGGAGGCTCAGAGCGGCGAGGCAACTTGCCAGAGTGCCCGAGCCCAGAGGCAGCAGAACTGGGCCCAGAACTTGTTCCCTAGCAGGTCCATCTTTGAGGTTCTGGCCCCTCTCAGGTGCTGGCTCCCTGACCTGCTCCTAGACGGGTGTCAGACTAGCTGGGAAGTTTCCAGACAAGGAGGCTGCTAAGGATCCCTGAGAGGGGACCCTCCAAAGCTCCTAGTACCTGGGCAGCACCTGGAGGCAGGGAGGGGGTGGGGGCTTGCTCTGAGACCGAGCAGCTTGGAGGCAGCCTTCAGGTTTCTGTCTGGGAATCGAGGCACTCACATCACACTCAGAGCCCCGGAAAGGGCCCGAGCTGGGAGTCAGGGCAGGTCAGCAGCAGACGGCAGGTACCTTCTCAGCCCCGGGCTACTTGAACTCACTCCCAGCCTGGAGATATTCATGGCTCCTCAGGGTATACTGCCTGGGTCAATGGGGTGCGTAGAGAGGACCAGCCCTCCTTTCCGGCCTGTCACTGGGACTAGGGAGGAGGTGTAGCATAGTGGTAAGCATCTGGGCTCTGGACTCAGACTGTAGATTTGAACCTTGGCCACATCAGTTATCAGAGACTGTGACCTTGGATGAGTTAGATAACCTCTCAGTGTCTGAGTTTCCTCACTAAAAAAATGGGCAGAGTCTGGCCGGCATGGCTCAGTGGTTGAGCATTGACCTATGAATTAGGAGGTGAAGGTTCAATCCCCAGTCAGGACACATGCCTGGGTTGCGGGCTCGATCCCCAAAGTGGGGCACGCACGAGGCAGCCTATCAGTGATTCTCTCCCATCATTAATGTTGCCATCTCTCCCTCTCCCTTCCTCTCTGAAAAAAAAACTTAAAAAAAAAACCAACATGTATTTTTAATGGGCATAACAACAGCACCCACCTCAGAGATTAGATGAGGCAATGCATATTCAGACAGGAAGTGCTCAATGAACGCCGGCGGTTACTACCACCACTGCCACTGCTGTGGTGCAGCGCGGCATGGGCCCAAGGTGGCCAGACTGAGTGTCTACCTGACACAACCACGCCCCACTGCTCTCTGGTAGTGCCAACCCAACACCCAGATCCAATGTGAGGACTTCACCTTTGGCACCCAGTGGTTTCAGACATTCGCGAGTGTGACTCCTGTTAAGAACCCTGCAACCCATTACAGATGGAGAAACAGGCTCGTGTGGGGACTCCGGGCGAGAGGGGGTGCTAAAGGAGGCCAGGACCACGGCCTGCCTGCTCAAGCCAGGCTGCTGCTCTGCCAGCCTCATGAGGAGCCGAGGCGGGGGCGGGGGGAGGAGAGGGAGCCAAGGCTGTCAGCAGCCGACCACCACTGTCGGCCTCTTCTTTGCGGTGCAGCTTCCTGAGGGGCTGGAGGTGGAGAAGAGCGGGTGCATGTGCAAGCATACAGGGGTGCACACACGCCCTTGTGTTTTCCTGTGTGTGCAGCTACTGAGGGGCCCTTCTGGGAGGTGGGATGTTTTCACAACACAATGCGAGTTGCACATACACGTATCTGTTTCCTGAGGAAACCGGCTGGGAGGAAGGTAACGTGCAAGCATCTAGAGCTGCTGTGTGCAGACCCTGCGCTGGGGCTGTCCGTTCTCACTAGACTCTGGGAGGGAAGCACTAACTCCTCTGCCACATTGCAGATGTCAAGGTGATGCCCAGAGAGGTATAGTCACTTGCTTAATGTCACACAGTGAGCAAGCGGCCAACCCATTTTACTTCATCGCTTTTGGGGGTTCTGGGAGCAAGGTCCCTTTTCTCAAGTGCTGCCCTGGAGCTCTGCACATATGAAACTCATAACTTAAGGCATAACCAACACGAAAGCTGAAACACCCCTCCCAACTGGTCCACAAAGGTTAAACTGAGGCACGATGAGGATAAGCAATTCAATCAAGATCATATCACAATCCAAGTCAGGGATGGAGCATACGACCTGGTAAGGCCAAGAGCTCAGGCCCGGAGTCAGACCTTGGTTCTCTCATATCCTAGCAAGTTATTGAACTTCTTTGGGCCTGATTCGTCCTCTATAAAGTGAGAGTATTAAGCACCGCCTCAGGGTGCCATGAGGGTTAAGTAACATCACCCATGTCTCATGCTCAGCATGATGCCTGGCCCGCAGTAAGCAGGAAGGGACATTTGCTGTTTTATTACGATTATTAGCAGGCAGATGCGGGTCACTCTGGACTTGGATGGGGGTCTGTGCCCTGTGTGTCCATGGGTGTGCTCCCCAGCCCCTCACCACAGTGACGGCGTCATTGAGCAGGGACTCCCCAAAGACGAGGATATGTAGCAGCTCGTTGATGTGAATTTCCTCAAAGACAGCCAGCACGGCCACGGGGTCCACAGCCGAGATGATGCTGCCAAAGAGCAGGTTCTCCAGGAGGCCGATGTTGTTGATCTGCTCGCCACCCACCCGGCACACGGCATACATGAGGCCGCCCAGGAAGAAGGCGTTCCACAGCGTGCCCACCACGGCGAAGATCAGGATGGTGCCCAGGTTCTCTGTGAACTGCCGCAGCGGCAGGAAGTAGCCTGCGTCCAGGATGATGGGTGGCAGCAGGAAGAGGAAGAAGATGTCTGACTGCAGGATGGGGGGTGTCTCACCCACACCCTTGATCAGGCCCCCTACCAGCAGCCCCACCACGATCAGCAGGCAGCTCTCCGGGACGATGTTCGAGATAGTGGGAATCACATGGAAACCTGAGGAGGGCGAGAGAAGGGGAGGCCGTGGCTTGTGGGGAGCCGGAACAGAAGGTTGGGACAGGGCTGGGGAGGAGAAAGGATGCTGGCCAGAGGGGTACAAGCTTGATCTCAGGGGCCATTCTGTTAACTCTCTAATCTCAACTTCCTCACTGTAAAATGGGGGTGATAATAACACAGGGTTCACAGGGTTGCTGTATAAGCTAAGCGACGATGTTTTTAAAGTGCTTTTTTCCAGGGATATACAGATGCTATCTCTGTCACTGTCATAAAATGCAGAAAGCAGTGGCTCTGTATGCCTCCAGAAGGCAGAACTTACATATCCATCACGGAGGCTCCAAGTCCAAAGGCATTACCTAGGCCTGAACCCAATCCATCCATCATCTGGGCACAAGTTCAGGGAGGCAGGCTCAAGACCAGGCATAACAATCTAACAATTCTGTCTGAGGGAAGATAGTGCGTTCCCCATCATGAAGGCTTTAAGCCGAAGGCAGACCACAGGTTGGTGGAGAAGTGACACAGGAGACAGATGGAAGCACAGAAGAACCAAAGCGTATCAGCGCAGGACGGAGCTTGAGGATCATGCCCTGTAGAAGGCATGCAGCGACCTTCAATCCCGGACATGCATGCTTTCCTGCCAAGCCCTGATAGCTGCTTAAAAAGCCAACAGCAATCCATCAGTTTTGCATGTGAGACAAAACCTACTTGCCACCCTGTTTCTAGCCCAACCCCGCCTACTTAAAAAGGGGACAACTGAGGCTCAAAAAGGGGAAAGGGCTTGCCCAAGGTCACAACAGCAAATGAGTAGCAGAACCAGGACAAACTCCAGGGACAGACTCCCCAGCTCCCATCAAACTCTGAAGTTCTGTAAGTCAACCTGTCCAATTTTCTCTCCCTTTCAAGGCCTGAACATGCCCCTCAGCCTGAGACACACCAACCATCTCCCCCAGCCAGGTCCTGGTCAGCCAGCAGCAGTGGGCCACTCTGCAGGGGTCCACCCAGGGCTCTAAACCCAGAGCTGGGAGGTAGCAAGTGTCCCCTTCTGAGGCAGCTTCTCTCAATGCCAGGTTTGGCCAGGTCTGGGGCGATGGGAGAAGGCCTGAGCATCTAGCTGTATGTTGGGTACCATAACCCCAGGGTCAGCTTGGTTAAGAAGGTTTGGCACTTTGCTCAAGGTAAAAGGTCTTACTTTCCTCCCTGTAAGCTCTGAGCAGGCAGATTCCATATCTATTTATACTTATATTAGAGGCCCGGTGCATGAAATTCATGCACTTGGGGGGTGGAGGGTGTCCCTCAGCCTGGCCAGTGCCCTCTTGCAGTCTGGGAGACCTCGGGGGATGTCTGACTGCTGGCTTAAGCCCACTCCATGCAGGGAGCAGGGACATCCTTAGTGCTGCCTCTCCCGCCATCACCACTGCACTTGCCAGCCATGAGCCTGGCTTCTGGCTGAGCAGCGCTCCCCCTGTGGGAGTGCACTGACCACCAGGGGGAAGCTCCTGTGTTGAGCATCTGCCCCTGGTGGTCAGTGCGCGTCATAGCAACCGGTGGTTCCGCAGTTCGGTAGATTTGCATATTAGCCCTTTATTATATAGGATTCCCAGGGCTGGGGACACAGTAGATGCTCAACAAGTATCTACTGATTTGAGAATACACAAGGCTGGGCCATTACTCATGTGATTCCCAATAGCCTACCTGACCAGGTCCCTGCTCTCATTACCCCTGTGGTCCTTGGGAAGGAGGAGAAACATCCCTCCCATGTCCAAAGCCCCTACTACTCTCAGGTACTGATCTGGGTAGTGTCAGAATAGCTACAGGTCAAGACTCACACTCAAAATACTATCTAGGCCCAGAACCTTGTCACAGTGCGAAGCACCCAGGAACCATTCAAAACATGTTGGGGGGAAAGAACACATCTCCATGCTAGGCCAGGAGAGGGCCCCAAAGCCACCATGTCCTGACTTCAAAACACACCTGACCGAAAGTCACCTCTTCTGCTAAAACGTCCCCAGTCTTTGCAGTGTCCACCAGTAAACCCTCGGTGGTCAGCTGGTTGGTACTGCGAAAGGTGAGGTCATATTGACTCCAAATCTCTTGCTATACAGGTTGAAGTCCAAACGCTCAGCAATGCCTCCATCGTTGGGTCTTGCTCATGTCCCATGCTCCCTACTGTAAATTATTACGTTTCAGCCTTGCCAAATTCTTTGTAATCCCCCCAAACAAGCCATGTCCTCTTTTTCCTGCAGATCTTTGCGCAGTCCAGCTTGTCTCTTCAGAACACTGTCCCTGTACCTCTACTCCCACAATGTGTGGCTGACACTATAAGCTTCTGCCTGGCTCCTCCAGGAAGCATTCCCTGACCACTCCCGTCTGTCCTTCTCTGATGTCTCTCATCATCTTCAATCCACAGTTGGCACTCAGCTTCCTCTCTTCCTGGTTCCCAACAAGGACAGATAACCCATGTAAAAGTGGAAACAGGACAATGGCACCACACTCCCAGAGCAGATAGGATGGCATGGAGGTTTAGGGCAGCTGAGCTCCTCCTGCAAGCAGGAGCCAGGAAGCAGCTTCTCAAGGCCAGGAGTCCAGCTCTAGCTCTAGCCAGCACACCTTGTCAGCACCCGACCACCACCTGCCCTAGAGCTGAGCACCAATGGCTGTCTTAAGAGAAGGCAGACTTTAAGGAGACAGCACAGGGCAGGTGGCTGATAGCTTCCACTTCTACCTAGCAGGTCAGATCTTTCAAATGCCCACAAAACTTTCCTGGCCCTAAGAAGTGCTAGACAGTGCACTGGAGACCCAGAGAGGGGCCACAGACCCTGGGGAGGGGCGGGGGAGCACGTGAAACGAGCCAAGAGCAGTAACATGACGAATGTTCCTTACTCCTAAAGGGGCACCACAAGCCAGATTCTGTGCTGGGAGCCTGGCACATAGCATCGCTTTCATCCTCACAACAGCCCTGTGGGATAGGCATTGTCCCCATTTTGCAAAAGAGAAAGCTGGGGCTCAGCAAGAGTCGGTGGCTTCCCCAGGGTCTAAGGGAAGAGTTCTACTCTAGCTTCAAGCATCTCAAACTTGTAGCAGAGAGAGCCAATTGGTCCTTTACTCAAGTGCGTGTGTGCTCTCTGAGCGAGGCCGGAGCTGTGTACTGGGGACACCAAGGTGGCGCAGGGTCAGAACCTTTGTGAGGAGCTCATGGGGATCACTATGCTTTTCTCAACCTTGGGACCTTTGCGCCACCTGGTCTCCACCACAGGTGAAGAGACAGAGGCGTTCCTATGAGAGAAAACCTGGAGCTCAGGAGGCAGGACAGGCCCGGGCCACCCAGGACTGGGTCCCAGGCCTCCTGACTGGGACACAGTGTACTCCCTTCCAAATAAGGCAGCTCCCAGAGTTCCTGGAGCTGGAGCCAGGTGCTTCCCCAGGTCTTCCTGTGTTGGCCCTGCCCCTTAGGAGGCCCTGCCCCTCAGGAGGAACTCTGGGACCTGACAGGCAAAGGAAGGGGAGGGCCAAACCCAGGCTGAGGCGGAAGGTCTGGGATCCATGCGTGGCTCCTCGCCCACGGGAAAGCAACATCCAGGGGCAAGGCGGTGGATTCTGTCAGTAGGTACCTAGCTCAGGCTTGACGGGTCCTCTCTCAAGGCCCTGACTCCACCAGCTGTCCCTATCCTGCAGGCCTGAAGTGTTTCCTCAAAGTGCAGGAAACTGACACCAGGTGAGACAGCACACGCTTATGGCAGTGGCCATGTCACCAGCATGGAATCAGGGGTGGGGCAGCGTCAGTTAGAATCAGATCAGCGCTGTGAGAACTGGAACAGGCTGTGGAAAGCACACAAGTCCTCTTTACGTGGGTAGGGAAACTGAGACTCAGAAGGTGTTAATGGCCATGTGGACAATTGCACCATGAGAGCCCATGAAGCTCCAAGTCCAGTGATCTCTCGAAGCACATGGCTTTCTGCAGAGGGTGTCCGCTGCTGCCAGAGCAAGGACCCAAGGCGAAGAATTCAGCATTTCCGAGCCACAGGCAAACCTGCTGACACAGTTCGGCACTGGTCTTCTTTTAGGTGAAGAGACTGGGGGAGGGAAGAGGTGTTTCTTATTCTGTCCAGTACAGGTGACATTGAGCAACTGGGGATACTGAGGGAACACACACACTCTCGTTCTTTCTTACACACACATTCACCCATAGCTCTCTTACTACACACATACTCTCACACAGGCTCACCAGGTCTTTTCCACACACCCACTCGCACTCTGACACTCTTACATGCACATGCACTCACCCCCTTGCTCTCTCTTAGACACATACTCTCCCTCGATTACAGTCTCACAATCTCTCGCATTCACCCACTCTCACTCTTTCTTACACACGCACACACACTGAACAGATACTGACCAAACCTCCCTCCGCAGCTTCTCTGCTCTTCACCATGAGAATGTTTTGTTTACTTCTCCCCAGACTGTCCCCCTCTGCTGAGGCTGGTGCAGAAGCAGGCAAGGCAGCTCCGTGTCACCTTTAGCTGCCAGGGTGACCAGACACCCCTGGTCCCCCTTCCTGTATCTCTCCCCTGGCCTGGGCAGTCAGCGGGGGAGTGCTGGGAAGAGGGGCCTCCTTGGCCCACCAGGGCTGGGTCACCAGGGACTGAGGGGCACACAAGGGGCTCTGCCGCCCTAGTTCCAGGCCTGACGACTCTGGGGCTGCAACTCGGCCAGGTCCCGAAGGATTTCTAGTTGCACAACAATTCCATTTCTTTAACTCCCTCTTCAACTGCCCCAGCAACCAGGCTCAACTACAGTAATGAAAGGTAATACCTCCCAGAGAAAGCCTGGCACTCTATAGTCCGCAGCAGTGAGCTCTGATGTTCCTTAACTCATGTGCACCTCACCACAGCTCTGGGAGGTCACAATGACCATCCCTTACTTCTTTTTTTTTTTTTTTAAGATTTAAAAGATTGATTTTCAGAGAGAGCAAGGGAGAGAGGAAAACATCCATGGGAAAGCAAAACATTGATTGGCTGCCTCCGCCTCGCCCCCTACCGGAGATGGAGCCCACAACGTGGGCTTGTGCTCAGACCAGGACTCCAACTGCCAACCTTTCTGTGCGCTGGTTCTGTCCGAACCAACAGCCACACCGGCCAGGGCTGCCCCTACATTGTACAGATGAAGAGACTGAGGCACAGAAAGGTTAAACAACCTGCTGAAAATCATTAGCCGGCAACTGATTCAAACCCAGGAAGAGTCTGTGTTCTTAGCCACTCACCACATTTTCCCTGGTTTTATTCCTATTTTGTTTCTAAGAGGAACATGGATGCCCAAGACTAAAGAAGCCCAAAATGGTTCCCAACGGGCCAGATGTGGTATTTATTTCCAGGAGCTCTTCTCCAGGGAAGTCTCACTACTCCTCCCTTCCACTCTGGTGGCCTAGTAAAAAACCTCAGGAAATCCTATCTTTTAAGCCTTCCTCCTCCAGGAAGCCCCCCAAGTTAACCAAGCCAGAAGGGATCTGTCTTCTCTACTAAACTTCTAAGGCAGGAGGTGGGAATGACCAGACTGCTCAGCCCCTGCCTGCCTGCCTGATTTGCACTCAGCTCCGGTCTCCACTGGAGCTGCAGTGTTCTCTGGGGTAGCAGGGGCTCTGATTCTTCTCAATGTTGATTCTTCCCACCGTCAACATCAGCCATGAGGACCAGAGAGAAAGAGAAACCAGATTCAGCTGCTGTTTCAACAGGTTCACAACCAGACCGGCAAAGACACATGGCATAGCCGTCCTGCCCTGGGTTCCAATCAGGGTGCAGCCACGGACTAGCTGGGTGACCATGGGCAAGTTACACTATTTCTCCTATCCTCACCTGTACAGGAGGAGATAATAAGGGTGAAGAATGCCAAACTACAATGCTGGCAACTCAATGTTAGCCAAAAATGGTGACTGCTATTATTGCTAATTATCTTCAAAACCCAAGTATAATGTGAATTACTCTACATTATCACGTCCTGTTGGTATGCTAGTCTGTCACTGGGCTTTAAGCTCCCTAAGGAACTTTCTAGAGTCATCTGGATCTTCAGCTTCCAGCATAGAGTAGGCATTAACTATTTGGCAACTGAGATAAAACTGACTTTTAGATGTGAAGTATGAGAAAGAGGAAGGAGGTGGGATTGGCTCTGAAATTTCAAGACTAGGTGATGCTCTCAGAGGAGGGGCCATTTGAATTGGGCTCTGAAGTTTCAATAGAAGTTTGCCAGAGAGAAGCAGGAGAAAAGCCATTCTTGGGTCTGTAGTCTCTAAAAAGCCCAGCACAGGTACCCTGCACATAGCAAATGGGTGTATGGGTAATGAATAAATGAAAAACAAGGAAAGAAGGAGAAATGGGAAGGCAGGCTGACTGCACCAAGCCTTTGCCAATACCCACATGTTAGTGTTGTTATGAAGATTAGGTGAGATGATAAAACACCAGCGGGCTTAATGACAATTTTTTAAAAATGTAAATCAACGACTCATCTTAAGATACAACCTCCAGCCCTGCCGTTGCGGCTCGGTGGTTGAGCGTGGACCCAAGAGGTCACCAGTTTGATTCCTGGTCAGGCCACATGCCCAGGTTGCGCGTTCGATCCCCACTAGGGGGCGTGCAGGAGACAGCTGATGGATGTTTCTCTCTCATTGATGTTTCTATTTCTCTCTCCCTTTCCCTTCCTCTCTCTAAAGATCAATGAAAACATTTTTTTTTTTTTAAGATACAACCTCCAGTACACAGAAGAAGAAAAACACTTATTGGGAGGTAGGAGTGGGCTAGAAGGGGCCGGGGAAAAAAGGGGACATATATAATACTTTCAACAATAAAGATTTAAGAAAAAAGAAAAACACAGTGGAAATTTACAGCATCTGATACAAGGCACTGTCTTGGGACCTTTTACATCTCTCTCATTTCATCGCATATCCTCACTCCCACTTTATAGATGAAGAAACTGAGGCGCAGAGAGGTGGAATGACTTGCCCAAGGCTATCTAGCTGGGAAGTGGCAGAGTCAAAAGCAGAACCCAGGCCTCCTAATTGCCAGTTCTTTGTGCCATGCTGCATCAATGAAAACGAAGCCTGTCAGGATCAACAGGAAGAGAATTCAAGTCTGCGATTTGCCTCCGCTGTAAAAACAGCCATAGAACAACCTGCTCTGAGTACCTGGGTGGGAATTGTTCCCCATGCTGGGGGGGGGGGGTGATGGGAGAGAGAGTCAGTCTCTCTCTGTGCCTTCCCCTAACATTCTTCTAAACTGCACCTCTATTTCTTGTTTGCTTCGATCCACAGCTCAGGGAGACAGGGTCCCTCCCTCCGAGAACATCAAATCTGGCTGGGAAATGAGCTGAAAACCTAGTTGAGAATACAAGCAGCATATGCTCGGCCACCTGAGGTATGGGAAAAAGAAAACTGGGCCAGGAGGCCAGAACCTGGGTTCAAGACCCTGCTCTGCCCTTTGGTTACCATTAGGCAAATCATTACACTATGGACGGGCCTCCGTTTCTTCGTGTACAGGCAAGTGAGAATCGAAGGACCGGGCACAGGAGCATCCAGCACACCGGGAAGTGGCAGACAAACTTCAGAGATGATTGATAAAGGAGAGGTTCTGAGGGAAAAACCACATGGGCTGCAGTAGCCCAGCAGCCAGGGACAGAGCCCAAAGCACAGTGAGGCCACGACTGGCAGGACCCTCTCAGAGACCAGCAGGAGAGGCTGCTCCAGAGCAGTACATTGTGGTCAGGATTCGAGGTCAGGAAGCTGGTCGAGCTCAGGATTAACCCTTGGCACTCAACCTCCCATCCACATTAAGGCCTGTACTCCAGAAGTCCCCAAACCCCATCCATGCGCACACAGAGGGAAACTCTTCTTCACTTTGAACTTCTACCCATTTTTCTTTTCCTTTTTTCTTCCCTACCCATTTAAAAATATATATATGTATTTTTATTGCTTTCAGAAAGGACGGGAGAGGGAGAAAGAGCTAGAAACATCAATGATGAGAGAGAATCACTGATCGGCTGCCTCCTGCACGCCCCCTACTGGGGATCGAGCCCACAACCCAGACATGCGCCCTTGACATGAATCGAACCTGGGACCCTTGAGTCCGCAGGCCAACTCTCTATCCATTGAGCCAAACGGGCCAGGGCTCCTACCCATTTTTTCAAAACTCAGTGGTGTCACCTCCTCTGGGAAGCCCTCCCCGCCCCCCCCCCCAACACCCTAGGATGAGTCAGGTGCTCCTCCCAGACCAGGAGCCAGGAGCTCCGTAGCTGGCGCTCTCTTGGGCTTGGCATCCCTGCACCTGGCGCCGGGCCCCACAGCGCTGATATCACGCTCAGGAAAAGCAGGTTAAAGGAACAATGGAAGCTTCCTAAAGGACGTGGGATTGAAACCGGGTCTCAATGGGAGGAGAACGGTGGAGGAAGAGCGTGGACAAATGAAAAGAAATTTCAAAGTCTTCCAAGGGCCCTGAAGCCTCCAGCCAGCCTGGGAGGGAGACTACAGTGAGGGAGACGCTGGCACACAGCTGGAGCAGGCCAGCCATGCAAGGACCCGACCTGATGCTGCAGGCCTTAGAGGGTCCCCTGACCTTCAGGCCTGGCCCCGAATGCCCCTGACCTAGTCTTGAGGCAGATTCTACTCCTGCTTTTAAGGCCTACCAGCCTTTCCCCCCACACCCCGAATCAAATACCCATTACAGTGGTCCCCTACCCCACCTGACCCACCTCAACCCACCTGAGCAGCACCTCTTGGCATCCACCCTGTCCTCTGTCCTCCTCCCCAATCACCTAAGCGCTCCATAAACATTTGTTGAATGAATTTCACTCCAGAGGATTCTCCCCACCCCCACAGGAAAGGCAACCGGATTGAGAGTCCCTGTGCAGGGAGGTGGAGAATGACTCACACAGGAGAGGGGGCCAGGGCCAGGGACTCACACTATCCGTAAACAGTCCCTATGTGTTGACAAGATACAGAGCCCAGCAGGCAACAACAGGTCTGGCAAGGGAGAGGTATCCAGGCAGCCAGCAGGAGTTGTCACTAAGAGGGGTGGGGCAGGACCTCAGGCTCCAACGACTCTTCTCCTGTCTTGTTTTGGGTCCTTGGCAGTTACCGAAGGGGATACACACCCGTTGCTTTTGACTTTTTTTCAAAATGGAAATATACTGCTTTGGTGGTTTTATTTTTTTATTTATTGATTTAAAAACAGTTTTATTAGAAGGGAGAAAAGGAAATAAACATCAATTTGTTGTTCCACTTATTTATGCTTTTATTGTTTGAGTCTCATATGTGCCCTGACCAGGGATCAAACCTGCAACCTTGGTGTATCTTAACGACACGCTAACCAACTGAGCTACCCAACCAGGGATGCTTTGATGGTTTTAAATGGAACTGATGGTCACTGAAAACTCTTTTCCAACAGTATTAGGTAGAAGGAGAAAACCTCTCAGTGTTCTCCCTTCCCTACACCCACGGAACAAGCTCTTCTCCTCAAAATCTACAGTGTTAATAGAGTGGGATACAAAATTCCAAAATGTTCTACTCCATAGTTTTAAAGGTGTGTATAAATGGTATATTCTAGCTACTGTGCTATAGCTGCTTCTACATGGCAGAGCACTTGACTGCAGCATCTCATTTGATTTTCTCAACAATCCTATTATCCCCAACTTAAGGTAAGTAAAGAGCGCGTCAGAGGAATGCCCACTTATTGCTCCAAGGAGCCGGGGCTACCGAGCAGTATTTCAGACCCAGGATGACTCACCCTGCATCCCCCCAACCCCCGTGGAGGGACCTCACTGCCATAATGCAGTGAACAGTCAGTCCCTCCACATGGCATTCAGGTGAAGGCAGGTTCTTACACTGAGATCTGCCAGGCAGGCCTAGCTGGCTTGGCTCAGTGGATAGAGCGTTGGCCTGTGGATTGAAGGGTCCCAGGTTCGATTCCAGTCAGGGGCGCATGCCCGGGTTGCAGGCTCGATCCCCAGTAGGAGGCGTGCAGAAGGCAGCCAGCCAGTGATTCCCTCTCATCATTGATGTTTGTCGCTCTCTCTCCTTCTCCCTTCCTCTCTGAAAGCAATAAAAATACAAAAGAAAAGAAAAGGAAAAGGGCCCAGGCAGGCCTTGCCTCTGTGGCTGGCGTTGAAACCAGAGGGCCTCAGCTTCCACTCTCTCTGCACTTTCACCTGACCCTGTGGTACCACCGGCAGCAGAAAAACCTAAATCACATCCCTTTAAAGAGGGCACTTCGTGGCTCTACCATGCAGAGTGGAGAGGGTGGGCAGAGTGGAGAGGGTGGAAGCACAGAATGACTGAGCTGGAGGAGAATCTGGGATTAGTCTAGTTTTAAGCCCCCATACCCTTTTCTGGGGCCCAGGTGTGGGGCTCCCCAGCTCAGGCTCTCCCTACCCCTGCCCAGCCCCTCCCTGGCCCTGGCCGTGCTCCTTGCAGACAGGAGCAGGAGCTCCAAGCACCAGTCTGCCACACGCCTGGGGTAGGGGAAGAAAGAAGAGGCTCGATAAGAAAGGTTCCATTTCAGAAACTTTAGAGCCATGGGAAAGCTGGATTTTTCTTTTCTCTCCTTTTGGTGGGGGTAGGGTAGAATTTGCAAAATTGAGTAGATCAAGAACCTTTTGTTTTTAGTGGCCCTTCCAGGTGAAAGTCACATAGCTTAGCAGCCTAACAATGAATTAAATCCATTATATAGAGAGGTTGCAATAGGAAAGCAACACAAAGAGAAATTCTACCATTTCCAGGACGACAGCTCTGCAGAAAGCGAGTCAGGTGTCCCATTTTCAGCTGCTACAGAGGAGGAAGGGAGCTGCAAAGGGAGAGCAGACCTCCGGCAGGGCTGCTGGGTGGGAAGAGAGAACAGCTACCCAGGGAGGTATGGGGCCCCTGTACTGCTCAATCAGCTATGGAGTCTATTAGGTGCTTCAGTGGCTGGGTGGTGATGAAGAAGGGGTGTCCCGCACCTCTCATCGATAAGAGAAAATGACTCTCAGACAACAGAACTTGGAGTAGGCCCAAGAAAGTAGAGAGCTTCCTGGAGAGGTGGGCATGGGTGATCCGTAGGCCGGTGTGTCTGGGTGAGGCATGGGGCAGACCCGCAGAGTGGCAAGGGCATAGGAGCAGAACTCTCATTTCCCACCTCCAAACCTGTTCATCCTACAGTGGTCTCTGTCTCCCCAGCTTTGCTCAGTTGCTCAGGCCCAAACCCTGGAATCATCCTGACTTTCTCTCATACCCCACATCCAATCCAGTGGCAAACCTGCTGGCTCCACTCCCTCCCTCCACCTCTACTGGCTCCCTTGCCTTTCCTTGAGCACAAACACACGCCTACCCTAAGACCTTTGCCGTTGCTGTTCCCTCTGCCTGAAACTCTGCACTACAAGAATGGGCGGCAGATTCTCCTCATTCCTTTCAGGTTCTTGCTCAAATGCCACCTCCTCAGGGAAGTCTTCTCCAAGTCTCTCTACTGGCTTCCCCTCCTGTGTCCTTCTTAAAGCACTTACCAGTTCCTGACAGCTGTATGTGCTCATTGATGGTTCCCCTTACTCAGAACACAAGTTCCGTGAGGGCAGACCATCACGACCACTGTGGACCCTAGAATTGTGTCTGGCACACAGTAGGCTCACAACCAGTATCTCTGCTCAATAGATGATCATCTCCTGCCTCAGTGACCTCACAAGGTTGTTGTGAGGATCACGTGAGATGAGAGCATGGAGCAGACGCTGGCCTTCTCAGGGTGGGCTAAGGGAGAGCCATGCCAGCTCCTCCGGCAGCTTTCCCCAATTACCCCCAGGACAGGGACTGGTCACACTCAGTGTGGCAGAGCCTAGGGCACATGGCCCTCCACTGAGTCTGCTCACACCGTGTGCTTGGTTGGCTACCTTCCCTGCCACACCACTCCTTAAGGGCAGGGGCCCCGTTTTATCCATCTTCTCGGCTCTCCAATACTTGGCACAGAGCATGGCACATGGCGAGGATCAAGACTTGTTCTTTAAGCCTGCTTGACTCAAGGGCAGAATTCCTGTCTGATCTCCTGATGTCCAGGGTTTGGCACTCAGCGCTGTGCACTGAACGCTAGCTGAACGAGCCGAACCCAGAGGGAGGGCTGTGGTCAGGGAGGCATTGGGGGTGCCTTCGGGCAAAGCAGAGTGTGTGGGAAGGAAGGGCGGCGGGAAGGAGCATGGTGCTGTTGAGGACTTCTTTCTTTTTATTTTCAATGAATTCATCATTTCTCCTCATGAACTCTTTATTTATTGATTTGAGAGAGAGGAAGGGAGAGGGTGAGAAGGAGAGAGGTGTGTGTGGGGGGGAGGGCGGGGAGAGAGAGGGAGAGAGAGAGATATAGTGATTTGTTGTTCCACTTACTTATGCATTCACTGGTTGTTTCTTGTATGTACCCTGACCGGGACTGACCCACAACCTTGGCATATCGGGAGGATTCTCTAACCCAGTGGTCGGCAAACCGCGGCTCGCGAGCCACATGCGGCTCTTTGGCCCCTTGAGTGTTCTAACGCCACTTCTTCAAAATAGACTCGCCCAGGCCGAAAACCGACTTCTGCGCATGGGCCACGAAGTTTCAAACACACTGTACGTGCGCGCCCGCACGTGGGATTTTGTGGAAGAGCCACACTCAAGGGGCCAGAGAGCTGCATGTGGCTTGCGAGCCACGGTTTGCCGACCACGGCTCTAACCAACTGAGCTACTTGGCCAGGGCAGGGTAATAGAGGACTTCTACTGGGAGCAAATGACAATGAAGGCTGGAGAGGAAATAACTACTCAGGTGGTCAGAAAGCAGCCATCCCTCTGTTCTCACTAAAATGCTGAACGGCAAGTAACAGATGAGGAAAGAGGAGAGGTCCAGACACTCCCCCAAGGTCACAGGGTAGCCCAGAACCAGGGCTCAAATCTGTGACTACTGACTCCCAGCCCAGTGCTCACCTAGGGCCAGATTATAAAAGGCCTTACATATCCTTAAGAGGGACTTCTGAGGCAACCTGGTGAGCCAGGCAGAGCCACCCAAGGGCTCTGACCTGGGTGGGGACCACGTGAAAGTCCTGCCTGCAAGCACCTCAGGGAGGAAGTCAAAGGAGAAGATGCAGGCCCCACTCCCATCCTGGCTCAACACCCTGGTGGGGCAGAGCTGTCCACAGCACTGCTATTAAGTCTAGGCTCCAGGGGCAGCTGCCTCTTGAATATTCCAGCAGGATGGGTGAGCCCTCCCCACCCCACCTCCAAATATGCCTCAAGAGACCAGAAAGCTACGTTCGGAGAGAGGAAGTGCCTGAGCCTAGCCCAGGCTGGGGATCAGGAGACTTGAGTTCCAGCCTAGACCCTGCCACTAACTCACTAGGTGCTTGGAACAAGCCCTTGCCTTTCTCTGGCCTCAGTTTCCCCATCCTCGAGGTGTGTGGAGAGCCTCTCCAGCTCTGAAATCTGACCTCTGCTATTGGACAAGCCAGGCTCTGTAACATCCACCGTCTCTGTCCAGGCCAACAAGCACAGTGTCTGGGCCCAGAACAGTCTTCCTGCACAGCAAGTTCCCACAAGGCAGAACGGGGCAGTGTAGAGAGCCCTGGTCTACTACCATGGGAGCTGGCTTCTACCCCGGTTTTTAACCTGAACTTCTCCGTGATCTCTAGCAAATCACGATACTGCCCTGAGCCTCACTTCCTTCCTCTCTAGCATGAGGATAAGCAATGCTCATGGTCCAGGGTAGCTGTGAGAAAGATAAAGAAATGGAGGTAAACACACACACACAGACACCACTCCAAAAAACAAAACAAAACACCCAGAGAGCTGTAGTGATCATTGTAACAGCTCTGCTTGGACAGAAGACACAATGGGGACCAAGGATACCTAAGTTGGGTTCCACAAGCGCACAGCAGGAAAATCATGACTACAGAGGCTGGGCCCTCCTCTGGAACAGGGGTCCCTCACGGCCTGGCTCACTCCAGAGCCTCAGCCCAGCCCACAGCCAGGCCCCAGTGAGAGGAGGACCCACCAATCAGGGGGCAGCCTGTACCCAAGACACCGTCTCTTGGAGGCTGGGCAGCCAGCACTCTGGGGGCTGAGGCAGAAGGACTGGGCCTGGGCTACAATGAGGGCTGGTCCAGGGGAGGT
The DNA here is from genome assembly GCA_026230045.1 of Corynorhinus townsendii. NCBI lineage: Eukaryota > Metazoa > Chordata > Mammalia > Chiroptera > Vespertilionidae > Corynorhinus > Corynorhinus townsendii. The sequence goes on along the minus strand of JAPDVU010000002.1, from coordinate 205,097,091 downwards.
AGTCCCACCTGCAGGCTGGGAGATCCTGAGTGAGATGGCTGGGAGCAGAAAATCTGGAAAAACAAGCAGGAGGATTGGCTCAGGGATCTGTCCAAAGTTTCAACTCAAACTCAGCCACTTGTCAGGGGAGGCAGGGAGCCCTGTGGTTAAGAGAGAGCCTGGCTCTGCCATCTACTAGCCATGTCTCATTGGCAGGTACGCACCCTCTGAGTCTCCTTTCTTTACCTGAAAAGTGAGTTCATAATCATTTCTATCTTAAAGAACTCTTCTCTGAAGATTTGATGAGATTACGCATTTGGAACAAAGGGCTGCCAAAGAAAGTGCACAGCAAAGGCCACAGTTCCATCCCTGCACCCTCGATCCCCAGGCCCAGAAAGAACCCATAAAGTTGCCAGGGAAGCGGCCAGAGTCAGGAGACTGAGGCCACACTCTTGGGCAGCCCCTCTGAAGCAGAGCTTGGTGCTCTGTCCTGTCATCATTGGTTCTAGACTCAGCCTTGCTGACAAGAGTGTCCAGAGGTGCTGAGGGGGGCTATGGGGAGGCTGAGAAGAGGCAGACGCCCTCTGAATTGCCTTCTTGTCCCTGTAAAACCTGTAAAAGTTCCTTCCAGAGAACCTGCATACAGGTCTCAAGAGCTGTAGAAGTAGCTGGCCAGGCAAACGCAGGTTCCCTGAAGCCCGAGCACAGGTCCCTGAGGCTCGCTGGCAGGGTGGGAGGCCAGAGGTTCCCCCTAGGCAGGTGTCCGAGGCATCCATCTCCAGGGGGTGCCCTGAAAGTCCCCCCACACACGTCTCCTAAAAACAGCCCAGCTGGCTGAGCATCATGGAGGGGAACAGCCTCTCCCCGCCTCCTCTCCCTGCCCACTGGGGACCATTTGTCACCTCTAGGAGCCAGAAGGTGTTCTGAGTAGAGGGGAGAGTGAAGCATGCTCAGAGAATGCTGCCCTTTTGAGGACACTGCAGAGAAAAGATGAGGACACGGTCAGATGCAGGCCTTGGTCCCAGTGTGGGCAGTCAGGCCTCTCTGGGAAGCCACTGGAAGTTAAAGGAGGTAGGGCCTTCCAAGACCCCTCTGGGGAACATTTGAGATCTTGCTCCCCAGCAGATGTCATCAGTTTGACTTAAATAAACTCGTATACAAATTAAAAAAAAAAAAAAAGACCATTCCAACCCAATCCTTCCATTTCACATATGCAAAGAATGAAGCCCAGAGAGGGCAGGAACTTGGTCAAGGTCACACAGCAAGGCAGGAACACAGTACCACCCACATCTACTCCCACCTTTGTTTAAACTGCCTTTTATTGAGTACTTCATGGTGATGCTTCACATACCGTACCTGCATGATTCTCTAGAAGTTCTCTGATGTCGGTATCACCATCCTCATGGTGCAGCTGAGGAAACTGAGGCACAGAGGTGCAGGGACTTAACTAAGGCCCTTCAGTTGGTTCTTCTGACTCTAGAGCCACAGCCCAACCATGCTTCCTCCAGCTTTGAGCCCTGTCTGCTATGCTGGGAACAGGAACCTGGTTCACTTAAGACTGGCACTGGCTTGCTATGTGGCCTTGGGGGTGAGCCACCCACTCACTCTAACCCTCTGGTTTCCCAAGACTCCTGGCAGAGCCACTTTGCCCTAGGACTGTGTGTGTGCTGCGACAGGAGAGGAGGACTGCGGCAGGAGGACCAGAGTGTATCTGGTACCCTGGTGAGAAGGAAGGGAACTCTTTCGAGAACACCTGCAAGGCCCCCGTGGATCACCTGTGTCACTGCCTTGGGGGACACAGTCCAGCCCTGCAGCCACACACACCAGCGTGGGAAGGGAGAATTATCACCAAGCCCTGTGCTTTCTCACTAGCCTCAGCCATGCATGGGACTGGCCCTATTTCCATTTTCCAGAGGAGATATTGAGGCTCGGAGCTTCAAGAGCTTGCCCAGATGCCACACAACCAGTAAGCCACACAACTGGTACTCGGTCTCAGGAATGCCTGATCCTGGAGGCCAAGCTCTGCCCTCACACCAGGCTGCTCAACGGAATCGGCCCATAACTGCCTCCTGCTGCTGTTCTCATCCTCAGGGCACAGGTCCCCGCGTCTGGCTCAGATGTGCTGTGTGTGAGAGCCTGGCCGGAGGCTGGGAGCCTGTAAGTGACCGAGTATGGCTTGCTTGCTGCCCACCCCGTATTAGTCCCTGCCCCATGACCAGGAAGGAGTAAAGAAAGCCTCTATCAGGACCTGCTTCCACCTGGGCAGGGCCTTGCACATGGCACAGAGGCAGGGAAGCGTGAAGCAGAAGGAGGTATTGGGGAGGCAGCCATGCACGGCAGGGCAAAGAAGGGCCTGGACCTCAGGTTCTGATCAGCTTGTCCCTCAGCCTCCTCAGGAGACAAGGATGTTGATGATGGGAATACTCATTGAGGGCTCTGAAGGCCTCACAACTACCCAGTGAAAGGCACTATCATACCCACATCACAGATGAGGAACCCAAGGCTCAGAGAGACTAGGGCACTTGCCCAATGCCACCTGGCAGACAGTGACAAGGCCAAGCAGGACTCAAGCCCAGGAAGTTGACTTGAAGCTCAGAGGCGTTCATCCTCCAGGGCATTTCTCAACCACCTGAGACACAGAGCAAAGGAGCTGGATAGCTATTTTCTCTCTCTCTTTTTTTTAATAAGAGTTTATATGAGCCAAACTGATGACATATGCCAGGGAACAAGATCCCAAGTGCTCTGGATAACTATTTTCTCAATTCTCCAGAGGATGGACCTAACTGAATGGTCTCAGAATGTTCAAAGGAGCAGGCTGCTGTTGTCAGCAGAGTGGAAGGAACCCTGTTCCTGAATGCCTTGCCACACTGCCCTAAGCCTGGGCCTTGGGTTTGCTCACCCATATGTGGAAAGAGGACCAGGTAACCTCAAATGGCTTTCACTCTGGCTTCATGATTCAAGGTCTTTCAGTCCCACCACTTTCTTGTGCGATAACTTCTGTGGCATCACCATTCACAGGCACTGCAACACGTGTCACTCCACAACCTCGCCCTGAAATCGGATGCCAGAGCTCAGAGCCACTCCCCAAACCCTACCCTGGACCAACAGGGCACTCCCAGGCTGGCCCTACCCAGCTCCCGGATATCACTGCCAGGGGCATTATCATAACTGAGCTTCGGCTCCAAGAGAGGTGGGAGCCAGAACAAGGGAGCCATTTCCACTACCGTGTACCTGGCACTGTGTGTGTGGTGGCTAAACACAGGGAACAATGGAGCCCACCTGGGCTGGTACAGTGCAAACCTTATCACGCCAAATTCTTTCTGAGTGAGACACCGGCCTCAGCCCATGGCGATCAGGGTTTGTTTTCCGGATTCTTGACCTCAGCCTAGGCCATAATCTCACCAGGCTGAGGGACGTCTTTCTATCCTCTTACAGAAGCTGTGAGGGCAAAGGCTAAGGAGATCTGAACCTTGAGCTAAAAGAAGTCTAAGAGACTACTCAAATCCACGCCATCATCTGCCCGCGAGGGCAGATAGCAGGAGTGCTAGTCTGGCTTCTTAGGGAGAGGGAGTGAGCTCTGCAGGGCTGGGAGATTGACAGAGGCCCGGGTTTGGGAGTATAGTTAGGACAGGGAAGGTGCTATGGCCTAGGCTGGGGAAGCATGCCCCTCCCCATCCAAGCCCCCAATCCTCTGCCCATCTTTCTGCTTCTTCATCCTCTTGGACCAGAGGATGATGAGCACTGATCACTGTCTGGAAGTTCTAGTTATCCCTGTGGCTTCTGTCAGGGAAGTGGCTGCGGGGGGAGGGGAGGACGTGTGCAGGAAGAGATGGGCTGGAAAATTTTCTAGAGTGCCCAAGTGGGGAGTCCCTGCAGTGAGAGCCAAGCTCTGGCCCAGGGAGACTGGGAAGCTGCAATACTGATGCCCACTTTGGTTTGGTTCTGGCTCCAACACTTCCCTGGCTCATGATTTCCTGGTGTGTAAGACAATGAGCTGGGTTAGAGACTTCCTCTAGCTCTGGCAGCCCATGATTTTACATAATAACCAGCATACATGCATAACTTTCCATTCTACTTTGAAATACTCCATCCCATTGAAACCTCAGGGGCATCCCTCTGAGGTGGGTATGGGTTCTCTTTTGTTAAAGATGAGAAAACCAAAGCTCAGGGCATTTAAGCCCAAGAACACACCCAGACACAGCGCAACAGAGCCAGGACTTGCACCCAGGGCTCCAAGAGCCAGAACTTGTACCCAGGGCTTTGGGTTCCACAGAAAGGAAAGCCCAAGATTGGACCTGCCAGGCCAGAGTGAAAGGCCCTGAGGGACAGGCTCAGGAGCTCATTCCAGCCTGTCCCTCTCGAAGCTGCTCCTTCGATGCAGATAAGGGAACTTCGATTTAGCCCTAACTGGTGCAGCTAAGTGGTTAGAGTGCCAGCCGGTGGACCAAAAGGTTGGGGTCTGGTCAGGGCTTCTTTCACATTGATGTTGCTCTCTCTCTCTCTCTCCCACTCTTCCCTCCCTTCCGCTCTCTCTTAAAAAAAAAAATCAATGGAAAAAATATTTTTAGGTAAGGATTAATAAGAAAAAACAAAAAATCTGATTTAATGAAAAAAGTTGCAAGAGTATGAACAGCATTATTATTAAAATAAATTTTTATGAAAAAATTTTTATACGACGACAGGAAAAAGTGCAGGCAGACACGATGAACTGTGAAGAGTGATTAGCCTGAGGAGCAGGGGAATGAAAGGGATATGACCTGTGTTCTTTTCTTTACATACTTATGTAGTGTTTGACTTTTCTTCCTTTTACAAACAAACAAACAAAAATCTGGGGGAAATGTTTTGAGCACCTACTGTAAGTCAAAACTCAGCATTAAACACTTTACTATAATTTAATTTTCACAAAAACCCCATGAAGTACAAGAATGTTCAGAGCAGCTTTGTTCATAATTGTCAAAAAAGGGAACCAACCCAAATACCTGGCAACACAAGAATGGCCCAACTGTGGCGTATTCACAAAAGGCAATGCCACACAGCAATAGAAAGAACACACCTCTGGTACATGCGACAACAAAGGGACCTCATGGAGATGCTGATCAAAAGCCAGACACGAAAGAGCACCTGTTGTCTGATTCCAGCTTTGTGAAGTTCAAGAACAGGTATAACCAATTGGTGACAGAAATCAGAACAGTGGTTACCTTAGGGGAGTGTGGGGGTACAGACAAGGAAGGGCAGGAGGGAACATTAGGGGGGTACACAAATGTCCTTTATCTGGATCTGGGTGGTTGTTAACATGGATGTAAACAAAAAACCAAGATGGCAGCATAGGTAAACACCTGAACTTGCTGCCTCGCACAACCACTTCAAAAACTACAACTAAAAGACAAAACAGGTATCATCCAGAACCACGGGAAGGCTGGCTGAGTGGAAATTCTACAACTAGAAGGAAAGAGAAAAGCACACTGAGACTCGGAGGAGGGGCAGAGGTGCAGAAGTGAAGTGCAGAGGTACAGAGGCGCGAGCATGCTCGCGAGTACGCTGTTGTCTTTTTCAATCGGGAGGGAGACACAAGCTCCCGACTGCTCTGAACTCCAGTTCCAGGCAGGACTCTGGGGACCCAGACTCATACGGGGAGAAACTGGACTGTCGGTCATGGGGTGGAACTCGAGGGCGGCTTTCTCTCAGAGGTGCTTGCAGCCATCATTGTTCCTGCATGGTGCCTCAGGACACAGAGACACAGGACCACTTCCAGGCAGGGCTGATGGTCAGCCATTGCTGTTTGCTCCACCCTGGTGATTCCCTGAGACCCCACCCCACTCAATTTACAACCCCACCCAAGCTGTGCGCAGAGGCTTTTGCATATGAATGGCCTGGCCCTTTGCAATCTGAAACTTAATGTACTGCAGCTGGGTCAAAGAGCCTCAGACCCTCCAAAAGAAGACCCAAGACTCAACAACAGCTTGCATTGCTTCACAGCTAGGCCTCATCTGGGCACCTCCAAACCCCAAACAAAGAGAAGGAATCTGCAGATCTCTCTGTAGCTCCTGCTGCGTGGCCTCTCTCCTTGGAGTTGCAAGAGCCTGTGTACCCAGTGGTCAGAGAGAGACCATCCAGACTACAACTCTTCAGATCCAGAAGAGACACACTCAGGGGGCAGACTCAGTGAGCGCTAAAGCCCCACTGAAGCAAGTCTTGCCCCATAAGGGTGTCTCCAGCACAGAAGTTCTCCCTTCATAGACACAACTGATCCTCACAGCCAATTGGCTTGGAGGTCAATTCCTCCCAGTGATACCAACAACAATCAAGGCTTAACTGCAACAAGACTGTGCACACAGCCCACAAAGGGGTGCACCAAGAGTGTCCACCTCAGGTAATTAGGGAGGCTGAGCCACTGGGTCCTATAGGACACCTAGAACACAAAGCCATGCTATCAACACAGGGAAGCAGCCAAAATGCGGAGACAAAGAAACAGGTCACGAAAGAAATGGAGGAAAGCAAACTACTGGATATAGAGTTCAAAACCATGGTTATAAGGTTACTCAAGAATCTTCTAAAAACCGCCGATAAATTTAGTGAGACCCTCAAGGATATGAAAAAGGACCAATCAGAAATTAAGCATACACTGACTGAAATAAAGAATATTATACAGAGATCCAACAGGAGATGAGAGGATCCCAAGAACCAAGTCAAAGATCTGAAATACGAAGAAGCAAAAAACACCCAATCGAAAAAGCAAAAAGAAAGAATCCAAAAATATGAAGATAGTGTAAGGAGCCTCTGGGACAACTTCAAGCATATTAACATCCAAATTATGGGGTGCCAGAAGAAGAGAGAGAGCAAGATATTGAAAACCTATTTGAAGAAATAATGACCAAAAACTTCCACCACCTGGTGAAAGAAATAGACTTACAAGTCCAGGAAGCGCAGAGAACCCCAAACAAGAGGAATCCAAAGAGGACCACACCAAGACACATCATAATTAAAATGCCAAGGGCAAAAGACAAAGAGAGAATATTAAAAGCAGCAAGAGAAAAACAGTTACCTACAAGGAAGCACCCATATGACTGTCAGCTGATTTCTCAACAGAAACTATACAGGCCAGACGGGAGTGGCAAGAAATATTCAAAGTGATGAATAGCAAGAACCTACAACCAAAATTACTCTACCCAGCAAAGCTAGCATTCAAAATTGAAGGTCATATAAAGAGCTTCACAGATAAGAAAAAGCTAAAGGAGTTCATCACTGCCAAATCAGTATTATATGAAGTGCTGAAGGGTAGTCTTTAAGAAGAGGAAGAAGAAGAAAAAGGTAAAGACAAAAATTATGAACAACAAAGTGACAACAAATACATATCTATCAACAAGTGAATCTAAAAATCAAGGGAATAAAAAATCTGATGAACAGAATAATCTGGTGAATATAATAGGATCAGGGGCACAGAAAGGGAGTGGACTGACAAGTCTCGGGTTGCGGGGGGGAGAAAGGGTGTGGGAAGAGACTGGACAAAAATCGTACACCTTTGGATGAGGACAGTGGGGGGGTAAGGGCGGGGGGGGGTGGGAACTGGGTAAAGGGGAGCTATGGGGGGGGGAAGAACAACTATAATAATCTGAACAATAAAGATTTATTAGTTAAAAAAAAAAAAACATGTATGAAGAAGTGGAAAATGGCGTCTCTGAATGGTTTGCCTCAAAACAAGAAAAGTTCTATTGGGACGGTACCCACAAATTACCTGAAAGATGGGGGAAATGTGTAGCTAGCAATGGACATTACTTTGAATAAAGCACTTTCGATATTTCTCTTGAAAAAAAAAAAAAACACCACAAAAAACAAAATGAAAACATGGACGTAAACATTTGTAAATAATCACTGAGGTACACACTTTAAGATCACTTTAATTGGGTATGTTATTTCTCAATCTAACAAATAGAGGGAGAAAAGTTAAAAAAAAAAAAAAAAAAAGGCAGGGAGATTTCTCTCCAGAAAAAATGATGTTCACAAGTCAGGTACTCGGCCTAAGAGTGAAGCTGGGATTCAAAGACATGTCTGATGACCTTAAGCCACCAGGTCCTTGACTCCCACCATCCGGCACTGCACAGGCAGCCTTGCCCCGGGTTCAAATGTAAGACCCACTTGCTCCTCACTGCTAATCGGTGGTTACTGTGGTTCAGTCACCTGCTCACGCTAACTGAGGCCTGGCTTCCCGAGAGCCTGAGCACATTGACAGCTGTTGTTTAACTGTTAAAGCCAAACAAGAGCAGAGGCCAGTCCCACAACTAAAGCTTTGGGCCTGCAGGGAACTAGGTGGGAAGGAGTCCTCTGTACCAGGAAAGGGTGCCCAGTGCACACCCACTTGCCATAGTAGGCTCTGGCCCACAATGATGGCATTTCAGCTGAAGGACAGCTGAGCAGCAGACCTGGACAGTGCTCCGGCCGCTGGGCCACACTGCCTCACACTTTTCCCATTAGGATCCCAGCCCCTGTTGATTCAGAAAAGCTAGATCCTGCCAGTCAACTGTAACCCTCTTGCCTAGCAGGAACAAGGAGTAGAGGAGCTTTGAGGAACTTGGCTCCCCCAGAGCCACCCACTCTCTGCTTCAAATCCCCAGTCTGTGCTGGCCCTCTTCCGGCCCCCTGCAAAGGGAATCATCCTGCTGCTTGGCATGTGTCCCCCTCTCCTGCTATATCCTCTCCATTCTCCCCCCAACTCCTACACAATCCTTGTCCTAAACCATTTCGTGCAGTTTCCCATCCGGTCCATTTCTTAGGAAAGATAATTATCCACAGATAAGGGAGGTGGAAAATTCCTGGAGCCAGGAACACCAGGAAAAACTTCATCTGGTCCATTCTCCACCTGCCAGGACAGCCTTGTCCTGAACACAGGCCAATCATGGTTAGGTCCTCAAAATCTCTGCAGTTCACTTTTCAACTGCATTGAATCAGAGGCTTTCCCGATCTGTCCCCGAGTAGGTGTGAGCCTCGTGGCTACTACATCTAAATGGCAGAGACAGAACCAAGAGCCGTCTGCCACCAGGGCCCACTCTGCATTGTGCTGCCTCCCTGTCACTTCAGCCTGCTTTGTATACTAGCTGTTTACATGTCTTATCTCCCACACAAAACTGGCAGCACCACACGAGTGGGAAGCTCCTCCCACACAGCAGTGCTAACACATAGTAGGTGCTTAGAGGCCAGCTAAAGAGAAGGTGGGACACCCAGGGACAGCCACCTCACCCCTGCAGAAGGAACAGAGGATTGTTCAAGAGGGAAATGTGCAGGAAAGAATGACATTTACACCATCACAGACTATGAGCTGGGAGACCTGAACTAACCCCAGCTCTGCCACCGCCCACTGTGGCCTGTGGACACATTTCCCCTTGGGGCTTCCGTTTCCCCCTCTGTGAAATGAGGGGGTTGGGCCAGGCTCCGTCATTGGTCATTGCTCACCAGACATTTCCAAACACTTATGATACCACAGCAATCATTGAACCTCCCCATCTTAAACACCAGGCACTAGATAGCTGCAGGAGCCAGAGCCAGGATTCAAGTCCAGGCCTTTTGACTCCACCCCCTTATCTTGTCCACTACACCTCCTGGACTCCTCACTCTGTCTCTAGGATCCTTCCCAACAATAAAATCCGATTCTGATTCTAGGCCAGTCCTTTCCCAGAATGAAAACTCCCCAGGTCACGTGGGGCCACAGAATTCAGCCGGAACATGCATATCAGGGTCCTGGCGCTGGGCTGGGCGGTACCACACCTCCCACATTACAGGTCTGGTGACCGCCTGCCTGCAGATGCTGGGGCTGGGCAAAGGAGGGGGCAGGAGTCCAGCAGAGCCTGGCACCCACTCAACCATTTCTTTCCCCACATGCCTTCATCCCTTCCTGCTCTGCTCCTGCTCCCTCTGTTCACCCCTCCCTGGGAATGGCCCTCTCAGGCCGGAGCTTCTGTCCCACCGTGGCCTGGCCAGAGGTGCCTGTTGGAAGCTTCGCTCTGGATGCTTTCACGGACCCAGGTGAGTAGATGTGTGCCAGCGACCCGCTTTGCTTGGCTCACTGTGGCCAGCACGAAACCAGAGCCAACTCTCCACCGCTGACTCCCAGGCTGCTCTGCACTTCCCTCCCCAGGTCAGACCACGACATCCTGTTCAAAGCCTCCGATGGCACCACATAGCATCTAGAATCCAATCCAATGTCTAACCCAGGCCCACACACAGGCCCAATGTGCCCTGGCCCTTGTCTTCCTCTCCATTCTCACACACCTCCCTCTCTACTCCAGGTTCCTTGAACCCACTCACCCATCAATTGGCTGCCTCCCGGGGGCTCCTTAAGTCCCTGGGTCTTTGAAAGGCACCTCCTTCTTGTCATTGCTCAGCTCAAAAGCCGCCTCCCTAGAGAGGCCTTTGCTTCCATCCAGAGTAGCGCATCTCGCCCGTATTTAGTTTCTTCAGGACATCTATTGCTGCCCAATATTGTTGTGTCCACTCTGGCAAGTGAGCCCTTGACATCAGGAGTCTCCCTGTCTTGCTCCTGCCTGTGTCCTTAGCACTGAGAATAGTGTCTGACATGGAGGGAGGGTGCGGGGGAGACGGGGCGTGCTACACATTAGACTGGGTGGTCAGGCCTCTCTGTGAAGATGGTACTTGTTTGACCCAGGGCCTGAATGAGAGAGCTGGTGGTGTGCAGGCAGTATTCTAAGCTGGGGAAAGCAAGCGTGCTGGCCGCCTGGAGGAACAGGCTTGGCAAGGCTCGGTGTGTTTGCGGAACCCAAGAAGGCTGGTGTGCGCAGAGCAGGGGAAAGAGCAGCAGGAAGTGAAGTTGACAGAGGCACAGGCCACACCTCCCTTGGAGTTTACCACAAGTTCATCAAGAAGCAATGGAAAGGTTTTTAGCAGGGGAGCACCACATTCTAGTTTACATTTCTAAATGATCCCTGTGGCTGCTCTGCAGAGAGCTGATAACAAGCAGAGGGGGGTGGAGCCAGAAGACACCTGGAGTCACCAGGTCAGAGATGCTCATGACTTAGACAGGGAGAGCAGAAGAGGAAATGAAACAAAGGGGCAAGCATTCCAGCCACAGAGCCACGCTTTCCACCAGCCTGAGAAGCCCTGCCAAGTCTATACCCATCTGGCTGGAGTTCTAGAGGCTCCCACCTACCCAATCTTACTTCTCACTGACCCCCAGCCCAGACCCAAGCCGCAGCTGGCTGGGCCTGCTCTCGGGTGCCACTCACACCCCCGCTCAGAGCCTCAGCTGGTATTGTGACCCTCGCCTGATCCGCCACCTCCCCTCTTATGAGAGTCTTATGACCACACCTGCACAGAGGCCTCTGCTCCCTGCTCATTCCAGCCACCTTTCTCCCCTCCCTGAAGTTCTCTGGGCTTTGAGGCAATGACACAGTAATCATCATGCACTTAACTCTCCCGTTTTACCTTCTGGAGGTAGCTGCAAGCTGGATAAAGACAGACATCACAACTCATATCCCTCAGGGTTGCCATGACACCTGGACAGTGATGTGCTATGTGGAGCCTTCGGCACAAAGCCAGGCACTCAGTAGGTCTTAATCAACTAGGTCTCAGTCAACAGTAGTGGTAACTTACCACTGACCTATTGCAACACCAAGCCCTGCAGCTCACAGCTCCACAGAGAGGCTCAGCTTCTCCTCCCAGCCAAGCAAGTGGGTGAACAATGCATGGAGATGAGGTGGAGGGGGTTTTAGAAGCAAAAGGCAGTGGCTCTGCATTATTCATACCTCTCCATGCCTTTCTCCAGCTCCTCCCTCCGTGTGAGCAGAACAAACTTCTGCTTAACCTTCAAGCCTCAGCTTAAAGCTCTGGGAAGCCTTCTCTGATTCACCTCCCACTCTTCACAGCACATCACAAATGCCTGTTTCCATGATGGCGTCCCCCTTCCCCCAGCCCCCTGCCCCGCCCTGCACCATGAGGCTGAGATTATATTTATTCATCTTTCCACCTTTAGCACAGCATTTATCAGGCATGAATCAGTGTTTGCTGAGTGTGGGTCTCCCCCTCTTCCAAACTCAGATGCCTCAGCTCACAGGTTCACGGTCTCACCAGTCCTGGTGACATTCAGCCTTACCCCAATCATCCTCCACTTCTAGATTCTACTCTCATCTCCCCTTCCTTTGATGCCACCAGGATAGTGCCACCTCCCATTTCTGAGTGCTTATGATGTGCTTGGGCTTTAAAGACATTACGTCACTGATTGGGGAAACTGAGGTTCAGATAGAGTGATGCACTTACTAAGTGGCAGAATCTTCTGCCCTTAACACTGGCACATCATAGCTGGGTCTATTTTAAAAACCGTCATCTGTTCTGCAAAAGTGTAGCTTTTAAAGCTACATGTCAAGATGTCATACAAAATCGTGCTTTGTTCATTAAATGTTTCAAGTGGCAAGTCTTTCTATTCCAGTTAGGTGGTGAAATGCCTGTTAAGGGGGAGAAATAGTATGGGACCTGGAATGGGAAGCCCTGGGGTGATCCTAGGCAAGTCACCTAACTTCTCTGGGCCAGCTGCTTCTTTGATAAAAAAAAAATGAATAGCGGCATCTCCCCAAAAGGTTTCCTGATGCATGCTGGAAAGTGCTCTGCCACCTTAGGGGGTACTCAATAAAGGGAGAAATACTATTCAGCACAGCACTGGCCACACAGCGGGCATCACTGCTGAGTGATTATTCAGATCCTGAGAAACTCAGGAGTCAGAGAAAACAAAGTGTCTCTTCCTCCTGGACCCAAAGGGGGCTCCTAAGAGCCACCATGTACTGTGTGTACAGAATGTGCCAAACACTGTACCACGCATCTTACAAGAGCACTCTCCCCAAATCCTCCTGGCATCCCTGCCAGGTGTTACCCCTGTTACAGATGAACAAATTGAGACTCAAAGAGGGGAAGTGACTTCCCCAAAGTCACGGTGCTACGAAGTGACAGAGCTGAGATTTGAAGCGAAGTCTGTTGAGCTGTGCCACCCAAAGGTCCCCAAATAGCAGCTTCTGTTTGTGCCCAAATGCTATTTCACTCAAGCTTCTCATCTAAACCCGAGTTCACCCATCACCTTCACAAAGCCACTCCCCTTCCTCCCAGGTGAGGTCTTTCTGCCTCCTCTAAACCCTCATAGAATTCCATCTGTACCTTGAATCACGGCCATTTTCTATTGTCTCACTACTCTGTGTCTATATTGCACTTCTCAAACCAGTTCCTGAACTCCTTAGGAGAGAGCAGTTCTCCTGCACCTCTGCTAGCTCCACCAGCCAGGCAGGCCCGGAAGGGTCGGGTGCTTGCTCCCCGCTCCATTAAGCTGTAACTTGAGGCTGGGGCTGTGCTCTGCTAGGTGAGCTGCTCCGCCTCACACTGGCACCCTGCCTACCTGATAGAGCATCCAGAGTCCTGTGGGCCCTGGCCTAGGACCCAGGAGATCTCATTCCCTGGTTTGATGGCAAAGATGCTATAAAAAGCACAGCACCCAGGCTCAACATTATTTTGTGATGGAATACAAAGGCCTGAGGAATTTAATGGGTGAGGGAAGAAGCCTCCAGGCTGGCTCAGAAGTCCCAGGCCTTTCACTTGCTTCTCCTGCAAGGACCTTTGTGTCTGGGCCAAATGGTTTCCCTACCATTAATAGTTCTCTGATAGATACTCCAGCAGGAAGCTGCCCTTCCTTAGCCTTAAAGGGCTCACTGGAGAGTAACTAATGCTTAGATACCAACATCTAGGCCAAAAACCATAGTCCTTCCTCTTGGTCCAGTTCTTACTGCCCAGAGACCCCAGGGTGTTAACAGAACAGAAAAAGCCCTCCCTCTGCCATTGACTTATGTATGGTTCTGGGTACATCCTCTCTGGGCTGGAAAACGAGGAGACTGCATCAAAACATCTCCATTTCCCCTTTGCGTCTTTGGGCCACAGGCTAAAATAAGGTTCTGTCTACCTCTAATATTCCAGAGGCAGAATAATATTCTCTACTTTCACTTCCAAAAGCAGCGTGAGAGCAGCAAATGGGGGCTTAGTGTTCTCAGAAAGCAGTAGAGGCCAATTGGGGTTGCCTAACACGACACCCTCAAAGCCTGCCCCTCCAGTGGCAATCCCGGGCTTCTGCTGCCTCAAAGGTAGCTGTTCCCCCTAACAAAACCTCAGAGGTGTGTTCGGGCCCTCGTCACTTTCGGAAAAAGGGCAGGGGCCTGAGTTACCGCTGGGCTCACCACAGAAACCCAGCAAACCAGGGGGCAGAAGGAACCCAGGATCTTCCCTGCCTGAACAGGGGAGGCAGGAGCCTGCTGCAGCTGCTTTGCTCCCCAATCTGGAAGTGTTTCCCTACTTTACAGAGTCATTTTCCCTTCTCTTCTCCCAGCACACAGCTTACTCATTCTGACTAGGTTCATTCCTCTAGCCTAGGAATTCAACAGTTCCCCAGGCAAATTTCACTCGTCCCAGGGTTAGTACCACTTTGTCCAAGTAAAGTCCTTTACCCTTCTTCAAATTCCCACTGCACACAAGGCTGAAGCTCTTAACCTTTGGGGAGCCACCGATCCCTCTGAAAATCTGTAGCTACTATGGATCTTCTCCCTCTGATAAAAGCATCCTATCTAATAAAAAGGGAATATGCTAATTGACTGTCCCGCCCACAAAGATGGCAGCGCCCACAGCCAATAAGAAGGGAATATGCTAATTGACTGTCATGCCCTCAAAGATGGTGATGCCCACAGCCAATAAGGAGGGAATATGCTAATTGACTGCCCAGCCCTCAAAAATGGCAGTGCCCACAGCCACAATATGGAGGCGCCCAGTCCCCTCAGCCCCACCCAGGTGGCAGGCTGCCTCGGGAGTCCCCCAGTTCCCTCAGCCCCCAAGCCACCCAGGGCCAGCCCGAGGCACAGGCAAGCCTCAGATGGCAGCTGCCCAGCCGCCCAGGGCCACCTGAGGCTCAGGTAACCAGGGCCAGCCGAGGCTTGCACTGCTGGCAGTGGCAGCAGCAGAGATGTGATGGGGGTGTCAAGTTCCCCTGATAGCCGGGTTGCCTCCCGCCCCTGAGGGCTCCTGGACTGTGAGAGGGGGCAGGCTGGGCTGAGGGACCCCCTCTCCAGTGCATGAATTTTCATGCACCAGGCCTCTAGTACATATATAAATGTCTGCAGGCTACTTTAGGGGATCCATGCACCCTTCAACTCCATCATGCACTGAGGAAGACTCTTAGGAACCTATATTCTAGAACAGCAGATCCCCGTCCATTCTCCCACCTAAGCCAGAATCCCTTCTAAAAGCCCTCCTGAATGAGGTTCCTCTTCTCCACCTGGCCCACTGCTCAACATCACCTCCTTCATGACCAGCCAGTGTGGATCAATGGTTGAGCGTCGACCTATGAACCAGGAGGTCAGGGTTTAATTCAGAACACGTGCTTGGGTTTTGGGGCTTGATCCCCAGAAGGGGCGTGCAAGAGGCAGCCAATCAATGATTCTCTCTCATCACCGATGTTTCTCTCTCTTTTTCTCTCTCCCTTTCTCTCTCTGAAATCAATAGAAATATATATTTTTAAAAAGATCACCTCCTTCAGGAAGCCTTCCCTCATCTCCCCTTCTTTCTGATAACCTCAGCATCCCAACCTGAGTGACACAATTTCCCACCTGAGCTTTCTCCCTCGTGTGTTAACTTATTTCCCCAGCAAGAGAGTGGGCTCTCTGAGAACCCATTTATTTAATCCCATAACCCAGAGCTGGAGATGGAAATGACCATCATCTTGTACTCGAGGATTCTGTGCTCTGAAGCCAGGGATCATGACAGCAGTGACACATTCCCCAAAGAATGGGTTGTGTAGATCCCTCTCCAAGGGCCTCACAAGTCTGCCCAGGCCTCCCCAGAGCAGAGGGCCCCCTGGGATGACTGCCTTTCCTGTTGGAAAGTCCCAGAGACAACAGTGGAAATGGACAGATAGGGAAACTAAGGCCCAGGGTGGCAAAATGACTTACCATAGATCAGTATGTAAGAAAGAGGCAGGGCAAGGACTAGGACCCAGATCTCTAATTCCCAGCCTAGAGCTCTGTCCCTTTACAAATGGCTTTATGAAAATTAAACCTGCCCGCATACTCCCACACTCATACATTCATAGAGAATTTCTGAAAAGATACACAAGAAAGTTAACAGTGCTAACCTCTGGGGAATATGACAGTGGGGGTGGTCAGAGAAGTGAGGAGGGGAACTTTTACTTTGTACCTTAATACCCTTCTGGGGTTTATTTTTGTTTGTTTGGGTTTTTGTTTTTGTGGTTTTTTGGGTTTTTTTTGTTTTATTTTTTTACCATGAACATGTTTTATTTATTCATATTATAAAAATAAAAACAAATCTGCCACAGAAAGGAGATTCTGGCCTCAATCCACTCCCAACACACACATAAAAACAAAGAGACGCCATAAGTCAACCTGTCCAGGTACAACTATAATGAGATTGCTTTCTTGTGTGGTTTATGGCCACTAGTCTCAGTAATTCACAGTCACAGTGTGGTTGATGGCTTGAGGAATCTTCCCGGGAAAAGCTCAATTCAATTAGGGCTCTTGGCAGCCCCCTGAGGAAGCTCTGGTATCTTGCTTTTACTTACACAAATCAACAGCCGACCAAACAAACCCAGACTTCTCTAGACAGACCCCACCCAGCCCGGAGAGGATGCCCTAGCAAGACCCTCCATTAATTAGAGCTGGCTGCAGGAGGCTGGGAGGGACGGAGACAGGCAGCTACACACAGAAAGCATGATCTGTCGCTTCCCGAGCTCATTCTGCTCCCTGGCCTGGCCTTCAGTCCGGTGACTAGCCTCTCCAAACTTTGCTCTCCCTCCTCTCTGAGCCATCAAACCGGTTCCTGTGGGGCCAAATGCTTCTTGTGGGCCCTAAATCAATCAAGCATTCATTCATTCCTCCAATATTTTGGAGCCAGACGCAGAAAGGCTGCGTCCTCAAGGGGCTTACATTCTTGTAGGAATCTGTACTAAGAATAGCTCTCTCTGTCACGCCTGCACCCTTTAAGACTGGCTCAAGTTCCACCTCCTCTGAGAAGCCTTCCCTAACCACCCCTGCCCTTGGGGACTGATTGTTCCTCAGAACATTGCTTCAGCCAGGAACCTGCCCAGCCGGGCACACAGATCAACCACTTTCTCCTAAGCAGACCAGGGGCTCTTAATGAGCAGGGCTGGGCTTTCACTCTTGTTGGTTCCCGATGGGCCACAAGTTAAATGCCTGATGGATATTTCAGCTGACCTGTCTCTTCCACCCCAGCTTAAACAGACGAATTAATTAGCTTGCTCCCAGTCTTGGCTGGCCAGCACGAAGACACAGCCTTGAACTTTGTCTGGCACAAGGCAAGTGCTATGTAAGTGTTAGCTGTCTATTATTTTGGTGAGTTTGGGGGCCGTAACACACAGTTGTGATGTCACCTCTCCACCTTCAGGGGCCTGGTCTTAAACAGCCACTGTGGAAGGGCCAGTCCGGCCTGAGGGGTAAGTGTCCCCCAAGAGATCAGGAAGGGGGCCTAGGAAGGAACAGGACTTCTCATTCTGAGCCCCACTTAGAGCTGCTTAAGGAAACATCTTTTCAGGAAAAAGCTTGCTGGGATAATTTGGGGAACTCCAGATTTTCAGCAAGTCAGTATCAGAACTCAGGGGTCAGGTCTGGCCTAGCAGACCCTGAGAACTGGCCCCTCATGTTGGATGAGCTTTAGGGGCAAGAAAATGAAGTCAGCATGATCCCAGGGAAAGGGAGCAGCCACTGATCCAGGCCCAATCCAAAACTTAGTTCAGTTAAAATTAGATTAGCCCATAAGATTAAAAATACCCACATATAATCATGGGCTGCCTTAAAGTGCCAGTTGATGTTTATCAGCATCTAAAGAGATGGTTTGGCCCAGTGTGGTGTGTGCAGACAACCTTGGGGAGACATGTCTGACTCAGACGTTTGCAGGGGGAATGAGTGCTGCAAAATGAGGCCCACACAGGCGATGGATGACTCAGGAATAACCCAGGTCCTGGGTTTGCTGAGTGAGCCTTCTCCCCACCCTGGAAGGAAAGGAGTAGGGGTGGAGGGTGATGGGAAAAGGGAGGGAAGAAGGAAGGCCTGCCAGCTGCGTATGGGCTGGCATTCCCAAAGGGAGCCTGGGGCCCCTCAGCTCCAATTCCCAGCTCCTCCTGCATTTCTCAATGCCAGCCACCTCTGAGGGCTATTTGCTTCACAGTGGGACTTGGAGAGGCTCACAGTCTCCCCCCACGCTCAAGCAACGATCCACAGAGAGCATCCAAGACTTGAAATACTAAAACCTTCTAACCTTCCCTGTTCAAAATGATTTGGGGAATAAAACTTCTGACCTGGAAGGGAGTCAGGGAATCGTGATAAAGAAAACATGGGCTTCCAAGTCAGACAGATGGGTCTCGGCTGAACCCCGGTGTTTCCTAGCTGTGCAAGTACCCGACACGGCCTCTGAAACAGGAGGTGAAAAGCGCCAGCTAACGTGATGAACAAGTATCTAACACAATATTAACGTGATGAACAAGTATCTAACACAGTACTAACGTGACGAACAAGTATCTAACACAGTACTAACGTGACGAACAAGTATCTAACACAGTACTAACGTGACGAACAAGTATCTAACACAGTACTAACGTGACGAACAAGTATCTAACACAGTATTAACGTGACGAACAAGTATCTAACACAGTACTAACGTGATGAACAAGTATCTAACACAGTACTAACGTGATGAACAAGTATCTAACACAGTACTAACGTGATGAACAAGTATCTAACACAGTACTAACGTGACGAACAAGTATCTAACACAGTACTAACGTGACGAACAAGTATCTAACACAGTACTAACGTGACGAACAAGTATCTAACACAGTACTAACGTGACGAACAAGTATCTAACACAGTATTAACGTGACGAACAAGTATCTAACACAGTACTAACGTGATGAACAAGTATCTAACACAGTACTAACGTGATGAACAAGTATCTAACACAGTACTAACGTGATGAACAAGTATCTAACACAGTACTAACGTGATGAACAAGTATCTAACACAGTACTAACGTGATGAACAAGTATCTAACACAGTACTAACGTGATGAACAAGTATCTAACACAGTATTAACGTGATGAACAAGTATCTAACACAGTACTAACGTGATGAACAAGTATCTAACACAGTATTAACGTGATGAACAAGTATCTAACACAATATCACAAATTAGGGAACCAGGGCTCAGACAGGTTGTGCCTGGCCGAAGGTCACTCAGCTAGGCAGCAAAGAGCTAAGACCAGACCTCAGATCTCTTCACCTCCCCACGCCCTCCCATCCAGCATGTTTTCTGTGTGATTTCTGCTGTTGTTATTTATTTGTTTTTAATGATTTCAGAGAGAAGAAGGGAGAGGGAAAGAGGGATAGAAACATCAAAGTTGAGAGAATCATTGATCGGCGGCCTCCTGCACGCCCCCTACTGAGGATCGAGCCCCAAACCTGGGCATGTGCCCTGACTTGGAATCAAACCCTGATCTCCTGGTTCATGGGTCAACGAGCAACCACTGAGCCACGGCTGCCGGGCATATTTTCTGTTTTAATTCACTTCTCTGCCTCTCCTTTCTCCTCCTAGAGGACCTAAAACACTTCAAGGGAAAGGAAAAGCCCTCCATTTCAAAGGTTTGTTGCTCCACAGAGAGAGCTCGGAGTCCAGCCCTCATGCTCCTCCACGCAATTACAGATGTGTTCAAGGGTGTGATAAGAACGCGAACCCTAGGTCACCCGCTCCTCCAGCCCCTCCCTCCTGCAGGAGAACTGGGTGCCTCCCTACGACCATTCAGGTCGCCAACAGGGATGTGTCTGGTCACTTATTCTCCTCAGAGCCCCTTTGGATCTCTGGTTCCCCTTGAGCCTCTCAATGAACCAAATGTCAGGAAGGAGGACGGGCACACCAATATCACCTGCTACTCTGACCCACAGGACCTTCACTGAGATGATCAGAATTACATACCGTCCAGGCAACTTACAGTACCCGCAAGAACTACTACTAAACTCCACCTGCCTTTTAGGGGTAAAGAAAGCCACGCCACCTGATGCCAACACAGGGCTGTCTCCCAGGGATCTTGCTGAGCCCTGAGGGTGACCCAGAGCAACCCGGCACCCTTTCTGTCCAGGCAGGAGATCACAACAGGTTAGTCACCCCTGCTGGATGAAGGAAACCACCCTTTAACTGAAACCCCTCCTGCCCACGCAGGGAAGAAGCAGTCAGACTACCGAGAGGGCACCAGCCAAGAGAT
The DNA here is from genome assembly GCA_026230045.1 of Corynorhinus townsendii. Classification (NCBI taxonomy): domain Eukaryota; kingdom Metazoa; phylum Chordata; class Mammalia; order Chiroptera; family Vespertilionidae; genus Corynorhinus; species Corynorhinus townsendii. The sequence goes on along the minus strand of JAPDVU010000002.1, from coordinate 205,076,807 downwards.
GGCAAGGTCACTACCAGAGGACAAGCGACAGGCCCTGCCTCAGCTGCACCCATGAGGACTCAGAGGGACGGAGAATGGGCCCAGAGCCAGTACAGAGAACCCTTACCGTTTTCTCAGGGCTGGGAGAGCGCTCCCACCATTGACATCTGCCCCGTCCCTAAAGGCAGTCCTACAACTCCCCAGGGCAGGTGCAGTGAACTGGGCACCTACTCAGTGCAGGGCCGTGTGCATCTGCCAAGGAAAATGTGAGGGGCAGGAGATGTAACTGCACCCCTCGAGGAGGCTATGCCAAGAATCAAACAGAAAATAAATAGCAATTCAGCATCACAGCAGATAACCTCTTTGAGCTGTTTCCTCATCTGCCAAACAGAGAGAGCCTTCATCTCATATGATTTTAGTGGGGATTAAATGAGATCACTTTTATACAGTGCCTGACTCTACTCTGTAGATACTCAATAAATGGTTACTCTTATTAAAACACACACACACGCACACACACACCCCACAGAAGAGATGTCACAGGGCAGGCTAGGCCTAATGCCAAAGTTGTGGATAAACAATAAGGGAGATGGGTTCAAGGGGAGAAGTGAAAGCAACTGCTGTGGGCTGGAGTGGGCTGGGAAAACCGCCCAAAGGGGATGGAATCTGAACAGGCCCCGAGAGCTGCCATAGCGAGCTGGGCACTATGCTGGGCATTCCCCCATTCAATCTCTACATGGGTCCGACTCTAAACGCAGTGGGTGCCTAGAAAGCAGAGATGGCATGTCACCTCACTGATGAGGCAAGCCAGGTTCAGAGGAACAAGGTGCTTGGTCCAGGCTTGCTGACCATGTCTCTCCTTGCCACCAGAGCTGGAAGGGTGGGTGGGGCAGGGCCCAGAGGAAAGGTGTGCCTCGTGGGTGCTCAGCTAAATGAACTCCAAGCAAGATGACCAAGTCAGGCCCTCGAACACCAACCCTGGCACTTCTAGAGACACATGTCCTATCCGAAGGCTTCCTCCTAGTCCTCAGGTGACCTCCCCTCCACTGTCCTGCAGTCACTCAGCTATTTTCCCGAAGAGCAAAAGGTCACTTCTTTCTTTTCAGAAAGGTCCCATCCGGGCTTCTTGTAACAGTTTCAAGGTGACCTTTAAGTTGTTCCTCTCTTCTTTTGAGAAGTGGGAGAGGAAAGTTCTAATCTTATTTTTATAGGAAACCAGTTGCTGGCTCTGATATCCCCCATATGTGAAGTGGGCAATAATGACTCCCATTCTCCTCTACTCACAAACTTGTTCTAAGAGTAAATGTCAGGATACACCTTGCGAAGACCAAAACAAGCTATAAAATGTAAAGGGACAAAGGAAGGCTTTTTTGCCTCTGGTCAGGAGACAACATGAATACCTGCTTTCTGGGCTCCCAGGCCTCTGCCAGGAGTTCCAGGTCAGGGATATGGACAAACAAATGCAGTGGGTGCCAGTGGTGAGCTGGGTTACAGGGAGGCTCTGCCTTGGCATGAGCACTGGTCTGGGAGCCAGGGGAACTGGGGACAAAGCAGAATTCATGCAGGGTCCAAGTCACAATGTGTGGTGGGCGTGGAGAATGGACCTAACCGAAGGCTTGGGGTCACTCTCCTAGTTCTCGGGGTCGTTTAAACCCCCTTCCGCCACTAGCCCCACCCCACCCCACCAAGGGAAAGGCAAGAATGCCTGACTATTGCAGCGAGAAAAAAGGCCAGAGAAGGGAAGTGACTAGCCCACTCACCCACTGAATCAGTTAAGAGAAGCCAGAGCGTCTACTCTAAAACTTCAGCTCCAACCCCACCCCTCCCACATCCATTGCTGCCTACCTAAAGCTCTGCTCAATGATTAGAGTAGGAATGAGAATTGCACGCAGCACTTTCTATTCTTCAAGGAGGGGCACCTTGCAAGGGAAGCAGCTGCCACAGATGACAGAATGAGGGCTCCAACACAGCTGCTACCCACACGGGGGCACTGAGAGAATAGACAGGACCCCAAAATGAACTCCAAGGTTCTTGGGTAGTGCCGAGGGAGCATGGTGTCAGCCCCAACCCTACCTCCTGAGTCGGTTGGTGCCATTTCCCTCCCACCAGGGCTAGCTCCAGGAGACAGCTTAAGTGAAAGGAAAAGAAAGTCAGCAGGACACACCCCAAACCCTGACACCCTGTGGCAGCCTAGGGTGGAGAGATTTGTAATTCTCCAGCCTCAAAGGATGTTGTAGGAGGGTGAGGTTGGGATGCCCTTCGGTGATTAAAACACCAACCCGGGCTGTTGCCACTCACTGAGTGCTTCCTGTGGGTACAAAGACAACTTTATGTGTATTAATTTATGTCATCAGCACATCAGTAGCGCTGTGGCTAGATAAGTGGAAAAGTGGGGGAGCCCTCATCTAACCTCAATTCTACACTGCAAAGGGAGAAGGAAAACGGGCTGCCACTTTTTGTCACTCAAACAGGGACCCTAGAGATCTTTCGGTCACATTTCTCTCTATGTATTTCCTTCTCGGGATGGCCAGATGTTAGGACGCCTCAGTTCTCAGACACAGAAAAAATGCCCTCCAAGGCCAGAAACACAGACTTTTAGAACTGTGAAGGCCTTCAGAGAACATATCCAACCTCCTCATTTTACAGTAGGACAACTGAGGTCCCAAGGTTGAATGACTTGCCAGGGTTACCTAAGCCAGTGAAATGGCAGAATTGGTGAGAAGGGGCCACATGGGTCAATTAACAAGTGGATTTGGGTGACTGGTCCAAGGTCACAGAGAGAGAGGTGGGATGACAAGTCACGTTTCCTAACTTCTAGACTAAATACCCCTGCCATGGCACTATCTCTGTTCTCCTGCTACCCAGGGTCCCTGGCACAGGTTCTGGTGGGGACAAAGCAGGCCAAGTCTGACCCAGTTAGAACCAGAGATATCAGGCCTATATGGACAAACTCCTGACTGCCCACAGTAGGATCTTTGTGGTCATGCTGCCATCCCACCAGAAGTCACTGAGACCTGCAATGTGTGTACCAGTCCCCAGTGCCCTAACACAATGGCAGGTGTGGTTGAAAGGAGAGGTGATTGGAGAGAGGAGGGCAATTTACAGACAGTGCTTGTGAGGTCTCTTCCGGGTCTCACACAAGTAAATGACACATCATGGTCACTTCAGTTTCTTACAACAAATTAAAACATAGGTTCCATGACTGGATTGATATGGTCAAATTGAGATTCTTGCCAGTTTCGCAGGTGGGCGAGACCTGCAGAAAAAGGACCCAGCTAGTTCAAGGTCATGTTATTAGTCAGAATCAGTACACATGGCTCTCCTTACCCAGTCCTTGATTTTTTCCAGGAAACTGGCTGCCATCAGGGTATAGGTGCCCATGGCCCAGGTCCATGAATCGGCCAGGCCCTGCTACTGTCACAGCACTCCTCAGACCAGAACATCCTGCACCAGGAAGCAAGCTCCGTTTGGGATGTGTCAAAACAGAGCGCCTTCCTGCAGCATGTCCCAGAGCCTGCCTCACACCAGCCTGGCATTGCCACTCAGCTCCTGCATGTCCTTGGGAACGCTGCAAGGCTTCCTGCCAAGAGTCATAAACTCCCCAAACCCAAACCACCAGAGTACCAGGCCCTCATGCCTTCTACAGCTAGCTGGGGCTAAAAAAGCAAAGTCAGGTTTTAAAGTACCTCCCTCCCCCTCCTTCCAGGGACTTCTGGGCTATGCAGGCTCCGGTGAGTTCCATCCATCACCCAGCAGAACAGAGTGCTCAGGCCTAGCAAAGAGACCAACCCTCTGGAAGGGAACAACTTTCTGTTTCCTTCTCCCCCCCAAAAAAAACATTTCAAAGTCTCCTCAGACCAGAACATCCTGAACCCCTCCACCTGTCCTTCTCCCACTTGGTTGAGCAGCAGGCCAATGTGACTGGCCAGCTCAGACACCACCCTGAGACATAGCCAGGTGCCAACCTGGAAGTGAGCTGGGGCCAGACCCAGCTTCAACTGCCTCCATTACCCTCCACCCCCAAAACAAACTTCAGAAATTCCAGGGTCCCCTGTCCCATGAACTGTTTAAAGAACAGCATTCCTGGGCCGGAAACTGATTCAGGGGCTCCTCTGCAGCCAGGGCAAGCAAAGCTGATAGGTGATATTTCGGGGATAAAGGAAGGTGAAAATATTGCGATCCCTCATGTTCTACCACACTTCTAGGTCTCCAGCACGAGACTGACCCTCCCTCCTCCTCCCACTATAATCAAACTCCTTAGGCAAAGTAGAAATATACTCCACCCCGGAAAACCCTCCCATGAAGCATTTAATTGCACTGGTTGCTGTTACAGAGCAGTCTGTGCCACTTGCTGGAAGACACTTCTCTTTGCCTTACACACAGCTGGGTGCCTGGCTCCCCTCAGGGTCTGGTCCAGCCAGAGGAGACTTGCCAGACCTGGTGGTAGTCTTGCTGAATTCCTCATCTCAGAAGCATCTCACGCTCTAATCCTGTTCTTTCCCATGCACAATGCTGGTTCTAATCTTGGGAGGCCTCAGCCACAGAGCTCAAGCTTGAGAAGGACCAAGATGGCAGGATGGAGGCTGCCTACATTACAGGAGTCAAGTCCTTTATTCCTGCCTCAAGTGGTAAGGATGGGGCAAGAAGCTCGCCAGTTTGGTGGCAGCGGACGCATCAGAGCAAACTACTTACCTATCTTCATGAGGCAGGCCAGCAGGATCCAGAGGGAGATCTCGAAGGGTGTGCGCACGTGTGGGTAGTCGATACCCAGGACTGGAAAGGGCTTTCGGGTCTTGATGCTACTTTCAGTGATGGAATGGTTAACAAGGGGGCTCTCGGGGGTGATCTCCGGTGGGGCGGTGGTGACATCCCCAATTGAGCGTTCTCGTGGTGGCTCTGAGTCTCGGATGGTGCTGGCAGTAGGACTGAGCTGAAGGCCATGGCTCCTGAGAACAGGTAGTAGCCCCACCAAGGCTACTACCACGAGCAATGAAGGGAAGGCTCGAGGCAGAGAGAGACCCCAGACGCCAGAGCACAGAAGCATCCTACCTCCCTCAGCCCAGTAGGCCTTGACCCTTAGCAAAGTGAGAGTAAGACCTGGGACATAGGTGGTAGGGGGTCAGCAGGTGGGAAGAGAGACTGGGGTAGTCTCTAGGAAAGGTTCATGTTTTAGAGAGGTCTTTTTTTGTGTGTGGAAGCAGTCCTCTGGGGGTGGAGGGAGGCTGGGTTCTCGATCTAGAACTTCAAACTGGGGAAGAGGGACAAGGACCCAGGAAGGACCACAGGAGGAGACCGAAAGGTCTGGACCTCCAGGCCAGGGAAAAGGAGAGTGGGGACTAGATTGCGCCTAGGACAGAGGAAGGGACAGAATAGGTTGCACCACAGGCAAGGATAAGGAAGAGGGAAGGCTAGACCTGGGCTGAGAAAGTGACTGAGGAGCGGGGACTATGGGAAGAAGCAGGGAACCTGAGCTAAAGGAAGAAGACAGAAGCGGGTGGGACCCAGTCCAGGAAAAGAAGCGAGGGGGCTGGGAGCCCAGGCTGCGAGGAAGGAGTGAAGCCAGAAAGCCGCCGGGAGCTTCCCCACCCAGAGAAGCGTCGGGGTGCAGGCGCGCCGGGCTGAGATTCCAAGGAAATGGGGGGGGTGAGGGGAGGAGGAGGGCGGAGGCAGGCGGCCCAGCGGGAGAGCGCGGCGCGGGCTGGGGGCGGCTCGCGGTGGGCCCCCGGCAACGCGCCCCTCCTTGCGGCCCCGGCGCGGCGCTGCGCTCCGCCCCGGCCCAGCTTCAGCTTCTCGACGTCTAGATCCAGCTCTGGTTCCTGCGCCGGGTGCAGCCCCGGCAGCAATGGGCTGATTCCTAGCTGAGCCGGTCACTGTCATTTATAGGCACCAACGAGCATCCAGCGTGAGAGTGCTAGAGGGACCTGTCAGCGTCCGTGCGGCGCAGCGACCCCTTGCCGCCGGCGGAAGGAAGTATTACGTTCTGTAGGAAGAGAAAGGAGAAGCAGTGACACACAAAAAAGCAGGCACACACAAAAAAGTCCTGGATCTATAGAGATTCTGTCCAACAGAGGTAAAATGCTTTACTATTCTCAAAGCGCGTTCACATCCACACCCGCAGTCTCATAAGGCTTCCCATTAGCCTTGTGAAGGATATGTTATTATCTTATGTATTTGGTTACCATGTGACCTTGAGCAAGTTACTTAACCTCCCTGTCCCACACTTTTTCATCTGTCAAGTAAGTGGTAATGGCAGCAGTACCTATCAGAGGCTTACTGAGATGACCAAATGAGATAATCTGTGTAAAGGGTTTAGAATAGAGCCCAGCCCATAGAACTATTATTATGGTTTCAGTTTTGCACATGAGAAAATGGGTGGGAAAGAGTTCCTTAGCTAGTATGTCAATAGTTGTGTATTAGTTTGCTAGCACTGCTGTAACAAAATTCCTCAAACTAGGTGGCTTAAAAAAAAACCCACCAGCAATGGACACAGACAACAGGGGGGTGGGGGCATGAATGGGAAGTGGGGGGTAATGGGGGAATAAGAACACCTATGTAATACCTTAATTCTTTATTGAAAGAATTAAAAAAAAAAACAGAAATTTATTGTCTCATATTCTGGAGGCTAGAGGTCTGAAATCAAGGTGTTGGCAGAGTTGGTTCCTTCTGAAGGCTGTGAGGGAACATCTATTCCATGCTTTCAGCTTCTGGTGCTTCGCTGACAATCTTTGGTGTTCCCTGACTGTAGCAGCATAACTCCTGTCTTCACGTGGCAACCTCCCTGTGTCACTGTCTCTGAGTCCAAATCTCCCCTTTTTATAAGGTTACCAGTAAGACTGGATTAGGGGTCCACCCTAATGAATTCATCTTAACTTGATTATCTTCAATAACACTATTTCCAAATAAGACCACATTCATAGGTACTGGTGGTTTGAACTTCAGCATCTTTTGGGAAGATCAATTCAATCCACAGCAGTAGTGGAATTGAGATTTCAATGTATAGTGTTGGCTGGAATTGGTAAGATTCAAGAGGTCATCGTTGTACACTGGAATCATTGTAAAGTTTTTAAAAACAACCATTGACTGGCCCAGCCAGCATGCCTCAGTGGTTGAGTATCGACCTATGAACCAGGAGGTCACAGTTAGATTTCTGGTCAGGGCACATGAACTGGTTTCAGGCTTGATCCCCAGTAGGGGGCATGGAGGAAGCAACCGATCAATGATTCTCTCTCATCATTGATGTTTTTATCTCTCTCTCCCTCTCCCTTCCTCTCTGAAATCAATAAAAAATATATTAAAAGAAAAACATTAAGAAATTACTGAAATTCGGCCCTATTTTTCAGAAGAGTAAATCAAGGCCAAGAAAATCAAGGTAACTAGCTCCAAAGGCATTCGGTTCAATTTAGCAAATATTTACTGGGTCTCTTGGCAGGGCTGTGCTGGGCTCTGGCAACACAGAGATAAGACGTGGGAGGAGGGAAGTGGAAGTGATTGGGAGGGGGCACAAAGTGGACACAATGAGGGCTTCTAGGGTGCTGATAATGTTCTATTTCTTTACTGGGTGGTGGTGGTTACAAAAGTTACACAGATGTAGTTGTTTTGTGATAATTCATCGAACATTCATGATTTGTGTACTTTTCTTAAGATATGGTATCCTTTCACAAACAGGTATATTAAAATAATAGAGTGATGTGATAGTGACTGAGGTGCTGACATTAAACTGAATTCTCTATACCTCACTTTCTCCTGGCACAGGTCCTGCCACTTGAGAGGTGATAGAAGAGCCTAAAGGAGTCTTCAGAGAAAGCCAAGGACCTCATGTGATCTGGGAGCAGGTGAAAAGAAAACATCAGTTAAGTTGGAAATAAGCAAAGAAATAGCATTTAGGGCAAGGATCAGAATAATGATGATAATGCCTCACAATGGTTCAGTCCCTTATAGTTCACAACCAAATGCCCCAGGTTTATCAATGACCCAAGTCCTGGTACCTAGTGAGGGCTCAATAATAGTAGCTATTATTAATTTTCATTTTATAGATTAAAAAAAAACACAGACTCAGACATGAAGCCATTTGGCCAAGGTCACACAGCTGTTAGGTAGCATATCCTGAACTCAAGTCAGCTTTCTAGTGTCTGAATCCAGAACTATTTCAAAACACCACAGGTCAAAAAAAGAGAGGGAAAGGGTGGGACTAGTAGGGAGACTTTCCACAAGTGACATGCGGTCAGAACCCTGAGACCTCTAATCCTTTCCAGTCTTGACCTTTCCAGTCTTGAGGGCAATCTTCACTGTTGTGCTCCCATCCTCCCTACTCTCTGTCTCTCCCTTACTTCATTCTCAGTGACTCCTTGGGAGGTGGCAGATCCCATGAGGTTCAGCCCTGAGATCCTCCATAGCCTGGAGAAGGTTGTAACATCATGACAGAAAACAGGAAAGAGCACTTGGGAGAAATTATGTAGGCAGCCCATGGCCAAGATCCAGCCCAGACCAGGCAGTATAGTATAAAAGTTAAGTATAGGCGTGGCCTAATGTAGAATATTACCTAGGTTCAAATCCCAGCACCATCACTCACTAATTGTATGACCTTCGGTAAATCAATCAACCCCCCTGTTCCACAGCTTCTCCCTCCATAATCTGGGAGGCGGGGGGTAAAGACAATTTTATGGGGCTGTTATGAGGATATTAGCCAATGCACTTAGAACAGCACTCAGCAACTACCTGATTAGCTATCATGAATGAAATGTATGTCACATATACCAATGATGGGCAAACTCTATCATGCATATAATGTATTATTTTGACATTTTAACACCAATATCTTCACCTCTACCTCCCTTCCAGTTACTGCCAAAAACTTGAGAATTGTCTATAATGTTTGCATCATTTTTCTCCTCCCAGTCTCTTTAATCTGGTCCAATTAGGTTTTCATACCTGAATACTGTACCTAATTTGCTCTTGTCAATGTCACGAAGGACCTCTGTAGGGGAGGAAAAATTCTGGCCAAGTACACATCAATGAGAGAAAAGCAGAAGTTCAGAAATATGTTCATTGTGTATCCAGAGATGAGTGACTCAAAGGTTTAGTTAGAAGTTGGGCTAATATAGCGTCTTAGAAAAGGAACAATACAGTTTTAGAGAAGTGACAAGACAAAGGAAAAGGACCTGTACTTAGTGGTAGCAAATTGTGGAAGGCAAAAATATGGGAAACTATTGGTAGATAAAGGCCAGTTACTGAAGTTTGTTCTCTATATTCCTCTGGTGCTGTCTCCAGGCTGATAAGGGTCTAAAGTTGTCTCTGGTGAGAAACTTATTTTTTCTGGTAGAGAGGGACACTTCTGTCAATTTTTGTCCTACTTTTATACAAACAGAGGGAGGCAGAGAGCTTTTCCCAGATCTGCTTCTTCTCAACTGCTTTCAGCTAAAAATAATCTGTGTGCCAAAGTGATATATTTTGAGTGGCAGTATTGCTCAATCAAATGGTGATGTCTGTCTCAGTCCTTATTTTTCTTTACCTATCAGCAACCTCAACACATTTAATCATTCTCTCTTTCTTAGACTGCTGGGCCACACTACCCACTTTCTCCTTCCTGAAACACTTTCCTCAATTAGCTGATCAGATCCCTCTCTCTCCTGGTTTTTCTCTTTGTTTTCCTCCCACTTTACTGGCTGTTCCTGCTCAGTCTCCTGTTGCTGAATCCTTCCCCTTCTCCCCTTCCTCCTCTTCAGCAACTCTCTCTCTCTCTGCATGTATATATATATCTCCTATCTAATAAAAGAGTAATATGCAAATTGACTGTCACTCTAAGACACAAAGATGGCTGCCCCCATGTAGACACAAGATGGCCTGCAGGGGAGGGCAGTTGTGGGCAGTTAGGGGTGACCAGGCGAGCAGAGGAGGGCAGTTGGGGGAGACCAGGCCAGCAAGGGAGGGCAGTTAGGGGTGACCAGGCCTGCAGGGGAGGGCAGTTGGGGGTGACCAGGCCTGCAGGGGAGGACAGTTAGGGGTGACCAGACTGGCAGGGGAGGGCAGTTAGGGGTGACCGGGCTGGCAGGGGAGGGCAGTTAGGGGCAATCGAGCCAGCCAGGGAGCAGTTAGGCACCGATCAGGCTGGCAGGGGAGTTGTTAGGGAGTGATCAGGCTGGCAGGCAGAAGCAGTTAGGGGCAATCAGGCAGAGGCAGATGAGTGGTTGGGAGCCAGCAGTGTTGGATTGTGAGAGGGATGTCCGAACACCTGTTTAGGCCCGATCCCGGGATCGGGCCTAAACAGGTGATCAGACATCCCTCAAGAGGTCCCGGATTGGAGAGGGTGCAGGCTGGGCTGAGGGACACCCTGCTCCCTTATGCACGAATTTCGTGCACCAGGCCTCTAGTGTGTGTGTGTGTGTGTGTGTATGTAAATCTATATATTGATTTCAGAGAGGAAGGGAGAGGGAAAGAGATAGAAACAACAATGATGAGAGAGTATCATTGATCAGCTACTTCCTGCATGCCCCCTACTGGTATTGAGCCTGCAACCCAGGCATATGCCCTGACCAGGTATCGAACCATGACCTCCTGGTTCATAGATCAATGCTCAACCACTGAGCCACACCAACTGGGTGCAGCAACACCTAAATGTTAGGGCCCCGGGTTCAGTTCTCATCTTTTCATGTTCTATATCTACTTAGTATATTAATTTCTGTGATGATCTCATCCTTTCTTGTGATTTCAAATAACATCTATATGCAGACAATGCATAGATTTTTATCTTCTCTATTCTAAACTTCAGACTACCACATCCAGCTGATCACTCGACACATCCACCTGGTTGTCCAAGAGAAATCTTAGACTCAACATGTCCAAACGGAACACCTGGCTTTCCCACTGTCTTTCGATTCTAGGAAACAGTCACTCCTTCCGCTTACTCAGGTCAAAAATCTGAGTCATCTTTGATTCCCTTCCTTCCTTCCTTCCTTTCTTTTTTTGTGTTTAAGGTTCACAACATTATAATTTGACATCTGTACATACTACCAAGTGATCACTCCCAATACCATCCATCACATATATCACCATATAATAACCCCCTTCCCCCATTTCACCCATCCCTAACCCCCTTCTCCTCTGGTAACCCCCATCTGTTCTCTCTATGCATTTGTTTTTGTATGGCAGTTCTTGTCTTAATTTGTTGAAGAAGTTCCATACTGTTTTCCACAGTGGCTACACTAATTTACAGGCCTACCAGCAGTGTACAAAGGTTCCTTTTTCTCCACATTCTCTCTAACACTTGTTGCATTTTCCTAATAATTAGTGATGTTGAACATCTTTTCATATGCCTGTTGGCCATCTGTATGTCATCTTTGGAAAAATGTTTGTTCAAAGTCTCTGCCATTTTAAAATCGGGTTGCTTGTTTTTTTATTGTTGAGTTGTATGAATTATTTATATATTTTATATAGTAACCCTTTATCAGATGTATGATCAGCAAATGTCTTCTCCCATTCAGTAGGTTACCTTTTTGTTTTGATAATGATTTCCTTCATGTTGCAGAAGCTTTTTAGTTTGATGTAGTCCCACTTGTTTGAATGTGCTGTTGTTTCCCTTGACCTTGGGTGACTTCTTTCTTTTTTTCATGTCAGTCCTCGGCAAATAATGTCGATTCAATCTTTGAAATATATCCAGAATCCAACCACTTCTTACCACCTCCAACGCTACCACTCTGGTCCAAGCCACCACCATTTCTTGCCCAGATTATTATGATATCCTTTAGCAGCCTTCTCTCAACAAAGCAGCCAGAGGGATCTCTCTAAAACCTAAGTCAAGCCCTAACCCGTTTGGCTCAGTGGATAGAGCATCGGCCTGTGGAGTCAAGGGTCCCAGGTTCGATTCCGGTCAAGGGTATGTACCTGGGTTGCGGGCCCATCCCCAGTAGGGGGTGTGCAGGAGGCAGCTCATCGATGTTTCTAACTCTCTATCCCTCTTCCTTCCTCTCTGTAAAAAAATCAATAAAATGTATTTTAAAAATAAATAAATAAATAAATAAAATAAAACCTAAGTCAAATGCTGTCACCCCCTGCTCAGACCCCTCCAAGGTTCTTATTATGACATAAGGCCCTACCCAGTCTAGCCCCCACATTGCTCTGACCTCATCTCTGACTCTTACCCTATTATTCTCTCTGTTTTAGCCACCTGACTTCCTTGCTATTTATTTTTCAGACACTCAGGGTTTACTGCTACCTCAGAGCTTTGACCTTGTTGCAATTACCCCTAAGATATCTGCATGGTGCCCTGCTTCACTTCCTTCGGGTTTTGTCCAGCTGTTATCTCTCAGCGAGGCCTTCCCTGACCCCCAAACCCATCTTTTAAACGTAATGCCCCCACCCCACCTTTCCTTTTTCTTTTCCTCCTTTTTCTCTATAGCTCGTTTACTGCCTGACAGACTACGTATTTTTATGGCCTGTCTTGCCCTCACTAGAATGTAAGCTCCACAACAGCAGAGACTCAAGGCAGAGAGCACATGGTTGATAGGACAGACTTAGAGCCAGGCTGCCTGGATTTGAATGCTGTCTCTACCACAGCCTTGCCCTGTGACCCTTGGCAAGGACTTAACTTGGCTGCAGCTCAGTGTCTTCATATATAAGATGGAGGCAATAATAGAACCTATGTTACAGGATTACTCTGAGGATTAAATAAGTTAAGGCATATAAAGTGCTTTGACTTACACCTGCTGTAGAGTACTAGTAAATGCTGCATGTGCTTTCTATTATTATCACAGGACTAGAGGTCCAATGCATGAATCCGTGCAAGAGTAGGCCTTCCTTCCCCGGGCTGCCGGCACCAGCTTCCCTCTGGCACCCGGGGCTCGGGCTTCCCTCACAGCCCCAGCTTCGTCCGGAAGGTTGTCCAGAAGGACGTCTGGTCTAATTAGCATATTATGCTTTTATTATTATAGATTATTATAGATGCGTGGTTTATAGTAAGTCCTATACAATTGTTAGCGTTTATTGTTCTGTATCCTGAACATATGCAGCTGCTATATCCTCAGAACTGAGAATAGCACTTGACACAAAAGTCACTCAAACGTGACCTATTAGATGAATGAATTAGGATACATGTATACATAAACAATATATAGTATTTTTGAGTGTCTTTTAAATTTATATCAATGCCATTATATCATGTGTATTCTTCTTCATCTTTTAGTCAGACTTTAATTCTTTGTTAATTTGGTGGGTAGAAAATAGTATCTCATCATTTTTAAAAATAAACGTTTTATTTTGGAATCTCTTTAGATCTATAGAAAAGTTACAGTAGTCAAGAGAGTTCCCATATACCCACCCCTCACTCAATTTCCGCTCTTAATATTTTACATTACCATGGTAGATTTGTCAAAACTAATTGGCTTATTACTATTAATTAACCTCCAGACTTTATTCAGCTTTCACTAATCATTTTTCCAGGACCCAATCCAGGATACTACGTTGCATTTAGTCCTCATGTCTCCTTAGTCACCTCTGGTCTGGGACAGCTTCTCAGTCTTTCTTGTTCCTATGACCTTGATAGTCTTGAGGGGCACTGGTCAGATATTTTGCAGAATGCCCCTCGATTTGGACTTATTTAATATCTTCCTCGTGACTAGACAGGAGTTACGGGTTTAGGGGAAGAACAACTCAGAGGTGAAATGCCCTTCTCATCACACCCTATCAGGGGCACATTCTACCCACACGACTTATTACTGGTGATGTTATTACCCTTGAACACCCTGTTAATGTGCTACTTCCAGGTTTCTATTTTTCTAAAGTTACTATTTTTCCTCTTTCACTGCTTTATTCTTTGGAAGTGGCATCTAATCATTTTAATTTGCATTTCCCTGCTGTTGAAAGTACCTTTCCAAGAATTGCCTGTTCATATCCTTGCCTATGTTTCAACTTGTTTGCTTGTCTTTAGTACTTACTGATATCTAGGTGTTATTTTTGTATAAATTACAATTATCTTCTCCCAGGGAGGAATTTAGTATTTTAATTTCATTTTTAGTGCCTTTTATTTTAATTTAATCATACTTACATATTTTTTCTTTATTCTTTGTGCTTTTTGAACACCTTGAGCACCCAGCCATGACTCAGCAATACCTTAATAACCATTGGTTCTAGTGATTATTCACATTACCCTTTTGCCTGAATGCCTTCCCTCCCTTTCCCTTCCAAGGAAACTCCTACTTATCTTTAATGCCATAAACCACATGGAAACTCCTCTGCAAAGCCCTCCCTACTTCCCCAGGTAGAATTAGGTGGTTGCTCTCTCCACAGTGCCCCCACACATATTAGCCCTGTCTTTTTTAAAATTATTTTTTTTATTGATGTCAGAGAGGAAGGTAGAGGGAGAGAGAGATAGAAACATCAATGATGAGAGAGAATCATTGATTGACTGCCTTCTGCACGCCCCACACTGGGGATTGAGCCCACAACCCCGTCATGTGCCCTAACCAGGAATTGAACTGTGACCTCCTGATTCATACATAGGTCAACCCTCAACCGTTGAGCCACACCTGCTGGGCTTGACCCTATCTTTATTACAGCATGTATCACATGCTATTATGTTGCTCTTTGCTTAATTGTTTGTGTCTTTGTCCCACTAGATGTTATTGCTTGAGGAGAGGGACACCATGCAATTCATCTCTGTAACTGAGCACTGGGCATGATGCTGTCACTGTTTATTGGATAAATGAATGAGGCTGCAGTCTGCATCAGCAGCCTCCAGGCTTTATGCTCTTGTGCCCCCTTTAAGAATTTTTTTAAAAACCCTGCACCCCTCTCTGTATTTTCGAAGACTTCAGCAGGAGACAAATGGCACACTCCAGACAATTCAACAAGATTTTATATACAAAGGGGCTAATTTAGAAGGCGTGGTCAAGGTATAGGAAAATTACAAGGGATCATGCAAAAAGCTGGGATGGGGCCCAGCCAGGCCATTACTACACAATTTCTCTGCCTTAAGAAGAGTACTGACTTACTGTCCAGGGACAGAGCCAGACTGATTAGACCTTCAGAGTTGGGAACCAGGGGAATAGAGACCCTGACGTCACTTTCTTCCCTCCCTCTGGCTCCTGCCAAGACTCCCTAGCGGCCAACCCCACACCAAGGCAAATAGACACATCCAAGTCAGCCAGCCAGGGGAGAGCCAAGACGAAGGAGGGTGGAGACTGGATCTGCAGTTCCACGTGCAGGATATCTGGCATATTTTTAAATCAACAACTAAAATGTATGCCGTTACAAAGGATACGCTTCCTAGCATACTGTAAATATGAACATTTTAAATAAAACTGTTCCCTCGTCAATAGAATGTAAGTATCATTGTGATTTAATACTCTTTCATTTCAAGAGGATACTGGGACAAGCTCTACTTTCACTGACAGAAATGCTACATTTTTTTTCCTTCTTGAATGCTTCCTCTCACAGAATGTTATCCTAAGATGATATATTTTATTCTTTTTATTTTTTATTTATCGATTTCAGAGAAAGAGAGGAAGGGAGAGAGAGAGGACCATGAGAGAGAAACATAGGTTTGTAGTTCCAGTCTTTTATTCATGTATTGGTTGATTCTTGTATGTGCCCTGAATGGGGATCAAACCCAAAACCTTGGCGTATCAAGACGACACTCTAACCAACTGAGCTACCAGGGCCAGGACTATTCTACTCTTGAAAGTCTGTTATTGACTACCCAATTCATACTTAAACAGAAATTTATATATCTAATTGAAATTTAATTTTTTTAATGTAAAAGTTTTTGAAATTTAAAAACTTTAAAAGTTTGATTGACTCTAAAGCCCTATGTCTTTAAAATTTCTTCTGAATTGAAGTATAACCAGTATTATTGTTATATTAGTACACAATTGATCAGAGCAACATAACATATCTTTTGATAAATAATGATTAAACAAAGAGTAAAATAAAATTGGAAAAGCATCTCTTATTGAAATAGCTATTTTGCAATTAGTTTATATATTTATGGACAAATATTGCTTATTGCTAGAATGCAACTGGATTCAGCATCAATTTTATCTATTTTGTATTTTTAGAAATAAGATCACTGAGAAAACATGTTCACATAAATCAGTAAATGAGAATGGAGGAAGTTTTGTTTTAATAATGTTAATTATTTGAATTCCTTTTGAGTTACAAGCCATACATTCACATAGTGAACTATTATTTTTTTTTAGTGCACTATTATTAAAAGTTATTTTTAATGACAACAAAATTAGAACCTTCTTCAACTTTATTGAAAGCAAAGAACTAGCAACTGCCAGCTTGCTAGATGCTTTGTTGTCCAGTCATTAGAGTCCTTCACCTTTGGTTGGTGCCCTGAGGTCTTTACCCCTGGGTAACGCTGCAGGTAAAAACCTGAGTTGGAGATTTTGTAAAGTGTGAGCAGGGGAGGTGGAAAAGAAGATGGACCTAGACTTCAGCATATATTCTCTGGAGGACGGATCTTAGGAAAGAGCACATGTAAAGTATGAAGGTCTGGATGAACATCAGTTCTTGGAAGTATCTGTGCCAAGTACCCCTGACTTCAAGGTGCTTGCGAAATAAGTTAGCAAATTGCCAAACCACAGGATTATTGAGGGGTTGGTTGGTGAGTAGTGCTGGAGGCATTCAGAGTTACTTTCCACCTGTGTGTGTGTGGAGGGGAGGATGGGACGGGGGGGGGGGGGGGGGGGAGTGTCCAGGAAAGACTTCATGGATGAAGTGCCATGTGAGTTGCTTTTCAGGTTCTGTAGGATTTTGACAAAAGAGATAGTAAAGAGGTCATTCCAGATAAATGAACTGGGTAAACAGAGGGTCAGAGACAAAAAAACAAAGTGTGTATTTGAGGAATAACACTTTGGCAGAAGCAGAGTGGAGGTATAGGCAAAGAGAGGGAGAAAAGGCTGGAAACATCTATAATAATAAAAGGGTAATATGCTAATTAGACTGGACATCCTTCCAGAAGTCATTCTGGACGAAGCTGGGGCTGGAGTGAAGCCCAGTCCCAGGTGCTGGAGGGAAGCCGGTGCCAACAGCCAGGGAAAGGAAGGCCTACCCTTGCACAAATTTCCGTGCATGGGGCCTCTAGTAGAATCATAAACTCACAAAGCTAAAATCTACCTTACAGATCAGTTAATCCAACTTCCACTGCCACCATCACCACTCCACCAAAATGCACTCCATGTTTAAATGCATCTGGTTGTGGGAAGTTCACTCTTTATAGAATACCTCTGTCCAGTAGAAATATAATGTGAACCACATGTATAATTTAAAAATTTCTGGTAACTACAAAAAAGAAATAGATGAAATTAACGTTTTATTCAATTCAACACATTCAAATATTATCCCTTTGACATGTAATCAATATAAAAACTGTTATGAGAATTTTACATTCTCTTTTTAAAATTGTATTGATTAATTGATGTAAGAGAGAGAAACATTGATTTGTTGTTGCACTTATTTATGCATTCATTGGTTGCTCCTAGTATATGCCCTGATCCTAGATTAGGGGTACTCAGTGCTGGCCTTGCAGGTCAGGGGAAAGTTTCTGGAGGAAGATATAAAGGAATGAGCATAATGCTAAAAACATATTTGGTTTTGTTCATTTTATAGTTATTCTTTAGACCGTATTTATATGTTTGATATACTCTTCTGTATATCTATACTAATAAAAGGGTAATATGCTAATTAGACTGGATAGACCAGACATCTTCTGGACATCCTTCCAGACAAAGCCACAATGGTGGGGGCTGAGGCAGAGGTGGTTAGAGATGATCAGGCCCACAGGGGAGAGCAGTTAGGGGCAATCAGGCCCACAGGGGAGAGCAGTTAAGGGTATCAGGCAGGCAGGCAGAGGGGTTAGGGGTGATCAGGCAAGCAGGCAGAGTGGTTAGGGGTGATCAGGCAGGCAGGCAGGTGAGTAGTTAGGAGCCAGCGGTCTCAGATTGGAGAGGGTGCAGGCCCAGTTGAGGGACCTCCCCCCATGCATGAATTTCATGCACCGGGCCTCTAGTATGATATATTTCATGATTTTAAAACATAGCTTTCCAGGCCAACTGGCGTGGCTTAGTGGTTTAGCATTGACTTATGAACCAGGAGGTCACGGTTCAATTCCTGGTCAGGGCACATGCTGGGGTTGCAGGCTTGATCCCCAGTAAGGGGCGTGCAGTAGGCAGCGAATCAATGATTCTCTTTCATCATTGATGTTTCTATCTCTCCCTCTCTCATCCTCTCTGAAATCAATAAGTATTATATTGTTAAAAAGTTATATGCAGCCCTAACTGGTTTGGCTCAGTGGATAGAGCATCGGCCTGCAGACTGAAAGGTCCCAGGTTCGATTCCAGTCAAGGACATGTACCTTGGTTGCGGGCACAACCCCAGTAGGAGGTGTTCAGGAGGCAGCTGACCAATGTTTCTCTCTCATTGATGTTTCTAACTCTCTATCCCTCTTCCATCCTCTCTGTAAAAAATCAATAAAATACTTTTTTTTTTTAAAGTTATATGCCTGGGTCATTATTAGCCACCATGACCTACCCAAGTAGGAATTTATAATCAGATCACCCTGTGAGGTTACTTTCCATAGAATTCCTTTGTCCATCCACAACATATATGAAACCCAGGGGAGAAAGGCATAAAAAAAAAAAGAAAGATCTTACTATTATTCCAAGAGGCCTCTGATGAGGCTGCATTGCAGGAAGCTTGGGCAAGGGGTGTGGTAGAGTAGCAGACCCACCGAAATTGTAGATTGGGGCCAGGTTAGGCCCATGGGACTTTATCCTGTGCAGTAGCTTGTGAAGGCTATTGAGCAAGGGTATGGCTGATTACACAGTGATTCAGTCAAGGTTATACAGTTCAGTCACAAGAGGCTCCCTACCTCAGTGAACCTGCCTTCCACGTGCTCTTCCTTCTTTGCCTGCAGAGGCAAGCTCTGGCATGAATCGAAGTCACTAGCACAGAGATGATCACCTCTACTGCCCACCCTGCCACCCACATCCCACCTGCTTCAGAGGTCTTCAAAGGCTCCACATTTAGAATCTCAACATGCCACAGGGTAAGGGCTGGAGCCACCCACCCAACACAGATACCTCAGGGCAGGAAGTGAAAGGGTGGAGCTTATGCAAAAGTCAACATATTCTAGGTTGAGTCATTTCTTCCACCACACCCCTTCTGCTGATTCCTTCCTAGGATATCATGCATCCAGGAAATTAGTCCATTGCTCTCTTCTGCAGGCCTGCTTGGAATACAAATATGTCCAGGTCAGAAGTTGGGGGGAGGAAAAGAGGGGAGAGAAAAAGGAGGTGAAGGATGTATGGTGTACAATTTTCTTGCCAGCAGTTGTAGTAATGAGAGTTCAATGCTAGAATGTATCAGATTCTCACACCTCAATTAAACCAGTTTTCTCCATCCTATAGCTTTTATCCTTCCATGGGAGAAAGAACAGGCTAACACTATTGAGCAATTTCTTCAACAGCAACTCTGTATTAATACACCCATTTTATAGATGAGAACATCAATGCTCAGAGAAAGTAAATGGCATGACAAAGGTTATGCAGCTGGTAAGTGGCAGAGCTGGGAGAGAACAATGCCAGTTCAAATCTTTAGAAGCATGGGCTCAAAAAATGATCTTGGGAGATTACACCTCTTAGGGGAAGAGGAAATGGGTTGATGGTAAAATTCCATTTTTGTACTGGGTATCCAGCTCCCATTTCTGACCTCACTCTCTGCCATGGTTAGAGTGGCCACAGCCTGCAGAGTCCCTCTCACCTCAAAGCCTTGCCCTTCGTTTTGCCCAGAAGGGTGACCCCCCATATTACTTCCTCACCTCATTTGGGTCTCTGCCTAAAAATCAGAGACGCCTTCCCTGATGACCCCATATCCAAACAGCAGCTTCTATCACCCACATCCACTTACGATGTCTCATTTGCCCTCATAGCACCTACGACATCTTGGCATATTCATATACAGTTGACCCTTGAAGAACACGGGTCTGAACCCCGTGGATCCACTGATACACAGATTTAAACTGTACTCATTTTTCTGCTTATGGTTTGTCTTCATCTGCGAGACCTTAAACTCCGGGAGGACAAGGACCTGGTCTGTTTCGTTCACTGCTGTAATCCTCCTGTCTAACACATAGTAGGTCTCTAACACGTTCAATGAATAAAAAGGGGACATTCTACTTTCTTCCACTAAGATTTACTCTCCTCCTAATCCCCATCAGCTGCTAAATCCCTCTCACCTTTAGAAGCCCCCCTCCTTTGCTCTCCCTTCAGAGACTTTGTTCGTCACTGTCCCTAGCGCCAGATTGACACAGCCACCCATGCAGCAGCTCCAGCCCAGAAACCGGAAGTCATCCCCAGCTCCTTCTTTCTTTCTGCCTGCCCCACCACCCCCTTTCCAATTAATCGGCTCCAGTGCACTTCTGCCTCTTAAATTGTCTCCCACATCGGCTGTTTCCCGATCCCTGCGGTGCTCCCTCCACCAGGCAGCCCTCCTTTCTTTTTAAAAAAATATACTTTATTGATTTTTTACAGAGAGGAAGGGAGAAGGATAGAGAGTTAGAAACATCGATGAGAGAGAAACATCGATCAGCTGCCTCCTGCACACTCCCCACTGGAGATGTGTCCGCAACCAAGGTACATGCCCTTGGCCTGAATCGAACCCGGGACCCTTCAGTCTGCAGGCCGACGCTCTATCCACTGAGCCAAACAGGCTAGGGCCAGCCCTCCTTTCTTGCCTGGGTTGCAGCAGCAGCCTTGTAACCAGTCTCTACCTCCAGTTTAGCCCCTGCCATTCACTCTCCACATTGCAATCAGAGTGATTGGTTTGAAGCTCACATTGTCTGGGTAAACACGCCATTGAGTATTCAGTGGCCTGATATAAAGTACAAGATCTTAAGAAAAAAGAAAGAAAAAAGCCCTAAGCGGCTTTATCAGTGGATAGAGCGTTGTCCTGCTGACCACCTTTGAGTTCCCAGGTTTGATTCCGGTCAAGGGCATGTACCTTGGTTGCAGGCTCTTCCCCAGCCCTGGCCCTGGTCGAAGCTCATGCAGGAGGCAACCAATCGATGTGTTTCTCTCACATCGATGTTTCTGTTGGTCTTTCCCTCTTTCTTCCACTCTACCTAAAAATCAATGGAAAAATATCCTCGGGTGAGGATTAACAAAAAAATAAAATAAATGAAAAATAAACTCCAAGATCTTTTTTTGTTTTGTTTTGTTGTTGTTTTTTAAATTTCTTTATTGATTAAGGTATTACATATGTGTCCTTATTCCCCCATTACTCCCCACCTCCCATTCATGCCCCCTCCCCCCTGTTGTCTGTGTCCATTGATTAGGCTTATGTGCATGCATATAAGTCCTTTGGTTGATCTAAAGTCCAAGATCTTAATGTGGCTTCCAAGGCCCTTCCCCATCTGGCCACAGTCTCCCTTTTCACCACACTCTGCCCCTGCCTCATTGAACTGTCCTCATGTCTTCAAATGTGCTCATGGTATTTCTTTTGCCCGAGAGCTCTGGCTAACTCTTCCTCATCATTCTGGTCTTAAACTAGATGTCACTTTCTTTAGGAAGCCCTCCAGTCCCACCCATCCCAGCAGGCTGGGTTAGGAATCCAGCTGTCACCTGGTCTAACTTTCCATCCTTTTCCATTGCATCCCTGGTAGGTATCACTGCTTAAAAAGCCTCCACTACTTCTCCAATACCTCTCACCTTCAAGACCCATCCCAAGTCCAGACTCATTCAGAAAACCTCCTGGGCAGTGAAAACAAGACTGCCTCTGAGTCAGGATGCCTCTAGCTCAAGTCCCATCTTTGCCGCTTCCTAGTACAACCTTGGGCATGCCCTTTTGCCTCTGGGAGCCTCAGTTCCCTCTATAAAATGGAGGTGATAACACGAATATTCACCTCAGGGTTGTTATAAGTAAAAGTATAGATGTTAAAGGACAGTGTAAACACTGAAGTGTTAGGTAGACATGAGGATGGTTATTATCTTTTCTGGCACTGTGCCCCAGCAGCACTCATAGGCCACAGCCCACCACTTTGGACTTAATTATACCCTGCCTCCAAGGATCTGCTCTTGCTTCTGTGGTAGCCTACTGTTTACAGTCAGCGAGGAAGCCAGCACATATCACTTCTACAGCTCTTCTGCATTCCCTCGAGTTCAGAAGTCACTGCCGAGCAAATAGAAGGTGTATATATATGTCATTCCTGAGATTATAACCAACCATTTACTGATCGCCTATTATGCACTAAGTAATTTATTATTTTTTGTCTTTTCACTAAGTACTTTACATATTATTTCTAACTATCAAAACTATCCAAGGTGTTATTTTACCTCTACTATGAAAATTGAGGATCAGAAAAAAATAAACGACTTGTCCAAGGTCACAGATCTATTATGACCTTGGGGACAGGGGCCTTGAGAATCTAGCACTGTCCCCATTAATGTTAAGGAGTGTATGGCTTTCCACCTGCTGGCTCTTCTCTGGGTCATCAGTGGAACTATGACAAAGAGAAAAAAAAAATCAAATGGGGTGCTTGGAAGAGGAGGTGGCTGCCATGCCATGGACCAGACACAGGAGACTTTTAAAAATACATACATTTTTATGACTTCAGAGAGGAAGGGAGAGGGAGAGAGAGAGAAACATCAATGATTGAGAGAGAATATCTGATCAGCTGCCTCCCACGGGACCCACACTGGGGATCGAGCCCACAACCTGGGCATGTGCCCTTGACCAGAATCGAACCTGGACCCTTCAGTCTACAGGCCAATGCTCTATCCACTGAGCCAAACCAGCTAGGGCCAGGAGACTTTTGACATGTAAATTAAGTACGGCTCCATCAAGAGCACAGACCTATGAACACAGAGAGTGAGAGGTAATCAGGAACAGCCCTGGGATGTCTCGAAGGATCAGCATTGAACTGCTGCCCACATCTATGTGAGCAGAGTAGATGGGCGTGGGATCTGTGGCCAAAGCACTCACAGTAAGGGAGTGGTCAACTCACAAGTTTCCATTCTCCTAGGTCAAGAATTTGATACAGGAGGAGGATATGTAGGGTTCACAGTTTACCACTAGGTGGTACTATACAAGGAAGGCACACAAATTACCCAATGAGAATCATTCAACATGAATAATGAGAAGGGATTTTAAAGCAAGCAAACAATAAATGCCTCCTTTTACAGAAGAGATGTGAGGCCCAGAGAAGTTATCCAAGTTACCCAGTTTCATGGGTGAGTCAGTACCAGAGACCCAGGTCTGTCTGTTTCTAAGTTCAGGGCACTTTACCTTTAATACTTGTGCTGTGCCAGCACAGCCAAGGGTCCGGTGAGCCTGAGGGCGGGGTGGCGAAGGATTAAAGAAAAGACAGACAAAGAGAATAAGCTGGATCTAGGTGGATCTCCTGTGCCTGTTTGAGGCCACAGAGAGAGATCCAGACAGCAAGCTGAGCCTTTATTTTATAGCCAGAGGTAAACAAGATAGTGGTCAACATAGTTACAATGTTCTTGTGAGTTTCACGTGTTTTGGCAGCACTGGCTGCACCTCCCACAGCCCATTAGCTACCCAGGAAGGATCTAGGGAGCATCATAAGGTCAAGCTTAATTATGCTAAGAGGGCTGTGCCCTCTAAGCTGGGACTTGTTTGTGGCTTTGCCAACAGGTCAGTCCCAGGCTTAACCCTATAGCCGCTTCCTACAAATACTCATCAAATCACACCTAGATTTCATCTTCTCATGGTGTGATCTTACTCAAGTAACTGACATTTTCCTGAGCTTCAGCTTTTCTGTCCATAGATTAGAGCAGTGGTCGGCAAACTCATTAGTCAACAGAACGGCAAACCTCGGCTCATGAGCCGCTTGTGGCTCGCGAGCCGCAGTTTGCTGACCACTGGATTGGAGGTTAGTCTAGGTCTGTGTTGTCACTATGGTAGCCACTAGCCACATGTGGCTATTTAAACTTAATTAAAACTAATGAAGCCCTGCTGTGTGGCTCAGTGGTTGAGCATCGGCCTATGAACCAGGAGGTCATGGGCACATGCTCAAGTTACAGGCTGGGTCCCCAGTAGAGGACATGGCAGGAGGCAGCCAATCAATGATTCTCTCTCATCATTGATGTTTCTATCTTATCTGCCTCTCCCTTCCTCTCTGAAATCAATAAGAATATATATATATTTTTAAATGAACATTTATAATTCAGTTCTCAGTTACACCAGACATGTTTCAAGTGCTCAACCGATAGTTATGAATAGTGCTATCATATCGGACAATAGAGGTATAGAACATTTCCATTACCTCACGTAGTTCAAATAAATAGTGTTGGCCAGTCCTTCTGAAAACTTTAGTATTCCATGGATTTTCTGTGAGAGCATTGGAGGGTGTAGGATTAAATGCGTAAGGGTTCAGCCTGAGTTTTTTACCATATACAAGTAGAAGAAAATAAAATGGGGGGAAAGTCCTCCCTTCATAGAGTTGACATTCTAATGGGCCAAAAGTACTAAATCCGAAATCCACAGCTTCTGCAATCAAGGTACCTTAGAACACGGTGTCTTACAGTTTAATGTATATACATATCTAGTTTTAAAAGGTTGCTGATTCAGTAGGTCTGGTGAAGCCTCTGAAACGGCATTTCTAACCAGCTTTTTGTTGATACTAATGTTGCTGGTCCCATAGCAGAATTTAATTAGCAAGGATTGGGAGAATTTTGTGAAAAGACAAAATTTGTATGTGTGAGTCAACTAAAATAATGTGTTTATATTGTGGGTCTTCCTGGGAGGCCTGAGTTCAAATCTCACTCCTGGGTAGCCCTTTCTTCATGATCCTCAATACTACGTTAGCAAGGCTCTTGTGGGCTCACTATCACTCCTCATACTTCCCCTAACCTTGGGTTATTCATGCTACATAGCCTTTCCTTTCCTTTTTTTAATGTTTTTATTGATTTTCAGAGAGAGGAAGGGAGAAGGAAAGAGAGAGAGAAACATCAATGATGAGATAGAGACACATTGCCCTCAACTGTCCCAGATCTGTCTCTTGCTTTAACAGTGTTTGGACGAAACAGATCCATGGAGGCCTCTTCTTCGAACCTCCAATCATCCTTCGTCTTTCCTAGTCACCACCTTCAGAACCTCCTCAGCCATCCTCAGCCTCCGAGACCAGCCAACACTTTTGTTTTTACCTTAACTTCTTACTGCCGAACAACCATGAGCTCCCAAACTCATCAGAATTATTCCACCGAGGTGGAGGCTGCCGTCAACCACCTGGCCAGCTTGCGTGGGCCACTTATTCCACAAGTTGGTGGAGAAGAAGCTCAAGGGTGCTGAGCATCTTAAATATGGAAAACCAATGCGGTGACTGCATTCTCTTGGTGACTGCATTCTCTTCCTGACGTGCTGAAGTCTCCCCACGATGAGGGGGGCAAAACTCAGGATGCCCTGGAAGCCGCCCTGGCCTTGGAGAGGAACCTGAACCAGGCCCTTTTGATTTGTTTTGCTTTTAATATATTTTTATTGATTTCAGAGAGGAAGGGAGAGGAAGAGAGCGATAGCCAAACCAGCTAGCGCTGAACCAGGCCCTGTGGAGCTGCATGCCCAGTGTTCTATCCCCGAAACCCTCATCTCAGCAACTTCCTGGAGAACCACTTCCTGGGTAAGGAGGTGAAACTCATCAAAAAGATGGGCGACGCCTGACTAACCTCCGCAGGCCCCCAGACTGGGCTGGGCCAGTATCTCTTCAAAAGGCTCACTTTCAAGCACAACTAGGAGCTTTGGAGTCTAAAGGCTTTTGAGGGGCCACTCTGCTCCCACTGGTGTCTGGCTTTTGCCTGAGCTTCTCCCTGAAACCACTAAGCATCCTTTTAACCATCCTGGAGTCCTCTCCCATGCATTGGACCAAGTGGAAACAAAGCTTTTTACAGCAAAAACAATAATAAAAATGAGAATAATTGGCTGCCTCCTGATTGCCCCTTACTGGGAATCAAGCCTGAAACACCGGAATGTGCCCTGACTCTGACCAGGAATGGAACCGTGACCTCCTGGTTCACGGGTCAATACTCAACCACTGAGCCACACCAGGCGGGCAACTTATACTTTCTTTTATACATATATATAGATTGATTTCAGAGAGGAAAGGAGAGGGAGAGAGAGAGAAACATCAATGATGAGAATCATGGATCAGCTGCCTCCTGCAGGCCCCCTACTGGGGATCGAGCCTGAAACCTGGACATGTGCCCTTGACTGGAATCGAACCCAAGACCTTCCAGTCCGCAGGCTGATGCTCTATCCACTGAGCCAGACTGGCTAGGACTGTGGTAGGCAAACTGCAGCTTGATAGCCACATTCGGCTCTTTGGCCCCTTGAATGTGGCTCTTCCACAAAATACCACGGCCTGGGCAAGTCTATTTAGAAGAAGTGGCATTAGAAGTTTAAGTTTAAAAAATTTGGCTCTCAAAAGAAATTTCAATCGTACTGTTGATATTTGGCTCTGTTGACTAACGAGTTTGCCGACCACTGCCCTGTAGGAATGCACTGACCACCAGGGGCAGCTCCTGCATTGAGAATCTCCCCCTGGTGGTGAGTGCACATCATAGTGATGGGTTGTTCGGCTGATTATTTGATTTGCATATTAGGGTTTTATTATATAGGACTAGAGGCCCGATGCAAGAAATTTGTGCAAGGGGCTTCATCTCCACCGCTGTGGCAGCTGCCTCTGCCATTGCTGCCACTGTGGCCGCCTCTGCCTTGGCCCCCCGTGGCTTCTTCTGGAAGGTCGTCCCGAAGGACGTCTGCTCTAATTAGCATATTATGCTCTTATTCATATAGATTACCTCTCACCAGATTGGCTCAGACCTTTACAGTTTACACAAGTATCGCCTCATTTAATACACAAATCTAACTTGCCATAAAAAACAGAGTTGAGACAAAATAAGTGTAAGATCTTTATTATTAAGTGTAAGATCTTTATTAAGACCTGGCTAATGATCAGAGTAGTACAAACATGAAAACTGTATTGCCCTGTGAGACAGAGAACTTGTTTTCCTGGGAAGGGCTGAGCAGAGAACTGAGGATCCTGAGCAGGGCATAGATTAGGACCCACTTGATTCTAAGTTTCAGTTTGGGAAATGAAGTTGGCTAATTCTCTCTTAGTCTAGCAAAATCAGGGATTAAAGAAGGAACCAAAGATCAGTAAGATCAATGAAAGCAATAGAGTGATTCCAAGCGGAGGGAACGGCTTGAACACAGATGCTGTGTGTTTAAGATGATTTGGGTACTCTTGATGGACCACTTGAACTGGACAGTGTGGGCCCCTGGCGATTTGTGACTTTAGACAAGTCACCAAACTATTCTAGGCCGTAGTTTTCTCCTTGGTAAAATGAAGGGACTAATTGAATTCAGTGGGTCTCAACCTTTTCTCACAGTGACCTGGACCATACTCCCAAAGGCTTTCCAACCACAAGCTCTAAAAGAAATAAAAGGAAGTAGTACCTGTTTTTGTTTGTTTTAACAAAGAGATTCTTGTAGGATAATAATGACCACAGTACAGGTATGAACCGTTAACCTTTATTTATTTATTATTTTGTTGTTGTTAATCCTCACTTGAGGATATTTTTCCCCCTTTGATTTTTAGAGAGAGTGGATGGAAGGGGGGGAGGGGAGAGAGAGAGAGAAACATTGATGTGAAAGAGACACATCGATGGGTTGCCTCCTGCAGGCACCTTGACGGGGTCTGAGGATCTAACCTGCAACCCAGGTATGTGCCCATGACTGGGAATGGAACCTGTGACCCTTCAGTGCACGGGCCAACACTCTAACCATTGAGAAACAGCAGCCAGGGCTTTATTTATTTATTTAACACTTTCTTTTATTTAAAAATTTTTTCTTTAATTTATTTATTTTAGAGACAGAGGGGAAGGGAGAGAGAGTGAAATATCAGTTTGTTGTTCCACTTATTTATGCATTCATTGGTTATTCTTGTATGTACCCTGCCCTGGGATTGAACACGAAAGGTTGCCATATCAGAATGATGCTCTAACCAACTGAGCTACCCGGCCAAGGTTGGGCCTTTAACTTTCAGATAGGCCTGTGTCCAGAACAACTTTTGTCCCTTCATTTAAGCTTAAAAGTTTTAAAACCATTTAATTGCAAAATATTTCAAACACTCAGGAAAGTACAGATAATAATAGTGATGTTTAATATTTTGCTATCTCTAACCTCTTTTTTAAAAATTCTTTATTGTTTAAAGTATTACATGAGTCTCCTTCCCCACCCCACCCCCCCATTGGCCTCTCCCCTGCCACCCCTTCCCCCATCTAACCGCTTTTTTAAGAAATAAAATGTTAGCCCTGGCCAGTGTGGCTCAGTTGGTTGGAGCATCATCACACCGAATGTATCATCTTTCAACTTCCTTTTCTCACTCGTTATTATGTTTTAAAATGTATCCTGCCTGCTGGCATGACTTAGTGGTTGAGCGCTGACCCATGAACCTGGAGGTCACAGTTTGATTCTCGGTCAGGGAACATGCCCGGGTTTCGGGCTCAATCCCCAGTATGGGGTGTGCAGGAGGCAGCCGATAAATGATTCTCTCTCCTCATTGATGTTTCTATCTCTCTCTCCTTCCTCTCTGACATCAATTTTTAAAATGTATTTATTTTTATAGTATGTAAACCATTTAATTGGCTGTGCAGTATTTCACTGAACAAACAAACCACAGTTCATCCATCCATTTTCCTATGGGACAGTTAGGTTGTTTTCACCTTATTTTCCTATTTGAACATGGTTGGAAGTAGTATCCTTGCCCATGGCTCCTTCTGCACATGTGCAACAATTCCTCTAAGATGTTAGAAGTAGAACAGAATTTCTAGGTTGTAAAATATGAGCATTTTCAGTTTTAGGTTGAATATGTCCCCTTTTGCCCACAGTCCAATCAGGAGATAAAAAGGGTGATATTAGTGACTACTCCTGCAGAGCTGATCGGTTGGGGTATCATCTGATGCTCTTAGGAGAAAAAAAACTGTGTTCATTGCTGCCCCCCCCCCCCCACACACACACATGCCTTGTTTGAATAATCTTTGCTTCCAAAAGTCAAATCAGAGAATATTGAAATTGGTCACTTAATTAAATGTCTACAAATACAATAATTGCTTCTAGAGTGTCCTGCACAGATGACTCCGTCCTATACATAAATATTAGCAAAGACAGAGAGCTTTCAACATACCAAAGCAACCCCGCTCTATTGGTTAGAAAGTTCTCTCTTAAGTTGATCTGAAAATACCTATGACTAGGAGGGCTGTCTAATTCTGAACATAATCCTCCTGTGAGTCTCTGTGAGAACAAAACTTAATTCATAAGGTGGTTGTGAGGATCAAATTAGTTAGTGTGTGTGAAGATATATATGTGCAGAGGTACCTGTATATAAACACATATACACACACGTCATATATGCATAATGTATTCTTATATGTAGAAAAGATAAAGAAAGTTCATGAGAAAATAAGTAAGTTCCTGGCAGAAAAAGTCATAAATAGGGTGGGCAGGGGCTGGAAGGAGGGAGGTAAAGGTGGGGGGGTGGAAATGAGAGATATCTGTAATACTATCAACAATAAAAAAAATATGCCTAAAGAGAAAATATTCATAAATAGTAGCTACAGCTATTATTAATATTATTATTCTTGTTGTCATCCATTCCCTTACAACCACAGTTCATTCCGACAACAAATATTTACTGAGTGTCTGCTCTATGCCAAAGACTGCTGGGAGTCACAAAAATTTCACCCACACTTCTCTGTTGGTATTTCTAAAATCCTCTGTGACAATGCCAGCATAGAACAAGGGTTTAAAATGGGGGTTGTGGCCCTGGTCTGTGTGCTCAGTGGTTAGAGCATCAGACTGAAGGGTCTTGGGTTCAATTCCCTGTCAGGGGCACATACCTGGATTGCAGGTTCAATGCCCATCCAGCATGTGCAGGAGGCAGCCAATCAACGTCTCTCTCTCACATTTATGTTTCTCTCTGTGTCTCTTCCACTCTTTCAAAAAATCAATGGGAAAAAATATTATTGGGTGAGGATTAACAAAAAAGAAAAAAATGGGGGTCGTGTTTTTATCCCAACTATACCACTTCCTTCCTATGTGATTCGTGAGAGTATTACTTAATTCAGTGTTAAGGACTTATCTCTAGTGCTAACCTATATATAAAAGCCTAAGCGACTGTCTGACCATTCAACTGTCCAACCAGTAGCTATGATGTGCAATGACCATCAGGGGGCAGACGCTCAACGCAGGAGCTGCCAAGCAACAGCAACTTTGCAGAGTGCCCTCTTGTACTCTGGGACCCCTCAGGGGATGTCGGACTGCCGGTTTCAGCCGATCCCCACAGGCCAGGCCAAGGGACCCCACCTGCCGGAGGGACCCCGCTCACTCCACAGATGCCCTTCAAGCCTGAGCAGCCAGGAAGGAACCGTGGGAGGTTGGCTCCGGGGCATGTCCGGCCCGTCATGCCCAGTCCTGCCCCAACAGCCACCTTCTAATTAATTTCCTTTCAATGTGCATGAATCCATGCACTGGGGCTCTAGTATTCAATAAATGTTAGCTAGTACTCAGTTTAATTGACCCAGTGACCATAACCAGGATTTCAGCCTGAACATGGAGACCTATGAATAGATGATCTCAAAGCTTCCTTCTCATCCTAAAGTTTATGACTTGTTATATTCAGTGGGACATATGTGGGGGAAAGAGTAGGAGGAATGACTTCCAACATTTTCAGGAGAAAGGCCTTTCACAAAGCAAATTTCACAAGGGTAGGTTCTAACTGCTCCAAATAGGGAGAAATCACCCTTTGGGAGGTACAGACTAATTCATAATCTTTTTAAAAAATATATTTTATTGATTTTTTTACAGAAAGGAAGGGAGAGGGATAGAGAGTTAGAAACATCAATGAGAGAGAAACATCGATCAGGTGCCTCCTGCACACTCCCTACTGGGGATGTGCCCGCAACCAAGGCACATGCCCTTCCTTGACCGAAATCAAACCTGGGACCCTTGACTCTGCAGGCCGTTACTCTATCCACTGAGCAAAACCAGTTAGGGCCATAATCTTTTTTATTTACTTTTGTAAAAACCTGTTTTTATTGGCTTTAGAGAGAGAGGAGGAGGGAGGAAACATCAGTTAGCTGCCTTTTGCACACCCCCTACTGGGGATCGAACCAGCAACCTGAGCATGTGCCCTGACTGGGAATCACTTCTTGGTTTCTGGGTGGATGCTCAACCACACCAGTTGGGCTTATAATCTTTTAAAAAAATTTTTTTTAAATAATTTTTTGCTTATGAGAGAGAGAGAGAGAGATTTGTTGTTCCACTTATTTATACATTCATTGGTTGTTTCTTGTATGTGCCCTGACTGGGGAGTGAACCTGAAACCTTGGCATACGGGAACAACGCTCTAACCGAACTACCCAGCCAGCCATAATCTTTCTTTTAGTCAATTAATTTTAATCAAGTTAACAGTAAGCAGTAAAAGTGCAATTACACGAAAAGCCTCATGTTTTACATGTTTAAGTTGTTTTTCATTGTCTTTACTTATAAGGTGTTGAAGGGGGACCCACATTTGAATCTTATTTTTATTTATTTATTTATTGGTTTCAGAGAGGAAGGGAGAGGGAGAGAGAGATGGAAACATCAATGATGAGAGAGAATCACTGGGGATCGAGCCTGCAACCTGGGCATGCTGCCCTGCAACCTGGGCATGTGCCCTGACGGGGAATTAAACCGTGACCTCCTGGTTCATAGGTCGACGTTCAACCATTGAGCCGTGCTGGCCAGGCTGAATCTAGTGGTGGAATAAGGTAATAATCTAGTTCTGGAATGCCACGCACATTGAATTTATGGTTTGTCCAAAAGAATTTACAGGTAGTAGGTGGGGTTTTTTTTTTTAGAAAATTTTTGTGTTTTTATTGTATCATGAGGCATTGAAACATCTGAACAAATCAATATCTGGACGGTGAGGCAGCTGCTTTCTCTTCACTTCTTTGGGTTACTAGAGCAACTTGTCAGTAGATTAAAAAGAAAAAAAGGCAATCTTTTGCATTACTTAAGTCTTTCCAAGGCATGCCCTGGTACAACACAAACTTCTCCTGTCAGATATGACTAGTCTAGCGTCCAAACACCATGCACAATACCTAGGTAGCAGCAGTGCACTGCGCCCGCTCCCCCCTCGGTCCTGCTCATTTGTGTATGATATTGGGAGCATCTGGAGGAGTGTGAATAGTATCTGGAAGAGGAGGGAGGAGGAAACAGCATGAGTGCCTGGCTGGGAGGAGGTCAGCCGAAGTTGTGCAGGGCAAGCCTGACCATGTCATTGGTGCAAACCCAAGCATCATTGATGTTCTTCAGGAGGAACATCTGGTGGAACCCCATGATGGGGTCTTCATCGGCCTTAAGCTGGCCCACAACCACGCTGAGGATGCAGCTATCTGGCGTGGGCTGGTGGTCCTGTGCCGCGATGCTGTGCTGGATTTTCTGGAACGGAAGGCTAGACAATTTCTCCACAATGGCAGCTTTCCCCTGGAATTGCTGTCCTTCCCATGTAAGGCACGATGTAAATTGCGCCTAGTTGGGTCCTGTCATTATCAAATAACTGGTAGTAATGTTGGATGAAGCTGGGTCCAGTCTGCTCCCAAATTGGCTTGTCTCCCATTCTGGAGCGTCACCCAGCCTCGTTGAAACCCGAGGGGCTGGCACGATGGCGGCAGCGGCGGCGGTGACCGACTGTCGGTAGTAGGTGGTTTTGTTGTCAGTCATCCAGTGAAGCCAACAATACCATTCAGGGGGCACCATGATTCCATCCACATCCTAGAATGTTTTTGCCATTCATTTCAGTAGTATACATAACCAATCCGTGATGGCCAAAAAACTTCAGGTTGTCTTCCATAGTGTTTTTTTCCATATTTGTCTTCCTCCACTAATGTACCAACCCTCACATCTTTTTATTTTAAAAATATGGTTTTATGATTTTAGAGAGAGAGTAAGGGAGAAGCATAGAGAGATAGAAACATCAATGAGAGAGAAACATAGACCAGCTCTATGTCGCCTCCTGCACGCCCCCTATTGGAGATTGAGCCTGCAACCTGGACATGTGCCCTGACCAGGAATTGACCCAGCGACCTCTTGGTTCATGGGTCGACCCTCAACCACT
Source organism: Corynorhinus townsendii (assembly GCA_026230045.1). NCBI lineage: Eukaryota > Metazoa > Chordata > Mammalia > Chiroptera > Vespertilionidae > Corynorhinus > Corynorhinus townsendii. Next base: position 205,043,662 of record JAPDVU010000002.1, on the reverse strand, counting down.
GAGCCAAACCGGCTGGGCCCCACCTTCACATCATTTGCCCTGAAGATGTTAGGGACAGAAGTAGAATATTGGAGGCTAGCTATTAGTTATAAGAAATATTAATCGTGCGCTGTTAACCATAATTGTTTTGTTCTAACCTGGCTGAGAGTTGTATACCCCCAGGACCTGTGAGTCAACCTTGCCCCTAGAAATCAACCTTGGAATGTGGTCCATCCCTATTCATAATCTTTTTATGCCTATTATAAAAAGATTAACAACCTTGTTGCCCAAACAATGGAGTCCCGCCCCAGCTCCCCCAGCCCACCTTGCCTATGCCTGTAATCCCTACTTCGCCATGCAACCTTTGTCCTACCCAGTATAAGCAGCTGACTTATAGTGGGCTGTAGAGCAGATTTTTGTGGATGACCTGCTGCTCTCCCATACTGCCGGCAGTATTGGAATAAATACTCCTAATATACCTGGTATGGTTCAACCCTGGCTCTGCTTAATTGGCTCAAGTAGTGACAGGCAGCCGGACCCATTGGTTGTCGGTCACAAAGAGAATTCATAGATAGCCTCGGAGGCTGCCGTGGCCACAGACCTGCTGCAGCCGGAACTTCAGGACTTGCAGGGACTCCAGGACTTCAGGACTTGCAGGAACTCCACCTTGCCCTGAAGGCCAGGCTCCCGGCTGTGCCATTGGAAATGAACTGGAAGTGGGCACTCAGCTGAACAGGAGACTGATTCATACTGAAAGTAAGTAGAAGAAAAGCAGCAACAAGCAATGATAAACATGGGACAAACACTATTAAAACTAAATATGGACAGTCATGGGCCACAGACCAACATTTTGGTCAACAATGGACCCCGTACATGACGGTGGTCCCATAAGATTATAATGGAGCTGAAAAAATTCCCAATGCCTAATGAGATCATCGCCGGCAGTAAATTTGTAGCACAACGCGTTACTCACGAGTTTGTGGTGATGCTGGCTAAACAAACCTACTGCACTGCCTGTAATATAAAAGTGTAGCACGTAGAGTTATGTATGTATAGTACATAATACTTGAGAATGATAATAAACTGTCACAGGTTTATATATTCACTGTACCTTTTATTATTATTTAAGAGTGTACTCTTTCTATTTATAAAAAAATGTATGCTGTAAAACAGTATGTCATGTTGCTCTGGTAAACAGCCTCATACATCTCATGTTTACCATGTCTTTTCTTCTTTTTTTTAAAATTTAAATTCTTTATTGTTTAAAATATTACATAAGTCTCCTTTTCCCCCCATTGACCTCTCTCCGGTTGCTCCCACCCTCCAGCACATGCCCTCACCCCCCTACTGTCTGCATCCATGGGTTATGCTTGTATTCTCTCTCTCTCTCTCTCTCTCTCTATTGATTTCAGAGAAGAAGGGAGAGGGAGAGAGAGAAACATCAATGATGAGAGAGAATCATGGATCGGCTGCCTCCTGCATGCCCCACACGGGAGATCAAGCCCGAAACATGGGCATGTGCTCTGACCTGGGATCGAACTGTGACCTCCTAGTTCATAGGTCACTGCTCAACCACTGAGCCACGCTAGCTGGACATGCTTACTAGGTACCATGTCTCTTGATTGAATTATTTTCTCTTATGCTCGATTTAATCTTGTGTTGTTTTGTATAGTAACATGCTATACAGGCTTTTAGCCTAAGAGCAATAGGCTGTAAAGACTCGATTCCAATAATTACAGGCTGTTGTTGTTCCTTGTAATTAAGCCCCTACAGTCAGCCTAGGTGTGTAGGCTGTTTGTGATGTTTAAACAATGGCAAAATCAGTTATCAACACATTTCTCAATACATATTCCTATCATTAAATATCGCATGACTGTATGCTCAGTCCTTCCTGAGGGTGGGTGCTGCTTGGTTCTCATTGGAGGGACAGGTAGTGCTCAAAAACTTGGACTCTGGAGTCAGGCTGATCTGGGTTTGAATCTCTGCTTGGTTCCTTATCAGCTATGTGACTCTAAGCAAGTTGCTTTTAACCTCCTTATGCCTCAGCTTCATTGTCTGCATAACACGCATAGTATTAGTACCTATTTAAAGGACTGTACTCAATACAGTGCTGACATAGTAAATGCTCAATAAAAGCAAAGTATTGTTATTATCCCACAAAATGGTACCCCATGGGTGAGTGAGTGACAAGCTTCCATTCTCAGATGACACTGCCTTTTCTAACTTGAGGCTCCTTATGGGTGGGGCCTGGTCTCTGCCTTTAGAAGTTAAGCAGAATGCCCTCCTTGTCACCTTGGGAACTTCCTTAGAAAAGGAAAGAAAAAGGGCTCAAACTGCGTCTCTTCATTAAAGGTGGGAACAGCAGTGCCTCCACCTGTCTCAAATGTATCTTATCTCTCGCATCTGCCTGAGGGTTCCCAAAGCGCGCGCGCGCTGGCTCCCCTCCAGGCCACTCCGTGTAGAACGGATTCGCTTTTATTCTCTTCCTTCAGACCCTGGAGACAGAGTGAGGAATGTCAACCTCCCAGAGCTGGAGGGAATATGCTGCGCCTGGCTTTGGGGAACCCTGAGGCCCTAGCCTGGGGGTCCCGCAATTCTGGGGCTCTGAGGAAGTCAGGATGAGGCTCTTGAATTGTATCGGGCTCTGGGGAACAAAGGGTTAGTGCGAGGTTTCTCCCAGAAGCGACGGGAGGGAGCGTTTTACGTGGATGTAGGGTGGGAGGTGCGTCTGCGTAACTAATGGCAACTGGGTGGGGTGGGTGGGTGGGTGGGTGGGTGGGAGGGCCCACCACCCACCCAGCAGCAGCTCTACGACAGAGGGAAAACTACGACTCCCAGGATGCTTCAGGGCTTAGTCCAGCTTTCCCGCCCGCCCACTGGCTGCCGGTCCGGCGAGCGGCAATGTGGATTGGTCGCGACCGTGCGGGGCTCCCCAACTAGCAGGTTAGTGGGCGCCGCCGGCAGCAGACGTTGACCGGGCGCGAGTGGAGGGGAGACCGGCTCGCCATTCTGAGAACGGCCGGGCGCTCTCTCCGTAGCGTAGCGGCCGGCTGTGAGGCGCCGGGCGGGGGCGGAGACTGCGTGGCGCAGGCGCGGTGCTGGGCTTCTCCTGGGTCCCCAGACAGCTGGAGGAGATAAACAGAGCAGGAGGAGGGAGGGGAGTGCGTGTGAGAGCGCGCGAGGGAGTGTGAGTGTGTGTGAGCGCGGGTGTGAGACGGTGCGCAGGGGCGGGCGGAGGCGCTGTCCGGCCCTGGCCAGGCGCCGGGCGGAGAGCATGGGAAGGGGCTAGAGCTGCCTGGGCCCACCAGCCCTCTCCCCGGGATCCGCGCCCCCCCTCCCGGGAGAGGGGCCGGGCCCCCCGACCGACATGGGCTCCTGAAGTTGCGCCGCCGCCGGTCCTGGGAAGAGGCCTGACAGGTACGGGTAGCCGCCGCTCCCTGCCCTCCGCGGGCGCAGAGGCGAGGACTGGCTCCGCAGCCCGGCACAGGGGCCGCTCGCTCTGGGCCGACCCCAGCGCTGCCGGCCCGGGGGCCTGAGCTCGCCCACCTCGAGGCTCCGGGGTGTCCCGAGAAGGGTTCAGGCCTCGCTGGGGCGGAGGGCAGAGTGGGCCGGGGGCGGGGTGGGCACGGAGGGCTGGCCGAAACATTGGGGGAAGGCTCTGGGAGTCCGGGGAGGCTCTGCCGTGGGAGAGGTGGAAGGCGTCCCATCACGGGACTTTTTGCGGAGTTTTTGTTTGACAACTGATCTGGCGCGGATTCTCAGGGAGGACGGGGGCAGGTGGAAGTGCCGAGAGGGCAACATTTACCTGATCTATTCTCTTAGTTTCTTTCCTTTCCTTTCTTTTCTTTCTGTTCTCTCTCTCTTTCTCCCCCCCCCCCCCCCCCCCCGCCTCGTCGTGTGTTCGTGTCCAGGCTTCTGGCAGCCGCAGATGTCTTCAGTGACCCATCCTGGCACCGAACTGAACTCTGCCAAGGTTTTCCCACCAGGCGACTCTCTCGCCGGTACAAAGGGCCTTTACTTGGGACCGGACGGGCTATTCAGTAGTCACTAAAAAGAGTAAATAGGAAGCGTGGGGTAGAAGAGAGACTGTGAATCTGCAGGGTCCAATTCTTGTTACTGAAAACTGCAGTGGGACGCCCCTTTGCCAGCCAGGTTGCACTTGCTTAGTGCTCTCCTCTCCTCTGAGGGTGTACTAAGGGTCTCTACGGATGAGGTATGGGGACTTAGGATTAATGTCTGGCAGCCTCATTTGACTATTTCACCCCAAGTCCTTTTCTTCTGTGACTTTCTTTGGCTTCACGAGGTAGTGGTGGAGCAACTTTAAAGTTTTCCAGTGCGTGTAGAAGCCTGGCAGGTTGGCTGTAGCTTCCTCATTCTTCCCAGGGATGGGATGTAGATGATCAGGGTCAAGTGACAGTGAAGAGTTTCCTTTTAACAAAGCCTGAAACAGATTTCAGAAGAAAACTATTCTGAGGGCATGTCTTGACTTAGAGACATGATGAAATAAATCCCCACATAGGGCACAGGTATTCCCACTAAGCTTTTCTGTACCTTGTAATCCGGAGCGGTCAGTCTCTGTTCACTAGGTGAAGGAACTACTTAAGGCTATTTCTGGTTTGTGTTCTGGCTTATTCTTCCTTGTAATTTTTATGTATTTATTTATTTTACTCCTCACCTAAGGATATATTTTTCCTTGATTCTGGAGAGAGAGGGAGGGAGGGAGAGAAAGGAGAGAAACACTGATTAATTGCCTCCTGTATGCGCCCAGACCCAGGATGGAACCTGCAACCTGGGTATGTGCCCTGACTGGGAATCAAACCTGCGATTCTCCAGTGCACAGATCTATACTCTAACCAGTGGTCAGCAAACTCATTAGTCAACAGAGCCAAATATCAACAGTACAACGATTGACATTTCTTTTGAGAGCTAAATTTTTTAAACTTCTAACGCCACTTCTTCAAAATAGACTCGCCCAGGCCGTGGTATTTTGTGGAAGAGCCCGACTCAAGGGGCCAAAGAGCCGCATGTGGCTCGCGAGCCGCAGTTTGCCGATAACAGCTCTAACTCAACCGAGCCACACCAGCCAGGGTTGTAATTTCTATATTTTTTAAGGGATTGAATTGAATCTTGGCTGTTGTTAGATCCTCTATGACAGACTAAGGAGTAACTGTTAGGGTTCCTTTGGCTGAGTCTGAGACTAACAATGGATTTCTTCGTTACAGATTATAGTATTTCATTGGCAGGCAGGAATTACCTTTTCTGTCATAGTTTGTGATCATGCTGCTTTAATAATTCTGGGGTCCTGTTATCCTTCCTTCTTTTGACCTATTTGGGGGCACTTATGTTCAAGTCACATCTCAATTTGTAGTAGCAGTGCTTTGGGTCAACACTGCAGAATAATTGAACAACAATTCATATTTCTGCCTGGGACTCCTTTCCTTGGGATTACTAACAGAAAGAAAATATATGTAGATTACGGCGATGGTATTAACATTTACGGTTTGCCAGTTTTGAGTTTCAGAGTTGTCACACAGCTGACAATTTTTCTAGCGGGAAGAAAGTCAGTATTGACTCCTAGGATATCCTGTGTAGGGTATTTTCACACACCTAAACTTCAGGATCTTAAAGGATATAACTGAAAGTCCCCACTAAACGTGTGTGGATCTGGAGGGACCAACTATTGGGAAGATACAGAACTGTGACTTTAATTATTTTTATTTTCTTTGCTCCTTTCTGAATTAGGAAATGTGGCCCACCATGTGGCGCCTTGGTTTCAGAGAGGAAGTAATAGACAGCATGTAATATGGTGATACTACCTTTTCTTTTGGTTTAATGATACATCCTGTTTTTATCTTTTTTCATCCTCACCTTTCCAGATTCTCCACTGCATCCTTGGGCTGCCATTGCAGAGGGTCCACATAACTCCTAGGCTGTGCTTTTTTCTCAGACAGCTCTTCAAAAACCCATCAGAAACCAGTCCCTTGGTGTTACGTTTAATTCTGACTAATTTACTTTGAGAGATATATACTAATTGACATGCATCCTAAAAAGTGACTGCTATGGTTTGGGTCTATCCTAAGTAGTGTTATTACTTTAATTAATTTAATCTTCATGATAGCCCTGTAAGGTGAAAATCATTTTCTGTATTATACATATGAAGATACAGGTTCAGCCCTAGCCAGTTTGGCTCAGTGGATAGAGCACTGGCTTGTGGACTAAAGGGTTTGATTCCAGTCAAGGGAACATACCTTGGTTGCAGGCTCCTCCCTGACCCGGGGCCTGGCCAGGGCTGGTGCAGGAGGCATAGATATTTCTCTGTCTTTCCCTCTCTCTTCCACTCTCTCTAAAAATCAATGGAAAAATATCTTTGGGTGAGTACTAACAACAAAAATCAAAACAAAAAAAGATACAGCTTCAGAGATGTTAAATAACTTGCTTTAAGGTCACACAGCTAGTAAGGGAAAGGCTCCGAATTCAAACCCAGATCTGTCACTTCTAGGACTGTGACACATGAGGAGGAGCTAAAAGGACCAAAGCTAGGAGTCTGGGAAACATGATACCTGCCTTCAGATACTTGAAGATCTGTCACGTGGAAAGGAAACTGACTTTCTCTGTGTGATTCTGGAAGGCAGAACTAGGATCAAAGGATGGAAATTCCAAGAGGGTAGACAGCTTGATAGAAGAGAATTTGGCTTTCCAAAAACAAAATGGGCTGCCTTATGAGGGAGGGAGTTACCCACTATTAGAGGTATTCAAGGAGAAGCTTTGCCACTTCTTATCATGGATAGAGTAGAGAAGTTCATATTTATGTAGGTAATTCGATTAAGTGATCTTTTAGTACTCTCAATTCTGTTATGTGAAAATTATGTCAAAGTCCCGTCCTTTTGATCTGTAAAAAACAAATACTTTGTGCCAGGCACTTACTAGACACTTCCTATAATATCTCGTTTAATCATCAAATCCCCTAGGACAGTGGTCGGCAAACTCATTAGTCAACAGAGCGGCAAACCGCGGCTTGTGAGCCTCATGTGGCTCGCGAGCCGCAGTTTGCCGACCACTGCCCTAGGAGATAGGTATTATTGTTATCCCCACTTTACAAATGAGGAAACAGATTCCAGAAAGTTAAAAATATATATACTGGAGGTTACATAGCAAATAGTAGTAGGCTGGTTTTGTTTTTGTTTTTGTTTTAAACAGAGCTGATATTTGAGCCTATGTCTGCACTTTCTTAGATGTGTGACCTAGGGTAAATCATATGTCCTCTCTGAGCTAGATTTCTTTGTGAAATGAGACTTGTGACAGCACCCACTTTACAATGGGTTAATGAGGGCTAAATGATGTAATATATGCTTTTCACTAGACCTCACTGGTTGCCCTCAAGAGTCTAGTCTTGGGAGTAAAGGGATATTTTGGTTTCTTCAGGGTGAATTCAGTCATGACAAACCCTGAGAACTCTGGGGTTCATTCTTTGTATTATTAGTAATAGCTGCCAACTCCTCGAAGGGCTTTGTGGCATTAGTGACTAATACCTTAAAAACTTGAGGCCTGAATAAGAGGATTCAGCCCTAGCCGATTTGGCTCAGTGGACAGAGGTTCGGCCTGCGGACTGAAGGGTTCCGGGTTCAATTCTGATCAAGGGCACAAGCCTGGGTTGCGGGCTCGGTCCCCAGTAGGGGGTGTTCAGGAGGCAGCCAATCAATGATTCTCATAATTTATGTTTCTCTCTCTCCCTTCCTCTCTGAAATCAATAAAAAAAATATTTTTAAAGAAAGAGAATTCAATAAACAGGTTGGAATATAGGAGTTAGTGCAGAAAAATTTTCACCCTACTCTAGAGTCAGAATCAGGGATCACTGTTTGCCTTTTTATATTTAAAGTCTTACTTTAGGATGAACAAGATCACAATTGTTAGAGCTGTGATAGAGCTAGATGCCAAAAATAATACCTTTAATCTCTCTGTAGCCATTTGGGGAGATATTAAACCCATTTCTTGGAGTTTGGGAGCACAGAACAGGATCAGACCTATATAGAGGTTTTTTTGGAGGCAGTGTTAGGATCAGGACCTTGGTAGAATTTTGTCCTTGTTTATAACCTCCAGATTCTATTTTCAGATAGCATAAAACTGTGCTTATCCCAGAACCTTTTATTTTTAAAAAATATTTTATTGATTTCAGATAGGAAGGGAGAGGGAGAGAGGGAGAGAAACATCAATGATGAGAGAGAATCACTGATAGGCTGCCTCCTGCATGCCCCCTACTGAGGATCTAGCAACCTGGGCATGTGCCCTTGACTGGAATCAATCCTGGGACCCTTCAGTCCGCAGGCTGACTCTCTATCCACTGAGCCAAACCAGCTAGGGCTATCCCAGAACCTTTTAGAGAGTTTTTCTCAGAATGGGAGTCAGGCATTTCTGGTCAGGTAACTTCATAAGTTGAGGTCTGTTTGGGTGCTGATGACTTACCTGTACCCTCTTGAGTCAGACATCTGTATGTAAATAGAAGGAAGTATTTCCAAATTGATTGGCTTAATGTCCCTTGACCTTTCTGCTAGGAGTAAAGTTAGAGGGTGAAACTTCAAAGCCTTCCTTATGAGATACTTTGAGTCATGGCAGGATAAAGATGCAAGCCGAAGGCAAAATCCAAGACTGTGGATGCTCGTAAAAACAGCGAGACAGTACAGTGTTATCAAAATATGCTCCCTTTTCTTTCTATTCTCTTCCACTATCATAAGGTAATTGTGGCCCTAGAAGGCAGGTAAATTAGCTGTGATCACTGAAAAGCGAACTTCTGAAAACATCAAGGAAATTTAATTTCACAAAGCTCACATGGCAAAACAGAACCTGTTCAGGCAAAGAAGACATCAAGGTTAGTTTTCATCCAGAGTCTCCCACAAAATGGAAGATTTCTTAGGATGGACTTCCACATAAAAAGTTTCTGTCAGCCCCGTATGAACACCTCATTTGAGCCTGGAGCCTCAAAGATGGCAAAGAACTTTGCCAAAGATGCTTAGCAGATAGGCCAGTCCTACCGAGCACACCTTTTTTAGATGCTGTCCTTGTACCAACTTAGTCCATGACCCTGAAATGCACTCCCTTTATTTTTTCCATTTAAATACTTTATTGTTTAAAGTATTATATATGTCTCCTTTTGCCCCCATTGACCTCTCATTGGCCGCTCCCACTCCCCAGCACATGCCCTTACCCCCCTACTATCTGTGTCCATTGATTATGCTTGTATATATGCATACAAGTCCTTTGGTTTATCTCTCACTCCCCCCTTCCCTGCCTTCCCTCTGAGGTTGGATGGTCTATTTGATGCTTCTATGTCTGGATCTATTTTTGTTCATCAGTTTATGTTGTTCATTATATTCCACAAATGAGTGAGATCATGTGTTATTTATCTTTCTCCAACTGGCTTATTTCACTTAGCATAATGCTCTCCAGATCCATCCATGCTGTTGCAAATGGTAAGAGTTCCTTTTTTACAGAAGCATAGTATTCCATTCTGCAGATGTACCGCCATTTTTTAATCCACTCATCTGCTGATGGGCATTTAGACTATTGAAAATTGTGCTGCTGTGAACATAGGGGTGCATATATCCTTTCTGATTGGTGTTTATTTGAAATGTACTCTTGATTTTGTTTGAGACCAGCAGAGTCAAGGTGATTGTGATTCCTTAGCTTAACCCTAACAAATGGTAGGAGGAAAAATTTATTTTATGCAAGACTACTTGGACATGGCCTGATTACAGATGGTAATAGTAACTATTTTTTAATGGCCAATAGTATGGGTCCTGCAATTAACTTATTTAGTTTGACTCCATTTAATGACTCTAACTTTGGGCAAATTACCTTCTCATGCCTCAGATCCTTCATCTGTAAAATGAGGATAATAATAGTACCTGTCACATAGGGTTGTTATGAGTAGTAGTGAGATAACACTTGTAAAATGCTTAGACTGTTCAATAAATATTTACCAGGCTCAGTGACAGGTATTTTACACGTATGGCTCTTCCATTTCTTATCACTCTGCAAAGGTAGACATTACTATCTGTTTTACAGATTAGGAAACCCAGATTTAGAAATGCTGCCACACAGAAAGTAGGTAGCAGAACTGGGATTGGAACCTTAGGTGTCTCAGACTACACAACCCAACTCATTTTATTTTATTTTGCTAGTTCCAGTGAGCTTTAGGCATTGGAAGTGCATTTATCTTTCTTTACCATAGGAATGCTCCAATAGGAAACCACCACAAATAGAGTGAAAGGAAAGGTGCATACATCTTTTGCATAATTCAGAATGTTGAAAAGGGGTCAGTTGTCACTCCTGCTTAGGGCAGTTCCCTGCAGTGGGAGGCAGCATGCCCAGAGGAAAGATGGGAGTTCAAGCTCTACTCTACTGCTATCTAGCAATGTGTTCTTAGAATCAGGATAGCAGCATTGAAAGGGGTTTTGTAGCTCATCTCCTAGGACCTAGTCTATCTCCCATTTTACAGATGGGAAATGGGCTAGCAAAGTGAAGTGCCTCACTGACGGTCATACTGCCTGTTAGAGGCAGGGCCTGGCCTGGAGCACAGACTTAGATCCCAGTCCAGTACTTCTTCCTCAGTACCGCATAACATTGTGCTTCAGTTCTACCTAGTTAAATGGGGATGATAATAGCTTCTTCACAGGATTGTTGTAGAGTTCAAATTAAAAGTATGAACAAAAGTATCCGGTAGGTATAAAACACTATACGTATGTAAGGTAGTTGTGCTGTTATTCAGTAAGTATTTATTGGTACCCATTAAGCCCATATCACTTATTGGAGATCTAAAAGGATCAATAGATGAATCAGATGAAGAGCTGGCCCTCAGGATGCTTTTAGTTTTTATTATTTTTTTTTAATATTTTATTCATTTTTTACAGAGAGGAAGGGAGAGGGATAGAGAGTTAGAAACATCGATGAGAGAGAAACATTGATCAGCTGCCTCCTGCACACTCCCTACTGGGGATGTGCCTGCAACCAAGGTACATGCCCTTGACCAGAATCGAACCTGGGACCCTTCAATCTGCAGGCCGATGCTCTATCCACTGAGCCAAACCGGTTAGGGCAGAATGCTTTTAGTTTTTAAAGAAAGAAGTCAAGAGGAGCTTTCTTTCTTTTCTTTTTTTTTTTTTTTTTGCGTGGAATTACATCTCTGTGTTGCTAAAGTCCCATTTCACTTAATTCAGTCCTGGAAGATGTGCAGCTGGGAATTTAGTAGAGCTAGAAACAAAGTTAGCATCCAAAATCTCCATGCCAGCCCGACCAGAGTGGGTCTTTTATATATATTGAAAAGAAAAAGTCTCCATTCCGTGGTGGAGCTGGGTCTGGTTGCAGTCTATTGTGTTGGGTCCACAGGCATGAGGGATTGCTCAGTTGCAGGCTTGATCCCTGGCCCTGGTCAGGACATGTGCAGGAGGTAACCAATTGATATGTCCCTTTCACATTGATGTTTGTTTTAGAGGAAGCTTTCTTAAACAATTTTTTACTTCACGGAAATAATACTGTCACTCACACTTAGTAAATTATCCAGTTGTGTCATGTAATCCTCACAACAGCACTAACATAGTTACTATTATCTTCATGTAACAGGTGAAGAAATAGCCAGTGTTTCTGGAACATTTGCCACATGTCAGGTATTGTACTGTTTTACAATGTGTCATCTCATTAATGTTTCCAGTAATCCTATGAGATAGATATTAGCACATATAACTACATGGCAGGTTAAAAAAAAACAGCCCAGGAGTTTAAAGCGAAATAGTTTTGCCCAAGATCACACAACCTAGTATGTAGTAGAGCCAGATTCAAACTTATGTTTCTTTCAGTCCAAAGCTAGTTCCAACAGCTATTTTTATCCTGTCTAATAAAATAGTAATATGCAAATTGACCACCACTCCAACACACAAGATGGTTGCCCCCATGTGGACACAAGATGGCCAGCAGGGGAGGGCAGTTGGGAGGGACCAGGCCTGCCAGGGAGGGCAGTTGTGGGCGATCAAGCCTGCAGAAAAGGGCAGTTAGGGGTGATCAGGCCGGCAGAGGAGGAAAGTTGGGGGCGACCAGGCCTGCAGGGAAGGGCAGTTGGGGGGGGGGGGGGACCCAGGCCTGCAGGGGAGAGCAGTTTGGGGGGACCAGGCCTGCAGGGGAGGGCAGTTAGGGGTGACCAGGGTGGCAGAGGAGGGAAGTTGGGGGCAAACAGGCTGGCAGGGGAGCAGTCAGGCATCAATCAGGCTGGCAGGGGAGTGGTTAGGAGTAATCAGGAAGGCAGGCAGGCAGGCAAGCAGTTGGGAGCCAGCAGTCCTGGATTGTGAGAAGGATGTCCAACTGCCCATTTAGGCCCAATCCTACCAATACCCCGAGGGCTCCCAGATTGGAGAGAGTGCAGGCAGGGCTGAGGGACACACCCCCCCGTGCACGAATTTCATGCACTGGGCCTCTAGTATTATTATAAAAGCAGCAAATGTTTATAATACTTGGAAAATACAGAGGAACAGAGAGAAAAAGACACCTGTTGTCCTACCAGAGAGCTAACATTTTGGTGCATATCCTGGTCAGGGTGTATGCAGGAGGCAACCAATTGATGTGTTTCTCTCACATTGATATTTCTGTCTTTCCCTTTCTCTCCTACTCTCTCTAAAGATCAATGGAAAAATATCCTCAGGTGAGGATTTAAAAAAAAAGTTAGAAAATTGAAACTCAGAAGGGTCAAGTATTTTGTCTCAGAATGTACTGATTGACACAGTGAGAAGGCTGGAATTCAGTAAGTATTTTAAGTCTTGTTTCTCTTTCTGCCACATTATCCAGAGCCTAAACAAGGACATGGCACATGTGAAATAGGTGGTTCCTGATGTGTGTTTGGGATATTAGCATTCAATCCCTGGTTCCAGATGAGTACTTTCTCCAGGTGTACTTTGTTCTAAGGCGGGTTGACCTTAGGCTATGTTACTGGTACCCTTTGCATTATGAAGTAGATTAATTCCTCCAAATTGAATTGTTAGTTGAATTTCATTTATTTTTGTTGTTAATCCTCACCTGAGGATATTTTTCCCACTGATTTTCATTTATTTTTTTATATTTTTTATTGATTTTAGAGAAGAAAGGAAGAGAGAGAGAGAGAGAGAGAGAGAGAGAGAGAGAGAGGGAAAGAAACATCAACTATGAGAGAGAATCATTGATTGGCTGCCTCCTTGCACACCCCCCACTGGGGATCAAGCCCACCACCTGGGCATGTGCCCTGACTGGGAATTGAACCGTGACCTCCTGGTTTATAGGTCGATGCTCAACCACTGAGCCACCCCAGCCAGGCTCCATTGATTTTTAGAAAAACTGGAAGGGAGCGATAGGGAGAAGAGAGAGAGAAACATCAATTGGTTGCCTCCCCCAACTGGGGCCAGGAATCAAACCTGCAACCCACATACATACCCTTGACTGGGAATTGCATCTGAGACCTTTCAGTGTGTGCCCAATGCTCTAACCACTGAGCAAAATAGGCCAGCATGAATTTTATTTTCTTATTAGCTCCCTTTATAATAGCAGAGATATGCCCATGGAAGACAGTTTCCCAAAAAGTTAAATAAGTTAAAAGCTCTTCCTTTTCCTCTAGCTAGAGTACAAAGGTTTAAGAATGGCATCTATTATAATTTAGGCCAGTGGTCGGCAAACTCATTAGTCAACAGAGCGGCAAACCACAGCTCATGAGCCGTGGTTTGCCGACCACTGATTTAGGCTATTGCAGGCCAGCTCTAGTTGATACCCAATGAAAAGAAAAAAGAAGGAAGCCAGTTGCTAGGAGCAGGGAATATGAAAAATATAAAAATACCTTAAGGCACAGAGGAAAACATATGACATAATATTATAAAGAAAATAGGAGCTGTGATGCAGATGTTACACCTCCCAAAAAGTATTCTATTCCTGGAGCTCTAAAATGTCTTGCATGTCACCATTTAACCCCATTCCTTCCACAAACTTTTTTTTTTTTAAATAAATCTTTATTGTTCAGATTTTTACAGGTGTTCCTCTTTTTTTCCCCCCATAGCTCCCCTCCACCTGATTCCCCACCCCACCCCATGCCCTTACCCCCCGCCACTGTCTTCATCCATAGGAGTAAGATTTTTGTCCAATCTCTTCCCGCACCCCTCACACTTGCTTCCCCTGAGAATCGTCAGTCCACTCCCTTTCCATGTCCCTGATTCCATTATATTCACCAGTCCATTCTGTTCTTCAGATTTTTTATTCACTTGATTTTTAGATTCACTTGTTGGTAGGTATGTATTTGATGTCATTTTGTTGTTCATAATTTTTATCTTTACCTTTTTCTTCTTCTTCTTCTTCTTAAAGAATACCATTCAGCATTTCATGTAATCCTGGTTTGGTGGCGATGAACTCCTTTAGCTTTTTCTTGTCTGTGAAGCTCTTTATCTGACCTTCAACTCTGAATGATAGCTTTGCTGGGTAGAGTAATCTTGGTTGTAGGTTCTTGCTGTTCATCACTTTGAATATTTCTTGCCACTCCCTTCTGGCCTGCATAGTTTCTGTTGAGAAATCAGCTGACAGTTGTATGGGTACTCCCTTGTAGGTAATTAACTGTTTTTCTCTTGCTGCTTTTAATATTCTCTCTTTGTCTTTTGCCCTTGGCATTTTAATTATGATGTGTCTTGGTGTGGTCCTCTTTGGATTCCTCTTGTATGGGGTTCTGTGCGCTTCCTGAACTTGTAAGTCTATTTCTTTCACCAGGTAGGGAAAGTTTTCTGTCATTATTTCTTCTAATAGGTTTTCAATATTTTGCTCTCTCCCTTCTTCTGGCACCCCAAAAATTCGGATGTTGGTTCGCTTAAAGTTGTCCCAGAGGCTCCTTACACTATCTTCATATTTTTGGATTCTTTTTTCTTTTTGTTTTTCTGGTTGGATGTTTTTTGTTTCCACATATTTCAGATCTTTGGTTTGATTCTTGGGGTACGTTGATCTACAGTTGAGTTTCTGTATATTCTTTATTTCAGACAGTGTATGCTTCATTTCTGACTGATCCTTTTCCATTTTTTTGGCATTCTCATTAAGCTCCTTGAAGGTCTCATCAAGTTTCTCAGCAGTTTTAAGAAGATTCTTGAGTAACCTTATACATGTGGTTCTGAACTCTGTGTCATCCAGTAGTTTGCTTTCCTCTGTTTCTTTCATTCGTGACATGTTTCTTTGTCTCCACATTTTGGCTGCTTCCCTGTGTTGATGGAGTAGCTTTGTGTGGTAGGTGATCTATAGGGGGCAGTAGCTCAGCCTCCTCAATCACATGAGGTGGATGCTCTTGGTACACCCCTTTGTGGGCTGAGTGCAAAGTCTTGGTGTAGTTAAGCCTTAATTGCCGTTGGTACACTGGGAGGAATTGACCTCCAGGCCAATTAGCTGTGAGCACTCGCTGTGTCTATAATGGAAGAACTGCTGCGCTGAAGACACGCTTATGGGGCAGGACTTGTTTCAGTGGGGCTTTGGTGCTCACTGAGTCTGCCTCTTGAATGTGTCACTTATGGATGTGAGGAGTTGAAATCTGGTGTCTCACACTGACCACTAGGTATACTGGCTTCTGGATCTCCAATGGGGTGCAGGTCAGCTATTGTCTGAGGCCACCCAGCAGGAGCTACAGTGAGAGCTACAGTTTTCTCCTCTTTGCTTGTGGTTTGGAGGTTTTGGAGCTGTCTGACCTGGGCTGCAAGTTTGCTAGGTTAAGCTGCGATAGGGCAGGGCTTTCTTATGCAAAAGCTGCTGCTTAGAGCTTGGGTGGGTTTGTAGGTTGTGCAGGGCGGGGTCTCAGGGTGTCACTAGGTTAGGGCGTGGCAAACAGCAATGGCTGCTAGTTAGCCGGCTCTGCGTCCCTGTCGGCAGTCCCGTGCCCCAGTGCCGTAAACAATTATTCCTGTGCGCAGCTCTGCAAGCAAGCCACCCTCACTGGCAGACAGTCCAGCTTCTCCCCGTAGGAGTTTGGGTCCCTCGCATCTCCCCAGAAACTGTATTTCAGAGTAATCGGGGGCTTGTCTCCCTTCGGGTTGAAAAAAGCAACGCCTGCCGCCAGCCCGGATCACGTGCCTCCGTACCTCAGCTTTTCAGCGCTCGTGCACGTCTCAGTGCTCTTTTCTCTTTCCTTCTAGTTGTAGAACTTCCACTCAGCCAGCTTTCCCGTGGTTCTGGGTGATAGACGTTTTGTCTTTTAGTTGTATTTTTGAAATTGTTGCGGGAGGCAGTAGTTTAGGTGTTTACCTATGCTGCCACCTTGGATTCTCCAATTTGGTTCTCCTTCCACAAACTTTTAACTTAGGCTTAAGTTAAAAGCCTGCAACCCGGGCATGTGCCCTTGACTGGAATCGAACCCGGGACCCTTCAGTCCACAGGCCAATTCTCTATCCACCAAGCCAAACTGGCTAGGGCTAGAGAAAGTTTTTACTGAGCTTTCATGTTCTGCAAACAAATTAGCCCTCAATTTTATTAGAGCTTTAAGTATTTAAATAAGAGTATGTTTAGTTAATGTACTTTCCTTAGAATGAAGACTACATATGAAAAGTTGCTTATGATCTGTTAAAGTTCTCATTATTCATTAGTAATTTCCAAATTTTTTCTTGCTCTACTGTCAGATGTTTAGTTTGTTTTCCCCTGGTCAATCTTGTACTTCCTTCTAAGATGTGTGAGTAAAAAGCATAAGCAAGATTTAATGTCATTCCATGTTGTTCCTTTTGAATTTACTTTCTAGTTATTAATTTTGATCATTCAGTTAAATTAGCCTTTTTCAGTCCCTCTGTGGAGCTCTGATTACAATAGCCTTGGTACCATTGATATTCAATTAATAACAACCGTATTGTGTGCTCTTGAAGACAAGGGTCTGTGTTTGGCTTGTTTTTTGCTGTATTTTCAAAGTCTAGCACAGCACTTGGTATAGTGGGCATTGACAATTTTAATTCTTAATGTCACTTATTTCAGTCTTTTTGCCTTTTAGCGGCATGAACATTATGTACTTTGCTGGGCTAGAGATTGAAATCCCCTTGTAGTCCTTTTTAGTGTTTAATCATATATATACACAGATGTTTAATCATATATGTACACATATATACATACGTGTGTGTGTGTGTGTGTGTGTGTGTGTATATACACACACCCTGTACACACCACATACACACGAATGGCCCGGTGCACAGATTTGTGTGCATTGAAAGAAAACTCATTAGAAGAAATATTTTAATACCGCTATTTGCCCTTTCTCTACCATAGAAGTGTCAACCAAATTCACAATCAACAATGACAGATTGAAACACACACGTCTGATTAGCGCCAGCCAGAGCTTTATAGGTATCGCACATGCACTAGTCAACGTTGATTTTTAAATTGCCAGTGCTCGTCATATGTACCAGTTGACCGACTGGATGTACAATCGGTCACTTAGCCTTTTATATATGTACTAGTGACCCAGTGCATGGATTCGTGCACATTGAAAAGAAATTAATTAGAAGGTGGCTAGTGGGGCGGGACTCCCTCCCCGGCGTCTGCAGAGGGAGTGGGGTCCCTTGGCCTGGCCTGCGGGATTGGACCCAAACCAGCTCTCCAACATCCCCCGAGAGGTCCCGGAGTACAAGGGGTAACTCTGCAAAGTTGCTGTTGTACAGGGTGTGGAACGCAAATGTAAATGTGCAGTAAACTAGATTCAGGGCTGACAGTGCCCCAGCAACAACATAACCCACGGCTGAAGGTGGAATCACGTGGCCCCACGAGAAATCAGTCTCCCTCCTCTCTGGTTTTGGGGTGCATCACCTGAGAACTGCCACTGCCAAGTCACTGCAGTTCAGCAGCTCCTGCGTTGAGCGTCTGCCTCCTGGTGGTCAGTGCACACATATAATGACTGGTCAGATGGTTGGATACTTAGTATATAAGCCTTTTATATATATAGATGAATATGTGTGTGTGTGTGTATGTGTGTGTACATATAAAACTTTGTTCGATTCCAAATCATTCATTCAGATCATTCCATATCTATGAATTAGTTCTTTACTCCGTAGAATTGACTGTTTCAGAGCCCTCCTTAAATTAATGCTTTTAAAATTTGACCATGATTAAATCTTCTCATATTCAGATAACCATTTATTGATCTGATTATTTATATTTGAGATACTTTTTTATTGTTTTAAAATATTTTTATTAATTTCAGAGGGGAAGGTAGAGGGAAAGAGATAGAAACATCAATGATGAGAGAGAATCATTGATCATTTGCCTCCTGCAGGCCACCTGCTGGGCCTGCAACCCCAGCATGTGCCCTGACTGGAATTGAAACGTGACCTCCTGGTTCATAGGTCGATGCTCAACCACTGAACCACGCTGGCTGGGTTATTTGGACTCAAGTATGGTGCTAGTTATGTTTCTTGGTAGATTTGAGGGTATTTCCTCCTAATGTTAATCTTCTAAATAAACCCTGCTTAGAAGTATTTCCACTTGTGCCTATCTGCCTGTAAGCATTTGTGGAAAGGCACTGAATTCCTGTTTCCTTGAGAGGGGTGGGCTGTGACCTAGAATGAGCTATCTGCTGGTATGCTATCATTTCATCTTGTGATGAGAACAGAAATACCAACTGAGTTATTAAATTTGATGTTTGGTGTTTGAAACCTCTATACTAGTTGGATAATGTTTTAAAATTCCAATTTCCATTTTACTATTTACCTACATTATAGTGATTTTTTTGCTTGTCTGGTTTCTCTGCTTTTTCCTTTTAGTATTTCCAAACCATACACCAATCTTAACTAAAGCCCCTTGTCTTTGACTCTCTGCTGTGTTAATATAGGTACTGTGTCTTTTATCTCAGTACTGCCCCATGTCTAACACAGTGCTTGATACTTGGTAAATTCTCAGTATATGTTTTTAAGAAAATTAGTGAATGAGTATTGACAATTTAGTTGGCTCTTTTGGTGAATTCTCATAGTGATCACTCTAGGAAATTAATAGTATGCATAATAGTATGCAGTTCCAGTTTATTAGCTATGTAGCATTGTGAAAATTGTTTCATGTCTATTATTCTATTTCATCGTCTGTAAAATGATAGTAGTAGCATCTACCATACAGTGAAAGCTTTTTTTTGGAGCCAGTCTTCCTCTATGGCCGTAGCACTAGTTCTGTCTCCTCAGAAGGGTCCTCCCCTAGTTAGTTCTTTGTGACTTCTTGTCATTCATGTTTCAGGTTAAATGTCATCTTCTGCATTGGGCAGGATTTGTGGTTGTAAGCCACAGAAACCAACTCTGTCAGATTATTGAAGGATATTAGGGAAACTTACAAAATGTCATCCACAAAGCCAGGCTTGAAGAATGGGCTAGAACAAGGGAAACTGGGTAGCAGCCAAAACCCACAGCCAAAATCATTCACAGAACCAGTCCATGAGGTCACTTCCACCCCTTACATAGCTAATATCACTACCTCCAGTTGACTGGACCTTCATGGCCATTGTAGCTGCCCCTTGCTGCCAGCGTGGACTCTCCGTGTCCTCTGACTCTTTAATACCAAATCCCAGTTAAGGTCTGGGGCTGATGTGCCAGGTTGGCAAAACCAAGGTTGTGTTCACACACTCTAGTTTCAAGGGAGCCTCAGAAAGAGAATCTTAGTCTCCACCATTTTTACTTCATAGTGGGAGAGAGCTCTGCCTCTAACCAGACTCTTTAGATGGGGAATTAGCAAAATATAGGCAGGGGTTCAAATGCTGAACAGCCAGAAAACACACATGTGTGTACCTCATCATCTTTGACTTCAAGTCTAAAAGTAGCCCATCAATCTCTCATATCAACTTGTGTTGTTTTTTTCCATCATAGCACTTTTCTTTTTTTTAAAATATATTTTATTGATTTTTTACAGAGAGGAAGGGAGAGGGATAGAGAGTTAGAAACATCAATGAGAAAGAAACATCGATCAGCTGCCTCCTGCACACTCCCCGCTGGGTATGTGCCAGCAACCAAGGTACATGCCCTTGACCAGAATCGAACCTGGGACCCCTCAGTCCACAGGCCAACGCTCTATCCACTAAGCCAAACTGGTTAGGGCCCATCATAGCACTTTTCACTACTGGATATATTCTTATTTTATTTGTATTATTATATATCCCCTCCTCCTAGAATGCAAGTACCATGAGAGTAAGGAAGTTGCCTGTTTTAGTCACTGCTGTATTCCTTGGACCTGGAATAGTAGCTGGCATATAACAGAAGCTTCTGTTGACTAATGAGTTTGCCGACCACTGGGATAGGGGCTTAATCACAAGGAGCAACAACAGCCTATAATTATTGAAATTGAGAGTCTAGGTCAGTGGTCGGCAAACTCATTAGTCAACAGAGCGGCAAACCGCGGCTCACGAGCCGCAGTTTGCCAACCACTGCTCTAGACCAAGTGACATGATTTCTCCAGCAAATAAATGACAGAAAAAATGAAAAAGAGGAAGAATTGTCATGGATTAAAAAGGATTTAAGAGACAACAAAACTCAATGTGTGAACATTATTTGAGTCCTAATTCAATCACAATGACAGTAAAAAGACATTTTTGAGCAAGTGGAGAAATATGAACATGGACTGCTTATTTAATGTTACTGAGGAATTATTAATATTTTTAGATGTGATAATGGTATTATGCTTACTTTTATAAAATTGTCCTTGTTTCTCAGAGATATGCACTGAACTATCTATGGATGAAATAATATGTTTGAGAATTACTTTAGGGAAAACTTGGATGCAGTATAGGTAAACACTGATCAGCTAGATGTTCGTAATTACCAAGCTGGTGATGGGCATTTGGTAAGTCATTTACTTGTTACTAGTGACCCATTGCACAAATTTGTGCACATTGAAATTAATTAGAAGAAATATTTTAATATCACTATTCGCCCTTTCTCTATAATGGAAGTGTCAACCAAATTCATGATCGACAATGACAGATGGAAACACCTGTGTGATTGGTGCCAGCGAGAGCTTTATATGTGTCACGCATGCACGAGTCAACTTAGCCTTTTCTAGATGTAGAATAAACTTGATTAATTATACCTGCTTTCTGATTTAGCTAAACTTTTTCCAGCCCAGTGAAGCACCCCAACTTCTCTTTCAGGTAATTATCAGCAACACAGCAATAAATATTAACACGAAGCAGATTATTATTGTAGATCACACAGGGAGAACAAAAAGTAAAATATTGAACTGCAGCAGTGTTTGACTATATTCTGCACAGTGAGAAAACCTGAAGTCATTTTCAAGGTCCACCATTTCTTCTTTTCAGTCAGGTCAAGTTTCTAAGCTTTCTAAATCTGTTTTCCAGCTAATGAAAAGAAAATAGGATTCCACCAAGTCTCCCATCTACCTACTTCAGGACTTCTGTGAGGACCAAATGAGATGAGGCATGGGAAAACGCTTCACAGACATTTGGTTAAAGTGTGAAATGTTTCTTCCTGGCTATAAAGCAAGTCCTGTTCCTGGGCTGAAGAAACTCCAAGGAGGCTAGTCACTAGGGAGAGGAAGGCGGGCGTTGCTACATGATGTCATTGCCCGGATGGACACAGCATATTAGCCTTTTATATATATGATTCTAGTTTTTTTATGCTTGAAATTTTCCATAAGAAAAAGTTTACAAGAGAGATGATAATGAGAGAAAAAAAAAGATAACTGATAGTATTATTTATTGAAAGAGCATCATGTTATTATGTAAACATTTGATGTGATGTAAGTAAGCATTTTTCTTTCACAGGTAGCATTTCTAATGATGCATAATATAATATGGTTGTACATTATTTAACCCCTCTATCGTTAGAAACTTGTAAAAGCAAATTTTTTTGTTTGATTTTACAAAATCTGTGATGAATATGCTTAGGTATAGAACTTCCTTGGGGAGGGTTATGGAACTTTTAGATTACAGTTTGTGTTTTCTTATGGTACATTATCAGAAATGAGATTACTAGATCTTTCTAGCCATCAAAATTATAAAACAGGAATAGGTTGCTTCAAGAGGTTTTAAGATTGAAAGCATACCTATCAGGATATTGAAGAGGTATTTCTTTATCAGATTGCATATTGGACAGGTTCCCATTACATCTCCTGTCCACTCTTTGATTCTGTGAATCTATTAGAGGCAGCGTGATCTGTCTGTGATACTGATTTGACTTTGGTGAGAACCAAGCTGAGGGTCAGGGATTTGAAGCATTAATTAAAAGTTTCAGCCCAGCCAGTGTGGCTAGGTGGTTGAGCATCGACTCATGAACCAAGATTGGATTCCTGGTCAGGGCACATGCTCAGGTTGCAGGCAGACCCTCAGTAAGGGGAGTGCAGGAGGGAGCCAATCGATGTTTCTCTCACTTTGATGTTTCTTCTATCTCTCTATTCCTCTCCCTTCCTCTCTCTAAAATAAAAAAAAAACAAAATAAAAATAAAAATGGAAAAGGGTAACACTTAAAAAACAGTTTAAGACTGGTTGCCACAGATACATTCTGAGCAAGTGAAATGACATCTTTCTTGCTGTGTACCTTGGTCTTATTTTCAGGATATGCTTCCATCTTCCTTTACGCTCATATCCAACCTCCCATTTTCTGGTGAAGTATACATGACTTACTCGGTGTTTGTTCCAATACTTTCTGTGGCTGTGAGTCATTGTCTCCCCCTCCCCTGTGCCACTTGCCCTCCAGAGCAGTGGTTGCCAACCGGTGGTCCGCAGACCACTGGTGGTCCATGAGGCCCAAAAGGTTGGAGACCACTGCTCCAGAGGATCTTCAGCACTGTGTCATAAATCACAGGCAATAGCCAGTTCACTGGGTAGGCTGGGGGGCTGTTTTAGGGGTGAAATTGGGACTCTGGAGCTACCTTATTCCATCCCCCAAGGTTTGATGATTTTTTTCCTCCACAGGTAATTAAATGTATGTCCTGCAGACCTGGGCTTTGCTGGAATGCTCAAGGGTTCTGAAGATCTTTCTCTAGCTTCCTTCTGTTGAATCCATTAAGAGAAGATGGCAAAAGTCAACATAACTAGAGACCTCATTAATAGGCAGATCAAGGTAACCCACCCAAACCTCTAAACCAGAGCATGAGGTCCTTTCTTCCCCACAGGTTCAGTTTTTAGCCAAAGAAACTGAGAGAGTTGGTGACTTGCCTAAAGTCACATAACTAATTAGTGACAGACTCTGGACTAGAACCAATAAAATTCATGGAGACTCCCTTATCCATGTGCTTGTACCTGAGCCTTTGAGATTAATGGAGATAAATGAGAGAGGAACCATCAGTATGGTGTGCATGTGTATGCACATTCATGTGTGTGTATGTGTGTTCGTGCGTGCTTGAGCACATGCATATGTATATGTTGGGGGTTACAGCAGGAGTAAATGTAGCTTCTTTGTGCTGCTCCAGTTGCTAATTTTAAAAAATATATTTTTATTGATTTCAGAGAGGAAGGTAGAGGAAGAGTCATTGATTAGCTGCTTCCTGCGTGTCCCCCACGGGGGATCGAGCCGGCAGCCCGGGCACATGCCTTTGACCAGAATTAAACATGGGACCCTTCAGTCCGCGGGCCAATGCTCTATCCACTGAGCCAAACCAGCTAGGGCTCTAGCTGCTAAATTGAACATACAGGAACCTGGGAGAGTCTTAGTCCAGTTCAGCTTAGACTCTTTATTCTCTTCGAGGATCTCCTGTACCAAACAAAGCCTGCACCTATCCTTTGTAGGATGTACATAGAAGACACTCCAGTACTGTGAGATGAGTGGATGACTGGGGAGTCAAGTCCATTTAGAGAGGTAGCCCAGACTTTGTCAGGGAAACCCTTAGTAAAGGAGAACAGGAGTTTAATGCACACCAAGACATGATGTGCTTCTCTAGTAAGAACCCTAAGCTGGACCTGGCCGGCATGGCTCAGTGGTTGAGCATTGACCTATGAACCTGGAAGTCACGGTTTGATTCCCAGTCAGGGCACATGCCCAGGTTGCAGGGCTCAATCCCCAGTAGGGGGTAGTGCAGAAGGCAGCTGATCAATGATTCTCTCTCATTAATGTTTCTCTTTCTTCCTCTCCCATCCTCTCTGAAATCATTAAAAATATCTTCTATATATATAAAAGGCCAATATGCAAAGTGTCCCCTTGGGAGTTCGACCAGAAGACCAGGAGTTTGATCGATCACTATGATGTGTGTGGCGCAGAACAAAGAAAGGCCCTGGCCAGCAGCCAGCAGCAAGGCCCCGGCCAGCAGCTGGAAGGGCCCAGTCGGCCCTGATCGCCGGCTAGGCCTGGGGACCCTACCCGTGCATGAATTTCATGCACCAGGCCTCTAGTGTGTGTGTGTGTGTGTGTGTGTGTAAAAGAATCCTAAGCTGGGGTCGAGCTAAATCTCACCGCCACTCTAATTAGCTACCTTAGAAGACTTTAGTCATTTTACCTCCCTGTGCCTCACTTTCTGGTGTTAAATGATAATAACATCTGTCTGCCTGCAGGCTGATCTTGAGAATGAAATCCAAAAGAACATGAGAATGTTCTTTGAAAATGTTGTCAATGCTAGAAAATTTTTTTAATTAAAAGTCTTTTAAAATATAAGTGGCATGTAGCATAAACTGTGGTCACCATTTAGAAGAATTGAGTGTATGCTTCTGTGGGAGCCATGTACTTTGTGCACGTTAGTCTGTGTTTCATACAGTATTTTCCTCTGCATCCCTGAATCTTTTTGGAATTTTGTCCATTTGTGGGGGCTTTTATGATTTCATTAGACTGGTGGCTCTCAAGGGCAAGGACCATTTCCTAGAGGCACAGAAACATAGAGTTGGAGGGACCATGCAAGTTTTTGCTTCACATATCTCACACAGTATGTGTCCTAAAGTTGATGTCCACCTACTCCAACCTAATACGGAAACATTTCCTATTTGTTGTTTCCCATTTTTTTCCTTTTTATTTTTTTGGAATCCAACAAACGCAATTTATTACTTATAAACTCTGTTCTATTCTCTAATCCCTGCCCAACTTAAGTGCAAGCTTCCACAAGCTGATTTCTTGTTATCTTTTTTTAACGCCTGTAGTTCCCAGTACAAGTGCTGGATATAGTAGGCACATAATAAATCATGTTGAATTAAATCAATGAAGCTATGTTTTGTTTCTGTCCCCCAGGAGCGGGGTGCCCTGAGCTTTGAGCGGCACTACCATGTCACTGACTCCTTTATCAGACGGCTGGGCCTGGAAGCAGAGCTGCAGGTAAGAAATCCAGTTTACTTCCCTAGATGCAGATGGCTGGCTGTCCTTTGCCTGCAGAGAATCCTTTCAACATTATTCAAGTCATAAACAAGTTTTTCTGTGCAGGTCATACCTAAAGGTTACCTTTGCTTATCAGCAGTATATTAGGTAGGTAAATCTGAATCAAGATTTGTTACTTACATGGTCACGCAGAAATTATTTTTGGGTCTTATTTTTTGCTTTGTGCTTGAAAAGAGTTTTGCATTGCATGCCACTGTTTTTCCTTTTGGCTTAGAACAATAATGATTTTTACCTTTATACAGGAATTTAGTTTCCGAAGTGTTTACACACACACACACACACACACAAACACACGCTTTCTCAAAGAAATGCTGTGGGAAAGTAGTTAGGGAATAAGTATTCAAAAAAAGGGGTTTAGAAAGGCCAAACACCTTGTCTATTGTTATCCTGTCCAGGCCATGGAGAGCCAGGCTTTCAGTCCAGAAATTCCACTTTTTCATTGTCTGACAGATACTCCATAATGTTAGTTGCATTCCTTTTCTTCCTCAGGATCATGTTTTGAATCCAACTTGTAACTGTCCTAACCAACTTAGTGTTATCTGCAGGTTGAGTAAGAATTCACTTTGAGTCTTTCAGATTAGTGTTTGTAAGTGATCATGTTGGTCTTAGAAAAAAATCTAGAAAGAATTTATTGAATGCTAACAATGTTATCTCAAGGTAGTGAGATTATAGATCAGAGGTGGGGAATGTCTGGCCCTGAGGCCATATAAGGCCCACAAAATCATTGGTCTGGCCCTGCCAAGCCAGTAGGGATGAGTTAATTAAATATTTGACCAAATATAGCAGGCTAATATTTTTTAAAATATATTTTTATTGATTCCATAGAGGAAGGGAGAAGGAGAGAGAGATAGAAACATCAGTGATGAGAGTGAATTATTGATTGGCTGCCTTCTGGACGCCTCCTACTGGGGATCGAGCCCACAACGCGGGAATGCACCCTTGACTGGAATGGAACCTGGGACCCTTCAGTCCCTTCAGTCTGCAGGCCGATGCTCTATCCACTGAGCCAAACCAGCTAGGGCAGCAGGCTAATTTTTAAGTTGATAATTTTGTATGATCCTCAACCCTCGAATGACATTATAAATATCCAAATGGCTCTTGGCAGAAAAAAGATTCCCCACTCCTGCTATCGATTATTGTGATTGCTTCCTTTTAATTATAAACTTTTATCTATTACAAAATATAACTATTAATAGTAATATGGAAAATATAAATAAAAATTACTTTTTAGTCCTCCTTCCATAATACAATTACTATTAGTATTTCATATACTCCGTTTTATCTCCTGTATAGTTTTATATAATTGTAATCCTACTTTACATTGAATTTTTAAAAAATATATTTTTATCGATTTTTAAGTTAACGTATAATAATTATTTTTCTCCATGTTACCAAGTAGTTTTCATAACTTTTACTTAATATTTTTTTTCTGATTATAGAAGTAATAAACATCATAGTAGAAAATATGGAATAGACAGAAAAATGTAGAGAAGAAAAAAAAATCACTTTAATTCCATTGTGTAGAGATAAACTTTGTTAATGTTTGGTGTACTATCTTTGTTATGAAGCAGAATACTTGTTAAGAGATGGACATTGGAGCTTCATTTATTTATTTTCAAGACCGATCTTCTCCACATCTATATAGCATTGTGCAAGTTACCCGTAGTTTTCTAATGGGTAAAACAGAATTACTGTGATGATTAAATTAGAAGGTTAGTGTGAAGCACTTAACACAGTGCCTGGTTCTTGGCATGCTAATTCAATAAAATAATAATAATGATTCTTAAATCTTCCTGTTTTTTCTATGCTTTTATGTAACTTTTTTCCTACAAATGGATCTTGTATCATTTACACAGTTAGATATAAACCCTTGTATTTTTACTAGAGGCCCGGTGCACGAAATTCGTGCATGGGAGGGAGTATGTCTCTCAGCCTAGCCTGCACCCTCTCCAATCTGGGATCCCTCTCACAATCCAGGACTGCTGGCTCCCAACTGCTCACCTGCCTGCCTTCCTGATTGCCCCTAACCGCTTCTGCCTGCCAGCCTGATCACCCCCTAACCACGCCCCTGCCAGCTTGATGGATGCCTAACTGCTCCCCTGCCAGCCTGATTGCCCCTAACTGCCCTCCCCTGCAGACCTGGTCCCCCCCCAGCTGCTCTCCCCAGCAGGCCTGGGTTCCCCCCCCCCCCAAACTGCTCTCCCCTGCAGGCCTGGGTCCTCCCCCAAACTGCTCTCCCCTGCAGGCCTGGGTCCCTCCCCAACTGCCCTTCCCTGCAGGCCCGGTCGCCCCCAACTGCCCTCCTCTTCCGGCCTGGTCACCCCTAACTGCCCTCCCCTGCAGGCTTGATCGCCCCAACTGCCCTCCCTTGCAGGCCTGGTCCCTCTCAACTGCTCTCCACTGCTGGCCTGATCACTCACAACTGCCCTCCCCTGCTGGCCTGATCCCTCCCAACTGCCCTTCCGTGCTGGCCATCTTGTGGCAGCCATCTTGTGTCCACATGGGGGCAGCCATCTTGTGTGTTAGAGTAATTGTCAATTTGCATATTACTCTTTTATTAGGATATTATTGTTTTCCCATATCTCTAAAAATTATTTGAAAACATGATTTTTGATATATTTTATTATTTAGCCTTTTTTTTTTTTTTAAGTTTCTCTCCATGTTTCCTTTAGAACAAAGCTCAGAGTACATTCCTGTAGTGCAGTTGGAGGTGGGGCATTACCTTCAAGGGAACATTTGGCAATGCCCAGAAACAGTTTTGGTTATCAAAACTAGAAGGGTACTGCTGGCATACAGTGGGTAGAAGTTCAGGATGCTGCTAAACATCCTACAGTATACAAGACAACAAAGAAAGTGCCACAAAGAATTATGCAGCCCCACCCAGCCGGCCGGTGTGCTCAGTGGTTGAGCGTCGACTTATGAACCAGGAGCTCACGGTTAGATTCCTGGTCAGGGCACATGCCCAGGTTGCAGGCTTGATCCCCAGTTTGGGGCATGCAGGAGACAGCTGGTCAGTAATTCTCATCTTGCTGTTTCTCTCTCTCTCTCTTCCTCTCCTTTCCTCTCTGAAATAAATAAAAACATATTTTTTTAAAAAAAAGAATTATACAGCCCCAAATGCCAATAATGTCGAGGTTGAGAAACCTGCTATGGTTGATGCTGAATTGACAGTGACCCCTAGCTGGCTTGGCTTCTCCTTTTAGCTGTGCCTCTATCCAACCCATATTATCTTTACCATCTCTTCCTGGTTTGATAACTTTGTCCAGAATAGACTTGGAAACTTCTATGACTACAAAACAGGATCCCATGTATTGTTTTCCAAGGTCTGCAACTCAAAAACAATTATGTTAAGGTGAACTGTTTCAATTTGCACTTGCCTAAAGGCCACCTTGCCCAGGACTTGTAGTAGAAGCACATAGTATGAAGGAATGTACACAGTTTTAGATATTAAAAAGACCCAGTTTAAATCCCAGCTTTGCCTCTTATAAGATTTAGAGAATTGAGAAAAGATGGAAAAAAGAAGACTGAGAGAAAAAATAAGTTAGAGAATCAGGAGTTGTAAGTTTGGAAGCCGGTTGGATAGCTTTGTGGAGATATCGGGTAGGCAGTACTAATTGGGAGATAGCTCTGGATTATAGGGAGAAATCTGGAGACTTCATTTGTCCATGGAGCATTAGAGAATAGGGTCCAACGCCTAGCTCTCAGGCACTCCAGCTTTCAGAAGGTAATTACAAGCTAAGGAGATAAAAAAAAAAAAAAAAGGTAACTAGAAAGAGTATGTAATCAGTGAGGTAGAAAGGGAAGTAAACATGGAGAGTGTAAAGGCCAAGTAATGAAAGTATTTCAAGAAAGAAGTAGTGTGCATTTGTACTCAGTGCTTCTGAAGGTTGAGTAAGATGGGGACAAAACAGTGACTGTGGTCTTGACTAGAGCAGGGTTTTTTAAAAATATTTTTATTGATTTCAGAGAGGAGGGGGGAGAGAGAGAGAGAGAATGAAAGAAAGAAATGATCACCTGCCTCCTGCATGCCTCCTACTGGGGATCAAGCTTGCAACCTGGGCATGTGGCCTTACTGGAAATTGAACCTTGACCTCCTGGTTCACAGGTCAGCGCTCAACCACTGAGCCATGCTGGCCAGGCTAGAGCAGTTTTATTGGAGAGGTGGGAATAGATGCTAGATTGGAGGATTGAGGAGTGAATTGGAAGTGAAGAAACAGCAACAAGTGTAGACAACTATCTTTTTTTTCTTTTTCTTATTTTAGAGAGTAATGGGAATTTGTTTTTGTTTATTTATTTATGACAAACTTTTTCCCTATATGAAATGAATAATCCTATCTAATAAAAGAGTAATATGCAAATTGACCACACCTCTGCCACACCCACCAGCCAATCAGGAGCAAGTATGCAAATTAACTCAACCAAGATGGCTGCGGTCACGGAGAGAGCAGGAGGCTTGGGTTGCCCCTGGCAATGGAGGAAGCCAAGTTTTCCGCCTGCCCTGGCGGGCCCAGGCCTCCACTCAAGGCTACAAAGTTTCAATTATAGAAAATAAATAAATCCCAGATACCAGGGCCTCCGCTTGGGTCGCCGGGGGGGGGCGTGGCCGGCCTGTAAACCACCACAGGCCCCTTGCCCAGGCCACCCCACGCCCCAAAGGAACCCCCACCCTGATCCAGGACACCCTTCAGGGCAAACCAGCTGGCCCCCATCAGTGCACCAGGTCTCTATGCTATCTAATAAAGAGTAATATGCAAATTGACCATCACTCCAACATACAAGATGGCTGCTCCCATGTGGTCAAAGATGACTGCCCCCATGTGGACATAAGATGGCTGCCACAAGATGGTTGGGAGGGACCAGGTCTGCAAAGGAGAGCAGTTGTGGGTGATCAGGCCAGCAGGGGAGGGCAGTTGGGAGGGACCAGGCCTGCAAGGGAGGGCAGTTGGGGGCGATCAAGCCTGCAGGGGAGGGCAGTTGGGGGTGACCGGGCCTGCAGGGAAGGGCAGTTAGGGGGGACCCAGGCCTGCAGGGGAGAGCATTTGGGGGGGTACCAGGCCTGCAGGGGAGGGAAGTTAGGGGCAAATAGTCTGGCAGGGAGTTGTTAGGGGGTGATCAGGCTGGCAGGCAGAAGTGGTTAGGGGCAATCAGGAAGGCAGGCAGGCGAGCAGTTGGGAGCCAGCAGTCCTGGATTGTGAGAGGGGTCCCAGATTGGAGAGAGTGCAGGCTGGGCTGAGAGACATACCCCCTCCCGTGCACAAATTTCGTGCACCAGGCCTCTAGTAGAATATAAGCAGTAAAAAGAGTAATCTTTAAAAGTTACATTTTCTTGCCCCTCTACATCTACTTTTTACCTTTCTTCAGCTCACTGCCTGGACAGCTGATTTGCACAGGAATATTAATGTTCCCTCTTGTCCTCTGTCTTTTGGTTTGCTTTAACCAATGGGGAGTCATTTCAGGAGATTGGAGGAAGAATGACATCTTCTTTATTCTCCTTGCTTCCGCCCTTCAAATTCATTTTGTTTTGTTTCTCTTCCCTCCCCACATCTTTATTGAGTTATACAGACAACTTTGAACAACTTTGTTTACAAAAGGAAGCAGAGAAATGGGGCAGTAGGTGAAGGGGTCAATGGGATCTCCTAAAGAAAGGATTTGTAAGAATGGGAAGAAATGCTAAAGCATATTTGTATGTTGATGACAGTAAGGGATTGCTGATAGAAGAGAAGGACAGAATAACTGAAGGATCAAAGTCCTGGGGAAGGCTGATGGGTATGGGATTCAGAATTTAAGTAGGGGGGCTTGGCCTTCCCCCCCCCCCAATATATTTTTATTGATTTCAGAGAGGAAGGAAGAGGGAGAGAGAAAGAGAAACAACAATGATGAAAGAATCATCAATGACATTCCCTTGCATGCTTCCCACTGGGGATCAAGCCTGCAACCCAGGCACGTGCCCCGACCAGGAATCGAGCCGTGACCTCCTGGTTCGTAGGTCAACGATCAACCATTGAGCAGCACTGGCCGGGCTCAACTTTGTTCTAAAAGTAAAAACACTACGAAAAGGTCCAGAACAGGATTACTCATACCCTTTCTATACCCTTCATCATATACCTTCCACCCCCTAGTGGTAACCAACTTCATTAGTTTCCACTTACCATTCTGTGCTTGTGTTTGTGTTTGCAAAAATATGCAGATACACATATATAAATTCTTATTTTCAATTTTGTTACACCAAAATTGACAAAAACTATATTAAAATAGCCTTTAAACATATGGAAAAGTATTCAATTTCATTCACAAGAGAAATGTAACTTAAAACTATGTTGAGATGCCATTTTTCATCTGTCAGAATGGTGAAATATTCAAAAGCTTAACCACACAGTGTGTAGAGAGTTGTGGAGAAACAGGTACTCTCATGCATTGCTACTGGAAAGGCAAAATGATGCAACTCTCATGGACGGAAACTTGGCAATATCTAACAAGACCACGTAAACATTTACTCTTTGGCCAACACTGCCTCTTGTGGGTTTTTACCCTGAAGGTACACCTCTCCATCAGTAATAAAATACATGTGCACAAGGTTATTCATTATGGCATTGCTATAATTGCAGACTATTAGAAACAACTCTTCAGAATCCATCCATGGGAAATTCGTTGAATAAATCTTGGTTCATCTACATAATAAAGTGCTATGCAGCAATGAAAAAGAATTCTAATTGATATGAGTGATTTCCAAGATACATTAGTAAGTGAAAAAAGAGTATATACGTATATCTATCATGCCTCAATGATTCTATGTCCTCAACAAGTCCTCCAAGTCCAGTCAACCCCTCTCTTCTCTCCTTACAAGCTACTTCATGTCTTTACTTCCCTGTCTCCTAAGAATCAATGACTCATTACTACAATCATTCTCTTGCAACATTGATCTGACGAAACCCCAACCACAGATGATCTTCTGGCTTTCTTATATCTTTAACTTTCCCTTTCTCTATCGATTCCCCTTGGAATTAAATATGCTCAAGCTTCTCTAATATAAGGAAGTCTTTCTTTGCTGCCACAGCCACATCTAGCTATAGCCTTCTGTTTCTCTTCCCCTTCATAGCCAGACTGAAAGAGTAGTCTGTACTCGGTATTTTTACTTCCTCACTTCCCAGTACTGTCATGTGCTGCTTAACAACAGGGATACTTTCTGAGAAATGCACTGTTAGGTGATTTTGTCATTGTGCAACATCTTGAGTACGCTTACACAAACCTAGATGGTACAGCCTACTACACACCTAGGCTATCTGATTTCATATATATGGCTCATAATTGACTGAAAATATCGAATGTGGCACATGACGAATTTCTCAACCTACTTCTGTTTATCTAACCACACACCACAAAAGTGGCTCTTGCCAGGGTTACCACTGTAGCCTTCTTGCCCTAAATCAATGGACACTTCTTAGTCCTTATCTAGCTTGATCCGACAATATTTGGTATTACTGGACACTTCCTCAACAAAACTTCCGTCATCTGGGTTCTGAGGCATCACCCTCTGTATTCCTTCCTACTCCTCTAGTGTATTTCTTGATGCCCTTTACATACTCCTTGTCCATCAGGCCCTTATGTTGGTCATCTTTGTGGCTCTATCCTAGAGAGAGGCTTTGTTCCCACTCTGGTGTGAGGAAAGGAATCTTACTTTACAAATGAGGAGAATAAAATTGAGCATTTCCAATGTCACGTGAATGGTAAAAGATTAATATTTATATCAGGCCTGTCTGGCTCCATAGTTCGTATTCTTTTGACTCCAACCATGTGTCTACTCTTTTAAAGGACTTAACGAATACTTCTTGGCTTGGATTTATTCTCTTGTCTTACTTGTTTTCTTAATATTTTCTTTAAACAAGTTGCAAACATTAAATATCTCACCTTCACAATCTGGCTTGATTGCTTTTGTTTTAATATAATTTGAATGTAAATTCACTAGAAACAAGTCATATCAAACCATGGTAATGGGATATACTTTAGATACAGTGGTCAGAGAAAGCCACTCTGATGAAGTGCTGTTTGAAATGAAATTTGAATATTGAGAAGGAGCAAGTAACAAAGATCAGAAGGAAAAGCATGGCCCTAGCTGGTTTTGCTCAGTGGATAGAGCATAGGCCCATGGAGTGAAGGGTCCCGTATTCGATTCTCGTCAAGGGCACGTACCTCAGTTGCAGGCTTGATCCCAACCCTGGTGTGTGGGCGGCAACCAATCTATGTATATCTCTCATATCAATGTTTCTCTCTCTTTGTCTCTCCCCCTCCCTCCTACTCTCTTAAAATCAATGGAAAAATATCCTCGGTGAGTTTCATCTGTGTTGCACATATCTAGTTTGTTCCTTTTTATTGATGAGTAGTGATACACTGTATGGATGTACTACATTTTGTTTATCCATTCTCCAGTTGATGACCATTTGGGCTATTTCCAGTTTGGGGCTTTTAAAAATAAATCATCTATGGATATTCTTAAATCAGTTTTTGTATGGATAAATGTTTTCATTTTTCTCAAGTAAATGCCTACAAATGGAATTACTGGGTCATAGGGTAGATTACAAGCTTAACTTTATCTGAAACTACCAAACATTTCTCGAAGGTGATGCTAGCAATGAATTGTTCAAGGGTTAGCTGGGAAGATGTGGCCCCCAAGTACAAGTAATTTACAGCCTGGTGAAAAAAATGAGAGGGCTCAAGACAGCAATGATTCTGACTAGAAAGCATGGCCAAAGCTATGGGTGGGGTTGCAACCAAGTGCCACAGGAAAGTGAGAGGCCTCAGGTCAGCAAGTGCTCTGACAAGTGTGGACTGAGTAAACGTGTCTGCAATGTTTGTAAGTGCAGAACCTGGAAAGAAGTGAGGCTCAACCCAGATGAGAATCTGTATAGAGCAAAGGTAAAAGGCAAGGAGAAGGCGGAGGAAAGGCCTTTTCTGACTGATAGGAATTGAATTAGATTTGTTCATATCTCTTCATTCTTCCCGTTAGTCCCACTGACTCATTTGTTCATTTATGCAACGCATATGTGCCAGCGACTTTAACTGGCCTTGGAAATGCAATGAACACAATACACAAAGCCTGCTTCTCAGGGCTCAGTCTGGTGAAGCAAACAACCATGTCAACACAGAGCCATGATACAGTGTGACAGTAGGAGCCCACAGGAAGGGTATGCCTCCCGCCCAAATTCACACGACAGGAAAGGCATCTTGAAGGAAGTACCTATAAAGTGAAATGTGAAGAATGAGTTGGAGTTTACCGTTAGGATGCTGTGGACCACAAGTAACAACCCAACTGAAATGGCTTTAAACCATTATGAATTGATTGGCTTACTTAAGTGGAAGTCCAGGAGTAGAGTAGGCACCTGGGTTAGTTATTCTAGTCACTCTGGCTCCATTTTTCTATGATTCCCTGGGCTGGACTTTCCTCCTTCAGTTTCACTCTCTGGCTGGCTTCCCTTGTGGTGGCAATTCCAGGTGTCACATCAGTACTCCCATCATCTAGAGGAAGAAGGCATCTCTTTCATAGACTCACTCCTGAGAATGGGAAAACTCCTTTGCCAGAAGCTCCCAGCTACTGTCCCCCTTGCATCTGATTGCGGTCACAGGGTCATTTCTGAGCCAATTCCTATGCCCAAGTGGATGCCACCTCCAATTTGGCTTAGGCGTAAGTTTCTGAACCTATCACTGGGAAGGACAATGATTTACCCTTCCTGAAACACCTGGTCTGACTTGGACAGGGAGATGATTAGATGAAAATGTAGGTACTATTAGGAATGAAGGAAGATGAGGAAACAGAACAGTATATAGGAATGCCTAATGATTTGTTTTCTCCTTCTCCCATGTAAGACTTGTTTCTGCTGCTTCATATCTTCTGCTTTTCATGGATTCTGTTTCCTTGTAATTCTAGCTTTGCCATGATTTTTCTCTGTGCATGCTTTCAACTTCAGCATCTATTAACTGCCTCACTCTCGGTGTTTCTTAATTCACATCTCCACGCTCAAGAAACTAGCCCAATGTACTTTACTATACCAGGCTCCTCCTACTGGAAGTAAACTCAGAAGAACAGGGACTGTGATTTGTATACTGATATACCCTCAGCATCTGAACAGTACCTGGTATGCAGTGAGTGCTCAATAAATTAAATACATGCCAAATGAATGAAAGATCATCCTTGGGTCAGATGCTTCTCTGGGCAAATTGTCTGTGGTTGAGGGCTATCCCTCGAGGTGGCTGTTGACATGTTCCTTCTAGTGGTAGGAGCAGAAATTTGTTTGGATATCACTTCCGTTATTGTTATCTGAACTTCAGTTTAATTTTCTGCAAAATGGAACCAATGAAACCTGCCCTTTATGACTCAGGGGTATTCAGTGTCAGGTAAAATCATGATAATGAAAGTACTTTATATATTGTAAGATGCCAGGCAGTTTCATTCAATTCTGGTCACTCACACACACCTGGAAAACATTGATGATGGAAAGATTAGTTTACCTGTTCAGTTCTACTTTTTGGTGTTGAGTTCCCCAGGAGAACCTCTAACTGGCTCTCTTCTTATCCCTTTCTATTTGCTTACCCAGGGTCACTCAGGATGTGTCAACTGTCTGGAATGGAATGAGAAAGGAGAGTAAGTATGAGCTAGAGCATAGGGGAAGGGGGGTGCTAAAGAAAGGGAGTGGGGCAGCTGGGAGATCCTCTTCCTAGGTCTAAGGAAAAGAATGGACCCAAGTGAAAAGAGACTGCTGCTCTCTGCTACGTAGTTTAGTCCATCGCTATCAATACACCGGTAAACAATGAAGCCCAGATAAGATGGAAGGTTGGATGGCCATCCAAACACTTTTTTTAATAAGCCAATGCAAAGTTTAAGGAATAATGGCAAATTCTCAGGACAAATAGAAAAGAATCAACCATTGTTTACAAAGATAGCCTTAAAATCTGTGACTTATATTGTTATTTAAGTTCTTTGTGGCCTAACACCTTATCACCTGGGAATGTGGGATAGGGGGAAATTGCCCACAAACTTGAGGAGAGGTCAGAACCCCTCACTCTGCTTGCAGCTTGCTGGCTTCTGGTTCCGATGACCAGCACACGATTGTGTGGGACCCGCTGCACCACAAGAAGCTGCTCTCCATGCACACGGGACACACTGCAAATATCTTCTCTGTCAAGGTGAGCAGGATATGCCACAGAACAAGTGAACAAGGTGACTGAGCTATGCCATGGTTGTGTTTGCATGTGTTTCCCAGGTATCCCTTGGGGTCACATACACCTTTGATCTGAGCATCTGATGGTGATTCCTGAAACCCCATCTCTTTTCCATATTCTGCTTTCTCTCTCGGAGCCAAGAAAGAGACCAGCTCTAAATGAACTTATGTGAGTGGTGATGGTGGGAGATATGGTTCTGAACATGCATTTAGACTCCCTTATCTGCCTTTTGGAAGCTATGTGGAGTAGGCAAATCACCTGACCTCTCTGAGCCTGTTTGCTCATCTGTAAAAAGGTAGTAGCTAAGGAAAAATCCCTCAGATTCATGAATAAATGAGTGAATAAATAGTTTA
This sequence comes from Corynorhinus townsendii, assembly GCA_026230045.1. Classification (NCBI taxonomy): domain Eukaryota; kingdom Metazoa; phylum Chordata; class Mammalia; order Chiroptera; family Vespertilionidae; genus Corynorhinus; species Corynorhinus townsendii. The sequence continues at coordinate 205,006,842 of JAPDVU010000002.1, read as the reverse complement.
ATTTTAAACAGGAAGTAGCAGTTCACAGGGTTGATGTTACCTGGCACAAGTGCTTTTAACTGTTATAGCTTTCATAGGAAATGGGTCTGCAGGTTTTGTGGTGGAGAGGAGAGGTGGGAAAGGGCCTTACAAGTGCCCTCAGACCTCTGGAGACCTATTATGTGGAAGTGGCATGAACCTTGTCCCTTTTGGTCCTAGATAACAGACCTAGGACAACAGCTATAAGTCCACAGAAGCAAAGGCATGCCTGATGAAGGAAAGAATTGTCTAATGCTTAGAGAAATTTGAAAAAGGTAGAATGGGCCCTCTGAGGATGTAGCTAATGTACTAGCACTGAGGTGTTCTGCTTGCTGGGGACTTTTATCTGCCAGGTTTAACGTTGGAGGAAAAGACCTTTAAGAACCTTTCCAGCTCTGAAATTCTGTCATGGGTGTATGTGAGAGTGAGGCTGTCCTTTCCTAGTTGATATCAAGAAGAATTACAGCATACCTGAAGAAGGCAAATTCAAGAGCGCAAAACCTACTTATTTCTCTAAACCCTTTTCCAAGCTGTGATTCTCCTCTCTGGCCCAGGGACAAATCCTAGATGAATTTCTGCTATTTCAGAGACAGAACAATGCTGGTTCACCTCTTTCATGGCAAACAGACTGCTTTCTGCCCCTGAAAAGTTTTAGGACCACTTTGAGTCTTTGAGGTCAGACCTGGGGAAAGGACCTAAGTTTTGCATCATAGAGCACAAAATGTTAAGTTCAGAGACCAGAATTTGACAATGGCCTTGATGCTCACTAATAGTATGACTTTGAGTAAGGCAGTTATATTCACAGACCTTCAGCCTCATCTTCTGTTAAAAAAAAAAAAGTGTGGAAAAGGATTCTTCTCTCCTTTGTGAATAAAACACTAGATATACTTACAGGAGTGGGCAAAAGTGAGTTTATAGTTGTTCGTATGGAAACAGTACAATAATTAATAAATAATAATACAAGAATAAATTTTGTATACTCACAACTGTAAACCTACTTTTGCCCACCCCTGTATTTAACCCACGACTTCCCCCTGGTGGCTGTTGCAGTGACAAGAGTGGCAGCGGTCACAAGTTCTTCCCAAGGGTTCTGTTTCTCTTTTGTGCATGGAGGATGTGCTGTCTCCACAGGATTAAAGACCACTAGTTGTCCCCTAGCAGGTTTGGCTAAGTGGATAGAGCCAATTAATAAGGCTTGCAGACTGAAGGGTTCCAGGTTCGATTCTAGTCAAGGGCACATGCCTAGGTTTTGGGCTCAATCCCCAGTTGGGGATGTGCCGGAGGCAGCCGATCAGTGCTTCTCTCTCATCGTTGATGTTTCTATCTCTCTCTCTCCCATCCTCTCTGAGATCAATAAAAATATATATATTTTTTAAACTACTAGTTGTCCCTAAAAGTTATTAAATTCCGTCTATTTCATCTAGCTCTTATCCTAGTCAGTCATTAGAGTAGTAATGTGTGGGAAAAGAGAATTGTTGCTTTTGCATTGGACATTTAAGTCAAGTGGGTTTAATTGTTTGAATGCAGAGTGTTGCCCGCCGCCCCCCATGCCTTTCGAGAAACTTCAGAAAAAAAGATAATCCAATCTTTTGAACTCAAGAAAGAAGAGAAGAACTCAACACCACATCCAAATATTTCTTTTCCTCAACACTGGTGATAGAACAGCATACTTTTTAAAAAATATTATTCAGACCTGGCCAGTGTGGCTCAATTGGTTGGAGTGTCGCCCCATACAATGAAAGTTCTCAGGGTTCAATTCCAGGTCAGGGCACATAACTAGGTTGTGGGTTTAATCCCTAGTCAGGGTGCATACAGGAGGCAACCGACCCATATTTCTCTTTCATGTTGATGTTTCTCTCTTCCCCCCCCCTCCAAAATCAATAAGTATATCCTCAAGTGAGGATTGTTTTAGAAATTACTGTTATACAAATTATGTAGCTATTTTGTTCTTATTATGTCTAGTATTGTTTTCAAGCTCATCAGAATGGTGGGGGTTCTCTCTCTCTCTCTCTCTTTTTTTTAAGAGAGCAGAAGGGAGAGAGAAACATCAATGGGAGAAACATCAATCAGTTGCCACCCTATCGGGGATCAAAGCCACAACCTGGGTATGTGCCCTGACCAGGAATTGAACCCACCACCTTTTGGTGTATGGGATGATGCTGCAACCAACCAAGCCACACTGGCCAGGGCTCACACTGAGATGTATCCTCCTGGTGCTCAGCCCTTTGCCAAGGTCTGGCATTTGAGCCGTTTCCAGCATTTGTCATTATAATGAGTTCCGTTCTGAGCATTTCTGCATAGGTCTCTTTTTCCTTTTGGAATCATTTCCCAGAACTAGAAATTTTGGAACAAAAGATAGAAATAGTTTTTATCTTTGCTACTTATTGCCAGATTGTTCTCCAGAAATACTAGAACCAATTTTAAACACTCACTCCCTTAAAACACTGCAAGTCCTTTTCATTTTAAGACTAATTTGTTACTTAACCCCCCGGCTATTCAGTAGCAGTCATGAGGCTGTATGGTGTTTGGGAGTCAAACAGTCCTGCTGAATGTTTGCCAAACCTCAGTTTTTAATGGGGTTATTTTATCTTAACTATAATAAGATAAAGTACCTGCCCTGTTGTCTAGCACATGGTGGTAACAGCTATGATTATCATGGACTCAGCTCTTACCTGTGGAAGAATCAGGAAAATGTTTCCTTAGGTAGTCTAGTCAGGACTAGGACGACTCTGGCAAAGTAAAGGTGCAGCCCCGATTTTGACCTTTAGGCCTGAGGACTGATGTTTGAGGTCCAAAGTTTCCCTGGTGGGTTGTCTTGGATGGGCTCATTTTCTTACCTGATACGGAAAGAGAAGGAGGCACTAACATGCAGGCCAGTTTCCTCCTATGGCCAGCCCGACCCCCACCACCTGCAATCTCTTCTTCAATCTCTCCGGAGCAGTTCCTGCCTCACGCTGGGGACCGCATCTTGATCACGGGGGCAGCCGACTCCAAGGTGCATGTCCACGACCTGACAGTAAAGGAGACGATCCACATGTTTGGAGACCACACAAACCGGGTGAAGCGCATCGCCACGGCACCCATGTGGCCCAACACATTCTGGAGTGCTGCTGAGGATGGGCTGATCCGGTAAGGGCCTGAGGCATTGATGGGGCCTGTGCCTCTCTCTGCCTGTTGGCTCCTCCCTCCCACCTGTCCATACCACTTCCTTCCACAGGCCTGACTCCTTCCCTCCAGCGGAGTTCCAGCCTCATTAGTCTGCCCAAAGCTGTCTGTGGACAAACTCAGCTGGGAACATTTGCTTCCCCTACTCTCACCTTCCCACTCTCTTCCCTCTCCTGCACTATATCCAGGCCTGCCGGCCTCCCACCACCTCAGATGCAGTGTCTGCCTCCTCTGGGTTTTCACACTGCCATTCCCTCTAGCTGGTTCTCTCTGTACTCAGCTCTTTCCGTGTCTGACTCTTTCTTACTCTAAGGAGATCTGCTTAAGAGTCACCTTCTCAGAAGCACCTTCTCTAACCACCCTAAAGTAGACCCCTCCCCCATTATTCTTTGTCTCAGTGGCCTGTTGTCGCTTCTGTTACTCTAGGCATCATCTGTAGTTACTTTATTTACTTACTGGTTTACCTTTTTTTGTCTGTGTCCCTCACTGAATGGTAAACTCTCAGAGCAGCTCTATGTCTGTCTTGTCTTGGGTTGTGTTCCTAGAGCCCAGCACAGTGCCTGGCACAAAGACACATTTGATACATTTCTCTTGAACAGTTGGTCAGTGGGCATATGCCTGTAAGGGGGAGAGTCATCCAGAAATGACACAGTGGACTGTCCCCTTTACCAGAGACCAGTATTGTCACACCTTTGCCTCTACTTCCCTTCATCCTAAAATGGTCTCATTGTCCTTCTTTAACTCCTCTCTTCAGATATAACCTTAGAACTTTTTCCTTGTCTCCCCAACCTACCTTAACTGCCTCCCTTAAAACTCTGTAGGACCTTGTGCCTTCTCCCCTGTTACAAAGAAGAGGTAGCTAAGTCGTGTATAAACTGTAACACAGAAATTAGAAGCAGGGCACTGAAGTCACACAGACCTAGGATCAAGTCTTGCCTCTGTCACTCAGTGTTTGACTGGGGCAAGTCACCTCACCACTGAACCTCAGTTTCCTCATCTATAAAATGGGAATCATCATAATATCTCCCTTATTGGCCTGAGCATTGAAATTGAGATAGTGCCAATAAAACCTTAGCATAATTTAGGAAGTCTTCACTTAATGTAATTTATAGGTTCTGTGACTTTAAGTGAAATGACATATAAGGAAACCAATTTTACCATAGCCTCATTGATATAAACAAGAGTTAAGTTCCCAAGAATCTTATCAACATTATAATGAAACAACATTGAAGGACAAAAAAACAAAACAAAATGATATTTGAGGACCTGCTGTACTTAAGACAGAAAGCAGTTGTTTAATGGTGAATACAATTCTACATTGCACTTGCTGACCTTGACTGACCAGGCTGTGTCAGGACAGCAGGTAGAAGCTGAGCATCAAGGATCTTGTGTAGGAGTGCCTCAGCACTTCGGCGTAGGCACAGTCAGGGAAGGTGTCCTAGTTAGAAGGCAAACATAAACTGGCCTTCCAGAATAGAAGGGATTTGGATGGGCAAGGTAAAGCAGGGTGGTTCCCAGCTCGAGCAAACGTGGAGTAAACGTGGCATGTACAGGATAGGAGTACTGTAGTGTAATTGACCCATGTTTAGAAAACTGAGGAACAAGGTGTTGGAGAGGGACGTAAAATCAGATCTTGAAAAGTTTGGAAAAAGTAAACTAACTAAAAGTACATTCATGTTGAAAATATTGAGGAATCACTGCAGTTTTGAGCTGCAGAGTTAGCTTAGAAAGATAAGGCGAACAGTGACGAGGTCATTGCATGTAGTAGCAGCGAAACAGCTCCCCAGGTTGCAATGATGGGTGTGTATTGCTGCCAGGTGGATGTTTGGCATGACCTTTGCACCTACCTGGATGAGAATCTTGGGCTTCTGTTGGCATTTGGCGTTTCTAGGTAGCTCTTAGATGATCTCCAGAATCTCTTTTTTGTCACCTCCATACTTCTTTTTCCTACGAGATTTAGTACAACAAGAATTAGAATTAAGGAGAGAGCAGTCTTAAGAAGCTACCCCAGCTCTACATTTACTAGCAGTGCTGTCCCAGGCAGGTTATTTAACTGCTTTGAACCTCAGTATTCTAATGGTACCAAGGGATGGTGTGAGGATTTAATTAGGTAATGCAAGTGCAACACTTTGGGACAATACTGGACACAAAGCAATTTCTCACTAAGTGTTAATAATCAGTAGTAATAGTATTAAGCAATAATACTGACATGTTTTGGGGTTTTGGGTTTTTTTTGTTTTTTTTTTTAAGGTGCAGTAGTGTTTACCTTGGGTTATGTTAGAATAAAACACTGTGAGAAGACTGCTAGAGGGCCTGGCACACAATGGCCACTCAAGAAATGAGAGTGGTTTTTGACATTATTATTTACAAACTGGTCCAGAGCCCCTCCCACTCACCTTGCATAACAAGGCCTTGGCTTCTCTGCCTTCAACACAGGGACGCAGACCTCAGTCCCCTAACTCTGTCCTCTCTCACAGACAGTATGACCTTCGGGAGAACAGCAAACACTCGGAAGTGCTGATTGACCTGACAGAGTACTGTGGCCAGCTGGTGGAGGCCAAGTGCCTCACTGTCAACCCCCAGGACAACAACTGTCTGGCAGTAGGGGCCAGTGGGCCCTTTGTGAGGCTCTACGACATTCGCATGATCCATAACCACAGGTATGAACAGCTCAGCCTCCTGTGGGCAAGTCCCTGGGAACCTGCTGCCCCTTTCCCTCATTGCCATGTCCTCTTCTTTTGGAGGTGGGTTTTTAATTTTTGTGATTAAAAAAATAATTTTTTTTCCTTTTTATTGAATATATTGGGGTGAAGCTGGCTAACAGAATTATACAGGTTAATTTGTGTAATTTAAAAAAAAACAACTTTAATTCATGCTTGTTTTGGAAATATGAAAAGTATAATTTAAAAATTACCCATAATCCATCACCTGAAAGAAATCACTATGTATAATACTTGCTGCTTGTTCTTTTACTATGAGTGTTTGTATAGTTATAATCTTGTATGTGCATTGCTTTAATGTGCATGTAAGTTGATTTTGTTCTTTTTTTCAAAAACAAAAATAGGATATACTAGAACCTCCACAGAAGTCCCAGACCCGAGCGGCTTTGCCAGCCTGGGTTTTATGGACTCTTGGGAGAGGTGCAGGAACTTGTGGCCTGCTTTACTTTTATTCCCAGGTGTGGGCGGCTTCTGTTGCTCCTCACCTGCTACATGACTTGGATTAGGCCTTGAGCTCTAGCTTTCTCATCTGTAAAATGAAGATAATGGGGACAGTTGGCAGGATCTGTTTGTTAAGCACTGTAATGTATGTGTCCACAGCCATCTAGTTGGGGGACATAAAGAAAGGTACTTTCTGTTTCTCTCAGGGATACAAACTTGGGTTTTCCTCTAGTGAATGTGGTCTGATCTAGCCAGGGGTAGTGCTAGGCATTGTAACGTATATGGTTTGCCTTTCCATCAGGAAGAGCATGAAGCAGAGCCCTTCTGCAGGTGTGCACACTTTCTGTGACCGGCAGAAGCCTCTTCCGGATGGTGCAGCCCAGTATTATGTAGCAGGTAGGTCTCAGCCCAGTTCTGGCCCCAAACTCTTGGCTGGGTGCTGACTCACTCTGGGGCAGTGCAGGGAGGTGGTGTGGCACAGTGGTCAAGAGCAAGAGTTTGAGCCCTAACCGGTTTGGCTCAGTGGATAGAGCATCGTCCTGCGGACTGAAGGGTCCCAGGTTCGATTCTGGTCAAGGGCATGTACCTAGGTCGCAGGCACATCCCCAGTGCGGGGTGTGCAGGAGGCAGCTGATCGATGTCTCTCTCTCATCGATGTTTCTAACTCTCTATCCCTCTCTCTTCCTCTCTGTAAAAAATCAATAAAATATATATTTTTTTAAAAAGAGCAAGAGTTTGAGAGTTCAACATTCTTGGACTATAGTTCTGACTGCCATTAACCAGCCATCATGTGACCTTTGGCAAATTACTGACCCTTGATGGATCTTAATTTCTTTTCTATAAAATGGGGTTGTAATGACCAAGTAATATGAAGCACATAAAGTAGCCCAGCCCATATGGTAAGGGCTCAACACTTGTTGCTGTTTTTATGATGAAGACGATTGCTGTCATCATATGGCTGATTTCACACAACTCTCTTGACCCCTTTTTGGGGTCCTGGGAGCCTCATACTAGAATGACTGGACTGTTCCCTGCAGGTCATCTGCCAGTGAAGCTGCCTGACTACAACAACCGTCTGAGAGTGCTGGTGGCCACCTATGTGACCTTTAGCCCCAGTGGCACAGAGCTGCTGGTCAACATGGGAGGGGAGCAGGTATGTACGACTGACCAAGTTGGCTCTGTCCCCCCACCCCCACCCCACCCCATACGCAGCAGCCAGGGCTGTGTACCTCATGTCCATGATGCAGACAAGAAGCCTTATTGTAAATGCCATTCTAGTGAAATGTGGGAATGACATAGTATCATTGGAATTCCCAGACAGGTACCCTAAGTTTTAGAACTGACAGACCTATCTTCAAATGCTGACCTTCTGTTTTCTAGCTGGGTACAGTGACTTAGAACAAGTCTCTTTTTTTTTCTGAGCCTTGGTTTCCTAATCTGCTGTTTTCCTAGGAGGAGATCTTGGGGTTCAGGCATGCAGCCAGGCTCTGGTTTAGGGCCAGCTTTGGGAAGTGTTCTTTGATAATGGCAGGTTGCTAAACCTTTTGTTTGCATGTTCTCAGTCAGAATATTTATTAAGCCTTGCATAAATTCGTTTATTTTACAAATATTGAACACATACTCTGGGACTAGCATTATCAAAAATATGAGGGAGACAAATGCAAAATATAATGCATCTCAGGCTAACGGGAGACACAGCAAGTGAAACAATTGATGACATTACAAGGTAAGGTATGATTTTGTACAAAAGAAGTGGAATGGAGAATAGGTGAGTGCCTGAGTTCAGAATAGAACTCTGGCTTCAGATTGCTGAGCCATCATCTGGCCTAAAGGTAGCATAAGGATGAGTGAGAGGCAGTCTAGCAGAGTGGTTAAGAGCTTGGTTTTGCGTCCTGGCTGTGTCACATGCTGCTTTTATGGCCCTGGATGAAGTAAATTCTGAGTGTACATTTCTTCATATATAAAGGGGATGGTAATAATAGTACCTCTTCCTGGGCGGGTTTTAGGATGAAATCAGATATCATATAAAACAACTAAAGTTACTGGAGCAAAGTAGGAAGTCAATAAATGTTAAGTAATAATAGACAATATTTACTGAGGGAAGTAACTAGCAGTGTTATTTTAGGTAAATTGCTTCTCTTTTCAGTCTTCAGTTTTCCCATCTGTAAAATGAGACATTGTACTTTGTGACTTCCGAGGACCTTTTCAACTTAAGCATGTGATTCTAGCTAATGACAGTATTTCCAGCAGGGACAGGAAGACTCTCCTGACTAAGGGTTGCTCTATAGAAACCCCTTCCGGCCTGGCTCAATGGTTCCCTGCTCAACACTCACTGTGTTCCTAAGAGGCACCCAGGCCTTGCTCAGCCACATGCTTACCTCACAGCCTCCATTTCTTCTCGACCCCTCCCCTCTAGGTCTATTTGTTTGACCTGACATACAAGCAGCGGCCATACACGTTCCTCTTGCCTAGAAAATGCCACTCCTCAGGGGGTAAGTTCTCCCTTGGGGTGTCCTTTAAGAGTACCTGCTGGGGAGCTTGAGTGTGTGCCACCTCTGCTAAGAAACCTGCCCCTTACCTTGGGCTGTGGCTGTGATCCTCCAAAAGGAGTAGATTTCTGAAATACACTACCTGTACAGTGAAAAAGAAGATAACAATAGGTCGCAGAAATCGGTCAGGGATTTGTGCCACAGCCCTTTTCACTTCCCTCTGAAAAAACAGGTTCTTCCCATGGTTGGCTCTTGAGGACCTGATATAGATGCCCTTCCCTTATTGTCCTAGATCAGTCTCATTGATTTCTTATTGGAGCCTAAAGTTGATTTAGACACGTTTGCACCCCCAACTCCAGCTAAGGGCAATACCAAGTTGAAGCTGAGTTCCTCTTCAGCCAGCAGAGGGCGCACATGGTTTTCTTTATGACCTTGTCTGCCACTCTGCAAAAAACTTGCTTTCTGGGAATAGAGCTTACTCTGGGAGGATGGCCTCACAACGGAACCAACAGACCCTGTGATGGAAGCTGCCAAGGAGATATGAGGACCTCTTCCTGAGTTGTTGCTATTCCTTTCTCCCCATCCCCTGCCAGAAGTTCAGAATGGCAAGATGTCCACCAATGGTGTGTCCAACGGCGTGTCCAATGGCCTGCACCTTCACAGCAACGGCTTCCGGCTGCCAGAGAGTAGGGGATATGTGAGGTGAGACCAGCTCACTTGTCCAGTCCTCCCAGCCTCAATTACATCTGTAGACTAGAGGGAGGAGGATGTCTTATAACCCTTCCTTCGGACCCCCACCCAGGCACATACCCCAGAGCCAGAGGACTGGGGCACGTAATTTTCTGGAGGGTGATTAATGGTCCCAATGCCACTCCTACCTGGTAGGACTCCAGTCATGCTCAGACTGAAGCTCTGGTCTCTTGAACCAGAAGCTATAGTCAGGACCCAGAAGCTAAGTGCCTCTTATCACTGAGCTCCTTCCCAAAGGGCCCTACACAGATGGGCCTCTCCTATTATATTTTTATCCATCCCAGAGCATCTTCTGACCTCTGTTCTCTGTCAGGTCCTGAGCTGGGCTTTGGATACAGAGGTTTTCAAGTCCTCTAGCCCTTGAGAGAAACAGAATTCTTTCTAGAGAGATCCATGGGAGGGACTTGGGTGGTCACAAGGTTCAGCTTAGTATAGAGGCAGGTGGGGTCAGGTACTATCATGCCCAAGAGTTTGGTTAAAAATTGCCTTAAACCTGTCTAGGACAGCTTCATTTATTCTTCAATTGTTTGTTTACTGGCTCAGAGTATCTGGAATTGTACCCATTACCTGTCATAGTAACTTAGGCCAAGGATAGGAGTGGTCCCCTCTTCTAGATGATAGTGCAGATCCCAAAGGCCAAGAAAGCTTGGGTGACCTTCAGACACGGCTACAGACTTCCTGAGGGTCTGCTCTGATCTTCTTTGGCTGGCCTGACATGGCTCTGCATCCCCCATAGCCCCCAGGTAGAGCTGCCCCCATACCTGGAGCGTGTGAAACAGCAAGCCAATGAGGCTTTTGCCTGCCAGCAGTGGACCCAGGCCATTCAGCTTTACAGCAAGGCTGTGCAGAGGGCCCCTCACAATGCCATGCTCTACGGGAACCGAGCTGCTGCCTACATGAAGCGCAAGTGGTGAGTGGGTCTGGGCCAGGGCGAGGGATAAAGGCAATGGGCCTGATAGAGCCCTGAGTGATGGTAGTAACATCCCACAGCCTCTTAAGGCCTCTTGGTCCCAGGGCTCTCCTCCCCTCCTCTAGGCTGGGGGTGGGCAGACACCCGACCCATTAGTCAGGATGTCTCAAGCACCAGGGAAGCTCACAGTTAAGTGGAATATGCACACTTCAACGTGGTGCTTTGTTATTAAGTGCTATGGTTACTGGGGAAGTAGGAACTGAGAGAATGGTTAATCCCAACTGTTGGAGAATTGGACCTGGAGGTGGACTTTGAAGGAGCAGCTGAATCTTGCTAGATGGAAATGAGGTGTTTGGTGATTTCAGTTAATATTTGTCTAAAATGATTCTGCCGCTGCTTGACCTTGGGGAGTGCTTTCCTGGCTCTTAAACCCTTTGGACCAAGCACAAACAGGGTCCCAGGTATCTGAAGCTGGCTGTGGGTCGTGCTGTGTTGTAGTGGCCAGTGGTAAAGGAGTAGGTCCATATCTTAAAGAACCCTTTATCTTTGGGGATCCTCAGGGCCCCCAGCCCTTTCTGCCTGCAGCACCAGCAGGCAAGCAGACAGGCAGACCCCATCCCCCAGCTAGGGCCAGGACTAGAGATGGATAGAGCTGGGCCCACAGCCATTTCTGCTCCGTCTGGCATCCGTCGGCTCTGCCCAGACAGACAGGCCAGCTGGTGTGCCATCGTCTGGCTGCAGCTAGGCAGGCCAGAGAGGGAAGCTTAAGAAACCCACTCAAGTCAGCAGGATGGTGGGTGGGGGTTTGGGAAGGTGCTACCCCACAGGCCTTAGCTGAGGCATCAGGAGCTTGCCAGGGCTCAGATGGCAGCCAAATCTAGGACATGACTGTTTGAGGGCCATCCTGAGGTGTTTCACCTCACTGTCCCAGCAGTTGGGTGGGTCCTCATCCAGACTCTAGCCTGAGAGCTGTTTCACTCCTGCTAAGAGAAGCTGATAAATTCCCAACCCATGGGTGCCCTCGACATGTTCTCTGAGCTCCTACTATGCACTAGGTACTAGGGACACAAAGTTGCCACTCTTAAGTTCTTGTGCCCCGGAGCGCCCAGCCTCTGGACAGGGGACAAAGACAGGGACATGGTCTGTCATCAAAGAGGCAGGAAGCAGTAGGTCTTTTGGAATGGTCTGACCATTCAAAAAAAAAGGTTGGGTCGCTTTAGTTCAGCATCAATCAGGAAAGCATCAGGAAGATGTGGTGCTGAATGGGCTTTAAGTGTGGGCAGGCTTAGACAAGGAGATGAAGAGGAGGAGGGGGCTGTGGGGGAAGGACATTCCCAGGGAGATGAAATGGTATGAACAAAGGCTTGGGGGTGGGGGACTGACTGAAGAGCTTATTTGCAGAACAACAAATCCATTTGGCTGGAGCAGAGGGTTCGGGAAGGGACTGGCAGGAGATGAGTCTGTGAGGTAGCCTGGGGCTGGCCTAGGAAGGACTTGGAATGCAGGGCAGTGGCTGTGTTTTGGCCTCGATTCAGTGGATGATGGGCAGCTACTGAAGAGTTTTGAGCAGAAGAGGGATGTGCTGAGGGCTGTCCTTTCAGGGAGATTGATCTGGCAGTTCGTCTGGATGGGTGAGCCCTGGGGCTAGGCTGCGCTCTCCTTATTGTCTCTCACATGCCTGCCAGTGACCCCTAGAATGTCACGTTCTGTCCAGGCCAGGCTCCCCAGGGCTGCCATCTGCTCCTGGATGCAGTGGGAGCTGTCGCCCTCTGGCTCCTGGCTGGTCTCTGGCTGGCTCTCCCCAGGAGCTCTGAGGGGCACCTTGCAGGTGGTAATTGGTTTCTAAACAGGCTGGCTCCCTCATCACAGCCACTGGTTCTGACACTGGCCACACCATGGAAGCACTCCGTCTGCTTCCTGCCCCACACTGGCTGAGCTGCTTGTTCTTGGTCTGAGCATGGCTGCTGCAAGGGATGGATGCTCCCCTGAGTGCTGTAGGAGAGAAGGGTCAGGAGGACGTTTCCATGTAGGGCCTGCTTTGGCCCTGTGCACAAGGCTTGTGAGCTGTGCCTCGGAGGAGGAGCCACCAGGTCTGGTCTGGGAGCGCTGGTTGGCATAGTTGGGTCTTAAGCCCAGAAGGGAATAAAATAGCTCCCAAAGGAGAAGTTGCTCCTGTGATCCGTCTGGTTCTCCAGATGAGAGGTAGGAACCATCTATGGGTGCTAGGGAGTGTGTATCTTATATTCTGGCACAGGGTGGGAGGAGGGGCTTCTCCTTTGACCCCGCCCCTCTTACTCCTCCACAAAGAAATATTTTCGTTTCCCTTCACCCATGCTTCAAGAGGTTGGAGAAGTGAGTGGGGATGATTTGTAGCTACTGGTGTGCTTGCTGCCACCCGCCCCACCACCACCACCACCACCACCATCAGCTTCCAGAAAGCTGACTCTGCCAGTCTGTCAGGCCCCATCCTCCAGCCCCAGGAGGTAGAGGCCACAGCTGCTGTGGATCAGTCAGCCAGGACAGAGGGGGGTCTGGCCGAGGGCTTATTGCCTGCTGGTGAGACCCTAAGTCTCCCGCCTGGCACTTCTGGCTTCCCCAGACCACAGAAGTGTCCTTGAGGGCTCCCTGCCTTGGACATGGCTTTGAAGGCCAGTCAGGGAGATTTGAGGAGGTGCATGGAGGAAGAGGGAAGGAGGGCTTGGGGAGTCTGAGATGGGCAAGATGCCAGGCCTTCTGCTGCAGAGCTGCGGGTGCCTGGGGTGAACGGGTACGCAGGAGCATGCTATGTCCAGCAGAGGGCAGCCTGACACTGGGTTTTGCCATACACTCATCTCCCACCCCACCCCCAAGACCTCAGGGTTCCTGGCTTGCCTCCTTAACATACTTGGTCTCCTGGGCTGAGCCAAGGCTCTCTTCATCCCTAAGTACCCTTGGTCTGAGATCTGTCAAAGATGGGCTGGGGTGGCCACAGAAAGTGGGGACTGAGTGAGGATGATTCTTTGCTTGCCATGTGGCCCCACCTCCAAGCCACACTCTCTTATCCAGGGATGGTGACCACTACGATGCCCTGAGAGACTGCCTCAAGGCCATCTCCCTAAATCCATGCCATCTGAAGGCACACTTCCGCCTGGCCCGCTGCCTCTTTGAGCTCAAGTATGTGGCTGAGGCCCTGGAGTGCCTGGATGACTTCAAAGGGAAGTTCCCGGAGCAGGCCCACAGCAGCGCTTGTGATGCATTGGGCCGTGACATTACGGCCGCCCTCTTCTCCAAAAACGATAGTGGTGAGTGGGCACTGAAGAGGGGCTGCCGTTACTCTTCCTATTTGAGGTGCTACATGACATTCTGGGGAGGACCTGGTTCTGGGGTTAGAGAGGCAGGCCTGGGTTCAGATGCTGATTCAGAAGCCATGTGACCTTGAGACACTCACTTGGTTTCTTTGCGACTCAATTTCCTCATCTGAAAATGAGGAAGGATAGCACTTCCCATTCTATGAGGATTAGCAATAGCCTACCTGGTGTAGTGCCTGGGATAAGAGTAGGCCGAGCCCAGTCAGGACGTGTAGGTTGCAGGGCATTCTCACCCCTCACAGACAGGGCCTTGGGCATCTGAGTGAGGGGCAGCTGCTGGGGTTGTGCTTGTTCCCGTTGGCACACTTGCAACAGAGACGGCAGCAGAGGGCAGTGGAAATGCCTTGGGTGCAGGGTGTAGAGCCTCGGGTTCCAATCTCAGCTCTGCCATGTGGTGACCATGTGACCTTGGACAGAGCACAGCCTCTGAACCTGCTGCCTTACGTGCACAGAGAGCATTTGAAGCCCTGCTCAGCTCACCCCATTAGCTGTGGAGAGCAGGCTGGGTGATTGTAGTGTGGTCTATAAACATGAAAGGTGAGCTCACTGGAGGCAGACATGGACGCCTACCTCTCCCCTTTGCAATTTATTAATCATGCCAGTGATCCGTTTGCTTGAAGTTATCAAGCATTTGCCATGTGCCAGGCACTGAGCTGAGTCCTGAGAATAGAGCTGTGAACAAGTCAGATGGGATTTCTGCATCCATAGAGTTTACAGCCTAGTGATGGAACCAAGGGGTGAAGGAGAAACTAAGAGTGGGATGAGTACCATGAGGACCTGATATGGTACAGGTATATGGGGGAGGGCTTGACGGCAGTCTGGGGTTCTTGAGGGAGAAACATTTAAGCTGAGATCTCAAGGGTGAAAAGGAAGAGTTAACGAGGTACAAAGTGTAGCTATGGGAGATGAATAGTTCCTGGCATAAGGACCAGCGCATGCAAAGGACCTGAAGCAGGAAGGAACAAGGCACTTTTAAGGCACTGAGAAAATTGGTGTGATTTTACCCAAGGCCCTTAATCCATCAGTGCCTCAGTTGGGATCCATGACAACTTCTAGAAAGGAAGCGCTTGGACCTCACTGCCTTCAGAACTATGGATCTGTTTAGAAAAATCAACCCTTCAAACTTTCTGGGTAGTGCTTCATCCGCCTCTCCCTGCCTCTCACCGCCACAGAAACAGACCTTGTGCCTGTGCATCCTTGGGGCTTCCAGACATTATTCAGGGACCTGAGCCAAGGCTCTCCTGGCATCAGAGGTCTCATTTTCAATATCATCAAGGACTGGGTCCAAAGAAGCTTCTCTCCCACGATTGTTCCCAGTGTTCTAGGGCAGGGGTAGAGGGCGGTAGCCTACACTGCAAGTACTTGGGCTGAACACGGGGGAAGATGGGAGAGGAGAGAGGGGGACTGGACCCTCACCTTTCCTTGCTTTCTGCCCCCAGAGGAGAAGAAAGGAGCTGGTGGTGGCGGTGGCCCAGTCCGCCTCCGCAGCACAAGCCGCAAGGACTCCATCTCAGAAGATGAGATGGTACTGCGGGAACGAAGCTACGACTACCAGTTCCGCTATTGTGGCCACTGCAACACCACCACGGATATCAAGGAGGCCAATTTCTTCGGCAGGTCTGAGGCCTTGTAGAGGAGCAGGGCACAGCCTGATTGGGCAGGAGGAGGTTGGGGGGCGTGAGGGCATACTTCTTCTAGAAAAGTCTCAAGTCCCAGTTCTGCCTCTGTACCCTGGGGCAAATGGCTTCACCTCTGTGGGCCTCAGTTTGTTTAAATAAAACCCTAACCCCCACTCATGAAGCCACAGTGAGGACTAATGAGGTAATTCGTAAGCGCATCCAATGCAGTACCTGCGCTGTCCCTCCATCTCCCACCCCCTCCTCCCTCTGCCTCCATGTGTGGAGTTTGGTTTCTTTATCTGGGTGCTTGGAGCCTCCTCCTGCTGGAGGTATGAGGCAAGGACCCTCAGAGGCTGGCAGTCTTGGCACACCTTTCATGGTCAGAACAGTGCCTCAGGCACTGAGGGACAGCTTGTGTCCCACGCACCATCACCCCCACCCCTCCTTTGTAGATGTTGCACTTTGGTAGGTAAAACACATGAACGTGGGTCGAGAACCTCTCCACCAGGATCCCCCTAACTGTCCACAGTGTGTAAAATGTGGGGTCTCAGTCCAGGAAGGCAGGACCACTGAAGGAAGGCTTAGGCAGGGTGTTCCCAGAGACACACGACCCAATCCTGGCACCCAAGGAGCTTAGGATGTAGTTTGGGGATAGTAACTTGGAGGCCCCAGGCATTCCCTGGCTCCGAGTTAAGAGAAAACAGAGACTGGAGCCCGGCAGTATGGAGAGGACTACCATATGCTGAGTCAAGTGAAGACCCTGGTGTTTGGGGGCTGAGCAGATACAGAATTCCCTAGTCCCCCTTGCCCTAAGCCACACAGCCTCTCCTTGAGGCTGTAGGGCAGTACCCCACCTGACCTCCCTGCCCTTTGCCACCCCCCGCCAGCAACGCTCAGTACATCGTCAGTGGCTCTGACGATGGCTCCTTCTTCATCTGGGAAAAGGAGACCACCAACCTAGTCCGCGTGCTCCAGGGGGACGAGTCCATTGTCAACTGCCTGCAGCCACACCCCAGCTATTGCTTCCTGGCCACCAGCGGCATCGACCCTGTTGTACGGCTGTGGAATCCGCGGCCAGAGGTGAGGGTGTAGACAAGCTGGCCGAAGCCAGACAGTATGGAAGGTAGGGATGGACCCTGTGCAGGGCCTCCGGCTGAGCCTGTGAGGGTTGGGAAGGGAAATGGGTCCCATGGAAGGTGAGTGAGCTCTCACTCGAGGCTCAGGATTATGAAGGTGGGAGCCATTGAGTTCTGACAGTTCCAAATACCATGGGCAGTCCCAGGGCCAAGAGCTGCCTTTGAGGGCCATATCTGTGAGCAAGCTGTGAGGTTATCTCACAGGGCACAGTAACCAAGGGCAGGGCAGGGAGGGAGCCAGACCAGCTCCAGCACCAGTCATGAGAAGGGGACCCCAGGCTCCCAGGTACCCTACCCCTCATATAACACTGTGGTGTGTCCCCCAGAAGCTGTGCGGAGGCCTATCCCTCAGTCACATGGAAGTGTTCAGGCTTTGGAGTCTGGCACACCTAAGTTTGAATCCTGGTCCCTTCACTCACTGCCTAAGGGACTTAACCATCTCTGACCCAGGTTTTTGTCATCACCACACTGGAATGGGAGTGACAGCACCACCTCAAAAGGTTGCGTAGGAGGACAATGTGGCCCCTTCCACTCCCAGGGCGGGTCGCCAGGTGGGCCAGCCTGAGGCTTCCAGGGCCCTCTGTCCCGCCACCTCCCTCTTCCCAGCTGGCAAAACAGAAGGCAGTTGGTGTCTAATTCCAAAGTCAATTTTCTTCGAATTTTAAAGAGAGCTTCCAGGGCCCTCCCTTGAGAAAGGAAAAGAAAGATAAAGGAAGGGCTGTTGGGAGTGACAACAGCAAAGAATGGGAGTTGTATCTGTACCCCCTCCCTAGGCACCCAGTATGTGTCCTCACTCACATATGCCCATGCATGGTCCCTTATGTACATGTCCTGATGTGGTGTGTACCAATCATTTTCTGGTGCAGACCACAACATGCATACACTGATGTGTGTATTCCCCCCCAGTATCTATCCCAGCATGTGGATCCCTTACATATATCTCAGGGTGTTGTGTCCCTTCCCATGTGGGTATCCCTCACATATGTCTTGGTGGGTGTCCCATGCATATTCCAGTGTGTATGTTCCTTCTATCCATGTACACATATGGACAAACTGATATAAACCCACAGACATCTGGTGTGCACATCCTCCTCCATATGTATACCTCAGTCTGCGTGTATGTCCCCTACACATATGTGTGCCTCTCCTATACATCCTGGCGTCCCTCCCCCACAGAGTGAAGACCTCACAGGCAGAGTTGTGGAGGACATGGAGGGCGCTTCCCAGGCCAACCAGCGGCGCATGAACGCAGACCCATTGGAAGTGATGCTGCTCAACATGGGCTACCGGATCACAGGCCTGAGCAGTGGGGGCGCTGGGGCCTCTGACGATGAGGACAGCTCCGAGGGTCAGGTGCAGTGCCGGCCCAGCTAGACCCTCAGCCCTGGTCCCCAGCCCCTGCTACTGGCTGGGCCCTCCACCCTGGGCAGGAGGGCAGGGGGTTCTGTTTTGGTTTGTCTTCCCCCCACCCTATTTGTTCATTTCCCTTGTTTTGTTTGTTAGTTTGGCATTGGGGGTGGGGGTTGCTACAGTTTGCTGGCTTTCAGACTTTGGGGCAGATTGCCCTTGACTGACCCCAGCCCTGAGCAAAAGAGCAGGAGGGGAAGCCCCTCCCTTTGCCCCCCACCTCCCCTCCCAGATCCCTGGAGGGCTCTGGCCTGCCTCAGGTGTGGAGGCCAGGCTGAAGCTGTCTTCAAGGGCTGCCCTCCATTCTGTTGGCAGCAGGAAGGGGATTGGAATTCCCAGTCCATAAGGGCTAGCCTTGACCTGTTGCCACTCTTGCTCCCTGACTGGCAAGGCTAGCTCCCTCCTCCGTGGTCTTCAGGGAAGGCTCTGAAAAAGGACGGGGTCCCACCCTCCCTCCAGAGCCACTGTGTCTGGGTGGAAGCAGAAGGAAGGATGGGAGCCCTGGACCTGGTGTGGGCAAGGCCAGGCCACTGTGCCTGCTCTCACTGGCCACCTCTGGGTACTCGGCCTTTCCTGAGGACCTTGGTGGGGGAGAGGGGGCACCACACTGTACCCTGCCTACCCATGCCAGCCCTTCTACACTACGGCTACTCTCCTTTCTCAGGCGCTCCTGGCCTCACTGTGACCTTTCTGCCAGAGCTCCCAGCCAGGCCTACTCTTGCTGAGGTGGGGCTCTCTGCTAAGGGCCCTTCTTGCCCTTTCTCCCCTTCCTCTCACCCCACATTCAGAGCCGCCACAAAGACCAAAGAAGTGATGGCTTTTCTCTGTCCCCTGCTGCTCTGGGGGGAGGAGGGTGAATCTCCTGAGCCACTCAGATGGGAAAGTCCCTAACTCAGTCCCCTCCCTCCTCAGCAGCCCCAAGCTTTACACTGGATGCAGCGGTCACCCCACCACTCACCAAGCCCCCCCTCTCTCTGCCTCCTTGGCTCTCAGCTCAGGAGCTGCTCCTAGTAGTTGGTTCATCCTTCCTCCCCTCTCCCTCCTCCCTCCCCTCAGTGCTTACTTGGCTCCAGCCCTCCAGCTGCAGCCTCTGGGGAGAAGCAGCCCCCCTTCTTTTTCTCCCTCCCTCAGCCCCTGTCTCTGCCAGGTGCCTCCTCTCAGTCAGGCTTCAGAGCAGCCCTGGAGACAGGAGGGCCATGTTAAAAGCTTTTTCACAGTTTTAAGAAGACAGGGGGGTGAGGATAGTGGTGGGGGGTCTGGCACTATCTCGTCATTGCTTTAATCCCAGCAACACAGGTGGCAGCTTCTCTCCCCCTCCCACCCAGTCCCTCTTTCCACCCCTCTCTTCTCCTTGGTAATGAAGTCTATTTATTGGCGAAGGAAACAGCTGCTGCTCCTCCTGCTGCTGGGACTTGCTCCCCTGTCTCTTCTTCATGACCTTTCTCCAGCCAAGGAGGGGAGAGCCAGGAGTATTGGGGCTGGGCCCTGGGCCCACAGACCAGCAGGGGCCCCTTTGCTTTCCTGTGTTTGAGCTGCCCACCATTTCCTCTCTCCTTGCTTTCCACCCACTCTCCCTCCCTCCCCACTGTGCCCTGCCTGTCTAGCCCTGGCCCTGCAGTGTGGAGAGACACACAAGCCTTACTGTTCTCTGGGGGCAGGAGCCGAGCCTTTTTGTTGCTCCGCTCCCAGGAGAGTGAGGGTGACGCAATTGATTAAAACTGTTTTGTTCTAGGTATGGTTGGTTGCATTTGTGTGGTGCAAATGGGTACTGGGACCAAAGGGAGGGTACCTGGTCCCTCACCTCTGTAGCTCTGTGACTTTGAGTAACCACAGCTCTACCAGGCAGAATGAGGCCTGCCTTGGGAGCGTGCCTGTGAGAGCAGCCACCCGGCCTAGCAGGGCTCAGTCCAGAGCCCGGAGCTCACTGGTGGCTGGCTGTGATTTGCAATAACCAGCTCTCACTCATCCGTAGAATAAGGAGGTTAGGGTCTTAGTGGTTTTTCAAACTTTTAAATTAGAACCCAAACAAGAAGTAGACATTTTACATTGCAACCTAAGATACCTATGCTTATTTGTATACAATGAACGTAAATTTTATACAATAACACCCTTGCTACATGCAATGTGTTCTATTTACCATGCTATTTTATTAATGAGAAAAAATGCTGGTTATAACCCACTAAATGTATTTCACAGCCTGCAGGGTTTTTTATGTGTCCTGGATTGGAGGATTTCTTAGACCAGGGGTTCCCAAACTTTCTCAACTCACACTTATCCCCACCACTTTAAAAAATTAGTGTGTCTCAGTAATTTTTTTCATAGACCCCCTAACCCAAAAGAAATACCTCACAGTTTGATTTACTAAGTAGCTGAATCAATAAGAATTTATGTCTTACCAAGCCAGTTGTCATTTTAAAAATACTATATATAAATGAAACAATATTTTTATTTATTTCTTAAATAACTACAATAATTAGTGGGATCCGTGTGCTTGTTAGGCACTGAAAAACATGTCAAACTCTCTAATCAGATTGGAAACCACCACCCTCATTTCCTGTTGCACACTGACTTTTATTTGCTTTTTATCATAGCAACCACTAGAAACGCAGGTTCTCAAAGAGGACATTAAAAGAATGTAGCACAGCCTAATGATGAAACTGAACTACCTTGAACTGGTAGTTCTCTCCATAGCCAACAGATGTTGACTATCTCAAATTTTAAACATTCTACTGTGCCCCCTGTGAATTTAATGTGGCACCCTAAGGTGCCTTGATGCACAGTTTGGGAACTGTGTCTCAGTACCGTAGGAGCAATAGTTTCACTATTGAAATTTTATTATTTTTTCTGTTTGCTCATTTGAAAACCAGGCTGGGGCCAGTGGGGTATGCTCCGCTTCGTACAGGAGACTGACAGGAAGGAGGTCCTGCCAGAAGCAAGTGCTGTGGGCTGGTGTCATTCCTCTGTGTTCCCAAATTGACGTCTGCAGAAGCTTTTTCAAAACATTTGCTGACCAGGCAAGGGAAAGACAATGTTCTAGGCCAAAAGCATGTAGTGCAAAGTCCCAGAATCCCTGACGGAGCCCGAGTAATTCAGTTCAGCTGCACTGCAGAGGGAGGGGTGGCCCAGGGATGAAGGAGCGGTCAAATTGTGGAGGGCGCCCTGGGCTTGGTGAGCGACGGTAGGCTTCATCCTGTAAGCAAGGAGGAGCCGATGGAATATTTCACTAGGGATTTCCTTTCATTTGGAGTTACTACTCTTTTTTTAAAATATATATATATTTAAAAGCAGTTTTAGGCATAAAGAAAAGTGAGCAGATAGTACAGAGTCCCAGATACCTCCTTTCTTCCCTGGCTAAGTTTCCCCTATTGTTAACATCTTGCCTTAGTATGGTATATTTGTTACAATTAATGAACCAATATTGATACATTATTATTCACTAAAGTCTATAGTTTAGAATAGAGTTCACCTTTGTATTGTACAGTTCTGTCGGTTTTGACAAATGCATGATATCGTGTATCCACCATTACACTGGCATACAGAATCACTCACTGTGCTCCACCTTTGCAGCCCTCATCAGTTGCCCTTCAATAAAAAAGAAGTACTTAGGAGAAAATAACTTGCAAAATACATCAGATAAAGGACTTCCATCCATAATATACCAAAAGAACTCTTAACAATGTGAAAACAACCCAATTTAAAAAGTGGGCAAAAGATCTGAATGAAAATCTTACCAAAGAGGACATACAGGTGACTAATAAACATGAAAAGATGCTCAACACCAGGGCATTATAAATTAAGTCAACGAAATACTGCCACACGCCTCCGGGATGGCTAGAGTAAAAGCTGACAAGACCAAAGGATGTGGAGCAACAGGAACTCTCGCTCGTTGCTGGTGTGAAAGCAAAATGGTGCAGCCACTTGGGAAGATAGTTTGGCGGTTTCTTACAAAGGAATGTAGCCTTGCCATAGGATCCAGCAATTGCTCTCCTTAGTATGTACCCAAATAAATTGAAAACTTGGGTCCATGCAAAAACATGAATGTTTATAGCAGCTTTAGTCATAATTGCCAAGTTCTGGAAGCAACCAATAAGTCCTTCAAAATGTAAATGGATAAACTGTGGTACGGCCATGCAATGGAATATTATTCAGTGACAAAAAGAGCTCTAGCCAGAGACGTGGAGGAACTTTAAATGCATGTTGCTCAGTGAAAAAGGCCAGTCTGAAAGCCACACTGTGTGATTCCAACTATATGACATTCTGGAAAAGGCAAAACTAGAGACAGTAAAAAGATCATGGTGTTCCATTTTTTATGTGCTTCCGCATATGTGACATCCAAAGCTCTCACCAACCCTGCTGATACTGATAGAGAGCCTGGGGCAAAGATAAACCTACACAGTGAGTGTATAGCAAAACAGACAGAAGTGGGACCCCTGTGTCTGTGGTGGGCAGGTGTAGCCCCAGAGGCCGGCTGCCAGTCTTTGTGCTTAGGAGCATGCTGAAATGTAATTGCAGAACTTAAAAGGCAATAAGAGATCATCTAGCTCAGAGGTTCTTAGTTCTGCCTATACATTACAGGCACCCAACATACTTTTCAAAACGACCAATGCCCCACCCACCCCAGGGATTCTATTTTAATTGGTTGGAGGTAGGTCTCAGGCATCCACCCATTATTTTAAGTCTGAGATTCATTCTAATTACCAACAGAGCTAAGAACCACTGATCTGGCCCTACCCCACATTGTACAAACAGGGACAATGAATTCCAAAGAGGGGCAGGAAAAGGATGGGCTGCCTAAGGACCCCAGTGAGTTAGAAGCAAACTCAGGACTGGATCCCTATCTCTGATTCCTGGCCCAATGCTTTAGAAGTCACTTTCTTATTTAATGTCATGTACTTTTGAGCTCTTAAGTGCCTGGCACTGGCTTACTGAAAATGCACACCACAAACTAGCCCCTGCCCTCCCAGAGCTGTCACCGTATCTGGAAGATGTGGAAGAGCAAATACGGAGGTTGTGCAAGAGCCCTGCATGTATCTCATTGGGAACTCTGAATCCTCCCCATTCAGCTGCCATCAAGTGCCCTGCTGCGTGCCAGGCTCTGTCTGGCAGGGAAGGAAGGCATACTGATGGACACGACCGCAGGCATGAAGCACTCTTGTTTGGATCAAAAGTAGGTTCTGGCCCGACCCGTGTGGCTCAGTGGTTGAGCATCAACCTATATGACCCAGGAGGTCAAGGTTCAATTCCTGGTCAGGCCACATCCCCAGGTTGCGGGCTCAATCCCCAGGGGGTGTGCAGGAGGCAGTGATTCTTTCCATTGATGTTTCTATCCCTTGCTCTTCCTCTGAAATCAATAAAAATAAATATTTTAAAAAAATAGGTTCTGGTCTTACTTAATGAGGCCATAGTTTGCACCTGTTATAGTAATTTACAGAATCTCAGGCTAGCCTCATCCACTCATTAATGGCCCTAAAAGAAGTCACCAGCAGAGACAGCCCAGGATTGAGACTCAGAACGCCAATCCTAATACATACTTAGATCTCAGGAAAGTTCCTGAGCCTCCCCCAACTCACCTTCATCGGTAAGATGGGTGTTACGATACTGCTGTAGTTACTTCGCCTCATTGTAAGGAAGCTCCAGCTCATACTGAGGTTATGCACATCAAAGTGCTTTTTAAGTGGTTAAGAGTCCTACAAAGATAATGTGTGGTCTTTTAAAAAATATATGTATTTTTACTGGTTTTTAGAGAGAGAGAGGGAAAGGGAGAGATAGGAACATCGATGAGAGAGAAGCATCACATTGATTGGCTACCTCCTAAATGCCCTCCATCGAGGACTGAGCCTGGAACCCAGGCATGTGCGCTGGCCAGGAATCAAACCAATGACCTTTTGGTGCACGGGACAACGCTCAATCCACTAAGCCAAATCCGCCGGACTTAACTGCTGTAATAAGTAACACTGATGTTTATTTGGGGCCAGGAACTGTTCAGGTGTAACCTATCAAACCTTACAGGAACCTTACAAGATGTGAGTTATCATTTCCCATTTTAGAGATGGGGAAGCTGATGCCCTGACAGGTCAGTTACTTTCCTAAAATGTGACAACCACTGACAGGTTCAAACACTGGGCTTGCTGTCCAATGTTTATCCACAGTGCCTTACTGACCACCTGGGAGTAGAAGACTTAGATTCTGAGCCTAGCTGTGCTTTCTACAATCTTGGGTATGTTTGTCCATCTATAAAATGGGATGGAAAAGAAAGTCATAAACTCTGATATCTAACGCATCAGAAGGTCTGTTCTCAAAGGATCCCCTCCTCACCATGGAAAAGTTTGGAGCGATCCTGGGAGACAGTCTAGGGTTTTGTGGGGAGAACCCCAGTCTCCAGGAACCAGAGAAGGTAATGAATGGAACAGAAGCAGAAAGGCTGCAGGAGAGAGGACACCGCTCCCACACACCACACACTGCAGAATGCCCAGCAGCTCCTCCAGCCTCCTCCGTGACCGGCCCTGGTTCAGCCCTGCTTCCCTGGGTTATTGATTGAGACGGTTCTTCCCCAGAGCCTTAAAGGGGACCATCTATGGCCAACAAATAGCTCCAGTGACACTCCCTGAGCACTTCCTATCTGCCAGGTGCTGTGCTGAATACAGGAACCAATAGATCTAGTCAGTTCCCTTCTCAAGAAGTTCGCAGTCTCTTGGGGGAGACAGGCGTGTAAACAGCTAATGCAGGTACACATGAATATTCAATAGGTGGAAACAGCCTCCGTGCTCTGGGAGCAAAGAGGAAGCATTTGTTAGAAGCCTTGAAAGCGGTGTAGGAGAATAGGGGAAGGGCATTGTGCTGAAGGAACAGTGTGAGCAAAGACAAGAGGTATGCAGTGCCTCTGACTGGCAGACATCCCAGTGCCTTAATGCCAAGCAAGTCCCAAGGGAGACAGAAATGAGGGTGGAAAAGAAGGGGCCAGATCATGGGGGCCTTGAATCAGGGTGAGGAGTGAGATGCCTGAGGGAGGTGTTATGTGAGCCCCGGGGACTTGTACATGGGGCCAAGAGAGAACGTGCCCCGAGTTCACCCTTCAAACAAGCAACATCTTACCCTCCAAGCTTTCCCAGCTTGACAGTTCCAGCTCTGCCCTCGTTCCCTCCCCCAGCCTGCCCTATAAGTGGATCCAGATGGTCATTCCTATTTTAGGTCGTATGTGTTGGGGGAGGGGTAGTTATGAGCCCTATCAATCCTTTCCTGAGCTCTGTTACAGGAGCTTCTTCCAGGACCCCGCTGTGATCCTGGGCCTGGAAGGAAGTGTTAGTCTTTGATGGAGATTTCCCATCTGTCTGTGGGTGATAGGGGTGGCAGCCACAGAGGAGGAACGGGCACAAGCCAGGGAGGTTTTTACAGTGGGTGAGAGAAATAAGGTAATGTGTATGTGTGACAGGGGGCCTTGTGGATGGGCTTTGGTGGGGAACAAGCCTGGGGTAGGTGCCCCAGAGGAGTCAGAGGAGCTAGACCTCCAGGTACCAGGCCCTCCTCATGTGCCTGCCTAAGACATGCAGCAACCTAGGCCACGGGTAGGATGGTGCAAGTCATAGGGAAGGGAGCTAGGGCTCTCTGGCTGGAACCTACTCCAGTGCACTGTACCAATTAACCTCCATGGGTCCCTTAAAAAAGCTTGGGGCACCGAGAGGTAGCAGGGGATAAGCTAGGTTCCTGTCCTTAGACTGTCTGTAGACACCAATGAAATATTTGCCATTCATTCAATTTAGCAAGTATTTATTAAGCAAATGCTATGTGCTAGAGTTGGGTTTACAGAAGTGAACAGGGAGTTTCTGCCCTCAAGGAGTTTCCAGCTTAGTGGGGGAGTCCAATAGTACACAGCTACAAATGTGCTGTGAAGGAAAGAATAGGGCGTCTCAAGGGACAGTGCCGGGGCTGTCTAATTTGGATTGGGTGGTCAGGGAAGGTCTCTCTGAGAAAGCCACATTTAATCTTGGATGAATGGAAGCTAGCCAGGCTAAGTGTCAGAGGACAAGGGGGATTTCAGAGAACAGTGTGTGCCAAGTTCCTGGGCATGAAAGAGCATGGCACATGAGAGGAATGAAAAAAGGCCAAGATGACTATAGTATAGCGAACAAACAAGAAAAGGGCATGTGCAAATGCAGGGCCTTGTAAACCACGGTAAGATATTTTCGTTTATTTGAAGCGCTATGGGAAGACACAAGGTTGTCCAATTAGTACTTGTGTTACTACTACCCGATTTGTGGCAGGCCCTGAGAAAGACTTTTAGGTTGTTTATTCATCTATACACATAATAAAGGACGAGAATTACGAGTTGACAATGATAGTAGAGGAATGTCTAAGGCATAGACCTTCCTCAGAGCCTGTGATTTAGAAGCTTAGATAGCTATAGTGATTGAATTAAGATGTAATGTGATTTATTCATTCAACAAATACATACTGCACACCTGATCTATTCCAAACCCTGTGCTAGATGCCCTTCAAGGATCACACACCACACCTGGGTCACAGGAGAAGCACAAACATACTCAGAGTTTTGAGTGGGTTAGTCATTTTCATCTGTGATATCTATGAGGTCTTTAAAAACATCCAATCATTCAATAAATCAATAAACATATTTGGCATCTGTTCTGCACAAGGAACTATGCTAGCTACTGAAATCAAGGACCTTAGAGTTCCATAACAGACAGACATATCCTTCAGAATGCATTAAAATATTAGGTGTTCAGCTGCTGTGGCTCAATGGTTGAGCATCGACCTACGAACCTGGAGGTCATGGTAGGATTCCCAGTTGGGGCACATGCCCAGTTATGGGCTCAATCCCCAGTGGGGGGCATGCAGGAGGCAGCTGATCAATGATTCTCATCATTGATGCTTCTATCTCTCCCTCTTCCTTCCCCTCTGATATGAATAAAAATACTAGGTATTGCCCTGACTGGTTTGGCTCAGTGGATAGAGCATCGGCCTGCAGACTCAAGTGTCCCAGGTTCGATTTCAGTCAAGGGCATGTACCTTGGTTGCGGGCACATCCCCAGTGGGGGTGTGCAGGAGGCAGCTGAAGGATGTTTCTAACTCTCTATCCCTCTCCCTTCCTCTCTGTAAAAAATCAATAAAATATATTAAAAAAATACTAGGTATTAAAAAAACAGACAGCAGCCTTTCTGTAGATCAGCATTGAGGGAGGGTAACTCAAGGGAAGAAGACCTTCCCAAAAAGGTGTAACTCCCAACTTCCTTGGTAAGACTTGTCCATAGCTCCCTCTGGCCTGGTTTTTAGTGCTGTCTTCCTTCTTGTTTCCCTGTTTCCCTTTCCCACCCATGCATTTTTTGGTCTATCTTGGCATCCTTTAAAACGCTCAACGAATCCAAGATTTGAGGTTGGTTTCTTTATACGGCTGTGTGATATCTCAATTATATACCTTCCCAAAGCCTCAGTTTTCCCATCTGTACAACAAAGGGATCGGATCGCATCTAAAGCTCAGGATTTACTCCAGCCAATGTGATATTCTCACTCCCGCACGTTGTGCTCTGCAAGGCCGTTCTTTGCACAGCTGCACGGATCCCTCCACCCCCTTCTCACCCCTGTGCCACCTGGCAAACATCAAGACCCAGCTCAAATATCTTCAGGCAAGTCTCCTCTATTTCGACACACACGACACATAATATTTTAGTCTATCCTTCCTTTATGCTACCACGGCCTCGTAAGAGATGATGGAATGAAAAGGACAAGGGAGACAGGCTTGGGTTTGAGTCGTATTCATTACCCTTGAGCCTCAACTGCTCACTTGTAACCTGGGAGAAATACCTAAATTTGCAGGTCTAACCAATTCATGGGGATTAAAAACAATATATATCAAGTGCTTGCCACCTAAGACGTGCTCAATAAATAGCGACTGCATCACACCTTTTAGGAGTGAGCCCTCAGCTTCCTGAATTAGAGTTCTGGGTCGGTCTCCGTTCAGGACTGCGCGCGGCCTGAGGGCATCCCCTCCCGCCGCCGTGCGGTGAAGGTGCAAAAGCGCAAGGCTGGAGGGCGCCGAGGACCTGTGGGCGGGGGGAGCGGGGGGGGGCGGGAGGCAGGCAGCCCAGGCCCTGAGGGACGCGACTCCAATTCCCGGTGGGAAGGCCAAGCTGGGAGGACCCACCTCCCGGAAGTGACGCCACACGGAAATCAGCGATCGAGCAGGGGCGGGCGGGAGCGGGGCGCGCACAGCATGGCGGAAGCGGAAGGGATTTCGCCTCTTCTGTTGCCGCGGCAGCCACCCCCGCCCGGGATGGCGGAAGTGGAGGCGCCGACGGCGGCCGAGACGGACCAGAAGCAGTTCAGCGGCTCTGGCGGCGGCGCCATGGATGTGGAGCGGAGCCGCTTTCCCTACTGCGTGGTGTGGACGCCCATCCCGGTGCTCACGTGAGTTTTCTCCGGTGTCCGCCTGGGGACGTGGAGAGCCTGGGTCCGCGTAGAATGCTCGGGCCGTCCAGGGCCAGCCTCCGGCCCGATGCCCAGCAAGCCTTTCCCTCGGACCCGGCTCACAGAACCGAGCGGTGCCAGTTCCTGCTGACGGTGGGACATGCTCCCCGCCCTCATTGCACCTCATCGTCAGGGAGAAAGACGATTGTAGACCAGCGGGAAGGGTTCTGTGGCTGGGAAGGTCGTACGCAGGAGGGGCCCTGACACGGCCTGAGAAGACATCTTTACATTCACGGGTTTATTCATTTTTTACTGTGCACAAGATATCCAGCCGAGTCCGGAGGAGTTTGTTAGGACCATACCCGCCCCTGGGATGTCAACATTGTTAGGGCCCCCAGAGATCTGGGAGTCCAACGCACAGCTGAAATAGCCACTGCTCACAGTGCTGGACAGTTGCCCAAGCTCGCTTTCTCACACATTTTTCTCTGAATTTCACAGCCACGTTCTAAGGTAGGAAATGCCTTCTCAGATAGTGAAGCTGAGCTTGTATCATTAAGTGTCCTTTTTATTTTTTCATTTGTTTATTTTTAATTCCTCGCCCGAGAATATTTTTCCATTGATTTTTAGAGAGTGGGAGAGAGAGGGAAAGACAGAGAAATATCGATGTGAGAGAAACACATCGGTTGGTTTCCTCGGCCAGGGAGGAGCCTGCAACCGAGGTTTGTGCCCTTGATGGGAATCGAACCCAGGACCCTTCGGTCCCCGGGCCAGCGCTCTATCCACTGAGCCAAAGAGCTCATGTGCACATAGAAAGATTCACCCTCCAGCAGTAGGGAGAGAGACAGGTGAACTACCGCCTTCATACCCTGTTGGCTGACCTAGAGCACAGCACTAGGAGTAGATGTGGCACAGGACGGTCATCTCTCTCTGGATGGGGGATCAGAGAAGCAGCTGAATCCAAAGATCTGCCCACCTCCACGAGAGAAGGTGATAATTCTTCATGAAAAGTCAGATGATAGCTACTACTAATAAAAACAGCTAAGGCTGGGTACTTCCTCTGTTCTGGGCCAAACATTTTATATTCACTATCTCATTCAGTCCTTACATCAACCGAATGAAAATAGATACTGTCATCCCATTTCATAGATGAGGAAATAAGGGCTTAGCAGCCAGCATGGGGCTTTTTTCTTTAAAAAAAAAAATTTTTTTTTTATTGATTTCAGAGAGGAAGGGAGAGGGAGAGAGAGAGACATCCATGGTGAGAGAGAATCATTGATTGGCTGCCTCCTGCATGCCCTCTACTGGAGACTGAGCCCGCCACCCAGGCATGTGCCCTGACCAGGAATCGAGCCTCCATCTCCTGGTTCATAGGTTGACGCTCAACCACTGAGCCCCGCTGGTTGGTCTGTTGGGGCTTTTTTCATTGAGATATTCTACCTTCCCAGATAGAAGCTCTAGCATTCGCTCATTCATTCATTCAGTAAATAGTTATTGAGGACCTATTATATACCAGATCTGCATAGAAAGCAGCTGTGGAGCTTGCCTTCATGAAGCTTCCAGACTGACAAATACTTTGAGAGTTTCTGTTTGGGGACTTCCCTGGGCACAGAGCTCTTATGTTGTCTCTAGCCTTTATTCTTAATTTCCATCAGCAGATGTCAGCACAGCTGTGGTATGTGGAGTACTGCTCCCAGACCTTCTCCCCAACTAGATGAAAGGAATTGGGGGCGGGGAGGCAGGAGGGGTCCTGAGACTAGGGTCTGAGAAACCAGCGAAACTACTTTCCCATAATTCTGCCTCTGCATCCTGTGGCCACTATGGGTCTTCAGCAGCTTACTCTATGCTCAGTGTAAGTTAAAAGATAGCAAGTATTTATTGAATATGTCATGATAACAACATTGAGCAACTACTAAGTGCAAGGAAGTGTGCTAAGCACTTTACAAAGTATATCCTAATAAATCCTCGCAGTAGCCCCTCATTGAGGTAATTATCATTACTATCCACCTGTCACTGATCGATGAGAATGAGTAACTCGCGCAAAACCATCGAGCTGGTGTGGCTCAGTGGTTGGGCATCGATCCAGGAACCAAGAGGTCACAGGTTTGATTCCCGGTCAGGGCCGCAGGCTGGATCCCCGGGTAGGAGATGTGCGGGAGGCAGCTGGTTGATTGTTGTTTCTCTCTCATTGATGTTTCTATCCCTCTCCCTTCCTCTAAAATCAATTAAAAAAACCCCACAAAAACATAAAACCAAAGTCAGGACTCAACCCAGGTTTGATTTCAGAGCCTGATTCTACTCTTAAATGCAGGGCATCATTCATTCATTCATAATTTAGTCAATGAATACTTAGCTGCACCTGCATGCTAGGCATTGCCTTAGGGGCTACTCTGATAAGAGAAAATCCTGCTCTCTTGCAGCTCACACACTCATGGGAGGAGACAGACAGTAAATATGTAAGCAACCATCATTTTAGAAAGCAGTAGATACTATTAAAAAATTAAAACAGGGTAATGGGATCTAGGGTGCCTGGGGTTGTGTGTGGCTATTCTTAGAAGGCATGGTCAGGGAAGAAAGACCCCCGAAGTTACAGTCAAGCTGAGACCTAAACAATGAACAGCCAGCACTCTAAAGCTGCGAGGAAGAGTGTTCTGGGCAGAAACAAGTGCAAAATAAGCACTGAAGTGGGAGGATTTGGTGCCCTGGAAATGGAGGCAGGCAGTGTAGCTAGAGAGAGGCATGAGGTGACTTCAAGGGATAAGTAGGGCCAAACTATTGAAAGGAGTTTAAAGTGTAATGGGAAGCCTTAATGGGTGTTAAGCAAAGGAATGATGGAATCTGAATTATGTTCTCCAAAAAAACACGGTGGCCCCATCTTCTCAGGTGCTCAGGCTATAGACCTGGAAGACCTGTATCCTGTAGAGAATGATAAAATGTCCAATCTTTCTTTTAAAGATCTTTTAGCACAGCCAGTGTGGCTCAGTGGTTGAGTGTCAACCCAGGAACCAAGAGGTCACTGGTTTAATTCTCAGGGCACTTGCACAGGTTGTGAGCTCAGTCCCCAGTAAGGGATGTGCAGGAAGCAGCCAATTGATGATGTTTCTCATCGATGTTTCTATCTCTCTCCCTCTCCCTTCCTTTCTCTCTAAAAATCAATAAAAAAGTGTTTTTTAAATAATTTAAAAAACAAAGATATTTTAATCCATTGGCTTCTCACCACCACCACCACCAATTCTGTGGTCAGGGTCACCATCATCTTTTGTCAGTATTTCAGAATAATCTCTGAATTCACCACTGTCCTTCCCTCCACTCCTATCCCCCTCCCACTCTCCAGACACATGCAGCACTTTGCAGCTTCAGAGTTTTGCTTTCTGCCTGTTGACACCCTGTTCTTTCACAGGTAAAGTTAAAAGTCGCCTCATCTGTGAAGTCTTTCCTGACTCTGCCCCAGCCCCACAGAATCACTTCCTTGAGCTACAACTCTCTAGGTTTTGTTCCACCTCCCTAGCAGGGTGCAGCCTGGAGACCAGCACTTGGCCAGTGGCCCTGCCAGCCCTTAAAATGGATCAGTCTCTCAGCCCTTAGAGCCATGCTTTTCAGACTACAGACTAATCTGGGATTCCTATATGTTTTGCATATTGCGATCCATGTGAGATTTTGGGCTTTTCAAATGCCCGTGACTTTTAAGAATTTGAACTTCTAGTTCCTGGAATTCACCATGCTGTTGTCCTAATCTTACCCTTGCACATACTGTTTCTTCATCATTTCCTCAGAGAAGCCTTCCCTGAACTGTGCGCACATACAGATTGGTTTAAATGCCTCCTCCATCCTTCAAAAAAATAACTTTTCATTGAGCTATAACATATACTATAAAATATTTAAATCTTTAAGTATATATAGGGCTCATTGAGTTTTTACATACATACACTTATGTCACCCAGGTCAAGATAGAGAACATTTGCAATACCCAAAGGGCTTCCTTATGCCGGTCAGTTTTATCACAGAGATCATCCCTCTTTTGCCTTCAGCCCTATAGATTACTTCTGCCTTTTCTTGAACTTCATATAAACAGAATAGTATGTATGTTCCTTTGTGTAAGGCTTTTTTCACTCTGCCTTATATCTGTGAGAACCTGTTGTGTGTAGCAGAAATTTATTGTTTTCCATTGTTACCTACCATTTTATTAAATGTCTGTATCCCAGTTTACTTATTGAGATACTAGAGGCCCAGTGCACAAAATTCGTGCACACATAGGGTCCCTAGGCCTGGCCAGAGATCAGAGCCAATTGGAGCCTTCTGGCTGCCAGCCAAGGCTTTCCTTCTGGCTGCCGGCTACCATACCGGGGCCTTCCTTCCCCCAGTTGCCAGTTGCTGGCCGGGGCCTTCCTTTGTTCCGCGCCGCCCCTGGTGGTCAGCACACATCATAGCGAGCAGTCAAACTCCCAATCAATCAAATTCCCGAGGGGACAATTTGCATATTAGGCTTTTGTTATATAGGATAGTTGATAAATAATAAAGTGCATGTATTTTAAGTGTGAAGTTCAATGAGTTTTGAAAGATGTTGTTTCTGGCTATTTTACATAAAGGTGCTATGAACTTTCTTGTACAGGGCATTTGTTTCTGTTGGATGTATACTCCGAAGTGGAATTGCTGAGGCATAGAGTATATTGTGCCTCACCAGTGAGAGAATTCACTAGGAGCCACACCAAGGGGCAGTTTTTCAAAAGTGTTTATACTCCCACCAGCAATGCATGAGCGTTCGGTTGTTCCTCATACTCACCCACTCAACGTTATCGTCCTTTTAGTTCTAGCCATTCTGTGGGGTGGTCTCCCTTTACTGTTCATTTGCACTTGCCCCTCTTCTGTGCTTCCCCAGCTCCTCCATCCACACTTTTAGCACCGATCACACAAGTTACAATGACATGTTCCCACACTGGATGAAGTGTCCCTGGCATCTGTCTAACTGGCTGCAAGATCCCCGAAGCTCAGCTCCTTCCCTGTCCTTTTTTCTTGCAGGTGGTTTTTCCCCATCATTGGCCACATGGGCATCTGCACATCCACAGGAGTCATTCGGGACTTTGCTGGCCCCTACTTTGTCTCGGTGAGTCCCCATTCTTCCCCCCTCTGGAGGGTTCCAAGGCTTAAGTGGAAGATTGGCATGTCTTGCCTGTAGGCAGCTCCCTAGCTCCCTGAGACCCAAGAGAATGCAGATAGCACACAGCCCGGGCCCTGGCCCTCTGCTCCTCACCAGTGTTTGATGCCTTTACCCCTTCTCTTGCCTCCAGGACAGGCCAGGAGGGCAGTGTGGCCAGAAGGATTCTTAAGTAACTGACCCAGCCCTTTGCCCACCCCTTGGGTACTGAGACATGGGTAGGGGTTAGAGGCAAGAGTGGAGTCAGACCATCCAGGAACCACATCTCTGGACCTTCAGAAGGTGGGAGTCACAAGGTGGGGACACAGGGGAGGCTGACATGGTTCCCTGGGTGTGGCCATGGAGAAGAGGGGGTGGGCCTTCTACAATGAATCAGCTATGTTCTCAGGTCTTTTGGGGGCAATGTGCCCCCAAATGGGTGTAGTGGGCTTGTTCCTGCCTATTTCGAGGTTGCAGCTTCATCAGAAGCTGAAGTAAAGGGCTATATGGTGGCATCAGCCTGTTTATATTAATAGTTGTTATGATCATCTTACACAAAAAGGTCTTTCACAGCCTTTGCTTTTGCTGACATATACTTCTATGATAATTCATCTTTGACCAGCTGTCGGCAGATGCTGAACCCAGAATCTGTCCCTACACATCTTACGTGGCAGGTCTAGGACCTGGCTAAAATGCCTCCCTCACGGAAGGCCTCTCGAGCCCTCCCACCCCCCGTCTCCCTGTCCTGCTCTGAATGCAATCGGACTGGCAGATGCAGAGACGGGCTCTCTGGGCACCGCTGTTGGGTCGGGAGGTCAGGGTGTCATTCATATGAGGAAGGAACTGACTTCTTGTCATCAAAGATCAGAAATTGACCAGAGAACTTGAAGAAAATGAGTCCCAGAGAGGGTGAGAAAATTCACTAGGAGCCACACCAAGGGGCAGTTGTGGCTGGCACCCTGAGTCTTTGGTCTCGGTGTACAGTGCTCTGTGCCATGCTGCCTTCTTTCCACCAACGTGCTGCTGCTGGCACTTTACAAACCGACCCGGCCCCGGAGCACGGCCCGGCCCCACTGCTGCCCACCTGACATGCCTCCTAAGTCACTGCACTTCCACCGCCAACCCAGGTCTAGCTTCCAGGCTGGAGGTGGGTTCCCCACTGACCTCTGCTCTTGTCCCTCAACAGGAAGACAACATGGCCTTTGGGAAGCCTGTCAAGTAAGTGATGAACACCCATGTGACTGGCCCTAGGGCCAGGTTCCTCCTGGCTGGGTCCTTTATCCACAGGCCAGCTAGACCTTGCGTCAGCTCTTCAAAGTCGTGTTTTCAGCTCCATTGGAAGGGTGAGGAAAGGGAAGAGACTTGGTCAAGATCACACAGGAAGTGGCAGAGTTGGGACTCACACCCAGGTCTGTCTCACTCCAAAACCTAGACTCTTTCTCCTGCCCCTCAAGGAGTGAACACCCTTTAAGGTGTAGGAGGCATTGTTTGGAACTCCCCTGGAAAGTTCTGGGTGGAGAGAATAAAAGCAGTTCAAGTCCTCTGGGAGCTATTGCTGGCTTGCTTTAATTCCTCTCTCGGGGGCCCACCTCAGCTGTGGTTTGGTGACAGCGCCCCTGTCATCTGTATGCTCGGAACAGCATCAGGTGCTCTGTTACCAGAGGCTGCACCCAGGAGGGCCGGGCCCAAGAGTAGTGGGTGTCTCACCCAGCAGAGGCAGCCTGCGGCTTCCTCGGGCAGGTGAACATGTGGGCCCAGGGCCTCTGAGCTGGGTGTCTGCTGCCAGGCTGCTGTATGAAGCTCCTGGCACCCATTTCTGGGCAGGAACCCCTGAGCAGCCCCCGCCCAGGCCGTGATGGTTTCACACTAGTCCCCTGTCTTTGGGCCAGCAATGTTCAACCTTTTTCATATCCTGGCACACAAAAACTAATTACTAAAATTCTGTGGCACACCCAAAAAAGTTTTTTTTGGCTGATCTGGCAAAGAAAAAAAAGGTATACTTGTGATTCATTGACACCAGACAACTATTGTGTTAGCTCTTGTCATTTTTTAAATTTGACCGTCTAAGGGAAAAGAGGTCAGTGCCCTGACTAAATAGTCAGGTATTGCATGCTTTAAAAATTCTTGGGGCACCCCCGTTGAAAATCTGCTGCTCTAGGCTCCTGTACCAAGCCATTCCACTGATAGTAGCCAGAGGGCGCTCTGACCTCCCAGCACTCCCTCAGGGGTCTCACCCGGCTTGAAGTTTATGAGCTTTAGCTTCCTTGGCTGCTCTCCCACTCACCCTAATCTCCTTGTGGGGAGATGGGGGAGAATGCTTTCTGATGGATAAATTCCTCAGGGTGATACTCAAATCCTCTACAACATGGCTCTACCTGTATCTCCAGCCTCACCTCCCAACATCCCATCACCCTGTTCCTCCCTTCATCTCTGCTACATACTGCGCAGTTTTGTGCCTCTTCCTCTGTTCAGGCTGTTCCCTCTGTCTAGAGTACCCACTTGCTGTTCTGTGCCTGGCAACTCCTCTTGGGGCTGGACTCCGTGTCACCCCAGCTGAGTTAGCTCATCCCTCCCCAGGATCCACATGGCATTGGGCGTATCATACTGTCACATGGACCTGGACCTGGCTCACCCCTGCAATTTCAACACTCAGCTCAGGTCCCTGCACAGAGCGGACACCAGGGACCATTGGTGGAGCTGAGCCAGCGCCCAGAACCCCCCTCTCCCCTCAGGTACTGGAAGTTGGACCCTGCTCGGGTATACGCCAGTGGGCCCAATGCATGGGACACAGCTGTGCACGACGCCTCTGAGGAGTACAAGCACCGCATGGTACGTGAGCTGCTCTTTGGGGTGGGAACCAGGGTGGGAGCTTCCCCCACGCCCAGCATGACCCCTCCTTTCTGCATCTCCAGCACAATCTCTGCTGTGACAACTGCCACTCACACGTGGCATTGGCCCTGAACCTGATGCGCTACAACAACAGCACCAACTGGAACATGGTGACAGTCTGCTTCTTCTGCCTGCTCTATGGGAAGTATGTCAGGTGAGCTACCCACCTCCCACCCTCCCCTGGGGCTGCTCTCTCAAGGATCCCAGCAGGGCCATTTCTGGAGTTCTTCAGTCCACAAAACAGATGCTGGTTGGAGATGTTGAAGGTTCTAGAATAACTAGCTGAGTTCCTGGTGGAGAAGGAGGTGGCTGTGCTGAAGATCAGCTGCACCGGGTCCCAAGCCCAGCTCTGTCACTTGCTCACTGTGAGATCTCGGGTGACTGCCTTGGCTCTCAGCCGCAGCTGTTCTTGGTAAAATGGGGGTAATGGTTCTGTGGTGCACAGAGCCCTGTGCTCAGGTCAAGTGAACAGGTGGACCCTCACAGGAAAGTGGGTGACTGCCCCACAGGGTCCCTTCCCAGCTTGCAGCATCTGAGGCAGGGTTCTGAGCAGGTGGGCCCCAGTGGTGGATCAGGAGGACCTTGGAAGCCACAGCTTCACGACCTGTGAGGTCAAAGGTGTTAGTCTCAATTCACAGGTAAAGGCAGCTCAGAGAGGCTGGATGACCTGCCCACTTGGAGCCAGCACGCACCTGGCAGCCAGGCCATCACTCCAGGCTTTCCTCGGCTGCCCTTACCGTTAAGAGCTTCTGAAAAGGAGGCTCTTGGGAGTCTTTTTACAGCCCAGAGGCTTTTAGAGGTCCCCTGAGAAGTCTGTAACTGTGGCCACGCACACTGAGGCAGAGCCGGGGTTGTACCCAGAGGCCTGACTCCAGCCACAACACTGTTCACTCTTGCTGACTCCTCCCCTCTCGGGGGAGCCCCATTAGGAAAGCTGTGTGCAGATGGTGCTCCTGGCTTTCATGCCCAGACCAGGGCCTAGTCCTCTGACTGGAGACCTCTCCCCAGAGACTGGGGTGGTTGTGGATGGAACCAGTAAGTTCTAGAGAAGGTGGGCACATCTTCTGTCACCCACCCAGGGAGGTGTCACGTCTCCACCAGGAGCCTGAAGCATCTCCTACCAATGGCAGTCCTCCATCGTGGGTGCCAGGCCCAGCCCAGTCCCTTGGTTGACCTAATTAGGGGGTGAGAGCTTCCTCAGGGATAGCAGCCCCTCCTGGGTTTGGATGGATGGGACTTGGGTGGCTCACTTACCCGGCCCTTCCCACCAATACTCCCCTCCTCTCTCAGCGTCGGGGCCTTCGTGAAGACCTGGCTACCCTTCGTCCTCCTCCTGGGCATCATCTTAACTGCCAGCCTGGTCTTTAACCTTCGGTGATGGCTGCCTCGTGGCCCTGGACCTGCCACTCCTTTTGGTTCCAAATTCTTTTTCCTCTCCCCAAAAGGCAGGGATGGGCCTGCTGCTGGTTTTGACCTAAGAATCTGGGCTAGGTGGGATGGAATAGGCTGAGGATGAACAGGGCTGGGGGGCGGGGGGTGTAGTTGTGTATTGTGTATCACTGGTCACTCAGAAGTTCCCTGTGCCCTCCTCCCCAGGCTGGTGACCCCTGTGCTTGAGGCACCCTCTCTGTTCATCTGTTGGAAAGGCTTTAACTTCTCCCTATAGCTGCTCCTGTGCTGCCTCAGCTCAGTGTCTGGTGCGGGAGGGGAGGGGAGGGCATTTGGAGCCACCAGATGGGGCCAGAGCTGGATTTGGAGCCTGTTCTCCTGCCAGGGCTCCATCCTGGGGTGGGCGGGGTACACTGGGAAGTCTCCACTAGCCAAGCCATCCTGGGCCCTCTCCACTGGCCTCTAGAATGGTCCCGCAGGACTGGATGGCCCCCCTTTGGCCAGAAGCTGCACTAGGAGTAGTTTGTGCCCCATCTCCTGGGGTCCTCCAGACCATGCAGCCCCTTCTCCCACTCTTCTAGGGCCCATCTCCCACTTGAGCCCATTTCCCTCAGCAAATGGGCACCTGGGCCCTCCAGTCAGGCTGGAGAGATGAGTGACACTGATGTGTCCAGAGTGACACCCTGTAGACCAGAGCAGTGGAGACAAGGCCTGGCCCTGGCCCCAGGTGTGGGCCTCACTCTGGGAATGGCACCCCTTGGGTCCAAGATGTGCCAGAGCAGCCAGCGCCATCATGGAGCTGAGGGAGCTGTTTCCTCCTCACCAGGGCTCCCTCTCTCTCCGCACTATGGGAAGGGCCTGTGCTGCCCCCTCCCTCCTGCCCCATGGACTCCTGTGGCGGGGGCGGGGGGGGGGGGAGCGGGCGGCCTCCCTGGACAGGACAATAAAGAATTTTAACTCCAGAAAGTGCCTTGTCCTTGTTTTCTCCCTTCAGCGGTCCCTTCACTTCTTCAACTTGTATCTCCTTGGGTACCTCTGCC
Source organism: Corynorhinus townsendii (assembly GCA_026230045.1). NCBI lineage: Eukaryota > Metazoa > Chordata > Mammalia > Chiroptera > Vespertilionidae > Corynorhinus > Corynorhinus townsendii. Next base: position 204,967,978 of record JAPDVU010000002.1, on the reverse strand, counting down.
CCTGGCAAGGGATCTGGTTAAGTCTTCACCCAGTGCCTGGCTTACAGGGATGGAGCATCCCCCCCGGTATCCTGCCCTGGGCCCAGGCTCTGGGAGCTCCTCACCCACCACCCCAAAGCTTTCTCTTCAAGGCAAATGAACATTGAAATCCTTCCCATACTCCCTGTGGGGAGGAACTTGGCAATAGGATTGGGAGTTGGGGCGAGCAGACCACAGCCCCAGGGGTCTACAGTTTGGGATAAGCCAAGAGAGCCCCAGCCCCTGGCTCCTGCCATGCTCATTAGTCACATGGCCAAGTTCCTTGTGCTGTCCTGCTCCACTGTGCCTCCACGTTGTGACCTTCAGGGCCCTGCATTCTCCACACGCCCTGCTCTCGAGCCTCCTCCACTTCAGTCCTGTGCTTCCTGTGTTAAAAGTCATGGCCTTTCTTCCCTAGCCCAGTTTAAAAGTCACTTCCATGGAGGAGTCTTTCCTAACCTTGCCCTATGCCGTGTGTCACTTAGATGAACTGGTAAAGGATTTGGTCTCTAGATCTTGAGCCCTTTGTGATCATCCTGAGAATGGCTTTGAGGACAGCTCTAGCTATTGGCCCTCAGAGCCCTGCATCAGCTATCTCAGCTCACCCCAGACCCTGTAGTGCTGTGGTTTCCAAGCCTCAAGTTTCTCAAGCAAGTTTTTCCCCACTTGAGAAAAATTCCATTTTCAAAAATCTTTCTTGCATATCGGGGTCCATCTCAGGGTTGGCGAGGGGAGGGATGAGAGGGTGAGTTCTGGTACAGAGAAAAGTCACAGCAAAATAGGGAAATGTTTTAAAGCCTGCTTCTGCCTAGCAGAATTTTCAGTTAGCCTTGCAGAGAAAGGACATAAAAACAAGTGCCATGAAAATCACCCAACAGTTATTGAGTACTGACTATGTGCCAAGCTTTGTCATAAAGCCCTTGAGGTCAGTGTATCATCCCCATTTTACCAATGAAGAAATAAGCAGAGAAGTACACTGAGGTAGGACAAGTAGCACCATGTTCAAACCCAGCAGCTTGGCTCTGCAGCCCCCACTGGGAACCACCCTGGAGCACAAGGAGGGAAGTGGGGAGGGGCTGTTTCTCCGAAGGATTGGGCCACTAACCAACTGGCCACAGCGCATAGGCATTGAGCCCACACCCCACAAGCAGGTGACAGCAGGCAGGGAAGCCTGCAGTGGGGGATTTGGGAGCACAGATGGCCAGGGGTGCTGAAGGAACAGGGATGGTCTGTAGTAAAGCTCTGAGGACAATGGTACATGCATGTTTATTTATGAAGGGATCTCATTGAATTGTGGTGAAAATCATAAAGGAATTACCCCCATTTAACAGAGAAGTAAAAAGAGACTCGGAAAATAAGACTGACTTGCAAAAAAGTGGGGAAGGATGGCCCTCGGGCTGGGGTAGATGAGTGGCCCTCAAGTGCTCAGAGTGGTGACAACATTACTGGAGCCAGTTCTGATAAGGGAGGAAAGGAGTGGGGTGTCATTTAGTCCTCTCCCTGCCCCACCTCCTCTCTCGGGGGTCTGGTCCTTTAATCCATACCAAGAAGGGGAATGCAGCAGACTTGTGGGGTCTCAAAGCTTTTGTGTGGCCTTGGTCCAGGGTCTTAAAGTAAATGTAATCTAGGGCCCAACGCCATTCTCAGGGTAGGGCAGAATGTGGGAGCAGAATGGGGTGCCCAAAAGGATTCCCCAGGGACAGAGGGTGTGGGAGCCTTGCTGCTGTGGCCAGCACTTCCCAGGAGGCACATGTGGACACAGAGGGACAGTGGTTGTGAGAAGGGACTATGTTGGAGAGGGAACACCTGGTACCCACTATATGCCAGCTTGTGCCAGGCATGTTCATTTCCCTTATAATAGGCTCTTTGCACGCTGCTGCCCAGTTTGCACTGGAGGAAATTGCAGCTCAATATGGTTGCAAGACGTGCTCAAAGTGACATAGTGGCAGAGCAGAAGCTACTCAGGGCTGTCTCGCTGCAGCGGGCAATCCTTCCATTACCCTGGTTCTTATAAAGGCTTCTAACTTTGCTTTCAAAGCAAGTTCCTATCAGCTCCTCAGAGAGTAGGATGGGGCTGCTACTTATTCTACAGATGGGGCAGCCAAGGCCCAAGGTGGCAGGAGTGACAGCGTAGGTTGGCAGTGGAGCTGGGGCCAAGTCCTAGGCTTCTGCCCAGCAAATCGGCTCTGGGTTTTCTGAAAGCAGAGACTAAGGCACACCCCTGGGGAACTAAAATCCAGGCCCGGTTTTGCATCAGGCCCTCCTGAGAAGGTGTTTCCTCCTCCTAGTGGGGCAGCTACTCGGCTGAGCAAGCTGCGGTTGAGTCAGCCTTAGTCCTTCACTGCTCTTCTCCTGGTCCCTGAAACTCAGCTGCCAGGGGAGCTTGGGGCCACCTACGAATGTGTCCCCTCCATACTGGATCCCTACAGGTAACCTGCTTCAGGACGGGGTCCCCTGCCAGTGTCCCAAAGGGCAGGCACTGCCACCTGGTATCCTGAGCACCCTCTGGGACCTTGCGGGGTGGGGGTGGGGGGGCCGGTGCAGGAGTGTGTCGGGAGACTGGAACAGCCAGACAGATGAGACACCCTTGCATTGACCAATGGGTCTGTCCCATAGTGTTGAAACAGAGCAGGAAGGACCAGACTCTTGATTCTGCCTCTGGAAGGAGAGGGGACAGCAGGAAGGTCTGTGCTGCTGGGGATTCTGGGCTCAGGTGCGCACTGCCAGCCCCAGGCAGACCTGCAAGACAAGAGCAGGGTCAGTTTTACAGTCTCACCTCCATAGACGTGCGCGCATGCACACACACACACACACACACACACACACACACACACATACACATCTGGGGGTACCAGAGTACACACTACAACACACAGCTCAGTTACACATACAGCACAGTAGGAAATACACAGTGCACACACCACACAACTACCACCCAGAGAGTCACTGAGCACATCACACAGACAACAGTCACCAGTCAGCATCACACCGTGACATGACACACAGGCCGTGATATGATATTCACACCAGCAAAATATACAGTCCTCTAGATCCTCAGTACCCAGACCTGCCTGCTGGACCAACTGTCAAAACAGCACGACTCAACAGAGACATCACCATGGGCTCACCCAGCAGCCACAGAAGAGCCCCAAACCATGCGTTTGCAACACCCACTACCTTGAACACAGTAGATGTGCAGGAGCTAGTGTTAACGTGGAGCATACAGGCATTCACACAGGCCATACAATATGCCTGATGGAGACATGCAGGAACCCCAGGCTCCCCGGTGAGGGTGGGGCAGCAGGGGAGAGTGCTCGCTTGGGCTTGGACACTGACTCAGCCGGGAGGGCACAGGGCGCAGGCAGCAGGCACAAGCCAGGACCTGCCTTCCCATGCAGCCCAGCCCGGTGCCCTGGCATGGCAGGGGACAGGAGGGATGGGAGAGACCACCCAGTGGGCTCAGACCATGGCTCTGTACTCGTGGCCCAGTCGCGGGCCCTTTGCCACGTCCACATACCCACACGCCCCTCAGGGCTGAGCAAATGTTTCGCTTCCGGGGTCACCATTCTACCTGAGCAGCTGGAGCTGCTTTGCCAGCACTTGGCCTCCACCACTGGGACCCTAGCCAAGTCCTGGGTCAGGGAGGGTGGGGGACCCATGTGGCCAGAGCCAGGGGCTCAGGGGGTCTGGAGAAGAGGACAGGGCTGGCAACTAGGGCATTCCTGGTCTGTGGGAGTGGGTGGGTGTGGCCACTATCTCGGTGAGGGGGGAGGAAGTTGGGGGTGTGGGCTCGAGAGGAGGTTGCCTCAGACAGGAAGATCAAATGGGCCAGGGCAGGGTGGAGGTGAAGGGTGGAGGGAAGGTACCCACGTTAGGAGGTTCCAGGAAAGCGGGTGAGCAGCTATGTGTGTGCCTGTGTGTGTTTTGTGTGTGTTCATTCCTCAGGTGTGTGCACATGTATTTCTGCCTTTAATTAATCTAACGTTTACCAACCATCTGTTGTGTGCAAAGTACTGGCTTTGGGGGTGAAGGCCTGTCCCTACCTTCAAGGAGCTCACAGTCTAGTCAGGGGAGCACTGTGTGTGCAGAAGTCTGTGTGGCCTGTGGATATCTGGGGACAAGTCCTTGTCCCAGGACTTACGCTTGTACAGGTGAACCCACCCTGTGCGTCCTGCCTCCCTTCATAGGCATGGGCCTGCGTGCAGGTTTAAAACTGTTAGATCCATCTCTTGGTTTGGGCATGACTATATAGGGCCCTTCCTGGAGTAACAGGTGTGTGCGTGCCTGTCCTTATACAGGTATCAGTGTGTATGTGTGACTGGTGTACATCTCAGTGTGGACAGTTGTATTTACATGTGTCAGTGTGTATGCATGTGTCCCTGTATATAACTTCAAGTGTGTCCCAGTGTACGCTTGTGTCCATGGGTGCATCCCATGCCACCTTGACCTCAGCCTTCCTGGGTTGCACCCTGCCCACCACCTAGACTATATTTGGGCAAAAAGAGGCAGTCAACTCCAGGATGTGCCCTATATTTGGGCAGGGCTTGACCTAACCCCAAGTCTGTCCCCAGGGAGCCATGTGTGCCCAGTGGGGGCACTGCCCCAGCTGATGCCTCAGAGGGGCCACCCATCTCAAGAGGGACTCTGGGCCCCAGCTTACCTCCTCATGGCGCATGAGCCAGAGCCCGAGGCCGATGGGCTGTTGGACCTCAGCTTCCTGACAGAGGAGGAGCAGGAGGCCATTGCCGATGTCCTGAAGCGAGATGCACACCTGCGCCAGCTGGAGGAGGGGCGCGTCAGGTGAGGCAGGGCAAGAGGTGGGGGGCCTCAGATCTGTCCTTAATATGCCTTGCTGAACCCTCTCCTGGCTCCTCAGCATCATGTATCAGGGGCAAGCTCCTAAGCGTGGTCCACAGGCCTTCCTGATTGGTCCCTGACAGCCTCCCACATCTCATCAACCACCACCCCTGACACACATACAGTGTCCACAGAGCCATTCAGGTGCTCCACTGTCCTTGAACGCATCCACCTTTCATCCTTTCTTCCTGGAAGAGCCTAGAGGCAGAGGAGCACAGACTTATAAGTAGTGCCTGGGGACAGACACCTCCCAGCTATGTAACCCTGGGCAATTCACCTGACTTCTCATTTGTAAAGTGGGGCTAAGGAATCCTGCCTTATAAAATTAGGAGAGATTATACATAGTAGTCACTTTAATGAATAAATTCTCCTCTCTACCTGAAGAAATCCAATTAGTCCTTTAAGAGGCAATTCAAATGCTGCCTCCTCTGGGAAGTCCTCCTGAATCCCCATAGCCAAAACTGGCCCTTCTTATATCCATCATGGCCCCTACCTCACTATAACAACTGTCTGTTCTGGACTCAGTCTCCCCACCAGCCTGAGCTCCTCCAGAGCAGGGATTGAGTCTGATTTGCTATTGTGTCCCTGGCCCCAGGTAGAGGGCCTGGCACATAGTGGGTGGCAGGAATGTTGGCTGGGTGAATGGTAACAGCCATCCCCCACGCCCCCCCTCCCCCCCCCACAATCCTCCAGCAAGCTCCGGGCTTCACTGGCAGACCCTGGGCAGCTGAAAATCCTGACGGGGGACTGGTTCCAGGAAGCACGCGCCCAACGGCACCACCATGCCCACCTTGGCTCGGACCTTGTCCGAGCCTCTATCCGCAGGAAGAAGAGCTCCAAGGGTGAGAGATCCTCAGGGCAGGGCAGGCCTTGTGCAGGCCGGGGCAGCCAGTATACGTGGACAGCTAGAGGGCCCCGGGGTCCCAGTCCAGCTGCCCCTGGCACTGTGTGCCTTTGGTCGGGGACCACCCCTCAGTACTACCCCTCTGTGGAGGGGGGTTCACAGAGCTTCTCACCTGCTTGCAGGAGAACAAGCTCTGGGTAGCAATAGGGAAATGGAACCTGCTGGAAAAGAGACTGAAGAGGAGTTGGAACCCAGGTGAGTAG